>JAHFWJ010000663.1:4071630-5428840 GCA_028555115.1 Himalopsyche japonica
GAAAAAAATTTAACATGCTTGCTGTTAACTTCATTTTATCTTTATTATGAAATATTATTAATTTATGATATGTGTGGAGTTGTGTCTAATTATTTTGTTTTTTATTTATTTGTTACAGCTCGATACCGTCGGAAGAAGCCGAAATGACAGAAACTGGCATAACAGTCTCCACTTTGTCCATTGGTGCCGCTACGGAGAAACCCCAGAGCAGGCTCGTTCTAGACAGGTGAGAATTAAACTTCGATCATTAACTTACTGATAAAAAAATCACCAGCAAAATTTCGATAATAAGAGTTGATCGATCACGAGTAAAATTCCTAAAGAGGTATTACCTCTCAACACAAGCCTTTTTTGTTTGTTTGTTTTTCATCAATCACGCACATTCAATATTATTGAATTGTTTTTCGCTTTGTCCCCCAAGAAAAAACTTTGGTTACAGGTCAGCTGGCCGACCGCAATGTGGACCATCGTTTGATTGACTGCATCCTGAGAGGTGCAGTTTGCCTAAACGGTGAGACATTTTGGTCTTTTCCTTTCGAGGATGTACTGTTATACAATCTGTTTGCCATCTCTTATATTTGCAGCGTATTACCAACAGGAATAAATGGCGTTACAAACAACGTTTGCTGATTTAGTCGAATCAAAGATTATGGATCACGTTTTTTTCTTCATGCATCATCCTTAATTTTATTTTCGGAGTTTTAGTTTCTTCTTTCGCGAACATGATTGTTTTGATCGGAATAAATTCTAGATGATTTCTTGAAAGATGCTGTGCCACATTTATATATATTATTTAATGATCATTATAGGAGATATGCAATATACACTTAAGTGACTAATAAAACAAGAATCACTTGTTTATGTTTTACAATTATTTCACGGCAGAGATTTTTTAACGGAGTTTTAGTTAAATTAATGCTCGGTTTACTTATTGAATAACGTTGATTAATGTGAAATAAGAAAGGATATCATTCGAAATCAATCTTTCAGTATAATATCTCTTGTTATAGTAATTGGATTAAAGTCAGTAATAGCAGGATCATTTGTGGACTTTAAGGTGTATGTTCTATCTACATTCTATCATTTTAGACACTGATAACAATTGTTTGGAATATAAAAAAAAACTTTTTTTTTTTACTAAAGTTTTTTTTTATATATGTCGTTAGTTTTTTTGTTTGTTTTCTGATCGATACAAACTGTATATACGAGATCGGCTTTGAATACATTAAAACAAGTTTTTTCTGTATTGTTTCGATACTGCGCCGTATTTTTTTTACTACGTTTTTATTGGTAGGTATAAATATATATATATTCAACAACAAAAACACTGCGCAACTGCGATTATTTATTCTGATCATACTCGGTATAATAATATATAGCCAAGTTTACAAGTCAAAGTTGTTGTTACCAAATTGTAAAGAAAACTGATATGGACGGGGAGGGGAATTCATACATAAACAAGACAAACGTTTTTAGAAAAAGTGCGACTTATGTGTTTGATTAGTGTTTTTAAAACACCAACCGATACAAAATGAGAAACAATGGTTTAATGACTATTTTTCACACTATAAAAGTATTGTATGTATTTTTTGATATTTAAATTTAAGAGAAAAATCAGGGTTATAACATACAATGACTAAAGTTAGTAAAAAAAAGACAATTTTATTTAACAACTGCTTTTATCTGCACCCTCTTGATTAGAAGAAGTCCCGTCCCGCCCATGAATTTATTTACTCTTCGCGGATATTTGTATAATGGTGATAGAAAAAAAAAACGACATTAACATACTGTTTTTCGACATTAGACATAAGGCGCTGTATTTTTTAAACCATTTGGAGTTTTTAAGAAATTTGTTGTTATACAGCTTAAATGATTTTATCATAGAGAATTCTAGTGTATGTATTAAGATAACAAATTTCAAAAACAACTGCATTCCATGACATATAATTAAAAACATGAATTTTAATCCGACGAACTCAAAGCGATAAAATGTGTGTATTGGAACGACATTGACGGTTAATGTGCTGTTTTATCAGTCACGGGTTTTTTTAAACGGAATGTAATTTGAAGATAACTATTTAATTAAATACTTATTTTCTTTCTTGAATAACTAATAAAATTGCGTTCATTGTTGTATTACAACCGTATAATGGTAGTATTTTAGAACAGTTGCTGCCAAAAACAATCGAATTGCGATATGTTATTGTTTTGAACTATTTTTATGGTATATCTTTAAATATAGAACAGACTCGCACTTGAGATTGGAACATAAATTGCACAATGAATGTGAAAAATCAATGATCCGAAAAAAATCGTATTCACAAAAAAGATAATGCAAATCCATGTGATGAATACTATGACGCCAGATTCGTGAAATTTTAGAGAACATATCTACCTGTTAATTATTCAAGTCAATAACATTTGTAAAATATTCTAAAGGAGTTATTCTTGAAATCATTACACCGCGACACGCTTGGTCACATATATTCATGTTTACAATTGTGGAAAAAAATCGTTATTTTTAACGACTTTTGTATTTGGAAGAGGCGTATCGTGTTTGAATGTCATTTTATCGGTCTTGTCACTTTCACAATATTTAATAAATATTATTATATTAATACGATAAGAAGATAAAGTAATATCGATGTAAAAAAATTGATTATTTTGAAAATAGATTATAATCGACAAGCAGTGGTTACCAACATACTTTCTAGATGATATTTATTATATATAATTTAATGACAATGTAATTTAATGTATAGGTAATGTTATTGTAGTTATAGTCCTTAGATAGAACTCATGTATATAAAAAAAATCATAAGCTTATTGAAAAAGAATCGAATTTCTTTCTGTTAATTTTTTTATGAAGGAATTTAGCCGTTTGAAAACGTTCAGCATTTAGTCGCGAAAGATCTTACTGCCAAGCATAATATGATAGCGCGAATACGATTTTTATATATGGAACACGGCACAGTTTTTTTTCACTGTCTGATTTAGAGAGAATATTATTGTAGCTTCAAATATGTATTGTGTATTTTGTGTGTCGATTGAAAATAATTTAGACGCCGGGGAAAATGACGGACCCTTGGACTTGGGAAAAATAATTGCACCTGCGTCATGCCGCGTGACAAAAAGTGACGAGCGTCTTGCCCTGTCTGGCGGGTTGTCTGCATCAGCGATTCGAAACTAACATACTTGCGCTGCCAAGAAGTAAGATGGGTGTAAGTACACGAAAATTCACAACGCAATAAAGCTGTTCTTTCACTTGATTTTTTCCAGTTAACTACTATTTTTAATTTTGTCCTTTTCTTATCTGCGGTGCTTATTATGAGCTCATTGTGAACAGACTGGAATATTTCAATTAAATATTTTTTGAAAAAAAAAAAAACGCTTATTGTCATCGGCTTTCAAATATTTGGTGTTAAAACGTAAACAGACAATTCGATTGATTTTGAAAGTTATCAAATTTTACAAAATTATTAAAAAAAAAAAAAATCGAGAGGAAGGTAACTACAAGAATGTGTGACAAATTGTTCTTGGACACAAGAATTTATACAGTTTTACGCATCTGCTTAAAAATGGCGATTGATGTTATAATTACACTATTAGTATTATGCTATTTATCGCTTTTAAAATGTTCTTCACGACTGATGCGACACAACCGTAAACATCTCCGAGCTTGCCAAAAATCTTCTCGGCCATTTTTTTTTGGCACTATCTGAATTAACTATGGCAGTTTCGTGACAATATTATATCGCGAATTTTTCATAGTTTCTTTAATTCCATGCAAATACCCACCGATTCTTAAAAGCACATGGCTAAGTTTCGTAAATAATGTTCGATATGCAAAGAAATCAACACTCCCAAGCAGGATTTGTCGGAATATTTATTGATTGAAAAACTTTTATTTTATTTAGATTACCAATACAACTTGAAGTTGAAATACTGGTTTATATTTTTAAATGTGATAGGCGTGTAAAAGATATTGAAAATTGAAATCGTCATTAATTTGGCGTTGAATAAAAAAATGGTTTTAATTTTTATGTAGCATTCGATGGCTACACATTGATCGGTAGAGATGAGGAGACCTGAAGAGCTCTGATGCTAACGCGTCATAAATTTGATATACCAAAAAAAAAGATGTTGACATACAAAAATTATATTATTTTGTATCAGTTTCCAGTGCCAACAGATAGTTATGGTAATATTTAAGTTTATATTTATAGGCGTAATACAAAAGTTTTACGGCTTCTACCTTTTTACAATTGAAGTATTTTTGATTTACATATTACCAAGTCGGTTGTCCTACCTTCACCCGTTTTATGTATGAGGTCGCTGTTAAACGGCCGCCTTCCATAACGCAATAATGATAAAAAAGGATAGATTTTACTCCTCATTTTCTCGGTCCGATTTTTAAAATATTTTGAATATACAGTTTGCTCAAAACAGGAAAAATAAATCAGTCTTTTACATATTGTAGAAGTAGTCTTCAATTACCGTTTTATCCCGACAACTAGAAATTTATATCTGTAAACATTATTATTTGAGCCAATGCAGAAAAATATTTTTCAAGGCATCATAATATCATCAATTGAAAGTGAAAAAATATGCCAGATGTGTACCAAACTGTTCCACACAAAATCCTGTTTACACTTTAGTAGTGGCGTGTGTCTACATAACATAGACAAGATAAAAAACTTTCTCGATTGTTCTAGATGAAAATACGTTTAATATTGATTTTTTAGTGTGTTTACTTTTACTTATACATTTAGAAATGTACATTGACACTGTTTAATGTGACGTTTATAATATCTTTGTAATATGTAAATTTTGATCATAATTGTGCAAATATCGGAACATTGCTTTCAGTTAATCTAACATGACTATATTTTAAATGTGTTTACATTTGTATGGAAATACAAAAATGTATATTAATAGGATATATAGAGGGAAATAACTTTATATTTTTAAATACTTATTACAACGCCTAGAATTTTCGATATTTTGAATTATTTTGACATTTTGCGAATTATGTAAAAACGTGTGCACCAGATAATACCAGATAGTAATGATTTTTTATCGAGAAAACAAAAACAAAATTGTTCACCATGTTAAAATAAATTATATATAATGCATATTGTTATAATTGTGTGTACGTGTACGTGTGTGCATTTTTTAAAATTATCTAAAACATTGTCTTTTTCATTTATATATTTAGCAGCATACATATTGCTGTAGAATAATTAACGTTATCAGCAATAAATGTATCATATTTCAAAGCGATATCGTTATCTAGCAGTAGAAATGTTTTTTGCACTGAATTTTTTTTTAATGCAAATAATAGAAATGAAACGTTATGAATTTTATAAATGAGGTCGACGCTTATGTTGCTATTCTGTATTAGTCGTAAATATTTCCTAATTATCTCATGTAGCACGTAAAACAAATGTACATACATTGTCGTTAACTGACAGATTCTCTATGATTTTGAGCTTCGTTACATATTTGCATAGATAGACAACATACATGGCTAAATGTCTACGTAGGTCAGTGTTGAGTCAACTAGTGCCCTCGACACGTATTCTAAATCTGGGTTTGTTTGAATAAACATTTATAAATGGTGTTTAGTAGCTATCGCTAACTAGAATTTGTAAATGTAGGTACCATACTGATGGTGTAAGTAGGTATGTATCGACCACGGGTGACCGTTGTTTAAAGTTTTTTTTTGAAATACGTAAATCATTACGATATTCGAATTAACGTTTTTAGATTTTCTGCAAATAGATGAGGTTTCCGACAGAAATTCTTTAAGAGTGATATGGATATTTTTATGTTTAATGCTAAGTGTATTAACTCCAAAGTAATCTAAGCTTCTTTGGTATTATTGCGAATCCCTTTAATATGCCAAGGAGACTAAGACAGCGACAAACTGTACCAAGCATTTTTTTCTGTAGGGCAAGATTTTCGATCAATTATCTCAGGATGATTTTTTCAACATCACACATTTGAGAACGATTAGAGAGTGGTTTGGCGAACATGCAATTCGATGCGCGCTCAAGAATGTACCTACTTGGAGTAGGAAATACGCAGGCGCCGGGAAACGCCTTCCATTGCGCAATCTTTCATTCTTTTGTCGCTAGCTTCACACGGAAAAGGCAACGTCAATAAACTCAAAACCGCGGCAAATGAAGTTAGCAGCGTATAATTTTTTATTGTTATTTTACAACTCTGAAATAATTGACTTTTCCATATTTTTCTCTTTTTCTGGGATCTGACGAGAGATGACAATGAGCTGTCGTCATGATATAACTCATTTGCATTATGGATATATTTTATTTGTTAATTGTAGGTAAAGGTACTGTAATTGACAATGCATATCCCAGATAATTACAGCCTTTATAATTTGAATTTTAGGCCAGAGTTTGGATTAATATTCATATACAGTTGGCATGACAACAAAGTCTAAAAATGTTGTACTAATAAGCCGTGCATTTGACTTGTCACATGAATTGGCTGTAATGATTATTTGAACAACTTTTTTTAAAAATTATAATTTACATGTATGCATTATTGAATTCCGATTTGCATGGAGTTCGTTAGCGAAAGCGTGTCATAAATAAATAATAATGTGTAAATTCAATTTATTACTTGTTTATCTGTCAATTATCAACACATGTTTCAAGATTGATAACAGAATAGGTACTTGCACACTTGGTAGATTTTGTGTTCAATATAAGAAGTTTAGAGGTGAATAAATCCATGACCCAAATTGATTTTTTGATAGTAAATTACATTTGCTATCAAACCTAATATAATTCAAGCATATAAAGTAATCATTTTGATAAAATCAATTGATTGTTACTAACACGGGTTTTAATTTATTTATACATAGTAAAAAAATAAAAAGTTTTCAAACGTAAGACAAATGTTAAAATAAATATTTGGTTGTGACTTGCATGGGTGAGGGTCAGGGTATGCATGTAATGCGATTATTCTCACTCTTTGGCATGCAATAAAAGTTATGTTCTTCTTTGTTACAGATAAACGAGACCTTGAAATGGGGCAACGTCGGCATGAACATGGGTGTTTTGCTTATCGCCCACAACCAACAACGACGGCATCTTCAAACCGTGTGAGATGAGGCCCCGCCTCTGCACCGCTCTCCTCCCAAATTATCCCGCAAGGACGGTCCCGGACCGTCGCCAATCTCTGCGCCGATGCCCGCCACTAACACCAATAAATGCGGAATCCCATTTTTTAAACTGTGTTTTTGTTAACAGTCCCACGGGAAACTGAATCTCTGAGGACTGAACGGAAACAGATGAATGACTTAGCGGTGTCACTATGATGCGTTCTATGTTATGCTAACGGGAGATAATGCCTCTGTATTAATAAACCTGTATAAAGTCATAGCAGATAAGATCGCTTTTTATGAATAACAGCTTTATATAAAAGAACCTAAGTTTTAAATAGGTGTCTTGTCGATAAGAATATGGTACTTCTCAAAGAAACGAGTCGTGAGAATTTGCTCATATTTCTGAGACAATAAATTGGAAGAAATAATTGAAGGTCTAACGATTGACAGCTTTCTAATGTATCGAAACTAAGAAATTTGATCTTATGTAAATGTAAGGGGGAGGAGGTTATTATCTGATTTAAGTATTTTACCATCAAAGTAATTACTAAATACACCAGTAAATACTTTATATTGTGAGTTAAATGTTATTAAGTATTGATAACTGATGAAAAGTAATATATTATTGTGTCTTAATTTTTCACTTTTATTATTAAATTTAATGAGACGATGCGAGTTAGGTGTTATAAATGACTGTGATTTAATATATTTGTATGCGGAATGAAGGTTAGTTTGTAGTGTTGAACACATTCCTGGAATGGTGCTGCGCTATGGCATGAGGTTGACTAAAAAGGAATCAAGTTATCAGGTCATTTTTTAGACTAATAAATAATCATTCTATTGTGTAATACTCAAATGAGTCACAAAACGGCAAGCAATGAAGAAGGGATAGATGGATCACTGTGAATATACATGTCTAAGCCTGAAGGACGTTGAACTTATTTATAGATTTTTATAAAACAATGAGATATTATGGCAATACTCATTGCAGAAATGTTTCGAAAATATCATGTTGAAAGTAACACCATATTATAATATTTTTGAATAAAATATCTGTAATTTTTTATTAAAAGTATTAAAACCTCAATTTGCATTTTTTTTTCTGTAAGAGATTTTATTTTCAGGTTAATTGACCAGCTCAATTTCAAAAGAAATATGTTATTATAGTAAATATAGGGAGTTAAATGCCCAACTTTTTCAAGGCTGATAAAAAAATTAAACATTCAATAATTCAGCATAAAAGTTATGGTAAGATTGAATATTTCATAAATTAATTCCATATCATTGGAGTTAAGTAAGCTAATGGAGATTATCCTGACGAATCAAGCTATATTTCAGTACGAAAATTTGACAATTCATGAGAGTTTGAATAAATTTTAGTGCCTTATATTTTTGAATATTAACTATCAATCTTCAGCAATCTGCCACCTCATAAAATGGGATGTCAGCAGTAAGAGGGTTAAAGATATTTGTTTTGAAAGAAGTATGGATAATTTCATACACTGATTTTTCAATGAATTTATGGTTCCAAATTTAACAGTTAGAAATAAACAAAATGGTAAAAATCGACACACCTGAGGGTTGTTAGATTTAGACAGGTTGATGGTTAGAATTTGCTATAAAATATGTTTATTGCGATCAAAAACCGTGAATTGGAGGAATGGATGGTTTAATTATTCTATTGAGGAGAATTTAATTGATCTCATATCACTAATAGGATTTTTGTAATTCACTGGTTTTCAACGGCCAATTAGTTTTATTAAATTGCAGTATATGAAAAATAAGCAGCTGTAGATGTGTACTGACATTGAAAAGAAACAAATATTTGCTTGGAATAGGATTGAGTGACAGCAAACAGTAGTAAGTGGAAAATGACAGATGGCATTGATGTATATTGAAGAATTATCATATTGTGTAAAATTTTAGCTTGATTCACCAGTTTTTGGAAAATAAATATCAAAATACCAATACAGTCTTAAAAAACAGTAGCAAACAATTGGTGTCACTAGTACAAATGTTGATTCCTCGTGTGAGAAGAAACTGATTAAGTTTTTACCAATATTTGTAACACCATTATAAAATAGGTCAATGGTCAAAAGAATTTATAAAGCAATGAAACATGAACTGTGATTTCAATCATGTTTAATCTTCTCCACACTAAAGTCTCAAGGTATGTGACAGCAATGTGCAGGGCCAGTACGCGAGCGTCGCAGACCTTGAGACACGAGCTTTCAAACGTTGGTAATACAGGCAATCTTTTGCGTATAGGACTGATTTTGGTTTCAAAAAATCGCGTTATTTGTCCTGCTACTGCCACCTTCATACACTTGTCAAAAGTATTATCATTTATTGTATTATTAGGTTTAAATGTTGAAAATATCAATTTTTTGAACCCTTTAAATTTATCATGATCTCCGCCAGAGTCATAAATCAGTTTTAAACTTGGCGGCGAACTTTGCACCAATCTCGCGGCATTGCTATGTGACACTCCATGACACGTGACAGTAATGGCGCTTGTTAATTTGAGTTTGATTGGTGACGTTGAGTTATTTGTTAGGGATATATTTGTTAAAGTCATTGTGACTACATAGGATATTTTTTAGCGTTTTATAATGTTGTGAAACATTTCTAATGCATCTGGCTTCCATAAAAGCCAACCCAATTACTTTTTATTGCTCTATTTATAACTCTATATGGAAAGAAAACATTTCGAAAAATAGCAATACAGACAAATTTAATTTTTATGAAAAACAGCCGCGTGAATCGGGTTAATGAACAAAAAAATATCATTTATGATATCGACTAAAGGTGCTTGATGGAATTTCAATATCAAATTTGAATTGTTACAATTTGTACGATTCCACATGTCCACTGACATCAGTTCTGTTGCATCCGTGTGATAGAATGCCTGAAGATGTCGAAAGACAAAACCCGGGTCGTTAGTGACAAAACATGTGGAATCGTACAAAATTGTAACAATTCGAATTTAAAAAAATATCAATTGGTCCTTGTTATAATGATATTATTAGCTAAGCCAACAAATGAAAATTTATGAATGTTATTTCCCATATGTATTTATAGAAAGGGATCCAAAAGGTATTGGAATGAAGACTGACAGGAGTATATCTGATTTTGGATATAGCAATAATTTCAAAATTATTTTGTGATGCACACAGAAGATGGCAGTTGAAAAGTTAAAATTATCACTCACATCTCGCAGCAGACCAAAGAGGACATCTGTGCTGAGTGATCTCTCGTGTGCTTCGTCCATGATGACGGCGGAATAATTGTCCAAGTCGGGTTCCCGTAAGCTTTCTCGCAGCAATATACCATCTGTCATGTATTTTATCACTGTCTTCTCTGATGTACAATCTTCAAAACGGATCGCATAACCAACTTCGTCTCCTATAAAATAAAGTAGACTCTGTAGATACATTTTCGGTATTTTGTTAGCCAGTGGATGTGATAGCATTTTATTGGTGTAATTGGCCTCTCACTTTTGACTTGAATATACTATATGTTATGAATGAAAGCGATTTTTAAAATTTGAATGTAAAATTTCATTCCGAATTAATCGTATTAGTGAATTGAGTCGAGATTTACCAATAATCAACTCATTTCCCAAGAAAAATGTACAATGAGTTGATTGTGTGCAATAATTGATTTAGTCACTCTGACATAATATTATATAATGTTAGCAACACGTTATCTTTCACTGCCAAATAAAATGTCACAAATATCGTTCATTCCATACCTAGGCTGGTCGACATTTCATCAGATACACGTTTGGCTACTGACATAGCTGCAACTCGACGAGGTTGAGTGCATCCAATCATTCCGAGACGGCTGTATCCTTCTTCATGCAGATATTGTGTCAATTGGGTTGTTTTGCCAGAACCAGTTTCACCTTTACGATTGAATAGAGATAAAAGGTTGCATTAAAAGATCTGATTATATAAAAAATTATGAAGAACAAACATTACAATATATATTTTCTTACCAACAATAATAACAACATTATTTTCTCTGATAATATTTAATAGTTGTTCTCGGACAGCAAATACAGGTAAATATCTTCTCTGCTCCGTTATAGTCTTCTTTTTTGAAAAATCACTTTTTCCTTCTCCTTGGTCTGCAAAATATAATTATAAAGTGAATGTTTCTTATGGAAAAGTAAAATGTTGGTTTTTAGAATTCGAAAATAATTAAGTACAAATTAAAAAGAATATATTTCCACCAAATTTCATTTTGATTATAAGCAACAGTCAGTTCTACGTTTATATCTATCACCTATCAACGAATTGATTGAATTCTTGTGGAACTAAATACTTTAATACTTCAACATAATTATAATTGTGTTTTACCAAGTATACTGTATTCAATTACTAAAAACCAATTCTTTATCAACTCATAGAATTTCAGATTCTTCTGACACACTAACCTTTTAAAAAAGCACTCATCGTCATAGAACATTTCATGGCCAATATATTACATGAGATCATTTTAATAACATCAAATTTTTTTCCTTGAATTTATGAAATATTTTGATTGAATTGAAAGTTTTCTATATTAGACAATACTCAAGTCTTATTAATGTAGAACTTATATGGAAAAAATAACAATGAAATACATTTACAATGCAAGGTGTGGATTTGGTGCATGGCTATATAAGACGTGGAAATAGAAATGTTGTTACTTACCAACCATCATGTGCTCTGCATACTTATGATCGCTTTTATAATCCGTCCTGTCAGTAAGTTGATTGAGTTTAACATCTTCCTCATCAGGGGGACGTTCAATTCCCATTATGTTACCTATATTGTATTGAGAAAGATATGAACAGAATACAAATAACAAAATCCATCAACAGTTTTGTAAATCATGCTGGGTTTTCATATTACGTGTAAAAATGAAAAAAAATATCGAAGTTCAATAAGGTTTAAATCTATTTTTTAACACAGTTTGTTACATTTAAAGTTGTTAAATAATAATTTTAAAAGATACTGATCAAACTTAGTTGATAATAACAAATTTGATTGATTTCTATATATATTCTATGATTTTAAAATATTATTAAAATTTTATAAGGCATTGTAAGTTAAATTAATCAACCATGTCTTCAAAATTTTTATGGTTGGTATTGTAAGATTTTTAATTTACTGATCCCTAACATCTCAACTCAATTGGAGTATGAATGCAGTTTGTTGATAGATACTTAAAAATAGAGCAGTGTGTCAAAATATTTTTGTACATGTTGAATTTTGTGTTAAATATAGCCTCATTTGTCATGGTTTGTTGAATACTAACACTGCTGAGTTCATTTATGAAATACAGTCCATATTTATAATGAATAAAAATGTCCATGTAATCTTACCAATTGTGGTACCACCAAGTTGCCAGTGTTTCTTCTGGGCTTTTTTACGTTCTTTCTGTTCTCGGAAAGCTCTCACTAGTGCAGATCCTTTCCGTGCATTTAAAGCCATATCGCATGTGGGGTCCCTAACCTATATGAAAAAAAACCAAAAAGATATAGTGATTTCATTTCAAACATTGTCACACGCTTTAAAAAACTTTATCTTTCATTAATATTACTGAATTTACAAAATCAATATCAGCACACTGGCTTCACTGACTTTTCTAGGATGGCGGAACTCATCTGTTAAGAAAAAGAAATAGTGGGATTCAACCTCCATCAGCGTATCCAAGGCAAGAAACTAAATTGAGTACTTAAGGTTATTCCTATTACAGATACAAAAGTATTTACCGGAATAACTGGTTCTGGTTGCTTAGTAAACACAAGTCTGCCATCTAAAAATGGAGGTACCAAGTTATGTACCAGTAAATGAACACGGTCTGCGCTTTCCTGAAATCAAAATAATTTAACTATATTTCAAGTAAACAATACTGACTTAAGACAGTTTTAATAATAAACAAGATACAAAAAAAAGAATTTGAAAAATGAGATGATGATACCTCGTCAAACTCTTGAGAAACATTAATAGCGAGCACAACACCACTGGTTAACATTCTGTTTCTTTCCCAGAGTTCATTATCTTTGTTGATTTGTTGTCGTTTCGCTGAAAGTTTTTTCTTTCTTTTCTGCTCCATTTGTTCTTCCTTTTTTCTGGTGTATTCTGCACTGGCTCCCGAAAATGGATTTGATTCTTCATCATAACCTATGGAAACATAGAACATGTAATGATTGAATTGAATATATTTTGGAATTGAATTGTTGAAACTTTGTACGAATCATAGAAAGTTTCAACAATCCACATGTGACATAGAAGTTCCATTAAGCACCTTTAGACTATATCATAAATAAGATTGAATATATGTTTTGAAAAGTTTCAAAAATATTTGATTTGTTTTTATTCTATGGTCATTTCTAATGTGTAAAATATCGTTTCTTAACAGATTTTCAACAGTAACTTTTTGTTACTCAATTGCTAAGCCACTAATTTTACTAAAAAGAGGGAAGTGAGTAGAGATCATTCTAGCACTGTTTGTTACGATCAGATATGTGAGAGGGAGTTGTTAGACGTTTGTAACATCTATGCCTCTGAACAGAAGATTAAAAAAGTGAATTGGGACTAAAACTAGTGAGGGCTGTCAGGAAATCCATTGTAGTTGACCACTGTAGCATAAACCTGACATTTTAGTAGGCATGATAATATTTTTGAATTCTCTTAGTTATGCAGCATTGTACACACCAACATCCACTCCAAATTCCCACCCTTCTTACAAATACATTTATTTATCACTTTTATGTAAAATAATATGACAAACTAATTTAATTATGCACACTCATTCAAATTTGATTCTCATTTGCTAAACCAACAATGTTCATTTCCTAGCACCTTTTAACACAATAATTATATCATATTTAAACTCTCTATAAAAGTTTTTATGTTTGAATCAGTGAGTCTATCCCTTCTAAATTAAGTTTCAGCAAAATCCTGACGATGATGTGAAGTTGAAATCAACAATGCTTTAAAACTAATGTGGAATACAAGAAAGTTGTAGTAAAAATAATGGTGATTAGTATACAATTTTTAATATACCTCTATTCCTATTCAATTTTAAAATTTATACCATGGATGAATTCAAGTATCCTGTATGAACACACTCACATATCTGCAATTTTTGCTAGTTTATGAGTTTTTAACATTTGAAAAAAGAATTTTATATTCAGAATTATTAACAAAATCCAGTAGCTCTCAGTTTTCTGATGTTAATTTGATCACTCAGTTCAAAAAGTGTAAAATTTTAATGCAGTGTTTTCCAAAGTATAAGATGTAGCCCAGCAGTGCAGATGCAGTGTAGGAGTAGAGGGAACCGATGTGAAATTTTCTAGTGGAGCAAGAAATACTTATGTATGTACATATAAGGTCAAAGATACCTCTTGAAAACTATATTTATTAGATTTTCCAGATGTGGTATTTACGCTGCAAAATTTTTGGAATAAAAAAAATTAAATAGTACGTCTTTCACAGTTTGTCGTTTACCTTCTCCCATGTGATACCATTCACGGTCTAGCCGTTGTTCTTCTTCTTGCCAATTCATCCTTTCAGAATCATTTCCGCTGTTGCCCATCCTAGTACTTTCAGTTTTCCTTTTGCTTCCTTGCCAGCTGTTGTATCTGGGATATGGATTAAAATAATTAATTTATTAGTTGAAAACTATTTACCATTCCTGTTTATATTTCAAAGACTAAACTTTTGGACTTTTTTAAATGGTGTATACCACAATTACAAATAAAAGTTATATTAGAGTAAGTGAAGTAATATACTGCTATCAGTATATAAAATTACGTTTATTTTGGGTTTAACTATAGGTCTGAAGATGGCGAAGTTGAAATAGCTATCAACAACCACATATAAAAATTTGTAGAGCTCCAACTAAATGGTAATACAAAAAAAAAAAGTCTATATATCTATCTAGTGATATATAACAACGGTTGGCAAATGCGGCTTCCATTGGAAAATAAAAATCCGTGTTATAAAATATGGCTGTGAATCTTTACATTTCACAATAAAGTTTGTAAAACCAAAATATCATTCACTGTTGACCAATTAACGTCTCACAGAATTCCTGTGAATGGTTTTAACAAATTTTGTTTAAAATTTTTATAAATGTGATATTTTTTCCTCTAATTCTATTATTTTAATGTGTGTAGAAAATGTTATTTCAATTGAAAAACTTAATTTTAATTTATGTGCATTTACAATGTAACTATGGCGCTTCTTTTTATAATGTATGAAAACCTGAATGTGGCTTTCATTATTACCTCTGATTATACATTATTAGTCAGTTGATTTTATTTAATTTTTCCGATTAACTGCTCGTTTTCAAAATTAGGTTGTTTATAAATACTAGATATTACAGGGTTACTAATATGTAAAATTATTTACCTGTGAGCGGGCGTTGCACGAGGAGTATCCTCATATAGTCTTCCTTTATAGTCTCTCATCGGTTTTCTGTTATTACCGCGGGGCTCATATTTTGACTTGTTTGATCGCTCTGATGACGCTTCTCGTGGTGCATGAACGTTTGGAGTCGGAAAATCCCAGGTAGACTTTTTCAATGGAACTTTGAATATTTCATCATCCTCATCCCAGGCAGTCGTATCTGTGGGGTTTGCTGCCTTTAAGCTGTAAACAAATAACAAAGAAATTAATTTTCATTGCATTTTCATAGCATTTCAGTTATTATATGTCTATATAGATTCTAAGCAACCATTAAAGTATTGTGTTCTAAAATTATAAAAGAACTTTTTGTATAAAATGACTACATGTAAGAAATATATTTTAATTTCACATTTCTTTACATGAACTTACAAAAATGATATATATATATCATTTTTGTGTATTTTCATATAAAAAAAAAATATGTAATGCAACATGTAAAATTTGTAAAATATTCAAACATAAAAAAAGTAGAATAAATTTAGTATTTTATATATCAAATAACTTTCAGTGACAAAACCAACTTCTAACATAGGCACATTTTTGCAAAGTCATACAAGGAGTCACGGTCTCCGAATAATAAACACTGTTCAATCACATATCTATATAATCAAATAAATGAATAATACAGTATCAAAAAAAAATATTCTTTTCCTTGAATTTTTAAGATGAATATTATCTGAAAATAAGTTCTGGTACTTTAAAATGAAGAAGTTTATATATTGTAATGAAAAGTTTTATATAATAAATAATATGTTGTTTTCAATGTCAAAATGGACTGAATTGATAAAATTACAGTGAAACCCATTTAGCATGTAATGAATTTCTGCAGTTTTGAAAAAAAGTCAAAACACTTTTTCAAAAGAGTGTTTATTCAACAGGTTCTGCATTCATCTGTAAATAAAAAAAATTAACATATAAATGAAAGAATAACTTCATACCTTGGTGTTCTCGGTTCATCTTTAAATCTCGGGTAATAACTTCTACTGCTACTTGCCATTGATCGTTCACTATAGTCCCTTTTTCTATCGCTGCGTTCACTTCTGTCATCAGCTCGCTTTCTGTCACTTCTATCACCATAGTGACGCCTTTCCCGTTCTTTATCCCTATGCCTTCTGTCATATTTATCATCACTCTCATCATCATCACGCCTGCTTGCTTTGTTTTTCAGCTTCTCTTCCTTTGAAGAGTTGTAAATACCCCTTTCCAAATGTTCCAATTGTTTTCTGTAAAGAAAAATCAAGTGTCTATAATAATCTTTACATAAATAAATAAAACACATGCAAAAGACATAAAATAATGTTTCTACAATTTGTAGTGAAAAGATCAGGATCGGTTTTGCTAATTGCTTGCGTTATCAACAAAAAGTAACAGTTAACACCTTGAAAATCCTAACTTGATGAAATATATGTAATGTATGTATATATATATATATATAATATGGTACAAAAATACTTATTTTCAGACTGGAATATACTAGTCTTGAATTTCAGATGATGCAAAAACCTTGAAACCAATATAGTCACTCTCTGTGGCTAATAAGGTAAATCATAAAGTTTCAATATTTTTGATTAATTATTGATATTACATCAAAGCATTAGTGATTTTTGCTATCACTGACATAGTTAATCAAAAGACATGGTCTGATCAATGAGAGATTTTTCAATAATATTTAAGAATATATTGGTTGAATCCTGCTACCGTTACATATTTTTTGACATATAGTTTATAGAACAAATTTTACAAACATCAAACTAATAAAAGCTTTTCATCCAGCAAACAATCTTCATTGCATTGATAAATATACAAATTTTTCAATTCAGCAAAACACCTATGCATAATATAAAATTAGCATATAGATGTTCGAAAATGGTTGTACAAAATGTGATTTTCTATAAAAGAGCTATCAAACTTTAAAATTTTGGATAAGCTACAGCATATTACATTTGCATTCTCTGCAGCATCCTTTCCTTTGCTTCTTCAGACAATCCGCCAGTATATGTAGGAGTCTCTTCATTTCCAACTCTGTAATTACGTGGACCTTTAGCATCTGCCTTCTTGATATCGTCTCCATCGTCCTGTGAAAATGACATGAGCCGACTTTTTTCATCTCGCTTGGAAGCTGCAAGTTTGTCTAACCCCAAGAGTGATGGTTTTGAGACTTTTGTTTCATTAGAATTGGATTTTTTCTTGATAATCAAGCCTCCTGTGACTGATGATGATCCCTCCAGGCGATGGACACCTGCGTCATCTTCAGACATGATTAAGTGAATTATTTTTTATAAATGTCACAGTTGTGTTAACCCTATACGATAAAAACACAAACGTCAAACAAACTTGCATTTATTTGAGGTTAGATTTTTTTAGTGCTACCAGTACGAGAAAATTTGAATAAAAGACGAAATAGACATTCTTCCACTCTTATGTTAAACGTTAATTTTAATGGTTAAAATGTTATTTAAATGTTTGTTTTCAAAACAGAGATATCCAATACTAGAAAATACTGACTCAATAGGGCTGTAAAAAATGTTGGTAATATATCTTTGGAAATGAGTATTGCAAGTTAGTTGCAACATTTTGAGTTCTGAGCAGATGATTTGTGAATTTACTGTCAGTTGTGACAGATGTCATTTAGAACTGTTATATCTTTTGGTGTAGTGACTCTTTGTGTCTATTTGGGCGCAATTCAGTACACAATGACGAATGAAGCTCCAGAAGTATCCAATTGCGTATTTTGCAACATCGTGAACGGCACGGCGTCCGCTGACATTGTTTATCAAAATGAGAATATTTTGGTGTTTCGCGATATCCGACCAGCTGCAAAAAATCACTTATTGGCGATTCCTAAAATACATATCAAGGATGCTAAATGCCTGACATCAGCTCAGAAACCATTAGGTTTGTTAATTGCTTCGACATCTTCGCTCTTTCCACTGTTTTTAAAATTGCAAGTCTCGCTTTTAAACCCTAGCAGAATGCAGAGAGATGGAACTGACTCTAAATATACTTAGCGCTCCCAAGGCTATATATGAAATAGCCCTAACGAAAAAGATGCTTTTTCCTGTGAAATTAGAATTTAGTTACCTAATTTATATTGTTCTCGAATGAACAAAGTTGTTCTGTTTTGTAATTAGATATTAAATCAGATACAAAATTTACTAATTATAGTAAATGTTCTATTCTTAAAATAGCCAATTTACCTCAGTTTCTAATTTTAATGTGCTGATAAGAATTGAAAAAATTATCGTGATAAACAAGATTGCTGACTGTTGCTATTATTATTATTGCTACATTTTGAAAAAAAGAATTGAAGGATTGTGTAAAAATAATGGACAACATATTGTATGATTCCCATGCATACAAGATCACTTTCAAATTCATCATGTATCAAAAAACTAACTAAAATGGAAGGTTTAACAAACTAACATTTTGTTATGAATATTATACAACACTTCTTACCACAGACATTTTGAAACAGTACATTTTCCGTTTGCATAATCTATAAAAATACCTGTCTTCATATCAGCAATAATCTGATGAGAGATAGAGAAGTTCTATACTTTTTATGTTTACAAAATATTTATATACTGTTTTGTTCTAATATATTTAATATAATCTCGAGATAAATGGGTGCTTTTCACAACTTATAAAATATATATTTTTTCATTTCAGTTGAAGACATGTTAAAGGATATTAAAGAAGCGATGAAATCACTAGGCGATGATTTATCTGATATTCGCTATGGATTTCACTGGCCACCATTCAATTCTATATCTCATCTTCATTTGCATGCTATTTCGCCAGTATCAGAAATGAGTTACCTCTCCAAAAATTGGATATTTAGAGAAAACTCATACTGGTTTGTGTCGGTAAGATATATTTTGCTTCTTAAAATAAATTGTACTGCACCTTTACTTCCAAAAACTATGTATTGAAAGCAAATATTATAAATGCATGCAAATTATATTTTTCATTCATTAAGATTAACTCACTAATTGTATTTTAAATACACTGGTGATTAAATTATAAATGAAGCTCAGTTTATTCATATTTTCATTGAATTTTTAAGTGTCCTCGCAGATCACCTAATTATATAAATCAATTTCAAAAGTTTTGCAAAATAATTTATTTTGTTTGTTTTGGTGTCTGTCTAGTTAGTTAGTGGAAATTGCTGGTTTAATTTGAAGTTTTATAGCATAAAAGACATGATTTTCTTTCATGACTCATGAATGTAATTTTATGTATTTGCTCATACTAATTATCTTCTGTATTAATATATTTTTTTAATTTTCTTCCAGCCTGAATATGTACTCTCCAGACTATGAAAAGAAAGAAGTTAGATAAACAATGTGTTTTCAAAAACACTGACGTGTTCATGTGCATTACATTTTAGGATAATTAAATTGAAAGTGGTTTCAACAAAATTGTGGAAATCCTTTGGTAAAAATAATAACACCAAAACTCTGCACTTATTCAAATTTTGGTTTCATGTTTAAAATACTATTTATAGTTCCTTATTTCTCTGGTGTTTGGGAAACTACTATTTCTATTGGTGATTGAACCATTTTACAAAGTTAAGTCTATTTGAAAGTGGCGAAATTCGGAGAGTTTTATCAATAATATAAGTTTTCATTCAGGATTTGTTATGATTCTATAGTAGTTGCAAATATTTGGAGAATGTATTTTGTTTTGTGACTGTCCATAAACAGTGGGATTTGGCTATTACAATAGAATACCCCAATAATATTGCTTACAATTGTATGTATTGTGTACCAACTACTGTCACCTATTGAAATAAATTCTGAATTTTTATAAATTGTCAAATAAGAATAAAAATATTCTCTTGGCTATAGTTTAAAAATCATAATTTCTTCAAGCTAGTAGCTATATTTAATTTGTTTTAGACAATGACACGTTTTATCATATATTAATATCGTCTAAAATGTTTATTTATTATGAAAACCATTTTTTTAATCTTGTGTGATATAATTTAAAATTATTCAGAATTAAAATTTTTTCATCATTTATTAAATGGTTCCAAATAATTCATTAAAATCTTATATCAATTTATGTTTTCCTATTCATTCCATATCAATGATTCAAAAGACAGAAAGAGATAAATAATTGGAATAACATCCCAGTATCAAAAATAAACTAATATGACTCAAACACATCATTACCCTTTTAATCGCAACTGAGGTAAAATGTTATAACATTCATAATAACATACAATAAATTCATTTATATAAAATATCTCAAAAAAAACTTTCGGTAACTGTTATTGTCTACTGTATGTATTTTTAACCTGTTCTTTTTTACTATTTTAAAAATTATGTTTAATGATGGAAATCACCATATTATCCAAATCCGTTGAGATTTACTGTCTGAGTGCAGTTCTTTTTTTATATAGGTAATATTAATTTTTAAGTCTATCATGAGATTTTTTGGTTGTGGATATTGTACCTGTAAACTCATGTTTCTCATGATCAAACAAGCATTGTTAGAGTAAAACACAAAGGCACTGTGGCAATGTCCTTTATTTCATCTGAGATATATAACCTTCAAGAAAATGATTTAGAAACACAGGATATATAATACAAGAGTGAAGTCGCTCTCAAACTCAATGCTCACAGGGCCTTCATTGCAAATGTCATTATGAAATCAAGATTCTGTTTTTACTTGATATTGACGCTGTAATAACAGGTTTTTCGTCATTCATCATTTGTTCTTACAGGGAAAATATTATTTATATAGACAGCTATTTGTAAACCGAAAGACTGCACTGAAAAATATTTTGTTTATGGTTACGCTACAATAATTATCATTGGTATCAGCTTGTTACAAAACCAGTCTACAAACATATGCATATATTTTTTAAACAATTACAATAAAAACTAATCATAATCTTTCCAGTCAAAACAATGCTTCTAATGATTGTATATAAATGTTTCATGGTGGCCTTTCTATTGGTTGTAATTTCTACACAATGTTTTCAAGATTTTAAACCTCTAAGATTGGAAGAAATTTCAAAGATTGTAAGTCACATTTTGTTATTTGCCATATTTATAAAACTCCTTTTTTTATTAGCCGTCATATTTTTACAAGTGAGTGCCTGTTAGTTATATTATATTAATAGTAAATAAATGTTTTTATACCATTCAATTGATTGAATTTTCTGAAATAGTAAATAAAATATTGAAGGTAAGAGTAAAATTTCGCTTTTTTTTTTATTTTATGCAGTATGAAGTTTATTGTTAGGTGAAAGATATTAAATATAATGAAAAATCTAAAATTTTCCCACATTTATTGTTCTTTTTTTAATGTCCCTGCTAAACACGAAACATTTATTGTTGAGCAGCATTTATCATGTTCATAAAAGGAGTTTTCTGTTATCCTTGACAATATCATATATTTTTTAAAATTAAAAAAACAAGACCATTCACGATCAGTTGCTATCGATTGGAAAGGACTAATGGTAAGATATTAAATGGGAGGTGGGTAAGGAGAATTGGAAGCACATGTACAATATACGATATCGACTGAAAGTGGTTGATGGAATTTCAATATTGAAGTTGAATTGTTGAAACTTTATACATTTTCAAATGTTTTATAATTCACAAACCTGATTTCGTCTTTGGGTATCTTCAGACATTCTGTCACACAGATGCAATAGAGCTGACTCTGAACTGACTGGTGACAGTTTTATTGGATCCATGTGACAGAATGCCTGTAGATACCTAAAGGCGAAACTCTGATTGTGAGTGAGAAAACTAGAAAAATTCAATATTTCAACAATTCATATTTGGCAGCATTAGCAGTCAGCAAAAAAATCATGTAACATTTTTATTGTTATTTGTATCCTAGGCAGAACGATGTCAAGTGTCAATGTTTCGTTGTAATTGCATCTAATAATTATTAATTTATTTTATTTTCTAATAATATTTTTTATAGTTTTTATATTTCTTTAAGTGAGCATATCCAAATAAACTTTTGACAACATTCTTTATAAGCAAATAATGAGTTATGGACAAGACTTGAGCATCTTATATCTTCCATTCCATGTATATTTCTATGGCGTAGGTGGGCAGTGCTTTTGTCAATCAATTTTATTCCATGTCATATTGGAGTGAATATAGCCTTATTATTTTTTTATACAGTAAAGGGTAATCAAAGTTGAATATGAAAAAAAATCACTTTGAATTCTATGAGACAATAAAGTATTTCTAAGGAAATATTTACTAACGAAGTATTCATATAAAATAACATTAAATTGTATAATTTGCGTCGGCAATATTCAATTATTATTTACAAAGCTGCCGCATTTTATGGACAGTCAATAAATGTATTCAATTCGCAACAATCATTCAACCTTTTAGCCTTTGGTGACGTTTATTTAGTAAATAATAAATTCGTTTCCTGAGCGAAACGAAACTGAATTAAATACGCCAACTATTGCCGCCAATTCACGTAGTGCGTTCGTAAATGCGTTAGCGGTGTAGCCAATTTCGAACACAGATGAAATATAAAAAATATTATTAATTTTGCTTTTCTAGCATAGGTTAGTGGCGCTATTCAATTCAATTCACGTCAAATTTTGTTATCGCCCGCGATTTATTTGTTTGTCTATTTATGTATTCATTGAATTCTGGCCTCAGCATTGACACATTTATCGCAATACCAGCATTTTTATCATTTAATTTTATCGTTTTGAAAACTTGTATCCCAATAGTCAGGTGCATTGCAGAACCGAAAATTCTGCTAAAAATCTCCTTTGAAATAATAAAACTCCACTATGTAACAAGGTACAATGTAAAAAATGAAAAAGATTTATGAATATATATTTTTCTAACAAGCATTCACAATGTTTTGTTATAAACTTTTGTGTAGTTGTAAAAATTTGGAAAATGGTTTTTTATTTCGTAATATTTAAAAAAAGTCCTAAGCATACATAATAGTCGCTGTCATCTTATAGAAATTCTATTGTATATGCAATACTATAATATAAAACTATAAAAACTGCCTAATTTAAATATTATAGAAACATAAATCAGAAATAAACGTATGAATGCCAACTATGCAATTTAAATTACTTCCGTAACATCCGATCGATTCACCATCAAGTTTATAAAAATATATACAATTATTTTCGTCTTTAGGAGGCGATTGCTTCTAGTTTGAAATATTGAGTAATAAGTATTTATCTTTAATCGTATCTGTTTATAAAAGCAAAATGAATAAGCAGTTAATTTTTATTACATTAAAAATAATTAATATCTTTTAAAGTGTTAATTGTCGCTTCTTGATGGAAAGCCATGGTATTTTAAATAATAAATAATACGGATAATATTTTGAAGGCATACCACTGTGTTATACAAAAAACAGTTTGGGACAAATTTATGAGTGATGCATTGCGATTTGCGACTGAGTAATATACTCAATTATAGTTTTGGAATGTAATGGTAAATATATTATTTTCATAACAAACTATTAAATGAACGTTCCAATTAGTATTTTATTTTGATTCAATAACACATACATTGTGTAGAATTACATACATCTGTAAATATGATATTACGATATTATGAAAACTTTTGTAATAATGTGGTACTGGTTTAAAACTAGCACAGTGCAAATTTCGACGGTACTTAAGATTTTTAGCGGTGAGCTGACAAAGTATATAATAGTTGTAGTCGAAAGTTATTGCACAGTTATACTTGTAATCTTTTTACTTCGAAAATTTTCTACAGCATGAAATAATTGATTGATGTAGACTCAAATAATATTTATATATAATAATATTCGCTCCATGATGTCGCAGTGTCGATGACTTCGAATTCTTTTCAAAATCAGCTTACAGCGCCTAAAGCAGTAGTTCTGTTGGAAAATTTTACTGTACCCGCATTATATACATCAGCGGTATATCGAAATGTCTCATGGCCGTACCGGTAGAAATTAATTTGATTTTTTTATGACAATGTTTACTATGAAACAATTGGTGGACGCAGTAAAATCCTCTAGTGGCCGCGCAGGAGAACCACTGGTCTAAAATCTTCAGGCTCGATAGAGCAAACATGTTTCTACGGAACGTTTACGGAACGTTTACGGAATCTTATGAAGTTTACTTAAGAAAAAATGGCAGATCAATATCCAATTGAATAAGGGATAAATTAAAAAGGTGTCGTTTTCTCAGAGCGTTTTGCAATATCGGAATAATGAGATTTTTGTTGAAATGCGATGTTCGGTTGAGAATTCCTCAATGTAACTAGAACACGACAAAATGTTTTAATCGTGAATAAATTCTATTGGTGAACTGTTTAATTAGCAGTTGCAAAAATCCAATAAATTTCATTGAATTGACACTCGGGTCTAAAATCGAAGTAAGCCAGGGGATTTAATAGTAATTTATAACTATTTCGAATTTTAACGCAAAAATGCTAATTTTCAATCCGACACTTTGATTAGGAGCGCAACGACCAAATAAATTGCAAAAATAAATGTATCGTAGATTTTTGGCTTTTTCTGTTATTTTTACTATTATATTGTGCAGAGTGGAAAAAAAGCATCGAGAAATAAATGAAGAAAGCGCATTCGCATGGCAATGAATCAAATATTTTAGGAGTAAAATCAATCAAAAGCAACAAATCGCCACGGTCGAGTGGAATCTTATTGTGATGTTGTTTGACCCAAGATAAATTTTAATTAAGTATATATTCAAATTGATTAAAATTCTAGTACAAGTCAAAAGGGCTTCTAACAAATTTTGTGAATTGAAATATTTCATAATATACATATATAAATATATTTTATACAAAGTATATGCATTATGAGCATATATGGCTAAATGCTAAACATATGACAACCATGGGTATGGGATAGAAATTATTATACAGTACTTTCAAAGTGTATAAGAACTTTATCGTGGTATAGTAATATATATCAAATTTAATATTGACTAAGTTATAAAAGGAAATAAAAACGAATGCAGACAAAAAAGTAAATTGTTAAAAATTACTTAACACTATGAACAAACTTAGCACTCGCGTGAAAAGATATTTTACAATGTACTGTTCGAAAGTTTTGCAAAAACGCGATTTCTTCAGTGGTTTTGAATTGCTTTAATTACGATATATTTTAATTTTGATTTTGACCTCAGTATAAACGCATTTAGTCTTAACGTTTAAGGGATCGTAAAAAAATAATTCAAACGCAGAGAACTATGGGCCAAAGATTTCAATATTAGACCTGACGTATCTTTGGAGATAACAAACTTTGTATACACATATTAAAAATGTATTCCAGAATTCTGCCTACAATTGTTTATAATGAAGTAAAATTATTAACAGACATCGTTATTCAGTTCAGAAGTACAGTTTTTAGATTTAACACAATTGAAATGAAAAAGTGTTAGTTGAAAATTCACTTACAAATGATTAAAGCAAGAGTATTTATGATATTATTATATAATAAATGAATAATGAAGACACTGTGCGAAATGCATTCAAAAAAAAAATAGTGACATTTAAAATATATTTCTATAAATTAATGATTTCAGTATGAGGATTCGCCAATGGCAACATCACACTGGCACACTGGCAATGATGAAATAATTAATTCGATTTTATCATATCTCTATTTCTACCGACTTCAAATTAAATGTTTTTAGAGTCATATTATATTGTTTGTTGGCATTACATGATCTTTTGGGTTCACAAATTTGGCTTAATTTCGAGTTTATTTAATTTTATATGACAACTGAAAATTGTGTGACAGCCATTTCTATCAACAGTATGGGAAAGTAATTGATTGAATTAGTATTTAATTTGTAGAACTCCACTATACACGGTGAAAAAATAGCAATGTATTTTATAGAAGTAAAACATGTGTATTGATATTTTATCACCGTGTTATGGAAAAGTTATTTTGGAAAAAAGTCCAGTAATTTTTATATTTAAAATGTGTCAAAGTTAACGTTGTATATTGTAGCGCATATTGATTTGTTGTCACTGGCAGGTCAATTCAAATGACTTGCAAAATGTTGCATTTTTTCCCTTCGTCATATTAACGCGATTAAAGTAGATTGAAAGCTCCTGTCGCGAAAGCGTCGAAAGCAACAAAAACACTCGTGGCAAGCAAGTGTCGAAAGCTTGCCGACGACATTGCAAACATTTTAAGTTATTGTCATTAAGTTTGCTTTGTTCATATTAAATCCTTTGAGCTGAGAGTGGTTGATGGAAAAAGAGACAAAAGCCGACAAGTGTCTCTGTTGTTGACGAGAAAAATAAAAAAATGTGTGTGATCTATCTTTTAAAATTTAAACACACCGCGAGGTAAATCTGAGGAAAAGTCAGTAATCAAATGTTTAGTCACTTTTAAGGTGTTAACTGTCACTTCTTGATGGAAAGGCATAATATTTTTAATAGTAAAAACACATTTTTTTAGTACTTATTTCCACAATATATTTTTTGATCAGGACCGGTTTCGCACATCGTGAGCATTATCAGTTGAATGTTTAGTGTTGTATACTATGCAATTGACATAAGAAATCGTGCTTTAAGCATCGTTATTAATAATATGTGTCAAAAAATGTATGTCTGTATGAAAAATAAATTTGACTCAATGCATTTGAAAAGTAAGATTACGAAAGTTGGAGTAAGTGCTATTATAAAAAGTCATTAAAATGTATACTCCCGAGAAATTATTCTAGCAATAATGTTTACAGTAAAATTGACATGATTAATCGATTTTTTACTCAAAACAGTGTATGCAAAATATCTGCGGGGAATATACCGGTATGAGGAGATACTTTGTGGGATTTGATTCAATCTTTCAAAATATATCATTATCGAATTAGGCCCCCTCTGGCTTTTGTAGACTATGGCTCTGTGCGTCACCCGTAGCACTTACAACTTGGGGTCCCGTCCACCGTGAAAAATTCAATTACCGATTTCACTTCTAGTTAAGCAAGTGTTAAGCGAAATGCCGGGGCAAGGGCGTGCCGCACCCCTGTCGTCCACACGTCGCCACCGGGTTGACTAATGGTTCAGATACACCCCTCGTTTGTTTTCCATTCAGCCCTAATTAATTGTTTTTCATCCGTCGTTGTAAGAATACGTGTTTAATTGTTAGATTTGTGGCGGACAGTTGGTCTGCCTGCATCCGGCAACTGTCACTACATTTGTAACGCACTGAATCTTAAATTTTTTAATAAAGGCCTACAGTCAATTCATAAATACACAAAGCTTTATCATAAAACAAACAACTATACTATATATATCCAGCTGGTTCAGTTTTTTGGCTACCTATTACACAATGTTGATTTAATGCAAACTATGCGATAGGTTTAACATGTAATTTTTACCATAATGCTTTTCCCTATATATGGCTAATCCTTGCGATTGAAATGCAGGACAGATATGATAAAAACAACGCCGCGTCGCTTACCAAACAAGCAAACAAATAACGCTCAAGTCGCGCATTTATTCACTACAATTTTATCACTAGACGCTATTATATGTGCTTATGAATTTGATAATTTTCAGGGCAGTCATAATCGCACATCACGAAAAGGTGAAACGGTTGCACAATACATTTGTCTTATTTTACCCATTGTATTAGATTATTTGTATCCAAAACTTTAGATAATTTTCTTATTGACTCAATAATTGATGCACAGTTTTGATAAAATATATTTATATTTGAAGCACGTTTGTTATACAATCGAAATTCATGTATGATCAATCAAAGTAGTAAGCATTCCCGGCAAACATCCTGTAACAAATTTTAAATGCTAAATAGAATATAGTATTATTTCACGGTGAAAAAGATAGCAATGTATTTTAGTTCTACAAAATTATTTTTAAAATATAGTTGATAGCTATTTCCACTCACGCCATCGTCAGAACTATGCTTTAACTAACATTTGCTTATTTATATATAGCTGTGTAGAAAAGGTACACAATACATCTTCTTTCCTGTTTTAACGACCTAGCTTGTTTCCAGTTCGCAATAAAACTAACAATTGTAAATGAAACTAAAAAGGCGGCTATATCAATAAGTTTACATATGGCAAGGAAATGGTCCATTACAGAAACAAAGAGACCCCATCCAGAGGATTCAATAATGGTGCCCGACATGTATTAGTCTGTTCGTTAAGTTTTGTGATAGTTGATATCTATTGATCTCCAGCTGTTCCAAAGCCGTCATCCTGCGACCCTTACTACAGAGATGCAAACACTGCGCTGAGTTTGAATTTATATTATGTGATTCTTTATAACGTGATTAGCGAATTGTGAATCTGTTTTTTACTGTTGAATGATCTTACATGTTCCTTAGCTCGAGTGGATATACCTCTACCAATCTGTCCGATATAAACGGACAAACATGAGTCACAGGACATTTTTTAAATACCGCTTTTGTCAAGATTATTTATATGCTAGAATTATCGTTAAAGTGAATATTTTTTTTTACATTCCGTGGTTATGAGAAGTTCTTGGTCTCACCTACTTTTTGAAAGAGTCAAGTGCACCCTCTACAAGACACTTCTCAAGTCAGTGCTTGCTTACACCTCGGAAAACTGGACAATCGTGAAGGGAAGTGAGCGTGTGAAAATTTAAAAATAACAACAAAACAAAATTAAAGCGACTTGGTTCTGCTCATGTCCTGTATCAAAGTGAAATGAATCTGTTGGATAAATTATGTATATTGAAAAAAAAATCAGCTATGTATGATCTGTCCAAAATTTCACAGGGGCGCAGAAAGAAAGATATACCAAAAACTAATGAATGCTTCTAATTAATTTTGGGATCACCAAAGCCTCTATAACTTACTAGAGCTAATAAGATTATAATGACGGGTTTTCGGTTTGCCGATTATTCGACTTTGATCGACTATTTTAATACCACATATAACGTTGTTTACACTTAATACAACGGATGGTGGTAAAAAAATAAAACAAGTTACGCTGGTCAAACAATCTAGAAATAGATCGAGATATTTTTTTCTGGAGACTAAGAAAAACCACTTCCACCACGGTTGTTTCCGGGACGATGATGTTGCACTTTTATATTTTATGCGGTTGGAAATAAAATTATAGAATAAATACGAGTAAATAAATTAATTGAAACATCTAAAAGCTTTGCAAACAGGTCAGAAAAGATCTAACTACATAAGTATAGTCAGTTCTGTTGCATCCGTGCGATGGAATACCTGAAGATGCCGAAGGGCGAAACCCGGGTCGTTTGTGATAAGACATATGGAATCGTACAAAGTTGCAACAATTCAAATTTATTATTGAAGTTTTATCCGGCTATTTGTTTTGACAGAATATACACACGATTAACTATTGCAAAAATAAGATACAAAAGCTTTCTGCGATGTACAAACGTATTTATTTCTTACTAAAATGAACTAACATAATTTTAATTGTAAAATATGATTCTATAATATATAGCTAGTTGAATAAATTCACATTTTTTTTAAATACCCAATATGTGTGTGCTTTAATTCGGGTTTTATTTCCAAATCTATAAATTTTCATCGTTCCGGACATCTTGTTTCACAGAAAGCCTTTTGTACCATATCCTAAGAGGATGTAATCGGATGCTTTTATTTTTATAAGATACGAAAGCTAATAATTCAATATACATCCAGCTCCGTAGGGGGATGGTTGCATTTCAAGCCATACATTTGAAGTTTGATCGGAAAGTGGATGTCGCAACATTTTAGGTATTTGCCTTCGATTAACAACTTGATCATATGGTTAAATTAATAAAAAATAATTGCAGTGATTTTTGTGATATATATTTACTGGATACGGGACATATATTTAGGTTGAAAAAAGTAGAGTTAAATATTTTATCAAATTAGCCATTTAATGAAATATATTGGTTGTCACATTATCATTATTCTGAAGTGTTTTGGCTGAATTTTAGGAAATAATTTTATTGACACGAAACTGTGCAGCGTGTACATTAAAAATACAAATTAATAATGTTCATTTTAAATAGAAAATTCTGTAATACAGTTAAGCAAAATTATAAAATAAATTAGATTATATCCAGCTTGTATGGTTGGTAGAGTACTTAGGATAGTCTTAGCCTATTTAGGAGATTTTCTCCTCATTTTGATTAGTTTTTCAGAGTTCCCAAAAATGTATTTTCATAAACACTATGTGAACCGCTTTTCAAAGAGTCATTATATGGTGTCTTTTATTGGTAATTAAAAATAACAGTATCCTTGCTGTCTCTATAACTTTACTATCTACAGTAATATTAAAACACTTAAGGCGCATTTCAACGAATCGAATATGAGTTTTTAATTTAATGCGCAGATTTATCTTTCGTATTGAACAAAAAATTGCTTCTAGTATTTATAATATTGCCGGAATATCTGATACTGGGTTGCAGAAAAGATGTCGCTGTTTTTTGATAGAATCGATCTGGCCACCCCAACCCAATTAGCACATGACGGGGAAATGATAAAAGTGTTCTGTATATAATCTTTTTCTTATACATTACAACTTTCGTTTATTCGATATTTTTTTTTGAGTATACGCATATCGAAAAATCCTTCGATGTGTAGCTCAATATTTAAGGTCAATAACTCAGGTGCTTTTATATATAGTTATATATGTACATATATGTTTTCCTTTCCTTTACTAAAAGGCTACCAATTAAAGTTGACCTTTTTATTTATAATGATTCGTTTATGTTCCCTTTTTATTGTAAAAATAGTTTTATAGACGGAAATTCCTTTGAAAGGATTCTTCTTTCCTTGGTTAGTGGGCGACCTTATACAAGAAATATATTCAAATATTTTATGTGTAAAATGTGTAAATATGTTTGAAAGTTATTTACGTACATACTAACTAGTAAAAAAAAAATATCTGATAGTAATGAAACGCTGCTTAAATAAATGATTTTAAATTCGATTTTTTTTATTTGCTCAATTAAATAGAAATCTACTTAAAATTTGGACTTCTAGATTGTATTTAATTAGCTGTTATAATGTATAGATTTATCAAGATCTAATCACGTAAAAATAGAACTGGTGAACGTATCGAGGTGATGTATGATATAGTAATCTATATAGTTGATTAAATACTAAAAAAGCTTTCGCGAAAAGAGAATATTGTCCTTAAATTGTACACCTGTGCTTTATAAACTGTTGCTAAAGTATATTATCATTATCACCGGTAACTTTGTATCGAGAATCTCAACAATATATCGGAATTTCCACTATCAAACACCAACTTTATTCTCTGAGGAGTACAAGTGTAGATACACAATCTTTGTATTAAATCTTCAAAATATTGTAACAAATATCGCTTGTGAATTACTCGGAATATCACATATAAATATATCTTAGTATTGAAGTGTGGACAGAAAGCATAATTTCAATGCTTTTTTAGAATATTATATGAAAAAGTTTTATAATACAACTTTTAGTAATATTAGCTACTGTGCAATCAGGTCTGTAGTTGAGTGGTAAATGTCGTTGGGTTACAAACTCATGGGCTCCAATTCCAATTTTAGTTAATAAAATGGCGATGTAAATGGGATATGCGTATTTATTTATCTAAGTCTAAAGTCTCGAGTTGATATCGTAAACGTGTTTTCATTGAGTCAAAACCATGATTGATCGAAGACAAATATATATTACTAATCATCAGGTTTATAAAAATAATATATTACCAATAACGTATTTTATCATAAATTGGTATTATTGTACAATATATATTTGCAAGCATTTTTGTGAAAAAAAATATTCAGGTAAGCTCTATAAGAGGTCCATATACTCTTTATTAGAATTTGATTAGGCTTAAAAGGAAAAGGTATTACAAATTTAATGATGTGTATATTTTCCATATTGTTTACAAATCGAAATCAAAAAGTGAATAAAAAATATTTCATACTGTAAAAATCAAATGGTTATTTGTGTTTCCACTAGTCGTACATGCTTAGTAAGTTAATTTATAACACATCACTGAGACTAAATTAATCGTAAATGTGTTGCGTGCAAAATTACAAAATGTACAAGTTTTCATCAAATGAAATATTTTAACTACAGTTTACGGTGATACAAAGTTCCTGCTTAGCATGCAGAACAATCAACCTTTCCAAATAACACCAGAATTGCATTCTTCTTTATGCATGAGCTTCTAATTGAAAAGCTTTCTGGCTAATAAACAACCATGAGAAATTTTATTTGAGCTTCAAGTACCTATCTATTAAATCTTAAAAGCTCGCGTGTTTCGCTTGAATATGTGGGCTTTCACAGTTCAAAAACGAATTCAAAATAGTGTATGAGGTGTAATTATGTGCATTAAGAAGATTGTTTTGCTTGCATACAACAAATAGTTTTGATTGGTTTCATTTATGTATAATATGCTCATTACAGTAATAAGTAACGCTTATTCTAGTAATACCGATGTCTGAGCCAAGATAAAGCTACTTTTTAATAGTATTGTGCTTTTCACTACATGCGGTATGACTATTATATAATATTATATATAAAAATAATATTCAACAATCAAATAAAATTTCTTTGTTTTTATTGCATATTATGACACACAATTTTGTATGACAGATCTGAATAAACTTCTTTTTTATATATTCCTAAATATTGTTTGCGATACGAAAGAATAAAACACATATATCGAAAAAAAATTGGCCGTCGAATAATTACCGGTATCTGATGTTATTAGTTTTGTTTTTCTGTTTAACCTAATCCCTATGAATTTTCTCTTCACACCTATTACACTGATCAAAGTTGGTGATAAATTAGTTTATCGAAGAAAATGGTTTCATCACTCAATACTAATGATCAGGACTGGCCTCACCAATCGCGAGCATTATCAATTTATACAATACAAATCTTAGCAAAGTTTTTTCAATAAATGAAGGGTTAGAAATAATCAGATATATAGGAAAATGGATTTAAGACATAAATTTACACGTAATCGCACAAAGTATACCCAAATGAAATTAAATAGTTTGCAGCTAAAATGTAACACCTTTAAAACATGTATAAAATACGGTAAATTCATTTATTTTTTTATGACAGAAGAAACAGAAACAATTGAAATTTTGGACAGTATTTTGTTTAGATGCTAACGATGTGTAAGCATCTAAAACTTTTATTAACGGAAACGTAACTTAAGTTTAGATAAACATTAATTATTTGAAATCTGATATTTTCCATGGATTTGATGGTATCATTGGAGAAATTTATTATTCATACAAAATTAAACTTGTTATTAGTATGTACAAAGGCTTTATCTCTCGTTTATTCTCAAAAATTTTGTTATTTCATAAATATATTTTGAGCAGTATTTTGTTCTAATGTCTTGATTATTTTCGGTGCCTTAGTAGAGGTGTTTGTGTTCTATTACTTATACTAGGGCCATTCCGTAGAAGGGCTATCATAATTTAGAGTATCGTTTACACGGCGGACGTTACTTCGCGATATTGATTGCCACATTTCACATGCAATACAACGTGATGCCTAAACCAGACATAAATACAAACTTCATGAATATAAAGCGAAAGTTATGCCCCGCTGTAAAATCGGGCGATAGCGTAAAAGGTTACTTTATAACGTTGGGCGTAAAAAAATCCCCTTTACCTTATCCAATAAAAATGGACGATTAGGGTTGAAAGAGGCCAGTATTTTTGCGTTTTTGGCTCATATCAGAAGTATCAAACTCGATATTTCCTAAATGCGAATGCTTTTCGCTCATAAATCAGGGCAGTGCAGTATTTCAATTTGATTTGATGGATTGTTCCGTGGATATAGAATGTAACCCATTCAACAGAGCGAAGCCTACACAATGCGTTGTATTATCTTTATTCATTTCTTAATACCAATTTAACGACTTGATTTCTAACAACAATTTACACATTTCGAATTGTTTTCTCGTTATATTTCCTTATATTTAATATTTTAACACACATAACATTTTTTACCTCAATGACAATTGCCATTAATTTCTCAAAAAATATTGAACAATTGCATATGTAATCTCGCCAAAAATCGAATGAATAAATGCAATATGACTAATTATTTACCGTAAGTATGTGCCAAACATCTTTACTCAAATACAAAGAAATATTTGCTGTCAAAATATATTTGGCATATTGAAACACAAACCTTTATATTTGATGTATACTTTGCTTAAGCAATGAATATCAGTCATCTAAAGATTAAATTACGTTCATAATTTGTGTGACATGAAAACTATAAATATGTGCTTTGAGCTTTTATTATTTTTTCAATACTATTATTAAAAAGAACACGGTTATTATGTAACTATTTTTCCATACACAATATATAATAGCAATATGTTTAAAACATCTGGTTCAAAGAGAGGCTCTGTACCTCGCTGTGTTGCGACGGTCATTATAGACCACTAAAAATAAAATTGTATCGCCGTAGTCAAGCTTCGGGCTCGAAAAGCTTTTCTTGAGTCGATACTGGTTCCTATGCTATACACAGGAGCTTTGTGAGGGAATAATTGCACGATTATGTGAATCGTGTTTTAAACGGTTTCGAGCCGGCGGAGGGCTGTGATTTACTCACGGTGAGAAGCCTTTGCTGGAACAATTTAGGGTAATACAATACAATTTGAATTTTATTGATACACTGTGTAGAGGTTTGAAAATTGAATTGAGTATTGATAGCTCGGGATAATTCTTATCTTTGTACAATATACTCAAAATAGTAAAGTATTTTATTTTATTCTTAGAAAATCTGTTTTTGAAACGATTATAAGCTCAAAAGAAGTCTTAGTTGACTGATGAATTTAAAGACCATTGTCATTTACATTAGTATTAAGATGGATTGATAGCACTCTACTTTCACGTCTTTACTATCAGTGTAAAGAAGACATATAAAATTTGTGGCCTTTTGGTCATAAAATCATTACTTTTCAACAAAATCCAATAAAAATATGACTGATATAATAATTATATAATATATTTAAATTAAGTAAGTATTTTCTAATAGAAGTAATAGATATTATCATGATGGATGGACATATGGAATTATGATGACGTTAGGAAATTTTTAACAGTAAAATATGGCTGAGGGTTATAAAAACATCACATTCTTGATTTTGGATTCAAAATCAAATATAAAAATATTACATTGCATTACTCAAATCATTGATGATGAAATTGAGAAAAAAAAAATAATTTAATATTAGATTTTATGGCTAGAAAAAAATGATTGTTAAAATTTTATTTTATTTGCCATTTTATTTGTAAGAAAATGTAACAAGGCAGTATGTCAAGAGAATAACAAATATATCACACGTAATTCGTTTTTCCAAAATATTTATTTGGCAAAAAGAATTGTTGACTAAATATTTAAGGGAATGACCGCTTTTAAGAATGGTATGTGACTCGCTCCTGCTTACAAAGCGACGGATAATATGCATACTAAAAGCTAGGTCAGAAAAATTGATTAACAGCTGTGATCAAATATGTACAAATTGATGACATCGTGCAAACGCCTCCCGCACTCACCCTCCGATACCTACGTAATAACTCGGTTCGCTGGCACATAAACTCCCCCATTGCCTTCCGTCACTGCTTGCAATTGGTTAAATTAATATTAATAAACATGCAAATTCACGGCAACTAATAATTTCTATTCTAAATCAAGGACGTCAGCACTCATGGTCCCAGTTTTGGCATGCTAATATGTTCGGCTCACGGCCAGGTGTTGTTTCCATTGTCGATGGTTTTCAATCAAGGATATCTTGGTGCTCGTGTCGAATACTCTGCATATTAAACATAAGCGATCCGAGCCGTCTAAATTATTTAAGATACGGAAGATCCTTTAACTGTATATTTAATAAAAATTTTCAAAAACATATCCGCTTAAAAAATTAAAATGTAGTAGACTCCATGAATCATAGAAAATGTTTAACAGGAAATATTTAAAATCCGAAGCTTGACTTTTAATTTCTTTATCACCACAGACACAGACATGAGACCACACTCATGCCCTTTATCTTATTGTAGAATATCTCGGCAAAGGATGTGAATTGGTATAGGTTTTAAATGAGTAGCTTTGTTCCTCTAGTTGTGTTACGTCTCATAAAACAACAAGAGGATTAAATCTTTCTAAATTTGAATAATGTTCTATTCAAACTATTTTTATTCAAAACGCTGTTCGAAACAAAAATTCTAGAGTGACAGTCGTATATTATATTTTTTCGCTAACAACCTGTGTTTTACTTTTCAAGTAATATTTCTAAAACTAGGTTTACGGCTATTTATTTGCGAAAATTTATTCAAATATAAGTACGCTTCATTGATAGAGTTTATGTCGTAAATACTCTATAAGAAAAAGAATCATGTGTATATCAATCGAATCTGTTTCCATAACCTACAACTTGAGTATTATTATTTTTATAAAAATGATAATAATTAAAGCAAAAATGACGAGTAGCACGGAGAGTGCAATCTTTATTACTGTCTAAATATATTCTTCCATAATTTATCTATTAAACTTTTTGTTTTCGATCCCCTAAAAAACTGTTTATTGGGCTTAAAAAAATGAATATTTTTAATTTGAATTGCTACAACTTTGTACGATTCCACATGTTTTGTCACTAACGACCCGGGTTTCGCCTTTCGACATCTTCAGGCTTCAGGATATTTATTGAAAAACCCCTTTCAAGAATGACTCATTAACAAGATCGTTAACGAAAACTATCACAGGCAATTGTGTTAATTATTATTTGATAGATATTGTTAAATTTGTTTTGACTGTAATTTACTGCTTGCCTAGGGGTAAGTGTTTTCCTGTAATTAATAACTTTGGTATATATACGATGCTGACTGTTTATTTTACGTGAGTTCTGTTGCATCCGTGTGACAGAATGCATGAAGATGCCGAAAGGCGAAACCCGGGTCGTTAGTGACAACACATGTGGAATCGTACAAAGTTGTAAAAATTCAAATTTGATATTGAAATTCCATCAAGCACCTTCAGTTGATATTATAAATATTTTACTTCTATTTTTATGATCATTAGTTTATCTATATCAATAGGCCGAGTAAAGGAATTTAAATTATAATTTTTTGAGTCAGTGATTAGATTCTGTATATATATATATTATAGATTAATTCAGCGATAATTTTGTGGACATTCATTTTGTTACTCCTGTTGTTTCGCTTAGTTGATTGACAAAATTGTAAATTTTAACTATATATTAGTAATATTTACTTTTAGCTATTGAAAAAACAAATACTGAAAGCATTGGAAGAATTGCAGTATTATTATTGTTGTGGGCGAGTGGTGAAAAGAATATAGAAGGCATCCTGTTAAGGGGTAGTATTTGCTTTGTACACTTTCGACAAAAGCTGGCGATTAAATTTTGATTGGATTATTATTCGAAAAGCATTCAGCACGCAGAAGACGTCCAGAACCGATCTTTAACCAACAACCCCTTGCTGGGTATATTTCTGTATGCAAAAGGAATAATGAATTATTCTCTATGGCCGAAAAATGGGTTACGTATAATACAAATATTGTATAAGACAAAAATAAAAAAAAAATTGTTCCAATAATAAAAATGTAACTTTTCTAAAATAACAAAAATGTTGCCAGGTCAAGGCTTTTATAAATCAATACCACAAAGATGCCCTGATAAAATTGCTAATGAAAAAATAAAATAGTTATATAGCTTCCAGTGGTCAATGGTGCTATACTATAAAGTAGTAATATTAGATCTTTTCTATGTTGTATTATTGATGTTTCATTGCTATAAAGATTTACAAAAGACTTTGTAATGTTATAATATTACATAAAAAAATACTTTTCAATTGTTTATTCAATTGAAAATTATATCAAAAGTGATATAAATACAAAAATATCGAAGATAAAGGCACATAAACATCCTTCTTTTATACAAAACATCATTACGGAATTGAAATAAACGAATGCTAAACGAAAAAGCTTACACTGATTGAAAAAAAGTGTGTATCGGAAATGAATCGGCCAAACAATAAAATATTTATCAAAACGCTTTATATAATATAAATTTTAAATATTTATTTTACAGGAAATCTCAATACTCCCCTGATGCACAGTTACTATCTTCGTTGTCCCAGTAAACGAGTTGCTTCAAAAGGGGCGCGAATTGACTTCGGACAGAGTGGAACTGACACCGAAATCTTATCTGCAGAACGTCCTTTTCATATATATATATATAATATTATATATACCACCAGTGAGTTTAAATTTACATCAAATTATTACGACATATAAAAATTGTTGTCAGAAACGAGACATTTTTTAAAAAATAATCCATGATTTAATGTTTTTCTATAATAAGTATTCTGTATCGATGATAAAATAATTGGACTATTTGCACACTCTTTGATATGAAAGTATCACAACAATGCGCACATTTGAGTATTTCAACATTTTTTTTAAACAGTTAAAGTTACGTCTAGTTTTGGTGCTTATCAGACGAATGATTTTTCTGCGAATTATTTCAATTCAATAAAATACATATTATAAACAGTCGTTAACCATTATTTGTTCAAAAATGTCATAAACTTACCATTCAATTAAACTTTTATAAATAAAGTAGGTTGTAAATCAGCTTTTAACCTTTATTTTCTGAAGGAAAGGATAAAAATGTGTAGTTAGAGAGTGATTTAGCGTAAGATAATCGTTTCCACTACGAATTGCTTCCAGGATCGGAAAGAGTGGGTGAGGAAAGGTGAATAAATCACAAAAACATATGCCTTTAGGTTAAATTTATGAATTGGTTGAAATCGATTAATTCCATTACCCATTCCGAGATTCGAATCCTTTGCGACTAAGCATAGTGAAATTCTAGCAGCTACACAGTTTTGCTATCTCATTCGAATTATAAAACAATGTTTTTTCGTAATTTAGTACCGAAAAGTTTAGTCGTTCAATTGAATATTCTATGAATTTGTGTTTGAAATTTTGAATATAAAAGTAAATTAAATAGTGATTGAATTTCGTTCTTAAGTTTGCCTGTTTAACTTAGTTCTAAATAGCTACTATGTAAAGCAAAGTTGAAAGCGTTTTACCAAATTTTCCACCTCATAAACATTTTCATAATAAACGCTGGCCCTTTGAATTAAACTAATTTTAAGAAACCAAACTCACTCGAGAAGCAATAAGAGCAATGAACATCTTAAATTATTCAAATGATCTAATTTAAATTAATTAATAAGCTGTGGGAGTAAATTTTAAAATTCAATTAAAGTAGCCACGTACCACGGACGTGAATATTTTTGCAATTTATTTTCAACAGTGAAGAGAATAAAGCAAGCATATCGGCACTAAAATCCTTTCATTTGCCGGAAACGTTTAAAATTAAAATACGACTATGAAACGGGTTACGTAGCTCCATCTATTATACGTTATATTTGCATACTAGCTATAGCAAGGATTGCACACAATTTTGTAACGTTGATGCTTAATTTTGAATTAGATTGATAAGTTAAAAAAACCATGTCCGGTAACAATCTATTGCACATTTAATTATTTATTTGACCGTTAAATTTTAGCCGTTTACCATAAACAAGTTGATAGCAAATCGATAAATATCCTTTTCCCATTAGGGTACCCTTTCTGTAAAACATTTGTTTGTCTCTATAAAACGATAAACTTTTTGAAGTTTATGTCATATATAACTCAATAAAAACTCAAGTGGCAAAATATTTGGTTAAGCAAGAGTTGATAAAAACGCATTAGAGATGCCAATCAGAAACTCTTCGATTTAGTCATAAAAATACACTTAACTCAATCAATATATACAAAATGTAAAAAAAAATATCCTGAATTAAGAAATGTAAGTCATTTAATCACTTCCCTTGCGTTTATGGATGATAGAGAAATTTCATAAAATGGTTGAAAAAATAATTCTACAACGTATCCTTTCAAAGTTTAATTATTGTTTTGCAGATTATGGTTTTTACATTAATAATATTTTTTATTATTTCTTAATAAATTGAGAAATAATTTACATAACTTACCATGACCGAAAAACCTTTAAAGCGCAAAGAAAAAAGTAAATAATAATATTATTGCCTACCCTTTTCAGGTGTGAAAGCTCTACTTGTAAAGTAAATTTGCCACCGGAAGCTTTGGGAACTAAGTTCTTCTTTGAACTCTGGCAAAGTGGTTAGAAACTTTTTAGTTAATGCATTCATGAAATTCATAGGGTTTATAAGTCAATTTCAGACATTATCTGTGAGTATCGTGGTACTTACTACCCTCTCACCTTGTTTCAATTGATCAAGTCAAACTCGATACATCCTTTTGACTCGACCAATATATATTATATATTTTTATTAATAAGATATACAGTTATAAACGTGAAATAACTCACATAATTTCGAATGATAAGATTTTTTTATGAGATAAATGATCACTAACACATATATGTTTTAAACGTGGTCATAATTTTTTTAATGACTGGAATATTATTTATGATATCGACTGAAGGTGCTTGATGGAATTTTAATATCAAATTTGAATTGTTAAATCTTTGTACGATTTCACATGTTGCAACATGTTTGTTGCATCCGTGTGAATATCTGGAGATGCCAAAAGGCGAAACCCGGGTCGTTAGTGATAAAACATGTAGAATCGTACAAAGTTTTAACAATTCAAATTTGACTATAATATCAAATTACCAAGTGGATGTACAAGGAACTTGTGTGTGTGTGTGTTTGAGTATGTGTGTGCTGTGTTTTGGTGTAAGTGAGACAAAAGTTGTGACACACAATGTTTGAATATATAAAGCAGAATCTGTTTGAGACCATTTTCATTTTTATATAAATATAACCAGGAGCAGTATCGCTCAAAGAAATTATTATTATATGATAAAATTAGTAGTATGTATTGTGTTAATTCACATATAATGCTTTTCCACTAGAAGTGTCAATTAACACCTTACAAGTTACGAGTATAAACAAATTTGAATCGTCTTAACTCTGAACATTTCAACATGTTTTGTCAGTCACGACTTGCGTTTTGCCATTCAGCGTTTTCAAGCTTCTAGTTGACGGATGCACTCAAACTTTCAAATAAAATAAAAAGATTCAAACTTGATATTGAAATTCGATCAAAAACTCTCAGACGATATCTTAAAATGGACAAGAAAATGCTCTGTATTGCAATTACACAAATTACTATAAATCGTTGAATGTAAATTTACCTAAAAATATCAGTTTTATTATAAACAGTTAATCGAAATATCTTGAATAAGAATTTACACATCATGAAATGTTATTTTCTTGTAATTTGTGTACAAATCGACAAAAACCGTAAAATTGTATTATTTATGAAAATAAATGCAGTTTTTAACTGCTGCTGTCCGAAGTGATATTTAAAGAATCACGACAATTGAAATATATATATATTCCAAAAATCCATATAACCGATATTTTGCTTTGTTTTTGAAAAAAAAATATTCCACACCTTACTGAATTTTATCTAAATGTGTTTGCAAGTAATAATTTTATCGACATTATCATGATAATGAATATTGTCTTGAATACTTGAAGCTTTTACTTTTGCTTTCAACACTTTTGTATTGCTATAATATAAAAAAAATGACAATTGATGTGGGGAACAATATAAAAGTTACTTTCAAATTCTTTTACAAGACTCCCAAAACAGAATGCATTGTTTTTGCGACTCAAGTTTTTGAACCTCTTCAAGGACTTCATTCTAATAGATGATTGATTACTCATTATCACAATCCAGAACCTGTGAATGATAAATATACTGTGAAATATTTTTAAATACTTGTCAAAAATACTGGATAATAATCATTCATTTATAATTCGGTCTCAAAAGTATTTATATATTCGCCAGATATATTTTGATGAAATTGACAGTACCTATTTTCAATGAATAATATTAGTATTTTTGAACAATAAGTAAGAGGCTTAAATATATGTTTATTTCTTCTATTATTAATGAATGCAGATCAAAAGAAACAAATAAATATTTATAATTATCAATAATTTTCACATTTTTCCTATTGGCATGTGCATTAAATTATATGATATGCTGGGCAGCTTATTGACAACCAATAGATATAAAATAATATTATTGATTGAATCGCTATTTACTTTGTAGAACTCCTTTATAACATGGTGAAAAAATTGCAATGTATTATATATAGTTTGATAGCTGTTTTTTCTAACGCCCTCATCTATTTACTCGTATTTCAAGAATTGTTATTTTCAATTGAAATAAGCCAAGATAGAATTTTTGCGTTTGGCAATATCACAATGACTGCCATCATCGAAACTATCTGCTTCAATTATTACGACTTCTCTATTGAGCCGAATGTCTATGCCTTCATATTGTTGAAATTAATGAGTGTTCAGGAATGTCATTGAAAATCTCTGCCTGGCAGGTGACTGCTGTTTTTGTCAGGAAAAAGCCTGTGAAATATGCAAATTATTGTAAAAACTACTGATGGGAAGTGCTTCTTTTGTGTCACGTTTGTATAAGCTATGTACATGTTGATTTTTTTTATTTCTATTGTCAGGCTTATTCATTTTTTTTGTGAAAATAGGTTCTATTTTATTTAAATCGATTTTATAATTACACTTAGCTATCGTTGCAATACATTTTTATCGGTAAACTAAAAAAGTAGTTAACGTTGTTTTAATATGTTTTCGTTTTTTTTTTCAAAGTAGGAGGTTCAGACTTGGTGATAAATTTTGGGATTTGTTTCTTTGAATTATTGAGCACATTACTAAAGTGAACTCAGTTATATGCCCGTCACATATAACATACTATACGTCTTGGAAAAATCTAAGATTCTTTATTTTGATTATAAATTCTTCTAAATGATGGCAACAACAATCTTAATGTAGATATGTTATTTTTTGTAGATAAGATTCAATATGTTTACTCAGTAATACGCTAGTCCCACAAAGGTTGCTCATCGCAAGAGTCGAGGCATTAGTTTTTATGAAGAGGGATGTTCAGTTTGTCACCCAAGCCGCAATCGATGGACCATATTTTGTCATTGTAGGTCATAAGTAGAAGGGAAGAAAAAAGCAGCATATCTCTTCGTATACGAAAAACTATTTATATAATCCGTCCTTGGGGAGTGAAAACTCGCTCAGACGTGTGCTGTTGTATATTAGAAGGGAAAAAAGATTTCTATCAGAAACTTTCTCGGAATTATCTCGTTTTCAATATTAGTACGAATATCATCTGATTGTGATTTCTTAGAACTCCATGCGGATGCCATATTAATATAACAAAAACCTGAATAATTAGTCTTGATTTTCGTATATTTATGCTTAAAAAAAACATAATTTTATTTGCTCTACTTTGGCTAAAATACATATTTATGGATAATGATCGCTATGAGCGTTTTTAACATATGAAAATAGTATGAATTAAACTGTATTATTTTTTTTTAAAAAAATATTGCCTTCTAGAAAGAATTGACAGCCAACATCTTACAAGAAACTCTTATGTGTTAACATAATACGTATGTATATTTCTTGTTCGTATTACAAATTGGTTGTCAAATATGTGTTGACGGATTCCGTTTTTAGTACGGAATTGTTTTATTCTGAAAATGGAATGCAGAAATAGTTACAAGCTAACTATTTCTCGTTTTGTGGCTTCACCGTTCTATTCTTATCTCCTCTTAGATTTATATATTCGTATACAGGATAGCAATTGATTCTCGTTAAAACAAATTCTCTTGGGATGCAACCAAAAGATTCTATTTATTATATTCATAATCTAGAGATAACATACAATTACCAATTTATTGGGTTTCCCTTTTGTACGTAAAAGCCAGTGGTGAACTATAAAATAAGCCCGTCATGTTCAACCTGTGGTCCAGAAAGATTTTTTGCATGTAGCAATTGTAAACTCTATACCTCTATAATATTTTGTCTCAATATCAAAAAACACAATTTTCTGAAAATCCTTCTTTATATTATACGTATTGATGTTAATTTTCACCTTATTTTACATATTATGAGTATGGCTTACAATGTTATAGTTTGCGTAATGCTGCAAATACACGTTTGAAGTCAAATTGAAAAAATGATTATAACCGCTATAAAGGCATTACTCCGCAATGTTTTTTAAAAATCGAGAATTACTTGTTAGTCTGATGCGCAATCCCTCTTTTTTCGAAGAGACTAGGTATAAAAATGAGATAGGGCAAGGCTAACGACAAGCTAATTACTCTCACTACGCCTCTTAAGGCCCCAAAATAGCTTTTATATAAAATCTCTTTAGTTTAATTTTTTTTCTCTCTATTAAATGTGCAATTGTAAAACGTAATGACACACCAAATTTTTTTTATTTGCGAAATAGTTATTGGAATTAAAAAAAAAAAAGTTTATAATGAGATATATGTGATTCTCTTTTATGGTCAATTTTCGGTGGACAGGGGTTATATTTCCATAAAGAAAAAACATATTTTATAGTAATATTTTCGCAATATATTTATGATCAAGACAGGATTAGCTCATCGCGAGCATTATAAACTGATCATTAAAATTATTTTTGTGATTATTAGACATTTAAAATAAAGGCTACATCGAAGATATTTTTAAAATGCTGTTGAGTTTTTTGCATACGCAATAAAATCGCATGAGAGTAAATGTGTTAATATGAAAAAAAAAACGATTGTCAAATTGCTTACGTTTAAAATCTATTTTTTTTTAAATTCACCATAATATACATATACTAATATTTGGTACATTCAGCTGTAGAGAGAGTATTTCTAAGTACATAAATGAAAAACATCGTTCATCCGATAATAAATTTGGCTACAAATTTATATCTGATTCTCATCATAAAACAAATTCAATGCTATCGTTATGTTGTTTAAATTTTTACAAGATAGTCAGAAAAAAATATAAGAGCTCAACTACAACAATATTTTCTTGTATCCGAATAACTTGCGAATAATTTGTCGATAAGAATTTTTATATTTAGAAAGTAATCTTTTTTTCTCAATTGATAACAAATAATGATCATACTTTGTATTTTTTTACCAAATAATTACCGTCTCATGTAAACCTTCAGAAATGCTGTTCATTACAACAATTAGTTGTTATACAAGACAAATTGTAGCTTTTCAATCTAAATTTTGATTGAAAGGTTATCGGATTTTTCGTAACTCCACGAAAAAAATGTTGTATACTAAATATTTTTTTTGTATTTTTTAAATAAATTAATACACTACTCCATCCGTTATTCCCCCTGAATCAAGTGGAGCCAATTTAGTCCACTTCCCTGCATATATTTTTTCATTGTCGGCTGTTATATATTATTTACAAATAAAAGTTAGCTTTATGAATTGACCGAATTTCGTTTTGCAATAGTTTGGGAATTCTTCGTCAACGTTATAGACAAATATGCTAAAATCTTTCTCAGAGTTGAAACGTGTACCATACATATATGATGACATAAATAATGCAATGAAAACGTATTCGTCAATTTTAGTTCTGTATTGAAAATAAAATTCCACGAAAAAACTAGTAAGTCCATCAAAAATACTACTTAATAGATATCCTATTTTATTTTAAACAGTCATTTGCACTATTACACAATATAAACATGAAATTGTTACAAGATATTAATCTATTTACAACAGTTACGACTCAGAAATGATTTGAACTTTACTAATCTAATGTATCTATGTATGTTTACGTTTTACGTAACGTATCGGTTGATTGAAGATATTGTTTTAAATAAAGCTCGCATGGTTTATCTCAAAGCTGCCGTTACATATTACGAAACATTGTGTGGTGTTTATGGTAGGATACATGTTAACACTTCGTACTTTATTTTGTCTTGTGGTATTTTCTGATGCATTACACGATACGAGAGTGCAGTAAACACGTTTTATCTACTTGCGATTCTTTTATATCACTGAAAACATATCTTACTTCAAGATTTATGAATGTCTCTTCCGAGTACTGTAAAATTCTGCCACAGATTATTGACTTTAATGTTTGAAAATTCACTAGAGATGTGAAAATTGTTAGTAAACCATTACAATTTTGTTCGAAGTAATGTTTTTCACATAACGGTATATACGATTCTGACGATTGCCTGCGTTCATAATAGTTTGCATGAAAATAAAAAAATACTGTTGTAATTTTTTATTATGAGCTTGATTTCTTCATTCATATAATATATTAGATATTTGAAATTTACACAACAATGAAAATTTTGTCTGTGCTGTCGATTTAAAATTCAAATAAAAATATGTTTTTATTTGAAATCTTATTTAAAAGCTTCATCTCACGTTAAAGAGATTACAAAGATATCAACTATTGTATATGATTTGCTGCTACATATAAAATAACACTTTAATTTCAAGATATTTGATAGTGTAGAAAACTATGTGTTTTTATTTTAAAGACGAAGCAGTCAGTTTGATAAAAGAACTTTCTGTGAACTTTTTACATACACTAATGAATATTAAGTCGGCAAAATTTGTTTCTTTGCTTTTTTAAAAGCTTGTTAGTAAATTTGTAAGGAAATCTAGATGTTTTGTAGAGTGTTTTGTTTATTTGACTATTTTTAACTAGCAATATTTTATAAAAAAAAAACAAGTAAGAAATAAGTAATATAAGTCAAACTTATTTTATTCAACTTTCTTGTTGGATTAATGGAAAATAGTATCAAAATGGTATTAAAATCAATGTGTTTTTTATACCAGTTCTTTGTACTGAAATTCAGTGGACTACTTTGTATATAATCGATAAATATCCCCCTATCGTGAAATCTTTGAATGTTGTAAAATGTATTTGCTTAATGTATTCCGCTGATAAGGCTAGGCTTTCAGTTCAGCTTCCAAATTACCATTGCCAAATTCTAACAGTATTATTTGAAGCACTTTTCACAATTGCCGAAATACATTTTGTTTAACCAATTTGGACCTGCTCCATTAGGGGAGAATTCTGGTATACCTGCCAATAAATATCAAAGAATAATATTGTATTGCAATAACAAGCAATCACAAACACAATAAAAAATAATATTATATTTCAAAAATTCTTTACATAACAGCAACACAACACATTATTGTTATTATCATAGCCCATTAATATTATATATATATTGATGTTTAAAGATCGATAAAATATGTGTATTTCTGGGAATCTTGCGAATTAATTTCGTTGAGAAAATGTTTACAAATAGTAATAGTGTATTGTTTTTTTTTTGATAAGCAACAATTACAACTGTTAATAGTACAATTTACCGTATTTATATATTCGTATAGTTTCTTATATTGTATACAACATGACAATTTTGAGCATATTTCGAAGGAAAAGCAGCATTTGGTGCGTTAAAATGATATCCAAGAGCGTCTGAGGAGCTAGGAGAAAATTGAAAGATTTCTACAGGGAAAAATAATCTAAAAATAAATGTGCAATTCTAGCATAACTACTTATATCTCTTGTATAGTTAAAGGTTTTAAAGCAGTTCGAATGTAGAAGTCAGTAAGATGCAAACTTATTCGTCAATTGGCGCGATCCACAACGAAATACTATGGGAAATATTAGATCGTAGAACAGAGTGGTTGTATGGGCCAAATTCTAAGTGCGAAAGGCTATAGTCGCAACATAAATATATGCTCTAAAAGCCCACATGAGCTACTTCTATTTTATGATGGCATCATCTGGCAGTTGTTCATTTTGAAAGTGCACTAAATCAATAAAGTGGCTTGCCCGCCTGCCTTGCCGACCGTTATGAACGTACGGACGGGAATAGGATTTTTTAATACGCCATAAAAACTATACTATTAAAATAAAAATAAAACCAAACTGACATTACCAATTGTCTGATTGGCGCTTTGCATATAGATTTTAATTGGATGCCCGATAATTGAAAAAAATGCATCGTTTATTTTTTTACAACGCGCGATTCAGCGTATTAGAATATCGATAATATATATTGCGAGACGGTGCAATAGTTGCATCGCATATTAAGGGTTGAACTTTCTCCTTTTTTCGTCATTTATAATGCTCTAAAGATGCTCTAAATTACTCGCCAGTCTCGTCTTTCGAATAATGAAACGTGAACATCCTAAAATAGTGGCGTGTTGTTTTATTACCAATGCACAGTAAAATGATTGATACAATTAATCTTGTCGGTTAATTATAACAAGAAAGTAAGTGTATACGCGTTCTTATATGTCATAATACATAGAAAATTTAAATTGTTTCATCTTTGTACGATTCCACATGTAATACAAAGTTATAACGATTCAAATTTGATATTGAAATTCCACCAAGCATCTTCAGTCGATATCATAAAATACATTGAAAATTATTTAAATATCACTGATACATAGATAAATAATTTATGATCGCCTATCGTACTATCTGATGTATGCGCGATGTTACTCAAAATGAAGTGATGGTAGTAATAGATTTTTGAGAGACTCAATGATAAGAGTGGAACATATATGCTACAATACATTTCATGAATAAATATTTTCCATATGTAGAACGAAACCCTGTGTTGTATGAAAAAATAATTCCATACAAAAAGTGCAAGAATATAAAACTAAATTTTTGATGATGAAAATCTTTCCCAGTTAAACTCAGAGAAACTAACAAGAGAAATGTTGTAATTAATGGAACGTAAAAAAAGGCGGACAACGCTAAGCTTTTAGCTCTACCGGAAATCTAGCCCGGGAAAAGTTTAGCCGAAAGCATAACGTCAAAATGTCGACCGGATTTTTGTTTCGCTTGTGTAAAAAGGAGTCTCAAATATGTTTTGAATAATTAATACTAATAAACCAGTGGAAGGAACAATTCACTACGAACGGGCGATGAGAGATGTTGGATCGGTGAATCTGAAAAGGGGTGCCGTCACTCAGTCGTGTATATTATATATATAAATTCAAAAGCTTTCCTATTCATTTTACAAAGCCGGCGTGAAAACAGTTTGCCAGATAATTGGATAAATGTGTAATAAAACATTACCAAAGAAGACAGCAGTATTAACGAGTGTTACCGTTATATAAGTATTTTATTATATGTCATAACACCAAATCCAGAATAGACGCCATATTTATACATGTATTTAATTAAAACTTTTCCTGAATGTTTTTTTTAATAAACGCTTATGCGTTTATTCTTCAGGAAACATTTTGAATCGTTGAACAAACTATTTTTTCTTGAATTAAAAATCTCAACTTAAATTTGGAAAAACATCTTTTATATATATAATAGGATATTTACATACATTGATAATTCAATCAATTTATAGATTTCTAATCGAGAGTAAAATGAAATTCCATAAAAAGTATCAGGCTTAAAAAAATAAACGGATCTCGGCAAAATCAAATAGCAGTCTTGGCCTAGCTTTATCCTTCTACATTTGCTTTTATAGACAAACAAAGGTTGTGTAACTAAAAAACAACAAGTTCTCAAAACGTAAGATCTACTAAGAATCTACATTTTTTCTATTTAGAGAAGACATGATAAAGAAAAATAATCTTTTGCAATATGTAGATAGCTTTGATAAATTTCATTTTTCGCCCCACGAGCTTAAAAGTGCGCCCATCCCTGTACTAGAGCTATGAATCGCAAGTTCCCAGCTCATGTCCGAACTTGGAAAATAACTTGTTTAAGTCGACCAATTAGGCAAAGCTACAATGATTGATCATTGAGAACTTTGTTAAATGCTGAATGATTAATTAGAAACATTTGAAGAAACAAAAGGCTAAATTGTATTTTAAACAGATCAACAAAAACTCCGACACCAAGACGGAACTTTTGCGAGCTATTCCAAATTAATGCCGAGCATTCAGAACTTTATAACTGTCACAGTTCTAGATAAAGTCTTTAAGTGCAGTTGAGTTTATTCCAAGAGGCCAGTAAAACAATGTTTGGAGTATTCCTAATTTCTTGCCTCAACTTTGGGCGTAAACATTTTTATAGTGGCTATTGGATAAATAAATTCAAAGCATCCGTGCACTTAAGCATTTCAATTAAGCAGTTTTATTATAAATGTAAAAAAAAACAAAAATAAACAAACAAACTCTTTTTAATCATCAATTACTTAACATTTTTAAAAGCAATTATTTATTCTATATACAACTGAATTATAAATAAAAATTTTGTGTTTATTTTACCCTATTCAGCCAGTTTCATGCCTTACGAAAAAATAAACAATTTTACTACTCATATATTCTTCCAAATTTTACAATTGAAAAAGCAATGAAATAAAAACGAATTGAAAATAATTTAATGTTAGCGTTGGAGACTAGTTAAGTGGTCATGGATTCAAATTCCAGAAAAAACTGTATCGTAAATTTTGAATTAATAAAACTGAATTTTATAATACTAAACCAGCAATTTTTAAATAGTATCGGTTTCGTGTTTTGAAATCATTATCAGCTTAATGTTGGTGAACAGTCGAATCGGTTTTTATCATTAATTAAATTTGTTAATATAATATATTTCGCAAAACTGCATAATAGTATGGTTAAAAATATGAAAATATTTTGTTGTGGAAAATTTAAGAAATAGTTGTTTTATCGTAGTTAACGACTATGGTATGTTTATCTATTGTGTATTCATTGTTTTATTGATTCCGGTGGACGGTTGAGAATTTTAAGATGCTTACAAGTTTCAGAGTTACACAAGCCACCCTGCAGTTTGCGAAGACCCAACATTCGTGAAGAGTGTAAAAAAGAGAAAAATGACAATTTATTATTTCCATCTAAAACAGTCACGGACAAAGTAATTTTTAAGCCTCATAATTAATCCCGAATTTTTCTGCCTCTGTCATAAAAGTTTTGAATAACTTCAACCGTAATAATACAATAGCGCCGATGGCCTTATTTTTTTACAGAACTTTGCTAAGGCAAACGATGTCGCTTTCGGACCATCTGTTGAAATTAAATCTAACCCTTTCAAAATGGAACGCGATGCATTTGGGTAGAAGAAAAAAATAGCACGTTGAAGGAAGATTCACAATTCACCACAATATATTTATTATATATAATAAAAAGTTACAAATAATGCTTCTTATATTTTTTCAAACAGTATTCCTAGGCTTAACGAATATTTATATTGTTCTGTTATTCTTTATTGTCGTGTATGGTCTCACCCATAGCAAATAGCTTCTTTTTCAATCTCTCTGATTCTGTTTGGTAGAATGGTTATTTTGATATCTAGTTATTCCCTTCTACTTGTTCGATCTTTAAAAAGAGCGTAGCAAGAGCGATTAGCTAATCACATGTCGCTTCTCTCCCTACTGTCATTGTAGTAAGAGAAGTTGAACAATTGAGTAACAAGATGTTTTCGTAAACAAAACTTCTGTTAATATTCTTTCATTATCAGGCATTGTGTTCCTCATTGAGAACAGAGATGAATTAATTTTTTTTTCTCTTATTTACTTTTACTACTACTACTACTTTACTACTTTATATACTTTTCAGCAAGCGAATAGTACATGTTATATTCAAAAGAAGTAACGAATGACACTTTTTTTAGTTTTTAATTAATACGTTAAAATCTTGTCCACCCTCAATGTAAAGATATGGCCTATTTTTTGATATAAATTTACAGATTTTTTAAACAAGAATTGATTGTTATTAAGTAATGTAACCTCATTTTTTTGGATATTACAGAACAAGGTTACGACAGAGCCAGTGGGCGAATCGATTTAGCTATGCTACGTTTTCAAGAATGGGTGGGATGGTGATCATTTTATACAACACAATCATTCGTGACTTCGAACAGTAATCGACAAAACAATCGTGAAATGAGTATTTGGAATTTTCTGTACTGGAATTCGAGCCCGTCAGAACTGTCACCAAAGTCAACAGCGTTAACCAATTAGTCCGAATAAATGAAAGGGTGTGAGACCATTTTTCGATTTGACGACCATTTATAGTAATTCGCCGAGGAAATGGATCTGAAATAGTATGTTAATGCCATTGTGATTTATTTTTATATTTAAAATGGTTGACAGCAAATGACGGAAACTATTAGAAAATTATATTATATACAGTTTCTCTAAGAGAAAATATTACTTCCGTGAATTTTGGTTGAAACAAACATTATTTGAAATTCCTTATGAATACATAAGTATAATAAAAATAAGTCATTTTAGTTTCACTAATTTTGATAGCCGGCTTAAGGGACAGAAAATGAACCATTTTATTATCAAAATACTTTCGTATTATTTAAGTAGTACGCTGATAGTCCATTGAAAATTTTTGCTATTTGATATTGGTATATGTATGTAGAACACTAAATCAAATGATCTCAATACTTTTAAACCTTGAAAACAATATAATTTTTTATTCTAAGGCAACTGAAAAGTGGGAAATGGTTGATATAAAATCACTGACATTTTTATTCAAAAGTATCAATTAACGCGCGGTGCTCGTGGCACGATGTTTTAAAACATTTCCCTTATCAGCAAAGCTCTTGCTAACTGTCTAAGAAATTCATAATACGTCTTAAACACACCGTGGATAACCGCGCCTTAATTAAATTAAAATATTGAACATAATTGCTCGGGCCGAATCCTTGATGCTCAAACTGTGTCAAATATTTTTTTAAGTTTTGTAAGACACAGTGAGTATATAAGTTCTGACAATACCGTGATTCCATCAGCATTATAACGTTATGGAAAAAAATTCTCAATAAGACTAAAACAACATATCACGTTCACGTGTAAATTCAAATTAAATAAGCATAATTATTATAATTAAAGCATATTGTATTTTGTAATTGATCCGAACTGTAAATGAAAATTTTAGAAAGACAATATATTGCCATTATAGAAAGAGGCAACTTTAAAATTGAAGCATAATGATTACTGTCGGATCTTTATAAGGACATCAAGATGAAATGTGCCCAACAAAGGAAATTTAAAAAAATCAATTATATAGCCTATAGTATAGGCTATATAATTAATTTTTTAAACTATACAAAAAGACATGACGATATCTTAATCATATAATAATTGTTTAAACATATATCTCAAATAACTGCTTATAACTAACTATATATTTGCCGTAAATTTTATTTATAACAACTTTTTCGATTTACTATTTACTATATCTATTTTCATAATATTTTATATTTAGTCCGTTTTCACTTGATTCAATTTTCAAAGAAGTTGTTGAATGACAAGTTTTGAGGTCCACGGGCAAAGTTATCGTGAGTACTTTTGCTGTCGGGCATAGGGCAGTGTCTAATAAAGCTTCTCACATTATTTCAGTTTAGTTTTACGGCGAAAGCTTTTGTAGGCCAGTTACCTTTTTCATTTCGAATTAAGTATGCACTCTTCCTTAATTATATAAAAGTGCCTTACGTGAAGACAGGATAATACTTTTAAAGTATGACAGCCCGAAATATATAAAGATTTTATGGTTCGAATGGACTAAGGCCGGTCGTTTTATGAAGTTTTAATTTTTCTTGAGATTAACTTTTTAGTATCTCTTTCTACTATAAAATAAATTATCAAGCAAAATTTATAATCCGTGCGAAACAATTTAATTCTTTCAAAAAAATCTAGCTGCTTAAAAGATTATATATGGTACAGATTTTTAAGTAATCAACGATTTTATGACTAAAACTGTTTATTTATTGTTGGGAATTTATCTTCGTGAGTGATGCTTGATTGCTTGAAATGTGAAAAATATTTTATTCGAAAAATTCATGACTACAACATTGATAGGGGATGTAATCGCGATAATCAAGATTAAAATAATAATTTGATCATGTTATTATTATAAGGCGAGTAATTATATGTTATAGAGAAGTGTTGACTATAACATATTGAGATGAGTTTTTTTGTCATATTTCTGTGAATGCATCGAAGTAAAGTAGAAGTGAACTCTAAATAGGATAACCGATCCTCAGTCTCATGAGAGAACCTTCAAAGGCAGTTTGAAGAAGCAGCTTTGTGATAGTCACCTCGTAGGACGTCGTTAGCGATAAGGCGTCGGACCGAGTGCGTCGCGACGACATCGTTTCCCTGGCAAGTGCCCCACTTCTTCCAAACCACATTTACATTCAATTATTTATGTGAATTTTTAAAGATATGATCGTTCTTTTATTGACAGTTAAAATGTTCCAGAAAGTAGTTTTAACTGTTAAACAATGATAAAAGTAAATTTCCTAAAATTAATTCCAATTAATATTGCTGAAAACATGTTGTGGAATAAATAAATTATAAATCAATTTTCTTTCATTTATTGCCTTGTATTAAGCTTCTACCACTTTAATATAAAGACCGATGATCTTATGAAAAATGTTGTGGCGTAGTGTGAATAATATAAATATTGTTGATTATTATGATTGAATATGTACGAATAATATATTTATAATAAAAAAACAAATTGCAGATCTCTTAGGCGGTTACGTACTCTACTAAATTAAAATAGCAATAAGTAAAATTACTTTAAAACTATAGGTTGAAAAACTGGTGTACACGTAATTTTTGTTTTGATATCTTTTGTAAATATTTACTTTACAAAATTCTGTAATGAAATCAAACACATTTATGTATAATGGAAATATAGTTTAAGTATAAGTGTTTTTCAAATTGTTTATAAATCTTATACAAATCCAATCATTCAACTATCTGAAGAAACATCAATATTTTTCTCTATCTCTATCTTATTCGTTTAAATACTATTGTTTACGTAAGTTTTGAATTTTACTTATTCAAAAGTACATTTTTTATCGCAGTTGATTGAAAGTAAATATTTCACTGTGTTTATCAAATTCATCATAAAGCGTATTCAAAGCAAGATTTCATTAAAAAATAATAACAAGAATATTTGGAATCAATTTATTGAGTTATTCTTCAATTACAAACCGTAACTGATATTCCTAAAATAATAGGGAGTTTGTTTTAATTAATTTTGATTTTTTGAATTGGAAATCTGTCTGTAGCATGAGTGATATTTTATTTTGTTGTAAAAACAGACATGTGTTTTTATTACAGACACAAAATATAATGGAAATGATGTCAGCAGTTTTTATTTCGATTTATAAATCAATTCAAATTGAATTGCGCAAAAAAATATAATCGTAGTGAAACAAAAGGATATAAATGATTTTCACTTGATAGTATTTTGTTTGTGGGATAAATTATTTTGGCATTTCAAAGTTGGCTGAAATCTTCAAAAGCAATTTTACTGGAGTATTTAGACGCCAGTAGTACTTGAATGGAAATAAAGTATTGGAATACAATATGAAAAGCATCGATTGCTTCTCTTAATATTTAAGAAGTTGTGTTCATCGGTAAAACTTAGCTACGATTGGAATATTTGTATGAACCCAAGATAAACTTCTTAACACCTCTCTAGCATCCCTTGCATTAAAGTATAAGCATGGTATGATATATGACTCCAAGGAATTCCAAATACCATCAAAACTTATAAATATAATAAAAGTATGTATGGATGGATCCAAGAGCAGAATTCATATGCAGGGTAGCTTATCAGAATCTTTTGAGGTGACAGCAGGACTAAAACAAAGAGACTCCTTATCACCTATGCTATTCAACCTAGCTTTACAGAAAGCCGTAAGAGAGGCACTGAAAGCAGAAGTGGAGTTATACTGAATGGGTCCCACAAAATATTGGGCTACGCGGATGATCTAGTGGTGCTCGGAGAAAGATATAAGCTCGCAAAAAGGTTAAATCTACGAGTAAATATGGGAAAGACTAAGTATTTGAAAATGACAACAGGCAACGAACCCTCTGGAGACATTGTAATAAGAAACTCCTCGTTCGAGAGAGCCTCTCTTTTCAAGTACTTGGGCTCAATTATTTCCTCTAGGAATGAGATGACCTTAGAGCTGGCTGACCGACTGAGAAGTGGAAATGCAGCATACTTCGCGCTAAATAGTCTGTTCAGGTCCAAAATGCTGTCCATCAAAACCAAGTTCCGGGTGTACAACGTGATCATTAAGCCGAGAGTCATGTATGGATGTGAAACCTGAGGTTTAACAGAAAAACAAGAAAAGGCCCTCCAAGTATTTGAAAACAGAATCCTTCGGAGAATACTTGGACCCGTTAATGAGAACCACCGGTGGCGCATTCGTACGAACACCGAGCTCTTCGACCGATACAAACCAAGAATCACTAATGTCTTGATATTGAGAAGGCTCAGATGGGCGGGTCACGTTGTACGATCTGAGAAATCTAGAGCTCTCCATAAGACTTATGAAGGAACACCAGATGGCACCCGACCTCCCGGTCGTCCTCGACGGAGATGGGCGGATAACATTCAAAAGGATGCTGAGAGGCTGGGGATAGTCAACTGGAGAGAGAAAGCGCTCGACAGAGATGCCTGGAGAGATGTTGTGCAGTCGGCCATGGACCTGAATGGCCCCTGGCGCCATTTTATTATTATTATTATCATGGTATGAGAGTAAGGGCGCTACTCCAAATACTGAGTTAAGAGTAAAATAATCACAATTCGCCAAAAATATATCCTTTTCTGTTCTGCCATTACAACTATCAAAGTATAACGTAGCTTTTTTGCAGATTTTAGCACGATAGTATTGACAAAGATAATGATTCCAGTAATGTTGCAACATTTAAGTAAATTATTTTAGTTTCATATTTGACCAATCTGTATGAACTACAGTTATAGTCTTGGACGTCTTCTAAAGCAAAGTAACAAATTATTATACAAATTAGCTGGCACGTTGCATCGTGAATAAGGATTTTGATAGTTTGCACCAGTATTCCCTACAGCATATGTTCATTTTACACATAGTCGCAGATAATATGCCTGCATTGGTTCACTGAATGTTGCACAGGAGTCGGTGACAGTTGGAGTGAGACACAGTCGTGTTTTAGCTTCATTTCTCATAAAATTCAAATTGATCTATAATATAGGAAATTGATTCAATTTTAGTGATGCGTTTCTATTTCACCTGATATGGTAAAAAATCACGACTGTATGTAAAGTGTGATAACAACTGGTAATGCTGTTATATTTGAAAAATCCGTCGAGGGTAAGCAGGAAATAGAAAAAAACTCGAAACTGATCTTGTTCTGATTGCCACCCAAAAGATCTGTTCGTTGAAGCTTAAAAAAAACCACATGTTAATTTTTTTTTCTATAAATTTAGGAAAAACTTTGTGAGAGTTCATTATTTATATAAAATTTAAATCGATGAGCTTGTTATTAAACTTGGTGTATTACTAAATGTAAATTGTAAGTGACCGTTTACGCTACTAATTTGAAACAAAGAGACTGAAGATATTGTCATTAAATTTACCGTCAAGATTGGTCAAGACTCACTTAAGCCTCTCAAGTGTAAGATACATTTCGAGTCTCACTTTACGCTTATTATTTATTCATTAATCTGAGAAAAGGCAAGGGACCGAATCGCTGAGTAGGAAGGTACATACGGTCTTTGAGGGACCGTTAGATTGTTGGATGTACATCAACAAACAATAAAGCTCCCATTAACGGCCGTTACATCCCGAGTGATGAGCAGTGAAAGGCGATTGAAAACACAAAAGTCGTCTACAAGATGCTATCGATATTCTCCATTCATAATTTATTGACAGATATTTTTTATTCATTATTTCTTATTTTAAAATTCTGTAAATAGAAAATAAAGAATATCTGATAAAACGAATATCTGTCAAAATTGATAATATTGTTATAAACACATAAATTATTGATGGTGTGAACAAAAGAAAAACAAGACAAAGTACTATTTTTATTTGTATAAATATTGCTAGTTGCGGGTAAATTGGGTGTAGATGATTTCTTTTCATTAAATCCGAAGTGCTAAATTAACATAACACATAATGTTTCTCAGAGGCCTGCATTTATGTTTTTGCACATCAATTAGCATATGCAAAAATACACGTCAATTATTAACTCAATAAAGTAAATTTTCTCACAAGTGTTTCTATAGATATAATAAAAACATTCTTGTCAGTGATAAAAAAAGTAGCGAATAAATTCATTGAAATCTTATTTTTACTTAAATAATATAATTAATTATATATAATATTTATATCTGTGACTGAAAAGTTGACTTTGTGTTAAAAAAAAACTTTACTAACCTACCTTATTATTTAATGGGAAACCGAGATATTTTTTGACGAAGAAACAGACTTCCTAATAAAAAAGCAATAATAATTAAGTAAAGTGTCACGGTGTTACTTAAAAGTTGTCTTGATATTTTGATGATTGAGACATACTGTGAGGTCCGACGATGGCGTGAGCCGAAATAGCTATCAAATATATCTTATAAAAAAAAATGTAGAACTAAACTACATTGCTATTTTTTTACCGTGTTGCAAAGATATACGTTGCCATGGATATTTTTCAAATTTGTTTATGTATAATAAACATTTGAATATAAAAGTCCTTATGACGGTTTCAGCTACTAATAGATTCATGAAATTATCTAGATAAAAAAAACATTTTTGAATATCAAAGCAAAACAATATAGAGACATACAGCGCTTTCAGTCACCCGGTAAGGTTCTTATCGGCGTGGGTAAAAGCATTGTGAATTAGTAATGAGTCCTCTAAGAATTCCGGGTTTCAGACACTGCCACCTGTCTTGGATGGCCTCAATCCCTCTCTATCCGTCATACTATACGTTGTCGCGAGTGTCGCGACATCTGTTATGTATTATATGATAGATCTTGTTGTAGTTTTGATTAGCAATGAACGTATTATTATATTATTGGTACCGATACTTCACTGTCATATTTTGAAAGAGTACTTTTGCTTGTAAAAATTATTGCACTTTGAATTACAAGAGACTCATTTTGAATTAGTAAAAATTTAATTCAATATATTAATGAGAGAACTTTTGATGTCTCTTCATGTTCTGTTCAAGGATACCGAGAGATAATGATTTCTATAGGTGTCGTTTAGTGGTTATATGATTCGGTAAACATGCCCAAAGATTTTCAGCATTAAATGAAAACCGATAAACACAATGAAAAGGGAATACTTTTATTTAATACTGATGTTTTGGTTTTTATCAAAAAAAAACGTGTATTCCTTCGAGCAAGATAGTTTAATCGATACTTAAAATATACAAATGTGCACAACAACAAATGCAGAATGATTGTACGAATAGATAATTGCATAATTCGGGTACATGTACACAAAATAACACAAAGTATATAATTAATAAAGAGAAGTTAAGTTTAATGCAATATTTTTTTAAGTGTGTTATATAAACAATACAAAATATTTTTTTAGTAAAAATAAATCGTAAGCAATAATTAATAATAATTTAATATGAATTATATTCTGTTTAGTCGCAAATTTCGTAAACTCCTCATTTTATGACGTATTTTTAAAGTGTCATTTTCCATTCAATATATGACAGCTAAATGGACGCATATTTTACTACATAGTGTATAATTTCTGTCACATTATATGTCGAATTTATTTTAAATGACAGTGATATTGTGCATCATGCTGAAGTGTCATTTTCATGTAGTGAAAGAGTTCTAGAGAGGATTTAAAAGGCTTAAATTTAAGTGCACTCTAAATAGATGCAAGAAAATTACTGCACACTTGAGATTGTTATGTATATGAACCAGAAATGTAGACGATGGTCTCTCTCTACAGCGTTTTCCACTTTAAAATACCATACATATTTTTACAACTGCAAAACAACTAAGACGTATTACAACAGCAGACCAAAAAAATCAATAGAATTTTTGCTGTTACCAGGATTTTTGAACTAAGTAAAGAAGAGCCCCTTAGCTATTTGCGGGCCATTGAAAAAACCGGTAAAGCAATAACTATAGATCAGAGCTCATCTGTAAAACTTTTGAAAATCTGATATTAAGTGAGACACCACGAGTTAGCAGCATTATTTTTTATTATATTGCAATATCAATTGATAAAAACGAAGCTAATTATCTGATTTTTAAGGCGCAAAAAGTTCCTTAAAATAGTCTACAAATATATCAAAAATCTTTCTTCAACGGCTTTGAATAAACTCGAACAGTTAATTATGAAACTGTACCTTACATATAAATGCCAACTAATAGTTTTTTTATTATCTTTACTTTATTGGATCAAAAATTTTATATATAATATAAAATAGTAAAAGGTTTGTGTTACAATAATATATTACTTTTTATTGTTTACAGTAAAATAAACGTAGCATTATAAAATTTTACCAAGCAGGGAATGACCGCTATATTTTATGATAAATTTTGAGTTTTATAGATTATTCATACTACATCGTTAAATAAAATTTACAATTTTACAGCAAGCCTTAAAACAGAAAGCTGTTAAAAGAAAGTAACAGAAGTGCTTAGTTATTTTTTAACGCTAAAAATAACAATGTAAAATGAATTACTTAGTATGTTGTTAGTAAAAAGGAAAGCATTTTGAATGGTTTTAATTTTTGGATTAATGTTGTTTTATCATAATTAACATTGGTTAGATTTTGTTTTGATTACCATGGCTTAGATGGTCTGAGATATTTTTCTGTTCACGATCTACTATCTTCACGTGATAAAAAGTATGTATGTATAAAAAATCCGTTTCTATTTTGACTCATTAAATAATTGTGAAAATTATAAAAGTATAATAAGAAAATCAAACATGCTTCATAGAAAAAAGATAGTTTTAATGGAAAATGTTACTGACATAATAAAACTAATTCAAACTAAGAAAGCATAATAATGAAGGAAAATTTCAAAAAATAAAAACACTTTAATAATTAAATGTCGTATGGTTTTACTACATAATCTCATAATATAAATCAATTCACTTGATGAAAATTAGTTACGAAATGGCTTGTTTTAAATTTTAACACTTGCAAACCAGCTCGAATTATTATTGATTGAATTGGCATTCACTTGGTAGAACTCCATTATAACATGGTGAAAAAATAGCAATGTATTTTAGTTCTACAAAATTATTTTTAACAAATATAGTTGATAGCTATTTCGGCTCACGCCATCGTCAGAACTACTAGTTCTAGTAGTTTTTCACCGTGTTATAATGGAGTTCTACCAAGTGAATGCCAATTCAATCAATAACTCCTTTGACTTTGTCGCTATTTGCTTAAAGAAGAGATTTACAGAACAGTGGGAAATACACCAAAAAAATAAAACATATGAGACATCCATTATAATTAAATATGTTTTTGATAGTATTTCGAAAATATTTTATACATTATGTTTTTATATAAAAATTATGTTAAATTTCAATCATATGTTTTACTTTTTGCGTATTATATATATATATATATATTGGGACACAAAAGAAAGACATTTTTTATAAGAATTGAATTGTGTTCTTAGCTATAAAATACAGTTTTATAAATAGAAAGTTGTTGGATACAGTTACTTACAACATTACTTTAGAAATAAATGACCACAAAAATACATTTCAATAATATTGATCTAATACTAATAACACAAAATTGCCTGCGATAAGTTTTATTAACGATAAATACTGATATTGAAATTCCACCAAGCACCTTCAGTCGATATGATAAATTAATTGTATGTCATTTGCATTAAAATCGTCAGCCTTTAGTTTTTTTGTTTCAATAGTGTTACCTAGATCTTTTATAACCAAATATTTAATAATGTAATTTCGAGGATAAATGAAACATAAACTTCACCAGTTACCTTTAAGTAATATTATATATCTACACCGTCTGGCAATAGAACGCTTGAGTTGTGGAGTGAGTACAGAGGTTATTGAAGTGCTTCTAAAACTGTTTACAATTACATACTCAGGAATTAGTTAGCAGAGGAAAGTGGATGAATGTGGGCTTTTTGTTAATATGATATCGTCATATTATATGTTAAATACAAATTCAACACGAGATAAGAAGCTCTATTAAGACTATAACATGGTGTTATTTATAATTGCGGCATCTTTATTTTAAAACCATTTCAGTTTTCCTCAAAGAATGTTTTCGCTGTATAAATTTTGTTTTCAAATAAATATTTAATGATAGGGTTTATAATTACATACAACAAAAAACACTATTTATTTTGTATGCTACATCTAACAGAAGGAAGAAATGGTACATTGAATATGAAGAGATTGGTTAACGTCAAATGTGAGTAGGATTGAAACATGTATTTTTTTGGAATGAATTTCAATATATTCTTGAAAAATTGTTTTTTAGATAACTCAAAAAATTCTTGATTTGGGTCGAGTAGGGCTAGAACATAAAATTTTGGTATTGGTAGTTACTTACTAAATTTCAAAGATATTAATATTTTAGAAGGGGAAATCGTATAATATTGTTGACAAAATGTATTATAATTGATTTAGGTTTGGTTATCCCTCATGCGTAGTGCAACACTGTGCGCGGGCACAATTTGCATGCAAATAAAGAGTTTTGAGGGAATTTTGAGAGGTTTTGATAACTAAGAAATCTTATACAATAATACAGGCTACAAAACATTTTTCTGAAAAAAATATTTTAAATCGAGCTCGGATTTCAATATAATTTACTCAAAAAGAAAACCAAAAAAGTAACCCAACCAAAAAAGAAAAAAATGATTGAATTAGAATATAGCAATGAGAAGGGGGAATAATAAAATGACAATTTTATAATTATGATTTTAACTATAAACATGTCATCGACTTATATCGAGCTAATAAATTTATTTTTAATTAAATTCTCTTTTTTTATGAAGATATATTCTTTTTCAATGGTTTCTTGAAACTATCTCCCTACTTTATATGAACTCTAAGTCTCGATTTACGCGGTTTCGATTTACGCGTTCTCATTTGAAACGTATCAACCGCGTAAATCGAGGGATGAGTGTATTAATAAATCAACATATTATTATTGCAAATATGAGATGTTTACAATCATCGGTATATTTTAAGTATATCACACAGTATACACACACAATGAAGTAGCGGCAAGCCGATATCGAATGAGAATTATGGCCCCACTTAGTCGGGGCCGGTTCAAGATGTCGTAACTCTCGATCAAACTCGTCGGGCGGGACTTAGTACGCCAATTAAGACCTCTAGTTGCCCACTCTACTCGATGCACTCCATCTGCAAATGTATGAAAGTATGTTTAATAAATTATTCTGTATTGTACTATGCTGTGTACGTTTGTAAAAAATATTAATTTCACAAAACTTACGTTCGGTCAAAGTAAATTATTTTCTATTTGTATCTTTATTATAATAGAGTTTTATCATTTAAATACACTTTCAGTCATATATAATGAATAAAAAAACGTCAAATATTTTGTTGCGATTAAATAAATTTTATACAGCTCATAAATATTTTATTATTATAAAACAACGATGAGCAAATGCGACTCTTCTTTAAGATAAATCTGCTTCCATTAAAAATGTAAGAATTCGTTTTATCGACATATGGCTGTGAATCTATATGTTTTACAAAGTACATTAACCGTTTAAGCGCCAAGCAAATTCCATGGATTTTTGCTGTACGCCACAATTTTCAATCATCGATTTTTCAATGAAAATCCCACGTAACATACGCGAAAAATCATTTAATTCTTAAGTTATTATTGATTTTTATAGAAAAGTGAGTTTGATATAAGCTATATAATTTAAAAATAGCACGAAATGCTTCCAGGATTGCCACAAATAAAATGTATACAGAAAAACACGACATCTTTACGATAAAAAGGTGCCAGCGCTAGTGACATTTGTTAACTTAACTTCGAATAAGACAAAAATGATTCGGATGATTTGATGATGAAACGGATATTCTAACAATCACATTGCCTCCAAAAGCTCTTTTTGCATTAGCTTTTGCGTGCCTGCACGCCGTAGCGTCTGACTGGTTAAGTTGAAATATCAATCACAGTTGACCAATAAACATCTCACAGAATTGATGAGAATGGCTTTAAAAAAAGTGTACACCAAATTTGAAAGATTCAAACATAGATATTCTTTAAAGTGATATTTCCTCTTAATTTACTTTTCAATACAGATCTTTTGAAAATGTTATTTAACAAATAAAATTGAATTTTAATTTGTGTATAATAACTATGAAAGTATATCAATAATGAAAAACTTAAGCAGCAGTGAATTGTTTTTTTCGGAATACAGGGTTATACGGCTTCTGCATTTGTGAGCGAAAATATCTTTGCCTATTTATAGCCTCCGTTATCAAAAAATAATTAGATATATTTTCAGTTATATAGAAGATTTTATTGGTTATAACTAAACAAAACAAATCTCTATAAAAAACTTTTCTTATTGTATCAACTAAAATTAATTTTCACACTTTGTAAAATTTTATTTAAGCTTTTACAAGTCAATTACGATTCGTTGTGAAATAGTGGCGAATGGCGACGATGTGAAAACAACTGTAAATTTCCATTTGCCGTTTTTCTGAACAACATTTTTTAATGAAGGGATAATACACTTTTTAAATCCCATTTTAATTGTGACGTTAAGTCCCTCGGGGCCTTATTAAATTTTAATATTCTGAACGTGTGAAAATTGTCTGCAATATCGAAGTCTAATTATTTTCAATTTGCTTTAAAGGCAGCCATTAACGCGTGGTTTAATGTGCGATATATTTAAATTGTTTAAACTAATAAACGTGTAGAAGTCATAATTATTTATGGCGACTTAGAATATTTTTAATTTAGGCCGTTTCAGACTAGTATGAATGTTCATTAAAGTGTTTATTAGGCAATGGTGTAGTCACATATTAAACTAATAAATAGTAAATTGAAATTTGATTTTATTGTGGTTTTAATATTTTTTGCAAATATAAAGGACAAGTGAAATCACAAATATGTTCATACGAACGTTAATGTGAAGTAAAAATATAGACAACTGTGTATTATTCTTGGAATTTACAATAATACCATAACTGATGTCACCGGTCTAATGAATGGGACTTGAATCCAAGTATGAACAACAAATAAGTGTTTTGTGTCGAAGAGTCGATGGTTTGATTTTTTCCATTTCATCTCTTAGAACTGACATTTTAAGCAAAGGTATATGAAAAGACTTGATACAAAAAAGTTTTCGATTGAATGAATAAGATAAAATATGTTCGTTATATATAACAGACATAATGCAAATTTTTAAGCATATGCATTCTTTACACTGGCGCAATTGAAAAGAAATAGCAATAAAATAAAAAAACGGTAAATTTATTTTTACAATACTACTCCAATGTTTTGTTTTTGTTTTTTACATTTTAAATTTGACTTTTGACGTGACTTGGAGAAATGGTAGTATTTTTTCGATGAGCGAAACCAGTGCTGATCATTTTATTATTAAATTGTATTAAAAGTGGTAAAAATATTATTCTTTGTTTATAGAAATTTAAGTTGAAGTCAGTTGGTGTTGAAATTCATAAAAATGTCCGTGACTTTAAATACAAATAATAAAATTTTTATTTCTGAGGGGATAATAACTTTCATATAAATAAAAAGAAAATAAATCAATCGAATAAATTTATTTTATCTCACACCGTTATCAAGAGATATGTATCAACCATTGTATAAAATGTTAAAATGAAGCATAACACATATTAATCGAACTTTGTTTATCGGGAAATACTGAGTTTGACATTTTCAATTACGGGAAATTATTGTAAACACATAATGTATTTGTAAAATATCTCATTCGATCAAATATCGATACGTATTTGGGATTGGAAAAATAGAGCCTATTCAAGTCACCTTTCCAATATTATACTGTTTTAATTTAAAATATCGAGTGCTTGATTGAAAATTTTTGTCAAATTTCAATAATTTAAACTCTGACCATTTGTTAATGAAAATTATTTCTGATGTAAATTTAATCAAAAGACTTGAGGTAATACATTTCATAATATGTTTCATATATAAATTATGTAAACTGTTTATTGATAGTTAGTTCATCCGTGTAATAGAAGTTATGAAGATTTCGGACGGTGAAATCCGGATCGTAAGTGATAAAAGGTGTGAATATAAGAGTTTGAACGATTCTGATTTTATATCATTGTATTATATCGCTATTATTATCATTGGTCGAAGATTTCAATAAATGTTTGTAAAGAATATATTAATGTATATTTAGTTGAACACACGGCTAATGTTTAATTTTCCAAATTTTTGTATTTACCATTGGCTGTTGATTTATTTATGTGATAGCCAAACTTAAATTCACTAAATTAATTGATTCATCACCAAAATACATGGGTGACGCGTTATGAAAGTTTTCATTTAAATCTTGAATACCATCCGAATGGATAAATAAGTTTCTAACTAGATATGTCAAGTTCAATGCAAAAAAATGCATTTTAAGGCCGTATTGTGAACATGTCAAACACGACGATACTCACGTTCTTTGGGATTTTTAACGAGACTTATAACCAACGCTGACTGCATTGAAATCAACGTTCACGGCATTTAATTATTCTCTGAAAAGAAAAGTAAGGCAACTCCCTTAGGATTGGTAAAAATCAAATACATTTATATAATTCCATTTCCTTGAAGTTGACATGATAAATGTTGAATGGAAATAATTTAAATATATAACATACATATATTAGTATTTAAAATTATACCAAAAAACAGCGCTAATGAATAAATTATCGTGTGTTTTTAAGGCGAAACACGATCTCTTAGTGACGTTTTATTATTTTCTTTAATTTAAAGTGTAACCGATTTCATTTACTGATGACTTCGTGGCCATTGAAATGTTTTCAAATGAAGTTGAATCATTATTTCTCGGCCACTATTTGTGTTGAAAATACGACATTAGGTAATTCAGCAAAAAACCACAAATCCAACAATATTTATAAATCAAAAACTTTAGATTAAGAAATGATTTTGTATTATAATATTCATTATATTTGTAATAATGAAAGAATTCTTTTTAATAAATTCGAAAATACTGGGCGCTGTGGATTCTAAAATGGCACAAAAATTGATTCTTACCGAAGCACCTCCTTTCACGTATTTGTAAAAAATTTCCTTCGTCCTCATGTAATATAATATTGTTTTACAAGAATGTTTATTTTTTGATGTGTTAGGTAACGAGTTCATGTTTCGTGGATTTCAGCTACTTTAAGACGTTTAAGTGGCATAATTTTTGTAAAGTACGATTCTTCGTGGTCTCTAGACCTTTTTTCATTTAACCTTTGTGGACGTTTATTAATTCCATTCCAGGTCGTCGAGTGTCTTTTTAAAGGGGGCTGAATTTTCTTACGCAACATCACTTGATAAGTTTATATTAAAGAGGGTATAGTGAAATATGATACCTGTAAAGCACTTTATTCTTAAGGTTACTTTATACATGTTATTACTTTGAGAAAAATAATAACTTAAGTGGCGTTCATTTAACAATACAGAACAATGTCACAATTTGATGTTCTCATGAAAATTTCAAGATTCAGGTATAACTAGTATTTTTGGATTATGTTATCGTTAGTTACATTTTTCTTTTGCGATTGTAATTCTTTGTTAAACTACGTTTATAAATTAACGTTTATGTATTTTAAGCCCCTCGTGGCTACAATTATTTTCAATGCTTTTTTAAAAAAATAATGGATTACATTTTTTTTGATGTTAAACTATACACTATCTTTTTCTTGATTGAGTGTTTTATTCACTGTGTATTAGCTATAGTTGTAAAGCCGTATTTGAAAATTAAAAAAAATATGATTCATGGTTGATAGACTCTCAATACTTCTTTAGACATGTGAGATTCTATCATCCCAGATGACTGATTAAAAATATTTATTATATGATGTATTCGATGGCATAAAAAGACAAAAAGTAATTAATTTACATGTAAAAGTTCATTGGGAGTGTCGTGTAGTGCAAACTATAATTGAATTGATCACCGTTCGGGATTAATGTCTTTTTCTAATAAATGAATGTCAAATTTGATGGGAAAATTAAAATTTCAATCTTCATTCAAGTGCTCAAACTTTTTATTAATATTTTAGTGGGCTCAAATTAAATATTTTTCTTCGGATGAATTCAAGTGTGTTACAACTATGCGTTGACGAAATGTCTGGATAAGAAAGTATTCGCGTCAAATAATTTTCTCTCTTTCTCACGTAGTGTTAGAAAATACAACTCTCTTACTCTGACAAATGGCTGGGTCTGTCGGATACTTGTCGTTGCACAGGTAGGGAAACCGCGGAGGCAGGTATGTATTTGGTACTTGTATGTAACAAGCTTTTTGTTTTACGTTAATGACCATTATGGTTTTTTATGGTGTTTCGGCTTTTAAAACCCTTTCCAGGGACGTTTTATTAAATGCGGCTTGAGGAGTGTGGGAAGACCGCAAGATACCGGTATAAAATTCGCATTATTTCGCATCTTTATTAAGAGATTGTTTTATACGATTTTAGAAATTAAAAATTAAGCTTACACTGTAAAAGAAACATATTTAAAAAAAAATAATAATCTTTTTAGATATAATTCGTTCCTTCTTTATAAACTTTCATATTAAATTGAATTAAAAATAAATTTTAGCGGTTTTAAGTTGCAATAAATGTTAAAATGTGTGCGATGACTCGAGACGTGGTAACAAAAAAATATTTTAAAATTTATGTAGAAAATGAATTACCGAATATAAGTTACTGAAAGAAACATACCTTGGACTGGCATATTTATGATATAACTATTATATATGTTGAAATTAAAAAAATATTTTATTCTATTATTTTGAAGTGAAATAAGATTTAAAATTTTTTAGTAATACCTAGTTGCTATAACCAAGAAGTAGTAGATTAGAACCGTTTTTTTGTCTAGTTTTATATAAATTTATGTTTATTTTGAATGTGGGATGTTGAATAAATAAAGAGAGTTAAAAAATCTCTCTTTCTCACAAACTACTTCATTTAATTACCATTTCTAAAAAAAAAATTATGAAGTAATTAACAACGTTAAAACACTTCCCATTGAATGAGTGTGCTTATTTGTATATGTTGTATACCTATATAAAACAAATTAAATGTCGAGTATCTGATAATTATTCTGGAAGTAATAAATTAGACCGACGTGAGACGAAAAATCTTTTTCGGTTGGCGAAATGGTAAGTGACATTAAAAAGAAGAGTATTTCGTTGAGATTAAAAAAGCCAGCTACAGCAAAGTATGTAGTGAAAGCTCTAAGCTCAGTCGGCTCGTTAATTTGCCCCGAAAACAATGAAAGCTTCTGCGAGTAGAATATTTTTATGTATCACTTTTATCCACGTTTCGACTTTAACGGTATGAGTATATACTCTTCATAATTCGAACCAAGATTAAATATTTTTTGAAACAAAAATCTTTTTGAAAACAGATTTTACCAAAAAGTGTGGAGAGTCAATGTAATGCAAAAATGATATAATCGTGAATCGGAATACAAGTTACGAAAATTTAGATTTTAGTTAGAAAGATTTTTCTGTTCGACTTAAACTGATCATTTTGCACATTACTTGCAATTGTCTACCCATTTATCTAGATGATTTGGTTTTAGTATTAACTCACAAAGGTATGGAAAAAAACATGTGTTGTTAATGTCTCAAGACTCAAGTTATCTTAATCAATCTAAGAATTACATATAATTATTTTTGGATCTTGAAAAAGTATGATCATGCGATCTAGAATAAGTTGCTCTACCCCAGCCAACTTACGTACGCGCTTCTACCGAGGTAGGTAAAGTAAATACGTGATTGGGCAAGTGACCGTGATTTAGTGCTGAGACGCTTTTAAGACTTGGCGTGCACTGGAGGAGGAAATTTTAAATCCTCATCCCGAAGGGGTTGTATTTTCTACTTTTTTTTTTACTCCTTAATATTTATATACGTCAACACCACTTAACGCTCAGGTAAAATACGGGCGTCAATTTTGTATAAAATGCTTTTTAAAAAATTTGTTTTCCTTAAAAAACTGGAAATCGTACTGAAATTTAATTTAATATCTTAAATTACGAAAAAGTATTTTAAGACACGATGAGCTTGTTTTATTAAATACTCTATGATACATCATTATCATATATTATAAAAATATAACGTAATCGCTTGATTACGTTATATTTTTTGGCATAGTATTATACTATAACACCGTGAAAAAAAGCAATGTGTTTTAGTTCTACAACATTTTTATAAGATTAGTTGATAGCTATTTCGGCTCACGCCATCTTTGAAACTATGTCATAATGGTTTAATACGATAGTTCCGACGATGACGTGAGCCGAAATAGCTATCAACTGTATCTTATAAACAATTTGTAGAACAAATATACGTTGCTATTTTTTCCAGTGTTATAATGGAGTTCTACCAGGTAAATGCCAATTCAATCAATATATTATATTATACCTTAAGAAAAATAAAATTATTTTATTCTACCAAGGCGTTGATAAATAACTAGCGTCAGTGTCAAACCATAGCAAGTGCAAAATTTTCTATTTCGAGATTTTAAAGTGAAACATCTGCAAAGTATAAAACTTTTTAATATTAAAGTGAAGTAACTAGAATCTCAAAAAATTTTATAAAGAAAAAGAAATATGATTTTACAATGAACAATCTACAGACAATTTCAATATAAAACAATAGAATCTGCACATAATTCGGTTGTACAATATTATATAGGCTTTATTTATTCATTGTTGAACTCGAGTAATTCATACATTAAGTTTACGATGACACTCTTTTTTCCTAACAAAAGGAATATTTTAGAATCTAATATGTCCAAACAAGGTTACTTGTGTTAGTTTTACTTTTACGGTGCGATGATTTGGCAAACACAATATTATATAGTGTAAGTAATGAATTATATTAAAATATTTAAGTTAACAAGAATATAACGTTTAAATACGTGTTATTATTCAAACATATTTTTAAAAAGCATAATTTTTTTTTTTTCATTTTTCTGTGATAATTTGTTTTATTCTAATAACATGAACTAAAAATACGTATGTAATATTAAATTGCAATTTTGCTAGAGTGAATTAGCGTCAATTTTTGTTTATGTAATGAAAAACTCGTATTCTTGATATAAACGTCTTATAATGTGTACTTTCAATTTATTTTCCGCTTCAAAGCCTCCTTTCCCAAGAGAAAAATATATACTGCCCTATTCCGTAATATAAAGCTGGACCTGTGTAATAAGTGTTCAAACAGTTTATCCATTTAAAAATAAATATTGTAGTTTTTTTGTGGATTTTTTTTAGTATGAACAATAATTTAAAAAATCTAAAAATAAATTTAACCAGTTTTAAAATAATATATATATATATCGATTTTTGACAGAGATGAGATAGGAAAAGTCAAACGTTATAATTTTTAAAACTGATATAAATCGAGAATTGAGACAATAAATATAAATGTTACGTACAATAAATATCAAGAAATGGATATAGAAATGAATCAAATATGTCCTGCTGATATTAAATTGTACATGTCTCGTCTCCCGATCGCTGAAATTTCGGCGTTCCGTGATATTTTCAGGATTTTTTCGGAGATAATAATGATTTGAGTCGATAATAATTTGAGGTACGTGAAAATTCCAAGAGATATATATTGTATCAACTCGTTGTCCAATGTTATAATTATATAAATATTAATTAACAGTTATTTTGATTTTTTTTATTACCTAGACGTGATCGTGTATGACGATATTGTTTCGTAAAAGTCATATGTTTTCAATGTTTTCAAAGATATATTAGAATGTAGTATACAGTTTAATGTAGTATAGAGATTAATTAAAAAGAAACAATTTATTTTATTTCTTTTCTATTTGAGCAGATATTGTTAATCGTTTACCATTGCCTTAATCTTATGAACTAACGAAACATTTAAATATAGAGTATTATTTTTTTATAATAGGTTCTAAAAAAGTTTTCATGTTTATATAGCAAATAGTTGAGACTTGTTTTTCAGAAGTGCTTTACAGCAAGACTTCTTGATGGTTGATTTTTGCTGCTAAGATTACGTCAAAGAAAAATGTTTACATATAAGCGAAATTTGCATGTTATTGAAAATAGTTATTACGGAAGAAATTGAAATGTATTTAAAAATAAAATTTCCCACAATGTTTCCTGATTGCAACTCAAAGAAGATTAACAATAAATATATTTAAAAAATAGCAAATTTATATCAATTGAAATACGTCTTATAGTAACAATAAGTGAATGAAAATCTATTAATTGCAAATATTTTTTGGGGATTTGAATAAAAAGTACCTGATTCCTTTTTAAGTAAGCAGGTGGATTATTCTGATCTTATGTTATGACTGTAACTGAGCTGAATTGTCATTGCTCTGATATGAAAGACGATATAGAGATGGACTTGTGTATTTTTATTTCGCAGATGTACATAGGGCGGTTAGGTGGTTCTGAAATAAAAATACGATTGAAACGAATCGCAATTGCCGTTATGCTGGACGTATCGTTAGCCGTTACTCGTTATTCGTTACCCGTTATCTACACCAACTTCTTTCTGCGAAGGGGTGGCTACTGACTCAATCTAGAAACAATTTTTGCTATTCCGTTTGGTAAGTATTACTCTAATTAATTCAATTATATTATAATAACAGAAAACATGAAAGAATTCAAAAAAATTAAGCTTTACATCATATGAGCGATTATTAAATAAAAATTTACAGTCTTTTTAATCCTTTATTTAGTAATTATCATCGTTATTAATATGTTTTTATGTGAATCAACTTATTTTAATGTTAACATTAAGAATCAGGAATATATTAAAACTAAATGGATATTCTGAAGTGTGCATTTTTAGTATAAGCAAAAATATACTATTATCCATTACAAAGATTTATTTACGCACGATTGCGTGAAGAGCATGTTACTTAATATGGATAAACAATGTAATATATTCAATACTTAAGATGTTTAATTTTGTCTTTCACCCGTATTTTATTCACGTGTATAACATTTAACAAGATTCAACGAGTAAACTTTTATTAAATAATTAAAATTATTGACATGGTGAAAAAGTAGCAATGTATTTTAGTTCTACAAAATAAATAGCTATTTCTTCCACCGTGTTATAATGGAGTTCTACCAAGTAAATGCCAATTCATTTCTGTTTAGTATTATTTTTTATGAAGACAAAGTCCGATAATTTTTTTTTTTTAAATAAAATTTATGATTTATTAAATTATTTTGATAAACGATTCTTGAAGATTTCTATAAATTAGCTCATAGCATAGCCATATTTTTCAATTCAAAATATTTATACACTAATTACAAGCATTCGAAAGAAGCTCGAATAATAAAATATGTTGATGAAAATAAAAAAAAATATATCAGCTTTCTTGCAGAAATACTTCATATGATGTACTTATTATATATACATACATATAGTATGTAAGAATGTAAGAGAGATAGTTATCAATACGAATATGGCAGTAAAATTATAATGAAACTGGACATTTCCCGTATACGGGGCATGCCGTATCGCCGATTCCGATGAATCCCAAATGGGTATTTGACGATAAGGGAAAATGTTTACTGTCGCTGGCTGCTCGTGCAATAAATAATTTTCACGGAATCTTTTCTCTTCGACAAAATCACATTAATGGTTCTCTATTTCATGTTTATATTTATAACACAAATTTTTGGATTGATTAAGCGAAGTCGTTGGATCACTAGCAAACATGGTTTGAACTCGGTCATCCTTTAATAAGCTTTGTTTTTTCATATAAATTTTGAAATAAGTGTACCCTGGAAGCTTATTGCAATATGATCAAATCTGCGAGATAATTTGTTTACGGTTATGATAATTCAAAGGGTAGTAATTTTTATTTATATGAAAAATAAATAAACAATAAGTAGTGTACAGAAAAAGATTTTTTTCATTCCATTGCTATTTTTTATTACTATCATTTGAAACAGATTTTCCCAAACTATTTCATGCCAAGACTTCCTAAATCTGTAAAAAGTATTCCATAGCCATCTTGAGTAAACAAAATCTTCAAAATGAAGCAAATTACGGCCTCTATAGAAAAAATGTAGCCCCGGTTTGGAAAGCTTCAGAAAATTGTGCAACGGCTATAGAAAATTATTGTTTGTATTATGTTTCATGAATTAGCTTTAAATTAACTAATTAATAATAAATTGGGAACGTAGGCGCCACGTGATGTCCATATGGTCCAAATAAGGAGTGGATATGGTCAAAGAAGAAGATGAAGAAGAATTCTTTATGTGCGACAGCTTATATAAAAAAAATAAAGCGAAATAATTGATCATTATGAAATATTGTTTCAAAGTTTATTGCTATCAAATTTGAACAGAAAATGAAAATGAGGCATGTTTACATTTGGTTTTGTATAAATTCTCGTATTAACCCATTGATACTGAAAGAACTGTGAACTGACTTTTAGTGTTAATAATTTTTAATGGTTTTTTAAGTGTATTTTCGAATATAGTACTTTGAGCTATATATAGTCTTCGATAAAAGTTAAATATTAATTTAAGATAAATTTACTACTGAATGATTTAAATATCAATATCGTATTCTGTACACAGACAAGTTATTTAATTCAATTAATATCTTTAACTTGAAAAACAAAATACGATGTGGTAAGTCAATGTGAAATTATTCCAATAAAATGGCCTTAAAAGCTTTTCGAAGAAATGAAACTGACATTTCACTACTCTTTCAAATATTGAATAGTTTTCGGTAGATTGAAATTGATATTTATAAATCAAAACAACCGACGGCATTTTATGGGTATTCATAAATTTATAACCGCTTAAAAACATATCAAATATACTACTCCCATTTTATTTTTGGTAGTAAACATATTTCAAATCTGACGAAATGTTTGATATCTGCTATCTGAAGTAAGTTATGAATTTAAATAAGCCGTAGTATAATTATGAATGTAAATTAATTTCATATATAAATTTTCCGCTTAAAAATTAGACCAGCGGTAATAAATAACTTTTGCAAAAGCATTTTGAAATATGACGTCATTAAAATGCAGTTTACTAAGCGAAACTAAAATATTGTTCATGCATTTTCGCTGAAAACTACGTACTTCATAATTCAAAGAGTAATCACAACATTACATGTTTACTCTTATATGCATCATTACGAGGGGTTTTTAGAATAGTTTATCTTTGTGCAATGATGGTTGAGTTGATAATTATTTATGTAACATAAATTATTTATGGCGTCGAGAACTATGTTTGCTAAGTATATTTTTCTTCCTCGGAAGAAAAGCTATGGGACTTGGTGTCTAGGGAACGGTTGGGCAGTCCGTTACGAACCTAGATGGACCGCAGCGCCGATGAAGTTTTTTCACATGTCCATTTCTAAAGTAAAGTTTAATGTCACAGTTGAGGTAAAAATAAATCGGTCGATAGAGTAATTGTTTAAATCTTTTCTTCTTTGTAAAAAAAAGTAACGATTCCAACACTATATTTTGAAACTTTACATATAAAAAATATAATATTTAACACTATAATAATTAAATACAGGGTTTTCTGACGAAAAGCTAATTGCCAAAAACGCGAAGAAATACAATGCATTCATAAAAAAGAAACATGAATTGGATTATTTTATACAATGTATTTTACTCACTTTTAAGGTGTTAACTGTCACTTCTTGATGGAAAAGCATGATATTTTTAATAATAAAAACACATTTTTTGGTATTTATTTTCACATCATATTTTTTGTTCAGGACCGGCTTCGGAAACTGGTCCTGATCATCAAATATGTTGTGGAAATAAGTACTGTATTTTTCATTTGTAACTCATATAATAAATTAAAATAATAAGTGAAAGTTTCATACTAGTTCAATAAGCTCTCGTATTTAGCTAGTAAATAAAAGTTCTGAAATCAAAGTCGACGCCAATAAAGTGTGTCCAAAATAAAAAATGAATACATTAAATCGTTGCACAAGTTAATGAAAGTCGATTAATTGATATTATACCGTCTTGCTTCATTTTTGGTTTCGAAAAAAATAATAAACTGTGGCCGATGGTTTTCATAAATCGAATGATATTTGACACCACAAAATACGACATCTAGTATTGCATTTATGTACCTACATAATATTCGCCCTCGTGATGAGGTGGATCATTACCGCCAGCCGCCAGTTGACATATGCCGCCATCTATTAGGTAAACGACACGACAGACCCCGACGGAAAATACCTGCCAGCCTTTCAGACTCGGCGACTGCAGCGAATGACGTCTGCGGGAATTTTCCAAACTTGAATCTACTTTATGGACTATAATCGTTGAATATTATATATGGCTTCTATTTTCACTCTATTTTTATTTCCTGCAGTATTTATTCTTCGATTCTTTTTCGTTGCTGATATTATATAAAAGTTACTCACCCATTGTTCATAATGAATACAATTTCATGTTGTCACCATATAAATTCAATGGTTTTAAATTATTATAAATTATTTTACGTAATCGAAGAATTATTATAAGATGAAAACAAAGAGATGTTGGAATAAAAATATTTACAGTTTTCGCATAAAAAAGTTATCTTAACATTAAGTCTGTCACAGAAATGAAATTTTTTATTTAGTATTGTCTCATGTCTTCTCCCTACTTACATCTGAGCCCAAAAGCACCCGCTACACGTTAAAACATTTTTGAACAATTTTAAGAACACTAAAAGTCAAGTCAGTCGATGAATTTTTGAAAAAATGCTCAAAGATTTGATTGAGTTCTACTTTCCTTGGTGCAGTGATTGTGAGATATCTGTTTTGATTGAAAATACTATCTAATTGTTTTTTTTTCTTTGTTAAATGGTGTCAAAATTAGTCAAAAGATTTTTTCGGCTTCCGGCTTTAACAGTGGTTAGAATGTTTTGTGTTTAATGCTTTTATAACTTTTCCTGAATTAAAATAAAAGTAGTTGAAGGAATAATGCTCCGAAGTTTTCAAGCTCTATAGCTTAGGGAACTTCAATAATAAACGTAAATGATTGATATAATTTTTTATTAAATTTTCTTGCGGTAGAAAGTTATATATTAAATTTGAAATTCGATAAAAGCTTTTAAGGAAAAAAGTCTAATGCTAAGAGATTCCCAGAAAAGTATGTTTGTTTTCAGTTAATTTTATCCTCATCCCTCGAGTGTTGAATTACCATTTTCTGGCAACAATCTATCATACCGTGTGTTGAAACAAATTCAATTTGATGGCTTTAAGATGTCAATAATGTATCCGATGGTGTCAAGTGATATATTCTCGTGAAATTCAATTAAGTACTCGAATTTCGCAAATTCAGAGTGAGGAGACGAAGAACGGGAATCTTCTTACAGCAGTGTTTCACAATTGGTGGGTCGAGAAATTAATTTACTGAAACACACATATTAAAAAAATAAAAAACTACATAATATTTTTATCGCCTCAAATTGAAATCGGCTTTAGGTGATTGAAAATCATAATAGACCAAACTTCCTCAGTTTGGCAGGATAAAAGATAATCTAAAATAATTCAAGGTATGCATAAAATACTTTGTAAATATCCAGACCTGGAACTACACACAGAGGAGATTCTTAACTTAGCATAGTTATACCAGGGAAAATTGAAACGCGTTTGAAAAATTCACGGTGTTCTATGAAAATATAAATTAACAAAGCTTTGTCAAATATACATACGCATTCTGCGACCAAAGCAAGTGACATAAATCGACCACATATTTGGTATCTTATAAGTAATATGTGATTATGACACACGATGAACATCAATAATTTATATGTATTTACATCGAGGAATTAAAATGGAGAAAAGCAAGATTGAAAAACACTGTTCGACACAATATGTTTCGATCGATTAGTATCAAATTCAGCACAATTAAGCAAAGTATTTTGTAAGAAAAAAAATAGACGAACTTGAGATGTCTTTTTGAGGTACCAGGTATTTTTTCCATTATTTTTGTCTTTCATTCCAATATGTTTTAATACATTTGATCTTGGTGCTTAGAATTCTTATTCGTATATTTTTTTTTATTTGAGTAAAATTTTTTGTAAAATATGAATTGTTGATAATTGCCACATTATAAGTAAAATCATAATAAATGATGACATTTTTATGTAAAGCCTTTGTGCTGTATTTCAAATTTGTAAATTACTGATTTTTCAAAAAAATATTTTACATTGGTATAAGCAAGTTCTTTTCTATATGGATCGCAAAGATAAAAATAAGAGAACATTGCAAATTAAATTTATAATATTTCGAATATGCTTTGGTCAAATAAAAAGTTTTTAAAAATGGTATGGAACGAGTAAAATTTATAGAACCAAAAAGCGCTTTAACGAAAGCTTCTCGCCCTTTCTGAAATGTATCGATAAATTTGGAAATATATGTGCTTAACTATAATTTTTTAGTTAGATTTGATTAAAAACTATCTTATCAAGTATAAAAAAAATCATGTAATGCAAATATTCCCTACCGAATTATAATCATCAGATATTGATTATTTGTTTTGCAGTGTTTTTAAAATAAAGAACAAAAGATTTAAAGCTGATATTTCTTTATAAATCCCTTTTTTGAGAAAAGAAAGGAACAAGTTCTTAGCTATTAAAATATAATAAGATTAACTCGATCGATTTAAAGTTCGCAATCGATATTTCCCAAAGGATTCAGGCCTATTTCCCGTAGACATGCACCCATTGTGCGTCGGCAGTGTCGGTACGGCTTTAAAGTTGAGCAAGAATACGCTTTATCGTGAATAAATTAAAGTGGGAAATGAAACACTTTCAGTGCCAATAGTAACATGGATATATTTTTATAGCCTGTTTGAGAAAAAAAAGTATTTTTGTATTGCATCAACAAAGATATTTTGTATCTTAAATTTTAATTCTTGTAAAAATCCTGTATCAATTGTTTTTATTTAAAATATACGAAAATGTTAGGACCAAAATAATTATGTCTGGGTGAAATCGATTTATTGTATGTATAGTCATCATATTGTCGTGTACACATTTTTCAGCAATATTTTTTATTTCAAACAATAATAGTTATTTAAATAATGGGAGTTACGGTGATATAGCAATATTATTTAAAAAAAAAATTATTTTCATCGAAATCGATTCCCCTTAAATAGATTTGTAATATGTTATGCAAGCATGCAAACGGAGCAGTTAGTTAATTAATGTATGACATAAGCAGTGCATACACGACAAACAATAACTCTATGAAAGCCATGTGGACACAGCCAGTCATCGAAGTGTTGACCACTTGCTTCTGAATCGAAAGACGTGAGGCGGATGAGCAAACTTTGGGGTCGATTGTTTTGCCCTTAGAGTGGCGATACTGCCGACAAATGTATATAATGCATTATATAATCAGGGTTGCAGAACCGTGGCTTATAATCATATATATGTCATAGAATCTTCATTTACTTCGTCTGAATAAAGCTTATTTTTTTCAGTAAATTTAATGAGTTGTCAGTGATGTGTACAAAAATTCAGTATCTATAAAGATATAACATATGTAAACGGTCAGTTGTGATATGGAAGCAATTCGTACTAAACAGTAAGTATTTTGTATGTATAGAATTTACTCACCATACTGAAAAATATCTTTATTCTGTTCATGTTCTATAAATATCCATTGTTCATTTATTTACTTATTTGCTGAAAAAATAATAAGTTAGGATTTTTTTATGTTTCACTTGTATATTATTGATCAATTTGTCAAAGCCAAAAAATTTTACCAAATTAAGTTGGAACGAAAATGTATTGAAAAGAATTGTTAGTTAATGTGTAGATCAGGAGAAGCAAAAACTCTACGTGTTAGAACTTATTCATATTAATTACGTATTCAATTCTTTGAAAATATATTTGGGTATTAACAATAATGTTCACGATAACTGTACAAAGCTAATGTGTTCTGGACGTCTACATAATATCCGTTATGTTTGATCTAAATTGTGACCAGCTTGTAAATATAACTTAGGGTATACTCGAACGATGTACTTCAATAATGGTCGATGGTCGCAGCTATTCCTTGAATAATTTATTAAGGGAATAAATTACAATCCCTGAATAATGATGGAATCTTTACGATACTACGATGTAGCAAATATTTCGAGGAAATTCTTTTCCGAGATAAGACCATGAATGAAAATACTATAGTAAACCGTCGATAACTATGGATAGAAATAGGAAAATAAAATTATTAAAATTGAATTTATTTGATAGTAATCCAGCAAAGCCATAAGGTTAAAATATTGTTTGTTTTAGCTTTACAAATTTATATATGCTGTTGTTGATAGCAATTTTGGCTTACGCGATATTGAGAAATCTGATTAAATAAAATTTTAGCTTACCTCTATATAGGACTTAAAAAAAGATAGAATACTTATCGTCTCGCTTATTCTAGTATCGTTAATAGAATTGTACATTAACATTGTAATAAAATTGAAACGCCGAATAATAGATGATGGCGTAAAGCTTAATGATAAACAGAACAGAACAGGATTGTCATTGGTAAATATTTTTTTAGTTTTATAGCAAACAATGCGATAATAATCCAACAGTGTTATTTTAAGTCTTTTTTTTAAGCAAGTGGAATTGAATTTATTCCGTTATTTAGCCGGTTCACATTCAACTTTAAATTATTTTTTTTGTTGAAATTTAAATTGAAAATATTCCTCATTGTTGTTTTTTCATAAAGTAATGCTTTTTCTCTGTGTGCAGCGCGAAATAGCTTGAATTGAAGCCGTCTCTCTGAATGGAACAGCGCACTGTGGATTACAGGTATGATAAATGCAACATGAATTCTCCTTTTTTTTTAATAAATATATGTATAATATGAAAGTTCATAGCCGCGTTGTGAAGTTTATACGCTACTTTTCAAGCGGTATATGGTTTTATGTGATATTTCATCAATTCATTCGAACCTGAAAATGACCCAGGCAAAGTGATAAGCTATAAAATTCTTGTCCTAATCTCTTATGCCTTCACTTAAAAAAACCAAACAGGTTGAACAATAAAGTTTTTTTTTTATGTCGAACAATTCCTGTTGAGATAAATTCGTTCAGACGTTATGCCCATTTATATAAATACTATGTCAAATTTGAATTGTTACAACTTCGTACGATTCCATATGTTTTGTCACAAACGAACCGGGTTTTGCCTTTCAACATCTTCGGGCATTCTATCACATGGATGCAACATAGGTCGATTCTGTTCACATTTGTAATTGAAATTCCATCAAGCACTTTCAGTCAATATCATAAATTATATAAATACAATGTTTTAGCGTAATATTTTTCACGAGAATATCTTTTACGGAGAGGATGTGAATTTTTATTTGTCTTGTAGGTATATTTTAGTATGTATCTGCTTGCTTAATAAAGGTCTATGTATTTAAGTAAATAAATAATAGCTCATGTATCTCAAGGTCAGCATGATTGAAGCTATTTTTGTTTAGAGCGAGACACTTATAAATAAAAAATCTATTTGCCGTATAACGGTCCAAACGCTGCACTGTGAGATGGCAGGTCGTATTGTTAACCGCCTACACAGAGTATTGAGGACGGCCGAACAAAACGAAAGGCTGTTCTTTACCGCATACTAACTTCCCGCCCTACTCACTCCTCAGCCCTTTATTCTTTTGTCAGTAGAATGGAATTCTTTGAGACGTGCCTCTAACCAGGAATGTCGTACGGTGGTGTTTAATAGACTGTGAGATGTATTTATACTACTTATCATTAGGATCGTCACAAAACTTTACGAACTTAATAAGAAATTTCTCATTCAATCCCCAATATTTTTTCGCACACAATCAGGCAATCAATTCTGTAGTTATTAGATTATCGTGCGGATTAATATGTGATTCTTCACGTACTAGATAATTCTTTATGAAATCTGAGATGTGTTACAGGATATTCAAATTAAGATAAATTCTTTTCTTTGCAAGGTTATACATAACTAAAAGTTAAACCATTTTAACTCATAGAATCATGCCAATGAACTACTTTTACTGGTTACAAAGAAAATACAAAAAATAACACTGGCTGCCATCGTAGAAACACCAATTACATTGTTACGACGTCTTTTTCTGTTGGGTTAACTTATATATAAAACCAGACAGCAATAAGGGTAAAGAAGAGACTTATTGTGAATCTTTGTTTTATGCACTCAGCAATAGGTGGTGTCTGAACGGTGCCATAAGAAAACATAAGGATATTTCATCTCGTATGATTCATCTAGCTTCTACACAAATGAAAAGTAATATTGCGCTGAGATGGTATGTCTACGCTCGAGGCAATTTTTGCGATTTTGAACAATTGTCTTTGGAAGATATATATTATTAGATTGGCAACATAGATAATTGTACTGTAGACGAATTTTCGTGTGGCTCTAAACAAAGAAAGAAATTTTAATTTTATTTGATGTTTCGTTAAGACTCATGCTCATAATAAACCATATTATTTACTTTTTTATATGTTGTAAGAATGTATAATTTTAAATAATAAAAACACATTTTTAGTACACGGCGAAAAAAAAATCAAACTCAGAGCTTAAGTGTTTGCATCTTTGTAGTAAGGGTCGCAGGATGGCGGCTTTTGGAACAGCTGGAAATCAATAGATATCAACTATCACAAAAGATTCTTAACGAACAAACTAATATATGTCGATCACCATGTGCATGTCACCATCGTACTTAACCCTCTGCGGGGTGCTTCTTTGTTTCTAGACTTACATATGGCACGGAAATAGACCATTTCCGTGCCATATGTAAACTTATTGATATAGCAGCCCTTTCAATTTAATTTACAATTTTTAATTTTATTGCGAGCAAGAAACAAGCTAGGTCGTTAAAACAGGAAAGAATATGTATTGTCTACATTTTTTACACAGCTTTATATAGATAAGCAAATGTTCGTTTAAGCATAGTTCTGACGATGGCGTGAGCCGAAATAGCTATCAACTATATTTAAAAAAATAATTTTGTAGAACCAAAATACATTGCTACTTTTTTCACCGTGTTATAATGGAGTTCGACCAAGTGAATGCCAATTCAATCAATACATTTTTAGTACTTATTTCTGCAATATGTTTTATGACTGGGACCGGTTTCGATCATTGTGTTGGTATTCAAGTATCGAAAAATATGTTTTTATTATTTAATATATCATGCCTTTTCATCAAGAAGTGAATGTTAACACCTAAAAATAAATTTATAATTTTTACTGAGAAAAAAGGAAATTTAAGCCTGATCGATCAAAAGCCGGCATACCTTCACAAAAATAACCCCTTATAATTTGTCATCTGGTGCATTATCGATAATGGGTATACATAATATATTCAAAATAGAGTCCTAGAATTGGAGCATAATAAATATAAAATTACGAGAAAAGGATGAAATTAAGTCACTCAAAATAAAAAAAATAATTATTTGATTGTTTTATTGATTTTTGAGATTTTAAAAGTGGAAGAGTTTTTAGTACTGATTATAAAAACGTTTAGATATACTTCTAGCCATTACATTACCAAATAAATGTGTGTGGGTGAAAGAAATATTATAAAGAAAAAGGGAAAGAAGTATAGACACTTCCCGTTTATAATAAAATAACACAAATAACATAGTTTGAATTTATGATTATTATTTTATTCAAACCAAAAAATAAATGTGAGCAGTGTTCGTATATTATGAACAATGAAGATTTTCCTTCTGTGCAGTCGCTAAGGTTGAGCCCTTGTTCGAGTTTTGACTCGTTCACTCTTTTCCTATGTAAAAAACGTACAAGGCCCAAATTATTGAGATTTCTCGCGTCTGGTTTTCACCTGTGAAACTAACTGGAAGCGGCAGGTGACTCCCTTATATTCAGAAAAATACAAAGTCATGTATTCTGCGTTCCGTATTTTAATGAAAAACGAATATATTTATGACTTATGTCTTTCAAATGTATTATGAATCTCTGTATGATAACAGCATTTTTCGATAGAATACCACAAAATAGAACACAGCTTGGAAAATGTGTTTGTTTGGATTGATAAATAATACATTAATTATAATAAAAAAACCTTCTTGTTTTCAATTCTGCAATACCTGTCGTGTATATAACTGTAAAAAATAGACTTTTGTATCCATATTTCATTACATTATTGAGGGAAAAGGAGATTTTAAAAAAGAGTGTTATACTTGGGGTGAATTTATTAAATTAAATAAATTGATATTTAGTATTTTTAAAAAGTAACAACACCACATTTTTTCGTACTATTTTCAGATTATATTGAATTAAATTGACCGATTCCACTCTTCGCAAGCATTATTACTGATGACGTGTTATAAAAAAGAAATGCATTTCCAATGATTTTAATAAAAATATGAATATTTTTTTATCATTTGAAGATTTAAAATTACCGTGAACAATTGCATTTAACGTTATAAAGCTTGTTGTTACGTTTAAATATCTTTTATAATAACAAAATTTTCACAGGACATTTAAATTTAGTTTTACTTTTAACAAAAACAACATAGAAAAAATAAAAAAGAATTAATTACTATAATAGATTTAATGCTTGAAAGCTGTTTGGGTTTCAATCTATCGGTAGATCTATGGGAAAACTTTAGTTACCTTGGTAATATCTTCAACATTAGACGTTTCAAATGTTCTAACTAAAATAATTTAATTTTTATGAGAAGCGTTTGGGATTCAGTCAATTCACTTACTTTTTAAGGGTGGTATGCAATTCTGATGAAATCATAAGAAGAATACCTGTAAAAAAAGTTTCATATAACTAGTAATTAATGAAATCATCACAAAAAAATAGCCACACTATAAACTAATATATCTTATCATTTGACAATACCATATAACATTAAAAAGCTTTATTTAAAGTTATTGCTAAGCAGTTACTGAGATAGTGAGAATAGATTTATTTGGAGTCGGCTTAACAAAATTTAGCTCAAATTTATTGATGCATTGATTTTTTGTCACGCGGATAATATTGTGCATATTATATCGATTAAGAATTTCTTACATGTATATTTTTAAAAGTTTTTAGACACTTTAATTAACCACATGTTTGTTTTTAAGGAAAAGCTTCTAGCTAAAATATGCATTATGAATTGCTTGCAGAATCAAATTAGCATATAAAGTAAAATGTAAATCTCTACATTCCTCTCCAAGAACAACTAACTGAATACTGGAACTTATCAATATACAATATACAAACATGAAAATTTTCAATGCTTCGTGTATGAAAACATTCGTGTAATGAATAATGACTTTGTTATTGCGATTTAATTAACTTAACAATAATAATGATAATAAGGCTACGCATGTAACATTCTATAATTTAAAGGATGTTTAACGGTCAATTTTACATATTTAGATTTTAAACAGCTTATCAGTCAATCTGGTTCAATTTGGGTTATTTTTTCGCAGAAATGATATTGTTGCTCAGTGTGAAATTTCATTGAAGAGAAAATATTAGGATCTTTGTATGATGGATATTTAAAACGAAACTGAGAAGAATATGAGTGCACAATCATACTTTTTGCTGCGGTGCACAAATAATATAGCATAATTGACTAATAAAAACTAACAAAACACTTTAATTTGCAGGTAAATTTAAAATGTATCGGGGAGAAATGTGACTATTACCGTTCTTAGCATATGTCGACTGAGAGTTGAAGAGAGAGAGAGGAAAATTTCGTCATCCAAATAGCCTGAGAAAAATAGCAAAATAGACTTTTTAAATTTCTTTAAAAAAATAGTGGTAATTAAAATGGTGAGAAGAAATGGTTAGGCAATGGTGTCTTAGTACTTCCTGGAACACATAATAGAAAAGGAGGTGGGGGGGGGGCAATATCATTTTTTTAAAATAAATATAAGTTTTATTAATAAATATACGGTTACATTAATCAAATAAATATAATAATGGTGACGGCTTAAGTATCGTAATCGATAGTTAGATTGTTTAAAATTTATTTTATAAAAATTTCGTTGACATTAAATCACTAAAACATACGATAGTGAATAATTTGGATGTTATCGTTGAATTATAAACGTCAAATGATAGCAAAAACAATACTTTATTTATAAATAAGAAAATGTTTCAGTACAAATAATACTGTTTGTGAGAGACTTCGTACAAGGTTTTGCTGCTGCCAAAATGATCTGTATGCCTCGCAAATTGCCCCCAAGAAACTCGCAGCGGCTAAGTCGACTTCTCTACGAGTCCCTTTTCTTATCGAGAATGGAATTGAATAGGAAATTTGTGCATACTGATGCATGTTTTATGGCATTTACTTAAACGTAATAAAATAATGTGTAGACTTGAATTACGTGTTCGCCCTTCTGGAATAAGAACTGTGCGCTCGCTTCTCGAGGATTCTACTTGTATAAAGGTTCACAAATTCAATATAAACATTTATCCGTTAGAATTCAACACTCTTATGAAGTTAATAGTCATAAAGAGGTTATTGAAAAGTTTTCACGACCAAAATTTCACATGAAAGACGTAGCTTATTACTTAAGATGATCTTTATAAAGGAAATAATGTATTTAATCGGAATAGAGTGTGACTTTAAAGACAGATGTATTTTAGCGCGATTAGGTGGTGTGCATGTTTTAAAACGAGAACTTTTGAACAGGAATCATGTAATTGATATGCCAAATGTTGATGCGACAAATATACAAATAAAATAATATCAACGTTGTGAACCTAAATCGATAAAGTGCTACCGATCTACATTTATTTGTAGACAACACGAACGTCTTAAAAACAAATAAATTGATCATACACAAAGCATGTAAGCTTTTTAATCGCGCGTGAAAGCGTCTGTTTGTTAAGTCATTTCCTTAATGAAAGTAAAATTTTATACAAAATTAAAATGCATAATTGTTTTGATTTTAAATTAATTCAACCGTGGCTCTGATAAGTACATATATGGTATGTATGATAATGTATTATTTAATGTTGGTTTTCTAGGAGCTATCATTTCATCTCATCCTGTAGCTGATTGATAGCAGACAAGGCGTTTGCATACCAGAAGTTCAAATCCACGTAGGAACAATTAAAAAAAAACACCCCAAATGATTAACGAATTCCCGATGATTTGTCGAATACCTGTAATGTTATTATTCCTTCTCAAAATTTAAATTATTGTGAGGACCAACTAATAAACTTTCTCTTTTAATTCTACGCTCATTGAACATAGCATATTAATAGACAAATTTGTAATAGTTTATCGTATACACAAATTGTATAGATGCTCCACTATGCTTTTAAATGCTCGGTATTCTTTATGAATACGGTTGGATAAAAACGTAGGAATTTAGAACACATCTTTTTTACAGGAACGATGAAGATAAGTTTGCCAGAAGATCTTACTCCAATTAAATGACCGTTAGAGAAATGCGTATGTTCGGTATAACATATTGTGATCCCGAAGGCACTTAAGAAAAGGTCGCAGCCCACCGGCGACAGATATAAAAAAATATTGGCAGCATATGCGCCTTATTTAATATTCACATAAAATCATATTTGAAATGAAAAACTCCCGATCTTCAGGGAATAGATATAATTTTGTCAAATAAATGTGTTTTTATGACGATAACGTGCTTATTTTTATGCTCTCCAGTAAAATTTAAGGAGATTTAATATTCCCGGGATATTTAATAATAAAATTTGTTCTCTTCGCTACACTGGCATAATACTACTTGAACGTTTTAAGTAAAATAGTGTTAATATACATAAGCTTATCAGCTGTTGCTAGTTAAAACATTCTGCCCAAATAGGTTTATTAATTATACAATATTAAACTATTAAAAATTTTCGCTACCGCAAAGAACATATGTTTTTTTTTAAATAGACGCAACAAGTACTTACGATTAATTGAAGCATTATTTTCTTGTCACAAAGATAATCTTACTAAGAAGTTAAGTTACATATTCGAAAAGGACGTGATATAAATAAAAAATAATTTGGTTCATTTCACTACCTTGAAGAGTACTGTTAAATCCATTTTAGAAAAAATATCATGTCGTAATTATTTGTAAGCCCAAATTAACATATAGATCCAAATTAGAAATAATAAAATATTTTTATATGCTTCGAAATGATTGTTAATGCGCCATTTGTTTGAAAATCATCACAAAGATATTGTGTTGATGATTATCATTATGTTGTAATTAAATACATTAAAAAAACTAACGATAAAAAAAAAACAACGCTTGTGGCATTAATATAAATTTAAACTTTGATTGTGTTCAATTTTGGTTTAATCTCTAAGTAATTACATACGTAACATTTCGCAATCAACTTTTTACTAGGCTTAGAGGAATTATGGATTTGAACTATTGTTATTTTGAGTTGAATATTTTTGATTGGGCGTATAACATAAATATATTGCTTAAGAAATATGAAAACTTATATAAGAGTCTGAACACATTAACACGATAAAACTTATACGAATTGATAATCGAACTCATAAGTAACGCAAAAGAAGAAAGTATGTTGAGAAAATATCAATGGCTCGAAATAATGCGTTCGCTGCTCGCATTGTTAAAAAGTAAACTATCGTATTTAAATAATTACATCAGAATGATTTTAAGTTTTGTTGCAAGATGAACTGGAGTTCACAAGAATGATAACGAATGTTTAATATTCATAATAATTCATAATAAAATAATCCGGGTAAACATACTTTTATAATAAAAATACTTAATTAAATGATAACACGAAATGATTTAATATCAAAAACATTGCATTGAAAGTATACCCTTTAAATGAAATTGCACTTCAAATTAGAGATAGTGTACAACAATATATATATATATGTATGTATGTATCCATCATCAGCGGGAAAAAACAACTATATAATTTTTATTGAAACTTTTAGAATTTGTACGAGAAATTACTGAATTATGTATGAAAAATAAAAAATAAAATATTTCTTTAATTAAGATAAATTGAGCCCTCACCTATATGTAGCTCTTACTATAGTTTATTATATACACTAAATTTTGTATCGTGATCCTTGTTTCGAAGAAAACTATTGTAGCTGAAAAGTTTATTATATTTAACGTATATACGTTGGATACAATTACAATTTATTTTCGATATTATTATTGCAAAAGTTTGTTTCAGAAAGTAAAGATTACGCTGGATATTAAATTTATCAAATGTCAAACTTAATACTTCTCAGTTTCTGATAATTGAGATTCTTTTGCAACAGTCTAGCAAGACCATAATAAATCTTCGGTCTTTTGTTAGTCATAAAAAACAGTGTCAACTATGAAAGGCAGAATTGAAATTTATCGCGAAACAGAAGGTGATGGAAAAATGAGCATAACGTGATATAGCGTTAGCGCTGTGAAAAGTTTGAAGTTTCCAAACTAATAAATATCTTGAAAAAAATACTCCTGAGACCGGAGATATGTTTATTAAGATTTTTAACAACGGGCCAGTCAATAATTTGCTGCCAGACAGACGGCTATAAATCGATTAAGATCGTTTTTTCTTCAGTTCATTCTTCACGGTAATAATAATCATTTTAAAATATCCAAGCTGTAAACAAGTTTTCGATTTTTGAAAAGTTTTGTACATTAAATTTGCCTCGATTATTACTTTGCGTTCTTTTGTTTTGCTTTTTTTTATTATCAGCTTAAAATAAAACATTTTATTCACCATTGGATATAATTTATTTATTTAGCGTTTTAGGATCAAACGGTTCGTTTATATGAAAATATTATTTAGTGAAGGAACTTTTAGATTCAAATTAAGCATAACTTAAATATTTCATCGTTGTTTTATTTTTAGCCATGCAAATAAATTCAGTCTTTTTTCAGTTATTGTGGGCGGCTTTTGTGGAACAAATATTATAATGATACGTTTTGCGATATAACCGTTTATTTGGGTCGTTCTTAATTTTTCTCTTTTTTTTAATTTTTCTCTAAAAGTTCAATACATGTCATATTAATAAAGACTTTTAACCGGCTATCTGCAAAAATATTACGTTATATATTGTCCTCATTCACATCGTACGACAGCCTTTAAATTGTTAGAAATAGCCTTTGTCAAACTAATTTCAAAAAATCTACTAGAATTTTGTATACTGCACATCAAAAAGTTTTTTGGGCGCAATTTTGGATCACTACTGCGGGAATAAATAATTCTTTTGATTTAATCAGTGATAAAAAAAAACTTCACTAATAAATTATTTATAAAAAACACTTATATTGTTACAGGGTTTTTCTTTGAAAAAATTTCATTTTCACTTTCCGACAAATCCAAAGAAACGGATGAAGAAGTAATGCCATTGGGAAATCTTTTGTGAATATTTCACTTAGCGTTTAAGAGCATGCCTACACGTTTTCCATTCTAGTACTAAGAAATAAGAACCCGCGCATACAATATATTGGACAGAAAATAATTTCTATGGAGTCCTTTCATATATTCATTTCTATAGCGGAAGATAAAAAATAGTTCGTCACAGCTTCCTGGGATAGATTTAATTTGACGTTGAAAAAGACTATTTAAGCGAATTCAATAACTTACTACATATTTGTTTTTGTTAATATGGGATAGAAAGTAGGAAAAGAGGAAAAAACGTTATTTTATTAAATATCATCATCATCATCAGCCGGGGTCGATCCACTGCTGGATGAAGGCCTCCCCCTGTTTTTTTTTTCAGGGGGGTTGTTTGGACATAGCAACACCACGCTGCCCAGGCGGGTTGGTGTTCGGTTTTCTGTCTGGGTTTTCCTTCCCATAGCCAAGAGAACTTTAAATTTATTAAATATAACAATGTGTAATGAAATGAGTATTTATACAGCCATTATTTCCTTATAGCCACAAATCGAACTATAATATATTACCGTCAGGCGTTAACTTTTGGTTATGTACTCAAAATTATTATATTAGCATTTCTTCTATCATTTAATTTTCTGTATAAAACGAAATGAAATTTCAAGATTTAGTCAACAGTTTGCGTCTTATATTGAGATGTTACATACATTTTTAATTTGGAAGTCAAACAGAATATAAATAATTATTAAATTTTTAATAGACGAAATTATTACATTATGTTTATTTATGGTTATGGCAAAACAATTCCTCAAAAATATTGAAATGTAAATTTAAATTTAAATTTTAAAATATGTATTTAACGTTTTATAGAATAAACTAACATAGGAACAAAATAAAACATTCACGGATTAAGTTACATGTGAATTAGATTCTATAAATTTTACACGGTGTTTAAGAAATGGCTCATTCATATATTCAATTTTTTTTTAAAAATTTTGTTTTTTGGGTTTTATCTGATTGAAAATATTTTAATTGCAGCAAAATATTATAGCTGTATGAATATATATATTTTTTTTATACTGATGAAAAACAAGGAAACTAAATCCATTAAATGTCAAACAACATTCATAAACATTCAATGCAAGATCTTCAAAATTCAAATACCTAGTCTAGTCTATTTCCCGCCAAATTGCTGGCAACCATCCCACTTCCGTTTCCTATTTGAAACTGCTTTTCGTTTCCGCACGAACTTCAGTGCAGTCTGCTGCCTTCTCGCTAACAACTGCCTAAGAAAAGCAAAACGGTTTTCATGTTAGTAAAGACATTTAGCTTATATTGAGATTTCAAACTTGAATATTGTATAAGAAATAAGGAACAGCGCCTATTCACTGGTAAACTTAGTGTCATCTTATTTAAGGTTCCAAGATTCCGCTCAACTTGATTCTTGCTGACAAAATAGCGTGAACGTTGCCGCGGTCACAGAATATTCTCAGAGTATATATGATGTCTACCATTTTTTTAACAACTGTTTTAACATTTTGTCCGTTCTTTATTTTTATCGCTAGCATTTATGTATTTTTTTTAAATCTCGTAGATTGTAATGGAGTGATATTTAGTTCTAGATTTTACCTTAAGCGTAAACGAATATCGGAAGAGTTAAAACTTCAAACATCTTTTAGACTAATGGTAGGTATGTGGTATCGGTTTATGTATGCATCTTCCGAGATCACGGATTATAGAAAAAAATATTTATCTCTTACAAGTTAATCAATGGAAACTTCTTTTACTAAAAAAATACAAATTTTCCGTAGACAACACTTTAGTTAATCTCTACACAAAAATTTGCATTCCTATGTAAAATGCATCTATAAAAAAAATGATAAATCGTATTTGTCGAGAAGAAAAATCACAGAAAAAAAATTTCGGACACTAAACTTTTGGTCCGCAGTGCATTAGTCTGGCGCTCTAAAAATGTTTATAAAAATAACAACTTTAAACAAAACGAGCTTTGGGAAACAATCGCGGGACTTTTGGCGCGGCCTGTGTGATTCTACGCTGTTCCAGCCAGTGACAGGGAGCGTAATAATTTTAAGATTAGTTTAACAGGATTAATCTAAAAATCAAATTTAATACTAATAAAAAAGGCGTAAACTACGCTTTACACAAAAAAATCTTGGGCACCTACAAGTATTTTTTTATTTGACATGAATAATATATATTCTTAAAAATGTTATTTTTACTAAGCGAATAGAATAAGTGTAATATTTGAAACAAAAATAACTTCACGTTGACGAACATTCACAAAGTCCAGAAAGAATAAAAATTAAAATATCATATTGCCATGACGTTTATACGAAACGAAACAAAAGAAATATATTTTCAATGTCTTCATACAGATTCATTGATTGATAAAATAGTAAATTAAATAAAATATTTTCTTAGTAAACTTTGATTTTTGCAAGAATCAATCAAATTTAAATCGTAGTTTTACAGAAAAGTCACGGGTTTCATAATCTGATTGTCAGTTATTAAAGTAATGTTATAATAATTTTATCAATCAAATATTTTCCCTCAATTTTAATGCGCACGGCTATAGCCAGCACAGTTTGGCCAACGTAGCAGTATATGTTTATATATCAACGTACATGTATACAGATTACGGAGAATATTAAATTTATGAATATTCATGTGAATATATTTATTATTAGGAAGTGTGTATGGATCGCAAACAAGTGACCGCTATAAATATTATTCTTTGTGAAATGAATTGATATAGACACATCCATTAATAGTTAAACTCGTAGTCGAATAGACAAAGATCTAGGACTTTTAGCCTACTTAGATTTGTAGACAAATGTAATAATATCCAATAATTTCGAACATTGAACTATTTTGCATGGCTTGCATTGCGATATTACTACTGTTACCTGATTTGCTTAACAATAATAAGCAAGAATGACAAAATAATTAGAAGAATTTTCTTAAATAGCTTTTCTATTTATGACTTTCTGAAAATAGTGATTACATGGCTGCCTATAGCTGTTTTATACTATATTGTAAGCCGTTATAGGACTAATTTATAAAGTATTTTTTAATTTATTTAATTATAATTAGTCTGAAACGGTCAATAAAAAAGAAATTTCGAAGCAATTGTTGTCTAGGTATTGTCTTATATTTAAACCTCCAAAAAATTTCAGTTAAGAATTTACATAAAAAAAAAACATGAAACAAAAAGTATAAATTATTCATGGGACCAAATGCTTGCGAGTCATAATGCAAACTATGGTGTACTAAGGGTAAATTTCATGGGGTATTTCTAGAATTCATGGTCAGGGGGTGAGAAGTGTATGTTGTATGGTGGCAAAGGTTAGAGAGGAAAAAGATTTTCTCTTTTGTACTGTTTGGGTAGATCACCCAACATATATTCGTATAGGTTTTGTGAGATGTTTTCACTCACGTAGTATTCGTATGGATTGCTGAGTACAAATTGCTTGACCTTAGTCAATAAACGATATTGTCAATAATTCTTTCACGAAAAAAACACATTCGGAACAATAAAGATTTTAGTTATTTTTATAAAAAGATAGCTAAATATTTAAAATATGTTTTAACAACTTTAAGATTCTTACAATGGTATGTCCAGCGTTCAGTTCCGTTGAGAATATTCAATATATAACATCACATGGTCATATTGGTCACCAGACTCCCACTGATCGGATGAAGAAGTGACAAGGTTGATTATTTATTAGCATCGGGAGCGCATGACTGATCCAGTCTCAACTATTTTGAAAATCATAGACATAATAAAGGGGTACCAAATACGTTCCTGTTCAACGAAAAAATTTGAATTAGTCATCACAGTGAAAATGTAGATCAGGACTGATATGTAAACTTTAGTTTATTGACCGACCACTATGGTAACATATAACAGTGCGCCCGGTAATGCGGTGGATGATAAAACTAAATTTGAAACCCCTGGATAAAATGAATGAACAGACCGCAAAAATTACAAGAAAGAAGCCACAGTATTAGTGAACATTGAAACCTATTGTAGATAAATATTTTTATGTGAAATGTGTTTATGGAATAGTAGGAAATTAAAATTTTTCTAACTCTAGCAACTTTTGTGTCAGACCGAAAATGCACACAGCGCTTCATTTCCACGCGCATAATTAACGTGGTCGATCATTAACTTATCTTAAAAACAATGGCTACCTTTGCCGTGTGTCGGTTAACATATACCAGGTGGTATATGTTAACCGGAAAAACATTAGGGGTTAAATAAAATGAGTTAAGTTTGCTCTTAATTTAGTTGGAGATATACTCTATAAAGAGAGCGAATGTCAATAAAAGATGAAAATTAACGCTAATTTTTCAGCTATCCTCAATCGGTTGATGTGATATATTTTCCAAAATATAAATTCATAAGATTATATTACCAAAACAAAATATATTAAATAAATCAAAACTTTCTTGACTGAGCTGCTCTTCTAGAACTTGAGAAAAGTGATTCTATTTTTAAAGGGTCTGTATCTAGTTGAAACTTTGGGAAGTTTGACACTTTCGCCATGTGACACCGAGCCAAGGATAGAAAAACTTTTCAAGTTTCTTTCCTGGTTGTATCTTTATGCATTTTGATGTTTGTAAGGAGCACTATTATAAAAATATCTCAAATATTATAATATGATGGACTCAATATATTACACCTGTTTTTTTTTATTAATTTACAATTATCGTCAGTTTTTGCAAAACAAATGTCGCCAGTTAGAAGTTAAAGTAAATATTAAATTTTGAAAAGCTCTAAACGAAACCAGGTCTAGGTACAAGGTCTTGTCAGCACTTCCGCGTCCGATGCACTTACAGAGTATATATTATATATGTGATTATAGAAAAAATGCTTTTAACTTAATTTAAATTGTCTAACCTTTTATTTTGAATGAAGATTATTTACTAAAGAATAAACGGCCTGAATTGGAATTCTTAATGAAGTAAATTTTAGTAATGCATTTGTCTTATCTTCCAAAAAAATCTTTTTTAGAACAAGACATTAAATCTTACTTCGATTCAAAAGTATACTTTTCAAAGCCTCTTAGAGAAGCAGAAGATTTATTTTGAAAGTGACAGAGTAAAAATGCTGTACTATTGTTTTTGTTAGTAAAACCACTGTACATGTGTTACGTGTATATTAGAAATTCAGCAATATTTATGAGATGATGAAGATACCTTTAGATATATATATATAATATTAGTACATTCTGCAAGTTTCCGATGCGAATCTTATTTATGGTAATGTAAAAAAGTTAGAAATGATCACCCATACATCGTGAATCAAATTTCACGCGTCAGGTAAATTTTGTCTCGGCTTCATTTTGTGCTGAAATCTCGCGAAGAGATTCAGAGGCAAGCTGTGTCCTAGAGGGCATTTTTGCAACAATTTTTATTTTTTATTTATTAAATAAATAAAACATACACTAAATTTGATTGTAGAATAAGTAGTGAAAATTTATTTACATCTTGAATATATTCATTTGTACCAGTCATTTATTTTTTATCACCTTGTTAAGATATCATTTTTTCGAAGTGAAACCAAATAATGTTTCATAATTAATTTCATGAAGGCTAACGTTATGGTATAAATATCCGATAATGATGAATAAAATTTAATTAAAACAATTTATTTGACAGTTAGACAGAACATTATTTTTAAATAGCAATACGGGAAACATCGCAAACTATTATTTAAAAAAGATAACATACAATGAAAATAAAAAAAAATTATATTTATTAAAAAATTATTATCAAAAAAATGATGAATTGGTTGGTTGATTATTAATTTAATGCACACAAATAGGTAAGGTAAGAAAAAACCTGGCAAAATTAAACTTCTTTTTAGCCAGAGTCGTGTTAAGCCTGTATAGCCTTGCTAAGTTCTGTAGGTTAGTTTTTTTAGATCAAGGGTTTTTTTACACAGATGGCTAAAAGATTTTTGTCGAATATAACTCTTATCTAAGTGATTCAATATAAAATATATTACATTATGTTTTATACATGAAATTAATTTGAAAATTATAATAGCTCATTGAAAACTATCATGAAAGCACTAGGTGGACACAGCCATTACATCGCAGCGCAGTTGAGGATTTTTCAAGCAGCAAAAATTCATAAAGAAGACATCTTTTATTCATACAAAACTCTGCGAGAGGGATGCGTTTAAGCCGAGTTAAAAAGTCGCTTTTTTACATCCATGGTGTATAGTATATTTATACGAAAAGGATGTACAGCAAGATCTTGCTTCCATAGTGTACGTTTTATCTACTGACGTGAGAAATTTCGCGAATTTGTGAAAACTGCTTTGAAAAAGCCTAACAGTGTAAAAATAATATTTTTTAAGATTAGACAGTTACCACCATTTTGCATTTGACACATTGCCTTCCTTATAAGCGGCATAGTCTTTTATTTCTGAAATCGATCATAAATAAGCACACTGTATAACTCTGTTAAAAGCTCTTTTAGCTTCAATAAGCTTAAATCATATATTATGAAAAAAATACGCCATTGATTGAGAGTGTTTGATCAAAATTGATTCTTTCATTAAACATGTGGAAGTATCCAAAGATTGAACGATTCGAATTTTTTATAAGATATCAGGTACATACCAAACATTGGAAGAATAATAAAAGAGAATTGTCCATACAATTGTTTATATTATATAAATCATTAAAAGTAAAACAAGTTATTTTTGTCTTTTAATTAACGGGTAAATATTAATTAAAAGACTTAGGTACTTTGTTGGCCTGTTGGCAGAATATGACTTTTAATAATCAACATTTTTTTTCTGAAGTGGACAAAATGTAAATGTAGAATCACATTTAATTCGTATGTCGTCTTAACAAAAAGGGATTATAATAAACAATATTAAATATAACAATAATAATAAACTTTCATTGTTGAAATTTCCCTTAAAACAACAAACAGTTTGCAAAGTACGGTCCTGACGGACCCTACGTGGCAGTAGTGAGTACTAGTGCCCATTTATAAAGCACGGTTTAGTATTTTTTTATGGTCCTAACCCGAAATATAATGCAGTAGGGACTTGGATCTGTCACGTTCTCTTCTCGTTGTACGTACAGCTTTATGGTTCAAAGTTATGATACCTGTGGGACAGAAGACCGGGTCTTAATTTTTTCATACCAAGGGTGAGATTTTTGAAATTCCACTTGCTTTGTACAAATTTGTATACAATAGTGAAAAATTAGTACTTATCGCTTAAAAATTGAAATCTACTGTGAATAATTATCCATGACTTTAATATTGATTCAGTCATATATCAGATGTGTATATACATTGCTTAATAATATAGCTTTTAAGGTATCGAGAGTCAATTGGAAGTGGGAAGGCTAATGACCTTTTAATGTAAAGCATAATTTGAATTGTGATTGTTCCACGTATTTTTATAATGATCTTAACAAGTTTCGATAAAAAGTTTTTAAAACTGTGCACATATTTGTATACCCGAAATAATAAAATATAACGCACCCACAGTAAAATACGATCAAAGGGTGAATTCGTTATATCGCAGGACAATTATGTGTGATTTTTTTAAAACTCATTGTAAATTCAAAAGCATGATGTCTTTACAGTTATAGTTTATTTCTAAATAAATAAAGAGAAATTTAAAATACTCTCATATGGATTATGGCTAGCTATTTTTTTTTACACATTTTATCTTGAATTTTAAGCCTTGAATAACATACTTAACACAATTAATAATACAATTTCAAATTTCAGACAAATGACCAATGTATTTGACTATCCGAAAATGCATCCGGTGTGTCGGAGCATGTTTAACACGTTGTACTTTATTACCTCAAAAATAATGTATGTAAAAAAAAATACTGAAAAAATTGTGATGTAATACAAATGAGAAAATTTATTGATTAAATTGGCATTCACTTGGTAGAACTCCATAATAACACGGTGAAAACGGTTTTTTTTACCGTGTTCAAATGAGAAAATCCTTTCGACATTTGATAGTATTCAGTTTTCTCCGTTTTCTATCGATGACCAAAAATTAAAAATATTGAATTAAACATTCATCAATAAAAGTTTGTCGGAAGAATTGGTAAACAAAGCTTATATCATATTGGGAAAGTAAATAAGCTCAACTTGTCAACGCTGTTCGAATTGAAATCATAAAATAGTTTCCTACTTGAATTGAAAAGTGATTTTTTATTTTACCTAATCTCGTAATCTGATATAATTTGTTTGGATTTTTCCTAGTTTTAGTCTCTTAGTCAAAGCCGAAAAAAATTAAAATCGAGTATCAATTTTTTTCAACGCTGAACTTGAGTAATACAAAATGAAGGAAATTTTGCATTCAATTTTGAAATAAATAAACCAAAGAATGAAGTATTAATTTTTACATCTTTTGCCACTGAAAATATATAAATACTGTGTTATGATATTTTAGTACTAAAAGTGCAATAGTTTCAATTTTTTAAATTAAATTGGGATTTACTTTCAAATTAAATGTTTCAATAAAGAAAACTGTTAAAAGGAATATAAAGTGTCGCTAAAATATAATGAAGATTTCCACCACAAGCTTATTACTGTGAATCTAATTGGCATGTAAAATAATGAAATTTAATTGTTTTTTGAGAGTATGTTTTATATATAAATAACTTAAGCGGTCAACAAATCAATTATTCGAATTAGTGGACATTATAATAACTACTCTGATTGCATGGATATTCGTTTCATTTTCGTATTAGCAAAAAAGGCGACGACGATTTTTTTCGTCATTCTTGCTAGTACTTTACAAAATTGCGCTTGTCTACAGACAGTTTACTATATATTTTACAGACAGTATAGTGCTCCCAAGGGAACAAAGGAGTGTTGGCTATTTTCCATCAGCACAACTTTACTTCGCCGTTCTAGAAATATCAACTTTTCTTCATATAAATATATTTTTCATGTAAACTGCTTACGAAATAGTGTAGTATATTTACTATCATCTTAAACAATCTGTGATGTGAAAGATGTGAAAAAAGCATTATATTTTGTATCTAAACGAAAACGTTAAACGAAATGTTAGATCCATGTGATGGAGTACCTAAAGATGACGAAAGGCGAAAATCAGGTCTTAGTGACGAAACATGTGAAATCGTATAAAAGGTAACACTTCAAATTTTAAAATTATATTAACTAATTACTAAAAATCACAAAATAATAATCAAATTTAAATTCTTGACACTTTGTATTATTATTTCCACATGTTTTCTCACTCACGACCCGAACATCTTCGAGCTTACTATCACAGGGATGTAAACAGATTCATAAAGTCAGGTCAGATTAGGCTAGGCAACTTTGGTGTACAAAGCTTCAACAATCGAAACGTGAATAATATTTATATATACATCGAATAAATACTCTACGTTAATTATAACGGAGACGGTGATAGAAATCGTGCGTCAGCAAAAAGCCACCGTTTGCATTCTCAATTCTCAAAGGCATACAAAGTACATTTATTATCAATGCATGATGAAATGGTGTTTGGCTTGAAATCCAAAGATTATGAAAATAATATATTTACAGAAATAAATTCTTTGAACATTTATTACCTAGCTGCTTATTGATAATCCAAAGTATACGTGCATATGTATATATTTTTTATGTTTTACATGCAGTTAATAATAAATTCAAAACCGTCAATAATAAATTTATATATTATTTGTACAAAAATAATAAGTGAACCTAAAAATGAAATCACTTTCAAATTATTAACCGTCACTTCTTGGCGGTTTTTTTTTTAAAAAATAATAAAAACAATTTTTTAGTACTATTTCCACAATATTTTTTATGTACAAAACAGGCCCCGATCATAAAATTTACTATGAAAATCGTAGAAATATTTTTGTTTAGAAGTAAGACTTTAAGGGTTTTAGAATTTTGTTGATTTCGGCTTTACCTTATTAACTAAACAAGTAACGTTCACTATCAACAACAAAAAAATAAGACTAAAACGTATATCGGAAATCACTATTACGTCGAATCGCATAACTTTTATGGAATTAGGTACTTTGATATATTATAGCGGTGTTCTCAATAATCAAGTTTTTCAATACAATACATTAAAATAAACATTCCTGAATTTCATTGTATTTCACATAGTGATATACTGTATGAAAAATGCTTTTGTAGAACCATTTAAAGAGTACACTTTTTTTTACTTAAAATATATTTTTTTAAACTTCAGTATTTGAGTCAGGTCGTTGGAAGAATATATTGAATACAATATATACAACGTGATTGATTTAAGTACTATTTATGATAGTAATAATTACAGCTTTAGCAGAAAAAAATGCTATAAAATAAAAATATTATAAATGACAAACTTTTATTTTAATCAAGGCAGTTTGACAGCCAAATTAAATTTATTTCTAAAAAGTATCATGTTATACAAATACATATATGTTTTAAATTATTGTGGATTTTTGAAGTGGCGATAAAAAATTAACAAGCGATGTAAATATTGTGTGGGTCTGAATGAAGTATTCAAGGATACGTCATATTTTTTTTGTAGATTGCCTAATTTGTTATTTGTTCTGTTCGCAGTGGCATTTCTAATACACATAATAAATAACCTCATTGAAACATAATTAATAATATCGAGTCTCCCGACCCGAACTTCCCACAAATCATTAATCGCGTGCTGTGGAATATTAATCCGTAACAAATGTTTCATCATTTATTATCTAGTTTCTGACAAAGAAGAGGAGATTATGCAATCAATACTAGAATATCAGTGAAGTTTACGATGGTTGTGAATTAATTACTGTTTTTATACTAATAATTACAAGTGCCTGAGTTTCACACGAATATAATAAATAATTATTTAATATAATAAAAAGAGCTTAATTTAATACACCAGAAGTTTATTTCAAGTAAAAATATAGAAAAGCTGTGAAAGTGTATCAAACAATGAATTAGAAGTTTCACTTTCTCACAGGACTTGCAGACAGACACTTACGCGCACACGGGTGTTAGCCACGAATACAATAAAAGTATCTATATGTTTTTGTGACTTGTTTATCCATAGATAATGTAATAATTGTATTGTTATATTGGACGATGACGATCACTGATACGCCAATTTAAATTTAATATATGATATCTTTGTAGCGTACATCTGCGTGCAATTTAAAAAAGATGTCAAGACTTAAGCATTGAAGAATGATTTGAATATGCCAAAATAATTAGAATTAATAAGTATATGGAGAAAAGAACCAGACGAAAGAATGTTGCACAATTAATATTTTTCATCAAAGTTCAGAAGAAAGAAGTTAGAAATTTTGTTTTGTTTCTTCTGAAATATGTGTGTTTTGTATTTATTTGTGTATGCTGCCATACAATTAAAGGTGATACAATATGGTTATAGCACATTTCAAACTCATCACAAATTAAATAGTAAAAATTGACTATGACTACTTTTAAATTAAGCGCTGCTATAATCTTGAATTTGATTATCTTTATTACTCAATTAACAGGATTGCAATAAAGGAATACAAGCATTATGATAATGCTCTCATATGTATACAATAAATGTATATGGGGTCGCAAGTCGAAAACCGTGACCGGTATGAAAAGCGGTCATTTCTATGCATATTCAAGTCTTATATTATGAGCCACCACAACCCCTTCGGTTCACCCTTTTGCACTCCGTAGGGAATTTCCCGGAGCAGCGGGAAATACATGTTGGCTTTTCTGCTGCAACAAACTGAGCTTTTAAATTAAAACACATATATGAAGACCATTTACGTTATTAATTTTAAAAAAATCTTGCGTTTATGTTTATGTATTTTCAATTAACAACGCATTTAAAATTTTATATCAGGAACATTTCATTGAAAGATTATTTTATAAATATTTCAGAGTCACGTTCTTGCCATGGCCAAAGTTTCAGGTAATATCAAAACGTTGAAACACGCCACCTTGTTTTATATTTAAGAAGTTTCTATTAATCTTATATGACTGCATAAAACAATAAAAATAAATGTTTAAAATGCATCATTGTCAGGCAACAGGAATATTTGTTTCTCCATTGGTAAGGTTGTCATGAATATCATGAATAATATTATTTTTACAACACAAATTAATACGGGTTTGGATTTTTTATCAATTGCTGGACGAAATGATTTCTTGGTAATTTGTTTGAATAATAAATTGATTGAAGTCGGTTCGTGCTTTACAATTCAGATGCTTCAATGAGAAGAATGAATATTTTTATTTCCAATGGTTACCAGCTATAATGAATAAAAAAACTTCATTACAAAAACATCACTTAAAAAATATAATTTATCGATAGATATTGCCTTTATCGGGAAAGTTACAAAATTATAAAATCATAGTGTACTAATGAGTACACTAACCTAGTTGAAAACTGTTTCAGTGTTGCACCATAGTCAAGAAAATTCACCATTTATACTCAAATACAATCAATAGAAAATAAGAAGTATGTGAAACAATCAAAATGTGCTCAAATATGTTGTTAGATAATGAAAAGTCTAAGAAATTGACGACTGCCCTTCTATTTAAAAAATTACTGAGCACTATTCGCTATTTTTTTTATTAACGATAACAATAAAATTATCTGTTTCGTGAAGTGACGCATCAAGCACTATGTGTTGCTATTACTAATTGAAAAATAAGAAATCTGTCTCAAAATTGTATTTTGTGAAACTGCCTGACATATTAAAATATTCATATATTTTTATGCCCTGCGGTCTTTATTGTGGAACTTTTTTCGCCAGTTAAATTTTTATAAGGGTTTCCTTTTGTGATAGAAGCAAGTACGTACAATTAAATTAAACGAAAACAAGGTTTTCAAAAGCCGGGTTAGAAAATTCCTCGTTAACTGAAGGTAAATGGTACGCCAAAGGTTTACTGTGTAAATAGACTCTACGTGGGCCATATAAAAATTGAATTCATTTGTTTAATTTGCTGTAAATAGCCACATTTCCTAGCGGCTTGCTAAGTAAAATAGCATCGTTTTTGGAGTTCACTCAATTCATGAGAATATACTTAAGTTGGAAGGTTTTATAAATCTGATAGTAAATGGTCGTTGGAAAGTAATGTTATTTTAATCTTTTTATTTGTAAATTATGTGAGTAATTTCATATTTGATTGCCAATAGTTTATCTTTATAATACTTTTTGCCATATAATGAATCAATAACTGAAAAATATAGGCCATTTTTTAACCACTTGGTAATTAATATTTATATGAAAAAATACATACTTTTTGATGATGAAATTATGTAAGTACTATCATTCAATTTAATTTTTAAATTCAATTGATTTCAATATCACGTCTAAAGCATACTTTAAACAACCTACAAGAAAACCACGAATAAAATCAACAAATTAACACATATTATTGATTAAATTGGCATTTACTTGGTGGAACTCCATTAAACTGTGGAAAAATAGCAATGTTATTTACTTTACCAGTTCTGACGATGGCGTGGGTCGAAATAGCTATCAACTATATCTTATAAAAAAATTGTATAACTAAAATACATTGCTGTTTTTTCTCCGTGTTAAATATATATTCCAAACTATATGTTATATTGAAAAAATATTATTTATTAGAATAAAGAGTATTTAAAGCACGCACAACAAATAGTTATATATTTTTTTTAGTTTTTCAATCTATTTTATATGCATGAACACGACTTATTACGCGACCGTATATAGGCCTCGTAAAAAAAAAATTAATACGTAGGCTTATGTTATATTATTTTTATGGTATCTTTTTTTGAAAAATTAAAAATTGAATCTGTGGGTCTTTCACCAATTATGATAGATGAATATGAAATTTTAGTTGTTCAATTTTGAGAGATTGTGTATAAAACATCGTTGAATAGTGCTGTAATATTCTTAAAAAATATCGATTGTTAGTTTTTAAATGACGTTTTTTTCCGATATAATTACAAGATTAATTTTTTACAACTATAATGAAGTTTGCAAGATTTTTAAGCCAAGAATTATGAAAGTGTGCAAAAATGTTTATTAAGATGTATAAAAAATTTCGTGTATTTTTTTAGCGAAAAATCGAGCGAAACATGTTTTTATTAGCTCCGGTACGATGAATAATTTATAAGAAAAACATGTTTTCAACTTGTTAATTTCAAATTAAAATTTTGATTTCATTCCATTTAGTGAGTGTATTTTTTTATAAAATAAATTTGTTAAATTCGTGGAAGCAAAATATGAATTGTTTGTTTAGGCAGTGGCGTCCTTTATATATTTTCGAAAAAAAACAGTAGTGAATTGTATTATATTTTGGTTGAATGTATGGTAGTTTCACATATTCTATATATGCACATTCATTACGGCAGGTGATAAAATATGGAGAATACGTTAAAATAATAAGTGGGATATTTTCTGAAAAATAAAATGTTTTATTTTAAATGGAAGAATTTCATTTTCACTTATTACCTGATATTTGCACACTTATTGCACTTCAGAAGTATTTGCGATAGGAATATTATGGAATACTGAAATGTTCTAGCGCTTAAAGAAAAATATGCTTAGCTTTTAACTCAATTTTTACGACTAGTAGACTGGATATTAAATATCTGTCTCGATAAAGTCTCGAAGTGCTCAAATCGATATCCGCAGTTTTCAATTAAATTAAAGTTTGTTCTTAAATGTTATTTTTGTGTCACAGTTTTGATAAATTAAATATACAGTTTCAACCTTATTTAAATTTTGCTGTTAGTCACTTGTATCTGATATAAAAATCTTATATATATTAGAACGAATCTTTTACCGTAGTATAGCTATGTGTCTGAGCGTATAATGATACATCTTACTAATTGAGATATTCGTAGCTTATGATTTTGTCATAATTATTATATCTTGGCTGGAATAGTTTATTGCTGCAAATTATTCAATATCACAAATGTGTCAAAATGAATTCGAAAAGTTCATAAATTAGTTATTATCTCCTTTACGTCACGTTACGTCACAACGATTCATTTTTTTAATTCTATATAAAGAGAGGTTAATTAACCAACAATGTTAATTTACTAACTAAATCCTTACAATGTATACAATTTCAATATACATTAAAAGGAGAATTAGCGAATGTAGAGCATTCAGATTAATTGTAATCGGTTCAATTGAATTAATATATTATTTTTGTACAATCATATTCATATTTTTAGCATTCAGTTATTATATTTCACGATATATAAAAACCGCTTTTGCAACAACTGACTGAGATTTTTTAATTGGAAAGCTATAAGCCGATTAAAGAAAAGTAATATATTAATTGCTTTTATGAAAAAAAGCTCTCTCATACGAAGAGATAATAGATATGCGCTCTTATTTTCCAACAATTTTCGTATGGATTATAAAGCGCTTTTTCGCTGAAGAATAATTGAAAAGCTTTTATCTTAGTTCTAATAAATACTTATATATACCTTAACGTAAGCAAGATTAAGGTTTGTTTGTCTTAGAGAGATTATTCTCGGCAATTTATGCAAACATATATACTAATTATAATTTCCGTTTGTTTTTTTAGTCATAGGTTATTTTAATGAAGTATTATTTCACATATAAATAATTGTAGTTTTTCTCACCTTGCGAGCACATTTTAAGCAGTTTACAGATGAAAAATATTGTATGTGAAAACGAGTTTGATTGATGTTAGTTGATCAAAGTTCACTATGAATTCTGACAACATTGGTAAAACCACATGAGTCATAAAATACTATTTTCGTTAGAGTTGAAGCATTGAAATTATTTTTGGGAAAAAGCAATATTCTTTCTTCAATTAATGTGTATTTTTTAAGAGTTTTTAGTGGTGTATCAATCATAAATTATTATAGCTCCAGAACTTAAAAAAATATCTCGTAATGAAGAAATGATAAAAGCTTTCTTATAGTCACATGGAATGTTGCCGATGCAAATTCAGGATTTAGTTGCTATAAATTATCATTTATTTAAAAATGGAATTGTAGCAAAATATATTCAATGAAATGATCATATTAATACGCTCTTTGGGCGTAGAACAATAGAAATGAAATGCATGACAAATAAATAGATTTTAAAGGCAGTGTAGCCAATCGGTCAAGCAGTGAGTCGGACCGATATTGATATGTTATAACTTACTTTATACTGTCCTTAAAACAAATATAAAATTTGAATTGTTGAAACTTAGCACATTTACACTTGTTTTGTCACTCAAGACCCAGGATTCGTTTTTCGGCATCTTTGTGTATTTTATCTCATGGATGCAATAACATTGATACATAGTAAATAGTTTGCATCGGTGATATATAATTTGATAGAAATTACACAAAAAAATATAGACCCCAAGGCTAGAAGACAAAATATATCTGATATCATTTATAATTTACCTATAACATATTTATAATTAACCTATAAATATTATCAAGATTCATTATACAATAGATGTTTTTTTCATATGGTCTGCCATTTTGGATCATTATTGCGATCAAGTTTCTTTGAGTGATTTTAATATAAAATATTATAAACGAAAAAGAAAAATGATACATGAGACTATTATCGAAAATTTACAATACCGCGATAGAAAAATGTTAGCGGGAATTAGAAAAAGTTTCAGGGAATTTTCAGAGTGGCTAAATAAAAACGTATTTTTTCAGAGAATATTTTCCGAATATTCCATGTAAATCGTGTATAGATGTGTCAAAAAAATCATAACGCCGTCACAGCAGGCATCTGCTGCGCCGTGTAAAGAATCCAATATGCTTCTCTAAGCTTTTTATAACGGTGTATCGACTTACGAATGACGATGAAAAAATGATTGCGACCCATACAGGAAGTAATGTAAATTTGAAAAAGGGCGAAGGGGCGGACGTAGAAAAACTTGAATGTGTAAAAAGGCGGAAAACTTGCACTGCGAAGCTTTATTACGATGCTTTTTTATTTTAATACATATGTATAGCCTCTTTAACGAATTGGTAAATCAAATGAAATGATCAAAATTATAGATTCTTTAATAATATAATTGAATAGACATAAGTTAAATAACCTATTCCATAGATTTTCACATGACATACTTTAAGCGCTTGTTTGTTGAGTCACATTAGCCCTGGTCACACATTGTGGGGGAATTGGTATGAATTAGAGATTTTTAAATTTATTTATTGGTTTGTAGAATTCTTAACGATGTTAATAAAATATTATAAAAGTTACGATTACCTATCGATGTATTCTTATTACTTATTAGAGATTCATACCAAAGGCAAGCTTTTTAACCAATTAACATAAAAAACGTGTTCTATCACTATGATTTATTATGATTACATACGCGTCATATAGCTTAGGAGAGGTACAGTAAAATGGACACATTTTTTGCACTAATAGTAGAATTATATGAAACGGTTAAGACCGGCTCTTCTCATTGTTAACCTTCCAAATTTATTGTATTGAATAAAACCAGTCATTACCATTTCATAAAATTATGGAGCAGGAATGTGTAAAAGACATTTTTAAATAAATATTATACAACGCTTTCCTTCCAAAAATTCAGAGAAAACATAATGAAGTGTGTTGACAGGAAATAATATATCAATTTGTAGCTTAATGCTTCGTTTCACTGCAAACTATAAGTGGAGTTTTTTTTTAAGTATACCAAGCAAACATTGTTGTGTCTTATCAATTTGACTCGACTTGAGCGTGCGAAATAATCCAATTTGTATTTAAATATTTGCGATCAGTTTTCAAGCGGGATTTGTATGTAAAATATGGAAATTGCTCTCATAACGTTATCTTAAATAAATGTTTTATATTAAAAGCGTTGTGAAAATATTTGTGTCACGCTTAGAATTCTATTAGAGTTTTGTTGAAAGTGTGTTATAAAATAGTAATATAAATAAACGGATATTATTTTGACTGGTGGTTATGTTCGATGATTGGCATACAAGATAAGATTTTTGAAAGGATCTGATCTTAAGTGAAGGCAACTATATGGGAAACATCGTATTACTTTTTTGAGACAGCTCCGTGTCGGCTTTTTATAGGAAATATTTTATCTATTTTAGTTTTATTTCCTAATAATGCACAGTTCTTTTTTAATCGATCAAAGCTTTTATTTTGCAAGTATGGAATTAAATATATATATTATATTAAGCAATTGTTGGTAAAAAAAAAATGAAACAACAATTCAGTTGGAGTAAAAGAAATATTTCATAAGCTTGAATAATTTTATTTCGCATTAGTATTCTTTTTCACTTGAATACATTAGGACTGTGTACAGTTAGAAAAATAGTAATAAAGTATTTAAAAAAAAATATTTCGTGTTTTTTGTCATTGTGATTTTAAATAATAAAAACACATTTTTTTGAACTTATTTCCACAATATACTTTTTGATCAGGTCCGGTTTCGCTCATCGCGAGCATTATCAACTGTATAGGAAGGAAATAAGTACTAAAAAATGTGTTTTTATTATTTTAAATATCATGCCCTTTGCTTCGGATGTTGACATATTTCATGTGGACGAAAGTGAGCTCAGACGAATGCTATTTTTTCAGTTAAAGTAGACATTTCATGAGCTTACTTGGTTGACTTTCTTTTTTGCAATCATTATTGATTGTTTTATATTATTTGTTGAATTTTAATATTTTAATATTTTATATTTATATATGTTAATATGTTACGGTGCAAAAGCATTGAATTAATAATTTGTAAGTTTTGTACCGTATAGTTGTAATAAATAAAATAAAATAAAATAAAAATAATGCCTTTCCATCAAGAAGTGACAGTTAATACATTATCTTAACGTGCTGGACATACTGAAGTCAGTGAATCAACAAATTTGGATTTTTATTAGGTAATTATAAAAATATTAATTCTTTCATAAGTAAATGAAGTCAGATAATAAAACATTTTTTGTTTTTTTTTTCTATGTTGGCAAAATCTAGAACGATGATTACTTAGGTAAGTATGAATATTAAAAAATATGATCGTTTATGGCCTTAGAATAGTAATGCGTATGGCACAACACGATAACATTTGATTTGACAAGAGGAGAAATGGTCTCAACTGAAGTTGGCAACAGAACGATCAAACAGGCAAACATGGCCCAAGCTTGAGCTGTTCTACATCTGTGTCGTAATGAAATAAGAAAAAAAAATCACCGTCTTAACGCGTCAAATTATTTATAAAATCATTAGTAGAAAAAACCGTTTACACATTGAAATAATGTGATTCAATTTCAATAAAAAAATGATTACAATGAAAAGAACTTACTTCCATCAGCTAAACTGTCTCTTGAATCAAGATTTTAAAAAACGTAACCCAATATTAGCGCATTTAATTTAAGAATGAAAAACTAATAAATGGTTTATTTTTTTAAATTAAGTAGATTTATTATAATATTTGTTATTTTATTGATTGAATTGGCATTCACTTGGTAGAACTCCATTATAAAACGGTGAAAAAATAGCAATGTATTTTAGTTTTACAAAATTATTTTTAACAAATATAGTTGATAGCTATTTCGGCTCACGCCATCGTCAGAACTATCTATATATATATATATAACTACTATAGAGTTCTGACGATGGCGTGAGCCGAAATAGCTATCAACTATATTTGTTAAAAATAATTTTGTACAACTAAAATACATTGCTATTTTTTCACCGTGTTTGTTATTTTACTTAAATATTGTAAAATAAAATTGTTATACTACTAATAATAAACAAATTTCAGTGAGCGATTGTTTTATGGAAATGGAATTTATCATCTTTGTGAAAATGGCCACAGTGCATCCATTTTACTTTACTAATTCTTATGAGAATCACACGCATATATAATATATATATATATATATCGAAATGTATTTTTTCTGTTAGGTCAGGCTTTCTGTTAGGTTAGGTCTTTCTGATTGACTTCATTATAATCTTCTTATTCCATTGCAAAATTCATCTTCATAAATATATTTTTGAAGAAAAATGAATGCACATTATTTATCTGCATTATTATAATGTAAATAAAAATAACACGTTGAAAAAATAGCAATGTATTTTAGTTATACAAAATTATTTTTAACAAATATAGTTGATAGCTATTTCGGCTCACGCCATCGTCAGAACTATGCTTAAACTAACATTTGCTTAACTATATATAGCTGTGTAGAAAAGGCACACAACACATCCTCTCTCCTGTTCCAACGGTCTAGCTTGTTACTTTAACACACTGGCAGTAAATCAAAATCATATAAGGGACATTATATATTTTTTACAATTATATTGATTTTTTTTAAAAATATGGATATAGCACATTGGAATCTACAAGATGGAAATCTTACAAGCAAACACGTTATTCTCTCCTCCTCGCCTGAGATGAAATAGTGTGAACATTTGAATAGTGGAAAATCGCTGGAAAATTTCACTCTGATATTGTCATAAGCGCTTTAAGCTTACTTAATGAACAAAGTGTTTTATTTCGTTGAATATTATATAACGTTCGTTACAAGGTAACTAAACTACCAAAAATAAAATAAAAGCTAACATTAAGTCAAGAATAATATGAATGTTTAGCTATAAAGCTAATTAAAATTCGAAAATACTTAGTGTAAGCAGAAAGCCTTTGTTATTAATTATTATTAATTGATATTTTCAGCTGTATAAAAAGTATCAAAGCAAAGACCGAATCACTTTTTAAGTAGAAATTCGTACAGTGGTACAGTGGTACATGTCGTTGACTTCCGTGGCGGATCTCATGGTATTATTATTATAATTTTATTAGTGAGTTTATTCTTGCAATTTTTCGATTCTGTTCGAAGGTGTGAGTGTTTCTGAAGTTTAAAAGTTTATCCTGACTTTCAAAATTGAAACACAGGTTATCCTGAAAGTGGTACTAGCCCAATTTTTACTCTCTTTCTGAAAACAATGATTATTAGTTTTCATAGAAAACCCTCAGCTGAGATACCTCTGCATTGAGAGCGGACACGGAAGAAAATATCAAATCAAGACTTGAGAAGATCATATAGAAGACATACATAATTGCATATACATAATTATTATATTTAAGAGTAAAAAAAAATTTCAAACAATTTCTTGATTATTGTGGTTCTTTTTTGTAGCATATGTAATTGAAATCGTGGCATCACGCTAAAAGCTATGCTATTCGCACATTGGTATCAGCGAAACACATTCACCGCCCAAATAGTTTGCGTTGAATTATATTGGATGTGCTGCCAGAACCTTTAGTCAAGCGATGCGATACGATGCATAGAAACGGTTCGGTTTGGCTATTGACTGAAATCTATGCAACATATCGTTAGTCTAAAGTGTAATTCTCCGAAGTTTATATTCGGGAGTAGATCTCAGGTCCAATTAATAAGATATAATTATGGAATTCCGATAATGAACGTGGATTATTTTTTGTAAGTTATTAAGTGTTTAGTGTAAAGTTTGGAATGAGCTCGTTGCTCTAACAAAATTTAAAAAAAAATATTTTAATGTTTCCAAATGGTAACTAAATTCTGTTAGGTTATATAAGTGTTTCATTAAAACTATCAAGGATTGCAAAAAAAGGACAACCAAGTAAGCTCATGAAATATCTATTTTAACTGAAAATATAGCATTCGTCTGAATTCACTTTCGTACACATGAATTGATAGAAATAGACACTTAAATAATGATTTAAAATTATTGCATCAATTGAAAGGTGAAGAAGAAACGTATTCAGGTCATTATAACACATTTATATTATTTTTTGAATATAAAAATTTAATAAAAAAAATATACATATAATTATACAATAATTCATAAATTCAGCCCAGTTTAATATTTATGAAGAGTGGGAGTAAATGCTTTAGTTCTCATTCAGAGAGAACTGAATTCAGGTCTGTTAATGTTGGACCTTGACTTAGGTAATGAATTCGCTCTGCTATAAGATCAAAAACTTACGTCTTTCCATACTATGTATCTACGATTCCAAGTAACAATACTAAGTTGAGAGTATGGATTGTTTATGCGTTGCAATACCTTAGTTTTGTGAGAAAAGATTTATCAAAGTTTTTTTTATATTTCATCAAACTAAATAAGTAATCGAAAAAAAAACAAAACATGAATCTTTCAAAAATAGTTCAACGTGTTCAGAGTATCACTTACAATTCCTAGCTGGGAAGCATGATTTATATTTCAGGTTATGGATAATTAAAAATTATTGCAAATTTTTTTTGGTTATTTAAATCCTACCTTCGAACGAAAAATGGCTTTTGGAGTTTTGTGAAGCTTAACTAATAAATGGGTAGTGTGTATATTAGATTAAATTATTAGTTACTCATGACTGAAATTTTTAAATAAGCAGGGTAAATGAGACTGGAAATTTTTGCGATGATAAACATTTAATATAAGAGCGCATGCAAAGGTATTATTTTAATATTATTACACAGCTAATAGAAGATGAGTGTAACTTGCATAATATCTGATTCTTGTACAATTAATTTTAAGCTAATTTTAGCTGTTTCAAAGATAAATAATTTACTGTAATTGCTAATACTGGCCCCTATTTCATGGTCATTCTTCGCTTTTCAATGAAAAAACCTTCATTGTAAGCAAATGTCTCGGTTGTATAGAGAATTTATAATATATTTCACACGCTTCCTGTTTGAAATCCTCCCAGTAGTAAAGCTGTGCTCCTGTTTTATTAAAGGAAACAGGCTGTATATCTACTGTCAGAGATATCTGTAGCGATAAAGAAGACGTCTACGCCTTATTTATCCTGTATACCCTTATGTAGTCCGAGAGTCAGAAAGCTCGGAATTTATCAGTGTACAATTTAAAGATTTCTAAAATATATTTGCATCTCTAGTTAAAAGCAAATTAGATATTTTAAATGGAAACTAGATACAAACGGTGGGGTCCAAATTAAACTTAAATTTCTGTATAAATCACTAACCATTTAGAGAATATTAATGACTATATAATATATTTAACTATAAAGAAGTTAGAATTATAACGATTTGTAAAGATAAGGGAGCGTTTTCCACAGCGTATAGTTGCTGGATATTGGAGAAAAATGAATTTGGATTCCACAAAAACTTTTATTGAAAATCATCCAAAAGAAAGAACATGTGATTTTATATTGGTATTCAACATGATTACTAATTGTTAGCGCAGATGACATAAACATAGTAAGATGATATTGTCATATATATTTTTAAAAAATAAATTAATTATTGCTAGATTCTGGCGTTTGCAAAAACGATTGCGTTAAACTTGTTAAAATTTTCAATGGTTTATCAAAACAGATATATGTAGGGATTGCATTACCGGTTAGCCGGTAAATGGTCCAAAATGCACCAGCGGTAACTACCGGTAAATGAAAAATTTACCGGTATTTACCGGAAATGTTTTTATCGCGAAATAATGCACAGATACAGGCTTATTATAACGATTTTTTTATTATGATATATACACGAGGGAGTGAGAAGTTTTTTTCAACTCCGGCAACATTGATAAAAAGTTTTTTACTCGTCACACTGGTGTCATTTGTCATCGCAATCGCAGTCACCGTAATGCCCACTGCAGGCTGCAGGGGGCAGCTGATTCTAGTTTTTATGGGATAGATAGCGAAGAAAGTTCGTATTTAGGTACATATTCAACTATGTTTTCATTATACCAAAGCAAATAAACATTTATTAATAAACTGTATAATCCAATACATTGTTTTTTTTATTTTATTTTAATTATGAATTTGTATTCATATATACAAATTATGCATACGTGTATAAAATATACTACAATACATCAATAAGTTAATGGATATACTAATAGTTTAGCGTATGAACTTCTTACAGGCTGGTAAACCAAATATTTTATAGTCGTAATATAAATTAATCAATCTTTGTGTGGCAAATAATAAATTTTCCGATTTACTTAAAAAAGTACATTCAAAACATACATATATTCACCTAAAACATAATTAAAGTACATTTTATGATATTAATATTCACCTGAAATGTATTTTAAATTATTAATGTTTCAATCCAGGATACCATTTTAGTGAAAGTAGCCACGTACAGTTATACTTTAATGATATAATCAATGTCTTTTTATTTTTTTCATTTACGGGTAAATTACCGGTAAAGAGATGAAATTATTTACCGTTTACCGGTTATTGAAATTTGACGGTAAATTGCAATCCCTAGATATATGTTTAAAATGTTCGTTCTATTTGACAACAGTTGAGCGCGCAGCCTTGCAGAATGTGCGGCCATTAGCTTAAATTAGCTTCGAGAGAAACTTTACTTGACAATTTGGATTAATTACCTAATTAAATAGTATGCTTTGCCTCCTCTTGTCTTTCAGAGGATATTTGCTCGACGTTTAGCTTCCTCTTCATAACTTTTGCTTTTGCTAGTATAACGTTACTTACTAATATAGCGCTTATCTGTACGTGTATTTAGTTATGTAGATTCTGCATTATTGAGGTTTTCATACAATTATTCGTGCATTGCATTGAAATGAAGCTTGGTTTCTATCAATTTGATTGAAACTCAAAAAAATATATACATAACAATAAAATTTGAAGATAGCAACATATTCAAATATCGATCGTTTTTTTCCTAAAATTGTGATAAAAATTTACGTTAATTCCTTTTTTTGTAATTCGAATAAATGAGTTTATTGCAGATGTTAAGAGTAAATATACAAGACATAAATGTAAAAACACTATTATTTTGGCACATATATCTCAGTTGCAAATAATAAAGACTCATTGTCATAGAACTCAACTTGTTATTCTGATTATATATCCTCTTCAGTTTCTTCAAGATTCTGTGTACTGTTGTTGTACACGTTATTAGACAGTTGTTTGATTGTTGTATGCAAAGATTTTGGTTTAACTCCTAATTGTATCAACACGTTAAACCCAGAAATATTTCCTTGAAAAATGTTTAATTTATTAAATTATTTCCATTTAATACGATTCATATCTTTTTAGGAAAAAAATACAAGCATTATTTACAATTGAAAAGGAACCTAAAATTAGCATCTTAAATCTTTTTATCAATTTCTGCCTAATCCCACGTACTTCCATAATTAATTTTACTCGTTAATTTTACGCCAATACATTTTTATAATTTCATAATAAGACATTGAATAAATAGCGATACAGCGGGAGAAATTGAGTTCAGATTTCGTTTTTCTGTCAAATGATCAGAATTTGTTTCGCTTAAGGAATGATGAATGAAAAAATCTAATAAAGCTATATTTAATTAAATATTGAGGCAAGCATTTTCAGCTAAGGAGAAAAGAATGAAAAGCTATACAAAAAAGGTTTTTGAGTAATGAAAATAATTTTAAAAAATCACAAGCAAAATGTAAATGTATCGTTAGGAGTATAAATAAATTATTAACTCCATAACCAAAAACTAATAATTATTAATTCATTAAAAATTGGCAAGACAACTAAGACACAAGAACAATTCCACTAGGAATTGTTCCTATGATATAAAAGACTTTGAAACGAATGATAAGAATGAAGATTTGCGATCAGAAACAGCCAATAAGTGTCAACTATTAATTTTTTTATGTTAATTTGTATATTCATAAATTTCTTAACATCATTATTTTTAAAGATATGAATCTGAAGGCCAAAGATGTTTTATGTATGTTTACGTAAGGGATTATTATTGAAATTTATTAATTTTAAATGAGACATGGTAAATATTTAACTCACTAGTTACAGAACTTTCTTTATTTAAAAGTGTACAGTATTTATTTATATGTAAAATATGATAAATTGACCATTAAAAATAAATAAAATTTGGTGAACATTTTAGTCACCTCTGATTCAAATAAATGAAAATTCATCAATATACATTTCGCTTCTACTGGAAACACGGAAATATATTTTTTCTTCTATAGAACAACAATACAATGTATGGATTCAAGACTATAAGGTTTTGAATATTTTTTAATGCAATGTTATTGAGCTAGTAAAATAATTGTAATGTTGTAAATATCGTTTTGTATACTGCTATTTATGTATGATCAAATGAAACTAAAAATATCTTATTGGAAAGATGTTCTCGAAAGATTATCACAGCATAAAAAACTGTTTAACTGAAATTGCTATATTGCAATACAAGCTGATCAGTCAACCAAAACGCGCTGAATTGATGTAAGGGCACTTTACGTTGGCGATGAAATTGTTTGGGGTTGAATCACACAAAACTTTTCGTCCTGCCCCCAAATAAAAGTAATACATTAATATTTTCGACTTTTGAAGTAAACTTTTGACATCGTTTTTCATAAACGTCGTCACGAGCTGTATGAAATTTATGTCCCGTATTTATCTCATGAATGCAATTTCATTTTGTGTGTAAAATATTGGTCCCTTTTTAAAGGCTGAAACATTTTAAAGCGATGTTGCTGTTTAATATTATTTCAAGTGTAAACTATCATACTGTCGCTACTAAAGCTTAACATTATATTTTGTTTTGGAAAATGAAAAAATACCAGACAGTTAAACGAAAAAATCTTTCTAATCAAAAATTACAAAGAAAATATTTATTTTATTGAAAATTTGAGTGGCATCTAATAGAGGTCAGTTTTCTTTAAATTATTATGAGGAAAATATTTATTGAATTTTTTTCAACCTTATTTAGGGAAGTAAACCGTAGCGGGATGATACCTTTCAGCGCCTTATATTTTCCATGATGCAGTTGTCATGAAAAAATATTTTTCGATCTACTACAACGAAATCAAGGCAATGAAATTCGGTTGAGTTTTGGCGATTTCTTAATTTCTGAATTCACAGTTCTGATCATATTAGACAAAAAAAGAAACAGTGCAGTTTGGTATCAATTCTGATCCTATCTATGTGATGTCTAGCTGCTTCCGAATTTACGATGTCGAAACACGTTCTTATCCAGTTCTGCCATAGTGCAGAATATAACGAAAGTTTTATCACAACTTATTAAGTTGCAAACTTGTAGAGTCTTTCTTAGACGTGGGTCCTGAGACTCGAGCCACAGGACTTGGTTACAAATGTTCTGATAAATTATGCCACCTCGTATGTGCTTTGAAAACTCCTCGATTCATCTTCCGTTGAAGTGGAAAGAACTGAAAGTTGGATTTGAGGCTTATGTTTTTCAGGAACATTAATAATTTTTTGTATGGCCAATCCCCGTATCTAAATTAGAACATGGGTCATTAAGATTATTTTTCCAGTAAACATGATTTTTTTTGATATTTGTAATTAAAATTATGTAGAATTTTCAGATCTGTGATTTCTACCATTTTTCAACAAAAACGATCACTGCATATTATTTTACTATTTCTAAAAGGAATCATTTTGGTATTTAACTTATTTAGGTAGTCATTGTTCAAGACGGCAGATCAAATAACTATTCAGTTTTTTTACATCCTCACTAACAAAAAAAAAATACTACAAAGTGATGCTTAGTTAACACTAAATGTGGGATAATTTACTAGTATGTTATTACATTGATTTTTGTATCTTTATATTTTGTCATATTCTTAGAGAGTTGTCCATACAATCAAACATTTATAATCGTCAATACATTGACATGTGAATACATTTTGATATAGAAGTGTTAATGATTCAATCAGGTATTAGAATTATTGCTCTTGAGACACGACAAGCAAGCATTTGAAAGCTCTAAAGATGCTGTATTAAAGGTTACTAAAGTCGAGTACAGCACAGAGTGCCCTTGGTAATGGAAAAAATATATTTATTAAAATCTTCTGGATGGCTGTTACGCGCAAAATAAATTCCTAAATTAAAGTGTCAACTCAACTGCACATATTAGAATATTTTAAAACTATAAAGCGTTTATCAACTCGCACGCTCTTTGTAAGGTATAACTAAGTTGGTTATGATTGTAATATTATGAGATTTATCGAGCGTTATATTTATTAACTCAATTATTACTAGGAATATAACATCGTTGTGGAGTTTGCGAAGATGCAATTGTTGCGTTCTGCACAAACTGCGAAACTTTGTCTTCCCGTGCATATTTCTAATGCAAAAGTTTCAACAACGCTACGTAAATATTCCAATTCGCAATTATTATTGCCACAACCCCTCTATTAAAATGTTATTTTATCACTTTCAAATAAACTTTTCAAAATAAAAAATTTGTGCAAATTGAAAATTATTTATAAGTTAAATAATGTCGTTATATTCAAGTACGCATTTAAAATAGAATAATTTTGAATATATATATATAGTAAGAGTGACATTTACTAGAAGGTTATTGAAAAATCCTTGTTTGAACCATTACCTCTCACTATTCTGCTGTCTTATTTATATATTTATAGAAATCAGACAGCATTCATTTCATTAATATTTATTGAGATATTTCAATGAGAATAAAATGTTACATAATGTTTTGTATAAGATGAATCATATTCTGAGTGGTTGAAGTTGCTATAATTTCATATTGACTCCCATATTTCTGGTAACCGCTTTCAAAATATCGATAACCAAGATTCTCTAAGGTAAATCAACAAGTAAGCTTTGTCTCTCAGGATTTCAGTAATTTGAATCATTCATAATATATCGGTTGATATAAATGTTTCAAATCATTTTAGAATAGTCGTGTCGTATTTCAAAACGATTGAGTCATTTTTTATCGTGTTATATTCAATGAATATTATACGACTATCATTTTTGAACAATACATACCATATCTTTTAAAAACATCTATGATTAAATTTGGCATTGTTCCCGGTGTTTTGATTTTATTACCTACCAAAATTGTTATTGATATAAAATACCCATGCCATAGTTTACAAAAGTTTTGAATGATAACTAAATGTATAAATAAATTCTTCTATAAAAAAAAATACTGTTAATATTTTTTGAGGATAAGGCACAATTTTTATTTAACTTTCTAACCACACGAAATTAACATAGTTTTTTTCAACTTGCCTTGTACAAAAATATATTTTGTGAGTTACCTGAAGACGATTTCATGAACTTTCTATAGGAATGTCGCAAACATATACATATTGTTTACTTTATCTTCGATCTTTCTTTCAATACCGTCAACGATCATCCGCATGATAAAAATACTTCAAATCATAGAAGAAGATTTACATATGAAACCTGATTTTGTCATTAAGATCCCTTTGAGGTCTTGGCCAAAGACTAAGTTGTATAATATTTATTTAAGCCCGGAAATTATCAAAATATTAAAACGGTTTATTCATAAAATTTAAAAAAAAACATCTGTCACTTTCTAAAATATTATTTCATTCAAAAGTATGTATAGATTCAATGTGTCACCAATTTCTACAATATACTTAGTTTATAACCAGCTCGTAGCGAGTCCGCCATTGGGTGCACTAAAATTGGCTGCAGGTGAAACCGACTTTTAGATAAGTTAATTTTCTTTTAATGCGGGGTTATAACGTGATTAGTAATGGCGTTACTATAACGACGCAACGAGGCGGTGCAACGGCCGTTATGATCGTGGCGGGTCGTTAACGGAACGTAAAAAGGAAGAAAAAACTTTCAACGGCACACAAATAACCAAAGTATGCGCTTGTACTCGTCGAATATCGAAAATCCAATACTTGAAACAATCTTTTAAATGAAATATGTTGAATTTTAAATAAGTTTTTATTCATGGTAGAATACATTTCAGCATATAATCTTATGAGAATGATGAGATATTATAATGGGAAATAAAAATGTGGAATTCATTGTAGTAAAAACTGTTACTTTAAAATGCTTTAATAAATTTTATTTGTACAGCAAATTTATGTAATTTCACTTTTACAGCTTAAAACTAAAATCAAGTAAATGGGATTTGAACACAAGAAATCAAATTACATATTTTAAATAATTTTAGTTGTTAATAAGTTGGAATACAAAAAGCAGAAAATATCAAAAAAATATACAAAATATTATAGTAGACCACGAATATTTTGAATAAACAATTAATTGCGCGTTAGTTAACTTTTTGTCTACCTCAAATTTAATCTGATTGTTTTTGAAATAAAATTTAATTTTTATTAGTCTCACAAAATATGACTGAACTTTTTTCAAGTTAATCGTTCGTAATTACTTTAATAATAAAAAAATATTTTACAATAAAAAAATGAAAAAACGGTTTAATAATATTATTTGTAACAATTATACTTATCTATTCTTTGTGTTATACGATTTAATATATAATAATCTACTAATGAAATAACCTGAAATGCCATTAGTTATGGACCCACAATGTAAAATTACTACTGTTAATTTGAAGTTATCTCATTATAAATAATATGTTTATTTCATTTGAAAACCATTGTGTTGAAATTCTGATAGGTTTTTAATCTTTCACTGATTTTGTTATATTCAATTTGAATTGTTTCAATTTTGTACGATTTCACATGTATGCAACAAAATTGCGATCTGAGTTTTTTTTTTTTTTTTTGGGATATCAAATTCATGGAGCGTTAAGATCTATGACGCGTCAGCACGAGCTCTTCAGGTCTCCTCCATCTCTCATATATAGATTTAACTTGTTGTAATTGTTGTGTCATTGTTGACAACATTAGGTCGCAGCTGAGCCTGTTGCAGTTCATGCGGACACCATACGCATTACATTCACTCATGCATACGCGTGCATGCATATACAATACGTAATGAAAGTCATTTTCAGATGCCGAGGTTGTCCATGTTGGGATTAAGATCTGTAACAACAAACCTATGGCGGGTCATCGAGCAGGCGGCCTTAGACGATTACTCGGTACTGTCTCATCATAATTATGTAGATACGAAATTCAGCTTCGAGTTTCATCTATCACACGAAACGTCACGCCAATAAATACGTTTGTTCTGCTGCATCCGTGTGATGGAATGCCTGAAGATGCCGAAAGGCGAAACCCGGGTCGTTCAGCTTCAGTTTATTATCACACGAAACGTCACGCCTAAAACGTTTATAATTTTAAATTGCTGAAACTTTCAACGATTCTACATGTTCGTTATTAACGACCCGGGTTTCGCTTTTTGCAACACAATTGACAAGTGAGAGCTTGTGAGTTCTGTTGCATTCGTGTGATAGAATGCCAAATCGTGTGGAATCGTATAAAGTTGTAACAATTCAAATTTGATATTGAAATTTTATAAAGCGTCTTCAGTCGATATCATAAATGACGGATTATATAATCGTCATTGTTAAAATGAACGACTCTTCGTTTTGATTAAAAATATATATAGAAAATATTCATGTCTGTTTTTTACAGGCTTTGTCTACCAGGTACTTCGCACCACTGTGAGTGATATAACAGGAATATAGAGGTACGAATTCCTCAATTTGAAGTTCTTTATGCTTAAATAACTACAGTTGAACATTCAGTTAGTGGAAGGCATATATTAGTGTACACATTATAGCATAACTTGTATTTGCCGGTTTCCCAAAACTCTCGGTTCGGCCAACGGTTTTGTTGCGGTGAGGTCTATTACATGACCAACCCAATAACAAGCTAGCGATATCACGAAGGAGTCATAAATGAGGTGTCGGTATCTACCCCACTGTGTCTGTTTGGTATGCAATAAAGTATTTAGGGGTTGTAAACTAAGGCGCTAGATTTCAGATAATTACCATAAAATGGAATAATTACCGTTTTGTTTTTTAAGCCTATTTAATAGGTATACAAAGTAGTGAAACATGAATATTTATTAATGAAAATTTGCTCCATGTTGAAATTCTTTTATATTCTCAAGGTGATTTTATTTTAATGCAAAATTTCGTTTATATTTATTCGGTGACGAATCAAATATTTTTTGTTTTTGTGTACTCAATAATGAAGTTATATAAAAAAATAATTTAAGTTACGTTTTTAATTTATATCTAAGAGAATGAACAGATAATTAAAATTTGATGAAATCATAATTCTTTTTTTTCTTCTAACTCCAGCTATTATTTTTGAAATGTTACAACTTTTTACGATTCCACATGTTTTGTCACTAACGACACAGGTTTCGCCTTTCGGCATCTTCAAACATTCTGTCACACGGATGCAACAAAACTAACGTACAATAAACAGTTAGAATCGTCTATATACCTAAGTTATTAATTATAGGAAAACACACACCCCAAGGCAAGCAGTAAATGGCAGCTAAAACAAATTTAATAACATTAATCTAATAATAATCAACTCAATTGCCCGTCATAATTTTGAATAACGATATTGTTAATGAGTCATTCTTGAAAGGATTTCACAACAAATATTAATCAACTAACATTGAAATATAAATGGGTTTTTTTTTTTATAAATACCTACTTATATCAAACTGGAAAGTGCTGTGGGAGCCAAATAAATTTATTCATATTTTTTCTGAGATACATGTAATTTTTTTAATCGTCTTCAAGAAAACTTAAACAATTACCTTCTAGTCATCAATCAGTTGTGAATTAGCAAAAAGGTGGGAAAAGCCTGAAATATAAGGTAAATATATTTTACAACAACAACAATTTTGGATGCGTTTCATATTGATAAACACATATTTATGGTCGGTTTTTTTAAAAATCTGAAAACTGCTCTATATAAAACAATTTACATCCTGCTGCTTGTGCGATCTGCTCAAACTTGCCCAACGCAATCAAATAATAAGTACAGTTATACAATTATAAATTCCAGTATTTGGCGGTTTGAAAAAAATACTCATGAAGCATTATCTCCGAGAGCAGTCTATTGTCCGACTCGCCGGTTTGTTTTTTCGGATGGTAATAAATTATTCCTTCAAAAAACATTGGCAGTCGGTCTCAATTTGCATACAAAAACAATTTTTCATTTATGAGAAGGGAACCTTATCTTACCATTTCCAATTACAACCATTGCCTCTCGTTTTCCCTTTGCCCTGCTTTTGCCCTCTAGATATTATATGTATATGAATCTGTAGCAGTCGAAATGCTAATGCAAAAAAATACAAATTTGAAAAAATCTTTATTCCTAATATTTGTCTCATAAAAGGACCAGTTTTTTTCTGTATTAAATCAAATCAATAATATTTAAGGGTAGTAATAAATAATATTCACCATTAATTTGTTTTAAATTTTAAAATAAGATTTACTATTCTCCATTTTTTCTATTTGTATATTTTGAGTTACGATAACATAAGTGTTATATTTGATGCAATCGAGGCAATAAGAAAAATCGTCAAAACGTGTTTATAATAAAGGTATTCAATCTAAAACATAAAATTCATATATATTGCAAAATATAAAAAAAACAGAACGAAGTAAAATAGGTAATGGATTCGGATACCAAATATTTATGAAATATTTGGTCGAAAACCGTAGAGAAAATCTGTTATTAAAAGATTACTACTTGATGAAGCCTATTAAATTTCGAGTAAGTCTGTAGGTGATATACTTGATATGGCTTTTTTTTGTTGAAAAATTCCTAATAAATATTTAAAAAATCTGGATATTCGTGTCAATGACCAATTTGTTAACGCAGCCTCAGCCATATTTAAAATTCAGCTATCACAATATCCACTTACGAGAACCTCATTTGATATGAATTATTAGCTCGCTTAATAGTAAATCCCGTGATAAAATAGGTATATTAGTAAATTAATCAACATAGTATGTGTAATTTATAATGGACATTGGTTTCTCATATTATATTAACTCATAATCCAATTTGGTTAATGTCATTGATTCTTTTTTTGAATGTAGATTATACTAATATTTGATTGTTATTTTAGTACGATAATGCAACATTAATACTGTACATTATTTTGTATAAATATTTTCAATACAAATTCAATTGTAAAAATAATTGAATAAGTTTAGATAATATGTACTGTAAAGTGGGAACTAAATAACGATTAAATATTTTGATACTGTGGTAAAAAAATAAAATACAATAATATTAAATAAAATAATCTGGACTCGTACGCATTTTATCGCGAACAATTTTTATTGGTTTATTTTTGATATTATAAGCAAACTAAAAAACATAAGAATATTTCATTTAAAACACAGTTTATTTTGTCGTGAAAGTATGAAATTACTGCTGCGTAAATTTATTACAAAACTTTTTTCTTTGATTAATTATTTAGATAAGTTATTTTACCACGAGATGTCGTTTTATTTTTATTTCGTCTTGACAATATAACATTAAATAACACAACAAGTGAAGTAACAAAAGTTGTTGATTTTAATGTTACAATTACTTGAAAATGTTGTTAATATTTAAAATGTATTTGTACCCAATCAAATAGATACATTCGTCGATTCCTGAAAAGTCTCTTCATTATTTCAATTGAGTTATATGCAGCTTAGAATCACTATGGCGAAATAAAAAATACATTTACACCATTCGGAGATAGACCAGAATAAAAAATGGCTACAGCTTTAGTGTAGGAAGCGTATAGTACTTTCCAGTTTTCCCAATCGCAAATGCAATTACTCCGATATCCGACAGATATATTTATGATGCTTAGCCAAGTTGTGATTGAATGTTCGCTTTATATCGATAAATGCAACGAAGTTTACGGCTTGAATTTATTTACGACAATCGAATCTGCCTATTTATTTTGTTTCTATCTCAGGTCGAAAACAAACATACACGTTTTCTAGTTTAACATATAACAAACAAAGTGTATCAGGAACATCGTATTTCGAACGAACCATAATTTAATATTTATTAATATATTCTAAAGACAATAGATTTTTAAATATCACCCTCGTCACTATTATAATTAAAATGTTCTTAGTTAAGAAAGAAAAAGAAATTATTAAAACATGGTGTAAAAATAGCAATTAATTTTAGTTCTGCAAAATTTGTAAGATGCATAGTTGATACCATTTTCAGCCTACGCCTTACGTTTAAGTAAGTATTAGTTCTGATGACGCGTAAGCCGAAATAGTTATCAACTATATATCTTATAATTTTTAGACAATTAATGTTTTATGTTCCGCATTAATTAAAACAATTTTAAACTTTTCAAATATAAAATAGTCTTTTTGTTTAAAATCACGCGGGCTATTATATCCCGAAAAAATGTTTAATTTTGGTCTGATGAACAAATACTTATGAAACTTAAGGATGTATGTAATGTTCACTGGAATATTGCTTATTCATAAATAACTGAATAGTTAAATATATTTATAAATACTTAATTTTAACTATCATCTGAATTAATAAAGTTGAATGCTTCCATTTATCAAAAAATTGTTTTAAATTATTAATCTTAAAAATTAAAAAAAAACTTTGAGATACAGTTACTCTGAAAATATTTTGCAAAGAGGCAAAACACGCGTCACACTTAGTTACACATTAAGGGGAATAAAAAACATTTAGTAATGTTCCCACAATTTTATTAGAAATAAATAAGGGCCATTTTCACCCTACGGAGAAGAGCAACCTTTTTATGATTTGTATCTAATCAAGTAGGAAAAGCCAGTGATGAGCAAAACTGGAGCTGATAATTGAATCGTGAATTTCGAAAAAGTTGTGAGTTATATTTTTTTTTAAATGAGCCGAGTATGCAAACATCTTCAGAATAGCTAAATACACAAATGTAACATGAAAATCTCCCATGTATGTAAATATTTTACTAAAGTATTTAAGAGAATTGAGAAACAAACATGGTTTGCGAATACGTTTACATTAAAAAATTGGATTTAATGGAAATGTATATATTACCTTAAAAGAAAAATCTTTTATTCGTTTGAATACGAGAGTTAATATCTATCATAAAATATGCATTTCATAAAAAGTTTCCATTGTGAAATTTGACAGGAAAAATATTTTTCACTCCTCTGAACGATGATAAAAGTGTGACTCGTCGCGTTTTTGTAACACATGTTTCAATTATATTTTAGAGTCGCAAAAGTAGTATGAAAAATATGTCCTCTATTTTTTTTAAGCTGCAATGATTTTCCACCTCGAATCAACAGTTAAAAATTGAAAAGTGGAAGAACGAAGTTATGACATTGAGTTTTGTGTTATGTGAGATATTGTATATGATTTTTTCATAAATTATGAAAGACACCAATAACATCAGCTCGCTATTAAATTTGTCTTAAATATTGTTTATTTCTTTAATTTAAATGCAATACGAAAAACTGCCGGTGTCAGCAACCAAAAAAATCTATCCATCGATTTACACGACAAACACTTAATTGTTTTCAATTGTTCACTATGCCAAAAGAAACTAAAATGCTACCACCGACGAATGATTACTTTGAGTCTCAGTCAGCACCTAATAAATTCCACCTAATGAAACATAACACCGTTTGCTTTTCCGCATACGATTCGACGAACTGCACTAAAAAATCTTTCACTAAAAGTAAATGACACTAATGCGGTCCTGGTGTATCAGTAGACAATGACAAACGACGCGATTGGTCAGCGGATCCCTTATGTGACGATCTTCTTATTCTGACAATAGATTGGTTGGAAAATAAACGTGTAACTATGAACAGATAACATTCTAAATACAATAAATGATTATGATCTTTGTGAATGGCGACGTATTTTTAAAATTATAATTAAGGCTCCGGTTGAAAGAGATTCACGTCCGAAAATATAAATTTCATAAATACTTTATGTCTTTTGTTAAAAGGTTACAAATACAGGAATCCTAACGTAACGTAAGTAAGGTACGTCAGTTAACACGGTGAAAAAATAGCAATGTATTTTTCCCTGTGTTATAATGGAGTTCCACGAATTAAATGCCAATTCAATCAATATACGTCTTTTTTTTTTTTTTGGGTTTGACCGCGATGAGTGAAACCGGTCCTGATCAAAAAATATATTGTGGAAATAAGTACTAAAAAAATGTGTTTTTATTATTTAAAATATAATGCCTTTCCATCAAGAAGTGACAGTTAACACCTTAAAAGTCAATATACGTCAGTTAATACTTGTGAGAAGTATCATTCTTGTTAGATATTGGAACAAGCAGATTATCGAAATAACTAGGAATTGGTATTGACATACCAGAAAACGCAATTTTTTTATTGTTTAATTTTTAATACACATTTAATTGTTTTGAAAAAAATATTCGGATGAATATTTCTAAGGCGAACCATGTGAATAAAGGCTCTCGTTCATTTAATATTAACGGAATTGATTCCAATGTAAACTTTTGTTTATTTAAATAATAAAAATACATTTTTAAGCACTAGAATAACAAGCTATCTAATTAAGATGTTTTTGAGTAGGTTGAAAAGATTCACAAAAATATTCTTAGAATAAGTCCAAAAAATAATGTGGGAAATGATTCATTTTTTATTGCGATAGCTTGATAATAAATCAAAGTAAAACTAGCCTATTTACTGACCAGCAAGTTTACTATGTTCTATCTAAGAAGATCTTGGTCAAAAAAATTGATAAAAGTCTTCATTTATTTATTATATTTCACTAAATAAACGTTTAATTCTCCGTAAATTTTAACATTCAAAATGAATTATATATAATCGATAACTACTACGAATATCACACTAATAAATTAGTTATCAGAATATTTTTGTTTGTATTTGCGTATTTTTATCATTATTTCAATTGTGTCGAAAACCGTAACTTGATCGTCATTTTACAGCTGTTTTAAAACTTCTTTGTTTATGAATAATATTGTTTTTTCTTTACGATTCTATTTACCGGAGACTCCCCTTCTCAACGAAGATAATTATCTCGAGTCTTTTTTTCTGAAAGTATTTAGCTAAATGTGCGTGAATATATTTTTTCAACTTTTTTTCTGTATTATGATTACAACATCTTTCTTTGTATTTTACACAGCGTGCTAATTACTTTATTTCAGCAGGGCAAAATGCTTTACCAACTTTTGATGAAAAACTGCTTTCTAAATTAATATTGGTTTATAATTTCGTGAAAGCATACGAGCAGAAGCATTCGTTTTTCTTTATAATACACTAATTTAATTAAAAAAAGAATTGCATCCATTCATTTTTTTTTGACAAAATCTTCAAGTTTCTTAAAAGTTTTGCTTTTTTTCATCTTTGTTCATTACCTAAAATTAGTAAATCGTTTTTTTTTATTTCACTAGAATAAACTGGTATTAATAAAAGAAATAATAATTCCTGAGCGATAGATTTATATGTTCGTTTTTTTTTTTAAATATTATATAAAAATTTATATAGATTTGAAATATATTATTTAAGAAGTAGAGTCTAAAAAGAAGACGTATTATTGCATATTGTAAAAAAAACATTGGTGAAAAGTTATTACTTTTCATTTTTGTAGTCAGTTTCGTGAAACTATTCGATTGATGTTTTTACCGGTCACGAAGAGAAATATACAGAATATTATATATAGAAAAAAAAATATGTTTTTTATTGATGCTAACGAATTGTGATGACGTAATTTGAAAATGATAAGACAGGTGATTCTTTTTACTTAAAAAATACTGTTATGTATAGCCATTAGTTTAATTCTCAGCCTAAAGAGAGTTGTTACTGCAAAGCTCCTGCACGTGAAAATATCTCTTAAATACGGGTTTGAAAACACGAGTAATAAATTATAGCACGCAGTTTTTCAAAACGAAAATATATTCTAGGCTTAAGATGGTATTGTACAAAATCATTTTTTTACAGAAAGAAGACCGCTTATAGCTAAGGATGCTCTCAGTAGAACTGTGTTCCGCTGACATGACAAATAAGTGTCCCAAAAGCAATACTTCAGAAACTATCCGTTCTAAACATGTTGTAATATCATACTTAAAAATATATTTTACGAATATTTTTCACTTTTTGTGATCACCAAAAATTTAAGTAACCAAAAACAGTTTATTAATATTGCACCCCATCGATATTTTCCTAATCATCTTGAATACCTTTTACGCAACACTCTTCAAAATATCCATAGAAATTAAAAGGATGAAAATAGCGTGCATGATGCTCTTTGTACAGCATTCAATCGACGCAGTGAAACGGTTTTTTAAAGCCGCTTTGGAAAGTAATAGATAGCTGGAATTTCACAGTATTTTTAAGAACACTTTACACTTTTGTGCCCGGTCGGTGGCTTTCCGATAGCTCCCACATCAATTTAACTAATGGCAGCTTTTGTCGGAATGTTGCGAGCGCGGTCGGTGTGTATTTTGCATTCTGTACATTCGTTTGCGTGTCAGAAACGTTCTGCAATATTAGTTCATAGTTGAATAAACACATCGAGTACCGCAAAATGTTCGTTGTTGGTAAGTCATACACATGCTTTGTGGTTTCACGTAGAGGTTATCAATCTTTAATGTTACACATAATTTTGAACCGATGTACACCAAACATCACCAATTTCTACAAGCCATGTACCATTTGGCAGCCTGCATTCAATTTTAGCGATCGTCATCTAGTTCAAGAAATTTATAAGATCTTCGTCACTACTTTTTCGAAAATGAATAATTTTTAAATAATTTACTGCTAGTGGTGCTAAAAGCTATATTACCATTTTTTGTAGTAGGTAATTTAGTAGTACGTAAAAAAATATTATATAATTTATACAAATAAAACACCCACATGAACGTACAATACGAACAAGACTAATGTGATATCTTTGGATTAATAGTTCACTGGATATTAAAGGAAATTGAAATTTTAGGAACTTATGTTATGGCAAAAACCAAAAATAAATTATTTGCGGTAATAGTTGTTTGTGATGATTTTCAACTAAATTTTAATATCGATGTTTTGGGTGAAAAAGCCTAGATTAGTTTATCAATTATTTTGTATGTGAAATATTGAATTCATGGTTATTTTCCAGATTTTTTTTGTCTCTCATTTTTGCTCTCGCTAATTCACGAAACTTAATCCAACAATATTTCTATTTTAATTACAATTGATCAATATCCTGAAAATATTTCTTTTAATTTCCAATTTATAGGATCATTCATCTTTATAATCCAAAAATACCAATAGATTATTAAATACTATAAAATATTTAAAATTAAAATATTGGCATTAAGCCAACTATTTTTTTTTTCAATGTTATATATAACGATTTTAGTTGCTTTTATATAAAATAAATACCATATATTTTTAGATGTCAGAAATAAAATGTTTTTTAGCCCTGTAAAATGAGTAGAACTTCATATAATTTGCTAATTTCGACTGGTTGGTTTGAAGAAAGGTGACCATTTGAAATTAAAAAGAGTTAATTAATTTTAAGTATAGTTATTATCACTTTGATAAATTTGACATAGCAATATGTATGCTATTATTTATACGTAACTGTATAAGCACTGTTTTTACTAAATCAAACGTGTTTTCTTTTATTTTTAAGTAAAATAATTTCAAACTGTTTTAAAATTGTTTCTAATTATTTACCAAAAACGTTTTGAATTTTTTAAAATTATTATTATGTGATAAGATGACTTGCCGAACAAACGCATCGATGAAATTCACCCATTTTAACTGATTAGTCTGGCTTTAATGTGGCATCGATAAATGAGCTTTCCTTATCATTTCCACAATGCTTCGTTTTTCCGGAAATGTGGAACAATAGGCATAGATAGACTGTTTTTGAATGGAAGTTTATTGATTCAAATAAAATAATAACTTAATATCCATCAATGAGTAAAAGATTAATTTTCACACGGAAATTATTTGTCGATATCGACAGATTTTACGGTAAAAGTAAATTGCATATTTTTTTATTATTTTAAAGTGCGTCTATGTATATAAACTCTGCATGTATTCATTCGAATGGTTTGCCTTTTCCGTACGAAATGTTTTTGTGAGTCGATAGTTTTAGACTTTGAGAGTCTATACATAAGGTCAAAAATATGTTTGAATACGATTTTTCGTTTTCTTACATTAAATTTACTGAATGCTTGAAATAAATTGATCAACATAGTAATAGCATTTTAAAATATTTGAAAACCGACGACCGGGAAAAGTTAATTATAAATTGATAACATAGAATAAAGAATAAAATATCTGACTGTTTTCTTTTATTCTTTGTAATACTCAAAGAAATGTAAAAAAATCTATGCAGTATTTCACTGTCTGATGAGATGAACTATTTCAAAAATCTCTAAAATTAGACCCAAAAAGAATCTTTTTTTTATTACTTAATTTATACTGTATAATAAATGTATTATAACCCTGTCATTTAAAGCTCATTTTATAAAATAAATATCGAGTTTTGTATGTGAAGTGATGTTAATAAATTAGTTGAAAGGGTTATGTTAATAACATACCTGTTTTCCAGACAATTGGTGTTAAATTTTATAAACCAACAGTGAATGCACATTTCAATTGTGTTTATTACAGTCTAAAACAAATGTTATTGAAAGATGTTTATAATATTTTTTTGCTTTAATTTCATAATTCGAAGTAATGATTCAATGGTTATTTTATACACACTAAGCTACAAAAAAACTGTAGATTTTTTGATTATTTTTTTCAATTATATTATTTTTGAAAATTCATTAAAATCTACAACATCGGTAGAAACTACAAAGTGGATAATTCCACAATTATAAACTTTACATGTCACGTGATAATTTAATCAGTTATAAAAGATCATCTTCAATTTTTATTTTCAATTGAATGAAATATTGATGTTGGTATTATCATTCATAACCTTGCCAAAAAATTTATGTATTTCTATTGAAATTTTAAAAAAGTTATTAACGCATTATAAAAATAACTATTGCTATCGATTTGTAGCCAATATTCAATTTATTCAGATGTCAGAATAAACATATGTTACGAAGCTTAGATTTTTATGTATAGGAGGCAGCTACAGTTAGATATATTTTTTTTGTTCTGTTTGATATATTTTCTTGTTCAAATCATAGAATTGTTGTAGCCAAATTGCATACATTGTAAAAAGTATTATATTATTGCAATATTTTATCATCAGTAATTTCTTTAAAAATAACTTATTATTCACACTCAATTATGATGAAAGAAAGTTTATTTTTATCCTAAATAAATCATTTTACAAATAAAAATTCTCTGGCTTAGAAATTCATTGTATTTTAGATCGCACGTATTGAAAAATATCAATTTATTACCGAGATTAGCGGTTGAGAACTAGTTTTACACCTGCTTGTGATGGATTTGAATAAACAAAAAATAACTTTATAGATGTCAATGATACAGTGGTAAATGTTGTTTATCTGTATAGATATTATATATATATATATTCATGTATTGTATTATTTTCATTGATGTATTCGTTATTGAATTATTGGTCATGAAATTATGCAGAAAATCCATTTTTGTCCTTTAGTACAAAAGTAAATAAATGTAAAAAATAATGTCATGCCCAAATCACAAAATTTCTAATTGTTGTGTTATGAACAAGATTTACATATGGACTTTAAAACACGCTTACACCACTATTTTTCATTCTAACTTTTTCTTTGCGAATTACGTTTTTTTATTATTTCTTTGAAGTATGTAGATACAATGCCTGAGTTTTTATTGAAAATCTCATTGATTCGCAAAAATATTATTGAATTATTACTCACGCTATTGGTTCACCATCTCTGACTAAAAATCTCGCATCATATTTTCGTATAAGGGATTTTTATTGTATAAGAGATTTTTTGTATAAAGCTGAATTTCAAACGATATTTTTCATGTGTAGAAATAATATGTAAAAAATATATCATCATATCGAAGATTTTGGATAAATAATAGTGAATTTGGAAATAAGCAAAATAAAGTATCTATCGTTCAAAGTAATATTACATACGAAAAAAGTGATAAGTCAGCAAAAAAAAAACGAAGCTCCAAATAAGAGACGAACTAGGGTAAAGTGTATTACATAAAAATATACGCTCGGTTATAAAATAGACTCAGCAGTAAAGATCTCTGTTAGATAAATATAGAATGAAGCCATGTTCTTTTATAAGTCATCCTACAATTTAGACATACTGGGCAAAGATTTTTTATGTCTGTACTATACAGCCCGCCAATATTGTTTGTATTGTTTGTAAGTTTTTTGTAAAACTAATTAATGTTTATAAAATAAATTTCAATTATCTTAATATTATTTTAAGTTACATTTAAGGCAATTATTTATGCAGAAAATAAGTTCTTTATCATTTAAAGCCGTATTGATTGTATCAGACAAGAAATGCCTTGTTAGATATACAGGAAATGAAAAAACCCCAAATATATAGTTATCACAATAATACAAATAATCAAATGCCTTCTGAATTTCTAGTCCCAGGTGTAAGGTTATATATAATTTTGAGTTATTTATCTCCTTATATAACATATAAATCTTGATATATATTATCTTGAAAATATATACACATAAAATAGTTTTATTCCTTAAAAACAATATAATGTGGGCTGAATATTATGTGTAATATAATATAAACTACCATGTCATGATTTTTGATCATATAGTCATATATAATATAAAAATGCATGTTACAAATCGTTCAATACATATAAAAGAAATAAAAGAATGTAAATGTATAGATTAATTTTCAAATATAAAAAGAAAGTATTGTTTTTTAACATATTTAACCAGTATTCGTTTGGGGTTTGTCTTATTTTGTTCCTCGTTAACGCCTTTAGTTGACACAATTATTTAGATGTACAACTTGTAGGAAAGGAATATGAACATTATGTTTATCAGCCTTAGTAATAAAAAAGGCCTTAAATATCTTAATAATGACAGTTGATATTTGATTCAATACATTTTTTTAAATATGTTTGATTCATAATATAAATAAATAAAAAACATAGTCTTCTAAATGTTCAGCATATTTATGACATTGTGTTGCTTAAATATGTACGTTATTATTATTCGTCTATTTTAGAAGTTGTTAATGCATTTCTCGTGTGTCACATCACATTCGTGTAATAAAGTAACTTCCTGCACATTATAACACAAACGTCAACCAGAAGATGTCTTGTATGAACTATTATATCCAACTTATCCACACAAAAACCCCTAAATAAATATGAATCACTCATACGATATAAAGATTCAACTGTATTATAAAAATATATAAAAAAAAATGTTTTTAACAACGTCTTCTTATAATGCGAAACCTATTGATGTTTAATGAAACATTTTAATACAAATTGTTCAACAAAGTCTGATTATAAATCACACAACGTTTCTATTTGAACATTGTAAAGAAAGATTGATGAGGTTAGCGAAAAAGTTTTTTGAAACCATGACAACTCCAACAAAGAAAATAAGATTTGTAGAGTAGAATATAAACCAAAGTTGATAGCTGATTGTAATTTATTTGCTGAACAATTCGGTAAGAAAAGAATAGTTGGGTTTCGACCAGTAATTATGTAATCACACTATCTCTGTTCCGATTCTATTATAGAATCGCTAGTAGGTCGCATTGAAAACATCGCAGACATTCGTTTGGTCTGTGATCGTAAATCCGTAAATTGAAAGAAAAATTTATGTCGGAGTTTGAGTCTGTATTGGTCTTTGCAACTACTTCTGACTCATTCATGTTAATTAGCATTGCGAGATATGCCCTAGAAATTGTATTCAAAGTTTACAAATCAGAAGGATTCGGAGAACGATCCTGGTAAGCTCAATTTAAAATCTTCACTATCAGTAGTCTAGTTGTATGTTTTAACAATCAAATGGTTCTGAGTTCATACCCCGATAGTAAAACAATATCGATAATTTTGACTGATTAATAATCAAAGTATTTAAAATTAGTGTTTGCGACTTCTTTTATCTTCAAGTGTGAATTTCATCTCATGCAATATCAGAATTTGAAATAAAATATTTTTTGTATGTAGATTTATTTGTTCGATACAATTTACAATAATGTGTTTTGCTCTGGATTTTTCATATAATTTGATTCATTACAAAAACGGTTAATAAGCTTATATCTAAAAAGTTTCTTTTCTATAAAATAACGTCATCAAAAACGATTTTGATGTTTTTAATTATTTTCCGAATATTCTTCTTGTATTCATGTAGTAAAATTATTAAAACATATCACAAATATATATATTCGAATAAATTATCATTTTTTGATTTTTTAAACACATATCCAGTTTTGGGTTTTACATTAACTCGAAATTCTTCAATACTTTTTTAAGAAAATACAATTGATTTTGTGATTATTTTTATTGATATTATATTTACCAGGGTTATAAATGTAATTTTTTTTCTTTAAAGAATGTTTCAAAATTATCAAACGCACGTGCTGTAAAATGGATCCTGTAGAATTCAAGCTTTTTCCAAGAATTTCAGGTAAAATATAAAGCTCGGAGCTTTCCTTGGTATTCCACACGGAATAAAGATTTACTTTCAAGATTGACTCGCTAACTCTTAAAGCTATGTTTCAATACTGCGGTTGGTTTCAACTGAAATATACGTACTGACCAGCGAGAGCTTTTTATGTCAATATTTTTTCTTAATATCCTTAGATTCGTTATTTAAAGGAAATGATATAAATTATCAACGTTGTATCTCAATTAAACTGTTATTTGCCTACTATGGTTCTTTGTAATTATTTAATTTGCACACATATAGGTCGATTCAATTTTAATTGTGAAATAAATAGTTTTTTCTTTGTGACTTATCTATTAAATATGTTTATCGCATGATGGGGAAAATTGTTAATTATTATTTTAATTCTACTTTTCATGATTTAACGTTACCTAAAAAAATATGAAAAACTATGAAAATTGCGTCTATTCAAAAATGTTTATATTATATATGTTATAAATTTGATGTCCTTATGAGTGTTATTAAATATCTAAAAATTATTGAATTAGAAATATTAAATATTATAAACTCAAAAAAAGTATCATAATTGTCAAAAATATATTTATAATTTGTATTGGCTTTTATTTATAAATTTCTAATAATAAGAGTGTTCAAAACATGATGTTTTAGAACGTTAATAAAAAGTAATAATATAAATACGAATTCTATATTCAGATTCTCATTTAGTCCCTATTTATTGCTAGAAGAATTGTAAAATGTATTAATATTATATGAATTGATGTGATCAAAGAATAATTAAAAAATGATTTTATTTTGGCTGTATCTGGTCGATAATGAATGACGTAGTCATTCTGATTTATTGAAATAATGAAAAGTATTTATGGTTTATTTTATCATTTTTAACTTTGTTTTAAACTCGTATACAGCAAATCGAAAGTTCGGTAGTAAAATTAATAAGACTGCTATCGAGTTTATACGGTGAGGTTTTCCAATTTGAAGTTGGCATTAATGCCATTTGACCCATAGAGCAGTAGATAAAGCCAACTGGAGCGCTTCGTTCGAAAAACTAACATAAAAAGCTTAGTTCGTTAAAGTTTTGCTAAAATATACGATAACTGGAGTTCGGCTCTGTGTTCGGGAGACAAAACTTTTGAATTGCTCCCAGTATGAGGGAAAAAAGTAGAAAAGAAACCATCTTATTTTCCAATCATCGTTGTGTTATAATCAATAACTGAATGGTTTATTACAATGTTTTTTTTCATCAATAATTATATATTTATTTAATGGCTGGAATCGAAAGTTCAGTTCGAATATAATATTAAGAGACTATTTTTTCAGCCTGATTTACTTTCTAAGTGGAACATGTGGGTCAATAATGAATATTTCATTACACATTAATATACGACGGCTGGCATTAATCTCGATGGTGTTAGGAAAGGTTTAATTCACGTGTGCCACCATGTTCATCGATACCTCTAAAGATGGCGTGAATCCGAAATAGCTTTATTTTAACACGGTGAAAAAATAGCAATGTATTTTAGTTCTACAATTTTTTTTATAAGGTATAGTTGATAGCTATTTTTTTCAATTTTAAATGAACAAACAAACATTTCGAACAAAGAAGTCTTTTGCCGCTCCTCAGACCATTACGAGGGGCTAATGCGTTTCGGTAATAAATTATCTCCTTCCAGTATTTAAGCTTATTGAAAGTACCACATGTGTATTTTAGAGTAATTTAAATTTACTTATTTTTTTGCTAACACTATATAATACAAGGTAGGTGGTTAAAACAGAAGAGAAGATGTAATGTGTACATTTTCTACGTAGCTATATACAGATAATCAAATGTACGTTTAAACATAGTTCTGACGATAGCGTGAGCTAAAATAGCTATCAATTATATCTTATAAAAAAATTGTAGAACTTAAATACATTGCTATTTTTTCATCAAGTTAAAATGGAGCTCTACCAAGTAGATGCCAATTCAATTATTTATATTATATAATATTTTAAAATTCTGTTATCAAAACATTACAGTCAACTAGTTCATAAAAATACCAATTTTTAAACCATTTTTGTCAATGGCTGACATTTCAAGATGTTCTGTTTTTTTTTATTTTTCAATCATTTGTTTATTGAAATATTATTTACAGTCTTATAAAAACGCTAAATATTTTGAATTAATTTTCAAATTAAATGAACTTAAATTACAATTTTTGTTGTTATTCGAGGTTAATTGGAACTAAAAGACACGTGACATTTATTTTTTTAGGTCTATATCAAATAAATCCTATATTAATATTGATCTTGACGGGTCTTGAATTTAGATTTAAGGCCTACCTCCATATCTAGTAACTGCAGAGGTCGACTAAATATATTATTATATTATTAATAATTTGCATAGTTAATTAACTTATGCAGCATATGATGTTTTAGACGGATACTGTTTGCCATTGTCATTATTTTTATAAAAACATTTGTATTTGCAAACTCAATATTCTTAATGCTAAATGTTAGATAAAAGTTAATGATAAAAAGTAATCTAAATATTATAATTTATGCAATATGAAAATTCTCGATAAAAAATTGACAAACTGTTGTTATTTTACAAACGAACATAATTACATGCGAATATAATCAAAAATAATTTAACAGAGCATCGAAAACCTAATTGGAAATTGTCAATTTAAGCACTGACCGCAAGGCAATGAACATGTGTTTTGGACGTTAAAACCACCTTTGTAGTTTAAAGGTTTGCTCTTAACTTAGATATTATAAATGGGTAGGAAATAGTATATTATTGTTATATACCATTTTGAATTATTGAATTTTAACAAATTTTGCCTAGAGATTATACGCGGAATATTTGTTTTCGTATGATAAGGATTATGCCTTTAGCTGATCCATCGATGTCGTTTGGATCGGACGCCCTTCTCAAGGTCTCGATGTAAAAACATACAGTTTCATAATTTTGTTTTTTAATTGATAAATATGACGATATGAATTCTTTTTTTCCGGTGTTAAAAATTGTCTCACAATTCTTCAATTCTAACTATGGGACATGGTGAAAACAATTAGCCTATGACTAGTCATGCTATAAACCTGTCTTTAGTTCTGATATTGATATAACTTGTCAAAGTGCTAGGAAACTCTGAAATTAATAGCAATACACATTTGCTATATGGTGAAAATAAGTACTAAAGGTGTGTTTTGTTTATTATTTAACATATCATATTTTTCCATCAATAAGTGACAATTTATACTTTGAAACTGAGCAATATAAATATTATATATACATAAATAAATACATAACAATATAAATACATTAAAAATGTGCATTAATAACTTAATCATTCATTTCATTAATGTCTTTAAGTCGACATTTTTCAGTATTTTTGATATGAAAAAAAAAATGCAAATATTGAAATGAATTTATGTTTCCAAAATACCCCTTAAAAGGTCGAGCTGTATCAGAAACATTATTATAAGTAAACTTACCAAAGTGAGTCCAAACGGAGAATATTATGAAAGAGCTTTCACTCTGTTTCTTGCGGAATACGTTCATTATAATCGAACGCTAATTAAATAAAAATAAGTTAGCAAGTCTCGGCTTTAATACAGAATCAAATGAACAGACTTCATTTACTTAATTTGTACTTCAAAACTTTGATCTTTTTCATTTGAATATAGCTCTTTCAAACTAATTGATTTATTCTTCTTTACCATTCACAGCTATTGAATAGACCTCTCTGATATTTCTTGAGCAATAGTTGTTCTAATCATTTTAATACTGTTTACCATTGAAATCGGCTAAATTTCTCAGAAGGAAGAGAAAAAATCAAAATACATAAATTTCTAACAAAGATATAAGAAATTTTATAGAACTAAAATACATTGCTATTTTCATTTATTTATATTTATTTTATATTTTCACTGATTAATATACTTTATACCTTGTTAACGTTTCACATACCAAGACGTTGTTGGTGTTGTGGCTTTCAAGTAGGTTCAAGTTTATAGAAGCTTTACGATTAAGTATTTATTTTTCTAAATCCATGTATTAAACACATCGTCAAGTGGCTCATGGATAAATAAGCTAAAAGCTTTGTACAACAGATCGTATGAAATCAACTGATATATTCTAAAAAGTAGCGGTGAGTCAGTTCAGAGAGACGTGAGACTGAAATATGTCGAAAAAACGTTGTATGTTATGTCTATAATTTGAATATGATATTTATTTGATGGTTTTATTGAATTTAACATTTATGGTAGTATTTTCTTTAAAAAAAAAAGATAATAAACTCACTCGAAAATAAAAGTTCTGATGATAAAATTGTGGAATAGCACCTATATAATGTTTATTTTTAATAACATTATTGAAACTTTATTTTTATATTAGCTCTTGTGCGAAAAAAATAATCAAGTGTATTTACAATACACCGAATCGATTCAAAGTTATTGTTGGAAAATTTCCTTAAATAAAATTGAAAAGAAACGTTTGCATTCGCAATTCAATAAAAAGTGGCACTTTTTCTCCTTTTGTCTTACTTCAAGAGAGAGAAACAACAATGCATGTTGAAAAGAAGTCTTCAGTTGGAAACACAGCACTGAGAAAACTTGATATTAAGATAGGAAATTAAATTATTTTTTGATGAATTTAACCAATGGATTTCCAAATTTTGGTTTAGTCAAAATTCTGATTACACTCTTCCTGACAAATAACATGATTATATAATGAATGGATATATTATATAATATTTTATTTTAATTCTCTTCCTGTAGTAACTGCATATTATATTGCTATAAATTAATTACTTGATTACTTAAGATAAAATATTTGTTTGTTTTGTTGGCCCTGTAAACAATCAATAGAGTTCAACCGTCAAAGTCAGAGCCGAGGATCGTTTGACAGTTAGTCATTCAGAAGCCGTCAGTGATAAATAATTCAAGCGGCTGTCTGGTGTTCGGAGTGGGAGAAAGACTACCGCTAAAGGTTTAGCGAAAGCGATACGAGATTGGCCAGTGTTTGTCGTTGTGATAGAATAGTTATATATATATATTCAAGGATGTAATATATAACAAAATTAAAGAAAAAAACTAAAACAAATAAATTATTTGCAATGGAAAACAACGTTGCGTATTTAAAATGAGATCTACCTTGCTCAATTAGTATGGTGATTTGTTCATTACCCTTGTAGTCATTTGTGTTTTCCTCATCAATGTTACGTGATAATTAATTTTGTTTTTTTAAAAATTATATTTGATTTTAAACTGAAAATTAAAATAATTTGTGATAATGATATCGACTGAAGGTGCTTGATGGAAGTTCAATATAAAATTTGAATTGTAACAAATTTGTACGATTCCACAGGTTTTGTCACTAACGACCCATGTTGACTGAATCGTACAAAGTTGTAACAATTCAAATCTGAAAATTAAAAACATAATTTCATATAATCATTTAACAGCCAATATAAGATTAGCGGTTTTCTTTCAACAAATTTTTACCATTTCCCTTATATTCAAAATGTAATCTTATAGTTACCAAAACAGCTTTTGTAAAAGTGATAAGCAAAAATATGTGGCTCTTGTCACATCCATAATGAGCAAAATATAAATATGAATGTTTAAAAGTTGTAGCTTAAAATGGAGTGGTTATGATTTGAAAAACATATTAGGAATCATATTACAATGCAGCTTAATGTCAGTAATTTGAGTAAAAATGTAGAAAGAAACAGCGTTTTTCCTACCAGGAAAGAAAAACGCAAATACTTACAGTGGAGTGGATTCGTGAGAAGGAACCAGAAAGCAATTTTCATTAGGTAGCGTTGTGCTCAGATGTTGGAAGTTCATGCAAATTTCGTCTCTTACTCTGGACTAGTTGGTTTCGCGTTTATTACTTACAACGCTGGTAACATTAAGTTACGACCTGGTACTTACATGCAGAATGCTCAGTACTGCAACAAAGAGAAACAGTCGCCGCAAAATTTGCATTTATCATTCATTCACTAAGTTCAATTTATATTATTTAAATTTAATACCCATGGCCCTGACAAGACAGGCCGAAGTTGACATGGGACAGTAATGAAATAACTGGAAAAGTTTCACCTAAAAAATTACAGCATGTCTCAATAACTTGTTACAAGTTACATGTAAAATGTAACAATTTGTTATGATGTGATTGAAATTTAGGGTATATTTCAGAGTATGTTTTGATAAACACTGAATATGATGTAAATTAAATTTAAAAGTGAACGCTTGGAAAGATTTCGAAAAGAAAGGCAAAACCCGGGTCGTAAGCGGCAAAAAATTGGGTTCAAAATATTACGTGTAATATTTTTATGATGGTGCTAATAGTGGACATTTAAGTCAGTAAAAAAGCTAAACTCCGTTAACCTTGTTAAATATGCACCAGAATTAAATTTCAAACATTTTATTTACATAAATCATTGGGCTATTTTCATCTGTATGGGTATTAGATTTTTAAAATATTTGTTTTACAATTGTTAATTAGAGAGACAGATGAAGAAAATGTGTAACGAGCATACTTCTATTAGGAATACATATACTATGTATTAGGAGTGGACATGTAATTTAAAAGACTTATTAAATGCTACGAAATTTCTCATTTCAGTTTAAATGAGAAAATGCATATCAGTGACAAAATCCACAGAAAAAGGTTTTTTTTGATTTGGAATCAGGAAAACGGCAAAGGTCATGATAATCTTCGATAAATCAGTATTGAGATCAAAATTTTATCTTTAAAAAAAAAACGGTTTTTTTTTCTCAGAAATTTTAAAGTGAATCAGTTTTTTAGCTCATTTTGTATAAATTTTTATTCAAATTATATGTTGCGACGTAAACCGATTCAATTTTATGAATATTTTTCATACTCTAGTTTTATGTAGAATTAAACTATCGTTTTTTTTAAAGATAAAAAAGTCTTAATTTTTCGTACAATAAAAAGATAACGCCGATTTCTTAAAAATATTCCAGGTTTGAAAAAAAATACATAAAAACTTTCGTGTATTGTAATAAATTATTTGCTACACATTTTGGAAAAAATTCAATATGTACTAGTAGAGATGCCATACATATTTCCCTTAATAATCCCTTGTCACTAAGTTTTTCGTCGACTTTCTCGCCATGCATAATTAATTCGTTTGAATAATAGTTTCATTGTACTTAATTAAACTTCCAGTCCAAATTTAACATGCTGTTAGTATGGTCGCAAGGATGTATTCGGCCATTGTATCTAGTCAGTTCCGCCTCTTTGCAATACCGAAGTAATTAGTTTCTGACATTTACAAGTTTGGGATCGAAGATAGTAAAAACCCAGCTAGATATTGTGAGCTATATGTATTATTCGCATTCCAGAAAAGCCGAACAGCATTACCCTGTTTCTGAAACTTCCATGATTAATGGAGAGCTGTAGTAATTGTTAGTTTACAATTACTCTAGCTTAATAAAATTGTAACCACTACCACGGATAGTGGTAAAATTAGTAATACGAAATTTTCAAATTATTATGTATGAGAATATTAACGAAACAAAATCGTTAGTGAGTATCATATTGGGTTGATAAATTCGCTGAAGTGTCGGAAGAAAAAAAATCTAGGATAGCTGCCAATAAACTTTATAGAGATGTAGATAATTATAACAATTAAATTTGATAATGAAGTTCAAATATTTGAAAGAAGTATCAAAAACGATTCCCCTTGTTTTTAAAATGTGAATATAGTATTTTAAAAGTAAAATTTATTTAAAAATTATAATCAATGATTTATTGATTGATTAAATTGGTGTTTAGTTGGTAGAACTCTATTTGTCCCGGCCCATTTTTGAACAAACGGGATTTTTCTTAAGTGTTTACTAAAAGTGTGATAACTATGGTAATATTGGATAAACAAAACGAAACTTTCTGAGATTGTTAATAACATTATTAAAAATAGCCCTAGATTGTTAAAATTGTCAACACTTCAACTGTCACTCCATGTGTAGAGCTACACTTTAATGCTTACTCGTGTACCGAGTCTCAATTATTTTTTTGGTTTTCACACCTCGCAAGCCCTATAGGAGCTAATTTTTTACTGTTGCCGGTATAGGGATCTAAATCTATTTTTTATATCCCCAAAACAAGTTTTATGAATCTTGGAAAAATTTTCCTCGGAGTGGACTCGGTGTCACTTTTATTTCGTCTCCAGGAGGGTGAATGTTGGTGTAGTGAATCGCACGCGAAGCGATTGTGTTTTTACGTCGTGTAAACCAATACTTTCATGGGTGATAAGACTAATAGAATAATTGAAATGTTTTGTGTCTTGACAATAAGAAAAAAAAAAAAATTTCATGTCAAATACTTAATTTAATGTATCTAATTTGTCTTTTTTCGAAGGGCCGGTCTATTACGTCAAAACACGTTTCCGGGACCCAATGTGTTAAAACTAAAATAAATTGCTGTTGTTTCACCTCTATAATCAATCTGGATTTTTTTTATTTAATCGAGATCAACGCAAGTAGAAAAGACATCATTACTAAACATTGTCATGATTCCATACGTAAACTCATAAATCTTTATTTGATGTGACCTAGCTTAAAATTGAATCCAAGCCTATAAAATCGCTATGATAAAGCTTTTCTCACTAGGCCGTCTGAGAATATTATGTATGCTTGTGTTAGAATGACTCTGGTTGTTCTTTTATCCTGTCAGCAGTGTAAAAGGAGTGGGAAGAGATGTAAACATGATACTATACACCAGGTCCTTTACCTTTTTATGTCAATCGCTTACCTCCAATACTCATAGTACCTGCGACGCCCCATTCATCCATTGAAGAGGCGTTCTTCTTACGCACTGTTTTCTTATCAGAGTAGGAAATGTTTTTTTTCAACTTTGTACGATTCCATATATCTTGTCACAAACGACCCGGGTTTCGCCCTTCGGCATCTTCAGGCATTCCATCGCATGGATGCAACAGAACTGACGTGGCCATGTGATGTGGTGATCGTACAAAGTTGCAACAATTCAAATTTAATATTGAAGTTCCATCAAGCACCTTCAGTCGATATCATAAATTAGGAAATGTTAGATTAAAAAAGTAGTCATATCGATATAAAAATATTGTTTTTTTCGTAATAATAATGCAATAAAGTCAATAGTTGCCGGATGCGTAATCGAATGGTAAGCGTCGTTGGCTTTGATAAAAGTAGTAACGGAATCGATTCACACGTTTATTGATTGAATTGGCATTCACTTGATAGAACTCCATTATAATATGATGAAAAAAATGTAAGATCATTCAACAGTAAAAAAACAGATTCACAATTCGCTAATCACATTATAAAGGAATCGCATAATATAAATTAAAAACTCAGCGCCTAAGTGTTTACATCTTTGTAGTAAGGATCGCAGGATGACGGCTTTGGAACAGCTGGAAATCAATAGATATCACAAAGGATTCTTAACGAACAAACTCATATATGTCGTAAACTTATTAATATAGCCGCCTTTTTAGTTTCATTTACAATTTTTAGTTTCATTGCGAGCAAGAAACAAGGTAGGTCGTTAAAACAGAAGAGAAGATGTATTGTGTACCTTTTCTACACAGCTATATACAGATAAGCAAATGTTCGTTTAAGCATAGTTCTGACGATGGCGTGAGCCGAACTATATTAAAAAAAATAATTTTGTAGAACTAAAATACATTGCTATTTTTTTCACCGTGTGAATCACAAGTATCTGACGATTATATAATTGATAATTTTTAGTTGATTATGCTCGCGGTTTAGCGAAACCGGTCTTGATCATGAAATATATTGTAGAAATATGTACTAAAAATGTGTTTTTATTATTTAAAAATATGGTAATCCAATCTTTAAAATGCGGCGTTAAAAGAATAATTATGTTATCTTACAAAACTTTCCTAGCTCTACCCTGTCATATCCCTCATCCCTTCGAAAAGGAAGGTTGAGCGCACGTGCCGTATATATCTCAGCGATTGTCCTTTAAAAAAAATGAAAGCTCTTTCAGTTACAGGTTATTGACAGATATTATACGGTATAATCATTATCTACAATATTTTAAATATATTTAATAATAAGCATAAAACGTTTCAGTTTATTACAACTTTGAACAACAATAAAATACGACTTGAAAAGAGCTTTTTCATTAATTCTGGAATTTTCAGAATAGTCCCGTTTCTATAAAAGATGTCTCCGATTTTAAATAGATTATGATAAACATTCAAAATCGTTATTCTGATATCGAAAGGACGGACGAAATAACGAGAAATACCGGGATCTAGGTTTGGTGTATACCGCTAATGCAGTCGCTTACATAGTAGGCTGACTCAATAGTATATCATATTAGTGAATGGTTGTGTCTATCTTATCGCCATTTGACTACTAGTGTAAGACGTCACGGCACAATACAATTTCTTCAACAATAGCGATTGTGTTGGCATGCCAATCATATTGTATGAAAACATCTAATCACTACTGAAGTCTACAATACTTACCAAAGTAACATGTATATATATTGTATTTGAAGAATTATGTGATACATATTGTGTCGTCAATACAGACAACACATGAAATTCTAAATAATTGATTTATTAAATTAGACTATTATGGTTGAATTTAATTAAATTAAAATTTTGACTTCGAATATAATTAGAAGTTCCTTTCAATACAAGGAAGCCGATTGCTTTATTCAGACGTATAAACTAATTTTCTTTTAAAAGTTATTAATCAACGATGGTTTTAGAAAAACATCATAATTTTATTTGGACTACATCAAAATTTATTGAAACGATTATGACCGGTTTCACTGATCGCGAGCATTACTATAAAAATCTAAATACATTGTATAACTCTTCATTAATAGAGTAGATATATAGAAAGTTAGTTGTATAGATGTGGTAAATAGTATTTTAGAAAGTGGATGTAAATCCAAACGAATCGTTGCTATCGGACATACATTTTATTAATCCTTTTTAAATATCAATTTGTCAGTATTTACTATGATTTGAATCTATCAAACTGTGTTTACAAATAATTACGTGAAAAACCTTGAATAATTGCTAAATGGCAGTCATTGAACAAAAAAAAATCATAAATATATTATTTGGTTTTAAACGTATTACATTGATAATTCTTTCGATGTTCAGTGTGCCGTTGATTCATGAAGTCAATATAACTATCAAATGGTTGGCATAATTCTGGTGGTATTAAGTGCTTTAAAAAATGTTAAAAACAGTTATTTGATAAGTAATGGCATTTTAATCAATATATTGTGAAATATTTACAATATTTTCAAAAACGAAATATAAAATAACGAATTCTGTGAAGTGCCATAACTGTCAGCCTCGTCAATTCTGACAACGCGGTATAGTTGTCAAATCAGTCACAATAAAAAAATACCGAAACATTTTTAACTATCAAAAAAGATTGTAAAACTGTTGATTAATAAATGAATTAAAGTTTTTTTAACTCTCGTGAATTGTATTCTTTATAATATATTCAGATTTGTAATGTCATTTTTTAATTTAAAGTCAGAGTCGGAGTCGCATTTTTAATTAACTATTTAACAGTCATGACGAAGAGTAATAAAAAAAATTTCAAATGTATCAATAATATAACTTTCATCTATAATTTCGGTTATTTTTGATTTAACTATTTTCTTTATAATATGACGTCATTCAATAATGGAAAAAATTATGATTTTTTGTTGCATACTGTTAATGATTCCATATCAATATTTAATAAATGATTTCATATTTTATAAGATGATAAAAATGCAAAACTAAATTTTAATTAAAATCAAGCAATATTGCATATTTCGATTTTATTAATACGTTTATTATTCTTAATGTATGTTTTAGTTTGTTCTGATTCAATAATGATAGTTACAGTTTTTGCCAATACCACATATTATACATGTTAATTTCATATAAAAATATACGTTTATTATATATGTATAGTCTCGTTCAATTTTCTTTAATAAATCACAGTTTTGGATTATATAATAAAACTGCATTGAGGCACGTTCTGGCAATTTTGTTCAACAATTCTTCGCTTGCTCTTTCATTCGCGATTCCATTCTTCCACATTTATGACGTCCGTATAAATCATAAGTTCTGAATTTTAAATGATAAAAGTTTAGAGTCTTGTGATAGGAATAGAATGTTTACGATTGCATATGGTTTTCATCATATGAAATATTATCCACTTTCAGCAATATTTTATTCATCTGCAATGATAAATCCTATATTCTACAAACTTTAAAAAAATTTGTAGAACAATTTCAGAGACTGATGTTATATTTGTTATATTGTGAGTAAAAATAAATATTTATTGTATTAAAAAGAGACAATATTTTCAGCATTTCTTAGAAAACACGAATATAGATTGCGATATAAAATAATTTACCATTTATGTTAACGAGATGACATTAAAATAATGATGCCAATAAAACTTTCGCTGATCCGTTAATATCAATATTTTAAAATCATTTAAAGCTTTTTCATATCAAATAAGCTTCAAAATTTTCTATAACTAATAACCAATAAATATAATTGTACTATTGTTAGTCTTGCGGGACAGCATAACGCAAGTTTGAAACTATATGACTGGAAATGAAGAGCTTAATGTTGATATTCATTATAAGAGATTTTATCGAGCATTATTATAAGACATACATTTTATTTCACCGCTCTGAAAAATTTACGAAAACGAGATAATGTTATTCGATGTAATTGTGATATTGCCATTTTTCAATATTTTTTTCTCATACCATTTTTTTTAGAAATTTCTTTCGTAAAATAGCAGTGACGTTTTCAACTCTCTAGGAGCCTCGATGTGATCAATCATATTATTTTTCTAACTTATATATATATATTGCTTCATTATTACAAAAGCGTCGTCATTGATCCCTCCTTAAGGAATTTTTGATGAACTATAAAAGTTTTCATAGATACAATGTTGTTTAATAATAAAGTGTTTACAGAAAAAAAAACTGTACGGTTACGACTTAAAATATGTTTTTTCAATTTAATTTGTAATGCAATACTTCTAATAATAAGTCTAATCAAGATACATGAAGCGTTTTTATAATGCTATAATTAAATTGATTATTCAATTATTTTTCATTTTTCAATTAAGTTTCAAATGAGTTCCAGACTTTATTTTGATTACGGTATTCATAAAGTTTTACTATACGTAATATTGCTTCCTTGTTTCTGTAATAGACCATTTCCGTGCCATATGTAAACTTGTTGATATAGCCGCCTTTTTAGTTTTATTTACGATTTTTAGTTTTATTGCGAGCAAGAAACAAGCTAGTTCGTTAAAACAGGAGAGAAGATGTATTGTGTACCTTTTCTACACAGCTATATATAGATAAGCAAATGTTAGTTTAAGCATAGTTCTGACGATGGCGTCAGCCGAAATAGCTATCAACCATATTTAAAAAAAAAAAATTGTAAAACTGGAATACATTGCTATTTTTTTTACTGTGTAATAATAAAATCCATCATGATAAAACACACCATACTTAATATTAATTTAATCTAGGTTATTGTCATCAATAACCAACGATAATTGTCCAATATAAATAGACTAATGATCCTTCTTGGTGTCTATCAGAGCTTACAAAAAGTATCCTCTACATAAATCAAGCAGACAAAATATGATAAAGTAATAAATTCGGACAAGGAGAAGTGTAGGTTATTTGTACGCGAACAATATGGGGGTAGTAGAGCGATTCGATGGGGGGCCATGCATACAAAGCAGTCCCAAAATGGTACTAAATCTGTAGGATCATACGCAGTCTGGACATTTCGGGGATGGGATGATACCATGAGGACACTTGCTATTTATTTATTTGAACTGGTCCAAAATCACAAACGTATGTATTATATTTTATGAAGGTCTGCCGAACAACGAAACGTCTAGGATTTTGTTGTTTATTAGTGTTTAAAAATTATCTTACGAAATACTTTGATTTGTGTGAGAATGGAATCTTTATATGGTTATTAAAAATTGTGTTATTGTTTTTTTAACAGAACAGATTTACTAAAGCAGTGTTATTATACATTTCTTTACTAGTTTTTAGTTGCAAATAATTCAATTATGTATTGATTGAATTGGCATTCACTTGGTAGAACTCCATTATAACACGGTGAAAAAAATAGCAATGTATTTTGTAGAACTAAAATACATTGCTATTTTTTTCACCGTGTTGTAATATAATTATGCTTTTCTATTAAAAACGACTGTATTATGTGTTTATATTATTTGTTTTAATAACGGTTCTCACATGTATAAAAACCTTTGGGAACGGCTAGTTTCGTAAAGTTGTTGTTCAATAAAATATATGGATTTTTGTTTGAAGGCACAAATTTATACTATATATATCATTGGTGGCTAAAGCGTAGATTGCGGTCGACTGGTCGATCGCGTGTAATTATTTAGTCACCACCTGTCGAAAACATAATAATAAATATGTATTTACAATAAAATTGTTCAGATTAACAATAAAAAACATAAAGTAACATATCGTTTTATTTATAAACTAATTAGTTTTAGGGAAAAAATCATTTTTTTCTTATTGGAATAACTTGATATTGAATATGTTTTATTGTTATCTATGTTTATTTTAATTTTAAACTTATTTTTGGCTTTAAATTACTATTTTTCTTATGATCACCTAACACACGATGTTGGTAGACCGCCACCTCTAATTTAAAAAACAGTCGATCGTAATTGTCAAAAGTCCACCTCTGCTATATAATTGTCCTGCTGCGGGGCTTAAGAGAGCAGTCCACGTGGCATTATATTTACCCTGTATAACCCTTTTCTATAAATTTTTAATCTCAATCAAAAATATATATTAACACACAGAATAACAGCTTTGTTATAAAAACGTTTGTAACGATAATGTGCATTAAAAATCCATAGCGTCTATATTATAATCAGTTATCATAAAATAATACGCGAAAGCAAAAAAAAGAGAGAGAAGATTCTGTTTTGTACACCTTTGACCAGTAACGTGAACTTTTGTTAAAACTCAAATATCAGTTCGAATACTCGTGGTAAATAACCTTTATTCTGGCACAATGTGTCAAAAAACAGCTGTTGTTGGCTTATTTCTTTGTGTAAACTTTTTAGACAAACCAGACGTGCTGTTGCACGAAAAGTATATTTGAAACTTTTTTTCTACCAGTTGCTCAGTATGTTCATCAGTTTTTCCATAAATATTGAAACCGTCGCTTAACGTCTCCAATATATTTCTTGGAAAAATAATTTTTTCTAAAGCTATCCTGCCAACAGATATTTGATGGTAAATATTATAGTATACTTGTTACACATACAAAGATTTTTGTTTTTTGAAAAAAATAGTTTGGGATTTCTTAGTCACTTTAGTTCCTTAGTGTCTAGTATGTTTGATAGAAATATTATTTAAGAGTATTTTTCTTCTTGATATCTCATATTATCATTCATATTTTTTTTACTATACGGTTTTGATGAAACCGTTGAGGAATTGTGAGAAACCATGTTAAACATGTTTGTAGTTTGTTACTGGATGTATCGTTTCATGATCTTTTTCTGAAGTTGTACTGAATATTCAATGTTTTCACAAATTATTCCAGGATCGTATCTCAACTAAAAAGTACAATCCGACGTGAAGCCATGAAAGAAGTGGCAAAAAAACGATTGAAGCATTAAGTATATATTTGTCTTTACAAACAAAAGCCAGAGTAACTGAAAATTAAGTTTTAATAAATAATTAAATAAGTTTCAGTTTTCAAACAAAAATGTTATAATCAACAAAATATACATTAAAAGAATGTTTTTTTTTCTAATAATATACATCTGATATAATTAATTCAACAATAAATTGAATGGTTGTTAAAGTTTTGATTAGTTTTATTGTTATGTGAGTATAAAAAAACTTTTTCATTATTGATAAAATTAATTGATTGCCTTTTACAACATTCAAATGAGTTTAACAATTTTATTAAGTAAACAAGCAACAAGAAGTATTCAATATTTAACAAAAAAATACTATTTCACAAATGTTATGAATGCTTATATCGGTGGTATTAAAATTTTGCTTCACTGATGTTGTTTTGCCGTAAACACATCTTTGTTAGCGCGTCTAATAATCACCAATGTGGTGTTCTGAAAAATTGTGAAGACAAGGTTTATATAATCACATTTGATATTGTTGTTATAAACTGAGTGACCGAGAATGATGGGATACCACAAAGGCGATTCTTAGTAGTTGAAAGTATCCAAATATGTAAGGAATAGGTTCTAACATAATAAATATAAAAGGAAATTATGACAAAAAGTAATGTATGATTGATGTTTATTTTTTATTGTGATAGTATGCACAAAGTTAAATTGCTTGCATGCCAAGTCGCTGACTGAGAATTTGTTTCATTATAAAGATCAAAATCTCTCTTGAGACATCGCGTTAAATCGCAACGTATTGTAGTGCAATTTCAGCGTACACGGGAGTAACATTATGAAAACAAAGCACGTGGGAGAGTGAAAGGCTGTGACGCGTCTCGCATTCCGCACCATTCAACGTAAATTTGCTTTGTGCCCCACTGTCACTCGGCGACGTAGCCCGACGGCGCCAACACCGACGCTACTCTCACCAGCGACGTCTTCGCCTCGACGCTATATCGCACCGCAAAGCTTTTCGCAGTTCCAAAGTTTGTCTCAGAATGATCGATATGTAATTCAAATCTCAAGCAAGTTTTTTATTGCTATATTTCAACAGTAAGTATTTCAAAATAAAAAAAACTTTCAATTGTCTTTGATAAAATCTATAATATCGACTGAGGGTGTTTTGTGTAACTTCAATAGCAAAGTTTAATTGTTGAATCTTTGTACGACTCCACACAATTAATCATTAAGGACACTGGATTTACCTTTCGTCAATTTTGAATGTCTGAAGATTTTGAATGGTTAAACTCGGGTTGTTTGGCTGATTTGAATTTAAAGAAGTTTAAAGAATAACTGAAAATCATTCAATACCATTGGCTTTTTTGTCAAAACTACAAAATGTCAAAAATTTGGTTATATATATATATAAGCTATATTATATAAAAAGGGTGAATATCATTATCATCAGTATTATGCTGCATCCAAATTATACCCAACTATTTGCGATTACTTTGATAGGAACAAAAAATATTGATCATTAAGATAATCACGTAGTACACGCAATTCTGAATGAAGTCTACTGAAAACGATTAATTCACTATTTTTATAAAAAAAATCTATCATTCAAAGTGTTTCCATTAACCAAGTAAATCTCTCAAATAGCGTTGTGTAATTCATTGTTACTATAATAACTCTTGCAGTTGTCACACTTTATACCGTAATTTTGTAAACTGACGTGACTAATAATGATCTTATTTTTTCTTTTGTAAATATAAAAAGTAACCAACATATTTGATATGAAAAACGTTATATTTATTTTGCGTTCATGTTAACGCATCTTCAGGACTAAAAATTGACAATCACGAAATATCATAAATATTTTTTTGAATTGAACATGTGTAAAGTGGTATTTTGAGTTCAGGAGTTTTGCATACTGTACTTCGAACAAGAAAATCGTTCGATTTGGTTGTTCGTGCGTAAGGCGCGCTTGATTTAGCAACTACTAAGTTATTGTAATACATCCACCATTCGAAAATAGTTATAGTCACTATCACGTCTACTGATAAAGCAGTTAAGTGGCGTGTGAGGTGATTTAGGATTTCCGCCAAAATGGAATGGTTTAAATAAAGCTTCAACATATTTCAACGAAACAGAACAATGAATATTATTTATGGAGATACGACGATTTTACTACTATTTCTTGTTTCATTATATGATGGCAGACAAAACAAAATTACTCTTGGAGATTTTATTATATTTTTTAAAAATATTTTCTTTTATTTCACTAGTTGTCTAGCGAATTCGTTATACAATACAAGTAAGTAATAATCTGTTATAAACGGAAGAAAAATATAGTATTTTTGGTGAAGAAATAAAAAAAATCATTTCACTGAGAAATGTAAGAAATAGTGTATTTTATAATCCACTTTTAAGCGGTTAAATTTTATTTTAATAATCCAGTTCTCATAGTGATTTAAATTGTGTTTAATTTACGAAGCAGTATTTCATTCTTGTACTGAAAAAATACTTTTTGGTATCATTGTCATCAATAATGAACGCTCATCGAAAATTTGCATATAGGATAAAATGAACCAGAAAAACCTTATATTTTACTAAATTTCTATTGAGCAACTTATTTTTCATGTATGATTTTTTGGGGATAACACAATAAGTAATTAATTAATTAATTAATCAATTAATTAATTAATTTGATAATATTTTTTTCGTAATAATACTTTATTATTAATGACGTTCATGTCATTTATGCATTATGGCTTTATATAAAAATATATTTGAATAGTAGTTGAAAGTTTTTATTATATTTTTCAGAATCCTCAAACTTCTGAAATGGAACGTATTAATTCAATGGCAATCAAATTAAGAAATGATTTAACTCTTTAAGTATAAAATATACTTTAATAAAAAACTGTTTTAAAAATGACGGTTTTCTTTTAAGAATAGCAATATATCTTTCAAGCCTATACGTTGAATTGCTCACTGCACCAAAGGCATAAAAAATAGACTGATGAAAAATTTTCAATTCTTAATAAATTTACGGCATGATTTCGTTGCCTTGTAAGGCTTCCTACAAAATAAAATCAGCTCCCGGCTCCTCGTTGGTACGCTGGTAATAAATTTACAATCGACAGATACATAATATACGTTTTTACATAAAACATTGAAATTACTGGCATAAAAAGCTTCCTCTATTACGTGATTTACGTTCACCACGTGACACGTAAAATATTAAGACTGGCAGGGCTGCGTTTTATCTATTTAACTTTTGATGCAAGCCTCTTAATTTTTTTTAACGTTATCTTTTAAAAAATATTAATATTATTTCATAAAATAGTCACATAAAAAAACAAATCCACGATTTACGCTTAATTTTATAATTTCCAGTAAAGTTTAATCGCGTGCTGTGAAAAATTTTCAGATCAATTAAGAGGTTAGACAATATATTTGCATTTATATATTTTTAATAGGTAGATAGAGAAACTTACTCTCAACAACAAGTTGAACAAAAGCCTAATATATCACATACATACAAATAAAAAAAATGTTGAAGAGAACAAATAATTAGTCCATATTGACTAAACCTGGATTTAAACTCAGAACCTTCTGTTACGAGAAGTTTTAATTGCTAGACTAATGAAACATACCATATAATTTGGAACATGTTCATTCAAAAAGTAATTGCTGATTTTAATATATATATAAATGTCCACAAATGCAAAGCATTCACTCGAAATTAAGAGGAATTAAAATTATTTTTGAAAAGCACACTAGATTAAAACAAATCACCGTTCAACAATATATGTTCCGCTTTGACCCTTATCTCATTTTTCACACCCCTTAGAGCTGGCTTTATTTGTGAATACCTACGCTCGTTTTGAAGTTGCTTTACTTGGTGCGTTAACGTTTATTAAAAATGCGATGAATAATGCGGAAAATGTTTCAAAATGAGGAATTTAACTTTATGAGGTTTTTTTATATGAACAGTGAAATTCAGTAGCCACAGGGGCGGAAGAGTTTATTTTTGAAGAATTCATCACATCTTTTAAAATTAAAAAAAAGTTTAGTATAATTATTTTCTAATTTAAAATATGTAAAACTTTTACAGCCAAACCTTGATTGAGTGACTGTTATCTATAATATATTATCATTATTGGTTATTAATCGCCATAGCTTTCATTTTCATATCGACCTTTTTATTTATTTTTTTCTTCTAAGTGTCCTGAAATCCTTTTTTCTTTTTCTAAATTTATTTTATTTTTAAGGGTTTTTTTACTGAGCTGCTATGCAAATAATTTCATTAAGTTTTTAAAAAGGAATCAATTGGCTCGTAACGTTGTGTGGAAAGGGAGAAGAAATATTAATTTTCTGATATAAAAATTTTACCAAAACAAAAAACGTTACATATCTTGACAGTATATTTTATTTTTTCCGAACATTATTTACAAATATACGAAAGTTTTCATTGAACTCTGATTGAAGTCTTTTTCGATAAAGCTTTTCGTGCTCTCTAACCTTTTCAAGAAATATATAAAACCTTACTTTGCTGTAAAATACCAACGTAAAAATAGTAATTCAGTACAAAAACAACAAATCAATTGCAAAGACAAAATAAACATAAATAATCCATCAATTGTTTTTTTTATGTTCATTTATCGTATAAAAACCAAAAAAAAAAAAAAAATATACATATTAATTAACTGTTCTGAGTTTTATTTCATTTAAATCTTTACTTGCAGTAAATAAGTATACAAGTGCAAATAAAAAGATTCTCATTTGTTACCATATAAGAATTTCAACCCATTGTATATAACTATTGTGTTGTATATCCGATCAATACTTTTTAATGTGGTGTTTTTACGGACATGTTGACTCGTCATTGGCTATAATCTATAAGCTATAATCCTAGTATAGACAGCTTTGTAAACATAGTTAATATAGATGTCTGTAACGACTGAATACTATTAAATACTTAACGTTGTGAAGTGTAGTGTAACGAAGCCTAAGCTACAAGGGCTAAGCGGAGTTGCGGTTGGTATAAGCTAGTTACTGGTCTTGCTATAGCTTTGTTATTATATCCTTGCTCTCTTCAAAAAGCAATAGATTGAACAACTGAGTTAACACTTTTAGTAGTTATTGAAAAATATATATACATACTAAAATATCGCGAGCAAGCAAAATTAATTTGATAATGTCGTAATCACTGGCGATCTACTCTTTATCAGCTCGCGATCTACCCTGTTAGTACCTCTGTTATATTGCATTGCTTGGAGTCTTCTATATAATAGCAGCAATTTTTAACTGAAGCTTAGTCAACAATAAATCAAAAGCTGCACAAAAAACAGACCAAAGAAAAATCAATTTAAAAGCCATCGCGGAAGTAAAGATTTATTTCCAGTGCCCACCATCGCTGTAATATAACGTAGAGCTCTCCAGCCTACAATAACTCACCTTTTGCGTTGAATTATAAAACAATTTATCAGGATTATCCCCTTTTGTGCGAGATTATGGCGTATTTAAATACACCACCTGCGATAGGGAACGCTAAAACGAAACCAGAGACGTCACCTTCAAACTATTCTGCTCCGAAAATGCCATTTTACACTCTAAAAATTGAATTATTTTAATAAGTTTACAAAAGGGCACATCCGACAAGGTTAAAAGGTTCTTTGTCTTGAGTGAAGTCGCTTGTTTGCGATATATATTATGTAGACTGGATTATCATTAAGGAATTTCAATATTGTTGACATTAATTGTTGCAATAGCTTATCATCGCATAATTATTAATATATATTATCAATAAATGTATCAAAGATGAAATTGATGAGATCAGTTGATAACGCTCGCGACGAGCTAAAACCGGTCCTGATTATAACATATAATGTGGAAATAGTACTGAAAAATGTGTTGTTAATATTTAAATTTTAATCATACCTTTCCATCAATAAGTGGCAGTAAAACCTTAAATATATTGATTGAATTGATATTTACTTAGTAGAACTCCATTATAACACGGTAAAAAAATATAGTAAATGATAGTTCTGACGATGGCGTGAGCCGATATAGCTAATAATAATAACTATATCATAAAGTAGAACTCAAATACATTGCTATTTTTTCACCAAAAATATAAATTAAAGATGTACAACTTTTCAAAGTTCATCATTCGGTAAGTGCTTTACTGACATAAAAAAAAAATATGTGAAAAATTCAAAGTGCACTTTAACGGTATTTTTACAGTCAAGCAATAGGTGTACGGTACGTAAATCAAATAACAAAATATTTCATTTAAGTGGAGTACACCATTGTTAAAGAATAGCAGAGAAACAGAATATGGAAAGAGTATCCCACGCGGGCCGTCTTTACTTATTTAGACCATTAAACCTACTAGACAGTTTTTTTTTTGTTTTTAGTAGTTTTATCAAAATATATATGTAGTCACTGGTTGTTCATTTTAACGCATACAAAGATATCCAGGTAACTGAAGCTTCAAACAAGTGTTTTTGTTCTAAATTCAAGTATTCGATTTTCATTATTTTTGTTTATAAATTTCGATACATATACAAAATGACAGTTTATGATTTTTTTTGTTAGCTGAATGAAATCCGGTATTTAAATCAATTATTTATTTACCATATTTCTTTTTATCTAAACAGTAGTCGATTTTTTATGTATGATGATCATATTTATTGATTTCATTTTTGTTTATCAAAATCTTGTTATTTTTAAGCAATGTTTTATTGTGTGTAATTCAACACAAATAACAGGATATTAAAGACAACATTTGGATGAAATGATTCTATTAAAAAAAATGTGATGGCGTGGTTTAGCATCTGACCAAATGTTATTCTTTGATTATATGAGATTTTAACCATTATTAAAGTAGCTAGCTTCAAATAATTCCAATGAAACTTTATTGTAAATATTTTTAGTGAAATTGTGTTTACTTTTAATATTTATAGTATTATGTCAGCTCCTTAAAAAAATCATTCATTGATTGCTGATTTAATCAGGCATTTCACTGAAATATAACATAACTTGATTATCACTTTTAAGGTGTGAACTGTCACTTGTTGATGGAAAGGCATGATATTTTAGATAATAAAAACACATTTTTAGCACTTATTTCCAGTTCAGTTGATAATGCTCGCGATGAGCGAAACCAGTCCTGATCAAAAAATATATTGTGGAAATAAGTACTAAAAAATGTGTTTTTATTATTTAAAATAACTTGATTGGGCGACGGTATATCATTACTACATACATTTATTAACTAGCACAATATAAAAATATAACACTAATAAAAAAAAATTCCCCTAGTTCATTAATTAAAATATAAATTTGTTTGGTTTTTAACACAACTGGCTATTTTTTATTTCTCGGATCGGGTACGACATTTGCTTCATCTTTGTACCCAAAAGTTGATTTAAATCGATTATCACAAATAAAGTGAAAACCCGTTCAAAATTTAACTTTTTTCAAATTATAAATGATATAGAAATGTCATAACGTTTAGAAGGAAATAGTGTTTATGTTTTAAAATTTTGGTTACTAAAAAACTTATAACATCCAGTTCTATTTTGAGGAAAAATATATGTATATAATTAAATCGTACGCGTTAATAATACCATCATAAATAGAAACGGCATAGTGTAAAACATAGTGAATTAATCAAAAATTGAGTTTTATTTCCTCTAAAATAATGAACCGAAAAAATCCGCAACAAACAAAAAATGAATTCGAACAGTTGCAAGTTGAAAAGGCCAGATGGTTTCCATAAGCGATGAAATATTGCAGTATTTCAGGCTATTGGGAATTTGACAACTGCGCGCAGACCATTTAATTCTACATTCACCATTCAAATTTAGGCAATTTCATTCACGGACGCCTTATTTTCAATAATAAATAAATATATTGAACAGCAGACTTATATTTTATTTTAAGTATTTTAAAGCATTGTTAGAACTTTCGTCCAATAAACTAGTATCAAAAATAAACTTTATTTCAAGTATGATATATTATGGGACTACAATAATAATATTCAGTACTTGATCATGACCATAGGAGATGAGAAAAAATGATAATATTTATATTATACGGTTACATCTCATGACACTGCGTTTCATTTTGATATCGCGATGTTTTCACAAACATTAATTGGTTATTAATTTATGATATCGACTGAAGGTGTTGATGGAATTTCGACATCAAATTTGAATTGTTGAAACATTTTCCGGCAGTCAGTTTTGTTGCATCCGTGTAATATAATGCCTGAAGATGCCAAAAGTGAAACCCGGGCCGTTAGTGACAAAACATGTGGAATCATTCAAAATTTTAACAATTCAAATTTAAGTGAAAAATTAAGAAAAGGCTTTTTTTTAGTCCTTGTCCACTTTTAATGTGAAGCATATGTGCTTTTAGATGGACGTGTTTTAATATAGGATTTTTTCTACGAGAACTGTTTGTTGCTTAGAATCTCAACCATTCTTGCACGAATAGAGTAGGGGTAGAAGACGAAGGGTTGGTAGAACTAGTGATAAGCTAACCACGCTCTCTACACCCTTCTTTATAAAATTCGGTTGGATCGTGGGAATTATTGGACAAAAAAAACACATATGGCTTCAAACAGATTTGATAATATTATAAAAAAAAAATGGAATCTAATCCCGTGAGATTTGAAGCAATCTGCGTTTAAGTTACGTGTTAAAGAATAGTGTTTAGTTATAAATAAACGTTTGATACAATCTTATATATGAAGAAAAAAATACAAAAAACTCATCTGGTCTTTGCATACTTTGTAAAGTAAGAGGAAAAATGAAAATTGATTGCAGTGTGGACTAATTATTTTTATAATGACAGATACTGAAGGAAAAATAATATTCAGCCATATTGGATTAAGATTAAATGGGCAACTAGGATATAATAATAAAAACACATTTTTTAGTACTTATTTCCACAATATATTTTTTGATCAGGACCGGTTTCGCTCATCGCGAGCATTATCAGTTGATAAAGTGATAATGCTCGCGATGTGAAGTTGTCAAAATATATTGTGGAAATAAGTACTAAAAAATGTGTTTTTATTATTTAAAATATAATGCCTTTCCATCAAGAAGTGACAGTTAACACCTTAAAAGTGAACTATGATATACACAAATTCGTGTTTATTATTTATCATTGATGAACTATGTCACATTCGCCACATTAAACCCATATCTGTCTATTGTATATTTAAATGCCATATAAATTTGACGTAAGATATAAGATGGAATAATACTACATTTTCTTTTGTTGCAAATTCCTGGATGCCGGCGTCATAATCATCCTCAACCTTTAGCGGTTGCATTGGACTGTGAGAAGTAGTCTATCTCTAGCTTTTGTTATGTTCCGCTTTGGATTGAATAGGGTGAAGAAGTAAACTAATCTGTAATCTCATTACAAAAGACCATATCAATATATATTACAGTAGTTTATGTTTTGTGTGTAAGATGAAGGTATTGTAAAATGTCCCAGAATAAAGATGTCTAGTAATATGCATTGAGGTTTATACACACAAGCGAGTGTGATGGCTCTTTGTTGAATCAAGTATATACGTACATATGTATCACAGAGTATGCCTTTGGGGCCAGTTACGTTTGTTCAGTACACGTGATAGTCAACAAAACACAAACATATCCACTATGCTACGGCATCAGTCGAAAAATAAAGGAATAGAAACGTTTCGGTGATTTTTGTATCAAAAATTCAGAACATTTTTAAGTGAGTTAGTATTGATTGCTTTGCTTGAAAATATTCGACATAAATTTAAAATTTCGAAATAAAAGGTAAATATACTCGGTTCTTGTATAACACGTTTATATGGTTCCACAAATACATCGTGTAATACAAATCTGTAATTTATAAGGTTTAACGTTTATACGAAATTGTGTTTTTATAAATAAACAAATATACATTTTTGAATTGTTGAAACTGATAAAGTTTTGTTGCACCCGTGTGATAGAATGCCTGAAAATGCCGAAAGGCGAATCACGGTTCGTAAGTGACAAAACATGTGGAATCGAACAAAGTTTCATCAATTCAAATTTAATATGAAAATTCTATCAAGGACCTTCAGTCGATATCATAAAATATTCATTTACATATTTATTGAATGAAACGATAATATCATAATATACTCTTTATTCATCATCACTTATATATATATATATGTTTTTCGAGATAGATTGTGAGTTTCCATTATGGGAGGACTCAGGATTTTGTGGTTTTAGTCATAGAAAATTCGTTGATTAGTCATTGTCTGCATTTAGCGTATAAATGTTTAAGTATTTCCTTATAAGGTTCCATAATAAAAAAATAAGGTACGATTTGTCATGGCACGTTCCATGGACGTACAAATCAAACATGTTAAATGTTTATTTTTTCCTTGAAGCGTGTTATAACACGTTGTATAAATTGTGACATATTTTTATATATAAAAATATGTCACAATTTATACAACCGTGTTATACGAGGCTCAAGTGTAAAACTTGAATATATTAAACTCATTTCTTTCAAGTGCACACTCAATATGATTTCCATTTTCACTGAAAATATTTCAAATTATATTGCGTATTACTTTCCGGAAATAGTGTCTCAGTATTTGGGGTATTCCACAATCACAGTGAAAATAAAGACTATCCTGCATAAATATTTATAAGAAAAACAAACAATGATCACTTGAATTACAATAACGGGCACTGAATAAGCGAAAGGTTTATATTTTGCTTTTTGTATTGAAAATTTGACAACGATAACTTATAATAAATTGATTTCAAACGTTACACGATTTCAGTAGAACAAAGCAAATACATTTTTAGGGATAATAAAGCACAAAAACATACAATATTTTTTAATAATATATCATCATTGGGTTACCGTTTACAAATTAAGAAAAAAAATTCTTCACATATAGTTTATGTTACCCAAGAATTCAATTATATTTTATAAATCTAGATTATTGAAACAACAAAAAAATATAATGAACAGAAAATAGGATTAAGAATAAGTTATCTTAAAATTTCAGTACTTATTTTTTGTTATCTTAATCTTAATGATAAAAGAACGAAGTCATTAAAATTAAGAAAAATTGTTTCAACAAAGCTGTGTAATTTTAATGGGTCTTTGAAAATAAGCGGCTTATAAAAAACAAATATTTTAACCATTAAAAAAATAAAAAATACTTCAAATATTTTTTCTAAGAATAGCGCACATCTTCGTACGAAATCTAATATTCTAGTACAAACAAAATTTGATATCGATGTTTTTATTTTCTAGTCAAACGGTGTTTGAACTATACAGATATGATTTTTTTGAATGTAGCCGGTTTAATGTTACTGAATACAGGAAAACATTTTTCTACAAAAAAATGGTTCACATTACAAGTAACTCGTCTTATAAAATATACATTTAATGAAGTAGATAATAAATTGTAGCACAAAACATAAAACCACTTTGGCTATGAGTTTGAGAGAGATTGTGTGTTCAATTGGATTTGGTGACAAAACAGAACAATAAGAAAAACGTCGATAAATATTTATTCCAGTTCATAAGATTTTTTAATTCTTTATTTAGCAGCTGGAATGGGATTTTAAGTGAATCTTTTGAATGAAGCTGCAGCGAATCATAAATACTATTATATAATTTACTAAACTAGAAATTACTTAGTATCTATATATTTTATACATATGTGGTTTAACATTATTTTTGCTTGAATATATAATATTAATTTGTAATTTTTTATGTATCAAGTGTATATGATGTACATAGATAAAAACCTCATATTTTAATACTTTCGATGGTTTCGGCGGTAACTTTGTGGAAGTTCATTTTAATATAAAATTTAAAATTATTTTGATTATTCCACGTAATAGAACGTACCTCACATTTTCTCTACAATTGGTTATTTGCTCGGTGCTGGGATTAACATGGCTTCCAACTTGTATCTAATTATGCAAATATTTTGTGAATAAAAATTTATTTGAATAACAGGGAAAATCGTCGTTTATAAATACTCATAATTGAGTTTCATTTACTCACAAGTCTGAAAAAGAAGTACTGTCAAGTGAAACAATAATGTGAGTAAATAGAAACTGCATCTATTTCCTGGGCCGAGTTACTCCTACCACCTGTAGCACTGTATTCAATCACGTACTTGACGTGTTTAAATATTTATTTGACGAGTGTCGTGATGTTGAGCGGAAAATTTATTGACAACAATGTGTGTTTATGATATTACTAGCATATGCACGGTATAAGTTAAATGAATAGAAATGATTATCTTTTTTTGAATTATCACACGCAAAAGACATTGAGAAAAAAAACTAATTTTGTTCATAGCACGATCGATGGAAAATGAAGCTTTTTTTGATTTCTATAATAAAAAACAAAAATTATTACTGTTTCTACAACTTTATATTAATTGGATCAGGACGTTTATCGCGATCACTATCAAATGTTATAATACAAATTTAAACAATGCAATTTATATTTTATCAGTTGATAATGCTTGCAATGAACAAAACTGATCCTGATCTTATTAATATGTTTTATTAATAAAATGTTTCATTATTTAAATATAATACCTTTCCAACAAAGTAGTGACAGTCAAAAACTTTAAAAGTGGCGACTATTCTTGTTGTAACGATTGGCTGACTGGTTGCTAAGGAGTCTCTGCCTAGCAATCGGCTAGTGTAAATGGAACAACAATTTTGATCAAGGAATACAGTAACATGTATCTCTATAAGATAAATAAAAAATAATAGCGGTAAACGTCATTATTTAATTTTCCTCGATGATTAAAACTAATCGTATGTTTTTTTATGAGGCCAACTGGTATGTTTAGCGGTATTTATCGGTTGTGGTGGTATCCATAGGTCAGAACCTTTATACGGATATTTTTGATTTATTGATTTTATACATTTAATTTTAAACGTCTTTGGAATTTACATTCTTTCCAACCTATCTGATTATTAAAGCTGTGCGTTGTGTATGCGATAAAATTATGAATTCACTCATATATATTTATTATTAAGTCATTGTAAAAAAGCGTTATAAGATTTTTAAGTCGTACAAAAATTGTGCAAACGCTTGCTTTATAGGTTGCAAAATAGTACGTTACACTGTATTCTGTAGAAATATCGCCAGTGTAATTATTATGATTTATTCCAAATAGTGATATGACAAGAATTCTTTTCGTTATTAGTATGCTATATATTTTAACCCATGATAAAATATCAAACTTTTTCTATGAATAAATTTAGTACTCTTCAAAACTGTTTAATTATAATACACAAAAAAGTGTCTGCTTTAAATACTGCGCGTAAACGCTTTGTGAAATGTGTTCAGTATTGATTCTGAGTAAAGCCAGGAAATTTTTAGAGCGTAAAGAAAATTGGAAACGATGACTTCTTTAAAAATAGGTATTAAGAGTTGTTGCAGAGCAGACGTTATCGCTGGAGATTTGATTTAGTCGCGGCACAGTGCTGTGCGTAATTTTATTCTGTCTCTTGCATAGTTGAAGCTAATTCAGCTATGATTAGTATTTTGACTGGCGATATTTAAGAGTACGTCAATTCGTGAACATTTTTGTCTATTAACATTTTTAGACTGATGGTTAATCATTTCACTATACACGAACAAGGATTCATTTAAATTTGAATTGTTAAAACTTTGTACGATTCCATATGTTTTGTCACTGACGACTCGGGTTTCGCCTTTCGGCATTTTCAGGCATTCTATCACACGGATACAACAGAACTGACAAGGTCATTTATACATATTTGCATACAATTTCATATATGACATAGGTCAGTGAAATCGCACAAGGTTGTAACAACTAATTAAATTTGATATTGAAGTTGCGTCAAGCACCTTCAGTCAATATCATAAAAGGATTCATTTATTTCCTTCAAAGTTTTTAGCATCTTCTGATTGAGTATACGGAAATTTGTAACGAGTTTTCCTCATCTTTAATTGGAATCTAAAACTAAATGACATCTGCGTAGTGAGATGTTTTCAGTTTTATTAGTTTTATAAGTATGGTGGATATATTTTCAAACAATACCTTTTCCGCATGCAATTCAAACAAAGGACTGCTTGGTAAGGATTCCGTTGAAGCCTTTGAATGGGACAAAAAAATATCTTGAGGCCACTTATTGTGGATTGAGTAAAATAAAGCGTTCAAATTTATATGAATAATTATTTATTGTGCGATGTTTACCTTGAACAGTGTCATGAACTATGCACTAAAAGAAAATCAAAGATATACGAAGAACATTTAAGGCAAGAAACCGAATGATGGTAACATAACAAAACTGGAGCGGGTTAAAGCTTAGAATTTGATTGCTATTTTTTTTACTATCAATCTGAAGAAAATCATAAATTAAGTAAAACATACAAATACAGACAACAAACGTATGCACAACAATGTGTGTTAATTGATTTCAAACATCATTAGGGATGCATATGTCTGGATTTAGCTATCAAATATTAATAAAAATTTGTTGCTCAACTTTTAGGTTCAAATATTGTATTACTTATATAAAGGTAATGCACACTTTTATTTATGTCAGTACGATAATTTTCATCGTATTGGGTACTCCACTGGCCCAGCATTAGTATTCCAAGATGGCAATGCAAAGGAAACTTGTGGATTATATTACAAAGATACTTTTCATCACAAATGATAAATGGTGTTTGATCCAAACCTCCGAAGGCGGGCCGAAGAGAGACGACATAAAAAGAAAAGTATTCAGATGTAGAAAAATGTGAATAATACGTGATGGTCCCCGTACATTTTACGTTATAGAACAAGAATGTACCAAGTCAACTTTATTCAAAAAATGATATTTACCAAAAAGTCTTGAACACAGTCTGCATACATTTTTTCTGGAAAAAACATGCAGTAGGCAATGGTAATTTACAAACAAAGCTCCAAAACAATTTTACATTAAATGTGACTACCACAATGATTTCAATATTTATTTGATATATAAACGTAAGGAATATTTATTGCTTTTGAAACGTATTATAGAACTTTTTAAAAACGTAACCTTATATTTTTTTAAATAATAAGGAAGTTAAGCGATGAAGCTCGAGTAAAGTATTTTTAATACATTAAAAATAATACACGTTGAACGTTCACGCGGAATTAATCGATATCTCAAGCAATATTTTTAAGATTCTTACCAGTGACATATACATTGGCAGGCAGTATATCATTTGTATAAAGGTTATCTCAGTTTTTTACACCATGAAATTTTTAATTATTAACGAAATCAGAATATATTATTATCCGTTTTACTGGCTACTAAGCAGATCTTGTATGCAACTTCATCTGATAAGATTCAAAAAAATAGTGAACAGCAAAATATAGTATCTCTATACTATACAATATTTGTGGTCACACTAGCTAGGTTTTTTGAACACTGTTTTAACAAAATCATAGGTACCTATAATAATTTTTTATTAAAATTTACTTATACTAAAATTAAAGTATCAAAATAAATATACATATTACATCAAAATTTGTATGAAACGTAGGATTTAAAATCAGTAAAACATCACAGGATAGACGTACTTGATAAGCATACTTTTTTTTTAAAGTTGCGTATGAACGTTTTCTATCAGCATGGCGTTGCGAATGAAGCACTACAATTCGCATAACGGGTGTTTATACAATTTCCACGATACATTTCTCAGACATTTTTTTTACTCGCGGCGTGATTTTTCATCCAAGTGTGGTGAATTGAATGAAATTCCCCTTTCAGAATGGGACGTTTTCATCAGAGATATCAAAGGGTGTGCTGGCATCAGATAGCGAAAGCTTAGGATCGTAAACGCTTACAAGATGGCGGGCCGCTTTTTTAGTACCCTCACTATACGCATTGTAGAGTCATGAATATAGCCATATAATTCAGTTTAAACAAGATACATTCCAAGAAGAAACAATTTTACTGTTGATCTGCCGTTGAATCAAAACATAAAAAAAATCTATAGCCTAACTGCCATTTAAATTCAATCAGTTATCCGACCTCGAATGGATTAAGATTACTACGTATGTTTTATTATGTGAATCAAACAGAAATATTTCGGCAGACTTCAGTTAGTGGGTTGATTTATATATTTATAAAATGAATGATTCACAATTTGTAGATCATCAATGGTTAATTTAATTTCTAACGTTAATCGAGTACAGGAACGATTTTTTTAAAAGTGTGTGCTAAAAAGTAAATTGGGTAATGAACGAAGAAAAACTCTAACTCAACAAGGTTGACAAGTACCACGGTGAAAAAATAGCAATGTATTTTCATTCTGACGATGAGTGAGCCGAAATAGCAATCAACTAGATTTAAAAAAATAATTTTGTAGAAGTAAAATACATTGCTATTTTTTTCACCGAGTTATAATAGAGATCTACCAAGTGAATGCCAATTCAATCAATTAACAGGTACCGTTTTTAAAATCGTTAAAAAATCTTTTAAAACGTAAGTTTTGTACGTAAATATACTTCTTGATTTTTTTTTTATATTAGAACGGGGCAACAAAAATTAAATTATGTAATTTATGATATCGAATGAAGGTGCTTGATGGAAATGAAATATCTTATTTGAATTGTTACAACTCTGTACGTATAAAGTTGTAACAATTCAAATTCAAAATTATATAAAGTAAATGAATAAAATATAATATCGGGGCTTAAAATGTCTGTAATCGCAAGATTTTCAAGAAGCGACTTAACACTGAATACTTCCGTTGACAACTAATCGTCCTAGGATCAAATCAACGATACTTTCCGGGAATGTAATACTTTTTCGGTAAGTCGTAGCCAATATAAGTAATTATACAGTGACGAAGAAGATTAATGAGAAAAAAGTCTTTATTTATGGTCCCGATCATTAAAATGATTGATGAAACAGATAGCAATTGAAATGAGGAAATTACTTTTTGAATTTGATTTCGATCGATGGTATTGCAATCATTACTTCATTAAATAGCATCCAAATATATTTTAGATTTTAAAACATTATTTAAAATGAATTTATTTTTAGTAGGCAGTAAGTTTGCATCGAGAACACATTTTGGACTGTTTATTTTATTGCAACAAGTCGTAATTGTTCAGCTATTTTAGAATCAAAAGGCCGGGCATTTGTAGTAATCGTTAAGATCCTCCATAAATTGTCAATAACAATCATACAAAAGCACACAGATGAAATTATAATTACTTCATTTGACGCAGTGGCCTCGTGTTCATTCATTAACACTGTTGTCTTTAAAAAAAAATTACTTGCAATAAACCTTTTCAAAACATATGAAGAAATAACATACACTAGGATAATTTAAAGGTAAATTATAAAGTTGAAATTATAAAAAAATATTCGTTTAATGGTCGAAATATATTTTTTAAATGTATAAAATATCGTAGTGTAATGCAGTCACATTTAGGAAAATATGTACATCTGTGCTTTAAGCTGTAGAGAAAGCTTTCTTATCTTGGAAGTGTACAAATTTGTATGGTGCAGTAGAAATAATACCACTCCCCTTCTAAAGTAAACTGGAGCATTATCTTAAGCACGGTGAGAGTTGCACATAGTCGTTAATTGTTACATGGCTGTAAGCAGTCTTTTAAATAGCTCTTTGAGGCCTTAAATTAAACTTTATTTTTCGTAGCAAAAGAGCACTTCGGAAAACGTTGGCAAATTGTGTTATACTGTGTTATTTTATCCAAGCGTTGTGTGTTTCTTTTAAACTGTGAAAGGAAAGACTAACCAGAACAGTTGTTAAAACTGCATGTAATTTGTTTTCCATTTATCGTTTGATTAGCGTTGACATTATATTTATTTTTTATACTCATCAGATCTTTTGTATGTGTAAGTTGACGCTGTTATATTTGTGAGTGATTAAGGATTCTCCCTATCGAAGCAACTTATTTGATAAAATCTACTTCTTTAAAAAATTATTATTTTTTTATAGTACTATTTTTATATTCAGAACTATGTTTCTTTTTTAAATATTAAATATCTAAACGCGTTTCGAATGGAATGCCATTGTTTTTGAAGTCATACCAATTTTTACTATTTCTTAAAAAAGTATGCTTGCTCATCCTTCTTACCAACTTTATTCACAATTAATCTGTGGTATTTCAACTTTTTTCACTCAACGATCATTCCCAAAAGTTTTGGCTTCCAATCTTCAACACCCATACAAGAAATTCAGCTCCGGCTACTGTTTCCCAAATAATAATTAAACTTGCACATACCAATGCAAGTAACACAGAACGGTTAACAAATGGGCAGGACTGTCTGGATTATCACCGAGCCGGTCCTGTGAATGGAAAGGGGCGGACTGGTTGGGCCGGTAGACGCTGTTAAGTCTGATTTATTCGACCCACTGAGATTATATTATGTTATGACTTTGCGCTTCCCTCTAATACAAGTCACTTTGCCACAGGAAACGATCTGCATAGAATCAGATGGGTACTTATTTTTGGCACAAAATTGTATTTCATTTAGTTGTATTTAGTTTTGTAACTGATAAATACAGGTTTGTGTTTACATTATTTAATCAAAATTTCGAATACATTGGTTTTGTATTGAAGAATTAACTGGCACTTATGGGCATCGGGACATGTTTTATGTTTAACTGATTAATACATTAAATTCACTATCAAATGTTATTTAAATCTGAAATGTCGTTGATTGAAAAAAGCTGATATCTGAACTTTTCCATGTCACATTAGTCAATAGAATATTAATGTTCACCAGGAAACAAAACTGCTTGATAACATTTAAAATTTAAATTTTACACAATATTAAAACATACATGTGTTTATTGAAATTTTTAAAATCCTTAACCTCATGTATCCTCTTTACCAAAGTTGTTTTTATAAAAATATTAATACTTATAAATGCGACGTATCGAGAAAAGTAAATATTCAGTGATAGGTTGTGTATTGTTTTCCATATTTGAACTTTGATATGAATATTATTACAGGCTGTATTTATAATATAAAATGCTTTAGTTGCCAAATGTCACGTATCATTCTCTCTACGTATGAATAAACGATGAATATTTTGTTTTATAAAATTGCTATTTCAACTGAAGAGCTCTATTAAATAGAGTTATAAATATTTTATTTTAGATTTTATTTGAAATCAAAAAAGATTTAACCCTTTTCAAAACGAGTTCATATAATAATACATAGACATATAAACAAAACCTTTAAAGCGTTATGTTATTACTCCCTTTAGCATTTGAAAGCAGTACGGCGCTCAACAAACTTTGACATAGTACACCAACTGTTTGCATACAAAAGTAACGCAACCCAAGGGAGAGGTCTTGATATCCTCACCGAGACTTTTCACTGAACAATATGCCTACAAGAATATCACTGAGATATAGCCACTGCCATACGCTGTGTGCTTACTTCTCTATCTCTAATTGTGATCTGTATTGCTTTCAGCGGGTGCGGGCACTGATGCTGAGATGTGTTTTACGAGATGCGGCATCTAAAGGGTTAAAAGACCATCACTCCAAAGTGGTTTTTTGGAGAACACGAAGAATTAAATACAAACGTTTTTGAAAGAAATCGTATGTATAGATCGGGTAAGTATAAGTAGGTATAAGTCTTCCAAAAAAACACCGCTATAATTTAATGTTAAGTAAACGAGAGATAAAGTCTCTTGAAATTCATTCTAAGCCAATATGACTCGAATACTCGGATTGGTTCATTAGTAAGTAAAATTTGTTTTAAATTAAAACTATGACAGTTTTCAACCACAATAACATCAAAATAGTACACTTATGTAGCAAAGTTTGTGTGCTTATTATTTTTGTACGTGATTATCGAGAAGTTTTAAAGCATTACAAATCTATGTATAATATACACCTCATTTAAACGTCCAAACACAATTAATAAGTTTACAGATGTATCATATGAAACCATTGGATAAGTTAATCATTAAACAATGATTATGGGTATGACAGTTGGAGCTTAATCGTTGATATCCTTTAAATATTTCTTTACTTTATTTATAATCAGTGACTATACGAAAAATGATTTTCATGCGGTAAATATTTTCTTCATAGAGTGACTATGAAAGATATTCACAAAATAATAATTTAATAAATAATAAAAGAAACTGAATTAATAAATTGATTTAAAAAAATGCATTTCATTTTCACTCTGTAATTAGCTACATCTGTCACAATTATAACAAAAATCATTTGCATGTCAAATATAATCTATCATTCACATCTGAAATATAACTGCAAATTCGTTACACGTTTCGGATACTATCATTATTTTTCGCTGAAATATCTCACGTCATTGTACCGGGTTTTACTGATATTTATGTTATATTGTTTCGTTTTTGTTGAAATTTTCATTGATTTTAAATAACTAAATCACGAATAATATTTTTTTTAGTTGATGAACGGTCGTCAAGTATTAGGACAACTCAATCAATATTAGGACAACTGTTGGAACACCATGTCATATTAACATAATGTATAGCATATAAGAAAACCATACTCATTAATCGAGACCTATCTTATTTTACTAAAATATGATTTCGTGGTTATTTTCATTTTTTTTGTTCTGCTGAAAAGCGAAGTATTTAAGTATCATTCATCATCATCATCATCATCAGCCGGGGTCGATCCACTGCTGGATGAAGGCCTCCCCCTGTTTTTTTTTTTTTTTTGGGGGGGTTTGGACATAGCAACACCACGCTGCCCATGCGGGTTGGTGTTCGGTTTTCTGTCTGGGTTATCCTTCCCATAGCCAAGAGAACACACGGCACTCGGTGTTCCCGAGCGGTCACCCATCCAAGCACTATCCGCGCCCAATGTTGCTTAACTTCGGTGATCGCACGAGAGTCGGCGCTTACAACGTGGTACGGTCGTTAAGTATATTATAGTTTCGTATATTATATACTAAACATTATCAATGAAAATGCGTAACATAAAATATTAATTTATCTATTCTTAAGTCTTCAATTTTATCAAATTGTTTGAAACATATATTTATGTTTTTTTTAACAATACTTTTAAAAAAAATCACTATGGTAAAAGAGTTGAAATGTTTTTTATCGGAATATTTTTTTTGGAAAAAATTCACAAATAAGAAATCACTCATTCGTTACAATTGTATTTTTACTCATCTGACATTTACATAAATAATTAAAGCAAAACATGTTTCACAGTTCAATTTTTATTTAACGTTCCATTTTGGTTTTTGAGATTGAAGTCATTCAAAACGTTGAAATTAATTGAGGTTTCGGAACTTAAATGAAAATTACAAATGAAATGTATTTTATTGATATAACGATAAAATCGCACATTTACTTGAAGATCTTTTTGTCTCTCGTTCGAAAACCAAAATAATTTCATAATTTAAACGAGATTTTCTTGTTTACAACTGATTGTACAAACTTTAGGTACATTTTCTTCGTTATCCATTCTCATACGATTGTACTTAGATAGTAAGTGTTGATATCTCCTACATGTATATGTAAGTATACGCACAATGACATAGAGTTGGTGTAGTTGTAAAGAATTATTATTATAACTCGGCATGCTCGTTTGTTTTGATTTTCTTTCGCAAAGCAGTGCTTGATTCTCACTCACCAATAAATCACTTTTGTTTTCTTTTTTTCTATAATAGATATTTTAATTACGAAGTCTAATAGTTGTTTTAACTTATATAATTTTCGATATTATTATTATTGATTTGGTCAGTATATTATCTAGATATCATACAACTATAAGAGTTAGTATATAATGATGATTTCTATTATTAGGAAATTAATTCGTTTTTTGCAATGTTTTTACCAACAGTCACTTAAATAAAAATTAACATGGTTGATGAAAAATTATCACAATGTTGAAGAAAAATGATATTATATACCAAAATATTAAATCAAAAAAAATACATTCAATTTAAAAATCAGTAATACCCAAATAGGTATTTTTATAAGAAAATGTTTTTGGCCCGGCAGATGGTTGAAATTTCACAAGAAAGAAGAGAAAAAAATCATTTTCGTATTTGCCAAACACATTTTTCTGGGAAGTAAGTAGTTCGCTTGCTTGTCCAAATGATCGTTAATTTAATATGTTGATTTTTTTATTGAACATTAAACAAGCAAAAAAGTTTGGTAAATTTTATCGACTAGAATAAATATAATTTATTGGATGCCATCATTAATGTTTATGTATTTCTTTTTTTTATATATTTCAGTGCCTGAAATAGAAATGGCATAGTTTGTTTGTGTATAAATCGTTTTTGTATGTCGTAGCATTGAAAAATGTTTTTATTTTGATTTTTTCATAAAAAAACACTCGGTATAATTTATTGCATTGAAGCTTACCGATTTTGATTTCATAAAAAAAAATTTACAGTGTGAGATACAAAAAATCAAGCCTTTTTTTTGTTTTGGAATTTAAAAAAATAATTTAATAATGATAGCAGCTGTGCTTTGGATACTTTTATGTCTTATATCTGCAGTAGAAAATTATTTGCTTAGAAGAAATTTTAAAATTTCATTAAGTTTTTGTGTACTTCTGTTCAATTTATGGTCATAATTTCCTTGATTTATAAATCCCACATGGCCCGCACCCCTCTCTGTTTATGATTAAAAATTATATTTCACCCCATCAAAGTGAAAGTTGGTCTTTTGCCCTCAGTTTTGCAAAATTTCTCCTTATAGGCTACTTGCTTTAACGGCAAACTTTCGACGCTTAGCATATTAAAGCATCTCAAATGAAGAACACACAAACAAAACAGGTTATGTCAAGTGTTAATTAGTGACTCTTATTAGAATTTCGGATTCACTTAGAAGGGAAATTATTTAAGTTTTAAGCTTGTAGACATAAAAACGACTAATTAAGATCCCAAATGAACATTTGAAGCTAATCAGAGTCTTTGAATTTTTCATTCAAGTCATTTTGTATCGTAATGAGAAAATATAAAACATCAATTTAATCTGATTGGATTTATTACACTTCAGCTCTTTTCTCAAATTGCCTAATATTGACAATATGTTTTTAAATTGGAAAAGCAAGATATACAGTTCTAACATTTCTGTATAAACGAACAGGTGACTTATTCACATGACAATTGATAATAAATATACAATAAAACTTACCCCCAGCGAGTACTACAGGGTGAATTTATTACAAATATTGATTGAAATGGCATTAACTTGGTAGAACTCTATTATAAAACGGTGAAAAATAACAAAGTATTTAAGTTTTATGAAAATTTGCAGAACTTGCAAGACGTCATGTAAATTCAAAAAAAAAAAATTAAAAACAGTGAACTCTTGACATTCAATGAGAAATGTTGAAAAATGAGTTTTACTCCATCATGTACTTTCAATAAGAAATTACATTTCACTTCTGAATTATGAAATGTCATTTCTTAGTATAAAGGCATTGTATAAAAAATAATCATATATTAACATATATATCCTGTTTCATCCATCGCAATCATTGATAATGCTGAAAAATAATAGGCATTAAACGACTAAATATAATTCAGGTAAATTATTTTAGAAGAGAATAACGAAATATTGTGTCACATATTTGAACATCAAAAGTTTTTTAAATTGAAATATGTAACTTATTAATAATTTTATTTAAAGAAAATACTGTTATTTGAAATAAAGATTTGAATACTATTGTATTCTTGATATTATTGATTTCAAGCGAAATACATGACTGAATGAATTATTTTTTTATTGCGAATGGAAGGTGCCCATGGAAACAACAATTTGCGTTATTTGATATAAGTATGCTAAGATATAAATAATTATATTGAATTCACATCCCTCTTTCTTCCCTTGCGTTTACTAAAATGTTTAATGTGGTAAGTTGGTATGCATGCGCAAAATGATTCGGGGGACTTAATTTTGCGGTGTTTATAAGGTTATATAAAATTTATAAGTTTCTTGAATCAATTAAACTCAACTTAAGTAATGAGCGCAAAATGTTTTACTTATAATTTATAAAGCTCCAAGAAAATTCATATGAGATTAAAAGTACTTACACGCCTTATGTTCTTTTGAATTTTCGAGTGGGGCTGAAAATCAAATATTTAAAAGGCGCAAAGAGTAAAATAATTAATATTAAAGCACTTGCCACAGTTTATTAGGTTGAAATGAGAGTTTTATGAAAATGGTCAAAGGGCAAGCTTACTTCAGAGTGCTTGAAACTTTTGTGATTCGTTATCTGGTATAATAGAATATAATTTTAATATAATTTTATCTGAGAAAAATATTCCTTTCATTTTCGTTTCCAGTTTCGAGCGAACACATTGTTTATGAAAATTTTTACGAAAATGGCCTGTAAGTCAATCAAAATTGATATATCGCGCTAAAAACTGTTGAACGATTGCTAATAGTTTCGTTTATGTCGTCTAGGACAGAATAAGGTGACAGATAAAAATAACATACATACCCTCAAGTATAAATCAAGAAATGTATTGATTGAATTGGCATTTACTTGGTAGAACTCCATTATAACACAGTGAAAAAATAGCAATGCATTTCAGTTCAACATTTTTTTTATAGTATATAGTTGATAGCTATTTCGGCTCACGCATCGTCAGAACTAACGATGGTGAGCCGAAATAGCTATCAACTATATCTTATAAAAAAATTGTAGATCTAAAATACATCTTTTTTTTCACCATGTTATATTTGAGTTCTATCAAGTAAATACCAATTCAATCAATTCAATTACTTAACAATTTATATAAAGCCATACTGAATGAAGTTCTATAGTCAACAATAATTTATTACCAATTCAAAAAATACAGATTTGATTAGTGATTATTTTGATAGAAAAATGCTACCACCTATTTATTTAATCGACCATATTTTCAAGTCTCTGTTTTAAGTAAACATAATTTGTTGCATGATTTATTAAATGGACTAAAGGTGCTTGATGTAATTTCAATATCAAATTTGAATTATTGAAAAATTGTACGATTCCACATGTTTTGTCACTAATGACCCGAGATTCGCCTTTCTGCATCTTCAGACATTCTATCACACGGATTCAGTAGAACTGATACACAATGAATATTTTGCATCGGTTATATACGAGAGCAATTAATTGTAAAGAAAACACACAGACTCTAAGTATTGGATCAAAACATAGAAGTAAAATAACTTTCAATACTAACACGGTGAAAAAAATAGCAAATGTATTTTGGTTATGCAAAATTATTTTTAAAAAATATAGTTGATAGCTGTTTCGGCTCACGCCATCGTCAGAACTATACTTAAACTAACATTTGCTTATCTATATATACAATAGTTGTGCAGAAAAGGCACACTATACATCCTCTCTCCTGTTTTAACGGCCTAGCTTGTTACTTTCACACATTTTCAGTTTACATGTGGGACGGAAGTGGTCATTACGGAAGCAAATCAGACCACTTCCTTGTAATAGGGCTGGACTAGTGGGGATACTATTATCTTAGATTGTTCGTTAAGAATCCTTTTTGATAATTGATGTCTATTGATTTCCAGCTGTTCCAAATTTTCTTATTAGCTTGTTCTTACTACAAAGATGCAAACATTTAGGTGCTGAGTTTGAATTTATATTTTTCACCGTCTTATAGATCAAGAACATTATTTATCGTCGAAAAATCCATAATTGATCATTTTAGTACGTACTAGTAAAATGTTTACGTTTTAATTCATTTTTATGGTCGAACCTCTGGACAAATGAAATTAATTCGATCCGATCCAATGAACACTGCATCCTAAAAACAATGTGTTGAACACATTTCTTAATTTGATTTTTCATATTTGTATGTAATATATAATTGTAATATGTATAATTGAAGAATTCTCTGTACGCACTTTTAAATTGCGTTTAAGGTGTTATGAGTAGCCTACCTCAACATATATTTAGCTTTCTTGCATCAGAAGTCTACAGTGGAATGGTACTATCTTGGAATCAGCATGAAAGAAAGGCTGGCAGACAACTCCTGGGACACTTTTAACTTTACTAGTAGCGATCATGTGTCAAGAAAAGCGTCTGAGTGTCACTTAGTCGTGTCGGAATTATTGTTACCCACCAACTTGCCGACATCTCTGACTATTTTATTCTCCTAGCTCGTTTTACAAGACACGAAGAAACAGCAGCGCTATTAAATATTTTATTAATTTTCGGAAAAGAACCCGCTACATTGAACATTTTTTTGACTGACAAAAGGGACTTCTTTTCAAAATACTAACATTGTTAATCTCAACGTATATAAAAAAAAATTGTACCAACTTCAAAAAATATGTAATTGATTAAAAAAAATGATTTTAATCAAGCTTGAAACTGAAAAAATAACAATATTTAAAAAAGTAAAAGTAAATATTTATATCAAATTTGGATTGTTACAACTTTGTACGATTCCATGTGTTTTGTCACTAACGGCCCGAGCTTCGCCTTTCGGCATCGTCAGGCATTCTACCTGTGGAATCGTACAAAGTTGCAACAATTCATATTTGATATTGAAATTTCATCAAGCACCTTCAGTCGATATCATAAATTAATATATATACATAATTCAAAAATGATTAATTTTAACATTGTCAATGAGTTATGTTTATTGATTGAATTGGTATTTATTTGATAGAATCCATGATAACACGATGTAAAGATAACAATGTATTTTAGATCTAATTTTATTTTTATAAGACATATTTGATAGCTATTTACGGCGTGAGCCGAAATAGCTATCAATTATATATTATAAAAAAAATTTTAGAACTAAAATACATTGATATTTTTCCAGCGTGAGTTATGTTCATTTAGTTGTAATATTCTTATTGTAAAGGAACCAAAATTTTTATTTATGCTTGAAAAGTAAAAACAGTAAAAAAATAAATTATACGTCAATACCTTTAAAAATATGAAAAAGGGTACCAAATAAGGGAAAAAATATTATGTGCCTATGACGACTAAAACAAAAGCGAATGATAGAAGACGAAATGAAATACAAATTAGCTTGCCCACGCTTGCAGAAAATTCAAAAACTTAATCCCCTCGTTTGACTGCGGACCTGGCGACGCCGCCATTCATATTTATTTTATTTATGAACAGGAAAAATTATTTTTTCACCCGCGCAGGTCATTTTTGAAAATAACAAAAAAAATATGGGATTTGGAAATATTAACCTCTTGCAGGATTAGAAATGAACTTTCCGCCTTTCATTATTCCATTTTTTATCTGGATGCTTGTTGATGAAACGTTAATTGAAAACCTACGTAATATTTTCAAAATCGTCACTCCTGATAATTTAAAGTATTCTGGTATGATGATGAAATAGTAATGTTGTCATATGACGGTGAAAAATATGAAGATAAATGTATTTTTTCACGATGGCTCATTATGCAGTTGTTATATAAATAAAATTTTAAAAAAAGAATTCATTCATAAGCTTTTAATAATAACAAATGATTCAATTCTAACATAGAGTATTCTATTAAAACCATCCACGGCATACTTTATTTCATTTAAAGTTTAAAATTGTACTTTTATCAAAATTAAGCAGTAAAAACTTAAATTAACAACTGTCAGTACTTTCAAGTCTGGAGTACGTTATTTTGAAATGTGAAGTTTTCTCATATTAAATACCGGAATACTTTCGTCAGTTTTAATACTAACATTTTTTAACTTAATATTATTATGAACTCACCCTTTGCCTAGTGGCATCAAGAGTGTACTTTTAATTTTGTTTCTCCTTTCGGACATTAACATAAAGTTTACAGTGACGTACATCTTTTTTAAAATCTATATTATATCATTGACGACCCAAGACTTTGAATTGCTGTCATAATATCAATGAATAAATTGATAATATTATATTTTTTTATTACCTAATTATTTTCTTAATATCGAATCCTTATGCTCATAAATTGATAATTTTTATTAACGTCTACATTTTTTTTTCAAAAATAAATATACATCAGCCCCCTAAATGTGAAAGAAATAATCAATATCCCGTTCCCTAAATAAAAAATGTGGCTTCTATTTTAGGAAGAATTGATTTTGTGAAAGTTATTAATTTTAGTTATGTTCATGTCAAAAGGAATATGTGAAAGTTCTAATGCTAAAAAAATATTTATTCGCAAAAATATATACCAATTAAATCAAAAAAAAAAATGTTTGAATGTTTGAATCGTTGCTGCTTGGGTATATATATATATATATATATATTTTTTTTGGAAAAATAACATTTTACACACAATAATTAATATAAATAGGACACATAACCCCGAGTGATATTTTTAAGGCTTTTTTTTTTTTTTAATTTTTTTTATTATTTTGATATTAAAAATAGCGCTATTCGATTTTGATACCATCACGTATTTGTTTACAATTGTTTAGCTTTCGATGAAATTATGTCAATCGCTGAAAAATATACTTTACTATCGTTAGTTGTGTGCGATGGAATATTGTTGATGATTTGAAAATTAACATCGTGCATAGAGATCAACATAAAAATAGTGAGAAAAACCAACTCACAATTTATCTGTAATTGCACTTATTCTGCCATAGCTATAAAACGGCATGTATAAGAAATAAAAAGCTAACTATTTTAAATAAGAAATGAATTATTAGAATAGTACTAAAAATATGTTTTTATTATTTAAAATATCACGCTTTTCCATCAAGAAGTAACAGTTAACGCTTTCAATAATTAATTGAAATAGTTAACTGTTGGTTTCCATGATATCCCTCATTTTATACTCGCACTCTTCAAAATGGGAATGCCACTAAAAAATGTTATTAATGCATTTTGTTAGGAATCCATACGCTTCAGATTGCGAGGGGTATGAAAAAATAAATATTCTTTTAATTCAATGAACGGCTCATATAAAACCACGCTACTGGTAAGAATTTCCACACTGAAAAGTGTAACATTTTAATTAAAGACACGGCGGTTGCAATAAATCCAGAGGACGGGTAAAAATTGCTTAATTTACTTAAAACCTTATGCAAATGTATCAAGGTAGGCAAACTCCTTTGTTTTTTGTCAAATAAAGAGAATACGGCACCTACCACGGCAATGGACTAAAGCAAATTTGTTCGGTTGACAGACTGGGAATGAAAAAATGACGCAAATAACAGGACAACGGAAAGCCTAATGAAAAAATAACGCATATTTTTTGAGCCCAACTCAAAATTTACTCGGTCCTGTTTAATTATGCTGACAAAAAATTAGAAGTCTCCCTTCGTACACAATAAAATGAGTAATGCGATTCAACGCGACACGAGATATTTCAAAATTAAAAAAAAAAAAAAATTATTAGCTGGTTAAAAAAATAGTTTATTATTCGTTTCTTTATTTTATTCCAGCATCCTTTTAAACTATTATACATAAAATCAATATAAATCAGAATTAATTCTTAGGCTAAGCAATCCAGTTTCCGTATGTACGCCATAGCCTTTTTACCGCAATATTTTCATATAAATATATGAAATAAAAACATCGAACGCTAAAGACGATTCGGTGATCTGAATGACAAGTTGTGTGAGTGAAATATATTATATTTAATTTATGAATGAGTGGTATAATTTTTTAAATAATAAAAACACATTTTTAGTACTTATTTCCACAATACATTTTTTGATCAGGACCGATTTCGCTCATCGCGAGCATTATCAGTATTATTCAGATGATGATAATGCTCGCGATGAGCGAAATCGGTCCAGATCAAAAAATGTATTGTGGAAATAAGTACTAAAAATGTGTTTTTATTATTTAAAATATCATGCCTTTCCATCAAGAAGTGACAGTTAACACCTTAAAAGTGAGTTGTATAATATTAAAAAAATACTCACGGTATAAATAGTTAATTCGTAGCAACTATCGCATTGTTAGCTATCTATAGGATTATATCTAAAGCTTAAAATGTTTTCAGATTTCGATAATTTTGAATACATTGGTGTTTGAATAGAAAATTGCCAAAATATAATACCTACGCAACGACATGCTAATAAATTTTTCAAATTTTTAAGCCAATATTCACTTTTCTATTCAAAAGAGTGGATTCGGTTTTTAAATTTTAACGTTGTTTTATTAAAAGGCAAATAAACTCCTTTGAGTAATTCGAAATTTTCCGTTAAATGTAATAGTAAATAAAAAAAATCTGTTAGAATGCTACGCGGCGCAAAAGCGCTGCGATCGTTTGTATCGAAAATTGCGGCGCAGCGCAAAAGCGCTGCGAGTTTCAGTGTGTTTTCGGTGCTCCGCGGGAGTGCACGTACGCTAACCTCGCGCGTAATTTGTAATGAGAGTGCATTCTTATACATTTAAAAATAACTTTTATCGTTTTTTATATTATTTTAAAATATCACTGCTCGAAACCATCGTAAGGGAAACAAATCGATATGCTGCACAGTTTTTGGCCTCGCACACTGTATCGGATAATTCTCGAGCAAAAAAGTGGACGCCGACAACAATATACGAAATGAAAGCCTTTATTGCTGTCATACTCGAAATGGGAATAACGAGAAGGCCAACAATTAGTAGTTATTAGTAGCTATTTGTGCGGCAAAACATAATTGTTGAGCTATTTTTTTTTGATTTTTTATTTTCTAAAAGAAATAAAATACAATAATATTGATATCACTTTATGTTTAATAAACATTAATAAACAATAAACATTTTATCTTTATAATGCAAAAATAATTAATAAAATTGATTGATATTTGTCTAAGTTAGAGTGTTTTATTTGAGACCATTATTTTTTCCTCTAAATTAATCAATATGTGTATAGCAATTTTCATTTATTTTTGCCAAAATTGCTTAGCACTAAAACGGTTAATATTATATTTGCATACGCTTGCTTATATGTTGACCGATATTTTTTGCTGTATGATAATAACAATCTTCAAAATAAATCTCACATTGATTTTAAGTATTTGTTATATCACATATGTTAACAAATTTGCAGACAGTATATTGTTGATAGGACATCTAATCTCTCGTCAATCTTTAGATACATGTAAAAATCTTTTATTTTACATTAGGAAGTATTAGCCCTTAACTGTGTGATAACTTAGAAAGAAAGACTATAAGCATTTAGTCGTATTACTGTTATTATTATTTATTTTTAAATTTACTTTATTATTTACGAGTATTAACATATTTCGCATATGTAGTACAAATTCATTCAAATAGATCCTTAGAGCTGAACATTTAAATGTAATACAAGATAAAGGAGACTAAACTATGGCTGCAAAACGATATAACGTGAGAGCAGTATCCAGTTTCATTTAGAGAACAAAGCTCAGCAATTCAAGCAACTCCACGACTAATTCTATTCGCTGAGTGACGTTTCGCGGAAGACACCGAATAATAACGAATTCTCTCATCGCAGGTGGCAGGTAACGGTACTATTATTTCAATTACAAAAGCCCACTGAGGGATCCATTCATTAGAATCAGTCGCGGAACGCACGCCGTCGCGCTTTCACGTAGGTATTCCTCGGGTTAGTATGTACGTACCAATGTCACGCCGACTTTCCCGCAAACAATTAAAGTTTGTAAGAGCAATTTTCCAGCGTTTTCCTTCCCCCTTGAAAGATACTCAAAGGCGCACGAGTACTTGATTAAAAAAGTATATAATTCTATTATAGAATTGATCGTCTGTCTGTTAACCGCAATGCAACAGATGATATCTCTATCTTCCTTAAATAAATTATGAATCAAGGAACAAAAATATTCAAGTCATCCGTCAGTTAAGCAACAATTTTAATAAAGCAAACTAGACGAATCTTTCTATTAAAGTGTTTTTTTGCGTTTTAAATGTAATTCGTAGATACTATAATATATGAGAATCGTGAATATTCAGATGCCAAAAACAATATAAGCGATGAGAAATTTTCAAATACAAACTTTATTATTTTACATTACATTTCAAAATGCAAATTTATTCAGATAATTATAAAAAGAAATAAAAAATTACTCATGATATTTTGACACGGTGAATAAATAGCAATGTATTTTAGGTATACAATTTTTTTTTCAAGTTGTAATTGATAGCTATTTCGGCTCCTATTTGACGATAGCGTGAGCCGAAAGAGCTATCAATAAATATTTTTTTTGTTTTGATATAAATCAGTTGATAATGCTCGCGATGAGCGAAACCGGTCCAGATCAAAAAATATATTGTGGAAATAAGTACTAAAAAAATGTGTTTTATTATTTAAAATATCATGCCTTTCCGTCAAGAAGTGACAGTTAACACCTTAAAAGTGATAAATATAATTGTAGAATTAAAATAAATTGCTATTTTTTCATCGTGTTATAATGGAGTTCTACCAAGTAAATGCCAATTCAATCAATACGATGATATTTTGGCTTAAATGATTTTATGAAATCAATCAGTCTTCGTTTTGTTGCAGAAACATAAGGAATGAAATTGGAATACATAACCATCGTAGCCTATCATTTGTCGTTTTCTATTTTTGATTTTTATAAAAAAAAAAAAACACTACTTACGATAAGAACCGCACGCACTACACTGACAAAAACCAACGGCCTCCGCCAAGAGTTTTCCGCCGAGTTCAAAATTCAAAGCTCAAATTTCATTCCCCTCTTCCACCCATCTGGCCCTTCCTCCCCCAACCTCGACGGACCGTATGAATTAATCGTAGTTTCGAGAACATCTTCCCCAAGCGAGCTTTAAATTTCATTTACTTGCCACTGCATATTTGCAAATACGCTACTCGCGCGGGTATGGTTTGTTAGGCAGAGAGTTGCAGCTTCATACCACAAAAGATGATAATGCAGATCTATTACTGAAGAAAAGAATGAAAAAAAAATAGATATAAAGATAAGAGTATTGCAAGGTTAATTTGATTTTATGGAAAACGATTATTATTATATGGAGATCAATAATATAGCTAAAAATAGTCATATGAAGTTATAAATATAAGATTTGCTGATTTTAATGTTAATAAAATAATCAATATGTAGTAAAATCGACACGTTGCTACCCAATGAAGATAAACTGACCGTTTTTAGATAAACTGAATAAATAGCGAATAACACAAAAAAATAAACGAAGCCAATGGTGTGATATAGCTATTTATTTTTAATTTCAATTTTCTCGAACCTTATGGATTTCTTGATTGAATTGGCATTCACTTGGTGAAAAATAGCAATGTATTTTAGTTCTACAAAATTATTGTAGAACTAAAATACATTGCTATTTTTTTCACCGTGCTTATAGATTTCATCTTTTGGAAAATTACTGAAGAAAATATAGCGAGCCTTATACCTCGGACGCGAATATTTTGAATAGCACATTTCATGCAGGATGTCCCAGATTATATCCTATTTTTTGTATATATGTTTTTGATTTTCCAATGCTTTAATTTCTTTTATTGATTTAACAGGTCATCAATATTATAACACAGGTGTGGTTTTTTTTATAAGTGTACCTACCATCTAAACAATCTCAATCTTCTCCTAATTTTGAGCCTATACATTTATAGCGGAACTTTTATCAATAGTCGTTGATATATTAACTTTTTATTTTTTCAAGAGAAAAAAAAATTTAAGTGGTTCTCGAATAAACCTCATGCTAGGGTAATATTTCTCGGCACATCCAATTTTTTATAATTATAAAATTCTAAGGGTATTTCGTCCTTAAAGACACCAATTCTTTGGACTACAAATCGATTGATAAAATTAATGATGTCTACAACTGAATACAAAGGAGTTGACCGCTTGGATACAGTCCGAATTATCGGTTGTAAATTTTATAACATGCTTTTAAAATTTAACAACAAATCATAAATCCGTATTAAGAAGAATTGTAAGGGGTTCAATTCCTTCGAAGACTTCCGCGTGTATGATCAAGGCCGAACCGAAATCTTCAAGCGAATGAATAATAATACCAGATTAACAACGAATTAATCTTAGAGAATCGACAAAGACATTATTACAATCGGTAATATGACCTAGCGTTTTCGTTTCCTCACTCGTATTGCTCTGTCTTTGTTGCTCGCACGTGGAAAGCTAAGTGATTAATGAGCGAGGCATACTCCTTTGGGAATTGTACGCGAACTTCTTCAAAGTAAGAGGCTGACGTCTTGATATAGAAGCCCCCCTTGCTCTCTGTTTTTCGCTTTCTTCCATTGGCTTGCAAGTGCTTTTTGAATGCAGAATAATGATATGCAGAAACAGGTTCGATATTCAAACAATAAATGTATTAAAAATCAAGATTTTTTGTAATGATAAAATTATGCCAAGTGTTTTTACAAAGTTGATTTATGATAAAAAAGTACATTTAAGTGAAGAAAGAATATGAAAGTGGGTAGAAGTTTTGTATTCATGTCTTTCTTGCTATTGTAAATCTAACATAAATTGATAGAAATATTCTTAAATCAATAATTAAAAAAATTAATATATAATGATTTTAGTACAACATACAACTTGGTATTAATCTAATTTATGAAATCGACTGAAGGTGCTTGATGGAATTTCAATATCAAATTTGAATTGTTCCAACTTTGTACGACTTAAGTCAGTTCTGTTGAGACAAAAGTAATTCTGAAAAAACTTTAATAACTATTAATTTATGATATCGACTGAAGGTGTTTGATGGAATTTCAATATCAAATTTGTCAGTTCTGTTGCATCCGTGTGATAGAATGCCTGAAGATGCCGAATGGCGAAACCCGGGTCGTTAGTGACAAACATGCGGAATCGTACAAAGTTGTTACAATTCAAATTTAGTATTAATCGTTGCTTATTTATGATACACGTGTATCTATTACAGAAAACGCAATTAAGTTTTTATCCTGAAATAAAAAAAGTGTTTTAACACTAGTTATATTTCATTTATAAAAGTTGGGTCTTTGATAATGTAATATTATACATAAATGTCATGAATCAGTTTGGTAAGCCACTGCGCAATATAATTGAGGCGTGATATAATAACTTTCCTATGCGTCATAGAAAGACACTTACTGTTTCCGTCTTATCTTTGATAGCTACGCCATCTATTGAGAGTCCTGATACACAGGCCAGAATTATTTATTAAATTTGACAACATATCTTACTTTATGGTCAGAGAACGAAACATGTCTATGGATTTATAGAGTATATATATATATATATATATATATGTATATACATAACACAAACAATAATTTTTCATTAAAAAATGAGTTTTTTTTAAATCTATCATTAATGTGCTGTGAATTTCGTTTTATAAAATTATATTGTAGGTAATAAATTTTTTTGAATTGTAAAATGAAAATCAGTAAAATCCAACAATCTTAAAAGGCATTAAATATCATTGTTTTATTTAGTGTTTCTTTTAAGTATGTTGTTTGATTTATGAAAAATCTGTTTGTACGCGAAAAATAAAACTATTTTTTACGATTAATCGTAACCCTGCGAGCTGCGATTCTATTATTGCATTAAAGTGTAATTTTCTACATAATATTTTTTTTTCAATGCAACTTGAAGTTATTGCTTATGAAATATTGAAAACAGTCATAATCCATTTAATCAGTGTCTGATTTAAATTTAAATTTAAATTTAAGTGTATTTAAGCTACCCAGCTAACCTATTGACAAAAAAAACAATATCTAGCAAATGACAATCCGACAATCCAGGCTTAATTGGATGTATTTATTCATGTGATTGAGACGGCATTTAGTTGATAGAACTCAATTATATTACGGTGATAAAATATCAACATGTTTTAGTTCTACAAAAATTGTATATCTTTTATTGAAAACTATTTTTTTTGGAAGTAAAAACATTGCTAGTTTTTCACCGTTGTAATTTTTGCCGTCTTTCGTAAAAAGAATATTTTATTGCTGACGAATTTTTGTTTTCGAAATGGCAAGCCAAAATGCATCCGAGTAACGACGAAAGAAAACAAGGCTCCAGGGGGGGGGGGGGTGGAAAAGCTGTCCACGGGCAAAAAGCTCACTTACTGGAACACCAAAGCTGAAACGTTAAGGCAGTAAACACCGGCGAGCCAAATCTCTTTCGTGAACCCATTTCAACCCCCTTTACACTATAGTAGTTAAAGTACTATTTTAGTTTTTGTTAAAATTTTGATTTTATTCGTTTAAAAGCATCGTAGTCTTTACTCAACTGTTTTGCTTGGATTTCAGTTCTCAGGTAAAAGATTAACAATAAAAATTTGAGAAAATCATTTTAGAGGAAAAGTTCTTATCGTATAAAGTTAGACACAGTTAATGAATATTTTATGTTGGTATATAGATTCAAGCGTTATTTGTTTTAAGACGTCGTTTTAATAGCTATTTGCTAGTTTACAAGGTGTTAATCATTTAAGGAAAGGACAAAAGGATTGATAAAAAATAATATATTGAAGAAATAACAATACAAAAATCAAGATCAATTATTATAAGGTAATATTGTAATCAATGAAAAATTAAACATTGACTTTTTTAATTTAATCATCTTTATCCTGTAATTTGTTAATAATAAAACAGTGAATATTCTTCATACTATATACAATATAATTTATTGTCACTTATATCTCACATAAGAATTAATTGAAAATTTGTCTAAAGTTGTACAAAAATTTTTTTTTTTAAATTAATCTGATCCAACTTCTGTATTCTAATAATAAAAAGCAAAACAACATGTAAGTCATTCTATTTAATTTTCTTATTTCAGATCTAATTAAAAAATCAATGAACGGGTTTTTAAGGCAAGAATGATTTATTTGAAATACTCACATATGTCACTGTTTATATCTATGAATTGTTTACAAGAATTATGAAATTTATAAAAGTATCATGTGGTGCAATTGACAAGAGTGTTTTAAAAATGTTTATTAGATTCATAAGAAGATGCAGTCAGTGATATTGAATATAATAAGTAACTTTTATAAGCCTTGTAGCTAATATTACAGAGTGTGCAAAGTTGTCGGTGTAATCTTGAAGTTTAGACGGGGTTGCGAGGGGCCTACATCTCGCTGCACTGAAGAGTAAGGGGCAAGATGAGTTTATTACATTTACCCAGTCCTGTCTTCAACTATAATATTTTTACATAGGCGCACCTGCACGAAACAAGGCAATGCTAGCGAAAGTCTTTTTACATGGTTAAATTCCATATTTAAATATTTAACTCAAGTGAAATAAACTTACATTTATTCTTAAGAATCCAGAAAAATAAATTAAAATATATATTCTATTGTATTATCTTAAATTACATGTAACGTAAATAAAAGTGTACGGCCTTTATTGACTGCACTCGTATTTACTTCGTAGAAATTTATTATAACACGGTGAAAAAATAGCAATCATTTGAGTTCTACATAAATTACAAAATATTTAGTTAAAAGCTATTTCGGCTTTTCGTACAACTTATATTTGTAGACTTGTTTTTTATAAATAGACTAGCTTGTAAATTTTATTCCATCAATTGATAATGCTCGCGATGAGCGAAACTGGTCTGATAAATGTAAATAAGTACTATGAAATAAAAATGTGTTTTTATTGTTTAAAATATCATGTTTTTCCATCAAAAAGTGACAGCTAACACTTTAAATTGACAATTTTTATACTTCTTTCGATAATTTCATAGTATGTCTAGAGGTTTCTCTAATCGAAATCATTATCAAATGATTACCAGAAAAAAGTTAAATAAGTATTCAAGTTTTGTCCGTAATCTGCTAAATATTATAAACCACGAAACATCAAGGTTGGGCTATTGGACATTATTCATTGACACACAAATAATATTAAGTATTTATTTAATAACCTTTTTTATTTTTTAACTATGAGTCATTAAGGAACGATTACGAAGATAATGATAATTGAAGTTGGTAAAATGTAATAGATGTGCTAAATTAATATTAAATTAAATCAATATTTCCTACCCAAATCATTAACGATATATATCCCTATAATTTTGACGGAATATGCTTAGTATTTTACGATGTTTTGACCAAAAACTATCGCATTTGAAAAGTAATTATTGAAACGTCACTGCTATTAAATACTCCACACGCATAATTAAGTTGCTCCATCGAGTGTGTGGAAACTGTGTAAAGTTATACAGGTCTAATCATGCGGTAAATTAGGGTTATTACCGTCTGTACACACGGCATGTCGGCTATGTACGTAAATCACTTAACATAACGTGATATCTCCAAAGTTAAGCGCCTTTGCACGGCTCTACCAAAAAGCTGCCTCTTAATAACACGTTAGAACCGCGGCTTCCAGAACACATTCATAATGCAGCTTCAAATAATCGAATTTATATCATCCCTGGGTACTAAGCGTTACCCTATAAATGTTTACGCCTTTGGCATATCTTAAGGCACAGCAACGTTAACCGTTTTTGAATGACTACTTGGAGTGTCTCAGGAGTAGTCACTTAAGACATATTCATGCATCGTTCTCAATCATAAATAATTTTTATTATAATATATAGTAATATTTGTATTCAACTTACGGTGATTTTTATATTGTTCTGATAATTATAAAATATACCACTCGTAAACAAGAATTCATAATTATTCAATAACAGAATAACGAACACGTTTTATAAAAATAATTAATACAAGTTTGTTGATGTAAAATTTGTATAGATTTCTTTGAGAAAAAACTCTATTGCAATGTTGACATAGGTACGTAAAAATGAAAGATAGCAAAGCATTCATTTGAAATTAAAATACAAAAAAACTTTATTTAAAGTTTGTTAATGACATAGTTGGCATTTATGCTTGACTATATTTTTCAATTTATCGATATAAAATGATAATTTTAATGGTATAGGGATATTGTAAGAAAACAACAACAAAACAATAATTATTTGTTTTATATTAAATGATAATATTAGTTAATTGAAAATGGTAGACGATTGTTCGATGAATGTGGCGATGAAGGTAGCAAGTCAAAAAAAATGTCAGAACCAACACTTAAAAGCTGTTTTCAGTTTTCAAAATGAATAGCAGCAATGTATTTTTTTTACTCTAAAATTATGTGAAATTTGTGTAGACATAAACGACTTAATGTGCGTTCATTTAAGACGATCTGTTGGGTGTAAATAGTATGAATGTGTTAAAGGGATCCTCATCATATAAGATTCAGTGTCGTGTTATTTTACGGTCGGATTAGAACTTTGCTAGGTTATTTCATTTCCGATGAAGTAACTTACGTATAACGTTATTTACCTGTGACGTGATGATCCTTTCCTACCCAATAAAGTCAACGGTTATAGTGTCACAACATCGCTTAATATTGATAATATAAACACGAATATATTTAGAGTATACCACTAATAATCCAGACCAGCTTTAATGATCCAGGGTTTAATGAATTAAGCTAAGGACAATCTTATATTACAATAATAAATAAAATTTCATTCTGATAAGTAAGCCTCATAAAGTTACTTGTAAAGACTAAAGCGATTGCAATCCAGGATACGTGAACGGGTTCTATTATTTACTAAGATACCAAGCTTTCATAAAAATAAAATCATAACTTTTCATTTTAGTTATTGATTATTGGCTAAGGGTTAAAATTTTTGGACTGCAGCGTTTATGAGTCACAAGAAAGCGACTTCCTTTAATAGGTGTCATTGACTGCAATGTCGATATGTCGAATATAATATTTCTTTAGGGCATGTGTCACTTACCAATAAGACATATTTTATGCTCTTTGTCTCACCATATTGATGTCCTTGCCAAAGTTGCAGGAAATGTCGAATCAAAAATATTAATAAACTAAATCTATTTAATTTCTAAGACAAAAACCCGAATCCGATGTCTCTATTATTAAAGATATTAATGTTGGGGGAACTATTATACGAACAGTTTTCTGTAAAGCTAATAAATGCACCATTTAATGGCTTAATCATTTGTTTTCATTTTTGGGGCATATTTATTAGGAAACAAAAATACTTTTGATTGAATTGGTATTTACTTGGTAGAACTCCATTACAACACGGTGTAAAAAATAGCAATGTATTTTAGTTCTACGAAATTATTTAAAAAAAATATAGTTGATAGCTATTTCGGCTCACGCCATCGTCAGAACTATGATTTAACTAACATTTGCTTATCTATATATAGCTGTGTAGAAAAGGTACACAATACATCTTCTCTTCTATTTTATCGGCCTAGCTTGTTACTTTCTCACAATAAAACTAAATTTTCAAAAATTGTAAATGAAACGAAAGGCGGCTATGACAATAAGTTTACATGTGGCACGGCAGTGATCATTACGGAAGCAAATCAGACCACCCGCAGGAATAGGTTGAACTAATGGGGACGCTATTATATTAGTTTGTTCGTTAAGAATCCTTTGTGATAATTGATGTCTTTTGATTTTCAGCTGTTCCAAAGCCGTCATTCTGCGACCCTTACTACAAAGATGCAAACACTTAGGCGCTGAGCTTGAATTTATATATGTGATTCCTTTACAACGTGATTAGCGAATTGTTAATCTGTTTTTTTGCTGTTGAATGATTTTACATGCTTCTTATCTCGAGTGGTTATACTTCTACCTGTTTGTACGATATAAACGGATAAACGAGCCACATGACATTTTATAAATACCGCTTCTTAAATAATTTTGTAGAACTAAAATACATTGCTATTTTTTTCACCGTGTTACTTTGATTATAATTATTTTAAAATATTACAATCAATGAAGGTGAACATTAAGCAATCAAAAGCTTTATGTCCCTTTATTAACCGTTTCGAGATACACAAAACCTCAAATCGGGTACTGGCGTCAGTTCCACAAAACACAACACAAAGATGAAAGTCCGGCGGAGACAAGGGTGAGTCGGCGGTAATTCTGTGGCTTCACACAGGCTCGCCACTACTGGGGTCACCCACGAGCTACCCACGGGCGTGCTCCCTTCCCGTACTCCTAGATCCTACATCTACAAGACTGGACAAACATACGTTGTTGACCAATTATCTAATGGTGCGGAAAATCTGGGGAATCGATATTTCTTGCGAGAGTTATGAGTAGAAAAATGTCTCGCTGAAAAAGGGTTATATTTTAACCAAGACTTTATTGAAAGTGAAATAAATGTTTATTTATTGTCTATAAATATACATATTTATCATATATAGCAGTAATTATATAACATAGATATAATTCGCGACTCGAATGTCGAATAACTGATTATGAGAATTGTGTTGTCGATTATTCGATTATTACATTATTATATTACACTAGGTAAATTAACGGTCGTTTAAATTATCATAAAGAATTATCATTTTTTTAAATAACAAAAACACATTTCTTAGTACTTGTTTCCAAAATATATTTTTTGATCAGGGCTGGTTTCGCTCATCGCGAGCATTATCAACCGATGATTATCGTCATTTGATAATGCTTGTGATGAGCGAAACGGGTTCTGATCAAAGTATATATTGTAAAAATAAGTACTAAGAAATGTATTGATTGAATTCGCATTCACTTGGTAGAACTTCATTATAACACGGTTAAAAAAATAGCAATGTATTTTAGTTCTACAAAAATAATTTTTAAAAAAATATAGTTGTCAGCTATTTCGGCTCACGCCATCGTCAGAACTATGCTGGAACTAACATTTGCTTATCTATATATAGCTGTGTAGAAAAGGTACACAATACACCTTCTCTCTTGTTTTAACGACCTAGCTTGTTGCTTTCTTACTAAGAAATGTGTTTTTATTATTTAAAATATCATGCCTTTCCATCAAAAATTGAACGTTCGGATTTTTTTTTCTTTTTCTTTTAAAAAATTCTGTATCGCTAGTTGTTAAATAAATTTGAAATAAAAAAAATACTTCTGTTTGTATTTCAGATATAAATTTGAAAAAAATATTCAATATTTTTTGATAGGTTTGGTGTATTAAGCATCAAAATGAAGACAGTACTCTTGCATAATTATATTTAACTAATTTTGAATATTATTATAGGTGGTAGATTGGTATGTTTATATTACGTTTGGCATGGTTGAACTCCTCGTTATGAATACCTCAATTCTGCTTGGCTTTTCATTCAACGGATGAGATCGTAGATTCTCCTTCGACGGTCTATAGTTATCCACAAGATAAGCTCGACTATAACTGATTTTTTTTGATGTAACGAAAAGAAATAAGAAGATTATCACAGAACAGAAAAGCATGGATGTAATCCAAGTAAGAGTTGAGAACTGATCAGATGTTCTGTAAAGCGACCAAATATTTTCAAAGAATATATAAAAAGTTTGAAACACCTTGTGTTTATATTATATTTATTTTTGTCAAAGATGAAAATGATGAATTCAATAAGTAACGTCAGCAAAAGAAAAATGCATTTTAAAAATTAGCAATCTTCTAAGCCACATTCAAGATATTTTTTTGTATAATTTAAAGTACCATGTAATCTTCAATAATTTTGGAATATTTTAATACATATTAAAAACTGATAAAAGATGTTTTTAATCCATGATTACGAAATTCTTCAGATTGTTTCATGCAGACAATAACTAAGATTACATTTATTCAAATCAACTCAATAAAATATGTTTATTTAAAAGTAATCTCGAAATCATAAAATACTAAAAGATATTTCAAAAACAAATTAATCTAGCTCTTCAAAAATAATATCGTATTGAGCTCATTTCAGAATTCGGACTATATTTGTATACAAAGAGATAATATATTTTGTTTTGTGTGAATAAAAGTGATTTATGTTGGTAAATGAAATTTCATTTAATTAAATTTAATTCATTCTCTCGCTTTTGTTTTTCTGTTCCATTTTTAATTAATAAAGAAAGATTTTGAACATCGGCGTGTACTTGAGCTTCAATAGTTTCTTAAAATGTTTTACATTAAAATACACCAACTCTGCGAGTTCTTGGTGGAATGTTATTTGAGAAAAAACATTCATATATTTGGTATGCAAAATTAATACGTTAAAATAAAAATAGTATTTATAAATAGTGCTTGCTACTTCACCCTGTCATAAAATGCCATATTAAAATCGCTGAATAGTAAGTTGAATGACAGTAAACAATTGCAATTAAATTTTAAAAAAAGTTTGTTTTTATATCTTTATATTGCATTTTATTAATTGATCAAATATCAGACATTTTTTTATTTAACGATTTGAAAAGATTGAAATTGCCCTTCTAATGATATAAGTAAAGTAATATCACTGATCTCTCTCATATGACATTTTATTTACATTATTGATTCTTCTGTAGTTAAAAGTAAGACAAATTAATTTCAAATAATACGATGTTGTACTCAATTACACTCTATCGATCTTAAAACTGCTCCTAAGACATGCACACTTTAAAATATTTATTATCGATCTTTTAATTTCTTTCCATTCTATATATTATGTTTGCAAATGTGAAGCGGCGTTACAAAGTGACGGGTGATAAAAAATAATATTTTTTTTTAAAGTGGCTATATATCTACAAATAGCGACAGGAAACCAAATGAAAGATCTATTCATTCTTGATTTCGATCAAGTTTGCTTTTATTGGTTAGATAAAATATGCTACATTTGTATACATATTCATTTTCATTTGATTTATTTCACATCTATTTGCAAGACAATGAATAGTCCAAAGTAATATGAAAATTCATTATACAGGCTATGTTCTAGAATCGACAAACTGATTATGATTAAGTACACGTGTATTTCTTACCTACTAATATCTATCTCTGAAAGCTCACTCCTACGACGAGTTAAAAGCTCGGGAGGAAAGGTAATAGCTCCATAAAAATACACAGAGGTGTAAAACAATGCTTCGACAGTGGTTGTAAACCTTTTACGCCTGGCCCGCGGGCAGATAGCGACATTAATATAGCTCGCTCGTAACGATTATGATATGGAAGATAAGTATCGCAAGGAGGTTTCTCACGAGCGTTATACATTAGAATAAATAACATCTCAGGCTTTCAGTGGACCAACATACACTAATGTATTTTATGTGGATCCATTCATATGAAAATTAAATTAGGGTTTTATATTCAAACAGTCTACGCTTCAAAAAAAAAAAACATTCCAATTTTATATATTTATCAAGACATGCTATAAATTAGAAGATATTCGGGAAAGATTACAGCCATATAAATCATGTTTTGAGCATGCATAGCATTTTACATTCCTTAAAGTAAATTTCCACTGAATATTCTGAGAAGTTTTAAATTTGTGTTTTAAATGTGGTGTGTTTACTTTACGAATTAATCTCGAATGAAACTGCTGTAACTTCCTTGAGGTAAATTCTAAATGACTAATAATTGAAAAAAATATGTGGCGTATGTTCGTCGGGAAGGTTTATTGTGTTATTTGGTCGCTATTTTGATAAACATGATTTTTTATAGTTCATGTTTGGTAGTCGTGAAACAATAATCACATTTAGAAAACGTCTGATGAACCAACGAAATTCAATCGTCAATTATTGTGAATTGTGAAAATTATGTGAAACTTTGGATTCAAATAATATATACCAGGCACAGGTATTCTAAGGGAAAATCTGTCACTATTCCTATATAAACGATTATTTCATTGCTATATATTTTTTTTATTATTTTTATTCAAAATATCACACAAATAATAGAAAAGTGCTGAATTATTTTACGTAAATATTGTTGACATAATTATATTTAAATCCGATACAACGATCGATCTTCGAAATTGTCTGTGTGTGTATGCGTCACACTAATGGCTGGTGCACAGTCGATGGTTCCAATACCACGTCCTTTCGCCATTTATTTAGATAACAAAGATGTCGTAACTTATTATAATTGTTATTGTTTTGCATAAAATTCACGTTCAGCAGTGCATGCATGAAAGTATATCAGTACATTCGATACAGCGAACAATCTTAAATGATCACGTAATGAACAATTATTATTCACGGATCGTTATTAATATGAACAACATGTTTTCTGATAAAGTTTGCGACACCTGTTTACGAAGTCAAACAAAAAAGTTCATAAATAAATGAAAAAATGTAAAAAGTATTTCAATAAAAAAATAAATTAAAAAATCTATATGCTTTATCCTCTAGGTGAGGTCGTCGCAAAAGTATATAAATTAACATTAAAGAACACACGAATTTTTGTTGAAATTTTTGAAGTCTTAAATATTTTGTTCAATCGGAGAACTTTTACAAACTTTATTTTATAAGGACTGATCGCCAATCAGATGGCATACTTATTTTAATATACTTAAGAGTGAGATGATGTTAAGGAGAGCTTTAGATTTAATTAAACCATGTCCTATCTTAAAGCTGAGCAAATTTCCTCTCAATTTTTAATTCTTAAATCATAAGTTTCTTAATTTGAGATCTGTTTGTCATTTGCTTATTCAAACTATTTTATTCAGAACAAAAGGAAAATACATCTCATTTACATCACACACAGCTCTCGATACATCCCATTTTGAGGATCGTAGGGGAGGAAAATATTTTTAACGCGACAATTACTATAGAATTTCAACATTTATCATTGTCATACTCCAATTTGTTTATCAATAAATATTTTTATTATCAAATAAAAAATTTCTCAATACGACAAAGATTGATGAAATTGATAATAATTGTCTTCAAAATAACGAAATTTATTGAACACGAAAAAACTATAAAAACGTATCGAAGTTGTGTATTTTTTTTTGGTTCATGAGGGTTTTTCTAGTCGTTTCACAGCAAGTAAGATGGTTCCAGGGCCGAATCACTTTTTGTATTAAGTTTTCAATCAATCAATGCCATAGGGGCCAGCCGAGGGCTAAGTTCAGGAATAAACGTTTTACAAATAGGCTCTCTCGAGCACGGACTACTTCCTATCTTATCTCTTTGTTTTTCAAATACTTCGATATAAACCCTTCTCCTAACACATTCAATCCCAAATGAAAATCAATTTGAGGGTTTCAAAGTCTTTCAAAATTCCGATATTCTCTTTAAGTAAATTGATGTTTAACATTTGATATTGCACGATTACCATGTTTTCCGTAGCAAAAAAGTACCATTTTATTCATATAAATATTCCATATATTCCTTTAAATTCTCGGGCATGTAGAATATTTATTGTTCAGTCTCTAAACCTTTCGTATTTCAAAAAATATATATTATAAGATGGGAAATTGTCATTATCAAGGGAACTGAAATAGAATTCGTATCCGAAATAAGCATTTTCGTACATTGATTTTTTATAGGTTCATGAATTCAATACAACATATATAGGTTTCTATGTAAATCTATTTTTTTCAACTACAATCGATCAAGAATACAAGTTAACCATTAGGTGAAAACAGAAAAGATACTTTATTTTTAAATCTTAAATTGAATTTAATACTCTTTACTTATATTTTTTGAACAGTGAGTATCATATATGTACACATACAAATACTCAATTTTATTGATTGAATCGGCATTCACTAGGTAGAACTCCATTATAACAGGGTGAAAAAAAACCAATGTATTTTAGTTCTACAAAATTAGTTTTGTAGAACTAAAATACATTGCTTTTTTTTTTCACTGAATCAATTTCATTTTTAATTACTTGATAAATTTGTAAAATCTATTCTCTATGGCTTTTAAATGAATGTTTTTTTATCTATCAACGCAAGATCACTGACGTGCGTCATATAGCTGTTCATACAGTCACAAACACATACAAATGTAATACATAATATAGTACAGTAAACAAATAAATTTTAAAAAACACATCATATGCACAGTTGATTGAGAAAGATATGCTTATGAGGCTATTTGAAAAAAAATACTGTGAGTTTTCAAAAACGAATGTTTTAAACGAACAAATTAAAAATGTTGTTTTAATTGTTGTTTGTATTTTGATTTACTTTAGGATCGCAAAGTGTTTTTGTTTCGTTGTAAAGTTTTAGACGTAACGGGTTTTTTAAAATTGAAGCTGTCTTCAATTAATGACTCTAAATGAATCGGAGAAATTTTAAAACTTTTTATCTCTCTAAAGCTATATACATACTTTGATAAAATAGTTGTGATAATTAAGTTGGTTTCTAAAAGTCAAATAATGTTCGTAGTAATGGGATAAAAGATAATTGTTTCCCACCCCAGTGATGAATTCACCGAGAGCCTAGACTTAAAAAAGTGTTTGAAATATTGACGAAAAATTTGACCGGCGTAGGTAAAACCAAATAATTTGCAAATATTAATATTTAGCTCACGCCGCAATTTTGGTTTATTTTCAATTATTTAAATTTGCAAACAAAACGTAGTAATTGAATAAATAAAGAGGTAGTGTAGCAGGTAAAGGTGTAAATTCCGTCGGACCTTTAATCAATTTAATTATATAACCGCTCTTTGGGGATCAAATTGGTCGCAAAAACAAGCAAACATTATGACCCGACGATATAATAATTTTACACGCACAACAAACAAAACGAACTCAGTGATAGACGAGCCAGTTCAAAATATTAACGGGTTAAATCGCTGTTTGTTCAAAAATTATTATTCCCAATTCGTTAATAATGTGTGTTTTATACATCTGAATAATTACATCTAGCTTCCGCGTATTTAAAATAATAAAAAGCTTTCAACAATAACACATTACAAAGAAAGCGTATGATGTTTTTAATGGCAGGGAATTTAACAATAATGTATTAATTTATTTAAAATATTTCGATCTGAAAGATAAATAGACAAATATATATATAAAATAGATAAACTACAATGTAAAATATCTCAATGAAGTAATGAAGTTAAAATAAATGTACAATTTTATGTTAATTTGTTTTGTATCAGTTGGTAGTGCTCACGATGGGCAAAACCGGTGCTGATCTTTATAGTATAAAATTGTGGAAAAAGTACTATAAATAATCATTTTTCACCATTAAATAACAGTAAACATTTTAAAAATTACATATATATTAACACGGTGAAAAAATAGCAATGTATTTTAGTTCTACAAAATTATTTTTAACAAATATAGTTGATAGCTATTTCGGCTCACGCCATCGTCAGAACTATTCTGTAGTCTACTAGTTCTGAGGATGTCGTGAGCCGAAATAGCTATCAACTATATTTGTTAAAAATAATTTTGTAGAACTAAAATACATTGCTATCTTTTCACCGTGTTATAATGGAGTTCTACCAAGTGAATGCCAATTCAATCAATACATATATATTGTTTAAACAATTATAAGATGTGGTTTCTTCCTTTAAGCTTCAAGAATTATTTATAAGAAATAAACGTCAGAATACTTGTCAATTTGATAAGTATATAGTATTGTAGCGCAGAGTATAATAATACGATTATAAATCTACAATTTGTTTTTTTTTCTCTTTTTAATGAGATATTTGTTATCAATCGCGAAACTAGATTTTAAATTATTTTTAAATGTATATTTTTTGTAAAAGATAAAACTTGTTTCTTTGTTGCTTCAGTAAAAATATAAACAAGCGAATTTTTCGCTTACGTAGAATTTTAATTGTACTCTGGAATTCCAATTAATTCTCAATGTGAAATCACTAGCCATTCCGGGATTATTCCAAGTATAAAATCCACTTTAGATCAGGCGTCTTAAATTTACTGGGTAGGTTTTCACTTCCAAGTCCTTAATGCAAGTGAAACAATCGTGAACGTTATGTCGCTTCACAAAAAAGATATCTTTGCGAGTTTGCTTGCAGTTTTTCATCGCATTTAAGACTGCTTCGACACTGTCAACCAATTAAATTTATTATGGATAGCATTTATTAGTGTAAAATATTCAAAAGTAAATGCTCTTTATACTCTATGGATGCAAGGGAATAGAAAATCGTAAATATATATTCGGAAAAACAATTATTTTCTAGCATCACACTATGCTACTACTGTGTAAAGTAACTAGTACTAATGAATCAAGCCAGGTCCTACATAATCTTCTATGATCTTTGTTAATTGTCTATATCTGCAGGTACCACTTTACTTAATCTCAATCATTGATTTTGTTAAGAAAAACATTAATAATTATAAATTCAATTTAAAAAATAGGAATTACGAGCGTTATTCTTTATGTTTAGTTATTATTACACAAATTTTTTGCTTTTTAACTGAGACGTTTTGTGTATGTTAGCTACAAAAAATGGTAGTTTGGTAAATTATAAGAATAAAAAACGTTCTGTCATATGAGCAAATTTTGCCTCCTATAGGTGTCTATGTATTTACCGTTGCATACCAAGAAATATACGGGCAAAATTTTGAATGAAATAAGCATAGACAAAAAAACCCCGTCCGTATGGTTTATTTGCTTATTTTTTATTTCGAAAAAAAATATGTCATATATCATGATATTATATTTATAAGCCGTACATAATGCAATTTTAATGTAAAAAAAAATAATACAATATAATTCAATATAACTTTACTTGAATTTTTTTTTTGTAAAGAAATACAAAAAAAAATGTTAAAAAGTAAGCAAAGTAGGCAAAAACTCCACTCCATTTGACAGTATATCAAAATCAACTTTATATGTACATTCTTTAAGCGTTACTAAATATGTGGGAAGTTAATTGATATTTTAAAATCTACTGTATCTTGCCCTGTACATCAACTAAATCCATGGCATTTTTTATGTTTTTCGGTAGAAAATATAATAAAAGAAACATGTAAGCTTTATTAATCTTGTGATATAGCCAAATATTCAATCCCTGATATCTTCAATACGTAGCTTAGGTCCATTCTAATCCACAATTGAAAAAATTTATGATTATCTTTTCCATCAATTAATGGGTTTGATACCTAAGTTCAACCTTCTTAGCCCACAATTTTGTACTTTACAGAGCGTAGAGAGATCGATAAGCTTATTGAATTTCGTTTCTTTACTCACTACAACCCTGAAGATACAAAAAAATTAAAGTTAATAGAAATTCATCGCATAAAAACCAAAAATAGCGATTGTCAATTTTATATCGCTACCTACTGAAATGTTATATTTTTAGCTGGCTGATAAAGCTCGAAAGCGTGGTATAAAAATTTTAAATTATTTAAAGTTTCGCTTCACCAAGATTCAATTACTTCCCAGTATATTGAAGCATTTATTTTTAATTAAACTTAGCACTGAAAGAATAACAGCATGCTTTGAAAGGGTTTGTTTTGGGCGCCGTAAAGTATGAGTGACCGTTAAGTCTGAGATACGTATTTTATCTTTTACTAACGTCAAACTCTTGTTGGCATGCCACGGTTTTGTTTTGATGTTTAATGAAACGAAAATTGTTTCCAATCCGTTTTATTATTATAACTTAAAATGGAAACAATTATAAAAGCTGTATTCATTTTATATACAAACAAGTGTTTCAACAGATATTTCGTATAAAAAAAAATATTAAATATTTCCAGTACAGATTTCTTGAAATAGACTTTTGATATTCGCAAGGAACTATTTAAAAGCAGGGCCTTTTTCCCCGTGCATAAACGTTAAGAATTCATTTAAATAAATTAAAGAAGTGTAAATGTATTTTGTAATTTTGCCATTCTAAAAAAATACTGTAAATTTGTTTGAGGAACTTGTGATATAATGAAATCAATAAACACATATAAAAAAGGGGAAGGTTTTTGAATAAACGTTTTAGAATTTGTATAATTACAATTCTTTATTACGGTGAAAAAATAGCAATGTATTTAAGTTCTGTACAGAAGTTAATTTGTAGAAAATAAATTGCTTTTTTTCTCCGTGATATAATGGAGTTCTACCAAGTAAATGCCAATTTAATCAATAAGCGATTCTCTAGGTTTACTGGCAAAAAAGAAACCGAAGTTTGTCATCATTAATAAATTATTTATTCGGAAAGCTGATAATTGAAAATTAATAATTATTAAACTTAAAAAATCTAAGCTGATATACACTATCGATTATACAATAAAAATTAAAATAATGATGTTCACGATTGACTACCAAAAACGTTATTTCATATTCGATTCATATATTTTTTTCTAGCATTAAATGTTAAGTAAATTTGTATAATTCTAAAGACAGAATTACTAACACGGTGAAAAAATAGCAATGTATTTAAGTTCTACAATGTATTTCATAAGATATAGTTGATAGCTGATATAGGCTGACGTCATCGTCAGAACTATATCAGACAAGAACTCAGGTTCTGACAATGGCGTGAGGCGAAATAGGTATCAACTATATCTTATAAAAAAAATTGTGGAACTAAAATACACTTTTTTCACCGTGTTATAATAGACGTCTACGAAGTAAATACAAATTCAATCAATATACAGAATTACTAAATTGGGTTGAATCAAATTTTACAAAATAATCCTGTGAACTGTTACGGTTAATACAATTTAAGAATCCTTTATTTTTATAGTACAAAAGAACACAAATTGATGCAACATTTTCTAGTAGGTTCGTCCCTGTACGACTCGCTTAACTCTCGGGTTTTCATTTCTAAATATTCTCATTTCATCACCTTTCCCTTCCCTTCCCTCATTCCAGGTAGGCGAGCTTTAATTAAACAAATACCGCGATTTAATAAAGCCCCAGGATAAGGTGCCAAAGAAGGTAGCGACTGATACCTGGGGTGTGCCGATGAACACATTGTGCGGTTGCTTGTCAAAACTAGACACCTTTGGCGCTTAAGCCAAGCGCTGGGTGAACGGCTGCATTTACGTTCAAATAATTCGACGTGTGGATGTAGGAGAGTGACACCGTTGTTATTGAACATTTATAAACTAATATAAAACAAAATATTCAGCCATACATTTGCCAGAATCCTTTGACTACGATAATTTACTCACAAATATGTTCTGTGCAGTGTTTTTGGGGGTTGCTAATCAGTGGCGTAGCTACCTCATTGTGGAAATATCCAATATACAAAAGTAAGAGTAATAAAATTTAGAATAAAAAGTACACAAATGCAGAGCGCCTAAAAATGTATTGTATCGTATTTATTGTGGTGTACAGTTTATTTGAAGTGGAACAAATTCTGCAGTCTTTTTAATCATAAGAATCTCATTGCAGACCAATTGTTCGTTTGTTTTTAATATTGCAAAATATATGTATATCTTTTTTCACCATTGAAGTTAATTATATGTATATTAAATATTCACATAAATTCACACACCATTTGATCTATACCAGGCGTGGGGAACCTGCGGCGTTAAGGCCGCATGTGGCCTATTGGCTATTCTATAGCGGCCTTTTGACTGATTCCATTTTTTTTAATAATAATAAATAACTGATGTACATTAAAAAGATCAACTGATACTACGAACTTCTATGCTTCAACCAAATATTCAATTGCTTTCTAACAAAAAGCAGAAGCAAATTAGTCATTAAAGGTTGATAAACTGTAACATTAACAAATATTTTTAATGATTTACGTACTTTGTTATGTATTATGTTTCTTATAGATCCGCAGCTTCATGATTCATAATTAGTAAAAAAAAATGAGACGGCAATAATAATAGATCTCAACAAAAATAAAATATAATAAAATATGATTCCTTTAAATACATAAATATGTCTAACATTTTTTTAACAATATACAATATAATGAATAAGATTTGTAGATGTGTATTTTTTCTTCAAGGATATTGTTTAAATTGTGTCTTGACTAATTTAGATTGTGAACTAAAATATTTAGTTTATAGCTTGCCGACATTTTCTTTACGGCGTCCTTATTTATATTGAATTAGATAAGTGAACGTGGCCTTTTGAAACAAAATGGTTCTTTACCCCTGACCTATACGTATACCCAACTATTAATATTATACTTTATTCTTCGAAAAACTTACAAGAATTGAAAAAATCATCTATAACTGAAAAATTAAATAAATTGTCGTATGAAGATTTTATATATTGATAACGACGTAGACGCAGAAGTGACTTAAGATAATCTATTAGATTGTGAATCGAAATCGAATAGAGAAAATTTTCAAATATACAAATATACGCTTTTCAGAAATTTAAAAAGATAAGAATGGAAAACATTGAATATTATTCCATCAAAAACAAAATACATAAAATAAATATAATTTAAAGAGAAATTAATGAGTTCACACTGTTCTAAAAATATCCTTAAACGAAAAATACCATATTCACAAAAACCTTTTGTTACATTTTTTATTTTAGATTTAAGGAAAATATTATTATTGGAATGAAATTAGCATTACATAAATACTCAGAAGGGAAAAATTGAGGATGTTATGTTATAACAGTTTGAATGGAAGCTTTTCAGAGATGTTTTAGTACAAATTAAAATAAAGGTTTTCTTTGATACCGAGGATAAAAAGTGTATGAGGAATTTTCGACGATTAAAATACAGCTTTTCTATTCATCATATATTTACATTAGCCCTGAGTTCATACTGTCTAATGGAACCATTATGTTTTTAGTAATAATAAATTATTTACGTTCCCTTATAACATATTAATTGATTCATAAACAATTTTCCTATAAATTTTAAATTTGCTTATGTGAAACTATTTCATCAGTTTTTAAATAAGTATATCAATGGAAGTATGAATAAATTTATGAAAATAAAGATTTTAGATGTAAAAGATATTTTTTAAGCAGTAAGTTATATTTTTGTGTGCATATAAATTATTCAATTATAATTAAATGAATAAGACTGTATGTAGTACGTAGTATACGTTTTATTGCTATAGAATGATCAAGATAAACAAGTGTTTTCAACGGGAATATTTAGGCAATTGGCAATATTTCTCAAATATTAACTGAGAAATAACAAAAACGGAAAAGTTGAGGGACTTCCAAAAGAAGTGTAAAACGAAAAATATTCAAATCAATATTAGAATCTGTAATGAAAGAGTTTTCTCAAAATTATCGGAATAATCATAAAAAATGGGTTGAATTCATATTTACGGTGTGGTTCGTACTCACACTGGCTTAAAAAGTTAACTTTTTTTATTTTAACTGAAAGAAGATGAAGCGTTCAAAAATATATATATTACATACTTTTAATTAAATAATCGTAATTCAGATTCGTTTTTCCAAGGATGAACATATTATTTAACACGGTGAAAAAATAGCAACGTATTTTAGTTCTACAAAATTTATATTAGATATAGTTGATAGCTATTTCGGCTTACGCCAACGTCAGAACAATGTTTAAACGAACATTTGATTATCTATATATAGCTGTGTAGAAAAGGTAAACAATACATCTTCTTTCTTGTTTTAACGACTTAACTTATTTCCTGCTAGGAATAAAACTTTAAAATATAAATGAAACTAAACAGGCGTTAATATCAATGGGCTTATATATTAGCCGGAGGTGGTTTATTACGAAAAAGAATAAGCCCATCGTAATGTATATCTTATAAAAAAATTGTAGAACTAAAATACATTGGTATTTTTCACCGTGTTACAATGGAGTTCTACTAAGTAAATGACAATTCAATCAATATATCATTTAACCTTTTATTCGCGGATGTTTAAAAGATGTTTGTTTTTGCTGCTGATAAATATCGACTTATTATAAAATAATCAAGAAAGAATAATTTAAATCGTTTTCCAACACGTTGTCGATATTTTTAATCAACTGTACTTAATACAACGGGTTTCTTTCTAAAAATGCGAATGAATAAAAAACAAATAAACGGAAATAAAATATTTTTTTCTGTAGCTATCGAGCAAGAAGATCTTTTTAAATTTATATTTGAGAAATCTCATAAAACACGTATTACTTTTATTGCATAAAATATTGTTTAATCAATATATTTTGCTCGAACGTTGTTTACAAACAGATGATACTTTTTGTCGGACAGTCGATGGGAATCCTCTCGAGATTAATCTTTCTTTCATTCTACGATAGGAAAAGACTTCCGATATCTCAATCACCAGTGTATGAAACGAACAGTACTGTACTTATCTCCAAAAAAGTGATGTATCGGTATGAAGCCATGCTTTTAACAAGTATTTTAGCTTTTATGCACTGAAGATAAACGGATTTGATGCTATAGTAAATTTAATGATAGTGAACAAAGGTATTTAGAAAAAAATATATAATAATAAAATTTAGTGTATTTTACACATTATAATTTTGTCACTTTAACCTAAAATTATTTCGCCTTTTACACATTCAGTAATTTTTTTCAATCAAACTTTAGCTAAGAAGTAAAAAAAAAAAAAAATTTGTATATAATTGTATTATATATTAGAGGAATAGATTTCAATCAAAATTATAATGATATTGACTAATTCGTCTCATTTTTAAAATTCTCGTTGACACTTGTTGCATCGTAATTTTGGTGTAAAAATGAGTAAATTAATTATTCAATATAGTTTCCACTTGGTTATCCATATTTGCACGAGGGTTTCTTAATTGATCGTCCCTGATGAAATTAGAAAATAGTATCAATCATGACAATGAAGCTGTGCTATAAATTAAAGGTTTTATAACTACATCTTAACATCATAGACCTTACGAAGTTGGTGATTTAATTTTTAGTCGAGCCTAGGTTTAATATATTCGTAGCACTGGGCGGTTCCAGTAGGCGTAGCGTGTGTAGTGGCTCTCTCTACGTTAAATGTAGCGACGAGCTACGACAGACGAGTTACTATGTGTAGCAGTGGGGTACTTTTAAACGATTAATCGTGAGACAGAAGTAATATACCGAACGAAAATGATCATGATATTGATAAAAAATTAATTTTACATTTTTAATTTAAGTCGTTACATAAAAATCCAAGCGCGTGAGAGTACTTACGAAAGACTAGTAAGTATTAATTTGAAAAATATGAGGTTTGATTCATATTTATAACTATATGAAACACTTAAACGCAAATATTATAATAATATAACAATTTGTCAAAATCTCAAAAAAAATATATGCAAATGCTAAAGTAAATAAACATAATATTACTTAGACATATTACTTGCAAAATTCAATATAAATATTTAAGCTTTATGGTATGGTAGGAAATTCATGCACGGAAACTCGTGAATTAAATTCTTTTAATTTGTCAACTGTCACTTCTTGATGTAAAGGCAATGTATTATATATAATATGATAAAACATTGATTTTTTTGTTTGATTATTTCATTTTAGAAATATTACTAAGATGTCCTCAAAATTTTATTTGTAAATTATATTACTTCATATATATAATACATATATATGTATATAATATTATTTATATGTGAAGTAAAATCATTTAAAAATAAAATTTTGAGGACGTTTTAGCAATATTTCTAAAACATATTTAAATTGTATGATTACCTGTAAATTCCTAATGCTTTGATTTCGTAAATTTATCAATTTTTAACTCAAAGTTTTGTATGAAAAGTTTGGTTTGTAATTAGTTTTGGGTCAACTGAGAATGCTCACGATGAAGTAAACCAGTCTAGACCATAAATATATGTGGAAATAATCTATGTGTTTTTATTATTTAGAAATAGAATTCAATGCTGACGGCTCTAATAACATTTAAATCATTTTTATTGGGATAATCAGTCGATCAGTTTATAACTAATACAATCTTACAAAACAATCAAAAAAATATCAATTTAACAACTAATATAAGATGAAACTGTTCATTCAACGGTAAAAAAACAGATTCACAATTAGCTAATCACGTCATAAAGAAATAACATAATATAAATTCAAACTCAGCGCCTAAGTGTTTGCATCTTTGCAATAAACTTCGCAAAATGACGGCTTTAGAACAGCTGTAAATCAATAGATATCAACTATCACAAAGGATTCTTAACGAAAAAACTAATACATGTCGAATACCATTGCTTAACCCGCTACGGGGGGCCGTTTTCTTTCCATAATGGACCATTTCCATACCCTATGTAAACTTGTTGATAAAGCCGCCTTTTTAGTTTCATTTAATTTTTTTTGTTTTATTGTGAGCAAGAAACAGGAGAGAAGATATATTGTGTACATTTTCTACACAGCTATATATAGATAAGCAATTGTTCGTTTAAGCATAGTTCTGACGATGGGGAGCCGAAATAGCTATCAACTAACATATATCTTAAAAATGAATAATTTTGTAGAACTAAAATATATTCCTATTTTTTTTAAAAATGGAGTTCTACCAAGTGAACGTCAATTTAATCAATACGATGAAACTGTTTTTTATACCTCTCAATTGTTTTTAAAACCTTTTGAATTCACTGAAATTTGAAATGCTTTTTTCAGAAATAGCGTAATAATTGATATTTTTTATATAATATATAAAAATAATTTAAAGATTGTATGGAAATGTTTTCATCATATAAGGGATGTCCCACCACTGTTGTATAGAACTGTAAACTCTATCCCGAAGTAAATTCACGTAAATCAGAGGGTTTGGGATTAAGGGATAAGAGCTTTCATATCATTAATGCTATTAGGTGAAGATGTTCGCTGGAACTTAATATTTTAAACTTAGCTGCATAACGGTACTATAGGCGCACGACAATTTGGTAATGAACTTTCAAAGACTGCTGCGTTAAACTTTTTATAATCTTTTCCGACAATTATTTCTACTGGAAATTGATATTTAATAATCTTGAATTTTAATAATTTAACCAAATAACAAAGAATGAAATGAGTCAGTATTAAATCAACACTTTTAAACCAATTTTTTTTCTTAATTCGTTCGAGATTGATAAATTTTAAAATAAAAGAAAAAAATAAACGCTTTATTTGTTTGGTCTTACTATAAATCAATTTTTTAGAAAAGTTTTATGTCAATAGACAAATGTTAATAATTAAAGAAAATTGATAATTTCAATGAAAAAAAGTGTTCACAAACAATAAGTTATTGTATAAATTACTGTGTAAAGTTCCCAAATGCTAAGCAGTGATGTATCAGTTTTAATGGATAAAAGCCTAAGTAGCATAACGCTGCGGTATCCAGTGACGAGTTGGCCCCCGTTTTACGCCTAACTGTCCGTGAAGGGCGGCCTAGGAGACGTCGAGGGTGGGCTGGCATAAAAGCAGGCGGGGGCGGCTACATACATCTCGCGAATTATTACGTCGTGATGTTATATTGCTCGTGCAAAATGAAAGGCGGAAGTTTTTGTATGTAATATTCTTTTGAGATTAAGTCGGGTCGATTGTGAAAGGGTCGAACGGTCGGGCGATTACACACAAAAACGGCCCCTCCGAAACGGCTTTTGGGTAAAAGTAGCGAAAAATAAATACTGGATAGATGCTCTTAATAAAAATTAAAATATGCTCGCGGATCTCTTTTGAAATGATGTTATGTTAGGCTTAGCAGTCCCTATATATCTCTGTATAGCGAAAGACTTATGCCTCATTTATCCTAATTCAGCTTTTGCTCTCGATAACTTTCAAAGGATATCCAATACTCATTCCTTTAGAGCAGCGATACTCAAACTGCGGCCCATATAGCTCTTATGTTCGGCCCAAAATAATCATAGTCACTAAATATTTTGTTTTGTTTTAAACATATTTTCAATATCTCATCTACGTATCTCTGTGAATCTTCATATTCTAAAATGAAATATGTGAAAAGCGTGTATAGAAATCGGCTTACTGATTCTTACCTTGATGATATATTAAGTGTAGCCTGTAGTAATCAGGAACCTGATTTGACGAAAATATTGTAGGTCAAAGTTTGACTCAATATGATAACTCACATCAATTTTATTTTATTTTTCTCTTTTCATCTTAAATTTAAAGTTATAAAGTTGTATCTAGGAGCCTGCTTTTGGCAGGAAAATTTCCTTTTATAACCAAAATATTTTTTACTTGTTCTTATGCTGATAAGTCTTATTTAATAAATAAATAAATATTCAGAAAAAAGTAAAACAGTTTTTTTTTGACATAAAACATACATATGTATGCAGTATAGTATGTGTTACATTTACAGTTTACTATTAATATGTTGCGGCCCACCTAGAAAAGCAAAAACCGGAATGCGGCACGGATAAAAAAAAGTTTGAGTATGGCTGCTTTAGAGTGTGCAGTATTATTCTTATTAAAGTATAAATAAAATTAATAAAAAATAAAATCAAAGCCGAATCAAGTTTTATATGCGCAGCTAGGAATTTGTGTATCCGTGGTAATGTCTAATGTTAAAAAGTCATAATATGATTTTCTAATTTATAAGTGACAAATTTGGCTCTTGTTGATTTATCCTTATAACTCGTTTCGGATCATCCACTCTGATGGTTCCTGTTATTTTTTTAGAACAAAAGTCTCACTACAGACAGCTTTTTCAATCGGTATTTAAATGGTTTCAGAGGCACGAGCGTGTATCATGCCTTAAAATTGACGCCATCCATTTAATTTAAAAGATGCATATCATAGCGAGAGCAGTTTGCTTACCATTACTTCTGTTCAAGCCCTATATTTTCAAAAAGTAAACTTTTTAAAAAAGTGGTAGATGTAAAACCTAGCAACAATTAACTCTTCAGTTAATTAACTAACTATGAGGCCGAATGCGCCTCATAGCGAGGGTAGATGGCTGAAAAAGATCACTTGTACATAATTTACTGAAATTAAGAATTATTTATTTAAGTGCATAAATGTAAATATTTAAGATTGTACATTGTAGTAACTATAATAGTTATGATCTTGGCTTATTTTCAAAACTTTTATCATAATATATCATACTTCAGGTAAAGTGCAACGGTATGTTTGAATCTGTCAATTAGCAGAAGAGTGCTTAATAGAATTTAAAATATTTTTTTAAGTTAAAAAATAATTTATTTTTTTCTCTTAAAAATTTCACTCATATAAAAATAATTAAATTATCATAATAGATCTTAACTGTGGCTTTATCTATCTATACAGTTGTATGCATATAATTATAAGAAAAAGGAAAGTATGTTATCCATTATCTAGACGTAAATAAATGAAAAATAAGTTTATCCATTGAATTAGAAATTGTTTTCTAAAACGCCATCATAACACGGTGAACAAATAGCAATATATTTTTGTTCTACATAATTCATAAGATAGACATTTGATTTCTATTATAAATATTTGTTATTTCGGCTTGCACTTTCATCAGCAATTTTTTTCACTGTGTTAAAAATTTATTTTTATGACTGTTCCTTGGACTGCATAGATTTTACACCGTTTTTTGTGATTGTTTTCCTAATAAAATATTCATTGAATTCTAAATAAGAAGCATTAAAATTGATTTAATCAGTTTGCTTAAAAAATCGAATGATTTCAAAATCATCAATTATCTTAATCTCAGTGACATATCTGATAGAAAATAATGGTTTATTGCCATTTTTTACTTATAAACTAAAAAATGCGAATTCTACAATAATTCTGAGATAGTTTATAAAATTATAAAACAATGTAACGATTCTATTCAGTAAACATTACGTAATTTTCGAAAATTTCCCAACGGAGTAATGTCTTATTCACTGTGCAGCAGTATCTAAAGATAGTTTCAGGAATCAAGTTATGATGCAGGAAAACAATTTCATATGATTATCTCATAAAATCAATCAGCCCGTCCATCGTTTCCAATAAATCATGCAGATTTTTCTCTCTCCGTTTACGAGCGACGCCATCTGCCGGCGCCATAAAGAACACAGTTCAAAGCATTATATCATCGTAAAGATCGTAAAAAAAGTTAGGCAAGGCTTCTTCAAATCTTGTCCCTGGAGAGGGAAACGCGAAAAACGTACCCGAGTATATAAATTTAGGTGAAAATATCTAATAAGATAAAGTCTTCGTTGTCCGTACTCCGTACTTCTCGCAGAACAACATTAAACTTCGTTCTGTTCTCCAAATATGAAAATTTACGGTGAATGATTTTGTGACGTAATAAAAAATATCAAGCTCGTTTTATATTCGTCAGACATTCTTTATCTACTGCCCCAGACAAGCACTTTATTCATTCATTATATGGGTTTTGTCTGCCATACGGTTCCGTTTTACTTATCTATTTTATCAATCAAATATACGCGCTTTAGACCACGACATATTTTATAGTTACAATAGTTATCCGAGCAATGTTGTCTGTCCATTTCAATTTAAATGAAATTTCTCACAATCTATTATTTCTACGTCGTTGATGACCCCAAAGCAGTTATTTTTTTTCCAATTATTTTATCACGCTGGAAAACCTTTTTGATAAATTAAATTTCCAATTTGAATTGTTGGAAATTTCTACATTTCCAAATATTTTGTCACTCTTGGCCCGGTTTTGGCCTTTCGGCATTTTTAGGAATTCCATTATACGAATGCAACAGAACTGACACACACTAAAAATTTCGAAACATCTATTATACACAGCGGAATTACACAGGAAAAAATATAGACGTTGCTTTTGGAGACAAAAGTAATTCTGTAAAAACTTTAATAACTATTAATTTATGATATCGACTGAAGGTGTTTGATGGAATTTCAATATCAAATTTGTCAGTTCTGTTGCATCCGTGTGATAGAATGTCTGAAGATGCCGAAAGGCGAAACCCGGTTCGTTGGTGACAAAACATGTGGAATCGTACAAAGTTGTAACAATTCAAATTTGACTATCAATTTGTTTATAACGACATTCGATTTTTTATACGAAAATGTTATAAAAATAACGTACAGTAAATGAGTTTTGTGTCAAAAATGTGTGTACTCTTTTTTATAATAATAATTAACCTTTTTTTAAAAATTGTACTTCTTCTTTAATTGCAAGTTACACCTGGTCTTTCTAGTGAGCTAAATACAATATATATTATTAGCCAAATAGATAGTTTAATTCATGACCAAGCATGATGCAAAATGAGATAGGACATAAAATTCTTAGACATGACATCATCATCCGTTTGCAGACGGGCTCCGCGGGGCGGACGTCCATTATTCCGCCGCGTCGCATTACCGTTGCATTTGGTACAGCGCCATTATGATGACACGGTCGTTCGGCCAACTAATGCACTGGTATATAACTCGCACAGTAATCAGACCTAATGCGGCCCTATGTTATGAGACGGGCTTGCTTTATTCTATATCATCATCATTGCAAAGTTTCATTGATTGAATTCCCATTATCGTGGCATAACACAATTACAAAATTTTATATGTTAATTAGAACATACAGTGTACTCTTGATTATCCGTGTATGGATTATCCGGTTTGCGGATTATTCGTGCCTGAAAATTAATATTTTTTAATTCAAAATAATCTAATTGATTTTTTTTCTATAACGATTATGAGACGCATTAATGAATTGCGTTCTTGAATATGCGCGTTGTTTGAAAAAAAGGATGAATTTAGCGATGTGTTTGTGTTTACGTCACTAATCGGTGAACTTTTTTAACCACTTGTGTGTTTTGAATGTATGAATGTTCGCATACACCGCAATAAACATCACAATTTATGGGACTAAAATGAGTCAAGAATTGAAATTCTTTATACTCACGTGCGTTTCTATTTACATTTCCAGTGAAGTGCATAAACCGGCGCGAGTGCCCGCAGTAAATTTGTTAATCTCGATATTTATTGCCTATATTTGTCAGCTCTCGGGACTACGTTTGTTATTATGATAAAATATTATATTTTTACGTTTTTTTTTTTGTATTCTTTATAAATAATGAATATATAAATAATGTTAAAAAATTGTATATGATATTATATTCGGAAATAAAATAAAAAATTGATGATTCGGATTATCCGTGTTTTTAATTTATACGTGACCATCCTCCATCCCGGATAATCGAGAATGCACTGTAATTTAATTTTTATATATATAAATTGCTATGGCTATTGTTAAATTATTCATTTAATATATACTTATTTGTATTGTATAATTTAATATTTAATTTAATGAAAAATTGTATTATTTAAGTTAATATAATTGAGTTATAAAGGTTAAAATAGATAATTTAATATAAATATATTTGAAATTTAGGCCATTGATGTGGTCATTAAAATGATAATTTTCGACATATTTTTCTTTGTGGCGAAATAATAAAATCGCTTTCTGATAAGATATTGTATTTTTTTATTTTCGATACGTGTCTAGGCATCACTGCTTTTTACGGAATATATTTACAATGTATGATAAGACAAATATGCTACGGAGCGCGAATGTTCGATGGATTGAATATGCATAGATAAACATTTCCTTAAAAATTATGTCTACAAGAGGACTAAATATATTTTGAAATTCTAATTGCTAAAATATTCTATAATAGCTTCGAAAACATCAACCGTCTAGCTAAAAATCATCGGCGTGACATATAGGCCAACCTAAATCATTACTTACTCACTTTTTTGCTGAAATGAAATGCATTTTTAATAATATTGTAGCAAGAAACTTGTTCGTTTTAAGGTGTCATAAATTTCTTTAATGACCGTAAAATTCTTTGTACCGTACTAAAAGTTAAACGATGAAAGACATCATTTATAAGACTCTCGCTAAAAGCTTTTAATTCTCTATCCCCAAGATTAAAGCGTATTATATTAAAGTATCATTTTGTCGAATTATTGGAAATGTTATTATACTCATTCATATATATAATAATTATTATCGTTTTGTTGTGTCAATATAGAAACGTTGTACTACATTACTTTTTATTTAATAAAATAGTTTTGTAAATCACAAGATACAAATTTGATCAGACTACGAAAAGTTACTCGAATCAACTTCCGAATGAAAATCATTGCAAACTGTCGTATTCAAAATCTTAACACTCGACGTCAATATTAAATAAAATAATAATATTGTTATTGTTGGGACATGACGCATGGCCAAATTAAGCCATACTTTAATTATTTGACCTCTAGAGTAGAGAGGCTGTCTAATTATAATTAATAAAATATAACACTAAAAAGAATGTCAGTATACCCTGAAAACTAATCAAATATTTTTTCAATATTCATTTTATAACAACTCTTTTGATTAGTTGGGAATTCGTTTCGATATTATATATGTTATATGATGCTTTCTCATTATTATTGTCGTTTTTCTTTAACATCAAGATGAAAAAATATTTTTAGGAATATTTTTGTTTTAACGAGAAAGGTGCGATCTCTAGTAATTTAACATGGAAATAATATTCATTTTAATTCTTCAAAGTAAAACAATTATTGTTTAAAATGCGTTTCGATTTATGCTCTTTAATTGTAAGTTAGTACAATAATGGCATTTTGTTAAAGGTAGGTCAAAACATGGGATTTATATTTTTTTGACTATCACGTTCTCTAGTCCTATTGTCTGGTGGTTAACCAGATGGTTAGATGCACGTTGGTGACAGTTCCCAGTATAAACAATTTTATAATTTTTTTTTTTCTATCTAACATATAACATATATGGATTTTTTATTGGGACAAATATCTTTTATATAAAAACCATTCTATACAACCAAAACTTTTTGAAAGCAAATTACTATTCATATTATAGGCTTATTTTTTTAAATCTTTGCTCTATTTAACCAACATATAAATTTAGCGCATATAATTGTTATAAAACCATTTTCATTTGGATAAGTTTCATAATAAATCCACTTTTTCGCATTATGAGCTGATATGGATTCATAATAATGTATAAGGAAAGAACGAAAAGCGGAACGAAAAATTTAATTTAAAAAAAAAAACGGTTTGTTTGTTCATTATTTATACAGTTTTCACTTCATCAAAAAACTTAAGCTTCCAATAGCAATTTATCAAATTTAAAATTTTTGCATCGTGGTTATATAATGATTATCTTTTTTACTTCACTTTGTTGTTGCATAAAAAATACCACAACATATAATATGGTGAATAATTATTGTAAGCATCTACTGCATTATGACGCTGTAATGCTTTTAGTGTTAACCCTTTGCATGACACGACGTTGTTTTAATGCAAAAAGTCAAACAAGAAAAATCGTTTTTCCGGAAAGCTCCCCGCTTTGTCCTCGTTACGGAACTGGCTATAAGTGAGTATATTATAATTATTATGATGTAAATTTTATGACCGTAAAATATCGTTTTGATGATTCTTCGCACAGTATTTTTGAGGAAACGTCTTTCTGACAATAGAGCGGATATAGATTTTATGTAAACACCAACAAAAATTATTAAAATGTATCCTATTTGCTTAAAACATTTTCATTTACTGAATGAGTTACATAACTTCTATAATTCAATTCAAATAACAAATCTGGTTTTAAACGATTTTTATTATAATATTCATATAAAGAAACAAAAATTTTAAAAGTTGAGAAAAATATATTTAATATTTTTCTGTTAATCTTTTTTTGTACAATTGCTCTAGCAATGCTTTCGATATAAATAAATATATAGTATTGTGAGGTATGAAACATCGACTAACAAAATGTTATGAAATATTTTAATAGATGTTTGTGCAACATTAAACTACAAAAACTATAAAAATTAAGTAAAAATTTTAGACTTGAGATTAAAATTTTAATATACCTATGTTTTCACTGTATGATGCAATAAAATATAAAATTCTATAAACCTTATAGTTACTCTTGGAAACAAAGTTAGGGTACGTTCTTAATATTTAATTACAACTGAGAATGAAGATTTACAAAAAAAAATATTTTATAACATTGGATAAAACATTATTTTTTATGGACAATATATACATTTGCTAGCAAATTAAATGAACAGTGGTTTTAGAACGGTTTTCTTATTTCGCCTTAATTAAAATTAAAAAAATAAAATAGCTTTAAGATGGGGTATAACAGTACTCAGAGCAGAATAATGCGTCTGATGTTTTAAAAACAAAGTGTTTTACACATTATTCCCCTCGGTTATTAAGATTTTTTTTATTTACACACCCGGCGTAAGCTTTTTTTTACTACAGTTTAAAGAAAAAGTTTATTAAACTTTGCGGCTTTCGAAAAAAGCGTGAAATATTAAACATCATAAAAGACGTGACTCAGAGAAGAAACCTTGTTATAGAAAATATTATAGTCAATCTTTTAAAAACCTTTCGTCATGCTTATGTTACTCATTCTGTTCAAGTATGATGAAAGAATTTTCAATCAAGTATAATTCGACATACTATTTTTTGAGACAGCAACACCGCATCTATTATATTTCACATAGGCTCCAAGTAAACATGAGTTAAGAACCAATAGACTTACTTACCCTGACTCATAAATACAATACATCGTACCTTTAAGTGTTTTGAATGGATAAAATTTCAGTTTCACAAAAAAATGATTTGTTTAATGTAGAAAAGACTAACCATGAAAGAAGTATATAAGACGATGATTTATTATTTTCGAAAATCACGGCATGTTCATCTTCAAAAAAGTAATGTCCAATGATACCTTCAAGTCACATGGAGAAATGTACTGCCACTTTTAAACTGATGCATAATTTGAGAATTATTTATTTTCTAGAACCGACTATTTTGTTTGTTAACTTTCTATTATAATAGTATTGGGTCTCATTACCATTAATGATTTTTTCACGAACAAGGGTTATTATGAGTAATCTGTAACATCTTATTGGCTTAATTTTATTTTTAAAAAATCATGTGCTGTTTTAGTTAGTATATTTATGCACCATTGAAATGAGATTTTTCGTTACAAATTGTATTGAATAACTTGTTATATTTCTAAAAAATGTGATTTTTTTTATCTCATGTAATATGTCAGTGTAAAAATATTGATAAATGCTTATTTTAGATTAAAGATCTGCTAAAAGGTTTCATAAAAAGATTATTTTTAGTTTATAGAAATATCATTTTATATATTGTTTTGCACTGTATGTACGATTGACGATTTACTATGGAACAAATATTTTCATTATTATCATCTTCAAATTAAAAAATATATCACCTGATTCTTAACTATTCTCTTATGCGTTTCAGGAAAGAATATTTAGAGGAATGCACAGCAACGAATGAAAATCTTAATAGATACTCAAGGAACGGTGGAACGGAGTACTGTGGGCGTGACGTCATTAATCTCAGTCGCTTTTCACCTCCTGAAATAACCCTCATTCCTCCCTGAGATGAGCGTCTTACGCCGTTGCCTCGAATGCGTTCATTCCCGGAATTCCTCATCCAAATGACCAAGCCACATGACCGCCGGCAATTAACCGTAAGGGCCATTTTAGTTTAACATCCCGCAAGGACTTGAGACGTTTATCTGTCGGTGGGATAGAAACATCTTCAGGGGTCGCCCCCTGTCGAATGGTCATCAGTCTTGGGCAGAAGACGCCGGGTCAGGGATCAGAAAACAATTGTGCTTCATGTAATATTCACTTCATTTGTCACAAAAAGGCGAACGACGCCACTATGTTTAAGAACCTAATGAAATTATGGTATTAAACCAATGTTGAAACATTTGAAACGGCTTATAAATTTAAATGCAAGCCAATACTGAGATTATTCTTCATATGCAACGAATTTTTTAATATGAGTTCACTGTTTGTGAAGTTTAACGGGTGACGGCCGATGATTTGGTGTACGTTAAGAAGCGTTCGATGGTGTACAACTAATTTATATAGACCTGTAATATTACCGCTGAAATATTTACCACATTAAAAGTTTAAAATTTCAGTGCTATCTGGACATATTAAATTTCACAAATGTAGTGCCAAATTTTGATTCTAGTCTAAGGTATTTATTTATTCTGACTTTCAATTTCCCAATTTAAATATTGCGCAACTCTTATGACGACAGTCTGACGTTAATTTTAAAAATATTAGAAAACGTGGGATAGGTTTTATTGGCCATTGAAACCGAATAACGCTTATTTTATTGTATTTAATCACCATATATTTTCTGTGGTCAATGAAATGAATAGTATGTATGTTAAATTAGGAGTTGCAAATCCCTGTTTAGACGTGACGGTAACTTTGCACGATTGTTGACTTGCTACCATTCTTGGATGTTACAGTTTGTCTTGTTTGGCTGTTAAAATAAATTAAGCAAGTTTTGTTTGGTGTCCTGGGAATGACAATTAGTCCACTGCCTTTTGAGCCGGCTACAAGGAGGACTGAAACGAATTATCTTATACAAGTCTTTGATTGCAGCTATAAAAATGTTATGTACAAACTCGTATAAGTTATTTAAACGCGAAAACTATTTAAAGGCTTTCGGTCGTCTTTTTACAATAGTTGGGAATGTATTTGGATGTAAAATATTATCAAAATTATCATTTAAAATAGTATAGGAGCTTCTATCATATTAATGGGGTCAATACTTTTGATGTAAGGTCATTCGTATTTATCAATGCAATAGAAAGAAACAAAAACATTTTAAACGAGTAATGCATTGCCCGGTAAGAATGGGTATATTCCTGAGGTACTGATGGCGTGTCTAAAGAATAACCAAAATAATAGAACTGTAGTAAAATAGACAAAGGAAATCTTTTAATCAAATAAAGCTTCAAATGTAAAATTTCACTTAAGTAGATATGTAAAAAATCGTCATTTTTAGATGCCACCATATAGAAATTTGAACATTTTCTTTCATTCAGCAATAAAAATCGTAGCTTGACATCTTTGCATTTGTTTTTTAATTTCTTAAAAAAAACAAATTTTATTCTTGACTCGTGGCACATAAAATTATGACTGAGAACTGTTATTATTATTGTCATAATATCAAGAAAAATATGTAATAATATATATACACATATATAATTTTTAAATGTCGAGTAAATCTGAGAAATAGATAAGTTACAAACATTATTAAATAAAGGTCATTTATGTAAGACAATAACATTAATCAAAAAATACATCAAAAGTTTTAATTCTTAAACAGAACATTATTTAATTCAAAAATATTAGAATTTCAAAAAATGATTAGGGTATGCGGTCAAACTGGTAAGAACAAAGTGAACCTTTCCACTGTTTGTCATTGCATATACAATGTATTAATTTTCCCGATTCCAAGATTCGTGCCCTTAAAACATTTAATTGGTTCACAATAATAATAAATTGAGTAAGAAGTTCTTGACTCTTGTGTGAGAAGACTTCTAAATTAAGGTAGATTAACACGTCAAGGTAGTTTGTGAGACCGGTAGAATATGATAAATTTTCATGTCAAGTAAGATTGCAAATACGAACTTCTTGTCAGTTATCCACTTCACCCTTCTTAAATACCTACCGACATTACATTTAGTAAGGGTCTACCGTCTATAGCAGCATTACATTTTCGATTTTATTGAAAATATATTTCATCGGTCAATAATCGAATAGTAAATAATATATCATAAGATATGCCATAAAATTTTCTATTGAAGGAAGTTTATAATATCTTAAATTAAATTTTTAATTGTTGCCCATGAATTTTTTGTTTTGCTTCGTTTGGCATCGTAGATAGTGAGATAATAAAATTAGAAATCCACCAACTCTGTTAGACATTTGAACTTCTATCAAATGTCCCATCAATAGCTACTTTTCGAAGAATTTTCAGAGCATCAAGCTACTAACATTCAATATAATAGATAGTTCATTTAATCAGTCATAGTTCAGTTAATAGATAGTTCTGACGATGGCGTGAGCCGAAATAGCTATCAACTATATTTGTTAAAAATAATTTTGTAGAACTAAAATACATTGCTATTTTTTCACCGTGTTAACATTCAATATATCTGCACGGTAGTTACCGGGATTCCGTACAATGCAAAGGATATTCAAAATACAAATGTACCTTGTACGCAATGATTAAATAGAGGTTCTTTTCTAATTTCATTGCAGTCATCAACCTTATTAAAAAAAAATGATTTTTAGATTTTGTCTATGAGCGATTTCAGATAAACCTCAATCTTTGACCGTTTTCCTTGTATATTTTTACGATAAATTTTGCAGTATTGGATGGTAAACGTTGGTAATTTCAAGTATTAGTTTTCGTTACTTTCATAAATTGGTAAAATCAACTAAGGAATCTACCAAGCCTGTCGGACAAACCTACTTTATCTAACACAAATTCAAGATAAAAAGAGAAATTTTGAATGTTTGATCATATTTAGTGCTAATATTTTTCTAATAAATGATGCAGAAGATAGACGTTTTCAGTGAGCAGGTGGTATTGGTTAAAATTTAACCACCATGAAAAATTTCACAACAAATTTTGTAAGCTTACCTAACACACACCCACACATATATATATATATATATAATTATAATATCATATAATAATTATTAATAATAATTTTTACATAAATTCACAGTATCTAGAGCAACATCTTTATATACATATAGATTATAGAAAATTTTATTAATGAATTAAAAATATTTTTTTTTCTGATCTACCATACATTTTCCTAATCCGATTATACATGGGTTTGATATAAGCGGTATCAAAACCCACTGATTCATCCATAACATTGGCCACAAGCTTTCCCAAGCCCTATTTTATTTGTATACTGTCCCTTTTCCACTCACCCCCTAACAAAACGGTCAGGATACCGCAAGTTACTTGTTAGGCCCTTGAACCTAGTGTTGAGCTCTATGGAAACTTTTATGAAATCATAAGAGCTCTTAGATATATTTATTTAAAAACGTTTAATTTATTTACTTACAAAAAAACTGTCACCAAAAAAATGTTTTGCCTCTCATATATACATATATAGTGTAATTGTATCATCAGAAATAAGCTTCAACTATAAATCACGTGTAATCTTTACAGTTCTTGTTAGTTAATATCTTAAATAATAAAATCACATTTTTAGTACTTCTTTCCACGAAATATTTTTTGATCAGGACCGGTTTCGCTCATCGTGATCATCAATTTATAATGCTCGCGATGAGCAAAACCGGTCGTGTTAAGTGTACTATATGCTTTTAATTTTAACTTACAGAAGCATGTGTAAATACAATACCCTTTAATCTCTTTCACGCATCCATTCTAGTTAATATTATGAAAATTTTAATACTCACTTATATATGTATACATTATATAACAAAGGTTTAAATTTCTGTCATATTAATTTTCTTTTCAGAATTTATTATCAAAAAATAAAGGTTGTCTAATAATATTAATTATTAAATAAATATTGCATTCTTAAAGCCTTGAATTCTAGTAAGATATATCATTCAGAAATCACAAGGTATTATTTCGGTAATTGAGATGGTTTTAAATGTTTTGAATGTTGGATTATACGAAACAAATCATGATTTTTGGTTCATTTTCAAAAATCATTCTCTATAGAATTATTAAACTTTACGATCCTTTTGTTAAATAGGGAAAGCCCCACACTACTCCTGTAACCTTAACTCTAGTATCATTTAGCTAGTGGGATATTCACCTGGCCCGCCCTTCTCAGTCTCACTTTCTCATTGGATTGATTACGAAGTTAATCCTCGTTCCGACCAAAACGATCGCTTAACTAATGTCGCAGGAACTTGGAATTGCTTACACCTGCCCAACTCAAACGTTTCGAGGAATTCCATTCATTTTAAGCTAACAAGGGTTATTACAAGTAGAAAGCGATATCTTCAATATATGTCAATATTAAATATTTTGTAACATAAAAAGTAAAAATGCTTTTGATTTTTGTAGGATATTCACACTTACGAGTGCTGGAAATTGATTGTTGGCACGGTGAAAAAATAGCAATGTATTTTATTTATAAAAAAATATAATGAAAGATGTGAACTGTGAGGGTTGATTAAGTTATGTGACGATTCGTCGGATAACTGATTATCATTCAGGACAATATTATTTGATAAAAAATATTTTTCCGGTAAAATGTTTACTTTATGTTGTTTTATCGTAAAGGAACTTTGAAAATATATTTATTTTACTTTAGGAAATCGATACGATTGATGAAAATTCAATGTCGATATTGAATCATTCAAATTTTGAACACCTCTACCAGTTTCCTCACTAATTACAAAAGATCCAACATTTGGCAGCCATCAACAATGAAGCTACACAAATGAATTTGATTGACCCTAAAGTTAGCAAATAGTTAGTTTCGTACAATATAAAGAGAATAAATAAAAAATATAATCGCTTAGACAATACATTATAATAATATAATTATTTTTCATGCGTTAATTATCACATCTTTGTGGAAAGGTATTATATTTATTTAAAAACATATATATATGGTACGATTTCTATTATTTCATATTTTATGATCACGACCGGTTTTAACCAGCATGAGAATCATTTAACAAAAAATATTTTTTACTATATTGGAGTCGAATAACAATATTTTTTTTCTAATTATTTTGTATGAATTACTTGTAATATTAAATAGAAAAAAAGTAATCAGCATTAACTGGTGCAAAAGTTATATCATAAACAATTTTCAATGAATGCTAAAATGAAACTTGTATATGATTCATATCAATATTGTCTCCGTTATGATGCAAAGTTAATATGTATATTTCTTTTAATCTTATGAATTCTCGCATTTAAGTGCACAGATGATTTCGAAACCATAAACAGTAAACAGATTGTAACGTATATTAAACAATATGCGTGAAAAGGCGTATAAAAAAAATATAAATTTGAATGCTAAGTCTGAAACTATATTGATTAATCTAAATGACAAAAATATATTTTTATCGGTCAAAACAAGTCAAGCTGAAAGTACAGAAAAATTAGATATCATGAAATATCGATTGTAAATATTTAATGAAAGTTATATACGGACTATTGTCTATTGTCGAATACCCAAAGCATATTGAATTCATTATAATGGTATGAGGTATAAAATCATTGGTTGTCTGAAATAGTATACCATCATAATGATATCTCTATACCTGAAAGGATGTCAGACCCCAAGAAAACTAGGATTTAACACCCTTACTGAAAATTTCAATCGATTATATAATATTAAAAAGTATTAAGCATTTATCAGATTATCATTATTTAGGCATAATTAAAAGGCGACGCAGTGAAAAAAAGTGTCTTTTGTTTATTTAAATGTAATAAATTTGACGGTTTATTAAGTAAAATTTATGCCAATTCAAAAAGTCAACCAGCAATTTAAGCAAGTAATTACTCGTTCTAATTGTAAGCAATAGAGGTGGCTTAAAAAAAGCGCCGTTTTTTTCGTAGGACAACTTATTGAAAACGATTTTTCAAAGATATCTACTTTCTTATCCAGAATTCTTTTTAAAACATTAATAATTTGGAATGACAATTCTCAATAAAGATTAGAGCGATTTTTCTTTATTCAAAATATGAAATTTTTTTGTTTTTTTTAACTAAAATACGGAACATAGTTAAGCATGAAAATTCATATTATATTCATATAATTTATTCATTTCTACGTATATCTATTATCAAAAAAACTTATGGCGTTTGAAATAACAACTCTTTCTTTACAAGCCACAAGATTTTCTCATGCTTCAAAAAAGGTTCAATGAACATATTCTACTTCGACCCAAACATTCAAATTTTCAGAGTAGACAAATCATAAATATGCTTTCGTCGAAGATCTCTCTATGTATATCTCGCATCATTAAACTAGCGGCAATGTGATCCCAATATTGAATATGCGGCGTTCTGTAAAGTCAACAGTGTCGGACTGGTATGGGTCGGCGGCAGGCCGCACTAATTGTGACCGCCGATGCGGGAAGCCTCCCCTTAACACGCGCCCGGTATTTGCGTCAGTGCTCACCCAATTCGACATTTGCTCCGGCCTACATTACACGGGACAGAGATGCGCTGCCTTAAGTTTACGGCCCATTGGGAATTTTGCTTAGATAGGAGCTTTCAAAAGCTCATGTCCGGCTTTTCAGAGAGTGGTGTGAAGTACTGCGTTGAGCTTATATTAGCAATAAATTTAAAAGCATCATGAAACTATACGAGCAGATAAAAGACGTAAGAGAAATATTTTTTTGTATTAAATTTTCAGCTCTTGATTGTACTTAAAAAAATCTGGCACATGTTTATTTGCTTTGTAGCCGTGGACGAATAGTGGTACATTACGCTTTCATCTAAATACTTTCCATGGTCAATTATATAAATCTTCAAACGAATAATTTATTAGATCTATTTTTTCGTATAAACATATGATGTGGCTATATCTTCCAATTCTTTTCCATCATGAAAACAGAAAATACTGAGAATGCAGATTTACACCATATCAATCAGCCTCGAGATTGGTTAATCAAATTATTTTCTTTAACAGAATTTTACCCAAATAAAGATTTTATTGATGTTTGAAAAGTTTTTGTTGTGTGACATACAGATATATATATATATATATATATACAAAGAGAGTAAAAAAAAATATTTCATTTATTCAAAAATAATGCTTTTCCATCCAGGAGTGACTGACAGTTAGCACTTCAAAAGTATACACTAAATTTATTAATTTACTAGTTACGGACATTTTTGAGTAAAATTTGTAGCATCAATTACAGTGTTATCTCATTACTAATGTTGTTTTATATTAAAATGGCGTATCAGCCAACTAGTTTTTTTTAAATATGAGATATTCCGTAAAATAAACGCTGTCAAAGTTTTTTATATTTAAAAATAGACATAAAATAATCAAAATTTTTGATTCATACATTTTCAGTGATTCAATCATATGTTTAATTAAACTATATTGTTTTAAGAAGTTTTCTCAGTTACTTTCACAGACAATAAAGTAAAAATTTTATTATCAAATAAGTAATGATTGAATTTATTTACATTTATAATTTATTCGTAAAATATTAAATATTTTTTTTTTTTATAAAAATCATCAACTGATGATGCTCGCGATGAGCGAAACCGGTCCTGATCAAAAAAATATATTGTGGAAATAAGTACTAAAAAATGTGTTTTTATTATTTAAAATATCATACCTTTCCATCAAGAAGTGACAGTTAACACCTTAAAAGTATTAAATAAATGTTATAAGCATAAAAAAAAAAGCCTCAGTAAAGTGTGTTTAACTAACATTCTATACCACACCTCAAACACTTCATGATATATGATAATATTTTACTCACTTAAATCATATCATTTTAATGGAAATATTATAAGCCTATATCTATTACAGAGTCAATATTAAGATTCAATCATTTCTGTACACAGTACATTGAAACTGATATAGGTATACATTACGTATACAAGCTATCAACCACATCGGGTCGTCCCGTATGTGGTCAGCTAGTTAGCCGGTATCAAAGGTAGCTAAATATATGTAGGTAGGTAATCATTGATTTAGAATTCATTGAGTGTAGTGATGCTCAAATAAAAGGGTCTGTGGAGACTCAAAAGCCATTCCACTTGATTCATTTACCTCATTTAATTTGTTCTTGTATCAATTTCAGCATTGCTGGTCTGCCTTGATTTCAATTAAGATCAAAAGTTTTTAGCCTATTATGTTAAAACGTATGCAAAAGACCACAATTGATTTTAAGGTATTGTTTAGGGCCAACGTTTCATTAAGGATTCGGGCGTAGATTATTTACGGTCTTACTTTCAGGGACTGGTGTTTTTATAAATTATCTTTACCTGTTAAAATTTTCTGATCATAATGGTAATTAATTTTAGTTAAATAAACTGAGTTATTATAAATATAATAATTAGTTTTAAAGCACATTTCATTAAAAAATGCATGTCCAACTACCACAACTACATGGAACACATTGAATAATACGAAGGTTTTTATCAATAAAGTTTCTTTACAAAAATTATAAGTGATTCAGTTGCTATACTTTTATATCTATTATAGCTTAATAAATCAAACATATCAGCCTAATGTTTATAAAAATACTGAAAATCAATTTTCAAAATATTTTTTGTTTTATTGCTAGCAAGAAACAAGCTATGTCGTTAAAACAGGAGAGAAGATGTATTGCGTACCTTTTCTACACAGCTATATATAGATAAACCAATGTTCGCTTAAGCATAGTTCTGACGATGGTGTGAGCCGAAATAGCCATCAACTATATCTTAAAAAAAATGTAAAACAAAAATACATTGATATATTTTCACCGTGTTATAATGGAGTTCTACCAAGTGAATGCCAATTCAATCAATATACTGAAAATCAACTCAGAGAGAAAAAACATCGGAAACTCTAACGTCTGAGGTCTCTTTTTCAGTCTTATTTTGACTTCAATGGGACAAGTATAAGAACAAATCTAATCGCTTGGGTAGAGCATTTTCGATTGTTAGTGTTATACAAATACTTTTAACTAAATAAATTACAATTATATGTTTGATAAAAGCATGTATGTTCATCACAATGTCTATGTGAAAATTAGTGCATTAAATAATTTGAACATATTAAAGTTAGTTATACGCAAATGAGAACAGTTGTTGCAGAAATCTTGCATTTGGCAAAGGAGTGACACACTATGGTCTTATGTTAAATATGGCTTTGTCGTACAGGGGTGCTACGTAATTTTCCCATTTGACAATAAATCGCATTAGAGCTCTCAACTCGTTATATCATTCTAGTGAACACTTCAAATTGCCTGAAACGTTGAACGGCATCTTATATACCGGCTCTCGCTGAACGTGTCATGTCAAAGTCACATATGCTTTCATTTTATAATTTAATTATTTTTTTGGTTGCGGTCAATTATTGAAAAGAAGGAACTAAATGTAAATAAGAGAATAAAGAAAACACATATAATTCAGTAATTTAATTATTTCTAAGATTTTTTTCGAAGAAATTTGTTAACATATTTGGCACAACGGCAAAAAACTCATAAATAAATCTCTCACATTTATGTATAGGCTCACTTTTTTTATCAATGGCGATTATTTTTTTCTTTTTTCATAATAAATATAAATTTTGAATTAGACCCCAAATTCTATCTATAGTTGACGAAAGTGGAAAGAAATGTAATACTTGACTGTAGCTCGTATTGGTCAAATGTAATCTACCGTTATTTAGTAATAAAACATGTCTTATAATAACAATAATTGATTGAGTGGCGATGGAGCCCTTTGAAAACAGGTCTAATGCGTCGACCATACATATTCTGTAAAAAATGTTTATGTTGCGGCAACACTGCTTCTCTCATATGAATGTCCTTAAATATTTAACTCAAGTAGTCTGAAATATTTTCTCCTCAAATAGAATTTTATAGTGTTGTAAAATATGCTTCGTTTATACAAAGATCTTAGTCTAGACTTTAACAAATAATTGTTCTGTTTTTCAACAAATCATTTTTGCTAATGATACTTTAAATTGCTTCAAAAGCTTGCTAAAAATAATGTAGACAACAGCAATCACCAAGCAATAAAAATAGCGTTGATGTTATTATGAACTACCAATATAAAAAAAGCAAAATATATCGTCTCATCGTCAATTTGATAAATCTGTAAAGTATTTTAAAAGTGATTTAGATTAGGTTAGTAAAAATTTTCAAAAAAAAATGTACTCAAATAAAATTGAGGAAAATTCATGACCGTGTGTTTTTAGATTCACCTGTACATTTTTTCTTTAATTCAACAACGATAGTAATCAACTTACCTCTTTATTTGAAAAAATGTATAGATTTAATAAAAATACATCCTCATAAATGCAATTTCTGTTGAGATAATCGATTAGAAGCCCTAAACAATCATTGTTGAAAATGAACAGGTTTTTTGCTGAAAATAATGCTTTCCCAATTATTTTATATATACCAATGGTGAAAGAAGAAGTCATTTATAAACAATTATGATTGTTCACTAAGACATTTGAAAAATCAGACATTATTGTATCTACAATTTATTTGGAATATATTATTGAGCGACTGGTTCAAAACTTTTTCTCATGAAATATATTGTACAACAAAATACTCAATAAGGGTCTATAGTATCCATAGTATGAGAGAAAATTTATAAAACATTGGTATTCTTATAGTTTGAAAAATTAATAATTATTAATATAAAAAAAATATGGGTCAGACTTACATTGAATGTACATAAATTATATTTGAAACGAAAAAGATTAATTAATTGATAAACTACAAAAGGCATATCTATACAAATAAATGTTAATCTATATAAATAACATACCAACGTAAATTAAGCAATAAATTAAATTCAGTTAACTGAGGAATAAATTCCAAACACGCAATAATGAAATTGTTTTTGTATTCTTATACCTCATTTTTATTTTTCTTTTAGATATGAATCTTCGATATTAATTCCTCATTCCTTGTATTGGTAGATACCTTTCGAGGGGTTAATTGTTACTTCTTGATGGAAAAGCATTTTAAAATACAACACATTTATTCAGTATTTCTTCCACATTTTATAAAAGTGTGATCAATTCCGATTTCGTTTGTCAAAATAACAGTGCTTAGCTTCACAAATACTCACACTTCACAATATAATACAAACAGTTTTGTTAAGATTCAAACTTTATCAGTTGAACATACTCGCGATGAGCGAAGCCGTTATTGATCATGATATTATAATATGTGGAAGTTGTAAAAAATACTTGTTTTATTGAAAAAAATTGTGAAATATACAAATCAAAATAAACATTTTCAAAAAAAATTTATGGCCAAGTTTGATAGTTGTCTTAAAAGAAATATTTTTTTTAACAGGTAAAAATATGATTATTCCACACAATTTCAAAAGTCTGGTAAAAAACCATTTGCCCACGATTGACATATAAATAAAATTCTTATATCTCATATAGATTAAAATCAAAAATTTACTGCAAAACTTCTAAATTGATTGACCACTTGTGTTCACAATATTTACCTAAAATCAACATTGGATTATTAAATTCTTGTGAAAAATAGAAGTGTATCAATATTAACTTTGAACAGCTTATATAATGAACAATAATCATAAGTTTTGTTATCAACGAACTGCAGTTTACCTTTCGGTATCTTTATATTTTCACAAGACACAAAGTAAAGATAACTTTCATACATTTTGAGCTTATGCAATGCACCGTCATTCAGTATTATAATTTGCTTTCAACAGAAAAGTTATTTTTAAGATTATATCGATGTTCCTTTAGCTATTTCTATCTTGAGATAAAGTTCAATATACGAAGACATCTTACGGACGTAGATGTCTGCGATACATGTTTCTACGTCCCCTGACATTGGCCATTTAGTAGGGAATCATTACACGCCGTAGAGTTTAGCTACGCCGTAGAGGAATCACGAATCACGGATCACGGGGATCGTAGATACGAAGTCACCTGCCCATTTCGACATGGGGTCTCCTGGAGAGTATTCCCGCGCGAGCCATTCGGGAAAGGGCCGAACTCCTACATAAATCTCTGGCACCCACGCACAACCCCTCCTTTGTTAACCAGTGGCACCTCCAGGGAGTAAATAAATGGACAATTACTTCATTAGGTTTTTTCCAGTTTAAAATAAATAAGGGTAAATCACATAGAAAGCAAAAGACGAGGTTCCATTGGGAATTCGTCTCAGAAAAACCTTTTACGATTAACTTCACAAGGTATAGGGGTAACGTTCTATTTTCTTATAAAACAATCGTAAAATAGATCAATTATATTTTATTATGAAACTATTTTCTACGTAATACTGTAGAGACATTTAATAAAATTCTTTAAGTATGAACTATATTTAAGAATTATTTTATTAGTTATTTCCAATAAATACACAATGTTTTATTTCACTTAATTATTTAAAAATTAAACGTAAAAACTGGTTGTTTTTTTAAGATCGTTTATGTAAGCTTGGTTGTGATAAAATTTGCGGAAGAAGGAAGAAAAAAATCTTAAAATTTTATGCCTTGGATTCGAGAAACATGTTTATTGGTATTCATATAAATTATATTTTAGAGACAAGCGTCACTCAGCATAGATAGTGATAAAACTAACATTTTCATGGCCTTAAATATATGATAAGTATTTTCAAATGATAATTCTTTTTAATATTAAAGGTTAAGTTTCAACAGTAAGTTATATTTACACAAAATTTTACGAAATTAAAACTGTTTTTATATTCTAATCTTTGAAATACAGTAAGTATATTCACAAGTTTCTTGTATAAATAAAATTTAAATGGAAAACAGCAAAAATTATGATATATTATTACGAACGATTGGAAAAAAAACTATTATATTTTTAATTATTACGAAAATTTTCTAATTATATTATAAGCTTCATACCACACCACTTTACATTTTGTAGAATTTAATATTAGTTTCATATCGCGGCTACAGTTATATTTTATCTCTTTTTCGCATAAACATATTTAATTCATTCAAAATTACTATGCTAACTCCATTTATAGAATAGGTGTGTGAATGTTTGTTTTTGTTTTTAAGTGACTTGTTTTACGGCACACCACTGTTTTACGAAGGCAGAAAAAGGGAAAAAACACACCGCTGAGAGGTATTTATTTGGACGTGCGACATTTTTGGGTCATGGAGATATGCAAAATTAAAATGGGATCGACGTTTCTCGAGAAAAAAGATTACGATTAGAATGACAGGACTCTCAGTTTCTGTGAAGTCTTCAGCTTAGACAATCATTGTAGGGACAATTGAATAAAAATAGAAGAGAGATATGAAACCTTTACGGTTTTGTTTCTCACATTGGTGAAGATTCAGAAAATCTTTCCTTTTTCACAAAAAGGTAAGAAGACAAATTGATTATTTCGGTTATTTTATATAGATTGACGGTTACGAGAATTATACCCTAAGATTTCATTTTTTTTCGCATTCAATGAAAGGAAAATATTAATTTTATTATGATACAGCACACCTCATTTTAACAGCGGAGTGGCCTTCTTTTATAAAGTAACCATTTGAAAATAATAAATTAGAAAAAAAAGAAGTATTATATAAAGTTCATGTGTAGATTACGCCCAATTTTGATGGATTGTTTTAGGATCCGATATAATATAAAACATTGCTCTAAGAGACGATTTAATAAGTTAAGTAAAGCAATGCAAAAAATAAAATTATTAAAGTTTTCGTTTAACTTATATTGAAGAAATTGTGTTTATATACGTAGTAAATTAAAATAAAACAATATTTTTATCAAGAGTAAGAGTGTATTTCTTGAATTTTTAAATGAATTTGAAATGAATTTTTAATATCATTTATTTTTTTCCAAAAACTAAAGGGATTGAATAGAGATCAGTTATCATAAATAATTATAATTTAATGTTAATCTTACACAAATGAAACTTTGTTTTAAAGCATATATTAAATAAAAAAAAACAATAAAAATTATATTCAAAACAGATAATTCGCTAGTATGATATTTTCGACGGGAAAGTTCAATCGTCTTACGAAAAAAGCTTCTCGTGATTTAAGTTTTGATTTTTTTTGGAGCTTTTATTTTAGATATTTAAAAAGGACCATTAAAAATAAAATTGTGCTGGTGCTTAATGTAATCGCTAGAAGTTGTAAATGTATCTGTTATTTGTAATTAAATAATAAAATTGCACAAAATACATTATTTCAAATTAATGATACATAAAAAGAGCAGCTAAAAATATGTACTATTTAGGATGTCAAAAACATCAAGGTTCTTTGATTACTATAGATGGCGCTTAATTTTGAATTGTTGGTTTTCCACTGAAAAAAAAAACTTTAAAATGTATGTAAGAGTAAGGAAATTATACAAAAAAAATAGATGATACATTGAGAATATATTAAGAACACACGAAAAAATGTGTAAAGCTGATCGAACATTAAAGTAATGAAATAAAAATAAAATCTCTAATCATTGAAATTGTGCTATCTCAAATCATCTTAATGGGGTTAGTGATGAAATGATTAAAACAACTACATCTTTTCCCTGAATATTCATAATTAAAAAATTTGGAACATATAATTTAACACAATGTGTGTAAAGTTTTATTAAATCAGTCACTCAGAATAAGCTTCAAGATATATAAAATTTCAAGCAGATACACTGTTTTACAAACGAACCGATAATAATGATATAATTAATTAAATAGTGCAAAAGAATTATGCTCATTATCTGTAAAACTTTTTCCATTAAGGTGATATTTGATACAAAGAAACATTCATTTACGAGTACAATTTGACCATTAATTTATAAAAATAATCAATAGGGCTAGTTTTACTATACATGCTATTTTTAAGAACGACAGTGAACTATTATTTCATATGGACATTGCAAAAAAAAACAAAAATATACGTTTCTGTATTTTGTAATAAATTATATTTGGAAAAAATAGCAAAACATTAAACGTAACAAAAATTCTAAAATAATCAATATACTGATGATATTTTAATTGAAGTTGGTACAAAACTTATATGAACAAATAAAAGTTTTCAAAAAAAATCTTGTCATAAGATTTGGATATCACACTACAGATAGAATGTAAACTGATAAATAATAAGCGGTCTTACAAAAATCCATTAGTATATGTAAAGAATATCTCTCTTGAATTAAGTCCCATGAAAATATTATACCTCAATCAAAAAAAAAAAATATTTTAAGCGTGGGCGTTTTATGTAGTAATTTGTACTTTAATCAACTGTTAACTGTTCAAAATTGATATTTAAATTCTATCAAACACACTTAGTTGAAATCTTAGGTGATTTGGATCCGCTGAATTGTTTTTAAGTTTGTCTCATATGTTATTTAAAAAAACGATGAAACACTCTATTAACAGGATACTTGACTGAATGTAAATTTATTCATTGTATAAATATGAATAAAGCATATATGTTGACCAATTTTTTTTCATCTTTGCACAAAAATACTGCATATTGATTTATTCATATCATTTAAACATAAGCACCAATTCAATCGAATTTATCTCAATATTATTGGCAGTAATTTAATGTAATATAAAGTGAAGAGCTTATGAATTTGCCGTATCTTTTACATTATTTAGCGGACGACTAGAGCGTATACCTTACAAGAGCAATAAACAGCGGCGCTCACTCAACAAACTTGTTATTTATGGCCATTTTCAATTCTCTTGTGTAGTGGCGCATTTAGGGACCATTTTTCATCATTTGCCACGGCATGCCAGCTTCCTTCGTGGGACAAACATTATTTTGTTCACAGCATTAAGAGACTTTACAACTCTGTCGTGAAGAATAGCGATCGAATTATCCGATCTGATTTATTATGCATGTAAGGGTGCGGTTTTAATATTGATGTTACTGATAAAACCGTTTTTTTCTAAGAAATAGTTATTTTTTTAACCATGACCATTCACAACGAGGAGAAAGTCCCCTGACCAAAATTTTTTCTATAAGAATGCCTTATTACTCAGCTGTTCAAAGTTTTTTTCGAATATAAAATAAATAAAAATAACATTGTTACGCCAGACGTATTGCTTAGCTAATCACTACTGTTGCATCCAGATGCTACGTTTAGATTACTGGAAAGCAATTCTACTCAAAAAGAAAATACATGACTTGAAAAATCAATTGATAAATGTATTATAATGCATAAATTTACACTCTAAAACAGATTAAGATGTTTTGAATAATATATTATTTAAAATATCTTACTTTTCCACCAAGAAGTGACAGTTTACACATTAAGATGTGTAAAGAATATTCGAATACCGAGGACTTATATTTATTTATTGAATAATGTTGATATTTAGCAATTTCATAGAGACGTCAGAAAAAGTCATGAAATTTTTTAACACAAAAATGAGCTTGTACATGAAAGTTTTAACATTGTTAACACTATCATATTCAACTATCAACTCACTACAACCAGCTATTTCAACAGTCATTTAGCAGTCATAGATAAAACTCAAAAGTCTTCTGATGATAAACCGATCTTGAAAGCAATCAAATTAACAGGAGGATAAAAAGATTGCAAATTTATTTGAGAATATAGAAATAATAAATAAATAAATAATAGAAAGAATATTTTTATTTTCTGTAGAGTTTATTGGAAAAATAAAGGTACATTTTTTTTAGCGAATATTTTAAAATTATAATTATTGCAAATGACTAAAAACAACAACAAAAACATAAAAGCAATATCCTGAAAATAGTGTAATTTCTCTCAACTATCTAACACAATTTAACTGAAAATGAATACATTTTTACGATTTTTTCTCGCGAACATATTGGGTTTTTACGAACAGGCAATTCAATTACTCAGATTTCTAACATTTCGTTTGAAATTGTAAGTTAAACTTTGAATACTGAGGTTTCAAGGTGTCGCATTCAGTCCCACAACAAAATAGATGAAATTGTAAAGGAGCATGATATTATGCATACTCACAAAGAACTATTATTCGTGTGAAAGTTTTTTGTAATGAATTTAATAGGGGGAAACGAGCAGGTGTTGCTATTGGACTCATTGCGATGCATTACAAGTTGCCGACTGTCACGGTTAGGTCCTTTCTGTTTTACGATTCAATTATGGCTGCCAGATGCCAAATTTATAAAATATATGTCGTATTTTGCTCAAAGTGACATTGACTTACCAACTTAGATGATAGATGAGAAACACTGTCAAAAATTTGACAACCTTCTTTCTATTGGTCAACCAAGTCAGTCACAATGAAAAAAACTACTTTAAATTCTTATTCATTAAAGTTTATGAATGTGATTTTTTAAAAATCTGTCAAACCCTTTTTTAAATAAAAGATTGTCACTTTTAAAGTGGTAACTGTCACTTATTGATGGAAAGACATGATATTTTAAATAATAAAAACCATTTTTTTATTACTTATTTCTTCAATATATTTAATAATCTGAACCGGTTTCGCATAATCAACTCATCAATTGACACTTGCGATTAGCGAAAACAGTCTCAATCATTAAATGTATTGTGGAAATAAGTAATAAAAATGTGTTTTTACAATTTAAAAGATCAGTAAATTTTCATAAACAATAATAATTTGTCATTTATTTATCAAAGTAAATACTTAATAGAAATTTTGGATTCCTTGTAAAAAAAATCCTGTGTGTAAAAATGATTCCTTCTGCAAATATAAAACTTCTTGAAAAAGGTATTGAATTTAAAGTAATCGAATATGGAATAGATCACATTTATACAATACCAATGACAAAAATATTACAGAAAAAATACATTTTCTCAATTTTTATAGTTAACTTTCGTGTGAATTCATGCGAAATGTCTCAGTTCAATAAAATGAATAACGAGTTTCCCTGTACTTTATTTTAAATATATTTTTTACGGCATTAGAAAAGGAAATCTATTAAATTTACGAGAAAAAGATTTTTTATCTTTTTCGACGGTATTTCACTTTTTTAAGTAAAAATAAACCACTTGTATTCACAGAGTATTTTTTCCAACGCCAAAATGCTTAGCTGTGTGATAATAAATATCATAGTATCTATTAATTACCGAAATATACGTGATATTAATTAATTATTGTTAATAGTTTCTTTGGCATTACAGATTATTGATGAGAATGCTTGTCCAAATTAATGCTCACTCCTAATTGTTTCAGATCTCTCACACATTCTTGATTGATGGTTTGGATTTATTAAGTTGTTGGAAGCACTCAATCATTTGATATCGATTACTCAAAACAAAAAATGTTTCTATTATAAATTAGAAGAAATATTTAAAAAGAATTTTGATTTTCCATCATAGGAAACTCAATTTATTTTTATATTAATGAAATATATATTAGGTGTAGTAAAAAGTCCTGACGCTTTTTTCAAACGCGTGTCTTAAAATCGATCGGCATCGGGCCTTTGGTTAAATAAGATGTCATTATATTTTTTTTGTGTTGTATGACATCTTAAGTTACGTTCCGTATAGAAAAAAAACTGTTCATTTGCCCCAAACATAATGACCGACCTTTGCCCTTCATAAGAATATCTTCGCGGTTGCATGCTTTTTCAACAGAACGCCCAGAACAGTGCAGTCGCCGCTACAAAAAATTTAAATCTGGCAATTTAAGCATTGAAAATTACCCTCGAAGTGGACGACCTCATACAGTGGATGAAGTGGCCCTGAAAGCTAAAATCGAAAAAAATCTTATGCTAACAAAAAAGGAATTGTCCAATATAGTCGGTACTAAATGGTCCGTAACACAGAAGTACCTGAAAAGGCTGGGATAATTTCTAAAAGTAGAAATTTGGGTGCCACACGCGTTGAGTGATCGGAACAAGGCACAGCGACTAAGCGCGTGCTAATTGCTGCAAAAAAAAACACACTTTACGACCATTGTTTCTAAACGTGATTATTGGATATTAAAAGTGGGTGTTATATACGAATATACCGAAGAAAAAACAACAACTAAATCGTTGACAACAACCAATTCCGACACGTCGAACTGGTTTACACCCAAAAAACTCTTACTATGTGTTTGGAGGGATTTCAAAGGAATAATTCATTATGAAGTGTTAAAATATGGTGAAACTATGACGGCACAAGTATACTGTGACCAATTAAACAAATTAAGTGCAGCTTTGACAAGAAAGAGGCCGGGTAGGATGAATGGACGCAATGATAAACTGCAAAACGATAAAGCGCGACCGCATGTGGCGAATATGACCTGGGACAAAATCCAGGAGTTGGGTTGGACAACTTTATTGCATCCACCTTATTAACCAGATCTAGCACAATCGGATTACCATTTATTTCGTTTAATATAAAAAACTTTTAAGGATAAAATATTTCAAACAAAAAATGACGTGAAAAACGCTATTTCCGACGATTTTAATTCCAAATCAGTAGAGTTTTTTACTAAATGGATTTTAGACTTCTCTAATGTGTACCAGAAGGTTATAGATAGACAAGGAGATTAATTTTATAAATATTTTTTTTTAAAAATGCTAAAAGAATCACTTTGAGTTTTACTTTAAAAAAACATCAGGACTTTTTACCACACCTAATATGTTTTTCCACTTCAATTTATAATTATATGTATATATATAATTTATATATCTATACAATATATATATATATATATTTTATGATATCGACTGAAGGTGCTTGATGGAATTTCAATATCAAATTTGAATTGTTACAACTTTGTACGATTCCATATGTTTTGTCACTAACGACCCGGGGTTCGCCTTTCGGCATCTTCAGGCATTCTACCACACGGATGCAACAGAATTTTATCAGTTTTAACAATTCAAAAATGTATATTTGTTTATTTATGAAAACACAATTTCGTATAAACCTTAAACCTTAAATAATACAGATTTGTATTACACGATGTATTTGTGGAACCATATAACCGTGTTATACAAGAACCGAGTATATTTACCTTTTATTTCGAAATCACACGGATGCAACAGAACTGACAACTGTCAGTCTGTGATAGAACGCCTGAAGATGTAGAAAGGCGAAACCCGGGTATTTAGTGACAAAACATGTGGAATCGTACAAAGTTGTAACAATTCGAATTTGATATATATATTTGAATCACGGACTATTTTCTTAGCCATACGTAATGGCACTGTTAATTCGGAACGTGATATAAATTAAGCCGTAGCTAAAATCGTAATATGACCTAAAAATTATAAAATTAATATTCATTGAAATCTCAAGACACATCACATCGTCACTTATTCTGTTTCAGCTTAGAATAGTTAAATAATACACCCAGCTTTTTGCGAAATACTGCTTTAGACTGGAGATTTTAAAAGCAGTCTACTCAATAACACAAACATAAACATTAACATTACTTCACCTTAAAAATCTACCGAGAATAATTTTGCAATTCACCATAATTCATTTTATCTTAATTGTAGGCTTTCTGGGTGATTAATTGGTACATTATTTTTCAGCAAGACCACATCTGGTAAAGGTTTAAGCCGCACACTCGTAAAGATATTCAACTCTTTTTCTGAACAATTTATTTCAATGTAGCCCCGCCGAGGCTTTGGTTAAACTTTTAACTTTAAATTAATGAGACGAGAAATATGTAAAGGGCTATTATTTATAATAACTTATTTATTTTCTACAATTTTTCTTCTTTAAACTAGTTTCAAAAGAAGCTGGTAATAAATAATGTGTTTTTCGTCTTTAGGGTAAGCTTTAAATTGCGTTAGGCCAAGTAAAAAAGTGCCCGGTTGATATAACACGAAACGTTAAAACAGAATACCAAGGGATAAAAAAACTATTGATAGTATTTAAACTAGTTATCATTTGATTACTGTCGAAAAAAAGTTGAGCATGTCCTCCCATATTCAATAATTTTAGCAAAATGGTATTTTATTTTTTATAAATATAAAATTTGAGGGACCGTAATAAGGGTCGCACGATGACGGCTTCGGAACAGCTGGAAATCAATAGACATCAACTATCACAAAGGATTCTTAACGAAAAAACTAATATCTTCCCCATTAATTAACCCTCTCCGCTTGTCTGATTTGCTTCCGTAATAGACCATTTCCGTGCAACATGTAAACTTATTGTCATAGCCGCCTTTTTAGTTTCATTTACAATTTTTGAAAAATTTAGTTTTATTGCGAGAAAGAAACAAGCTAGGCCGTTAAAACAGGAGAGAAAATACATTGCGTAGCAAATGTTAGTTTAAGCATAGTTCTGACGATGGCGTGAGTCGAAAAAGCTATCAACTATATTAAAAAAAATATATTTTTGTAAAACTAAAATACATTGCTATTTTTTCACCGTGTTATAATGGAGTTCTACCAAGTGAATGCCAATTCAATCAATAAATGAAAATTATGTTGTATGGCTATTCTTATTCAGACTATGTATAAAAATCTCAATTCGCTCATATATGTATTTTTGTAAATAATCATCATAGCCATAGAAACATCACAGCTCCACAAGAAAAAATCCTTTTTATAATAAAAAAATGGTATACAATTATTATTATTTTTTTTTAATAATTCAACTTGAAAAATAAGCAATCATAAAGTTTAATACAGACTGAGTGCTTATTTCCACTCATTACATGTAAATATTTTATAGCCACAAAGATCTGCAGATGACTAAAAGTATACAACAATAATTAAATATTGACGAAGTTATTACAGAAAATCCTTCTGTGTTTTACAAGTATTCCAATATATTTACTAGGTGACATTGAATTGACGAAAAATTTACAAAATATTGTATAATGTTATTCGTCTGTCTTCCAAACTGAATTCAAATGCACGATGAAATACCAGAATTTAAAATGGTTCAAAATTGTGACAGCCCATTTGACGTTATTTAGTAATAACGAACGGCTCTTGCTTTGGGACAAATTTAATATACAAACAAAATGTAAAGCATTCTATTATTTTAAATTGTAAATATTTGCCGCATAACAAGTGGTTTTGGTTTATTTTAATTTCCAAACGTGTTTTCATATTCAGGAGATAAAATGTTAATTCATTTCAGAAAATACTTTTTAAGGTAAACATCACCAAAGCACTGTACGGAATCAGTGACAATATGTATAACGTAGAATAATATTCCACTCTGTTTATATTGGAAATAATATTGTTTGACGAAACAGTATTGTATCGAATAAACAAGAGAAGGAATAAAAGCAGAGAAACCTTTTTGAAATAGCATATCTTTAAATTCTACAAATCGCATATTATTTCAGCATATGAAAAATAAATTTGAATATAACTGAATATTTTATATTATGTTTAGAATTAGGTGATTATTAATTTGACACCAAATTGCATCGATTAACGGAAATATACAGTACATTTATATTTCGATGAGATCGACAAAAAGGCTTTGTTAGCAACATATAAATTAATATTTTTTTTCCAGATGTCCACATTTCTTATCATACCAAAAGCAAATCTCTTTTTAAAACTTACAATAATTCAAATCGTTTTTCTGATAAAAGGCGGCTTAAGAATAGGTGTCTGAAAATAAGATTTTATCGATTACTTATATTTAATTATAATGCATCAATTGCGCGTTGAAAAGTGACTTAAAATATTCTTTTTACGAAAAAAAAAAAACGAAAAAGGGTGACATTTATAACTCTCATAAATTCATCACGTTTTCAATGTGACAAAGTGGCGTTAGTATTTATTCCAAGAGAGAAACGTCATATCAGCGCGTGGCTGAAATTCGTAACGTGTATGATGGATCCAAATTTAAATCTGCTAGAACCATGTCCCGGGACATCCATCAATTTGCTGGCATGACGTTTGAGTACTACTGTTACTGAAATAAATAAATATTTTGATGTACATTTTCAATCGTGTTCGTAAAGTATGCCATAATGTATCGTTTTGTCAAGAGATTCACGGTGTTAAAAACAGAAGACAAAATAAAATAAAAATCCGACCCTTAGGGGTCAAAGACGTAATGTTTTTTCATTGCTTTACAGCTAAGCCTTAAATGAGTTCTTTCGAAATTAATTTTTAATAAAAGTATTTTCAGCCGAAAAAGTTTTGAACCATATTTTTACTTGAGTATTAAAATGGATGTTTTATTGAAACATCGTTACCTACATCTGTTATTCTGAGATACATTTCTTTGATCCGAAGGGTGAATATATAAAATTTATATAAAAAAATTATAGCTAACTGCGTTTGATTAAAGCTTTAATAAATACTACACAAAAAAAATAACCCTTCATATATACATATTTTTATTTTCAATATCAAGCTTGAATATCATTATAAGACAGTCAGTAGTTACTATTAACTAAAATTACTTCAAATATATATTTTGCTTCTGGCGATAAGCACGAAGTTTTTCGCAATTCATCTTGTATGTAAGCGAAGTAGACTACTTACTGACAGTCAGTTTTATTTCGTCTGTGTGATAGAATTCCTAGAAGTGCTGAAAGTTGAAACCAGGTTCGCGAATAATAAATCTCGTGGAAGTTGATATCGTTTGAATTATTAAAAAATAATATTTTTTGACATTGAAATTTTTTATTGAATCAATCAGAATGAAATAAGTTTTTAATGATAATGAATTTTACTTACCACACGGTGAAAAAATAGCAATGTATTTTAGTTCTACAATATTTTTATAAGATATAGTCGATAGCTATAGTTCCGAAATAGCTATCAACTATATCTTATAAAAAAAAATGTACAACTAAAATAGATTGCTTTTCACCGTGTTGTAATGGAGTTCTACCAAAGTAAATGCCAATTCAATCAATAATATAATTTTATTTACTATTCAATATCCTTAAAAAGTGGTCAATTGAAGTAAAAAATATTGAAGTCCTTTTACATGACATAATGTAATTAAATAGTTATAATTTTAGAATGAGTGAAATGATTATATATTGTCTATCTCTAATATATATGAATAAGAAAATTAAGGAAAAATGAAAAACGATGAAAAATGACGCTATGCAATATAAATTAATAACCTTTTTTCAATTCGATAAATTAATACATATTTAACATAATATCAAGAATTGAATCTCTGCAGTTATACATTTAGATTAGAGATATATTAAAATAAAAAGAAAATAAAACCACAAAGTAAAACGAATTTTAATTAATCATGTGTATACTTCTAGTGTTGATTTGAACACAAAACTGTTTTAATTTATGATATCGACTGAAGGTGCTTGATGGAACTTCAATATTTAATTTGAATTGTTACAACTTTGTACGATTCCATATGTCTTATCACAAACGACCCGGGTTTCACCCTTCGGCATCTTCAGGTATTCCATCACACGGATGCAACACAACTGACTGTCAGTTCTGTTGCATCCGTGCGATGGAATATCTGAAGATGCCGAAGGGCGAAACCGGGTCGTTTGTGATAAGACATATGGAATCGTACAAAGTTGTAACAATTCAAACAAAACTGTTTTATTGAAGTGTTCGATACGATTTTGCAAATATTAATGTTTCAACATCGCCCCTATTCATACGGCCATGTCATTTTCCACTTCTCAGCCACTTGGAAAATTGAAAAAGACTCGTCCAGAAAATAAATTCAGAGTAGCACTCGAACAGGGGCGGCCGGGAGACGGGGGCCGGCAGGGGTCGCAGGGTTTAAAGCGAAACAAACGCTCTCTCCGTTGTGGGGCAATAAAACCCTGGGTCGACCCTTTTTCATCATTTTATTGGCGCTAGAGTCCTTTGGAGATTTGGCCCAGTGTACGGTGACCAAATTGAACATTGGTAAATTATTACCCGGAACTATTCCCATATCATATTTTATTAAATTGTAGCAAAACCCTCAATTCGAGAGCGTATAATAAAATATAATAAAACCAAATAATACAATATAGAATAAAGGAATAAGTGCAGACGTCAGTCGCATACAATTTTCAAGTATAGCTCAAATGGTTGAAAAAATAATTCATTATTCATTTAATATTGAATTAATTTTTGCAGCATAATGGCGTTAACTAAGACTAAGTAATGACTTCTTAGATTTATTTATATTAAGACTTCATTAACCTCTATAACATTTTTACTCTTTATAGGCCCTTCTGAAATATTATTTGTTTCTTTTTTGAGGCTATACATTTAATTTGAAAAATTATGTTTCACATTAAAAGATTTTGTAATAAGTGATGCCATATTTTACAAAATATATCGAATTAAGTTAATGTATATTTAAAATAAAGATAATAATATTTAAATAAGGATATAAAATATTTCATGAATTATAATATATCATAATAGGTATGTATGCCGTGGTAAACTTTCATGTTATTAAAAATAATTTATTTGTTTTGTTCACATCATCTAGAAAAAAAATCATTAAGTTAGTAAGTAAAGTGAAAATACTTAAATAAAAACAAAATCTATAATTTAAAATAATCACTAGTTGATTTTGAATTCATGTGAAATTCATAACATAATATTTTATTCAATATATCGAAAAAATTGTCTCAATTCAGAATATAAAGATTTTATTTTATAAACGTTATCAAAAGAATTTAAAATAACTATAGAAAAATCTAATTAATTTTTTTTTAAGTTGGTAAAATATTTAAATCTTATCTATTTAAAAACGAATGTAACCTCAATTTAGCCGTACAAATATTTATTTTAGTACATGATATCCTAGTACGCAAAATATTGAAACTATTTGAAAACTAAATTTATGTTTGCCCTAGAAAAAAATTACTTAATAATAATAAATATATATTATATATTGAAAATTTGTGTCATATTGATGCTTGGTTACCCTTTTTATTGCTCCCAACTCAAGTCATTGGTATCTATTCCAACTTCAAACCGGACAGTGGAAGGAAAGGTTGACATTTCGACGAATACTGTGACTTAGATGTACATAGCCGTATTGTGTGTGTAGCATTGCTTGATTTGTTATTTGAATTCCTACATTCCGTCACGACATGTAAAAGAGGCTCTTTTATATATTATTGTTTTATATTACTTGGCCATGTATCGAATAAAACGTAGTTTTGACGTATTTATACGATATACCGTTGGTAAAGATAAGTCGATTTGGTGCCAGAATAATGTGACTAAAGTATTGCTGTTCTAAATTTGAAGCAAATACGATTTTTTTTTATAAAAAGGAAGCTCATATTAAATTATCATATGAAGATACACGAAAAATGATTGTTTTTTTTTTAACTCATTCTAATTTATAACTCAATTGCTCAACTCCTCTTTTTTAGAGAGATTTTGAGAAAAAAGAGGATAAAGACAATGCTAGTGAAATTTGAATTGTTACAACTTTGTACGATTCCACATGATCACAAACGATCCGGGTTTCGCCTTTCGGTATTTTCAGGAATTCTATTACACGGATGCAACAGAAATGACGTAAAATGAACAGTTAGCATCGTCTGTATACCAAATTTATCAATTACAGGAAGACACACATTCCAATACAAGCAGTAAGTGGCAGCTAAAACAAATAATAATTAACAAAGTTCCTGTGATAATTATCATTAAAGATCTTGTTAATGAGTCATTATTGAAAGGATTTTACAAAAAATATCAAAAAACTAAAGATAAAATAGAAATGGTTTTTTTTAATAGAAATTCCTAATTACTTTATAGAAGCACCTAAAATGCTAGTTGAGTGTGTTTAGTATCTGAGTAATAAGATAAAGTAGAAATGTATCAAATATATATGAATTCGAAAATGCTCCATTGTTTGATTGAATTCTAGGATTTCATAAATGCTCTTAACCCATCTGATTTAAAAATATGGTCGTAGTGGAAGCAATTAGCTTTTTACTTGCATTGATCCAATTCTTCTATCCCTTGAATTTTTTTACCATTTTTGAAATGATTGTTAGGATTATTTACCATTTCACATTGGGAACGAACATAAATTCTAAATGATTTTTGCATTATTAGCTATTCAAGAAGATTCTTCATTAAGTATGTTGGTTATACACAACCTGTAGTCCACCGACCGCAAATGATCTAATATAAATGTTTTTGTGGCAGAAATAAGTACTGACATTAACAAGATAAAATTAAATTTTTTGTTAGTTGTTGACTTTTTCCGAATTAAATTCAACTTCAATTTATGGCCGAATTTTGAAAAAGGAAGTATTATAACGTTGACGGTTTTTCAGAAAATACAGTAAAGGCTTTGTAAGCCGCAAAAATATGTGCACGTTTTTTCGGAAAAAAAATATTGTGCAGAATAGACAGGCGGCATGGTTTGAAGCTGTATCATTGAAATTGTACGATGTATGGGCTCGGTGGAGATTAAACCTAATCACATTTTCAATTCGTCTTTTGGCTCTTCTGCCGCCAAGTGTTGAGTGATGAGAATTGAGGATCGATACGATAGGAAAAAAGTGAAAAAGTCCAAAATATATAATATACTTGCTAAATGTCGAAGACAAACTTTCCATTATCTTATACGGATTAAATTTAAAATTTTGCTCTTTTACCAGAATTTTATACTTTTATGGTCAGATCATTGTCAACATATGCAACACAAATAACAAAAAAATACAATTTATACCAAATTTTTTTTTGCCAAGTAGAAATCTTTTTAACTATCAAACGATATTTTTCATTTTACCATTATTACATGCGGTAATCAGTTAATATATTTATTGATTTGAAGGTTTTTTTAAAGGATTTATGTTACTTTTTAGGAAGTAACGCAGATGTCGCTAACTGAAAACATGTTAAACTCAAAATTTTGTAAAAATATTTATATTTATCAGTTGACAATACTCGATGAGCAAATCCAGCCCTTGCCACACACATAGCAACATTGATTTTGATTGACATTTTTCTCACTGTCTATAATTATTTTATTTAGACTCATTTTCTGTGGTGAAGTACCTATGATAAATTTTAATGCTTAAATTAAGTCAAAATAGTTGTCCATTGAAAGTTTCTACGGTAATATCTAGCAAAGCTGTGGAAGATTAAAAAGTTTAAAACACGGCATTCGCGGGTTGGCTGAAACAAAATGTCCGCATTGTGCAAAAATAATAGCAATTCTCTTTTTATGTAAATTTCATTAATTCTTTGCCCAGGTTAAGTATTTGGACACATTTAAGCAAAACAATGCCAGTTGGGGAGGCATAAAGTTGACGTTAAACTTTCATTTACCCAGCTCTTTATTAGTAATTAAATTGTTCCCGATTTTACATATTCATGAATCTCAACGAACAAGGATCAAAAAATACGAATGAATGGAAAACAGTACGAAGAATAAGTATCTTTAATACATGTCGTTTTGATATAGTTATACTTTTGAATTTCATTAAAATACATTAATACAGAAAAAAACTTATTGTGAAGAATATTGGAGAATTGTAAAGTAATGTTAAAATAAAAGAAATTATTTTTGTAGTGTTTTCATGAAAATAGACGATTTGAATGATTTTTGAAAAACCGTAAAAAGAGACAATGCAATACAAAAGTCAAGAGCTAAGATTTTTGTGACACAGAGCTTTGTAAAAATAGTTTAGATAACCTTCAATGAAGATGAAGAGCAGCGCATTTACATTGATGTGGAATACAATTTGAAGATAATAGAGATACAGCTGCTGTCTGTATGCTGAGGGGGTAGTAATTTAGCTATTTGCTTGAATTTTACCGTGCCAGAAGGGTGGTGAAGGAAGTCTCCGCGGATCGCATTCCGCGTGGAACGACGCCGTTCTGCGGTGGCGATTGAAATGCTCGACGCTGGACGTCGAAACGACAGAACAGAGGCGTCGCTATGGTTGCTTTGAACATTTCAACTAAATTAAACAATGTACCATTTCAAAGAAGAGAATATTATTTCACATCAACTGAGAACATCTCCGCTTCGAAGCACGATATCGTTTACTTGAAGAGAAATAATTTATTCCGCCTCAAGCCGAATGAGCTGCAATTCATTATATGAAGCAAGATTCGGGTTGTTTAAAAAATTACATTTTATGATACAATAGAAACAAAAATTTATAGTTTAATCTTTGATTTAACTTATTATGCCTTGAACTTAAAATTCGATGAAGTTATCTTTACATTTTGAAAACAATATATATATTGATCGACCGCTATAACAGTCCGCCCGGAAATGCGGCGGATAATGAAAATAAATTTGAAGCCCCTGGATAAAGCGAATAAACAAACCGCAAAAAATGACAATTAAGACGCCACGGTATTTATAATCATTAAAACCGATTGTATATAAATATTTGTATGTTAAAGTATTTATGGAATAGATGGGAATTAAAATAGTAAAAATTTCGAACTCTATCAACTTTTGTGTCAGACCGGAAATTCACCCAGCGCTACGTTTCCACGCGCATAAGTAACGTAGTCGATCATTATATGTATATATTGAAATAATCAGTATGTAGGGTAGATGAGTTTACTCTGATACACTTATTTTAAGGCTTGGAGTTTACTTTTCGGTAATTATCTTCATTGAAAAAGAGCTAACATCATTTAAACTATCAAATATTTGTACGATTATTCTACATATATAATATAAAACATGTCGATAAGTAACTCGAACTAATAAAAGAGTTTTGAAAGGATTTTTTTACGTACTTTGAACGTATGATATTACACCCAGTCCTTTTTTATGCGAATTCGATTATACGCGATTTTTTTGGACGGCACCGCTACATTCTTTTATGCGCTTCACTCGTTTTTACGCAATTTTTTCCACAAATTTGTTTTAAAGAAGACATTTATATACGATGCTAAGCATGTACGTTTCATTATTTTTTTTAATAAAAAAAATTGTATTTTTAAAGCTAAATATTGTAAAACATTCCATTTTTTTAAATACACATACAATTGCCAAATGTTGACAAGTGTATCGGATACTATGCGAATTTATGTCTTAGGGTGTGTAAAGAAATATAATGCAATTGCGTGAAATCATTTTTTTAAGCGATTTTTTTTACGCGCCTTTTTCTGGAACCAATGTATCACGTAAAAAAAAGGACTGGGTGTACTCATATTTTAGTGATGTTTAGTTTTAGTGAAGTAAATATTTATTATAAATACATATGATATTGTCTGTATATTTTTTTGATGAGAAGCAAAATTTTCTTTTTTTTTTCAAAAGAAAAAAATTTCAAATTATACATTACACTTTTACATCGCAATTGGTAAAAACAAACTGATGTAATCATTAAAAAAATAGATGTAGAGTAATATATGGCATCGGTACAGTGAAACAAAGTGTAAACAAAAAATCAGATGTCGTTAGACGCGTATTATTTTCTAAAAAATAAACAATGCCCATATTCCAGGTATATTTTAAAAATTTTTGAGTAAATTTAATTTATTGCCAAAAAACTGTCAACGGTTTCTAAATGATTTTCAATACTCGAATCTTATTCCAGAATTATTAACCGATATCATAACTTCATCAAAGTAAATATTGGTGTAATTTTACAAATTAGTTCAAGTGCTGGAATTCCATTTTTATAAAAATATTTACTGACTCAAAGTAGTTTTATGATTAATCGCCTTCTACTACTTGTGGGTATTAGATTTATTATTTCAGTTGTCTTTTCATTTCATCAATATTAGCATTAATAATGAATGTAAAAATTACTAAATACAAGTATAATTCTACTGATTAAAAAATTACCGCTTTTGTCATATATGTTGTAACCATATGTTTTTTTTTATAAACTGAGTATTAAATATTGAAAAATGCTTATACTTACCAATCGTTTCTATTTAATTATTGATTATATACTGCACCGATAAATTCGAACGACTATCATTAGTAAAAGTTTGGATTGTCATGCATTTTTTTTGTCCTTTAAAATGCAACATTTTTAGGGCACGCCCCTGTATCCCAAAATGTCGTTTACCTACTCCCCAGCATAAAGATCGCTTACTTGAGACAAAAATATAAAACTTGGGGTCTTCGATTCATGGAATTCGACTTATGGCTCAACATACAGAGAAAGATTTTTGGAATTGCAAATGTCAAGCCTTGAACGAATGACGTTTAAATTATATTCCTGGAAGTGCGATGCATGAATGAACCGATTGCAAATTAGAATAAAGTGCAGAGTTTCAATTGATACAAACAGCGACAAAAGAAATGTTTATTAAAATTATTGTGAAAATGATTTATTCCATTGGAAATTCAAAATATCCATTAGATACAAGATCTATTTTTTCAAACAAAATAAATATATACGAACGAGTAACTTTAGAACAGTTTTAGCTAAAGAAATTCTTTTATGTTCATTGCTAAGCTTCTGCTCATCGTGAGAAGATATCCCTTATAAATATTTTAATTATCTTATGTGGTATTCATATATTGTATGTCGGAAATTCAACCAAGAAAAATTAAACATAAAAAAAAATCTGATTGAATTTGGGAATGAAATGAACAAAGTGTATATCCTCTAACACAGTTACTTTATTTGCTTCAAAATATTCAGTTTTTGGAAAGTAGTAAAAACGATAGGAGAATATCTTAGAAAAATTTTAAAAATCAAAATCGTTTATCTTTTATTATTAATATAATAATATAATAATATTATTTTACTTATATTATTTATGACGTGTCAAAAACCGTTAGAAAAAATGTCGCTGTATAGCTAACGAATGATGTCCGTAGATCTCTTTTGCTTCCCCAGCACGAAGTCCGCTTTTTTGATCCCGCTGTGGAGTTTTATGACGGACCTACTATTGGATAAAGTTTTCGTGCTTTCAATATTGAAAAACGGCTCACTTTTATTGGACGCCGGCCGGCTTTGCAAGTCCGTTTCGATTGCAAATGTTTTGAAATAAAGCGATGCGTGCCGTATTATGATAAACAGCAACAAAAAAGAATATTCTTTTCATTCTGATACCCACATATTATTAGCATAATTCCACACTATATTCCGTCAACGGTCGATCATTTTTCCATTACACAAAAGTATCTCATACCTTTTCTGTATAAATTTAAAAACAAATATTTTATCCAAATTCACTAATTAATATGAACTAAGATTCAAAAATGCCTAATATGTATTCGAGGAGAAATATGAACGCAGTAAAAAAATATATGCATGATATTAAAAAAACGAACGAGCTATATTTTTTTGGCAATGAGACCTTTCCACTGTCGTTAATGTTCAATCTTTTCATCGAGATATTATTTTACCATTTCTAAAACACATTTAAATGAAGCGTTTTATATTACAAATTTCTACATAAATGAATGTTTGTATGTCCTTCGTAAATTGCTATATTAAGAAACGAAATGTTTTAATTCTTTTTAATATCTTCTTACCACTGTCACGAAGTTTCTGTATTACAACAAACACATGACAACACTTATGGAAGGTTTTTTAACCATTAAAAAAACTCTTACAAAACTTTCAACCATGTCACACTTTGAAAATGACATAAATTATATTGACAATTGTTCATTAACTGAATTTGATTTTGGAATAAACATTTAACTGAATGAAAAATTCTTAACCAATTCGATTACTCTGAATCGAATCAAGAAATATAGGTATTTTAAATATAAACTTAGGTTTGTGGTATTAAATGTGGTAGTAAACCATCGATTGTAGCAAGTAGTACAGTTTTCTTTGTTTGAGCGGCATTGCAATGCATGCCGAATACTAGCTCGCCTCAAGCAAAAAAAATACTTGATTGCTTACAAATTAAATCAAAATATATGTTTGTCTATCTTTTTCAGTGTAGGCGTTGAAATAAGATAATTATGTTTTTAAGATACCTTGTGTTTTTTCCTTGATATCATATGTAGCATCATTTATAAATTATTTTTGTTCCAAATAAAGACGATAATGATTTTAAAATTTGCACTGCACAAGAAAATAACTGAATATATTAAATTAAATGACAGGGCTAATTTATGTAAAACTTTATTTTTGGAGGCAAGTATTTTATCAAAATATGGCTTGTAGACAAGGATTGAAAAATTAAAATTCTAAGATAAGCTTATCATGAAAAACTTATAAAAATAGCCTAGCCGAAATTGTAGTAAAAATAATATTAAATTCAAAGTTTCCACGAGATAAAATAGAACAACCTTTCCGGTGGTGCGCGGTTGGCGGTTGGGGCACTTACTTTCTTTCTTAATTTCAAACCGGGTACGTCATAGAACGTGCAAAAATATTAAAGTCGATAACTCAGCGGAAACAGGGAGAGCGGACGAGAAGAGAGTAATATGGGGCGAATGGAGGCACCCTGCGGCTACACAGCGGGTATTCATTTAATATCGTGCTAATACTTAACTCTACGTGGCCCGGATAAATTAAATAGACTCTGAATCAAAATATTACGCATTCAAAGTTTGCAACGCTATTTTAGACAATGGTACGTTTCACTGAGGAGTTTAATGTTTGAATACCGGTACAGTGTTCTTTGCTTTTATCGTATTACTCCAAAGATATGGGACTGGTTGGCCTTGAGATAAGGGAGCTTTCATGCCATGTAACACTCATTGTGTAAAGGTAGTGAATTATTTTGAAAAGTTCATTTACGTTAAAAAATATAAATGATATAACACGATGAAAAAAATAGCAGTGTATTTTAATAATACAATTTTTTTTTTTAAATATAGTTGATAGCTATATCGGTCGGTTCGCAGGATGACTGCTTTGAAACAGCTGGAGATCAATAGATAACACCATTATTGACTCCTCTGACTGGTGCTTCTTTGTTTCTGTATTGGTCCATTTCCGTACCATTTGTAAACTTATTGATATAGCCGCCTTTTAGTTTCATTTACAATTTTTAGTTTTATTGCGAGCAAGAAACAAGCTGGGTCATTAAAACAGGAGAGAAGATGTATTGTGTACCTTTTCTACACAGCTATATACAGATAAACAAATTTTAGTTTAAGCATAATTCTGACGATGGCGTAAGCCAAAATAGCTATCAACTATATTTTAAAAATAATTTTGTAGAACTAAAATACATTGCTATTTTTTTCACCGTGTTATAATGGAGTTCTACCATGTGAATGCCAATTCAATCAATAAATGATATTGATGACAAATTGACTTATTATATTATTATTAAACATTTCTTTTATTAATTGTATAAAAGAAAACATAATATAGTTTCCCATCATTATTTTTAAAAATATATCAATAATTTCCAATAGTCAAATTGAAAGTCAGTTTGTTGGGATTATCCAATTGGTCAGTATCAACTTTTAAGTCAATTGCAGTCTCTGTGGGTTCTTTGACAGCTTTATTCTAGCACATACATTTTGTACTTCAAATTTTGGAAAAAGCGAGATGAAGCGAGTGCTTATTCTAAACACATTACAATCTTAGAAAACATACATAATAATTAATTGAGTGATGGAAAAACAGTAAGTTTTCTTAGAACACCTTCTGTTAAGATATTCTTATTGAAATAAAATGATACTCTTTTATAAATGTGAGACATCCACCGGCGCACGCTTTATTTTTTTATAATATATATTGATAACAAGGCTCTGTTTTCTATAGCCCTGTTTTGTGTCACAACACTAGCGGTAATAAAAGCTTCAAAGAAAAGCTTTCGCTGTGAGATTTCTATGCTAAAATTATTTAATCACAAAAATTCGTCATATATTTTTATAAATATAACAAAATTATGCCGTAAAAAAAAACCGGCATTTTGCACCATGAATATTTGAAACAAACGTCAGGTATATATTTTTTATATTTGAAAAGATTATATTCCATCAACAATTTCTTCCTATTTTTTTTGTTGCGTTTATTGGGGAATAATAATGACGCATACATTGAAAAAATCCTTTTACATGCTAAAAAAAATGGTATCGAGGTGTTGATCGAGTAGTAATGGTATATTCATCTCAACGGCCCGTGAATATAATCAGATAAGAGATAAGTACATAGGAATAAAATCCTTTCAAAAAACTATGCGTCTAGCAAAGTATTATGTGTATAATTATTATCCTAGACTTTTGATAACACGGAGAAAAAATAGGTGGAAAATCTGCATAAAATTTTTCATCATAAAAATATAGTATTTAGTTATAATCAGTAAGATCAATCCGTTTTTAAGTACAGATATTTTTAGCAAAAACAGTCAAAAAGGTGACCTGTAACGATCGAACGATATTTCCATTATATAAACGAGATTCACAAAAAAAATATTTCCAAGATTTCACAGCAAAATCAATTCTACTATGAAGCACCCAAAATCATGTTCTTTTTTTATATGAGAGTTAAAAATGTTTTTAAAATAAAAACAAAACAATCATGATAGGGATCGCTCAATTTTTCTTCGTGATCAATTACCTGAGATTTCTTGCTATAAAATGTAAAATAACGATAATACGATGATGCAAATGATGGTGAAATGACAGTAAGTATATAACTATAAATTAAAATAGAATAAAAAAGAAATTTTCAAGGTTAACTAAATTTCTTGCAAATTTCCACGATAACTTGTACCTATTCATAATTATTATCGTATGCTAAAATATAATGTTTCATGATTGATGGAGTCAAAAGGTTTTAATAGTATTAGGAAACCCAATAATGACGCTAAAATTCCGTTCGTGAAATGTGAGTGAGGAATTGTGAAGCTGAAAGAAACTTTTCAACTTACTAACAGATAAATTTAGTCCCAGTGTCAAGCAACCGCTCAAATTTTTGTATCAAACTTTATGGACTGGACTTTATTCCTTTATAAGAACTGAGCTTTTCAACAAATGGTGAATAAATGTTTATCTATTAATCATTCTGGGGTTAATATACAAAATGCTTTGAAACTATGATTTATATTACAATATATGAAATTAAAACATTTCTAAGTGTATCACGTTAGAGTTATGGCAAAAATAAACAACACTACTCTTATTAGAGATATCTGGGATGTAAGGTAACACGGATTTTCATGTCTAAGACTACGTTAAAATATATATTACTGCTGAAGAAAAGTTGGGATTCATATATTGTCCACTAATTTGAAGTGTGAATAGAACGTTTATTTATATATATTTCTTAAAGTCGATAAAGGATCGATCCATTTGATAAATATAAGAAAAAAAATCAAATAATTCAAAATTGAATATGAGATTCTTTAAATATTTCACACTTTTAATACCATGAAAATTTCATATCATTTAAATTAGACGTATAATTAGTATGAAGCTTTACACGAAAGTATTTTTTTTAATCCGACTATATTTCCTATTTTAATGTCATATTTCAACGGTAAAGCTACTTTTTGATACAAAGAAAGAAAAAAAACTCTGAATTAAATTTGTATGGTATATTTGCTGAAATGAATGAGCACACACGCTATTTACATTCTAGAACTCAGCCTTTGAAAAAGAATCACACACCCCTATTTCGCACAGCCTTTCAGTGTAGCGTTGCCATGAAAATTCTATTACTACCCTTTTAATCATAAATCGTCGTTAAATGAAAATAATACGCACAACCTTAATTACTTCTACCCTTAATTATTTCAACTGCCTGCATTTCATTATTTCGTTTCGAGGCCAATAAAGTTTTGTTCCTTCTGAACAATAGAAACCTGTTATATTCATAATGTTAATTAAATCAGTAGTTTCAATACGAAACAGTAAAATGTTTCCTTCTTTAATGAAAAAAGATTTTTTAAATACACTTATTTAAGAATGATGAAAAGAAAACTATACTGCTTTAACTGCGATTAAACTTAACATACCAAGACCTTTAACATATTAATAAAAATATTACACTTCAATAACGACCAATCTTTGTCATGGTACAAATTAGCTTATAATGTATAATTTATATGTTAGGTTTGTGTTTATGTGCAAATTTAGGGTTGATCGGAAGTTATCATAGAAATCTGTAAATCGATCAAAAGCATAAATGCAAATATTTGTTCGCGAAACAAATTCGGTAACTCGATGATAATTTGAAACAAAATCAAAAGAATTGACTTCAAAACCAGAAAAATTGAGTGATTTTTACTTTTTCATTCAAGATTTTTTTCAATATTTTGTGTTGTTTTATTTATTATAAACAAATCAAAATGGAATTATAGAGAATTATTGATAAATTTCATATGCAATAACCAATCACAACTAGTTTAAACAAAATATTACAATTCATTTTTATTATATTTTGAAAATAAGTATCCCTCAATAAGTGAAAGTTAACATTTTTAAAGTACCCTATCTTCGGGAGCCAATAAATCGTAGATATTTTTAAAATAATTACTCAGTTTTTAAAAATCAATTGTAAGTATTTCTTCGTAATTTATTATGCGACTAGTTAAAACGAAATAATTTTCGTGAGGCTTTTTTGTGTTTTTTTATAATGAGAGCCGTCGTTATCAAACAAATACAATGTAATCACCCTCTATGCTAAAAAAACAAAAAATGAAATAAGATATTTAATTCACATAAAAGCATACCTGCTAACAGAAATTGCGGCTACTTAAAAGGAAAATAGAAAAAGTTCTTTTCTTACGAGAAAGCCTTCATGAAAAATTAATTTTGCAAATGGTATTTTAAGAAAAGAAAATTTTCCATAATATTATAGTTCTCGTCTAATTTATTTTATTTTGCTCTGAAAGATATCATAAAAACACAGAGATGATTATATTTCTCCAATCCAAAAGTTTTGGTAAGAATATTGATTAATTTCATTCAGAATGAACATATTTAAACAAAATAAAAAAAATCTCACGAAATTGATTCTTGGGTGGTGTTGTTCTGCTGTTTGTCAACCAATGTAAATTCTAAATATTGTACATAAAAATAAATATAATCACTTTTTCGACAAAAAAATCATTTTGGTTTTTGTTACTATTTTTCTACGGTCGTTTTCTGTAATGATATTAATTAAGTAAGGAAAGAATTTATCAACACAGTAAACACTCATTTACTTTAGAAGTATGAATTTAATTTGTAATAATCATTCAGCAAACAAAAAATATTATTTTGTAATAAAAACATTCCACGTCTACTTAGGACTCATATAAATGGTGAATTTAACATCAACCATTTAAAATATTATTCTCCATTAATACGCATACAAGAGCAGTTTCTAATGGCTTAATAAAAGACTCATTGAATACTTAGGTAATCTTTCTTATGAGAAATTATTTCCCTTCTATAAAATATGGTATACGAATACGAAACTGCGAAGCGCGTCCCTACAAATATGGACCTTCTAAGTAATTGAAATGCCTTAAAGTAAATGTCTCAGTAGAAAATAATAAAAGCTCAACCAACATCAGTAACTGCGAGATGCTTTCTTTTCTTATGAAAAAGACAGAATCTACCCAGTAACTAAGTTTTAAACTAATTGCCAATTTTAGAAAATACATTTACAACCATGCAAATATAAACCGTACAGGAAGTTTTAAAATATTTAGCTGCATATGTTTTCTATTAAAGCATATTACGATAGATGACGGCGACGAATATTTTTAGAATTAATTGAAACAATCAACAGAAATAATCTGAAAAAACGCGATATTTTTTGAAATACAAAAAAAAACATTTTGACCACGCATTTAAAACATTAACAAACGAGTTTTTAAGTACGATCGCAAGGCTATCATTGTTTTATGTGGTATTTAAAATACAATTTCATTGATGAAATTGAAGTGGTGTTATAAATATTGAATTTAATAACGAATATTTTTTTTACAACGAGGCACAATATTATCTACAAAAATGGATTTAATAATTTCGAAGTGTCATTATTAATAGTAATTTAATTGCAATATTTATATCTAACCCGCTACCATGTTCAATAAAAGAAACAGTCCCAACACACACTGATTTTTTTAACACAGAATCAAACCATAATATAATACTATACAATCATACAATTCAAGTCATTCGAAAATGCTTTTCAAAGATGTGTAGAAAATTATCTAATGATTATATATTTATTTAGATCATACACAATGACATTGTAGGCACACTTTTACTATTTCTTTTTACATTTTCCGACACAATATTATAAATATGCGTGTTAGTTGAAATATATTTTTTCAATGAAAATTTAGATTCTTTTGAAACTGTCAGTCAATTCAGATGATATACATATAAAAGAAAAATGCTTTGATATGAATAACTTAAAGCGCATAGCGATTTTTTTCCAGAAGTGTGACGGTATGTTAGTAATATTCCGTTAAAATAAGCACCATCAATAAATATGGATTTGACATTTAGTAAAAATTAAACATAGTTCGGTTTTCAAAAATTCTCTTATCACAGACATGTCAATTTCATTCTGTTGTTTAGAAAACAAGAATTAATTTACATTAGACATAATGTTACAATATTAAGAAAATAGCTACACATGTCATTAATTCACGTTTATTACAGAACGTACAAATTGAAGCTAAATTATTCCTAACTTAAGTATTCAATATATATACACAAAAAAGACTACAAGATTCTAAAAGGGAAAATGTTAAATGAACAAATAAAATAATTTCTTTAATATCTCAATCGCCTTAATATATTTAATACGATTTTCATGTTCACCTGTTCTTGTTCAACGACACTATTCTAGGTGTAAGCAAAAACAGCACCTGCCCGGTAACACGCTATTATCTCCGTTATCTCCTCTGCTAGTGAAAGAATGGTCGTAGAACCACCTTTATATGGTTATTTCCCCACTTAAAAAGCTTCTCGAATTTAACAGTTCACTATTACCGAGGTATTTATGTCACTTAGAAAACACACATATCAAAACGTATGTATAAAATAATAAATAAAAAAAAATCACTGGTATTTTTTAAAAAGGGTTTGAATTTTGACTTTTTTTGCGTTGGATGAATATAGAAAGGCATTGAGTTAGGGCGGTTGTTATTGATGGTATAGAAGCAAAAATAGATTCGGCAATTTGAATTGATTAAAACAAGACTGCAATCGAACCACTCTTTGTTGTGTGATTCGTCGAAGTAAATTTATTGTCATTTTGCGAAATAAAGACCATTTTTACTTCTTTTCTCGAGAAAAAACTTTCCTTCGTAAATTATTCAACAATTTTTTTTTAAGTATAAAACTTTGAGGTAAAGAGTTTACGTTTCCTTTTCAAATAGTAAGAGAATTTTTTGAACAATTTATATTGAATAATTTAAAACAAGAAACTTTTCAGAAAAAGAATAGTTATTAAAGTTTTGAATATAGATATACAAAGCATATAGCTGTTTAATTAAACAAAATTTAAGTTTATAACACGACTATTTAAAAAAAAAATACCAAGGAAATTATTATTAGGTGTAGTAAAAAGTCCTGACGCTCTTTTCAAACGCATGTTTTAAAATCGGTCGGCTTCGGGCCTTTGATTAAATAAGATGTCATAATATTTTTTTTCGTGTTGTGTAACATCTCAAGTTACGTTCCATATAGAAAAAAAAGGTTCATTCGCCCCAAACTGAATGACCGATCTTTGCCTTTCATAAGAATATCTGCGCGGTTACATGCTTTTTCAATATTACGCCTAGAACAGTGCAGTCGTCGCCACTAAAGACATTTGCGACATATCAGAAGTCAACGTAGTCACGAAAATGTCAGAGATGGCTTACAAAATTTAAGTTTGGCAATTTAAGCATTGAAAATTACCCTCGAAGTGGACGACCTCATACAGTGGATGAAGTCGCCCTGAAAGCTGAAATCGAAAAAAATCTTATGCTAACAAAAAAGGAATTGTCCAATATAGTCGGTACTAAATGGTACATAAAACAAAACTACCTGAAAAAGCTGGGAAAAATTCGAAAAGTAAGAATAGGAGGCGCCACACGCGTTGAGCGATCGGAACAAGGCGCAGCGACTAAGCGCGTGCCAATTTCTGCAAAAAAAACACACTTTACGACCATTTTTTCTAAGCAAAATTATCGGAGATTTAAAGTGGGTGTTATATATGAATATATCGAAGAAAAAACAATATCTAAATCTTCGACAACAACCAATCCGACCCTTCGAACTGGTTTACACCCAAAAAAACTCTTACTTTGTGTTTGGAGGGATTTCAAAGGAATAATTCATTATGAAGTGTTAAAATATGGTGAAACTATGACGGCACATGTATACTGTGACCAATTAAACAAATTAAGTGCAGCTTTGACAAGAAAGAGGTCGGGCAGGATGAATGGACGCAACGATAAACTGCAAAACGAAAACGCGCGACCGCATGTGGCGAATATGACCTGGGTAAAAATCCACGAGTTGGGTGGGAAAACTTACTTGCATCCACCTTATTTACCAGATTTAGCACAATCGGATTACCATTTATTCCGTTTAATATAAAAAAATTTTAGGGACAAAAAATTTCAAACAAAAAATTACGTGAAAAACGCTATTTCCAACTATTTTAATTCCAAATCAGTAGAGTTTTTTACTAAATGGATTTTAGACTTGTCTAATAGGTAGCAGAAGGTTATAGATAGACAGGGAGATTACTTTTTATAAATAAAAATAAAAAACACTTAGAGTTTCATTTAAAAAAAACGTCAGGACTTTTTACTACACCTATTATTTTCTTCGAATAAAAAAGTCAGTTATACAGCATAGGTCTTATGCAAAAAATTTGATGACTCACAATTACTCACACTTTCGATGTAAACCAGTATCAAATGATAAAATTGTAAATATAAATTAAAAGAAAATGTAAAATCATATCACCATATGCGCTTTTGCAGAATCATTGATTGCTTCTTGATTTGAAGTGGCTTTATTGTACAAAATGGGGAAAAAATTAAACTTTAAACATACAAAAAATAATCATCTGATTACATGGTCATCTCAATCTACTCAAAACTATTAAAAATAAACAATATATCTACCTAGTACACCTCAAGATTCCTAAATCTTTGAAATTCAGACTATGTATGATAGATTGTGGAAAAAAAATGAATAAATTGATGATCATACAAATTTATTAGGAAGCAAACTCTCATCCTAAAACCTGTGAAAAATGTTACGGCAGAAGTATTAAGTGTTTATTATTAAAATCTTGTAAAATGTGTACAACAGCTATCACTAATATCGTTGTAATAACAGGCTAGTCAAATCAACAACCAAAACACATATATAAATGTTTCCATCAAAATCGTTGTGAGTAGAAGTACCATTTTTATTTACGATTCTGGTGCTGTTTTAGAATGACGTCTCGACATAAATAATTGTAATCAATTAAACGATGAAAAGGGTTTATGAGACTTAAACACGATCCTTCTAGAGTTGTTAACAAACGGTTGTTCGGATATTGCCTAATAGGTTACAAAGTTCCGACGAGTGTGTACATAGCATGACCCCGAAAGTTAGCTGGGCGTAGTGCGGGATCACTAGACTCTCGAATTGGATTAAAAAGAGGCCCGGATGCAGAGGCGAATTTTACCATAATTAAGAAGACAACTAAAAATTATTTATTTTAAGCAATCCAACGAAGGTGTTCGATTAAATTTAAAAAAATATTTTTTTTACATTTCCATATATTTTCTCATTATCGACAATTATTGGCATCTTCAAGTTGAACAATTACCTGGCCCTATAATGATGCAAATATATAGTATCGGTGAAGTTAACGACAGCGTTGAGAGTTTTAACCATGAATGAGTTCACTGTTGATGTTACAATCATCCCCTATCATACATGGGGCAACACTCAATTCAAACCAGAAATCTAAGATTGTTATCGATCATAAGCAAGTAACACCTGCTCGAGGCATGCATCACAACAGACCTTCTTTGCGTATATAGGTTATGACACTTTACCAATGCTTAGGTTGACAGTACATGTTTCAAGAACAAAAACCTTCGAAAATTAAAAGCAAATTTGAATTTATACAACATTCGACTCACCAGCCCTTTGATAGGCCAAAAAATAAAACGTTTGAATTAGATTTGAAGTGTGCTGCAATAGTACCAAAAAGTTCGAACCAAGAGTATTTTACTTACCAACCGGATCTCTTCCTTCGATGTGAAAGGCCGCTAATGATCATTCATATGATGTATTCGGCGCATTAACGGTAAGCTGGGATGATACAAAGAATCTAGTGTGGGACATATAATCTAACAGATACTGCGTGGTGGCCATATACTAATACCGGCGAGTGTACATGTCTAATATATAGACAAACTACAATGATGTGACATGGGAAGGTCCAGCTATTAGTTGTATATACTATTGCTACATCCAGTTTTTGAATTCAGGCATTTCTAAAATTGAACACGTAAACGTTGCACCAAATTAGGGCACAGAAAATCGTTCATCGTTCGACAGTCGTAAGAAAAGAGCTCTGTTATTACCAATTTCATTTGCATTGATTTTTGAAGTCCTAAGGCAATTTCTATTTAATTTTTTGCATCACAGTTATAAACATGAGAGACGTTTCTGTGTGAACATAAATAATAATGTGTAAATAATATTATATATTTAGTTAATGCATCTGTATTCCCAGGATAAGTTAAAGCGCCTGAAATTCTTTCAATTATCCTAAAGGTAATAAATAATTAAAAATATCATATTCACTTGCACTGTAAATATTATAATTGTCATTCCATGTCAAAAGATTATAAATCACAAAGATTGGTAAGACATTTAATTCTACTTAATAATACGATTATTTAAGAGTCCAACCCTGATAGGATTAGTTAAGTTGGGAGGACCGGTGGGAAATAAGGTGAAAAGCATGTGAAGATTCTTTCCGTGGAGGAGCGCCTTTCATTAACGAAAATCTCTCTGAAATTCGCACATCACTGAGATAAGAATCCTTACATTCCCTAAATACAATATATTGTGTCATATAATAAATGAATGAAAACAGACGGATGGATCAATTTCTACTTGGACATATTATATATTTTTGCATTTTGCAATCAGTAAATATATTTAAATAAAACAGCGATCAAATTAAACTGAGATGTTCTAGTCGAGTAAACTTTGGAAATTGTTGAACGAAAACTGGATATTCGGATTTGTGTGAGAAATAAAAATAATTTATGTAAAATTTATGATGAATTATGGCAACTATGTTAGATGTACGTTTAATATGACAAATAAGTCAAATGGTTTTTAAAGGAAACAACAATGTGAAAAGAAATTTATTATGCAATAATATCAAGGTGTTTTCCAAAAGAAAAACCTTGTGAGAATCAATAGTCGCCCTATTATGTGACTCAGTTGACAAAAGGCGGCAATGTCGATTGGATATTTCAAATGGAACTACGTGTCACTCTAAGACGTTTTAAAATTAAAAAAAAAACAAGAAAAAACAAAGTGCTTAGGCTTAGTGATGAAAACATGACTAACAATCTATGATGAGGGGCGACTGAAAAATCGATTAAATAAGTGGCGTATTTTTTTATAAATATATTTTATATTGATATTTTTCACCGTGTGTTTATTTATGTGTACAGACAACCAAATACGAGTTTTATTTATTTTGACTGCTAACAAAAATTCATAACTTTTCTAGAGTAATTTTAAATAGGCGAAAACAAATTCATGGCATATATGGTTTATCGATTAGCCGATTACCTGCCCGACAGAGTAAGATATAAATGTCGCATATATGAGATTTAAATTCGTTAGTTTGTAAATTTGTCTTTCCGAAATAGCACACACATTATAATATTATAAATGGGAGGAAAATAAAAAGACTTGGTTTATTTTTTTCTCATCTGCAAAAAATTTTGCATTGAAAACTATATTATTTCATCATTCTTTTTTATAGGTAACAGTGCACATCGACATATCGGAGACTTATACATTAGGTACATATTTTATATATAAAATAATCACAATACAAATAATCGACGAATCAAAAGTATATGGAATTATTATTTTTGTCAGTATGTTTTCGTCCGAAGACAAAAAAATGCGGGAAGTATTAATACAAATTTAAAATCAGCTTCTAATACAGATACAAATTTATTAAAGTATTTTTTCCTCGAAGATCTGCGCACCGATAAGTATAAATATAAAATAAGTTTGGCAAATTTTATAAATGAGAAAAATATAGTCTTACAAACTAAATTACAGTTGTCAATAAAAATATCCAGTTATACTATTGTAAAAAGGTACAAAATTATTTACTTAAAAATGCTATCAACGTTCAATAATGCTAGAGTATGTTAAGAGGTTAATAGAGAAATAATCTAGGGTTCGCGTTTCTGATTACAGTTAGTTTTACAATAGAGAATATTCGAAAATGTTAGAAGTTTACAGAAAAAACAGGCAAAATTAAACGAATAGAAAACGTTTTTGAAAAATAATCCAGGACATATAATGTTGAAAGATAAGGATAAGAAGCGAAGTTATAGTTAATTATAAAACCCTAAGCGAGTCTATCAATACGTTTAACTACTATAGAAAAACAATTAAACTGTATAGTTAATGCAATACAAATAATTATATTGACAGAAGAATGGTTAAAAGTATTAAAAATAAAAACAGCACCAAGTTTTAAAATGATTTTCTGTAAAATGATAAACTGCATATTATAAGCAATAAGTAATAAATGATTTGATAGTGTAGAAAGAAATATTTTTCTAAGCGTCAAAATTAAAAAAAAAAACTAGTATCGGTCATATTACAAGTTAAGATTTATTTTTGTGGAATTAAAAATATCCAGAAGCTAAAGTGTGTTGTTTTAAGCTGTCGAAAAAGATTTTTTGTATATATAACACATTATTAAAGGCAAAAAATTACCAAAAAGAGTAATATGAAAGAATATTTAATGATGATAATCGACATATGGTTTAACGTTAAACGTTATCATATATTAATTGTATTCTTTTTTCTGGCACAGAAAAGGCATAAACAATCAAATGGAATGTATATTGATAGAACAGACACAAACACAAATGCGGAAAAAAATATTTTTGGCAAGTTATCGGTCTGAAGGCAATACATAACTGAGCTTTTAGAATCTGGATTAAATCGTTCTTTAACAGAGAATGCCATTTGATTAAAATATTTTTAATTTGGTAAGTACCTACTACCTTACAAAACTTGTCTCGTGGACTTCAAGTTAGTATCTATAAATAATTGTAATACATAAAAAATCTAAGAAATTAATGATGTATTCTTTATTTTATCAATCGTTATTATTATATTATTACGTAGCGTAGAAAAAAAAACAATTTTATCGGGAATGTCAAATATTTGACGTTGTCCTATATTTACTTAACAAACTTTTCTTCCGTCCTCAGAGCCTCTGTTTACCGTTACGTATAGTCCTGCCAAAGATATATTTAGAATGAATTATCTCTTTAAAATTTTTATATTGAACGTTCGACTTTCGCACATGTCTAAAATTTAAATTTGTATTGATAGATGTGCTATAAGTCTACACGCAGTTGCTTTTATCTCCATTCAATTCCGCTTCCTTGTCAAACACGTAAACAAGTTAAGTCTTGCGTTAGAACGCGTGCCGACGCGTAAATTTGACTATCTAGCAGATCTAACTAATGTAAATTTATGAAATTACCGAATAACGATGATTGATATGGCCGAAAATCAATAAAATACTAGAAAACTAAAATACTAAGAAATATGACGTTCTCGAAGAGAAAACGTGTTAAAAAGATCATTAAAGTAACTGAAGCAAATAAGTTATTGACAATACATGCATGCAGAAATGACTTCTTAACTGAAAAATGAATACCTTTAATAAAGTACGTGGCATTAAAATTAGTTCTTTTTCAATGTATTGCATGGCATATGAACGACAGAAAGTTACAACTGTAAAATAAGTTTTTTTTTGATTTAGCCGAACTAAACATATCTTTGGCAGAAATTCTGGCACACAATTATCGCTAAGTATATATCCTACACACTTTTCGCAATATATTACGTACACACTTTTTACATTAAATTTACGTTTGCTAATGATACTTTGCCGATGGTTTAACGCTTATCACATTCCTGATATAAAAAGAGTGATGATTTAACGATAAGCTATAAAAGAATTATCAGTAGCGTACGTAGAATTACAGTCAAAATACAGGAACCGTTAACTTTTTAAAAAACTCCGACAAACGATATTTTATCAAGAATGAGCACAACAAATTTAGCATCAAAACGTCAAATTAAAAGTAAACTGATGTTTTAAAAAAGGAGTTTTAAGTAGGCGTCAGGATATAAACAAAGTCCTGATAATGATTTTTCAATATATCCGCCAGAAATTAAAATTAATTCTAGTTAATGAAGCGAAAAAATTATGGGACAACATTATGTCGATGATTCAAAGGTGAATGAATCGTAAAATTACAAACATATAAATGTATATATTTATTTAATATTCCGATGGCTCCGCATACGTAAAACCTAAGTTGAAAAGTTTGCTCGATCATTAAAAATAATCACAATTATTATTAATATATGTATCCTTAGTAGTATATGTTACGGATTCCTCTAATGCAATGTTAGTAATTATTATATTCTTAGTATTAGGTTGTTTATACATTTAAGATTAGTGTTTCTCTTCTTTTTAGTTAAGACTATAAATTGTATATAACCAAATTTTTTCCTCATACCAATAATATTTATTTACATATTTATTAGGAAATTTATAAATACTTCCAGAACTCCAAGGAAATGACATATTCGAATTATATATTTTGTAGTAATTTTGGAATTTTATGTCAGTTTAATAATCAATCACCACTATTTTTTTATACAATTCATATAATGGGCATTAATGCCTTTTTACACATAAGCATAACATTTATTTCATACCAGTATTATGGAATTTTAACAGTATCATATGAAACTGAATGTCAAATTGAGATAAGCCTCGTTTGAAAATGAGTCGATTCATCAAAAACACATACCCAAAATACAATTTTAAAAATCTACGTATATTGTTGTCCTAAATTCAAGTAAAAGACGACATTAAAATAAAGACGTTATGAAGATATGAATGACATATATGTCAAAAAAATCCTATAAAAATAATATTGTCTTAAAAAAGTCTTCAAAAAAAACGTTCAATTAAAACTTATTTTAATATAAAAACAATGTAACAAAAAAATATACGATTCATAGAAATATGTGTAGAAGTGAATTTTCTACGAGATATTTCAAAATAAAGAAAATTCGAAATAGATCTTCTAAACAAAAAATCTCATATTTATTCCGATCAGTATTTAAAAAAAAACAATCAACGAATGAAAAAAAAAGTAATTTCACACTTAATTTTATTAAAGAAAATAATTCAGATTAATCAAGCATTGTTTTTTTTAACAACTGGGACAAATTTGAAATTCAAGTGCGAATCCTGCTAAGTAGAAATTCTATATCTACATGTCGAAATCAGCTAAGGCTAAAAGCAGTTAAGTGTCACCAATTTAACTACAAAATGCACAAATGGACGTTTCGAGGCGGTTACAAAATAAAAAAAACGACCTATTTTTTCATCACAGTTCCACCATGGAATTTGCAGTGAAAAGAGATGTCGTAAATTTTATTCAGCCATAGAATGATACGATTGTGAAATTTGCCATACCTACCGTTCGAGAAACCCGAAAGACGAGTTTGCCTTAAGATGGGACGTTAACTTAACCGATATTGGTTGATGCCGAAGATTAGGTTCCGTTTCCTAAATCATTCCAATAAAAATCACACAAACTCTCATACTGTGGATTTTATTGTAACAGAAAAAATCAAGATCAAGTTTTTCGGTTTATTTTATCAAATAAAATTAAAGTTTAATAAGTCGAACAAAATTCAATTACTTTATTTATCACAATCATGGATGCACAATATACTGGTAGTATAATTGACTTTAATATTGCCATATTTGAGATATTTTAATCGTGTAGGCACTAACGCCAAAACGTAAGGTATGCCAAATTTCAACATGGAATTGTAAGTACTATTATAATTGATTTAGGTTTAAATTCATTAAGTGGCCTAAATTGCGTTCGACGAATGGCTGTCTTTCAAGCCATACACTAAAACATTAATTGATTATGTTCCCAACCACTGATATGCTACCTCAAACATATCGGATTTCGCCTAACAAAAATATATATAAATCTATCTTTACATACGAGCACAATCTAACTACGTTATATTTTCTCTAATACGACTGTTATAACGAGTATTTTATTAAAATAATTGCATTAATTTTATACGCTACGTTACCAAGAACAGTTGAAAATTGCTATCGCTCATAATTAAACATACATTATAACTGAAAATGAAAATTATATTTCAGTCTTATAATTATAGTTTACATTGTTTTTAAAATGTTTACGCGACGGCGTATCCACACTACACCAGTGCAATACAACAACATAGTATTATATTATATTATATTATATTTACAGTACGCACGCAAATGTTAAACGTTAGTCAACATTTCCAAAACTACATATATATTTTGAAACTGAATTTAAATAAAAAAAAAAACATTTTTTTTGAAGTAATCTATTGCAGAGTATTTCGTATGTTTAATTATGGCTCTAATAATTTCCAGCGATTTTTGCTGGTGATTTTTTTTTTTTTACATATACTGAAAAATCTTCATCGTATATGTGATGTTATTTGATAAATTAAGAAAGAAGCACAAATGATATTGTTTCGGTAATAACAAACACGCACCGAAAAAATTTCAATTGAATTAGATTTTGATAACTTTCTATGAGAGCTTATATATTTCAATATAACGATATTATTTCATTCTATAACTTTACAAGCTTATTGTGACGCTATCAAAAAAATATCATAGGCACTACTTTCAATAATTGTTTTCTCAGTGCAACGTTTTTCCAAATGTATTCATTTGTCATTGCAGTTATATTTTGAAATTTATCAGTCCAGGACACAAGAGAGCTTCAGAGAAGTTCAACATCATTGTAAGTCGTTTCATCATTAAAAGTGATCATTGTAAGTCGTTTAATACATAAACGTGTGCAGTTGCGAAAAATATTGCATTTCAAAATTATACATGTTTCGGCTAACCTTTGGTATCCTGTTAAAACTATTTGAATCTTTGCGGGCATGATTCGAAAACCTCTGACAAGAGCGTATATTTTGAAATTGAAATATTGGCAAACGCTATTTAAAAATTAGTAAAATATGCATATTAGCGGCCATTATCGTCGGTCGTGTTTTGTGAATTTTTTAGAGAAAGAAGTTTTTATAATGGTATTTTAGATGGATGATAAGCGTGAATCGAATTTCTGATACATAAATACCATTTTTAAAGTCGAATGAAAATGATAAAAATGTACATCATCAGTATCAATCAATATTAAAAACAAAAAAACAAAGAACTTCAATGAAACGGCAATCGAATATAGTTCCTTTAAAATGGATAAAAAAATTACAGTAAAAATTTCAAAAGTAAAGTAAGAAAACAGCTGTTTTGAGTCAAATATAAGATAAAAATTCTACACGACCAACATTAGTGACATAATAAAGTCTTGATTCACTGAACTCTTTAGCCAGTCATACATCAATTTCGTAAGTATTGTACAAAGGCAAGACATATATTTTTTTCTAACGAAACACTCGTCTTCAAAACATTTCTCACTACCATTAAATTACCTTGCATTTGTTAAAAACACAAATTCGAACGATTGTAAACGAAAAAAAGCTGCAAGTCTTTAATCTCAAAAAAAAGCTGTGCTATAGTGAGTAACTAAGCGTGATATTATTACTACCACTAACGTGTAAAAATAGCGACCAAATGGCTATAAAAAGAGAATTTCATAAATCAATCACAACATATTATATGGCATAAACATATTTCGACATTAATATAATAAAAATGATTCACATAAAAATTATTAAAAAAAAAAACAGCGATGTCTCCATAACTTCATCCGGTTTTTTTTTTACGAATAAATTAAGTAATTATATTGATTGTAAACCGATTTTAATGTGACACATTTTTCATTCAAATTGTGTTACTCTGCGGCGAGATGTACAGCATACAGAACTCGCAATATAGAAGGGGATAAAGAACTGTCTGTGGATATCTTAGAATGTTTCAACATATACTTAAGGGTCTAGTATATAATTTACCAAAAAGATATGGTTACATCGCTGACAATAAAAAACTCAGATGCACATCTTTCCATTAATTACCGTAACCAACATATCAAAACGTTCAAGTATTTTTTCTTTTGCTATTCGTTTAAATGTAGCACGATATCTAGGAACGATAAGTTGAGACTAATGTGCATCATTCGTAGGACATTTGAATAAAAATACAGTTTCGATATGACAAACTAAAAATAATTGTATAATAATAATCGATATGAGTTTTTGATGTCGGCAGTAGTGAGGCATTTGCGGTCTATCTCAGTCCGCTTAGACGAGCCTGTCTCAAGGGTGTCAGTTGGCATAGTGATCGAAAGATCCCAAATACTCCAAAGCGGCACGGTAGCAGAACTGGTATTGATCCTGTAGACGAAAATGAAACATGTTTTTTTTCAATCACAAATCATTCAAAGAAAACAAACGTTGAAATTATTTGTAATAGTCTTACATTCTTTTCCCTGAAAAGTCAACGTGGTTCCGTAGCAACTGTTTTTTTACATTTATTGATTGAATTGGCATTTACTTGGTAGAACTCCATTATAACAAGGTGAAAAAATAGCAATGTATTTAAGTTCTCACGCCATCGTCAGAACTATATCTTAAAAATACGTTTATATTTTTTCACCATGTTTTTTTTACACCAGAGAAGTACATACGCCAAGTAAAGAAATCGAATAGTTCTCAGAATAAAAAAAAATGATTTCGATCTACTCATAAATAAATAAAAAAATTAATTAAAACAGACAAATTCATTGTTGTTTGTCTTGATATTCTAAATGCTTTCAAATTGTTGAGGATACTCGTTAGACAAGCCGATTAAATCTGAAATAAGTAAATTGAAAGTTTTTATATGAAAAGCAAATAACAGTATAAAACTCTTATTTATTATAAAAAAAACTAATCTATTATTTACAACCCTCGCTATTATTCCTCTGCACTACCAGAATCTAGGAGTTTGACAGCGAATCCGACGATGATCAGCGATTAATAGTTAAAATAATTAACGTAAAAGGTTTGTAGTGAGAAAAATGATTGAAATTAGATTCATTCGGATTCTTACCTCAGTTTGTACCATGGCCGGTCTCTGCGTGCGAAGGACTCTGACCGATTGGAAAACATCAACCACTCCTTCGTATTGCATCCTCTCAAGAACGATTGAAAGGGTTATGAAGACGCCCGTGCGACCGACTCCAGCACTGAAAGAAGACGTTGCACTGTACGGGGGCTACTAACATATATGTAATTTCAACCAGTCGAGCTTGATGTTAGCTAGTCAGTTGGATTCCAAGTAATCATGCAAGTGGCGTATCTTTTGTACTTGATGAAATCGCGATGACCAAGCAATGAAAATAGAATTCGAAACAAAAAAAGGAATTATGTCATAGACTTCTATTTCTACCTCCCCATTTATTAAATATATATGTAATATGGGCACATTTTAAATAAAAATATCTTCATTACAAAAAAAAAAAATACTGATAACTACGATTGACTTTGAATAAAAAAAAATCTACGTAGAAAAAAGATGTGTTAATTCATAAAACTTATTTTTGTAATTAAACGTTTTGGCATCTCCCTTGCAAATAATGCGCGTGTCACATGCTGCAAACCGCTGAATTAAGTAATAAAACGTCTGTATTAAATATTCGAAAAAAAATAATGAGTGAGACGGTTACTTGGCCGAGTGAAAATAATGCTCAAGGATTTGAATTTTACTTGGATGTCAACGCAAAGAGAAGGCGTTGATTATTCGATTGGCGGACTGGTAAAATAGCCAATAAAAAAAAACAGTACATCGTAAATAAAAAAAAAATAACCATGAAAATAGAAACCGAAATTTATGCTAAATGGAAAGATTATTTAATAAACGGTGTAAAAAATAAACATAGAATTTTATAAAACATCCAGTCCTCTATTGACGCGATAGATTGGTTTCAGAAAAAGGCGCGTAAAAAAGTACCAGAAACGTGTGAAAAACCAAAATTTGCTTTTTGAAATTCGTGCAAAAAAGATTATATATTTTATGATTTTATATACACTTATATGAATTATTAAATGCCGAGAAAAGTACTATTCAATGAATTTAATAAATGCATTGTGTTTACGAGCGGATATATTTACTTACACACCCTAAAACATAAATTCGCATGATATCCGATACACTTGTCAACATATGGCAATTGTATGTGTATTTAAAAAATGGAATGTTTTACAAAATTAAGTTTTAAAAATACGCACATTTTTTTAATTTAAAAAAAAATGAAATGTACATGCTTAGCATCATATATAAATTTCTTCTTAAAAACAAATTTGGGGAAAAAATCGCGTAAAAACGAGTGAAGCGCGTAAAAAAATGTAACGGTGCCGTCAAAAAAATTCGCGTAAAAAGTGGACTGGGTGTAGTATTATTGAAATGAAAAATTGTATAAAAATAGAATTATAATAGGATAAATAATGTCTGACAAGACGTTTTGAAATATATCAGACAGCCGGTCTTGTTGGCTTTGAACGCCTTATCGCCGCTACAAAATGTATAATAATTTGATACATAGTATTATTATAATAGCCCGCAGCGAGATATTATATTGTGAAAGAAAATGTCGCCTGCAAACGAGTACGTAATACCGAATGTCAAATCAACGTTAAACGGCTCCGAGACACGCACGTTCAACGTTTAAACGACTGAAAAAAAAACTTTAAATGTAGACATAACGCAATAAAATAAAGAAAATTGAATAAAGCCATGAGCAAGATTGTATTTATTTTCGTGGCGATAAATAAACAGAAACGTTAAACTGGTGAGAAGTGGACGTTCTTAATATAATTATTTTCAATGTATTTTAATATTAGAGCTACGGTCTTTAGAATGTGAAACTGATCCAATCACGTAGGTGTAGGCGTAGGCTTAGTAAAGAGTAAAGGTTAAATAAATGAAAATTACTGTACAATAATTGGCCGATATTATTAAAATTTTCAATTAGTTATAGCGAGGTTAGAATTATTTTATAGTACCGCTCATATAAACGAATATACAACGAAACGAATGCGTGACACACATTTTTGAATAATTGAAAAAAAAAACGAAACAACGCAATGATTTAATTTTGTTTCGAATTTTCGCTTGAGTTTCGGTATAATTCAAATATTAATCGTTTTAATAATATTACCTGCAATGAACAGTGATTGGTCCATCTTGTCCAAATTGTTCCTTCGTTTTATGCACTTGTCCTAAGAAATCGATGAATCCTTCGCCGCTCTTAGGTACGCCTTGTTCCGGCCAATCCGTGAACTGGAATTGACGAACTGTTCGCGACGATCCGTCTCTCGCGTCCGTTACCTTGGGACACCGATGAAGAATAAGATTACAAAATGGGAAAATACCGATACTTGTATTACAACCAAAACGAATCAATAAGAGATGCACGAATGACAAAAATAAGGAAACACATAACGAAAAAGACAAAATAAAAACTAACCTTGAATTCTCGTAGGATATATTGTGGCATGTTATACTCTGCGATGGGATCCACGACAAAACATTGATACCGAACAGACCTATCGGAAGGCCAGTATTGGTGGCATTTTTCCTAAAAAAATCATGTTATTATTAGAGAAATCTTTGTGAAATATAGTATCTTGTTGATAGATGAATATAAATCATGAAAGTATTACGTACTCTTCCCATTTCCTTTAGTTTTGTAAGCATCACAACGATTGTGGAGTTATGTTCCCAGAGCATCCTCCAAAAGTCATCAGTTGTGTCCACTAAAGGTCCTTGCGTGGCTATGTATGCATTTCTGTATCTATAACCATCGACAAAACTGGCGTTTATATAGTCGGAGCCTTCCATGTTTCTCACTGGGGCGAGGCACACGCGAGAAGACTCAAAAGGCAATATGTGGATGAGACGGTTTTTATGCTTATTGCACGGCATATTCGCTGACATAAATCTCGTAGAGTCTGCTTTAATATTGGAGAGCTTTTTGAACTCTAGTTCCATCCCAGTGATGTTTTCACCGGGTTCGTTTTGCATAAGTTTCTGAATATGTGAGTGCAGATTCCTCGCAGCGACTTCAGTCATTCCGCAGATAACCGCTTCGAGTAGTGCATCGTGTATGAAAATGTATTGGTCCTCAGTTTGCACCATGTAGTTACGCTGCGCTCGTAAGCAAGTCACGTGTCCGTAAATATCAATCATTTTTTCGTGCTTCATACGCTCGAGCATCGAGTCAATGACTATGAAGCAACCTGTGCGACCTACGCCGGCAGAACAGTGGACGACCATCGGCCCGGCGTCTGACGGGTTCAAATTGCGAACGCGCCGCAAAAATTGCAAAAACGGCGCCGGGTGATCGGGGACTCCGTGATCAGGCCAAGCTGTGAATTGGAGTTGTTTGACCTCTCGCCGCTCGGCTAGTCCTGCGCGAGAGACTTGGAATGTTCTGATACAATAAGTAGCGAGTTCTTGTACTTCAGAAATAGTAACACTCATTTGACCGTATGTATCTGTGCCTCTGGTCGGCCAGTACTGATCACATTTGATTCGAGTACGTTCTTCAAGTTTAGTCATCATTACGATGGTGGCAGTGCGTAGCTCCCAGCACATGCGCCAGAAATCTGAGAATGTATCTTGGAGGGGACCTTGCGTTGCGACGTAAGCGTTATGTTTGCGATAACCATCACAATAATTCGCGTTGATATAATCACCTTCGGAAATACCATCTTGGTGCTGGAGTATAACTCTACTGTGATCATACGCAATTACATTTGCGTATCTGTTTTTAGGTTTGTTAACTTCCATATTGGAATAGTCCCAAGTGAATTGCTGTCCTGGTTCTATACTTTCATACTCTTGGGAAAATTTAAGATTGTCATTCGCTTTCAGTCGTTCGATATGGTTGCCGAGTTCAGATATCGATATCGGAGGATGAGAGATCATTCCGGGGGTTTGGAAATTAAGTCGTCGCATTTCTACGGGATCGGTGGGAGCTGAACTGATTCCAATATCAGCTGCCATCAGTGGTCGCGTAACTGCGGCTTGATCCGGAGCTTTGCAGGGTTGTCTACGTCTCTTTACTATGAATACGAGTACAAAGCAAATCGATAGTAATAACGCTAAGATTATTGGACCTATAACCCAAAACATTCCAGCTTCTACTGTATTTCGATTGACGGATACGTCAGGGTCTATGGGAACATTGGGGTTAGGCCTCCTAGGAGGATCACCAGGAGGAACTTCCCGCATGTCTAGAGCCAAATATTCAGAGAAAGGACTGGATGTGTAAAGGTGCTTCTGAGGTGTATCAACTACTGCTCTAACAAATATTCTATATTTCTTTTCAGGTTCAAGTTTTCTGTTAGTAAATCCTTCATAAATGTCTCCACTACCCAAATGGAATGTGTATGGAATGTTTCTTTGAGGGAATTTAGCGGCTATATAAGGAGAATTTTCTTTTTCAGTTTTTCCATTTGTATTAATCATATCATCAGTCAGAAATTGATCTGGATTCTTGTTCAAATAAGCTTTATCTTCAGGAACAATTATGAGGAAGTAATGGGATATTGGACCATACTCTTCCGATGCCTGAGGCAATATAACTTGAATTTCTTCTCCATTAACAACACCGTAAAAGTCTGGTTTAACCATTGGTTGAGGTGCCGCCATCTGTGTGGTAACAGTAATTTTAGTAGGGGGTCGATATTGGTGATCGCTTGGAACAGCGCTTACGTTGACAGAATACGTCGTAAATGGTGAAAGTTCATTTATAGTATGTGATTTAATATGCTGCTTGAGAATTATTTCTCTTCTAGATATCGATTGCATCTGAGTCATACCCTGAGAGTCGACAAACTCTTTAACAGCATCGAAAGAAATTTTATAATTTATTGGATTTAGCCTAATAGGTGGTGACCAAGAAAGCGTCATAGAGTGAGTTGATACATCGTGAGCTCGTAAATCTAAAGGCACATCTTCAGGCTTTACTTTGACCGTCACTTTTTCCGAGAGCCTTCCGAAACCAGTCGCGGTTCTGCTCGCTACAGCGATAGCGTATTGAGCAAATTTCTCCAAGTTCACAAGATCTGCTGATTCAGTCACCGCGACCGACTTTTGTTGCCATTCATCCAAATCTTCAACCGGAGTCATAGTGTAAAATATTACATATCCTACAATTTTTGTTCTAGAAGGTACAGGTTCCCACCAAACTTCTACGCTGGAATCTGAGGTAGCAACGGCTCGAACCGCCATAGGGGCTCTACCGATATCTCTCTCAGTATGCGCAGATATTTTTTCGCTGAACGGACCGGCTCCTTGATTAGTGTACGACTTCACTTGGAACATGTATTCGGAGTTTTCTTCCAAATTTGTGAATACGGCTTTCGTTGTATTCGTCGTTCGTTCGATCATTGTCGACTGGTCGTTCTTTTTCATGAATTGAATATCGTATTTTATTATCTGACCGTTTCGGTGTTCCCGAATAGGAGTTGACCAAGTGACGCAGACTATATCGGGTGCTTGGAAATGGTGCGATATGTTAGTCGGCGGTCCGGTCGGTGGACCTTCAGGAGTTAGCCAATATTTGAACGCTTCCTGACCAATTCCTATATGATTCTTACCGGCGACTCTGAATTCATATTCTACGCCTCTTTCTAAATCGTTTAATCTATGAGAGGTTATTTTTATTCCAGGTAGATTTTCTTCTTTCAGCGGTTGGTCTTTGACACCGTACCTTAGTCGGTAGCCTTGGAGCTCACCGTACGTTTGGGTTGGTTTAGCCCATTCGAGTTCGATTGATATGACAGGCTCTCTTTCCAAAATCCTATAAAAGGACAAACAAACATTAAAATAAGCATTAATCAAAATTAGAGGAAAGCAATCGATCAAGTAAAATATATATATATTAAAAAATGACTTACTTGAGGTTCAGAGTTGGTCTATTTGGTACTCCACCAGGCGTTCTCGCAGGCGCGGGAGGACTTCTGTCGCCATCACCTTTTCTAGTCAGCGCCGCAACTTGTACGCTGTATCTCGTATCAGGTTGCAAGCCAGTTACGTTCAATTCCGTGGCCGCTGAATCGACAACGTCGAATCGCATAGGTTCGTTAAGAAGACTTTTCCCCTGAAACCGTCAGATAGATAAGGGATTGTTTTCTAAAAATATTTCTTCTCAATATTACCTACATTTAAAAACCAATATTTTTTTCGTTGGAATTATTATTTCAAACTCATGTGTCAATTATTGCGCAAAAAATATACGGTCATGCAAATACATGATTATCCAAGAAAACAATTTACTTTTCATACTCTTCAAACAATTTGATCTCAATATATTTTTGAATCGTTTTTTTAAATCTATTAGTTTATTGATTGAATTGGCATTTACTTGGTAGAACTCCATTATAACACGGTGGAAAAATAGCAATGTATTTTAGTTCTACAAATTTTTTGCTTGATAGCTATTTCGGCTCACGCCATCGTCAGAGCTATGTTTAATCGAACTTATCTGTAAATAGCTGTGTAGACAAAGTACGCAATACATCTTCTCTTCTGTTTAAACAACCTAACTTATATCATGCTAGCAAAGAATAAACTAAATTTAAATTTAAAAATTACTATCCCGAAGATGATTTATTACCGAAACGCTTTAGCCCCTCGCAACGGTCTGAGTTGTGTTAATCTATTAGTTTTTCGGTATATGTAACATGTAACGTGACAAAAGTTGTAAAACTAATATAATCACCTCTTCTTTCGTTTCTTGAACGTGGACATGGTATCCTCGAATGATTCCATTTCTGTCCTTTTCAAGTGGCGGTTTCCAACTAACTTGCAACGCTGTCGAGTTGATCGGAGTGACCCGCACTTCTTGAGGCTCGCCGGGCACTGAAACACGCGCATCCCACAACGCATATTACAAAATGAGCATGCAGATCTGTCAGAACTCTCCGATATCCACAGCCGTCCATCAGATCGAACAAACGACAGACACATTCACACGCCATACGACACACAACACCTTCCCGTCCACCGGAAATCGAAACCTCGTGGCAAATATCACCAACGAGGTGCGGATTTGCCGATGAGCGCGAATTCCTTCGAAAATACATTTGAATACCAACACATCGATAAAACAAGACTTTCGCTATTTATTGGCACCGTTCCTATCGAAAGGCGCCCGACATTTGATTTATATAAAAAAAAAAATACTCTTTTAAAACAGTATCTGATTTATATTATGAATATATAGTTACCTGCGCGATCCGTTAGAGTATGACAAATGTACAGAAAGTTCGTAAAAGACACATAGACGAAATTTTTACATGTTTCTTTTGTAATAAATACATATAAAAGACAGATGTTAGTAAATAGATTACATACAGCATAAATGAGCTAATTTGTTAGAAAGTGGAAAGTTTTATAATAAAAAATATGATGTGAGAATCTTTCGACAGTGAAATGACTTCTAGCAACCGGAACAAAATATAATCAAGGATAGTTTTTGAAAATAATAGAAATGACTTATTGATCTTTCGTAAGATTAAGTAAATTGAAAATCCTTGAAATATTTTAAGACCAGTAGCTTAGTCACACTTTATTGAGTAGCTTTATAGCACGTCGAACATAGTTCTCAAATCATATAATTAATTTCATGTAAAGGTAAGGGTATCAGGCGGAGATTGACACGAGAGAGCGTGTCGCATTTTACATAGTAATAATAGACATACAAGTATAATCTAACAGAGCCACTATGTGAAACTAAAAGCCAACACAACAATATAAAAATTGAATAATGTATACTTACTCTTGACGGCTGTACCGTAGTTACCCAGCGTGCCAATTAAAGTCAGAGAGAGTGAGAGAAAAAAAGAAAAAATCGTATTGAAGTAATTGGCGGTTTGCGCGGTAGATAGATGGAGCCTATCGGCCCAGGGCGAACATAGGGGCACTGACCATCATTGGCTTCACTCACACATGTATTGATTCCGGGAGACAAGTCCGAGGACCGTTATCATAGAGAGCGCGGACCGCGGCGATGGTGCGGATCAGTAAGATCATCGGACGCTTCTACCAAAAAAATGGATCAAAACATAGGCCTGTAGTTTTTTTTGTAGACTGTCTTGTGTGAGTGGCTTACGGCGGCTGAGTGGTGAGTGAAGAGTGAGGATACCGAGGTCCGAAAGAGGAACTCGTCATCCCGTGTAACGATTTTTATATCATAATAATAAACAACATTCATCCGGTGCGACTCGTCAATGTACAATTATAATCTAGTGACATGCATCAACAGGATCAAAAAAAAACAAAAATAAACCAAATAAGACCGACAGAGGAAGAAGGCGACAGGTGGAAAGAGAGAGAGAGAGAGAGAGAAAGATTGAGTGAAAGTCAGAGCATAGGTATAATATATGAATATGTCGAGGTTACTTTTTACACAGACAGACGGAAGATAGTATATTATTGTAGAGTAAGTAAACTAATTAGAAGAGATAGAGTGAGGGAAGTGAGTGAACACATCGAGCCGAGCCAGTCCACAGCCGAGTGAGCGTCGGTGTGTGATTCCTTTTCCGGTCTGTTCCCGTTCTCGACACTGCCCTGACGGAGTGAGCGCAGGTTAATATTTTATTCCGCCGTGCTTGCGCGGGTGTGGGTCCAGTTCGGTGTGGTGTGCTCGTTAATATATGAATCGACTGATATGTACAGATGTAAATAAATCATGAAAAAAAAAAAAAAAAACATCGTGCGTTTCCGCATTCTCCGGCATCTAGCCGCCGCTGCTTTGCCTTTGGACACCGCCGCCCAGACGGATCAAAGCCGGCGGTGCCGAAGGGCGGAACAGCGGTCACCAATACCGAAAACCTGCGAATTGAAAGAAAATGTTTTTTTTTTTCTTTACATAATCTATCGAATATGAAACACCACTGAAAGCCTTGCGGCGTGGCAGTTTATTACTTATAAATGTAAGTGGTACGTACGTATGAGTCGCAAGGCTCGAATTGGTGCTATTCTGATTGAGTGTTTTTTTCCCTATTTGCAGGTATTGGTATTCAAATGTGATGATATATATATATGGCTACGCTCGTGACGATGCCTATCGAGCGAGCGCCGTTTGGGATGGTTCTGTGACACCGCCGTATTTGTGATGAGCATTGTGTGACTTGAGCATGGTGGACGGAGCGGGAGGCCGGCGAACCGGCCCCCTGCCGCCTGTGGACATTCCTCTTCAGCCTGAGCACTCCACGCATCTCCATTCACACGTCCGATGGGTGCAGAAAGTGTAAAACATATTACACAAAGTGCGAGGTGCTATTAAATATACCAATCAACAAGGTGCGGCATTACCCTACCGGTGCCTGGGTGTTGAGGGAGGTGTGGCGGGAGCGGCGGGGTGAAACGATACGGATCGGGCTCGAGTGGAGGGGGTGACCGACAGCATGCAAACATCCGAAGTCTAAATACTGATAAAACGGTGCGTCAACTCAAGAAAAACGGTGCCGTCGACAATTCAATAATTACGGTGCATATAAATTGCATTTCAGTGAGTGCCAATATACATGGTGTATCAAAAATAACGAGCCGATAGATCGGCCTGGAAAAAAATCATTACATGTGATCGTGAGTGGATTAAAACTAAACAGAGATAATATGTGGTCCAAATAAACATTAAATTCAACTTAAATATCAGGTCAATATTGTAAAAATGATAACAGTAAAGTGAAAAATGAGTTTCAAATTCGAATAACAATAATAATGAAATGTTTTATATTTTTCTTTTACTGATACAACTTACAAGCAAAAGATTTTTTAATAAAAAAAACCTCTCCTCTTAAACATTTCCTGCTAAAGCTTCGGGGACAGAAGAAAATATTTGCAGATTAGTATAAAGTTTTGCCGAGAATGGTTGGCGACGTTTGCGGTTAGTTCGATGAAAAATAAACAGTGATGGTGAAAAAGAAAGGGCGGGATGAGTCCTGGAGATTTTTGGCAGTCCCATTCCAGACATATTTTTTGAGGCCAAGATTGCCACACTTTTTATAAAATGCATATCCTTGTTTTCACATCAAATTTGACAATATTTTTGATGATTTATCCGTACATTCCAATGAAATATTATGAGTATTAAATAAGATACGTATTTCTTTTTCAAAATGGAATGCTTAAAGTAACCGTAAATAATAAAATTACCAAACCTTCCGTGTCCTTCTAATAATTTTGTAACAAAGATAATAAATATTACATAATAGTAGATGGTTAAGACCGCCACCGAAAGCATGTTAATTTAAACATTGTACAATAGTTAGTTAAAATACATGCCTTTTAGTAATGAATAAAAAATACTGAAGAAATTTCGATGGTTAAACACCACACACAAAACATAATATTTGAGCTAGACTGTTTTTCGTATTCTCTATGGTTTTGAATTTTATGTAATAAAATTCCACGAAAGACCTATTATATTAAAACAAATACAAAACACGAATTAATGCTCTACCGTTAACGTATATTGCTCGTTTTTGATTGTAAGTGTTGCAAAACACATAAAATTTATCAAGGTATTTTTCTAGCATAGACAGCTTGAAAGCTGGCAAGAAAAATTAGATATATGTCACTCCGACGATTATTAATCCACTAATAAGGCTTAGGATACAGTTGACATCATTTGATGATGAAAAAGAGTTAAATGTTGGAAATTTTGTAGGATTCCACATGTTTTGTCACTAACGACGCGGGTTTCGCCTTTCGGCATCTTCAGGCACGCGGATCACACGGATGCAACAGAACTGACGTACAATAAACAGTAAGTATCGTCTATATTGCCTGAAACCCGAATCGTTTGAGGCAAAACATGTGGAATTGTAAAAAGTTGTAACAATTCAAATTTTATTGACAAAATAAATAAACAAATCAAATTTCGAAACACGCTAAATGCTATGTTGTTGTTTTGGAAGTTCAATATTTAAAAAATAAATAAATTATGGTGTCATTGTTGATGTTAAAATGGGAGATCGTAAAGAAAAATGTATATTATTTTTGATTATTATTAATGTAAAAATTACAGCGTTTCGATCATAAAGGGTAGAAGTGTAAAATTTTACAACGTTTTGAATCAAATAAAAAAAGTTAAGTAAAAAAAAAAAAATAGCAAAATACGCGACAAAAGTTCAAAGCTGCTTTTGAGCGTGACATTATTCTCGTAAAATGTGAATAAATAACCAATTAAAATGAGTAGTGTACTTTCAAATGAAGTATTGAACAGGCTGAAAAGCAGTAAAACAATAAAGGTGGCCCTGTAAAAGATATAACATTTTATGGCTATATGGCGTTGAGGTTGAACGTAAGATGTGAAAACCAAGGTGGCGGTATTCATAATCCATAAACGAAGTTTATTTTACATATCGAAGTAAGTATCAAAACCCAAGGCACGAAATTGAAAATATACAAAACCATTACAGGATGGCGAAATCATTTAAGTGAACTAACATTTTTAATTGCAATTTTTTATTATAACAAATATGATGTGAATTTTATAAGTTTTTAATTATGTACAGCAAATAATTTGCTAGGAATCTTTGGACAATTTTCTCACAAGTGGTTTTGTATCGGAAAAAATATGCAAAGAAAATAATTGATAACTTTAGTTAAGGTGAGTTGAATTGTAGAATCGAAAACGAGCAATAGACATCGATGCGAGCGCCTAAAAATAAGTGACATTCAATTGCCAATGATTCGCGTTGTAGATACGTACCGTCCTCGAAAGTGCGGACTGTGAGCGGATAGCTGGGAGGGCCATCGCCCACGCTGGTCCCAGCAAGGACCCACACTCTGTATTCGGTCCACCGCTTCAGCTCGTCGAGGACAATCGAAGTGTTGTGCAGTCTGATGGTGGAGGCCTCGCTGTCCGATCTGCCGGCTTCGGCTACGTGGAGTTTGTAGTAGACAATTCTTCCGTTGCTTCTCTCGGCAGGCGGCGGCAGCCAACTCACCCGGACAGAGGTCGGGGAGACCGCCTCGCCGGTCACGTTGCGGGGCGGCGCGCCCGGCACTGCCGATCGGCCAGGGCACGGTTAGTCGCGAAGGTAACTGGCTTCTTTCACCCTACGCATTGCCTCCCAAACACACACAAAACCCTAATACCGTCACCTAACTAACAACATCTTCTTTAAGCTCATATATATTAATCCTTTGATAATAAGTATTTTTTTATTCTCGTGACGCAAACATCGCTACCAACAATTACACGTAGTCGCAAAATGCTGATATTCAACTAAATACGGCGAGTTTATTGTTGTCTATATGAAAAAATAAAGAGGTAATTGTTTATTTAGGTATTTACCACTGCTTACCTTCATATATTAAGTTCAATAGAAAATTATGTATGTACAAAGGTTCTACGTTGTATCTTGAGTTTTCCCTGAATAAAATACACACTATTAATCCAGTGTAAGTTACACAATAAACAGAAGGTATTTTGTGACCTTACCTAACGCAAAAGTCCCAAACGGTCGTTCTGCGACTTCTACAAGTCCAGTTTTGTCAAGTATTGTCGATCAATGCCAATAAATTAGCCCCCTGTGCCTAACGTAGCCTGACGCAGTTTACTCCTAAAGGACTACCTCCTTGGGTTTTATTTCTTTCCGTAGATGTAGTAGCTATGCTTCCCTTTCTCATCAATATAATCGTTTTTAAATCGCATTAAATCACGCATTAGAAAAAGCGATAAATTAATAAATTACACTAAAAGGAGAACACTATTCTTTCGGCAACAAAGTACGGAGTAAGGTTGTTAATTTTGTTACCAGAATATATTAAAGATATTTTATCTAATGATAAAATATGTAGCTCGATCAATCCTAACGTTATTAATCTTACGATGTAGAGACAATTTCTTCGGAATTATACGAATCATTTTTTTTTAAATTGAGATTTTAGAAATTGTATTATAAACTACTTTTTAAAGTATGTTTTTCTTGGATGAGTACTGATCCGATACAAATATAATATTGAAAAACACTGTTGAATCAATATTATGAGCTTGATGTTATTCCTAATTACCATAAATGATTAAAATATAGCTTAGCGTGTCAAGGGAGGCGACACGAAGGGCTGAAAGTACACCTCAATACATTTTTAACGAAACATTATCAACAAATTCTGTGGCCGACTCTTCAAATGACAGACTGCACTTCAATATTTTAATGATCCGCAATCATATTCATCGCTCGTTAATAATACCTGAGTTCCAAGCTGAGTAATGCATGGTAAATGATTAATGGTAAAAAGAAAACAACTATAATAAAGTACAGAGCCCGCAAGTAAAAACTAACACCATTTTCAATATATACAATACATACGTGTGTCACAATTACAACAGTATTATTCTATATATTTGAGCGAACAAGGCACACGTGAAATGTTTTCACGCGGGGGGTTACACGTGAGCGTACACGATGACGTCACTAACCAAAAACAATGGAGAGATGCGTTTGCTCGATAGCACGGTTTATAGTAGACAAGTATTTTAAATATAATTGTTGTAATTGAGTTTTAGTATCATGTTTATAGGCTATAGGTGCAGTTTCTCCTTTAAGGCACTATCATTATTATATCAACAACAAAAAAAACTTATACCGTAGAAAAAAGTTGTGAAGAAATCGTTGGTATGCTTCACAACTGATTGTAATTATCTCTTGTAAATTTAATCCTGGAATGGATTCATTATTAAATGTGCAGTCACTGAATGCACGAAATAAAAAAGTATATAAAATTGAACAGAAAAATAAATAAAAGGTGCGGTGCGTTAAAACAGAATTCAGTCATTTGCCATTAATAAATAATAATTATAATTAAAAAATAAATCAATACACAAAATTATCATCATTCCTAAATGTGGCGAAATATTAAAATACATTTTTTTATTACTCGTATAATCAAAGGAACGAAAAAGCATGCGAATAAAAAATAAAAAATCTCTCGTTCATTCTCACAAAACTCTTTCAATACTTTTAGAATAGTATTTTGAATAAAGTGTAATAAACCTGCGTAAATGTTTTTGATCCTATTCGTGTTAATTGTCTGTAATTCAATAAGTGAGTTAAACATATTTATTATACCTGGTTCGTTTGGCTAACATCAAGATAATCACCGGCTTCGAAATATGACCTTTATAAAATATATACTTAATAAATAATACATATAATAATAAATACGATTGATTTAAAGGGGTTTAAGGCTGTGTTTTTGGAGCTAAAAATTTGGTGGAATTTTTGAAGGTGCCAAATACGAAATATTTTTTGCTTTAAGCATGTGGCTTACAATAACAGCTTTTATAAATTTTAAGGTATGCTTCAAATACAACAGTGGCTTTGATTTCTACAATAATAATTATAATATTCATATCAACCGAGAGAAACCATAAATGGAAACAATTCGAACAAATGTTTTGTTTTAAGCCATTGAAAAGATAAATATGTATCTAATTCGTTCTAAAATATAAAATATCCATTAAAACAATAACAACCATTTGTTACAATTAAAAAAGATTTAATATTTATAATCAAATGAAATATACTTGTTAGAATTATGGCAAATAGAAAACAAATTCACCAGACTAAAAATAACCAATTTTCTTTGATCGTAACAATATATGTTCATTTATTAATATCTTTGATAGGTTTCTTTAAATGATACACTGTGTCTTGAAACTTATTAAAATGTGGTCATTATAATTATACGTAATTGCATGCTATGCGAAACCGGTACCGGTCGCAATTAATAAAATATTTGAAATGTACAAAATTTCAAAATTAAAGAAAGTTTTTTAATCAATTAAAACAGTTATAAAAATTCTTTCTTTTTGTGAGTACAATTTTACATAATGCTAGTTGGAATTGTGTGATAAAAAATAACATTCTTTAAACAAGTGGCCATGGTAAATATGGTTGTAAACAAGATTGAAGAATTGGTTTCACATCAGTCTCCTCGGCTTAAATACAAGTTATGTAATACACACATAATATATTAATAATAATACAATATCGAGCGAACATTGAATAGTATAATGTGATATCTGAGAGCAAATGGTGCAACTATGTGTACTTAATACTTTGTGCTGGGTGCTTGGACAAAAACACCTAAGAATTTCTTTTCATTTTACCTACCATTTGAGTTTGTTGTTTGGTCGTGTCACGTAGAGTATAGTAGTGTTAAGAAGGTGAGAACTCACGCGCCAAACGTGTCATAAGGCCTCAAAAATAATCCAACGTGTCATATAACTTTGTTAGACGACGCGGAAAAACGCGTAGAAAACTTAATCGTGGTTTTTCCGGAGAAATTCTACGACGAGAAGTACGAGAATATTAACAAACAAAGACACGATTCTTTTCGCATATCTATAAATGAACGTAAATAAACTTTTAGTTTATTGATTGAATTGGCATTCACTTCGTAGAACTCTATTATAACACGGTGAAAAAATAGCAATGTATTTGAGTTCTACAAGATTATTTTTTTAAATATAGTTGATTGATATTTTGGCTCACGCCATCCTCAGAACTATTCTTAAACTAACATTTGCTTATCTATATATATCTGTGTAGAAAAGGTACACAATACATTTGTACTCCTGTTTTAACAACTTAGCTTGTTTCTTGCTCGCAATAAAACAAAAAATTGTAAATGAAACTAAAAAGGCGGTAATATCAATACGTTTACATATGGCACAGAAATGGTCTAATACGGAAACAAAGAAGCACCCTGCAGGGGGTTAAGCAATGGCGATAGACATATCTTTGTTTGTTCGTTTTTTTTAGGTTACATAGAATAGTCACTAGGTAGTACAACATTTGTACATAATATTCACTACAGTCAAATACCGATCGGGTTATGGTGTCCGACATTAAGCGATGACAAAAGGAGCATTGATCTTCAATAAAGATTATTTTTAATTTTAGAAAGATACCTGCATTGAGGGTACTGTTACAAGTTTACACTTTGTTATATATAAGAATAAATTATTGATTGAATTGGCGTTTACTTGGTATAACTCCATTATAATACGGTGAAAAAATGGCAATGTATTTTAGTTCTACATTTTTTTTTATAAGATGTACTTGATAGCTATTTCGGTTGACGCCATCGTCAGAACTAGGTTATATATATTATAGTTCTGACATCTGATATCTTATAAAAGAAGTGTAGAACTAAAATACACTGCTATTTTTTCACCGTGCTAGAATAAATTATAGCTACTTTATGTTAAATTATTTTTATGAAATAAACGTTCGATTTATTTTTGGATACGGAACAAACTGCTCGGCTTAAAACATGCGTTGATAAATAAATGCATTCACACGAATTGAATTTATGTATACATGCTTCCCGAATTAAGACATTATTGATTGTTGACTGCAAACAAAATCATTGAAAAAAATTGAAACTGAACTGATTTAATATAAGCTAATATTATATATATATAAAAACAGTAGGTTCGTAACTTAAAAGAAATGTTAACTTAAGTAGTATGTAATCACGAAAACTTAATTTTTCGTGTCAATACTGTTATCACACACAACGTGCACCGATTTTCGTTTATAATTTGTGATATTATGTTACGGTTACGCGAAATTATCTAGCTTCCCATTGTTGGAACATGGCGATTATATTAGATATGCCAAAATAACTCGCTCTATAAGACTTTCCAGTGTTCTCAGAATTCAGTCGCTCTTCGTAAACTAGAATTTAAATAAATTTAGGATATGAAAATCAAATTACACCCCGGGTGTGGTATAATTAAATCAGAAAGGGGATAATATCGTTACAATGGTATGCCAATTTGAATATGATATTCTGAGCAAAAAAAAAAACGCATATTTTAAAAACTATGGCGAAGGTATTTCGGCGGCAGACGTGTGCGACACGTGTCAAGGTCGCTGGATTTATATGTAAAATGATCCACGCAGTGATTCATTTACAGAGCGAATAATAAACTAGTATGAAGTGAAATGATTCGAATCATTCGCCGACGAGTTGGGAATGTAACATTATTGTAGGGTTCCGTTACATCGAAGAGAAATTGTGCGTGATGAAAAACACTCGGGAATATAAAACAATATGCCTATTTTCACACAATGAAACACGCCGAAAACGGTCCATTTACCTTATATTATATTAAACATGTTTTCTAGAATTACAAAACAAGAGGCAAATGTTGTTTCTCAAATATTGTTTTGTGTTAAAATAATCTCATGACCGAATCTATGAGTCATGAATCATAAACAGAAATATACATTGGCATATTGTGTACAAAAATCATTCAAGTTAAATTACGATACTTGACCGAATCTGATTCTTAAATTAATGAATAATATTTTTTTAATTGACAACAAATGTAATTTTTTTAAATTAATATCAATACATTTTAAAGTACTATTTCTATGACATATTTAATGAACCGAGTCCGTTTTGAAGAAGTGGCATTTAACACATAAAGAGTGATTAACAAATGTTAAAATAACGTGAAGTACTTGTTCATTCTACTATCCAACAAGAATGAAAATTTCATATAGGAACTATGAAAAACAGAAGTTTCTTTGTAGAAACATAACTAAAATTGAATATTATGAATTATCCAAGAAATTTTTGTTGAGAAAATAATATATATTTCCGAGTAAAATTTTTTGAAAAAATCCCATGACCCCATTATCTCCTATAAAGTAAACAGAATACACAGCAGTGAGGAGATAGACACGTACCCACGTGTCTGAAAAAGCCTTCCGCGGGATCTATCTACTATTCTGAAAACTGTCAACATGTCAGGGAGACGTGATCTCCAAAGACGAGGTCAGACGATTCCTGATCATTCCGTTTCACACGGATCCAAGTGCAAGACAGAGATAGAACCGGGAGTTGACATTTGAATTTGCATTTGATCGCCGAGCTGGCAAAATTGAAAATATCAGATAGACTGAATAAAGAACAGTAATACGACTGCATGAATCGCAATGTTACGAATGTATTGGTAAAACCAGACGCGCGAGTCACCAAGTGATCCGTTTGATAATTTTAATGTGCTCACTTGAGTATCAAAAACATTGCTGAATATAAAAAAAAAATAACTTTGAACAACCCTTTAAAAAAATTCAAGACAATAAGATTAACACTTAAGTTCGAAAACGTTGTCGCAGAATTGAGTACAGGCACGACAACATTGTCCAAACGAATCTCATAACTACTTCTGCGTGATCAGGGCTATTGGTCAGCTAGACTGCGTAACCACCTAACTGCTGATTACGAATCTACTCTGCTTTTGTTAAGATTTCTTTAACATGAATAAAAAAACTGCAAGTCAGAAGGATGGAAACAGTTTCTTGAACAAAAAGAAATTATTTTAAGAAAACATAATCATCTTCTCATGATATCATTATGTCCAGTATCCTACAAAGTTTTTCTGTTTAATAATTTTTATTATTGCCATTTTGTTCACATATATTTTGTCTATCAAAATTTACAAAAATAAAATATTATAACATATGACATTCATTTAATGTAAGAACAGAAGCAGAATACTATTCGTATTAAGGTGATAGTATGAACCAATCTTTACTACACTGACGGTAATAATTCAGGAGAGCCTTAGAAAAAAAAAACACTTATATTTTAAGTTTCAAAGCATGTTGAAATATTATTCACAATGAAATTTAATAAGTAAAAGAACGTTTTAAAATGAAAATATACATTGACGTGGATATTCTAGTTCGATTTCAAAAAGGTTATCGACCCTAGGTTAAACAAAACCTTTCACGTTCTCGATTTTCACGATGTTGAGATAGATAAGTAATACATAGTTTTTGTAGATATTTTTATAGAAATAGAAGTAGAAGCTTTCGACAACATAAATGTTTCCCTATCGGTATTCAATTATTTTGTATATTAAAAAAAAAACAACACATTTGATTACAAATATAACGCATGATAAAAACGAAACATTTACAAAAACATAATAATTATTAAACTGAAAAAAAGATAAAATATAATTTGGTAACGAAAATTAGTTTTATTAATTTTGAAAGCATTTAGAACAGAAAAATAGATTCGAAAATAAAAAGACTTGAGGAATCCCTGGAGAGGCCGTAGAACAGGATTTTTATATTGTTTGAACGTTATATTGTATTAAAGTCTTGTTGTGCGGAGTTTATAATACAGCCAATATTTGACTTAACATATTTAAATGGATATTTAAAGTGCACTTGTCAGCGGCGGTACATTGTAAATGTATTTATAAAAAAAAATGGACAAGGCGTATGCTACGCCACCCGCGTGACAAACCGACGCATATAATTACATACGGTCGCGCCGTATGTGTTGAGCGTAGAGTTTGAGTGATTGGGTTCAAAGATTTTGTTCGCAAAATTCGGCCAAATGCGTGCTGTCAAATTGCAGCGCACATGTCTACTTGGTCTCAAATTTATTATACTTTCTAGAACTTTTAGGTCTCTGCTTTTTTATAGTAGTATTTCATATAAACAGATCAGTTTTATTTTGACGTAGAAAAAGTTTATTATTGACCTGTTAACCGGGTATGACGAGATATTTCGTCATATTCGGGTTTTATTTTTCCCCTCTTTTGTTGACAAAAGTTCTGCACATGGCGAGCAATGAAACGTTTCATCAAGTGTAAACTATGGAACTGACGACGTGTTTCGTCAGTGCTATGTTTACAATGTGCGTGACGAAATAATCCGTAATCCTAAAGATTTAATTACCAGTTGCACATACGCACTTTTAAAATACGCAAAACTAAATTACCCAGTTAAGAGGTTAATATAAAATTTTTTATTTATAGATTTTTTGAAGAAATGAATTAGATTTTGATGAAAAGATTGCATTTAGTCAGTTATTAAAAAGCTAATTGAGTGCTAAATTTCCATCAATGTTCAAAATCAGAATATTTACATCCACCTTCTTATAAATGCAACATGTGTTTAATATAAAGAAAATTACCCGAATGATTTAATAATAAACTTTTATTTATGGAACATTGTTGTGCAAGGCTAGGAAAGACTTTGTGGCCTAAGCTTAATTTCAAAAGGGAAAAAAGCAGAAGAGTACATTTTGTGACAACGTTAATAAATAATTCATTTCTGAAACTCGAAAAATAGAATTGACAAATAAATAATAAAACAACATGAAAACCCACCGTACGCCACTGATATGCATATCACATTTGATTCCATGAGAAAAAATCTTTCGATGAAAAAACTTGTGAATTTTGATACTTGAAAATGCAATAGACTACTCTTCACACTTGAAATTCACATCGGAATATAAAATTAAAGTATTATTGGCCTAATCACCGCACAGGCATTATATGGTGAAAGAATCAAGGTAAATCTAATTTCTTCGAGCATCGGTTTTGCTCGAATAATCTCGGGAACATTTCGAGAAGAAAACACCTCAAGAGTCAATAATGCATATTATTAGTAAACTTATTAAGTCGTATAATATTCTTGGTGTATATATATTTTCACGTACAAAATGTGTCTTACACCCGTTTTGACGAATATCCTAGATGTTGATAACTTATTGTATGACATTTTGTTTGAGATATTTCACAAAAACTAGCAGTGTGATATTTTTATAACGATCAAAACCATGTTTGTTTCTTCTATCAAAAGTTTCGTTTGAAGGATGGCAAGGAATTCAGGCGATGAATTTTTAAATACCGTCATGAGTTGTTAGTATTATTTTTGAGGCATTAGACACAAAGCATCGATGAGGCATGTTTGTGAAGGAATGATGTGTTCGAATATGAGTGAAATGAACAACATAACTCTTAACTGCATAGATCCCAGTTAACGTTTCAACTGATAATGATGTCAAATGATAATTCTCTTATCGCAAGCTTATTTGATGGCACGTTATTTGTATTCATGAACGATTGATACGTATATATGAATATGTAAGTAGAAACCTATTGAAGAAGGCAACGAATCGATTCAGCAAATATACTCTCCAAGAAGCACACTTCCAGCGATATGCATATTTGTATTGTAGTATAGAAAATCTCAACTTTTACTTTTACCGAATGATTTTTTAAATAAAGTACTGAAATTCTTAGTACATATTTCAATCCAATAGTATTATGATAGTGACGCCAATCACTATATTGGTCTATTGATTGAATTGGCGTTCACTTAGTAGAACTCCATTATAACACGGTGAAAAAATAGCAATTTATTTTAGTTCTATATATTTTTTAATAAGATATAGTTGATAGCTATTTCGGCTCACGCCATCGTAGGAACTATATTGGTCATTTCGATAAGAGCTCTAGTGTTAGAGACATGACGTCAGTATATTGAATAAATGTACCAGTGCAACAAAAAAGATATTTTACTAACAGGACATTTGGAAAGAGTATATTACTTTTGAGTTGAAATGTGTTTTAAGACAAAGCCTCGAATTGACAGTTGTCGATCATTTATACAATAGTTTCTACAAATAATGTTGAACACGATAACTTTTCCTTGGTGTTCTTAGAATAACAGTAATATTTAAAAAAAAAATGTGTAAAGATTTATTCAGGATGCGTTTATCGTTAAGCGTTCAATGTTGTTGATTTCCGCACAAAAGTTTAAATACTGATATGGGCAGTTTAATAAACGAATTAAAAAAACAAAACAATTATTTTGAATAAACAAAACTCGTTGAGTTGCCTGCTTCAAATGAGGTTATGTTTGCGTGCCATCATATAATTTCCCTGATTTTTATATCCATGCTGAAGTTCCTTACTAGTTGTCACAACTAGTCACTAGTAGCCAGTAACTAGCTAGAGCTAGAACAGCTCATTCCCTTACCGTACTGCTTGGTGCGCACCGGCACCGGGGGCGTATTGGCACCTTCTCCGCGTTGAGACCTGGCCGCTAGCCACACGTAGTAGAGGGTATTGGGATAAAGGCCGCTCAGCGTGTAGCTTTCTGATATCGGAATTCGCCTGGTTATTGGAAAAAGTATATAAATAATTTTTGATCACCGACTTGCAGTCGTAAATTGAAAATTAACAAAAGAGTCGCATAAGAAACCATACATGCGAAAGGAGAAAATGTGATTAAAAATATGCCAAGAATGTCAACAAAACCTTCTAAATAAAAAGTTGCTTTTTGAATTGATAAAACTTTGTACGATTCCACATATTTTGTCACTAAAAACTCGGGTTTCGCATTTAGGCATCTTCAGGCACTAAATCACGCGGATGCAACAGTACTGACCAGTTCTGTCTAACCAGTTTGTCACTTCTGTTGCATCCGTGTGACGGAGTGCCTGAAGATGCCGAAAAGCGAAGCCCAGGTCGTTAGTGACAAAACATTTGGACTCGTACAATGTTGTAACAATTTAAATTTGATATTGAAATTCCATCAAGCACCTTCAGTCGATATCATAAAAGAAAAAGTAAGTTTTTCATCTGATAAAAATGTGGACTGCAAAACAAATAATCAATATTTTTACAAATGCAATTTATTGTTCATAGGGAAATCTTCAAAGGGAAAAATATATACAAAAAAAAAAATTAGTTTTTCGAGTGAATTGATATTTATTATTTGACCATCGGGTATATTTATAGTACTATGCAAGATATTTAAATATAAAAACATTTTTTTAAAAACTACTGCCAAAATACGTTTCATGACCAGGACTGGTTTCGCTCATCACGACCATTACCAACTGATATTTTTAAAGCCTTTCCACCAAGAAATGACAATTAATGCCGTAACGCCGTGCAAAATTTGCCGGGATTATTACATAAATAATTCATTAAATAAGTACAATGAGTTCTGTAGTTTAAAAACGTATTATGGATCCGGCAATGTTGAATCAAGTAGCCAAAATCAATATACGAGATTTTGACAGCCAGATAATTAAGTTGTTTGGACTCTAGAAAAATATTAGGTATTTTTTAACGTCGAGATGGATTTTCAAATGTAATATTTTTGGTAATTGTAGCTAATTGTGTTCGTTGGAACAATGTTAAAAAAGACATAAGTATAAGTATACAAACAGAAGATACGATGACAGGGTGATACAGAAAAAGTTTTTTTGAAATATTTTCAGAACGCAGTAAAATATATTAATGCGACTCGAACAGATATGTACGTACTATACGCGCGTTCTGTAAAGATATTTTTATAAATATGGATAAATAAGTGCTAGAAAATTTCGTGTAAATTAAAAATATTACATGACATAATTATCTTATTAATCAAATATGATGTGGAAAATAAAAAAGACGATTTTAATCTATAGGTGTTATTAAAGCTGATTGATTTATGAGCTGTAAAAATGAACTAGTAATGAAATGAAATATTTCATTAGGAGCTGTCAAATGTGTCACATAAGATTAAAGACTCGACATTAGTGTTAATAACGTAGGTAGACATATGTAACACTAAATAATTGATTTAAATTATAGATATTAAAAGTGTAAGTAAATTAATTTGTTTCATAGAAATAAACATTATTTTAATGAAATAATAAGCTATAAAAACTAAGGATTACAACTTTACCGAACAAATAAATCGATACCAGTATTTACATATTGAATACAAAAACCTGTATTAAAAGGCTAACGATGGCAAAAATATCAAATTTATTTTTAATTTTAATTGAAATATGATCTTAAAAAGGCTAATTCTCCATTATTGGAGTTTCGACGTAAATAAGTTTGTCCAAAGAAAAAGCACTTGAGGATTAAATCCATGAAGAATACATAAAAATCAAATCGATATACAGGTAAGTATTGTAATATTCGACTGGGAGGTGTTTCGGTACCTATTGAGGAAAAGTCGGATTTGCATCCCTAATCGACACGAATAAATTTTTATCACTAACCTGTGATGCTTTTCTTTGGCATACGTATCGTTCCAATAGAGTTCGTAGCTGACGATATTTTCGCCAGAGTGTGTCGGTTTGCTCCACTGGAGTGTCACAGACGTTTCGCCTATATCGGCCGATCGCAGGTTAGACGGTTGCGAAGGGACACCTATAGAAAATGACGACATAAATAAAAACATGACTTTTTCGTCAGAAACCGATGCTTTTGCTTCGTAATCTTACTGCTGTAAAAATCATATAATTGGTAAGAATACTTCGATAACTTCGATTTCTGTTGGAACTTTATAAAAGTATTCAAATTTTGCGCTATCACATTAATAATAAATATAGTTTTCGCCTTAAAAGAGCGAAAAGGGTTTCAAACACTGGACCCATCACACTACAATTTAATTTCGGATTTATAGGTATAAAGCAATGAAATTTTTCGGACAAGAAAACTAGGCGAAGTTGAAGAATCGCAATTTCTATGTTTGAAGAAGGATATCGAAAATAATTGCTAAAATACGATGGATGTGATCAGAGGAAGAATATATACCTTGCTGCGTCTTAACCTGGACAGGAACGGACAGGGGGCCTGGTCCAACAGAAGTGAATGCTTGGACTCGTATCGTATACACAGTTAATGGCGTCAAATCACTGATAGTCGTCAATTGATTATTGTCAACCTTTATGAAAAAAATGCATTAAAATATGTGTTACGCAAGAAAGTATTCCAGATAACGTAAGTATCAAAGTTCTGTTCACTTGAATAGAGAGTTAGGCAACGATAGAAAATCTGCTAGACGGCTTTACAAGATACCGGTAATCTATATAGTTTTAAGCCATTTTAAGCCAAGATTTGCCGATATAACATTACGAAAAATGCGTGATTCTGACTTAAGTATCATAGTTAGCATTAAGGAATCGCAAGTAGCATCAACTTTTATGCCGTGTCTCAAAATGTAATAATTTATAATGGATGTTAATAAATGTACTGAAAAATCGTACAAATGAACATATAATATAATTAATGAATGAAAAAAAACTAAATTTTTATTGATATTAAGATTTACGGATATAAGTTATTAAAATGATTTGATCATTATGTTAATATTTCACCGGCTGCAATGAGTTAAATGGAAACGGTGAAATATTTGCAAATGAAACGAAAGAAAATTAATAATTTTAATATCACGCTACAATTTGTTTCGTTTTCAAATTTGCAATTGTTTAAGTGCAATTTATTTGTTTGGCTTGATATATTTCATCCAGATATGTTACTTGTTAAATTCCACTTCTATTATCTTAGAATTAATTCCACTAAAAATGGAATTGATTCTAAGCTATTTTATTTTAATGTTTGGTGATCATAATACATTTAAAAATATTTTTGTACAAAAAATTATCTTAATATAAATGTCCATAAACTGTGAACAGTATTAGAGAAATAGCAGGTTAACCTTTCCGATTAAACTTAAGCACAATAATGTTGTATTTTAAAAAATGAGGCATAATTTTATGATACGGTAAAGTCGGCGAATAAAATCAAGTGAATATTTAATATAATATAATAATACATTATGAAACATACCATTTGAGAGTTCCAAGACTGCATTTGTAGAGTGGGGTTGGTTGTGAAATAAACTTTATAGCCCTGAAATATAATGGTAATATTGAACGTTTGTTTATAACTCAATAATACGCAATCAAACACAATAATTAATGAAACATAATAAGACCTGAGTGTTGCTTAAAAAATATATTCGTTTCGCTTTTCGGCATTTACAGGCATTCTTTCACACTGATGCGATAGAACTGATTGTAATTTCACTCGAGTAGTAAGTGGTAAAAATTATGGAAATGTACTTAGACATAGTAAAATATAAAATAAAAACAATATGGAATCCAGTTAATTCTTCAACTGTGATCAACTAACCGTAACTTGTCCGTTTGGCGTTTCTGGTTCATCCCACTGGATAACCATTGTGCTGGAGCTGAGGGGTCTCACTTGCACGTTCCTTGGGGACGTTCCGGGTTCTGGGAAAGTTGATTTTTTTGTGAATCAATGTTTCATAAGTAGTACAATACGATAATAATCATTGTGGACAATTTTCAGTAGCTGCCCATGAAAACATACAAACCGTCAGACTTTTAATAAATATCACTTTATCTACACGGTAAAAATATTAAGTACGAGAAAAATAATTAAAGTTTATATTGACATTAAGTGTAACAAAATAAGTTTAGCTACGCAAACAATCAAATGTAATGAATAAATATTAAATCTAATCAAAATATTTATTAAAATTACAAAATCAAATATCAGAAATATGGATCGTGTTTGTTGTGATGGACAGTTAAAAAATAAAAGCAATTCGAATTGCATTACTTTTACTTTATAAAATAATTAGGGCCGGTTTTACTCATAGCTAGCAATATCAACTGGTGAAATCGGCCATAATAAAAATAAAAAAAGTGCAAGTAAAAAATTCAACATGTATTTTGTTTAATAAAACTAATGAATTTCTACCAAGAATTGAAGAAAACTATTCGCCACTTTTTTGACAACGTAAGAAAATCGGAATACTTCGGTGAAAAAAAATGAAATTTCACAAGGCGTACAATTTCTGTCCAACGAAAAAGGCACATAATAAAAGGATTGACTTGGTAGAGCTCCATTACAAAACGACATTTGATTATTGATAGCTATTTCAGTTATGTATCCTGTATTAAACGAGGTAGGCAATACAACGCCATTTATTTAAACATTATGAAATTAAGCCGTTAAATAATTGTGTTTAGATATTTACAAGTTAAACAATTCAATTGAATATGAATAGATGGTTAAATTAAATTTCGATTCAACATAATTCTTTAAATGAATGTAGCCACAAAAGCTATCAACAATTAAACAAAAATGTTTTGTAAAGATAAATATTTTGCTACACTCCTATGGAGAAAATTAATTAAAGATTATTTATGGCCAATCTTCAGTCGATTTTCTTTGTTCTGAATACAAAAAAGTGTGTTTTTTTCAAAAACGATTAAAAATTCAACAAAATCAAAATCGCTAAGCGATTCTACTGACATTTAACGAAATATTTTTTGTGAGCTTTGGGCTTGATGTATTTTAATTCCACAAAAAATACCGAAAGCTATAAAAAAAACTAAGGGAAAAATTCTAAATATGTGGAAATACTGCATTAAACGAGAGCTACATAAATATTTTTGTGAGGCATTAGAATATCAAATATAAAATGGTTTCATCCCAAAATTAATTAACCGAAGTAACATGGAAATACGTAAGTCAAACATTCGTTTTAAAGAGGTGCGAAACTAGTGAAGATATACATTTAAATACATGGATAATGGACAAAGGTCTGTACTTTATATTTCAATGTGATTTTAATTAGATTTAAATTATTAAGTTATGGCTGTTTTTCCACGATTTTTTTTTGAGGAAATATTACGAAATCTCAAATTCAATATCAATTATATTAATTTGACGAAGTACATTTAACGCTAGTTTTCAATCGTTTCCATACGGTTAATAATTCATTGTAAACTGTGATTTCAATATTAGTTTAATTGCTTGATAATGAAACAATTGAAAACTATTGAATAGTGGCCATTTTGCAAGTAATTCATCATATAAACAATAATTAAAAGGAACCAGAAAAAAAATTATAATGAATTTTTGTTTAACTTTTACACTTGTTTAAAATTAAAAGTTCACGATGTAATGCTGTATAGAAGGAAGACAATGAAAAGAGATTTAAAATCTAATAAGTGCTTGAATTATATATAAAAATAGGAAAGGTCAAATGTTAAAAAACTTTTGCGTTTGTAATAGAGTTTGTCAATTACTATGTTATCTGTAAGAAATTCGAAAACTCTATTTAAAAAAAATATACTTATTCAAAGAAAATATGAGAAATCTTTCAATAAAAAATACTGGATTTATGATATAGGTATGATAAAAAATGCTAACGAGACCAAAAGATAGATACTGTTGAAAACATAAATTAATAATTATTCTTCATTCTTATAGATATTAAAATTATAAAGAAATCGAAATAACGTATTTAATGTGTCAAATAATTGAAAATTATTATAATAATTAGATAAAAATGTTTTTCTTTTAAAAATACTATTTTAAATAAAGACAAAAATTACAACGGGCATCCATAAACACAACAAATACGTAAAACATATAAAAACATCACACTTAGTTGATTAATCCTAAAGAAGGTGTGGTTACTACAGAAACTCTAGCAGGCAAATTGAAATACAAGTAATTAAAGTAAGAAAAGCCACGAAAGCTTAATAAGTTTACTCACTGGCGCCTCCATATGAGGAATCCACTGTTGTTGAAGAAGATGAAAGAAGACAAGAAACGTTAGTTATAATATTAGTAATAGAAGAAACACAAACATCTCATATTCATTAGACAACAATTTAATCATAAAGAAAAGAATATTCGATAAGTAATAATTTAAGATTTATTTTGTACATTAGACTAAAAATAAATAAATAACCACTACTGTTAAATAATATATAATACAACGGAAAATGTTCATCAAAACATTTCAAAATAAAAATAATGTGCAGTTAAAATAAAACAAAGAACACCAATGTATTTATACTAAATTAAACGATCATTTATAGTCATGTCAAAAAAAACTATGTTCTATTGTTTGAGCGCTTTCTAGGTGTAGAGTGAATGAATTCGATTTTTAAAAATGCGATAAATAAAATTAAAATAATGTTGAAAAAGTGAAATGTGTTCCACTCCGTTAAGAAGCATCAATCGTAGAAATGTTGTATATATATGTGAGAAAAAAGTGGATTATATTTCATGTTACAAGGTTAGTGGGAAAATAAGTGTATTTTTATTCATCGATGATGTGTCGTAATATATAATAAATAGGTAAGTGATTGTTAAGATAGGCGATAAATATCCACATTAAAAAATAATGTAATAGCCAAATAAATAATTGACTTAAAAAAACGGAAACTTTACCATGAATGCTTCGTCTTTGGAAGAATGACTGTGCGTTTTATGATCTTTATTTTATGTCAAATTGTATATTTTGAAAAAATAAATTTTTGAATAAAACACGTTCGTAAACCTCTACGTATTATGAATACTCTAATTACGACCAAAAGAAAATTCAGTCGTTTGCACTAAGATTTGTTTTGAGTATTACAACCAAATTTACTTCAATTAAAAATTTACTACAAATGTATTCTTTTTCAGTTGTTTAATATAATTTATGAATATAAATACAGAGGTGTTCATTAATAACGTATGTACAGATTATTTTTATGTACAACAGACTTTCGGTAGTGAAAAAAATTGGTGCCAAAATCATAATCATTTCAAACGGCCATATCACAAACAAATAACTTACATTAAGCGTTGGGACGTGGCGACAGCCCGTGATTAACAATCAATCAATCAGACGATTGAATATGCATGGAAAAGAACATCATCTCATCTCAAACACAATAAATAATAATTTGGACAAATACAATAAACACAATGCAATGTTTTAGTAAAAGCGATGCTCCCCTTCTCGGGCAAACTTTCAGCAAACAATACTGCACTCATAAAATGAAAAACTATTCTCACAAAAAAATCAAGTGTTCCAAATTTTCTTCGCTGCTTCTAGTATTAATTTATTTACACGATGCAGCGAAAAGTTTACAAGTGCATTACATCTCGAAATGATCATAGAACAATGATGTGAACAAAAATAATTAAGTGATATCATATTCAAAACGACGAATTACGTCAATGATTTAAAAAGCTTTGATATATATTATACTTGCTATGAATTTTCATTCAAAAACAATTGTTGCCGTCATCATTATAAAATATTTTAAAAAATCAGCTCAGTACTACAGTGAATAGAGAAATTATGTAAAAATTTTTAGCCACATTAGATTTAAGCACAAAACTTTTGCAATGATGACTATGTCGTTCATCGTTTGATAATGCTCGCGATGAGTAAAAGGGGTCGTCATCAAAAAATATGAAATTTTTGAGACAACAGTCCTTAAGTTTGTCTTTAAATTATATACCTATAATTGACTGATGGAAGTGACTATTTCGGGTAAATTATCAGTTGAAAGAAGCTTTCAAAGTATAGTGCAACAGTTAATGGAATGTTCTAATGATATTAATTGGTTTCGAAAAAAATGGGTCGCGGTGGCATTTTGACGAGCTTTTAGTGAAATTTATTTTGTATAGATCAAGTAAAAACGATTGCTACTGAAACTATTGGTTACATATTGCCGTGTATTTTATATAATATGTTTATAATTTTTAATTTTTTAGTAGTTTGTCTTTCAACCGTGAGTTGAATGATGTTGACCGACAAGCTTTCGGAAATTGGCGTTTATATGTAATATAAAAATGTTCGAGATATAAGCAATAACAAGAACGCGGTCTTTCATTTTATGATTGCAGCAGTAATACAATCGAATTCACGTTGAATATTCATTATCGCAGTATAGAAATGGATGCATCTCTATCGAGTCCTTCGCTTCGGAAATATTCTCAATAAATATTTCTCCAGGTGCCAACTGGACGAGAGGCTGAGTTCGTTAGTCTACGGTTGCAAGTCAAATATTATTACATGCATAAAGTAACGAAAAACAAAATATCGAACTTTTACGACGAATGTTCCGATGATTCACAGATTGTCGAATGTAAATAATGTACGTTTTCGATGTTAGTTAAATACATAAATGATAAAAAAAATAATGAATTCATACCTAAAGCTTTCACAAGAAATTTGAGTAAAGAACATACTTAATGTAATTTTATGTAACACATTATATTAATTTATTTATTTTTGGTGAATTACCAGTAAACATTGCAAAGGAAAATAAATAATCATGAAATTTTTATACACTTTAAGTTGAAGGAACACTTTCCAATAAGAATTATAACTTTATAAAAATTTTAAAAGTACAGGAATTGCTTTCGCCAGGAAATTAATGTAGTAGCTGTACAGAAAATTCGTTAAAAACAACTTAAGTATGTTAGTCAGAGTGTACATTTCCAGTGATGCATATTGCATATATATGCATGCAAATCCAAAAAAATCATACCGATTTGATTACAGTTCATTGCAAAATATTTTGTTAATTCACCAAAAACAAATACGCCATGACTTATATAAAACATTCTTTCAATCAGCTTCCAGCATTAAAATTATCAAAAAAGTTCTTAACAGTAGTCCAAAACACTTACACATTCCACTGTAAATTTTGAAGCGTTGAAAATATTCACAGGTTAGTTTTTTTTGCATTTTTACTGCCACCATGCACTTCACAATCAATGCGAATTTACAAATTGGCATTTCCAAGGAACCAATATATTTTGTTAGTAATAGCAATATTTAATAATATTTTAAAGCATTTCAGAAGAGTAAAAGCACAAAATTTAAGACAAGCAATGCGTTCAAAAGCCAATCATTTTTCAGAGAAAATATAACTTAAAAGTATTTTTTAAGAAAATTTTATTAAACAAGAATGAAACAGAAAAATAGAAACATAATATCATTGAAGGAACACCTGAAAATTAGCGACAGTCATCAGATTTAAAGGTTTTTTCATATTAAAAATACCTTATATCATATGTTAACATATATATTTATCTTCGCATTATTTGCACGTATCAAGTTATAACCTAACCAAGATATATATTGGGTATACCTTATTTTTTATTCTAAGTTTGTCGTTTTCATATACACTATGATCCGCAGCTGTATCCAAATTCCTAAGCCCAATTATGGCAATGAATATAAGAATATATAGAAATATAAATGAATTCACGATGAAAAAATAACGAAGCAATCGAAAACTTTTATCAACAGAAGTTCTATTTGTACAATAATTAACGAAGCTTACATAAAATGTAATCGAGTAGAGGTAAAATTATCTTATATAGATAATTATTCGACAGTTGAAGATTAATATTGAAAACCTGAGAGAAGAAAAATATTATTATAATGTCGTTGAAAAAACGAACTTGAAATAACACGGGCAAGTGGGGAGGACACGGCCAGGCAGTGTCGCTCGTATCTCAAAGCAGTTGCTCCGCCGCCAGAGATTATAATATGTTCTCGAAAGGCGACCCCACTCTATCTGCGAAAACTTTCCAATGCTCGCAGTTTAGTTTAAAACAGCGAAAATGCTTCACGAGTTGGCCAACTTATTTTTTGTGCAAAAATAAGGAAGCGGTATGAAATAGTTGCCGGAAGAGAATTCCACGCCGTAATGGAAATGCCACAGTACATTTCAGAAGTTTTTCTCTATGTAAAAAACGATTCAATTTGGTTTTGCTTCTCAGAATATTTTGTAGGAAGTAAGCTGCGTTGGAATTATTATTCAATCCAAAAATAATGAGTCAAAATGAGGCTATCGATTTCAAAATGCTGCATCCAAGTTATAGAGTTGAAATCTTGACGTTATCAGGAAAATATTTGTTACTAAGACAGAAAAAAGTTATTTTCAATTGTATAAAACACATCACGAACTGAATTTCATTTCTATAATATATTTGCTGTAATTTTACGAATATTTTTTTGTTTGATAAAAATATAATTTATTGAAAAATATTCGAATATTAATTGTCGGAGCTACATTAATTCAATAAATGACGATAATATAATTTTGGATATTAACGTTTAAACGGTCAAAAATTATGTTAAACAATCTTGTATTCAAAAAATTAATTAGCTACAATATTAATGATTTATGCATTACGTAATACCTAAATGATTCCTAACTTCCTTCTGCAAAAAAAATGACCGAAAAAACAACAAGTAGCTGTCGTAGAACAGCTTCGTTATGCCTGAATGAGGAATCCACGTGTATCACATTGTCAGCGAACACTGTTGTGTAAAATATATATTTCGCATAGAGAATCCTGAAATAAGCATGTAATTATTAAATAACATGATCCTTGAAGCGTTTGGGGAAAATAAAAATTAGTTAACTAGTGTTGTAACATGACATGGTGGTTGCATGATTCTTACCGGTTTCGCCCGTTGTCACGACGGCAGGTGCGCTGGGAGGACCCCTACCTATATTGTTCACCGCGATGACAAACAGCTCGTACTCTGTGTAGGGAGATAGGTTCCTCACCGAGTAGTACATCGTTATGATTCCGGATATCTCGCTGTATGCCTGCAAAGTTAAACAACGTCAGACTTGTACTGCTTTGACGTAACACCGTAAACATAGAATGTCAATTAATCTCAAGGGAATATATCTTGTAACCACAGCATGCGAACAATATGAACTCTTACACGCTGCTTAATTGACATAAACACTCTAGATTGTTCTTCAGTGTGTGTCTTCGATAACAAAAGATGGTCGACGAGTCGGTCAAAAAAGTATAATTCACAATCATTTAAAAAATTAGTTAAATCGTTAGAAGTGAGTTTTTCATTCAAGGTTTTATTTGGAGATCAATTAGCCTACATAGCATCCATTCGCAGTATCACACGTTTTCATTAATGTCGAATTCAAGGCCGATCAATTGCGGTAATAATAAACATTATTAAGATGTATAAATTAAATTGGAATTTATTTTATATAATGAACCAAAGGTTCCCAACCTGGGATCGCCAACTTATACGGTCAACGAACATTTCTTTTTTGTATGCTTTTGGATTGTATGGGGGTCGCGGGTCACATGGATTTTATGAAAAGAGGTCGTCACCCGAAAAAGGTTGGGAAGCTATGTAATGAACAAACAAATATAAATCTATCACCGCTTCTCAGACAGTAACGGAAGGCTAATGCATTTTTGTAATAAATCTTCTAATTCACTATTTACATTTCGTCCCCAAACCAAGATTAACTCTCACTTCGAGAAATGCAACAATTTAGAATTTTTTTACTAGCACAATATGAAACTATGGTATTAAAACAGAAGAGAAGATGTGTTGTGTGCCTTTTCTACACAGTTACTAAATATGTAAATGTACGTTTACAAATAGTCATGATGAAGACGTAAGCCGAAATAGCTATCAACTATATCTATCTATATATATATATATATATAAATGAATATCTGTCTATCTGTCTGTCTGTCCTTTATAAACACCTACACCATTAATCCAATTCCGATAAAACTTTGTCGAATTATTGCTTAGACTACCGGGCAAAAGATAGGATACTCAGAATTTGATTTGATTACAAAAATTAATTGAATATTTACGAAAAACATGTTTTCATACAAGACTATTGTAATAAAGAATGGCCATTTATGACACATTGTATCCATAGCAACGCCGAAAACAAGAACGACGCAAATCTGTCACATTCACTTACCTGTAGGTACTTACGTAAGGTACTGAATATTTTGAAACAAAGTTCGATTTTCGAAAAAAGTATTTCAATGTTCTATTTTTTACCGACTTTTTTGTTTTGGTTTTATGTCGCATGACAGAACAAATTGAAATAAATATTACGTATAAATCGTGTGTGATATAGAAAGAATTTATTCAATATATCATTTTTTTATTTTTCAAAAGTGAATTTCAAAACGTAACATTCGCTGTGAAATCAATTATGCCACCCAAACGAAAAGGAATAGGCCAGAGTACAACTCAAGCACGAAAGAAAAGGGCGAAACAATGAGGTTGAAGTTGATAATCATTGGATTGTACCGTATTCACAGCTTCTCTCGAAAACGTACAAAGCACACATCAACGTCGAGTATTGTAATTCAGTGAAATCCATCAAATACATTTGTAAATATGTCAACAAAGGAAGCGATATGGCAGTTTTTGGAGTGGGAAATTCAACTGCATCTATCGATGAAATCAACCAATATCAACTGGGACGCTACATTAGTAGCAATGAAGCAATATGGCGCATTTTATCATTTCCAATTCATGAACGGCATCCACCAGTTACTCATTTGGCAGTTCACCTTGAAAATGGACAGCGGGTGTACTTCACAACAGAAAATGCACGTGTAAAAGCATTGTCACCACAGCCAACAACGTTAACTGCATTTTTCTTATTGTGTAGGGATGATATGTTTGCAAAGACGCTACCTTACTCTGAGGTGCCAACATTCTACAGATGGAATGCATCAGAAAAAAATTCAACGTCGCAAACAAGGTAAAGCAGTTGAAGGACATTACAATGTATATTCAACCGACGCATTAGGCCCTCTGTACACTGTTCAACCAAATAATGCAGAATGCGTTTACTTGCGATTACTGTAAATCAGCATACGTGGACCGACATCCTTCCAAGAATTGAGAACAGTAAACGGTCGAATATGTTTCATTTATCGTGAAGCTTGCCTCAAATTAAATCTTCTAAAAAACGATGTACATTGGGACACTTCACTCGCTGATTCATCGAATACTGCTGACCCACAACAAATATATGCGTTATTTGCAGTAATATTGACAATTTGCTTTCCATCCAATCCAAAAGTTTTTTGGAAAAAATACAAAGGCTACATGAGTGAAGATATTTTACATAGCTTGCGTGAAAAAATTCAAAATCCACACGTTCAATTCACACCAAACGTGTATAATGAGGCATTTCTATTGATTGAGGACATATGTTTAGTAATCGCTAATAAATCATTGGTACAATTGGGAATGGCTGCGCTGAATCGATATGAAAACGACTGACGTGATCGTGATTTCCAACGAGAAACACGCTTTGATGTGGGTGAATTGGGTAAATTTGTTCAAACGAATCTTCCGAAATTGGTTCCAGATCAACGTATAGTGTATGACACAATTATGGATGCAATTACAAGTCAAAGTGGTAGATTTTATTTCATAGATGCACCCGGAGGCACAGGTAAAACCTTCCTCATTTCACTCATTTTGGCAGCCACACAATCACGAAAAAACATTGCACTAGCAATCGCATCATCTGGAATTGCAGCAACTCTTTTGGATGGTGGCCGAACAGCGCATTCAGCCCTGAAACTGCCATTGCATACGCAAATAATTGAGACGCCAACATGCAATATCAACAAAAATTCTTAAACGGGCAAACTACTTAGCAAAATCATTGTATGCGATGAATGTACTATGGCACTCAAAAAATCATCGGAAGCACTTCATTGCACACTAAAAGATTTGAGAGGAAATGAGCAACTTTTCGGTGGCGCACTCATTTTATTGTCTGGTGATTTTCGACAAACTATACCTGTTATATCACGTTCAACAATGGCCGATGAACTTAGTGCATGTCTCAAATCATCCGTTTTATGGCGATACGTACATAGATTCACTTTGAAGACCAATATGCGTGTACAACTACAACATGATGCATCCATTGAACGTTTCGTAAAACAATTGTTGGATATAGGAAATGGGAAAATGGCAATAGAGGAATCCAAACAATGTATCACATTGCCAGCGAATTTCAGTAAAATAACCGCAACCATAGACGAATTGATTCACAAAGTTTTTCCAAATATTGCACAAAATCATAAAAGTCATCAATGGCTCAGTGCAAATGCTATATTAGCAGCCAAAAACAAAGATATCAATGCAATCAATTTCAGCATACTAAATGAAATACCAGGAGAAGCGATAACGTATAAGTCCATCGATACTATAACGGATCAAAACGAAGCCGTCAATTATCCAACAGAATTCTTAAATTCACTTGATTTGTCAGGCATGCCGCCGCATGTTTTAGCATTGAAAAGTTGCGTCCCTATCATTCTTCTCCGAAACATAAATTCCTCACGACTTTGCAACGGTACCAGGCTTTCAGTAAGAAAAATGATGAATTATTGAAGCTACAATTTTAAATGGAAAATTCAAAGGAGAAGATGTAATGTTGCCACGCATCCCAATGATTCCGACAGATATGCCGTTTGAATTTAAGCGTCTGTAGTTTCCAGTGCGAGTCGCCTTTGCAATGACCATCAATAAGGCACAAGAACAGTCGTTACAAGTGTGTGGACTAAATTTAGAAAATCCATGATTCTCACATGGACAACTGTATATGGCCTGCTCACGTGTTGGAAAACCTTCTGATTTATTTGTGTACGCACCAGATAGAAAAACAAAAAACATTGTGTATCCAAAAGCACTCCAATAAATAAAAACACATACGGCCGCCAATGTCAAATTTCGGTAAGAAAAACATAACCTAAGCTTATCGTTTCTAATTGGCTCCGGCCTCGCCTCAAGTCTGACTTATCCAATCGGAAGGCCAGAGGCTCCCGACGAGGCGATTCCATAAAATCGCGGTTTCTTTTTTTTTGAGTGGCATTGTAACGCATGCAGGGTACACGCTAGTATATTATAAATTTTGTGAAACTGAAACACTTTTTTATCGTATTATACTGTAAACATTAAAAAAAACTCTAATAAAAAAAAAGCTAAATAAAAATGTAACACTACCGCACTTTAAGTGTCACGGCAGTTTGATCAACTATTGAAAGTGGTCTGTTATTTGATAAACTGAATCAATTTAAACTTTGGGACGCAGGTAGCGAGTATCTAACTGGATTGCAGCCACTTGATATACGAACGCGGCCTCATGCGCTAAAAGTTTGCCGGCCCTACTGGAAACCATTTCCTAGTGTAGTCATATATTAATTTAACGTAACCTGAAATCTCACGTTGGTAATCCAACCCTACAAACTTTGACAAATGATTGGGGGAGCTAAACGAGAGGCACAACAAAAAGTTGCATTATACAAACCATGGATTTTTGATATAGCATTATAATGAATAACTGAATCCATTTATTTAGCCTCAAATTTTGTAAAGTAAAAGTTAGGATAAGGAAATTAAATACTTGTTCCATGTCTGTGAACGAAAGCTCAAATATGGAAAAAATCAATAGGAACTTAAGGTGTTTTGTTGCAGGTGTCTTTGTGACATTAATAATTCATTTTCATCTTGGAAATAAGTGTCTCAAGTTATATCTCAAAGCAAATAGTTCGCACCGTATTTTAGAATGTCAAAAAGTAATAAGTATGAAGAGCGAGCATTCTAAGATAAGCGACAGTATCACAAACGAGAAAAGAAAAACGTTTAAGACAACGTGAAAGATGTTATTTTTGCGATAGGGAATGTGTATTCATCCACCTATATAAATTTGCTTTTAAAATAAAAGTTATTTATTTGAATCAAGAGAAAATGAGATTTTTTGATCATTTAATAAAACGTCTGCTTGAATTTTCAATTAACATCTATTATAACAATATAAAAATATGGTTGACCTGAAATCCAGTATTTATATAATATGTAACAAAGCTTTTCATATTTCTTCAATAATTATGTATTATTACTAGGATCGGTTAATTCATTTACTCGTTAACTTATTAACTCAAAAGTATACATTTCATATTTAATATTCGTCTGAATAGAATAACAAAAAAAAATATGCAAATAATGTTAAAAAAAATCATTCTTACCTGATTCGCGTACTTGGGTTTAAACTGAATCACGTAATACTGTGGATCTTCTGCGCCATTAAATGACCATGTGAGTCTAACCGAGGTAGCAGTAATTTCTGAAGCTCTAACATTTGAAGGAGATCCAGGTAAAGCTGTGAATAACATGAAGTCAATATAGATTAATCATTCAGCCCGATATCGATATAAAAATGATAAAATGAAAACACAATGTTTTATTCATTGATAAGCTAATTTCTCTCTAATGTATATCGTAACTTATCCACGGCGAACCAAAATTTTAAACAATACCTCATTTTGAAAAAAAAAGTAGAAATTCTACATATTATACAAGAAGTATCTATATTAATTTTCAATCATTTAGCTTAATACTTACACTGTACTTTGACAAATGACGTTTGTTCAATCACTCCCAGTACACTGGCAGCTTGACATGTGTAATTGGCAGATTCTCGAATATCAGTCAATTCTAAGACATTTTTGCCGATAGGTAGTTTGTCTTCAGGGGTCAAGTCTTGGGCCAATCCTGCGGAATAAAAAAGGTATGTGTTACATGAATTTTACAAAAAAAGAACCAGTAAAATCGCGATAGCGAAATACGTATAAACTCATTCATGTAGAATATGTATCTTTACATTTTTAATCCCAATATATAATATGAAGGAGTTTTTTTTAAAGTATATGAAGAAAGGCATAAAAATGTTATAAACAACTAGGAAAGAAACAATCTAGTTTTCTTTTAGTTCTCTTACAATAAAAAAAACTACTATTAATCGTCTTATTTGTAAAAAAAGCCTAAACGATAAAACGTATAACCTATCCTTCGCATCGTTATGAAAATAATGTGAATTTCATATTTTTTCATATTTACGATTACGATTGATAAATTTCACGTACGTGAAAAATTGCCATTAAAAAATACATCAGGTCATTCCAAGTATCGATCACTTAAATATAAATATGTGATTGGCCGATGATAGACCATACAATTTTTCCTATTACAGAAATACTGTTTTATTTCGGTAAAAATTACATGGCAACTTAAAAAAAAAGTAAAATAACCGGGCGGAAAGATAAATGAATAGAATCATATGTTTTATCAAAAAATCAGCGTATATCAATGATCTTGTTATTTTCATTAAAGAAAAAAGCTTTTATTTTAAAGTGAAACATTAAAGAATTTAAGTAAAGCACCGTGATGTTATTTTAGCCGTATAAAACATTTCGGAAAATAAATGAGGAATGTATTTGAATTCCCATGGCAAAAAAAGCTATTTTCAACTAAATTTAAGCATATTTTTTACTCGAAACTTGAAACGGATAAGAGCTTCTACTTTGGTACTTTTTTTTTATAAGTTTTGAGGGCCATTCGGCGATGTTCGAATAACATAGAATTTTTTGTGCTTTGTAAATATGAAATCATGATATTAGGCACGTGTGCCTGTTTTAACCCTTTGCACTCGAATGCCGCCATAGGGGCGGCATTGTAAGTTTATCGTTTTACTCGGATGCCGCCACAGTGGCGGCATGTTTATAAAGTCATTTTTAGTATACTTTTAGCATTTTTTATATGTCGATTTCAACTAGATCACAATCATTAGGGAGTCATTTTCTGATAAAAAAACATAGCCAAAGATAGTCGGCTTGCGTAATATCAATAAGCGTGGTCATCGAAATGCATGGCGGATCTCGAGTGCGTACTTCAACTGTTCCTATAGAAGACCGTCTTGCAGATAAATTACATATATTCAGTTCGTTCAATACATTCAGGGTCTAAGAAGGACTATGCAGTATGTTCAAATAGAAAAGTTTCTGGCGGGTGATCGGAAACACGGCTGTTTTGCGAGACCTGCGTAAATAAGCCAGGATTACATGTCGGCGATTGCTTTGTGAAATACCATAAAATGAAGAATTACAAATAAAATAAAAATATGAACATTATATTCATTATATGTTATATCTATTTTACAGAATTTTTTTTTTTTTTTTTTAAATTTTATATACATATTTATTAATTACTTTGATTCATGTAGCGAATACGATTTTCGCAAAAAAAACGCCTCGAGTTGCTGGTAGGCACATATGAAAAAGTGCCCGAGCGCAAAAGGTTAAAAGAGATTTTTCAGTGTCTGTATTTATAAAAAATTTGCGCACATTTATAAACATGTTAATGTTAATAAGAAAAACAAGTGTGTTTCATGTCAAAATAGACAATTTCTATACTTACTTATACTATACTTAAACCAAATAAGAAAGTATGGAGAAAAACATAAACATTTATTCTTATAAACAAGCTAAGTGTTTCGTTAATAACGATCGGTAAATCAAAGAGGCAATTTTTTACTTACAATTGTTAATAGATAGATGCCAAGGAAGAGGCAATATTTCTAGCAATCTATAAAATACGGCTGAATGTATAATCTTTAATAAATCTAACCTTTTCGCCATTTCACATGCGGCATAGGAGAGCCAACAGCCACGCATTGCAGTGTCAAATTTCCGCCCAGCATTACTTCATTCATAGCCGGGGGTGGAATAGAGAACTGCGGAGAAACTCTTCGAACTGTGAAGAAAAAAGAAAACACAAAATATTATAATAATGCAGTTGAATGTTTAATATAAATAATAAATCTTATATGAAGTTGTAACAGCTGAAACAAATATATGATATTTGTGTTCACCATTTATTATCTAGTCATTGAAGTTCCTTTCTAATTTGAATACACCAACGATCTCCTTTATATAACATATAATTTGTGAACAGTTCAGCCGTTAAAACATTTTCATGCTATGTTCACAGGTTAACCAATTCTGAACAAAAAAAATAAACATCCTACGAAATTAAGGTGTATGAAATGAAATGAAGGTATGACTAACTATTACAGAAATGTGAGTATTAATCATTTCAGTTGAAAATAAATAATGGTGCACGGTAGGCCGAATATGAAATTTTAATTACTGAAATAAGTTTTAACGAAGGTTTCATTGTTCGAGTCGTGGCAACCTATCATACAGGATTCATAACACAAACACGGGGTTAACTGTACTTATACAGGTAGGTTTAAACTCTTTCAAAAGATTAACGCGAATGATGTATTCTAAAATATGTTATTGTTTCATCAAAATCAGTATTTAATATTAATTGAAACACTTGTTTAAACTGTAGTCGAGTGGTCTATCCAAGATACACGTTTCAATTCAAGGAATATGTACTTGTTTAAGGTAGATTTAAGCTCATTTATAGATTTTTAGATAGAAAATAATGAATGAATATGAAACCAGATGATTTCATCGCAAACATCCTATTTTTGATTCTGAAAACATTGTCTATAAAGACTATAAAATTATCACAATTTAATTGATTATTACAAAGCAAACTAGGTTTAGCGAAACAATTATTTCTTATGATGCTTTTTTAAGAGATTTGTTTGGGCAGGAAGGATTAGTGAAAACTATTTTTTCGATCTAATAATGTATTTGTATTCGAAAGCGTGGTTTAATATGATGACTATCCGTTCTACGATTTTATTCTATTTGCATTCTTACCGATAACCTAATCACTAGTATTGTCTAATCTCCATTTTCTTACCCATACATAACCCGAAAAAAAAAGTTTTGGTGCGTGGTAAAAAGGCAGTACAAGAAAACCAACGAACAGAGGTGGGCCCTCATAGAAGTTTATAAGCTACACGTTGGGAGGAGAAATGGTGAGCAAATAATGACATGCTTTGAAAGCTGCGATATTGCAAAATATAGATTTTTAAAAACTTTCAATTCAACAATTTTGTTGCAGTTTTTCGCATTTGAATGCATGGCTGCAAGTCTGCAAGAGTAAAGTGCGATCAGTTGCAGCTTTCGGCAGCGGGTTGCCTCTGTTTTAGTTAAGTTTTTCGGCCGTGAAATGTATAAAAAATATACCAAAGGGGAGTGACGAACGAAACGAGCAGCTCACTGGCTTTTGTATTCGCTGAAATGAAAAAAATTCCGATTTTTCCCGTTTATTCCGTTTTCATTGCAGAATCAAACGCCTGATCTTTGTTTAGTTTGCCAGTATTTTACGCTGTCGCATAAAAAAGTTGCTATAAAGTATTGCCGACTCAAAAAAGAAGATATTTTTATTAATTCTGATGGAAAATTTTTTGGAGCATTATAAAGAATAAAACAACATCTATTTTTTGTTGCGTCACTTTAAAAATAGGATGGAATGCAAGTTTTTCCAAAACTAAAACACCAGAAAAAGTTTAATTTTAAATGTAATAAATGACTATCATTCTCTCACTACTTCACTTTCCAATTTGTCTTTATGATTTATTGAATAATATCATTTCTCGTATCTTCATGTCAAATGTATACCGGACGCTTGACCTCGATATTTGAAGGCAACCCACGACCTGCTCTAACGCATAGCAGTATATGAGATTGAAACACGACTCGACATTACAAAAATAAGCTTTTAATTATGAGTGCGCTAAATAAGCAAGAAATAAACTTATGAAAGAGATGTCTTTTCCATCAACAAATTTATATGACAAATTTCCTTATAATATTTCTAATAATATGATATTTCATTTTCTAAATTCTGTTAGAGTAATATTTTATCTACAAAAAGATTTTGGATTAGTGATTTTATTACCTTAATTCTTTCTAGGCTTGAAATTTTTTATTGTAGTATAACAAATATCCTTTTCACTTTATATAATAATAAAGTGTAAAATAAAACTATAAACAAAATTATAAACATTATATTAAATACACATATAATGTAATATCTACACAACTTATAAATATAATAAAATAAAGAGTAGAGAAAGGTAAAATAATATTTAATTAATAAATTAAGTATGGTGATATAAAAATACATTTATTTTTTCAAAGTATGTGTACGTTGGCAGGCATACGCGAGTTATTTTTGACGTTTGGTGTCTTTCAATTTTAGTTTCAATTCAAGTTTTAGGTAAAATCATGGTACGTATTCAACATTTCAGGTTTGAATGATGGTTAGAGCTAAAAATTGCGATTATTTTAAACGAACTAAGTTAAAAGTCAAGCTATATAAAAGTTTTAAAAATACCCAATTAAGTCCGAATTGCGGTCAGCATTTGTGGCGCCGTTCTAGGCCGTACACATACGGAGCGTCTAAATCTCCAGTCTTGGCAAACAACTGAATCAACTAACAGGCTCGATGTTACATGTGTAAAAAAAAGTTTATACTAGGGAATGGAAAGTGTCATTTTGGATTGACAATTCAAGAAATACTAAGGTACTGACAAAAATGAATTAGACAGTTGAAAATATAATGCATACTAGATTTTATGATGAAATTAGGTTTAACAAATCCGGGAAATATCGCTAAAGAAACAAATGTACGGATTTTGACAACCATTGGCTTAAATGACTGTTCCATATATTTGTGAGAATTAATCGTTAAATTAAAATTCAATACAACGTGTGTTCGCAGCAAATAAGCGATCGGGTTGGGCGATATCGTCTGTGGGGCATGTTCTCGATCGTTGCGCAAAGTTTACGGATCCGATATGTACGATTCAGAATAGTTGGTCCCGACACAACAGTTCAACAAATCTGTATCAACAAAGTTACACCGACAAAGTTCTATGATAGAAGCAATATGAGCATTCCGCGTAATGCCCATAGGGCCGGGCCGCCTCTATACGTAATGGTTAACTTCGGCAGTATGTTTGAAGTAACAGGGCGCGCTCGTGTGCGAATCGCGGGCTATATTTGACTTAGATTAAATCACTGCAGAATGCGTTGACAGTATGATAAAATGATTTTTTTAAATTAATTCAAGTTCGGAAAAATGACCAACTAACCATTGTATTACGACAAATAATCTTTCAAGTCAATTTTAACATATAATAGTTTCTTCCACATTAGTAGAAAATACGTTTAAAGACCGATTGTGACTCGAATCCATTGTTGGAGTAATAGTGAAGGAATTGTTGAGTTTTTTTGTGATTTTAGTACGTAATAGAAGTGTAGAGAACAGAGGTTGGAATAGCTTTTACTATAACAGGCATTTCGGTTTAAAATAATATACATTACTTTTAAGGTGTAAACTGTTACTTCATAGTAAAAAAAATAGATTTAAATGAAAAATAGGTTAAGTACTTTTTTTTACATTTTAAAAATCAGAACTGGTTTCGTTCATTAAGAGTATTATCAACTGATGACATATAAATTAAAAGCATACAAAAGAATATGTAAATCTAAATATAGTAAAATAGTTTACAAATGAAATTTTAAATGCCTATTGAAATGAAATTGTTATTAATTTGTAATTAAAACTAAGCCAAATTAAAAGTCTACTAAGACTACTAGACTACGATAGATATTGGCACGTAGATACGTAGATCTACGTGCCAATTGCTGCAAAAAAAACACACTTTACGACCATTTTTTCTAAACCTGATTATTGTATATTAAAAGTGGGTGTTATATACGAATATACCGAAGAAAAAACAACAACTAAATCGTGGACAACAACCAATTCCGACACATCTAACTGGTTTACACCCAAAAAAACTCTTACTATATGTTTGGAGGGATTTCAAAGGAATAATTCATTATGAAGTGTTAAAATATGGTGAAACTATGATGGCACAAGTGTACTGTGACCAATTAAACAAATTAAGTGCAGCTTTGACAAGAAAGAGGCCGGGCAGGATGAATGGACGCATTGATAAACTGCAAAACGATAACGCGCGACCGCATGTGGCAATATGACCTGGGACAAAATCCAGGAGTTGGGTTGGAAAACTTTATTGCACCCACATTATTTACCAGATCTAGCACAATCGGATTACCATTTATTCCGTTTAATATAAAAAAACTTTAAGGGATAAAAAATTAAAAAAAAAAATGACGTGAAAAACGCTATTTCCGACTATTTTAATTCCAAATCAAGAGTTTTTTACTAAATGGATTTTAGACTTGTCTAATAGGTAGCAGAAGGTTATATATAGACAGAGAGATTACTGTTTATAAATAAAAATAAAAAAAAATACTAAAAAAACACTTCAAGTTTCATTTAAAAAAAACGTCAAGACTTTTTACTACACCTAATAAATTAAGTTAATAGTCAACACGTTCTACATGAATATACGTTATCAATTTAAGACGACAAATTTACAAATTTATCTACGATCAGCTTTCGGGTATAACAAATATAATGTAATTTAATTTATAACCTTTACCTTAGCATTTTAATAATGTAAGCTGTTCATACACAAATTAAATATATATATATATATATATATGTATTCATCTGTATTGCTTTTTAAATTATATTTGAAATTCATTAAACGAACGAAGAAACGTACGGAAAATGACAATTGTAACTGAGAAAGTGATGTGTTATTGAAACTTTGAGGTTTTGAGGAGAAAGAGGTTGATGTCATACAAACAATAAATACACATCGTTGATAGACACATCAGAATAACGAGCGTGTTAAGCTTAATGCTATTTATTAAGTTGATTATTTTATTCGATTGACTGAAGGAATCGGATGACAGATAAAATAACGAGTAATTATTTCAAATCATCAACTAGAAATAAATTATCTCTGAGAATATATTTATCCTTTAAGTATAATCTAAGTGACTCGATGAGAATCACTATTTATTAAATATTTTTAATAGACAAAATATCACAGTGAAATGAAATTTATCTGAATTGTATTAAGTGAATCACATTAACGATCGAACAAATGGTAATGCTAAATTAACGCGAATTGGATGGATTTTAAATAAGAAATATCAACATAAAATTATATTATAATTGTGTAAGATATATGATAATCATATTAAATGATTATATAATACCAAAAAAGATAGTGTAGAAAACTGACAACCTGTATGGTATGAGAAACAAATAAAATTTAACATTCTTTGTTTATGGCAGTCCGTTAAGTTTTTTTTTTTTTTTTTAAATATTTCTGCTTTTAAGAAATTTCCTTGGATGACAATTAAGACGCAATAACAAAATAACCATAAGCAGCAAGAAAATTTATGAAAATACTACCGAGATTGACAGGAACGATAGAAATAAACGACCGAATTTTATAAGCAAGAGTAAATTTAAAAATTGGGCGAAATTTGAAAAAAAACGTTAACTTCCAAAAAAAAGTTATGTGTTGCTCAAATTCCAGGTTTGACTTCGACTTGCAAACATACTGATGTGCCTATGGTAAAACTTTTATTAAGAGTTATTATATATGTTTATCACGAAAATACTATACTATAATACAATTATCAAAGTTAAAATTCGATAAAACACGTTAATTATGAATTTATAAATCTCCTGCCGTAAAAGAAAATTTAAATAAGAAAACGCATACTTTCTTACCGAAGTTTTGCAAAAATGTACAAGCGAAATATTAAATGTGAAGGAAAATTAATATTTTGGCAATCATGAAATGACAAGTACAACATTTAAGTGTGTTTTTCCTTTGTAAAATGATTTATTATTTATCACTCATTCTATTGCATATGTTTGTAACCATACACAGTACCATAAATAACAAACACTCTTCAATTAACCTGATTAATAAATATGTATTATTCAACTCTGAATATTCGGTTTAACAACATTTTTGACTTACATATTTACAAAATTTACATAATAATAAAAGCATATTTATGACTTGACTGAAAATCCTTTGAATTATCATATCGTTTCCTCCAATACAGTTTGTGGTGTGTTGATATGTATACTGAGTGATATTGAACGTGACGGTGTTATGATCCGACGGTTACTTTTATTTTTTTGCGTTGAGTGTTATATCTAAAAACTTTCGGAAGTGCCCTTGTAAGTGAAAAGGGTTTTGTGTAACTCCGTACCGTAAAATTTATGAACCGAGAGAATGCGAGTTTAATAGAAACAGCAACACGCGACATGTGTTGCGCGAAATTATTCTTGAAACGAAAATCGAAAAAATACTGAATTTGCGATTCGTGCATATAGCCGAGAGTTCATAAAGTCATTAGATGGGTGCGAACGTTAATTTTATTTTCTTCGTAACTAATTCGAAGACACACTGAATGTTAATATACTTACCGCAATTGCTGATTCTGCCGAGGATATGTTAACATATAAATATATTTTAATAATAAATTATATTCAATTTTAAACATTCAACTACTTTCAGGCAAATTAAAATTTATGGTTTTTTGGTAATTTGAATATTGTTTGTGATTTTATTTCCTATATTTATCAACATTTTAGGCTTTGTAATGTTTCTTATAGGTCTTCTTATAAAGTTTACAAATTAATTAAGTTTGAAAAATATTCCACGTTGCAGAATGTTTATCAAATTTGAATTGTTGAAACTTTGTAAGATTTTATATTTTTGTTACGAATGTCCCGGGTTTCGCCTTTTGACATCTTCAGGCATTCTATGATACGGATGTAACAAAACTGATAGTCAGTCAGTTAAGTTTCAAAATTCAAATTTTATATTAAAATTCCATTAAGCAATTTCAGTCGATATCATAAATTATTAAAATGTCGCATATTATCAGAGGTTGAACTATTGTAAAAAAGTGAAACAATATTCTAAAGTTATTTATATATAAGCAGCACACGATACTGCGGGTTGTTTAAATATTCAATAAAAAACTGCGGAAACTTTGTGAACATACAGTCTGTGAAGGAAGGCTGACAAAACGGCGATGTTTTTCTCATTGAAATGCGATAATGAATGTTTTGTTTGACATTGACAAATTCGCGTTCTACACAATTCAAACTTTGAGCAAAGTTTGTAATTATATTTATTCTCGGGCATAGTTTTTAAGGGAGAGTTTTTTTTTGAGAGAAATAAAAAAAAAGAAACGTTAAAACCGTCAGTATTTTTATATCTATCGTTGTCTAAGTATGTTAAAATTTATAATATAAGTTAAAATGGGAATCTTTTTAACATAAAAATACTTGAAGATAAAAAAATGGTTTATGTGACCGGTTTGGTAATCAAAAGAGGATTTTAGACTGATTGATTTACTAATCAAACGTCTTAACATTATAAGTATATCTAATCCAACCTTTTTCAGTGCGCCTCTATTAAGAATCGCATTAATCGTCACAAATGGAATAAAATTATTATTTTTAAAATTTACATCAACTGTCTTTCTAATATTTGTGATATTGTAATACTGCTAGAGATAATAATCTACATATTTTTATTCTTTTAAAATAAATTAAAAAAGTGCATTAATACACTAAAAAAGTATAATATATTGATTAAATTGGCATTTACTTGGTAGAGCTCCATTACAACACGGTGAAAAAATAGCAATGTATTTTATTTGTACAAATTTTTTGAACATAGTTCTGACGATGAGTGAGCCGAAATAGCTATCAACTATATATTATAAGAACCAATTGTAGAACTAAAGTACATTGCTATTTTTTCACCGTGTTAAGTATAATATAATTTAGGCACTACCCAGATAGTTTGGTAAAGCTTCGTTTTAGTTTATTTTGAAAAAAAAATAAAGATATACGGAAATTACAAATAACAATTAGTTGAACGGGACAATGGATTGTAGCGGTGTTGTTCTAGAAATATAGGTCGTTATTATGTTGAGCTTTTAAAAAAACCTAAAATTAAATCTTGGTTTTGTTTGCGCTAAAATTTTGACAGATAAACAAACCAATTATCAGACAGAACCGCAGACTTTTTTGGACTAACTGAATCCAACCCTCCTGAACTATATAAATGCGGGCAATCCAGCAAGTGGGCAGAGCGAACTCAATAGAAAGGAGGCCAACTTTTTCATTGCCAATGAATCATAAACGTGGCAGATACTTCATAACACAGACGAAGCAGTAATTAAAATCCGACTTAATTAATCGCAGGCTGCGGAATAGCGCGTCGGTATCAGACCCGTCAAAGCCTCCCCGCCGAAGCCTTTCGTCCGCCCGATTCCGGGCTGGCTGTGTGAAAAGGCACAGAGCTTTTTTTGTCGATTAAAATGTGAGCGAAGATTTATTTAGCCATATTCGAATTCACCCAGTGTTGTGCTTTACGTTAAATAGCTGGCACTGAAATTTTAATATTATAGTGAGTTCCACTCCATGTAAGCTTCTAGATTTGCTTTTAAATCATTTCTTTTGTTCACTTATTATAGCTGATATTAAATATGTTATGTTAATATCTATAAGAGCACCATTGTTCTACAGGAATAATAATAAATATGCATATGAAATTTCAAGAAGGTGAATTCTCCCAATAACCGTACTTATAGTACACCCAGTCCTTTTTTACGCGAATTCGATTGTACGCGATTTTCTTGGACGGCACCGTTACATTTTTTTACGCACGTCACTCGTTTTTACGCGATTTTTTCCCCAAATTTGTTTTAAAGAAGAAATTTATATATGATGCTAGGCATGTAAGATTCATTATTTTTTGAAATAAAAAAATTATGTGGTTTTTGAAAAAATAATTCATATAAGTGAAAATATTATATTGTTAGAGTCTCATTATATTTTATAAGCAATAAAGACATGAAATATTTTTATTTTGCACCAATTTTAAAGAGCAAATTTTGGTTTTTCATACGTTTCTGGTACTTTTTCACGCGATATTTTAATTTTTGGAACCAAAAATTATCAAATTATATGAAAGTTGCGATTTTTTACGCGATTGTTTTTACGCGCCGTTTTCTGGAACCAATGTATCGAGTAAAAAAAATACTGGGTTATTATTTACTATATTGCTAAATAAATTCATAAGATGGTTTTAAGCATACAAATGATTTTTAGAAATAACGAGTTTCCCAAAAAAAATGTTTATATAACATAATATGAATTGCGAACAAATCGGACATCGAACACATATTCCGATTACGATCTTAAACGACCTTTTTAATCCTTTTATTTTATCCGTAAAACTCGGTTGATCGGTTAGCGAGAAATTCGGATAGCGAACATAGTCTTGGAAAAGATTATGTTCATTAACCGATCACCCAATGTACTGGGTTTAATGCCGTTGATTACCTCGAATAATATTACTCGCTCAATATTTACTAAATATTTGCTTTAAACAAATGATCCTCGATCAAAATATACAGTGAGATGATGATACGTGTTCCACGCAAACATACGTCTAAAATAAAGCTATTTAATTCTAGAAACAAATAAAGTAATAAATTTTGCAAGATATTAGTTCATATTTATGCCATTGTTACTTTCCTGAAATGAAAAAATGAATTTGTTGTATGATTTTTAGAATGCTGAAAAATGAGACATAAACAAAATTTTATTTATAGGGAATAATAAATGAGAATATATTCGTTTTAACTATAATCAGTCGCTATATTGTAACAAATAAAATCTCTTTTTTGTTTGAGAAACTTTATATATGAATTGGTTTTTACCGATAGAAAAGGCAAGTTTGTAAATAATAATGTGTAAATATTTCTGCGAAATACTGAAGATTATGGAAATTTAATACAAAGGAAGATATTGTATACAACTTAACAAATCAAAGCATGCGAAAGCTGCTAAAAAGAAAAATATGCATATTATTTGGTGGTTTATTACGGAAAAGAATTAGCCCCTCGCAATGGTCTCAGGTGCGGCGACAGACTTGTATTAGTTTGTTCGTTAAGAATTTCGTGTGATAATTGATATCTATTGATTTCCAGCTGTTCCAAAGTAGTCATCTTGTGACCTTTGTTACAAAGATTTCGTTAATTTTTGTATAAATAGTAAGAATAAAAACTCGGGTACGTATATTTACTCTAAGCTATTTTCAATATCAACAGTGTAGCAGTAGTGTACCAAAAATAATTATTAAACTCAAATTAAGACTAGACTATGGATTGGTCAGTATTGTCAATAATCGTTTACAGTCAGGCTTCATGTAAATTAATCTATAAATATGAATTATTTTCCGCAAAGTACCAAGTAAATGATTCGAAGCAGCGGATCCGGTATTCAGAGAGAAATTAATTATTCTAAAAGCTGAAGCAACAGTACGGACAAATGTATTAACGTCAAGGAAAAACAACCTGGGTACATAAATTAATCACTGGAAAAAAGCATAAACACTCCACTGGTTAAAAGCTGCGGCTGGGTCGTGCGCGTGTTTGGACAGCGGCGAAAGCTCGCACCGAATCTGGCTGGAAACAATTGAAAGGATCAGCGTTTTCAGCAGGCTTTGCCCAACGCGGCAGGCGGCAATTGCCAACGAGTCAATTATTTACGCGTATAACGTATATATACCGTAGTATATTTTTAACAGTCTAGCCAAAGCTCGTCAAAAAAAATGAGTCGTAAACAATGTCACACATCCAACAATTATATTTCATTGAATTATTTACTGATGAAGAAATTGGTTTAATACTCATTTCAATGTAGTGGGCAATAACTAACGAATGTGGTGTCGAGGCAGACAATGTACTCCGACCGAAGCATAATACAAAATAAGAATGACATCATCAAAATAAGGTTACTAAATATACTATTTATATGTATATATATTTAGTACAATTGTAATATGTAACTTTGGAACATTTCAAAATTTAATACAATATAAAATATTCAATAGGGATCAATTGAAAAAAAAAATAGAATGTTAAAAATAACCATGAAATTTTCTAATTAGGTAATCATTTTATTTTGCATAATTTATTATAACAAACTTGTGCATAAACAGTTTGAAACATCGACCGACTGCACATTTGCTAAATATTTACAGAAGCTCTTCATTCTCTAAAGCACGAAACGAAATAATGTGAACGAGCGAATATGTTCTACTTCTCTACTATTGTACCAAAACTTAATTAAATAATAATGTTGCCTAGATAAAAAATAGAAGTCCAATGGTTCGATGAGTTATAATTAAAATGTTTCAATGGGAGGTTATTAAGCCGATAGTAAATTGAGATCTCAATAAAATCTTAACCTCGAAATAAACGATTTGTTACTAACAATATTTCAAACTCCCAAAAAAAAAAAATCAAAAACTCCCAATTATTAAGCAGATTAAAATAAATGTTATGCTAGAATTAAACTGGGTTTAAATAATAAAATAACACTTCTAATGTGTTAATCGTCAGTTTTTGATGGAAAGGAATATATTATATTTGAAATGATAAAGTAAATCAAAAGAAGAAGGGAATTTATAATTTTTATTACAAGCTTTTTGTTGTTATTTTTGAAGCTTATTATAGGTTGTACCTTTGAAGGGTAATGTAGGATTACCTGAACTAAGCAAACTATAAATAAATTGTTAAATATATAAAGTTGAATCACAACACAGCACAAACAAAATTTGGTTTCAATGCGACGGCAAATAAACGAGAACATCAAACGCCTCAGGTGATTTACTCAGGTATCCGTTGCAAGAACTTCAGGACCGTACACTGGATTTATTCGAAAATTATTATCTAAACATATACAGACAGTCTCACTAAAGCTGAGGCATATTTACTTGAATTTTGAGGAATGAATATTTTTGAGGAAATAAATATAAACGAAAATATTATAAAACAATGCAGTCTAATGACGTTTTAAAGTAGGTTATTATAATGAAATTAGTGGTTATTAAAATTGTTTCAGATAAATTATAATATCATGAAAGCGCTGTAAATTATTGACCAAGTCCTGTATCTTAGTGATATAATACAATGAAATGTAAACAGTTTCGACAATTTAAATTGGATATTGAAATTCCATAAAGCAATATGAGCTGTAGCGAAAATTATCACTTTATTTAAAGTTGGTATTGGTACATGAAAAACAGCGAAACTGACGTCATGCATGAATAGATTATTTAGACAGAGGTCGTTATTTAAATTCCGAGGAAATAAACACGCAGCCGGTTCTGGGAATTCCCGGATATGCATAAACTCTCTGATAGAAAATGTATATTCCCGTGTAAAGGAGCAAAAGCAAACACGTCTTACGACAAGCAGAATGCATGAAAGGGAGATACTAACACAACTATTACAAGTATTCGTAGCGCAACAACCATCGCAAATAATACGCTCGACGCTCAGGATTGAGAAATACTTGTGAAGAATCCGAATCGCAATAAATAAGCAACACAAGTATCGATAAATTCTAAATTCTACTTTCAATTTATTTTTTAAGTCTTGTATCGCTTTTAATAATTTAACAGGCGGACAACGAATGAATATGATAACATCAGTGCTAAACATTCATCAATTAGATCACAAATAACCGAAAATGTGTAGGTAAGATTTTTTAAGCACAACCAATTATTTAATAATCAAAAAAACGTCAAGAATTAGTGTGATTTCAAAAAAAAAAAATACCTTCCAAATAAAATCGCGTTTGGTTTGAAAAGCCGGGTACATTCTTGTTTTTATAATAATTCTTGAATGTATTGTATTATACATAAAAGTTTTCTAGCTTTTTTTTATTTAATTTCCAATAATTAATTCCAATTTGGCTTCAAATGTTTTATGGTGTAAAGAAAGTTTGTTATGACGTAAATACAAAATAGTACACTTATTTATTAAGCAGTGCCATAAATAAAACCAAGTGATCGCGATAGTTGAATTGCGATATTTATAGCTTTGACCATTTTATGAATAGATTTTTTGAAAATGTAATGTGTCGAATACAAGGATACATCTATAATGTCTAAATCTCTCATGAAAATATGATATTGAAAACTGTACACAGAGATAAGTCATAAGTTATCAATCAGTATATTAGTACATTTTAATCAAGCTTAATCGGACGACTCTGTAAAACTAAACGACTTGAGTTGACACATAAGCTCGATAAATAATAGATATTTTGCATATTGGGAGCGGAAGTAATTAACTTAAGGTGTATAACAGTTAAAGCTTATCGGAGGAAAAACAAAAAAAGTAAACTGACTAGAATACAGTCAAAGGAGTTGAAAAAATGTATTCATTATATGTATGTTTAAGGTATAAAATCAATAATATTATGGAGTGGAACTTGCATTCGTTTAAGAATAACACTTTGATCTGAGAAAGTTACGTAAACGACTCGGGGTTGAGCTGTAGCCGGGCCAAACAGTTACCATCGTATATTCATGGCAATCCGTAAGATTACCGACTAATTAATGCCACTGTCAAGGCAAATACAATAGTAGGAACGTAATTTGCATAGTTTAACAGACGTAGTACGTGTGCCTACAGTAACACCCTCTCGCGAGCAATAACTATGAAGCGTAGCGTTTCCCAAATGGTGGCGCTATAATAGATTCTACAATAAAGGAAATAACAAATAATAAATAAAAAATATACATTAGTTGCTACATTAGTTATTTGATAATGTATAAAGTAGAAAAGGTATTTTAAATAATTGCCTGTTAAACATTTGTTTTTATGTTAAGAGTAAAAAGAATATTTCGGTAGAAAGAATTTCACCAACCTAATAGGTTAATATTTTAAATAATAAAAACACATTTTTTAGTTCTTACTAGACTTAATTACTAACTGATCAGTTGATAATGCTCGCGATGAACGAAACCGGTCATGATCAAAAGATATATTGTTGAAATAAGTACTAAAAATGTATTTTTATTATTTAAAATATCATGCCTTTCCATCAAGAAGTGACAGTTAACACCTTAAAAGTGACATAGGTTAAATCCAATTTAATACTATCGTTAGGAAATATAAAATGTGTGATAATGTATATATATTCGTCGAATGTGGATGTTGAGCACTACACCTTATAATCGCTACTCTACTTACACTACAGGTACTGTTTTTTCGTTATTTTAATTGGATTTAGGCATTCGCAGTGGAAATGATTAGAGTTTATATATCGACGAGAGAATACTGGTGAGAAAATTTATGTTTTGAACGAATGTGAAAGTCATTGATAAAATCCAGATCGCAAGAAAGTTTAACGGTTTTCAGTCTATAAAGGTATTAATGACAATACGTTTCTTCGATTCAAGTGTAAAATACACAAAAGGACTTCTACAAAAAAAAAATGTTTAAAAAAACCTTGTGCATAATGTGGAAGGCTCCGTTATTTTTAGAAACACTGGGGGAGAGAAACGCGCGAGTCTGGAGAGAAATGATTACACTAAGTTTGACAATGAGAGTCACCGTTTGCTAGATATTATTGTTAATGTATTATGGAATCTCAAATAAACAAAGAACGGGTATATGGTGCTTTAGCTCTACAAGAAAGTTACTTTGGATATTAATTTAATTGAATTCAGTTTTTGACTAGTCCTTGCTACGGATATATATTAATATCCGAAAAGAACAATGTCACAATACGAATAGGATTTTATTTAACATAAATTTTAATTCAATATGAATATTGATGATATTAATCAAATATAATCTTTTCACACTATAAGCGATGTAAAATGTCGGATTTTATTGATTTACAAATATAAATTTTTGTAGTCCTCGTATAACTTTTCAATTTCAATTTGAATAAAATTATAACTAACAATTTTGATACATTAATATTTACGGCATTGTTGATAATGACTAACTTTTACAATAACCGTTCTGACATCTTTACATAATGCAATATTTTTTTCTGTATTGAAACCCGAGTAGACGTTTCTCCTATTCGTTTGTATAGCCAAAGGTTCGAAGCACTTATCATATGAATTTAAATTCTTTGAGGGTTTTGTACCCAAAAACAAGTATGTTATAAGGTTTATATTCGATCCCAAACATCTCTTATCTGATATCTGATCCAAAAATTGAGATAAGCGAAAAAGCATCTTATTATGAGACAATTTCATTATTTTTGAAAAAAAACAGTGGCTGCATGACTACGTCTAGTTATAGTAAAATATCTTCTATGAAGGTTTTTCATAAAAAAGTCGTATGATAAATAACGGATGCGAACATAGTAATCAAAGAAAAACACTTACAATAAAAGGTATAATCGATAGGTATACGAGGCAATGAATTAAGCAATCATCGGCAAAGTGATGGAGTTTGGGGTGTATATTATTGATCGGAACGAAAATAAATATTTCCTATTCAGCGTTTAAATTAATTGAGCAGCTTTCGTTGTTTTAACGCGGTCAAATAACAGCCCTGCTCAACGGAATATCCATCAATAGATACCGGTAGGCGGTTAAGCTGAACAAATATCGATGAATTGGGCGGCGCCCTTCGCTCGTTAGCGACCGATACTGCCCTAACGAAAACTACCGCAGCGCCAAGTCAAACTAAATACTTTGTTTAGTTGTTCGTTTAGAGGTTTTAAGTACCTCGTAGGTAGGATCAAATATAACATGTCATGATATGTATTTTTAATACAGTCAACACTTCTATAATGCTCTCTGCTATACAGCGGTTTTCGCGCTTTTAAGCGGTCCTTCCAACAGCGCTCTTTCCTATTAAATGCCTAATTTTCACGGTCAAATGACATATTTTACATTTATTAATAATTATATAAAAACATCCGTATTGAAAGAATATTTTTCAACAGCTTTTTGTGCTAGTTTGACTTCGTTTGATGTGAAGCGAATCTTCACAAAACACGGCAATACAATCACAATACTGCACATGTTGTGATGTCCAATTTAAAAATTCAATTTAGAAACCATAGATTTTTTTGTATGGGTGCCTAGTCTACTATTGCTAAGGAGGGTTGACTGTATATTCAAAAAATGCGATCAATTACTATAGAGCAACATTACTATTACATGATAAATGTATTTGTATTTTCCTGTAATTAATACTTTTGGTATATAGACGACGCTAACTGTTTATCGTACATCAGTTCTGTTGCATCCGTGTGATAGAATGTATGAAGGTGCCGAAAGACGAAACCTGGGTCGTTAGTGACAAAATACGTGGAATAATACAAAGTTGTAACAATTGAAATGTGATAACCATTAAAAATTGGCTTTAAATAATAAGTGTTTAAAATTTTGGTTCATCATTTTTTCGACGAATTTTGCGACCACTCTATTTATTTTTTGATTTTTCTGTGGAATTTTTGTAATTGTGACCTATATTGATACTCAGAAGATACTATAGACAATGACATAAAAAACACTGGTCTCCTCGAGTCAAGTTCACAATGAGTGATTTTTATTCGCGGATATTTTTGTTCGAGAGACAATCACAAGATGTTGAACTTGTTAATAACTCAAAATCGAGGAAAAGGAATAAAGATTGCACGGATCTCACGTATAGAAGAAATAAATCCTGCGAAACGAAACGGAAAACATGAACGCATCAAACAGCGCCGTGGCATTATTTCCGTCCAAGGATGACAATAGGGTTGCGTGAATGGAAAGTCCCCTTCCTTACCTTTGACGTACAAAGCGGTAGGTTTGGAGTACTCTGTGCCTATTGAGTTCTCCGCCACGCACTCGTACTTTCCTTTGTCTTCCTCTTCGCTTTTCGTAATCTGCAATGCTCCTGAAACATAACAACAGAATAAAGTCAATATTTTTGCTTCGCTTACTTTTGCTACCAGCATGTTGAGTAAAAGTAACAATACACATAAAGAAGAATGAGATAAACACGCATCAGCATGTTTATCTCATTGTAAAATGATAATATTTGGTTCGGGTGTGTGCATTTTATTACTTTGACGTGTATTGTATTTGTATTAACATATAAGACTAAACTTCCACATATTAACACATGCTACACTAGTCAAGTGGTAAACGGTGTCGGGTGTTCATCCTACATCGTTGTGCGGTTTCGAATTTCAGAACATAGCACACATTCAAATAGTTTTGTAAAGCCGGATTACACAAAGCATGATATTTACTGATCAAAATATCCAATAATGTGTAAAGCGCATTTTCAATGCAAATTTGAATGGAGTTAACAATGTAAGGTATAATTAGGATATTTAAATCCATCAAGCACCCTCAGTCAATATCGTTATAGTTGGATAAAAGCGTTAAATAATTTAAGACACCTTGCATAATTTAGTTTATTTTAGAAAATGTTTTTTTCTTACTGAATAAAAAACTTTAAAAAAATATACCTACAATTTTATGATTAGTGGCGACGACAATGATCGCCAGCATTATCAAATGATTCAATACTATTTGTAGCAAGCTTATTGATATTAATTTGGAACTAATAATTACTAGATAATATAACAAACAGCCCAAGAATAAAGTTAGGAAATCGCAGGCAACCATTCAAAAATACAGAAATAAAATTTATATGTATAAAAATAAATAACTCTTAACCTGTAATTAAAAATTAAGCCACATTAAAACACTATTATGTAAGAAAAATATCACGAGAAGAATATCGTAAAATTCAACAATCAAATTCTGAACACTCAAATAATTTTATTTATTATGAATTAATTTAAATATATTTATATTGAAACCAGACACATACGTAAAAAGTGATTAAAAAAATATGTAAGAAGTCCAAATAAATTCTGAACACACAAATTTAAAACAAAAACCAAAAGCGAATCTTTTTAGAAAAACAAAAAATTGCAGTAATTTATCAAAGGATATACGATGAAGACAAAATTATAAAATAAGATTATGTTGAAAAATATTCTTAGTAGCGATATTTCTCATTTCTACTCGAACAATTGACAACAAAATTTTATACACTTCTACGCTCAGAACGTATCCTTAGAGCAAAAAGGCTTTCGGTTTGCTTCCAAAAATTATGATAACATTTGCAACTAACAAAGAATGCGATTTCCGCCGGAAAAACCATGTAAAATGGTAAAAGATTTAACGCAAAGCAATGAAAACATTTTCAATGAGAGAAACAAATATTGTCGAAAGAGCAAATAGACAAGCTGAAAACATAGACGCGGAACAAAAATCCAACATCCGTACTTAGAAGAGCGGATACCGGCAACAATTCAATAAGAAGGAAATTAAAAAGATGACCTACGATAAAACTTTGTCTTTCTGAAGACGGTGGAAAAATGTCTTACGAACACTCGACAGGATAACGTGGGAAGGGGGCAGTCCTCCCGAGGAAAACAACGAAGAGCCGAGCAATGAATTTTCCATTAGGGGCAAATAACATATTACATTGTTGCTGGGCAAACTTTCCGTTTCAAAGAACAGATTAAAAAGTAAAGCTATTTGGAATTATTATTGTTTCAGAGGTGACTTTACCGACTTCCCGCTACTGCGTACTATTGTGGAAAAGGATATTAAAGAATATAAGGACGAAAATAAAATACTACCTGTCGGTTTTATCTTCGGGATTAAAAAAACAACAACACGCGTAAACAAGTTTAATAAAATCTGCGTATATAGATGATAAACTTGATTTATGTGAATATTTTTTTGTATTAAATTTAGCTTAATACAAACGAAAATATATCTTTAGGTTTATTATACAAAATATTAAGTGTTATAAATTATTTTATAAAATAAAAATGAATGAATGTGAATAATTTATTGATTTATACCAATTTTATTTACTTAAATCAAAAAAAAATAGATATGAAAGCGTTATAACAAACAGTTTATATTAACTAAACAACAACTGACGATTGTGCTCGGGATAGTGATATGAATAGTACAATGATTTTTTGATCTTTTTTTTAATCAAAAATTTGTTGACAGCATTTCTTATTAAAATTTAGAAAATATGAAAACAGCCATAAAAGGTTACAATAATCAAATAAAGTTTAAATTGTCCTTTATAACATACATTGAATGAATTCATATAAGCAATGGAAATGTTTAGATATGTATGTAGTCGCACAATAGAAAAAAGCACATATTATCTAAGAGTTTTGACGATTTTGAGACAAGATATTAATGCGCATTTAATAAGCACAATCGGCAAAATTTTACCTTTATTGGGATAAATGAATGATTAAGAATCATTATTATATACGAGATAAATTTTAATTCGTGATGTTAAAAAAATTATAAAAAAACGTTTTTATAGATTGCACACTTCTTTAAAACTTGTAGTTTCTCCATAGGTTTTGTGAAAAAAGACATCACAAATGTGTTCTATATTTTTGTTAAAAGCAACAACTTTCGATTCATCGAACATCTGGAATCGATACAACAGTGAAAAAAGAATTACAGGAACAAATTTTCAATGTAGCAATAAATTCTTTTTAAAAAATCAATATTAAAGACGTTTGAAAAGATAATTTCAAAAGCAAAGTGTTCACATGAAATGGTTACTTTAACGAGCCGGAATTGTTAATTTAGGAGTTTCTGCATTTTCAAGTTTGGCCCGTGACTATATAGAAATATTTTAAAATACATCGGTCTATACAAGTTATTTGAATGTGTCCTTATTTTATTATGCACAAATAAATCCGACTCCATAATACGAAAAACTTGAGAACTGCTTTTTTATTATATCGATGTCTGGTGAAAGACTAATTCAACACTACACACAAAAGATGTCCTCAGCTCGCATAATAATTAATATTCTAATTTTAAATAATATAAACAAATCTTTTATTTTTATGAAAATGTGTTTTTATTAATAAAAATATTATGCCTTTTCAATAGCTAAAGCATCAAAGTAAAATTTTCTCATAAGTAAAGAGAATGCCATAACAATTTAAAAACACTGTATACAATAAAACGTCTTAATGGCACGCCAAATTTATAATAGAAATAATGTTTAATGTTTTATAATCATTATACAAAGAGTTTAATAATGCAAGTGTTGCAGTATTCACACAATTTTAGTTCGTTAGAAATTCATTTTGGGACCTTGCCGAATTATCTGAATATCATCTGGCTTGTCAAGAGACAAGACAATCATAAAATTATATGTCTACAAGACGAAAAAATATAACACTTATTTCTGTAGCATCGCGGCAAGTGTGTCATAGCTGACGAACTATTCGTGTGAAATTCAGTTTGCCCAATAATGAAACAAACATTCTATGTCAGTATTTGCACACGTGAAGTGGAGAAAATGTCCCCGTGAAGACTACAACAGTAAACATAAATAAGTTTTCAACTGACGAAGTTTGATACGGTCACATTATTCTGAGTGAGCAATATAACAGCTTTACGGTGCAAAGCTTTTCGCATCCCCAATTTGATGATCCCTGTGAAGCGAAAATAACATAAAGCGAAACAATCACGATGGTTTAAAATGAAGAATATAGCGGGAAATGAAAGTTTAAAGCTGCGTTATGTTTATAGAGAATCTTTCTTGTAATGACATTTTTGAGATATATTAACTAAATAGATAATCATTAAACTAATTGCATGATTACAATACGATCAACTATTATAATTAAAATGGTAATCGGAATTTATATGGCAATCAAGAATCACAGGAGCGATTCAATTAAAAATGTTACACCAAAATATAAATTTGTAACTAAAGTCGGTAAAAATCTTGAAAATAACGGATAAAATTTAAGTTTCGTTAGTTTCATTACTGTGGATTTTAATTTAGAAAATAGCAAACGCACAAGTAAAGTGGAATAACAAAATTTCATTTTATACATATGGGAATAATAAATTCATTTAAGACAATTGGAAGTTAATGTTTTAAGAAGACAAAGTGTAAAGTTTATTAATTTTTAAGTTGATAAAAATAATATGGAGTCGTATCTCGTTCTTTTTGTAAGCTTTAGACTACAAGAACGATAGAGCGTAACAAAAACAGCGCCCAACTGGAAAAGTCTAAGTCCAAATCCAACTGCACACGATTGTCAAAGAAGGTGTAACGAGGTTGAGACTTTTATTTGGAAACTTTAAAACACGATTGTTTTTTGAAGCATCGGATACAAAGAAAAGGTATAGTCGTGTCGCGATTGCAGGACAAAACTTCATCATGATCATTCGGAAGGTCTGTACAGTAAAGTAATATATTAGATTGATAACATCTAAAAGAAGAAATCTCAAGAATAGAAGAAGAATAGCAGATTCTAAAGTCGAAATTAATTTGAATATTCTAAAAAATTAATATCGATAAAATTATTATTACACTGATTGTGAAACTGCGAATTGCATGTGTCTCGCCCTTAAGTAGCATCTTCATGCAAAGCATTGTAATATGCTTGCGTGTTCTGTTCATTCCTTGGTAGTGGCTAATACGATATAAAAATAAGTGGTGTTTTGAATCTGTGATACACTTCCCACTTTGCCCACGCGATTAGCAACAAGCCGTCATCAAAACCAAAACATCTACAATTTTTCACGGTAAAGGAGAGAGTAAACGTTATACATTAACACTGCACCTTTATAACAAGTGTATTAATTTATGAATTTCATTTTTACGAATTTATAACACAATTTTGAATACTGTAGCCAATGCGAAAAAATTGTTGAATACATAACAGATAATTCTAAAGTGTTATATCAGCCAAATACAAATTCGTAATAATCTTTAAAACGTTGTTTTGCTTAAGAAATAATACATCTACTACTGCTAGATTCATTTGAAATTACTAACCAATATTTAGAAACATACTGTACAATTAAAACGATCGGTTTCTAGAATTTTCGGCATATCTACAACAACATTTTCAGATATATTTTTTACGTTAAATATTAACTTCTTATATAATTATCAAGACAGCCTAAATATTCTGAAGCATACCGTAAAACATAAACAACCAACAACAACCGAAAATTGAATTCGTTTTAAATCGGAACATATCGTTATAATTTACATTAGCAACCTTTATAGAGTATAACATGTGAAAGCTACATCATCCTACAGGGCCCTAATGAATTCGCCGTATTTATGTTAGCAAGCTTATAATATAGATACTTATCGTCCTAACCAGAGCTGTGTCCCAACAAGACGTACTTGCATGCAAAGCTCACGATGGATCAATTCCTGCTTTATGTAAAGCGCACGTATTAATCCTTATATAATTGGCATGTATAAAATCAAAGTTGACTTGCGATTTACGCAAATCTGCAACGTTTCATGCTTATAAAGAATGCTGTTTTGGTATTTATTTCATCATAATAACATTAATTTCAAAGGAGGCATTAGCGTTGACTAGATAAGTAGTCTTCTGATCGTTTGAATTCGAGTGTAATGGATTTTCGGAGGTTCATCAAAGATTTTCATTTGGATCTATGAGGATATACATTAAAGTATCTTATCAAAGGTATTAAAATCTAATTGGAACATTAAGTGTTTTTAATGAAGCTTTTAAATGAGTAGATACATAAAAGGTTAAATATGAAATACCTTAAAATTAATTTATGAATAATTTTATTAAGGTATTATGTATCGTTTATCAACGTTTATCAATTCATTATCATGAAGATTTTGAGAATGTTGTACAATTAAAATATAATGGTATATATGGTTGTTGATTCGATGTGTTATTTACAAAATTTTAATAAAACTACAATCATAAAAATAGTAAGCCGAAATATTCATATATTCAACAATTATTGAGTAAAATGGATCGAACACACCGTGGAAACAAGTTTTCAATCGTTACTCGGTAACAAAACTTATTTGTTTTCTGTAGTCAAAAATTTGAAGCATCTTATAAGAACTGTTAAAATACGTTCATAGTGAACTATTTAATAAAGGGAGATATAAGTATACCCTTACGAGGTTCATATCGCAAGCCGGGTTTTCATTAATCATAGGCGCAAACTTTACAATGAAGAAGCATTAGCGCATGCGATAAAATAATAACTCAAAGCGCGCGGAAGCTCACTTTATTGGGCATCGTTAAAAAATATATTACGAGACCCATAATGAGATTAACGACCTGATTATTAAAATCATTAGTCCAGGTAATGAAAAAATGGTTTATTCATAGACGAATCGTGCTTTAAAACAAGAAACGTAATTGATATTGTTATAACGGGAAATTTTAGCGAAATTTAGAAGCCAATGAAAAATGATATTGATATCAAAACAACAAAAATGTTTGGTGAACTTTTGAAGTGGTTTCGGTTACCTTAGATGCGAAATAATTTATAAGAGTTTATAGTAAGTTTGTTTACAAGAAATTAAATTGTAAAATAACATATTTATTGAATAGGAATATACTTGGTATAACTCACTGGTATTACATTAAGGCGATAATATCAAAATTATTTATTATATTTTTTTAGATAAGGCTTTGATGGTATTTAGGCTTTCGTCATCGCTAGAATTACAATAGTAATAGTGTTAACTACATCGATAAATTTTGAATTTTAAATTAAGAATGACTAATTCCAAAATATTATTTTATCAAGGGTACTTATGAAATTTTTAAGCGAAAGTAATGAAATGACAAAAAATAAATACATCTAATTTTGCCTTACCTATTTAGTGTTTTCTTAAAATTAATTTCAGGCGAATTATTGAGTTAATTTTTTTTGTGTGTTATTGAAAGCTTATCTGAAAAAGTGTAATGAACTCTCGCACAGTCTGTGCTTTCACGGAGAGAGTGGTGGGAAGTATACTGGATGTAAGAAATAGAAATAGCAGCTAGCGTCTATATTGTATGTTCTTAAAATGACACGGTGAAAAAATTACTTTTAAAGCAATATTAATTTTACTAGTAATTTCATTGAAAACTTTCATAATTGAAATGTTGTCACCATAAAAAAATAATTTGAAGAATTGGAATTCAGTTTGGAAAGTGAAGATGAGATAAATTAAAATAACAATTTTTTATAAATTTAAATTCATGATAAGTGAAAAAAAATACAAGTTTGCAAAAATAAAACAAAAAAAAATAAACCCCAAAGAATGCGCGTTCTATTCACTACCGAATTTTCAAAGTTTAAATTGCAATAGTGTGATCTCCTTCGCCGAAGCAAAATATCGCAAAAACTAAGCCCATATCAGTGCGAAAATGACAGTTCTACTTTTTTCAATTTGAAATAAAAACTCGATACGATCCGGTCGGGCAATTTACAGCCACCCTTGACGCCCACCTGCCTCTCATACGCGCGGTATATTAAGTAATACCCTCTCTTCCTCCAAGGAACGTGGAATTTGAATCCGTGGATAGATAGTATACGATTGCACGCGTCGGGATAAACGACTATAACATAGCACAGTAAAATTAATATACTTTTTAGATATTAGAAAAATACATTTTTCCGATTTCAAAATAACAGGTAATTCCTTATTGCTTTACTCTTCCAGTGTCATATCGTCGGTTTCATCGATTAACTATATAAATAAACGGAAACTATAAGAATTCAATTAACCCACTGAAGTAAGTTTGTAAAAGAAACTTTGATTGATACACAAATTTGTTTTAATGCTTAACTGTCCATATTTTATAAGAATAACGTTTTGGTATCAGTAAATGTCCAAAGAAATATGAATTATATTGATCAAAACAATAATATGATTAGAAAATAAGAATAACAATTAAACAAGAATAAGAAAAACAAGTATACGTAGCTTTCAAGGTCAACAACAATTTAGGCAGACATCTTAAAAATAGTAAAGATGAAATTAATAAACTTGACAGAAGCGGTATTTATAAAATGTCCTGTGGCTCATGTTTGTCCGTTTATATCGGACAGACATGTAGAAGTATATCCACTCGAGCTAAGGAACATGTAAGATCATTCAACAGTAAAAAACCAGATTCACAATTCGCTAATCACGTTATTAAGGAATCACATAATATAAATTCAAACTCAGCGCCTAAGTGTATGTATCTTTGTTGTAAGGGTCGCAGGATGACGGCTTTTGAACAGTTGGAAATCAATAGATATTAACTATTACAAAGGATTCTTAACGAACAAACTAATATATGTCGGTCACCATTATTGAATCCTCCGGAGGGTGTTTCTTTGTTTCTGTAATGGACCATTTCCGTGTCATATGTGAACTTATCGATATAGCCGCCTTTTTAATTTCATTTACAATTGTTAGTTTTATTGCGAGCAGGAAACAAGCTATGTCGCTAAAACAGGAGAGAAGATATATTGTGTTCCTTTCTACACAGCTATATATAGATAAGCACAAGTAAGTTTAATCATAATTCTGACGATGGCGTGAGCAGAAATGGCTATCTATTATATTTTAAAAATAATTTTGTAGAACTAAAATACATTGCTATTTTTTTCACCGTGTTAATACCTTTTTGCTTTACTCTTCCAGAGTAATATCGTCGATTTCATTTAACAATATAAATAAACGAAAACAATGAGAATTAAATAAACCCACGGGAGTAAGTTTCTAAAAGAAACTATACATATTTGTTTTGGTATTTAACTGTGCTTATTAAATAACGTTTTGAGATCAGTAAATGTCCAAAGAAATATAAAATATATTTATCAAAACAATATGATCAGAAAATTAGAATACCAATTACTTATTGTAAAAAAAACTTTATATATTCTAATTGAATCGTTGTTACTCATAATCTGGCTTAGGCTTGAACAGTAATTTTTGCAGTACTGTGATAAAACTGATGATTCATTCTCAATTTGGTTAGCAAACACTATATTAATTTTAATTTGAATCTCCGCCTGTTTTGCACAACTTTAGAAAATTTAAAAAAAGTTTCTCTGTACAAAATTGAGAAGCTCACCTTCGGGAAATGTGTGGGGGAGCTTTTATGTCAATAAAATTACGTTCGACGGTAACCTGCTATTACATTTGAAAAATTGTTCAATTTACCGTCGATAGAAGCTCTTCTGCTTGGTATTTGTTATTGTCAATCGGGTTTTAACGTTTCGCATAAAATTTTATACCTTTTACTGACTACATACATATAAGGAGAAATGTTTATTGGCATTTTTGATTTGATACGAGAAGAAGAAAAATGTAGACCCAGTCCTTTTTTTACGCGAATTCGATTATACGCGATTTTTTTGGACGGCACCGCTACATTTTTTACGCGCTTCACTCGTTTTTACGTAATTTTTTTAAATAAAAAAATATGTGTATTTTTTAAACTTAATTTTGTAAAGCATTCTAGTTTTGAAATACACATACAATTGCAAAATATTAACAAGTGTATCGGATATTATGCGAATTTATGTTTTAGGGTGTCTAAAGAAATATAATGCAATTGCGTGAAATCATTTTTTTACGCGCCTTTTCCTGGAACCAATGTATCGCGTAAAAAAAGGAATGGGTGTACATGTAAAAATATATCAGAAAGTTTTAAAATGAGATTGTAAAATAAAAATTATTCATTATAACAATTCTCGATATTGACTATGGAAAATTGTTGAAGTAACTATCGATAATAAGCGCGACTGAGAAGTTTTTTAATATATGATAGTTAGTTCCAATAAAAGTTGTGCGTATTTTTTTCTAATTAAAAGTATTTGAATTTATCTCATGTGTTGAGAACAGGGAAAATAAAATGATAGGACATTTTTAAATGACCATACAGCATTGATTTTTGACAGTTTTGTGTTATAAGGTTTATAGAATCTATATTGAAAGAACATACAAGTAGATAATTTGCATTTATATCTTTATTAAAATTAAGTTTTAGTCTATTCAAATAAAAAAAATATGAAATCGATGGATAGACCGAAATTAATAAATAAAATAAAGCTGAAAGGCTAAAATAGATTTTCATTAATAATCGTCTATATGAATAGTGGCTAAAGATAATTTTGCTTTTAAATTTTGATAAAGAAATCAAACTGCTAACAAAATTATTTCCACGCGCATAGAAGATAAATTAACTCACTCGAGGAGTCCTAATGTAAGTCAATTTATATTGAGTAGAATAGAAAAATCATCATGTATAAAAAAGTGAAATTTCACTTAATTTGCAAAAAAAAAAAATGGATTTCACATATTGGTTTAGTAGTAAAATTTATTTACAATGTTCAAAATTGACTGCCATAATTTTTCATGAACGTAAATAATAAATAAAAAGAAACGAATTGAACGGCGCAAGTGCGATATTAGTTATGAATTATTAAAGAACTAAACAAACAGTCAAACAAAACTAAACTAAGATCCAGTGTAACTAATTTCACGGCTGCTATCCAAATAAACAGCTGCTTATTTGTGTATACATATTCGTCAAGCAAAAGTCTCGAATAACACACATATACTGTTATCAAGCTGGGAATATTAATAAAATAAATACAGGCAGGCTGTGTTATTGATTCTGGCCGTTAACGGCTTGGTATACAGCCTTCGACGATAAGCTATTTTATTACATAATGCCCTAGCGAATACACATAAAGTAAATTCGACTAACAGGGTAACACATTATTCCGATAATGCACGTATTTTCATTCAACATCCTTATATGGGAAATTTAATAAAGAAAATGAGGAATAATAGCCAGTCGTTGTCAGCATAAATTTGACTGAGCGCTTTCCTTACGATAGTTTTCGACAGGGATTATAAACGAATATTACCATCGTTATCACCGGCAAGGGCTGTCTGTCCAAAATATCATAGTTGACTATTATATAAATAACGATAGGAATTCTATTTCGAATATTTACGCATAAATATATATATTTGACGAGAATTGAGCAGACAAAAAAAACTGAGTTATAAAGACATTTTCATGACATCACTTTTAAAGTGTTAACTGTTACGCCTTGATAAAAGGCATAATATTTTATTGATTGAATTGAAATTTACTAGGTAGAACTCCGATATAATACAATAACAACGTATTTTAGTTGTACACAATATTAAGATATTTCAAATAATAAAAACACATTTTTAGTACTCATTTCCAGAAAATATTTTATGATCAGGACCGGTTGCGCTTATTGCGACCATTGTCAACTGTTGAGCAAAAATGATCGCAAATGAGCAAAACCGATTCTGATAGTAAAAATATATTATTGTGGAAATATTACAAAAAATGTGTTTTAATATTTAAAAATCATGCTACCGTTAAAATAATAATGTGATATTGAACATTGCAATTAGAAGTTTTAATAATAATCAACTATCAATAAAAGGTATTAAGGAAAAATTGTAAAACTGAAATGCCTTATGATTAAAAAATCTAACACTAATAATTATCAAAGTTGAGTTAGTTTGAATGATAGTTGAATGAACTAAAATTCGTGTAAAACAATAAATAATTCTTAATGAAAGCAAAACAAAAACATCACAAACAAAAATATACATTTTATTGGTGCTAGATAAAATTATTGTGATTGTTCCACAATAACATATACATCGTTTGTTACATTGCAATATGTCAAAAGCCTTTTATTAATATTTTAAAAATCGAAGCATATAAATTGTTGAAATAGATCACTATTCTGCAAACATTCAGCTATTACTTTACGGACCCATAGACGAACCTCGCGGAACACCGGAACGCTAATCATAAAAAATTCGGAAAAAAACAACATGGAGTGAAAATCAAAAATTTGTATTGCAATAATTAATATCTATTTAAGAAGCTATCATGATTGAAATACTGAATAAAACAACTTCACATTGCGAAACACACTTTTATACATGCCGCAGTCAAAGTTAAATTCCCCCACAACAGAAATTGTATCGAGTGTCATATCTGTCTAATCAAAACAAAAGGGGAATAAATAACAAAATACCATCTAACTACAAACAAAATAAAACTAGGGCAAACTGATACCTATGCTCTGTTGATTATTTCGATGCGCTGATTAGAAAAGTTTTGCTAGCGTGAGCAGAAGTCGATTAATGATGCTCGCTATAGAATTGGACACATGGAGCACTCAAAAAAGATTGCCATGGCGAGCTTTTAAAAGTATTGTTTCATTACGTATTAAATATAAAAGGAAGCACCGATTCAAAGCCGCGAGCAATTGAAACGATTAAATTCGATTATGACTATGTAGAATAATATTTTAGACCAAATTGAATTCAATAGTATTTTGTAATAACACGATTACTTGAAAGCGATTGCAAGCTGGTCGATATTTTTGCTTAAAATAAAGTGACTAACACAATTAATCAAACAAATTTATCAACAAAATCAGGAAATACGAATGTTAAAAGCTAGTCCTTCCTGAGTGCCTGTCAATACATGGTTTACACACATATTGGTTTTTTTGTGTATTCGCTTTTAGGGTTTGGAAGGAGTGATGCTCAGGATTTTTATCAATGTCGTTTTTGCATTGTAGCAAACTATTCACTTACTCTTTGGCGAAGAGTGATCCGTTGATAGTCTACCTGATAAGCATATTCATCGATGAAAAATATAAGTCAGCAAATCCAAAGCTTAAACTCAATATTCAGTTGATGGATACGTTGAAAAATGGTTGACTGATGAATATACAATAGAATCTATTTGGAGTTAGTCGAGGATATGAATTCACGACAGCATTGAGATATTCGTCTATAATTCTGATAGGAAATAGGCGTGGTGGTTGGTCTAATATGAATAGATTTTCAGAAAAAGCTTATTTTAGCCAAAAAGGGCGCACTCGGCTTTTTACTGTATTTTCACCACAGGACATATATTTCAATCATACCGTTAAGATACTCAATGAGAATTTCCGTTATTCGTAGTTTTGGTAAAGTGATGTTGTTGAAATAGCTATGAGTAAAATAATAACAAAATATCATAGAATTGATAATTTTAATATTTGTACTTCATTCTTGAACACTAGGAAATAAAAATAAAACTTCGACGTCACAATACCCGATACTTTTAGCGTATTACTTTGGTAATGCCAGTAATTAATTATTGTATTATTATTATAAAATGGCGCTAGGGGCCGTCCAGGTCTATGGCCGACTGCACAACCTCTCTCCAGGCATCTCTGTCGACAGTAATTAAGCATATCACATAAAGTGACATAGAACTGACGAAACTCCACCCATCACGATTTGACATATCGCCTATAATTTCAAACGATGTTTTAGTGATGATATTTAATACAAGGGAAAAACTTAGTTTTCAAAAAACCTGTACGTTGTGTATATCTTTGACAGAATGATGGAAAGCTACTTAGGTTGATTACTTCCGTAAAAATTGCCACATTAAATTTATATGAGTATACATAAATGACCTGTAACATTTGGTACATACATAGGGTGGTATTTGTATTTAATTAGATATTAAGCTTTATTTATAAAGGGTAACATATATTTAAGACAACAAAAATGTGGGCGTTGATAAGATAGTAAGGTATAAATATATTATGAGATTCTGATACAAAAACGCCTACACGTCAATCTCGTTCAAATTGAGACAATGATTTTTTCTCGGAAAAGTTTTGATTACAAAAATAAATAAAAAAATAATTATGATGCGTATTTTTGATGACATAAAGTCTCTCTGTCATTCAACAGTCACAGAATGCGATTTGTTAAGATTGAAAGATTATGCCTCTCTTTTTTACTAAATCGAATAGTGTACGTGGAACTCCATTGGTATTACCATTGTAATCTATGTATTAATAGATTCATAATGTGGAAAGAAATCTTAATACTTCATTTATATTTGGAGCGGATATAGGCAAACAGTATGTGGCCGCTGTTACACGGTAATCTGCCGTAACGCAATATGTACTGATAAAAAAAATCAATTCTACTCTTCATTTTCTTGGCCCAATACAGATATGCATGGATCAATATTTAAATCATCGAAGAATGGAGCCGGAAAATCAAAATGGTAGAATTTATAATTCTAATCATATAAACATGATAACAAGATTTTCTTTTTGACTGACCTTGTATATTTCCTTCCAGGAGGGTATATCTGGGGTTGGCTCTCACATCCAAAGGCATATTGTCACGCATCCATCGCACTTTGGGCGTAGGGTTACCAGAAACTGAGCAAAGTAGTACCGCTGCGTGACCAATCTCCACGACTTGCGAGCTGGGAGGAGACGCCACTGACGGGAATCCGCTAGGTACTTTGTCGGCTGCAAAAGAAGAAGACAATGTTTAAGGTATGGCGTTTTTCTTAGGAGTGTACGAAATAGAGTGACATTGGAAATTTATTTAAGTGGATTGTATTCAAAGATATTTTTTGATTATTGAAACTTTGAATATTTCCACATGAATTGTAAGAACTCAGACTCTCAGTTCTATTGCATTTGTGTGACAGAATGCCAAAAGATTCCGAAAGTCAAAACTACGGGTCGAACATGACAAAACAGTGAAATGTACAAAGTTTCAAGAATTAAAATTTGATAATGAAATTCTATCAAGAACACTTAAAGTAAATATCGTTAATTATAAAGAACGTTTTACAAAAAAATCAGTTATGTTTTCGATCAATAAAAGATATTTTTTGTAGAATTTTCTAATGCAACGATCACATCGGTTCCACTCATTGTGAACATTATCAATGATCAATCGGTCAGTTGGTAGTTATATTATTTACTTGCAAAAATATTAGATAAATTTTCAATTTAATTCAAGCACTAAAAATGGAATAACATTTGGTCGAGTCATCAACGGCTAACGTTTGGTTGTTGTCATGTTCGAGGTTCAGTACTAACGGTATTATAAATTGATTCATGAGTAAGTCGTCAAATTCATGCATGTATATTGTATCCGAAATTCTCGCCCAAGTAACTAATCTTTAAACAGGGAATTGTGACAGCCATTAGCTAATCACTAGTCCGGTCCTAGACATATTATTTAATCCACACTGTCTCCGAAAGAAACGTCATTTGAAATAAACTGCGTACGGCGTAAAGATTTTCTCACATTATAAGATTATAATGCGCATACAAAATTTAAATGAGCCTTAAATGTTATGTTGCTAACAATATATGCTTTATATTTATTGTGTTAATCTGATATCAATGAATTACAATACCGTCCCTTAAATTGATAAAATATAACGTCCTTCTGTTGAATAACTTTCAGTTCAATACCTAATGCCCCAATAAACCCATCGTTTCATATGGTAATGTGTATTGATTCGTATATATACATTTGAATGAAGTTAAGGTTTTTTAATATACTTTATAAAGAATCTAAGGCATGTCTTCGAAATAATTATACCACCTACTTTAGAATGAAAAAAAAAGAACATTATTATTCTTTCAATGAAGAAAAGAACAGATGAATAGTGGATACCGTATCATAGGCACACGCAAGCGTAGCATACAAAACGTATAAATTGAGAAACTCTCACTCTTTTTTGCATAATTCAACAGTTTGAGCCGGAGCGAGACGAGAATGCCGGAATTTGAAACAGTTATCCATAATATAGGCGGGCTAAGGGTAAAACTTGAAACGTAATTCACTTCTATTTAATTTCATAACTTTACCCTGTTCAATACCGAAACTATACGATCACTAAAACAATGGAATTATTATCAATTTCTATAGAACAGACCAACCAGTAAGAATTGAATAATATTACATAATATTATTATCAACTTACGAAATTTTATTTCAGCAGATCTTACAATATATTTATATATTATGTATGGAAAATAAAAATAGTGCAGATGTGCAATATTGAAGAAAAAAATATGTCTGATATATTCTTATTTTAAGTGATAAAAAAAACAAAGGCAAGCAATATTTTCGATGGATTCGGTGGAGAGTGCAAGGACCACAGAAAATAAAGCTATCAATTTTAAAACGTATTTAAAGTAAGCAACGAAATTTCCACTAGGATAAATATTAATAGTGAAAAAGATAAAATATGCTATGGTTTATTTTATAGCAAAACTTTCGTTAAATTTGTGAAATTTTATTTGGAACACAAAATTGATAACTTTTAATTTTAGCTTTAATAATTCTCTTCATTCAGATTCGTATATGGGATAATTATTATGTATCGAACGGTAGATATTTTCAAAAAGTAAACAATGAGATTCCAACAACAAAGAATAATAACCCTGTGGTACAGTTAGTCTGAGGATGCTACTAAAATAGTCAAAACACACACAATAGCAGAAAAAAAGGGTAAATAAGGTCAACAAATTTTTAATATGTATATATTATATTTATATTTAATATAATGTGTTATGATATGTTAATTTATTTGTATGCACGTTATAGTCAGAGAGAGAGTGTGTCTGTCAGTGTAAACAGGTTAGGTATTCTATTACAAGATTAAAAAAATAAACATGGCCTGACTGACTGACGAACTGCTTGTATATAAAAAAATATGTTAAATCACAATCAGTAAAAATTTATCAAGCAAAAATATATATCCACTAACTAAGGTAAGGAATATTTTTATCTTTACTTTAACTTTTTTTTTCAACATTACTTCACAGTAACAAGTCAGCCTGAATGTATTCCTGTAATGTATTTTTAACAAAAGATACAGACAACTATATCAAAAAATGTGCTCAACATGGAATATTAAAGAATTAGGCCATTTTGTGAGAAATATATTCACTTCGTGCGTGATAAATATTTAGTAACGACATTTTTTCTCGAACATTATAACGCTGAGCGCGGCATATATACGTATATGTATGTATACTTACAATGTTTCTGCGGGAACATTTATATTTCGAAAATATTACCGCTAGGGAATAAGCTAAGTTGTGATATAGGATATAATGGGCTCAAATAAAAAATTTAAAAATGTTTCAGCAATTTTGTGAGATTATTTATATAACGAAATAATAAACACATTTTGACAATATTATATAAATGTGAAGAAACTGAATGGGAAGAAACACAAAGAATTTACGTTTTGAGGTAATGATATTTCGGGTTCATAAAAAATCAGAAGATGTCTAATATTTCTAAAGCTTTTGACAAAGTAAGTTTTCGATCACATCACGAACAAGCAAAGGTAAATAAGAAAATGGTGGCTAGGCACCGAGATCACGGTTACGGTATGGCAAAAATGACGATGGCAAAGTTCCGTAACTCCGTAAACGCGTTTGATGCCGTTTTACGACATATGGGATCGATCAGTTTCGCTTGAATTATTTTCCGGATCATATATTTGTATTAGCAGGGTAGAGCGGGACAACGCGGAAAGGGAGCTCACGGTTAATATTTTGAACCGCAAAGTGCGTCAGTGTAACAGAAATATGTCCGGTATGTTTGCAATTTATGAAAGCTTAGCTTTATTTAAAACCGAGAATTAATATAAAAAAGCGAATATTAAATCTTTAATACTTTTTGTTATAAAACAAAATCTAAACATATTTATAGAATAGTCGTCAACGACGTTGACCGCTACACTAAGGATTTTACGGATTCCATTCTTAGTCCGAAGAGCTTTTTTCAATCGATTTTTATATTTATTAAGCGAAGCTGTTTGATGTCTCTAAAATTTCTTACCTTATTCTAGAAAGTTTAACAATAAAGTAAACAGGAGTTTTAAACTTTTTTTAGAAACAAATATATTAAAATACTTTCATAAATAAGCCATATCATACAAAACGGGGAAAAAATATTTAAAATAATAGCGAAATGGTGACAAATATTTGTTTACACTTTGCGTGTATTCAATGTATTTAATTAAATTTGAATTGTTACAACTTTGTACGATTCCATATGTTTTGTCACTAGCGACCCGGGTTGCGCCTTTCAGCATCTTCCGGCATTCTATCTCACGGATGCAACAGAACTGACGATGACTGATATCAGTGTCATGGCCGAAGCAACTAACTCCGATACCAAACCAAAATATCATTTCTTTACAGCTAAGACAAGTCTAGATGAGCGATTCGATTTTGTCTTGGGATTGGGTTAAATTGTTTCTTGATGAGATGTATTGAGCAATTAAATTTATAATATTAGTAAAAACTTTGATATATATTTTTAAATTTAAATTGTTAAGACTTTGCACGATTCCACATGTTTTCTCGCTAACGACCAGGGTTTCGCCTTTCGGCATCGTCAGTTCTGTTGCATCCGTGTGATAGAATGCCTGAAGATGCCGAAAGGCGAAACCCTGGTCGTAAGCGAGAAAACATGTGAATCGTACAAAATTGTAGCAATTCAAATTTGATATTGAAATTCCATCGAGCACCTTTAGTCGATATCATAAATTATATCAATGTATTTAGTTCAAAATGAATTATTAACGTAAGTAAAAAGCAAACAAATTATTTGGCTTTGCCAGAATTTATAAATTTTAACATCTTAAGTCACTCAATTATTAGCGCAATAGTGAGTATAAACAATTTGTAATAGAAAAGGTTTTATTTTCAATTTTACGCGTATTCGTCATTGAGTTAATTCTATTCGGCACACGTAATATTAGCCAATACGTGAATTGTACTTGACTGTTTTAGTCACTCTGTACTACTTCGCAGGAAACAACATTGCGAAAATAAAATACTATAAAAATAGATCGTTGAAATAAATATGAAGTTCATATTGAACTTGTCCATTTGGACACCTAACCGCTGGCTACTAAAAAAAACTTTTGTATACGTAGAAGTAGTCAAATACTTACACAGAAGATTTAGTATTAGTAGTGTTCATAAAGAATTAAATAGTACGAAATGAAAAAAATATATCCGGCAAAATACCACACTCAGCGGTGGATTCAAGAATGTAAAAACTCATTTTTTGAATTGGCAAGTAAAACCAAAAGAGAGAGTAGAATAAGTGCCAAAAGGAAACGCAAAAGAATTTCAAGTATTTTATAAAAATCAACGAGAGAAAAGTTTCGTTTACGAAAATTTTATTTAGACTTCTGGAGAATGCAGTGTCAATAGTTAATTTAATCTCGGAAAATGGTTTGTTTTGTTTTGACGAAATAAGGAAAATCTTCGTTTTATTCAATATCGTCTTAATGTTATTATAAAAAATAGTGTTTAGCATAAGTTTTAATTAAAAAACCTTTTTTCGCAAGAAAGTTGAGAGTTAATTATAAAAATAAATGAAAAGTCGTAACAAAATAAACTTTTAGCAAAATTCGGGAAACAATCACAACTATGGCACAGTGGATTTCATAATATGGTAGAGGCTGTTTACAGCAGTCTTAACTATGAAGAGGTATATGTCTTTTATGTTTTTAAATGCGTTCTGTGAAGAAAATAAGAAGCACAAATTTAACAACAAATTAATTAAAGGTACAATCAATAAAAATTTTGGTAAACAATCTATAGGGTTTATAAGGATTAAAAGCACGTGATGTGGCTTTGCGTACCTACGTCAATTTATGATCCGTTATATCGAGGTTTTACAGTGCGCAGGTATGAGGAGATTGAGAAGTTTCCTGGCATCAATATATTAATCCACACTTTAAAGAATTGTCTAAAAAAAGCTAACACTAGTCAGCTGCCGGATAAATCAATCTCACAATGTCTTAAAGGTTTTATTGTTCTTAATATTTTCCGTATGTGTTAATGTGTTAATGACTCGTAAATAGTTACATTGAATGTATGTGGCTAAAAATTATACGTGAATATCTCAATATGTGAGGGATGTGAGTTGTAAGTTATATTATTATGTTCGTAACTGAGTTCAGAAAAGATTTTTTATCCGGAAAGGGATTCTCAGTATCCACATTTCCTTAACTTCCGGCCTCGTTCGAGATAGCGTTCAGGAGTTTCCCTTCGAAAACCCCGGGCGGCGGGTAATTGAAAACACTAATAAGAATTCGCGCGTTCCATATTTGACTTTCTCGCGTGCGTAGGTGCGAATTTTTCGCAGAAAATAGGATTTTACTGTTATGATTATCGCTCAAAAGCGAGAAAATATAAGACAACAGAAAAGCAAAATTCAGCTCGCTTTGAATTTTATGAAGTGCATTATTAAGAATTTTGAGAGATTTAATTTTTTATATTATTATAAAGTTTCTCTGCGTATTTCGTGAAATTCATATCATATATAAAGCATCATGGGATTATACAGACCGAAATATTTGTAATGAAAATATGAACAATTTTTATTCTATATTCCTATTAATCCTTAACTCATCGATAAGATTGTATATACGCAATAAGTTGAATCAGTCAGTTTTAGATAGCTCAAAATTTTACTGTGCGAGCATTTTACGCGTTTTTCGTTGTTTTATTTTAATGTAAAAAACTGTTAACTATTGGTGACAAAGCATCGTGAAAACTTTCAACTGTTATCAACAGTTGATAATACTCTTGATGGATGAAATCTTTTCTTAAAATATATATTTTAAAAAATAAGAATATATTACATATTAATTAGGATCTTTTAGGTCAAAGTAACACGCTAACAATTCATAGAATTAGTGAAAAAATTGTATACATTTTTTACTGTGGCTGTTGTTGATATCTAACTGCTCATTTATGAAAAATTTACGCGATGCTGATATATTGTATAACAAAAGCAAAATACATTCTTTTAGCTTATCAATTTCGTTTTAAATTGAAATTTTGTTAATATGATGGATGACTCTTGATCATCAAAAGACTGTTTGTCAAAAACAAAATAAATTCTTATTTTGTTTGCTCTCGATTGAACAAATAAAATAACAATATATACCACCACGAATTGAAATATTTGAGAAATGTAGCTATTCGATACGATGTGATCAGCTTTTGAGCGGAAATGTGTAACAGATATACGGCAGAATTCAAATGGATGTGCATTATTTCATAGTTTCAATTTTGCAACATTCACAGTCCGCAGAACGAACCGGAAAGCACCCGGTGTAAATTAGTATTACATTGAATAAAAATGCTATACATTTAAACTTTCATAATAAATAACGTATCACATATTTCAGATCCAATTTTGAAACACACCCCGCGTTAGGTTATCACGCGAATTATTTTTGAGGGTTTTTTTCATAAGGCGGAATTTTAGAATATACCCTTGAACCCGTTCATGAACTCTTCGTACATATTTCGTAAAAAAAATAACAATGTAAGCGACTAATTAAAGTGAAAATTCATAACAGGAAATTTTAATTAAATAAATAAATCAATACCAGAAATTAAGTAACTAAAAATTAAATTGTTTGCGTGGAGTAATTTCAATATGAAGGTACATAATAGCCAAAAAAAAACTTCCGAATGAATTCTTTCATAGCCTTGAAATGGATATCGCTATGAATTTGATAAAAATACGAAGAAATACTTTTTTAAATATTTCCATGAAGTGAACACTTCAAGAAAGGAAAATAATCTACTTGTCTTCTATATCAAGTATTTCAAATGTTTAATAATAATATTACATTAAGAACTCAGAAAATTCCAAGGGCTACCGTTAACGGGCCATAGTGAAGTAAGTAATATGTATATTTTAATGTGCTAATTTTATTGATTGAATTGGCATTCACTTGGTAGAACTCCATTATAACACGGTGAAAAAATAGCAATGTATTTTAGTTCTACAAAATTATTTTTAACAAATATAGTTGATAGCTATTTCGGCTCACGCCATCGTCAGAACTATTTGAAATGTTCTATAGTTCTGACGATGGCGTGAGCCGAAATAGCTATCAACTATATTTGTTAAAAATAATTTTGTGGAACTAAAATACATTGCTATTTTTTCACCGTGTAAATTTTATGTTTTGCGTTATTTGATAAAGATAAAAATAAATTAAATAAAAGTTTGTCAAATATTTGATTTTCAAAGAAAAAATAAATGTATAAGTATGATAGTTGATTGAAGTACAATAGTTCAATAATATTAACACGGTGAAAAAATAGCAATGTATTTTAGTTGTACAAATTTTATATAGACGATATCAGCTATATCTAAAAAAAAATTGTATAACTATTGTATAATACATTGCTATTTTTTCACCGCGTTATAATGGAGTTTTACCAAATAAATGCGTATCAATCAACTCAATAATATTTTTTTCCACGTTTTTCTCAATTGCAAGTAAACATGCTGGCTAAAAACGTTCTCATTTTCAAAAAAGTTGATGTTATTTACAAAAGTTGCTCAGTCACGATTTTTGGGAAACAATCTAAAGTGCGGGGGAGTTTGGACCGTATGACATAAGGCCAAAATACGTGACATTTTTTGTACTAGTATTAAATGACTCCTTACTTTATGGCAGTGATACGTTTGTTAGCGGCAAGCATAAGTGATGGTGGTCGGTATTGCAGGAACCGCGCGATCGCAGTTAGCTCTCCTGACAGGGGCAATAAGTCTCCATTTGGTTTCGCTGTCCACTAAATATTAATAAGCACACTCTGAAGGGGTTTCTGCTACTCCTGCAATGTCCCCCATTTCCTCGTTCATACTATATGACCGAATGGTACATTGAGAATGTCACGTGCCAACTATACACTTAACGCTGTCGTCGTATATTGCACGGCAATCTCACAATATTAACAGATGGGATTGAGTATCAGAGCGTCCAATTTATTTTTCGAATTGAAATTTTATTTTTTCATCATGCACTTACTTGTTTTATAAAAACATAAAAAAGGAACAATGAACGTCAAACTTTCATTGAAAATAAAATATCAAATAATTATTTGATTTTTGAACCAATACTAATGGGGATATATATAATAGTTCTGACGATGGCGTGAGCCGAAATAGCTATCAACTATATTTGTTAAAAATAATTTTGTAGAACTAAAATACATTGCTATTTTTTCACCGTGTGGGATATATCATGTTTTTAAAACAAAGGAAATTTTTCACGACGGCGATTAAATATTTATATATACACGTAACAAAACTTACAAATTATCAATTCATTGCTTTTGCACCGTAACATATTTAAATGTAAGGTATTGGAAATTCAACAAATACACAGTAACATTTAAACAATTTTAACAAGTAATATTTAAATTTAGCTAAAAATAGAAACATATTAACAAAATAAATATGTAAAAACGGAAAATAACTAAATTAAACACTAAATATGTATTGTATGTGAATAATTTCACTTCCCATAAAATGAAGTTGTAGGTTAAAAAAAAAGGTTTCTAGAATGGGCATTGTCTGTTAATAGAAAAAAATGTTTAATTTTAAACGCATTAATTTTACAATTAACAGATAAGTTTTTGGACTTTCAAAAAAAAAAATATTATTTCCAATCGAATATTAATTGAATTAATTTATGATATCGACTGAAAGTGATTGATGGAATTTCAATACCAAATTTGAAGTTGCACTTTGTAAACAAACAGAAATCGTCTGTTCTGTTGCATCCGTGTGATAGAATGCATGAAGATGCCGGAAGGCGAAACCCTGGTCGTTAGTGACAAAGCATGTAGAATCGTACAAAGTTGTAACTATTCAAATTTGAATTTTAATTGTATAACATTAGCAGCGCAATAATATTTTTGCAATTTCAGTGATGAACTGATAAATGTCATTTCGTAACAAATTAAAAAATATATATATATAATTCTTAGTCAAATCACCATTAAAATGTAAGTGTACACAATATAATTTAATGCTTGTCATTAAACTGCAGCTATAACATGAGTATATAAATAAAGACCCCATTTGCATTGGTTGTAGCAGGAGACTAAGTGCGTTTTCACGAACACGTGTACTAAACGCGCGGAGAGGATGAATTAATCTCAGGTGTGCACAATGATACAGTGCCTGCAAGGGATAATTATAGTAAGAAAGACGGAAAATAATTATGATACACAGACGAGAATCTTTACACATTTGATACACCATAGAACGCCACGATGGTGTTATTTTAATTAATACACTATTCTTTCGTTTTGAATCAGGATTGGATTTATGTCAATTTTGAGGAAATGGGCAACTGAACGGATTGCATTTTTTGTATTTGAGTAAAAAAAGTGAGATGAGATAATAAACGATAAGAAACTAGTTTTTTTTATTACTTAGGAAAATATAAGGCTTTATCGCAACATAAGGATATATTTCACGTGTGAAATATTGTAGTACACAATGTGAACTACTTATAAAGCGTCTAAATATTATAAGGCAATTCCGAGCAAAATAACATTTTTTGCAATTCAACGTCCAGTGAAAATAAATTATTCCACAATTCCTGCTTCATTTTTCATTTTTAAATGAAGAATTAAATTGTTTTCATAAGAAATAAGTAAAAAAAGATACGCGTCTCATGTAATACGTTTTAAAATATCATCCAATTTATAAACTTTCAATTAATTATATTTCCATAATATATATTATTTTCAGAATCTTTATTAAGTAAAGCGATGAGCGAAACAGGTCCTAATCATAATATATATATATTAGGGAAATAGTAGTAATAAATATTGTGTTTAAATAGTGAAAATATAATGCTTTTTCACTGAGAGGTGACAGGTGCAAACAACATAGAAGTGATTCAAATTACAGCGAAAAACCCTATTAGCCAGAGCAAGTTGCTTATGAATTATATTTTGATTTTTATACGTTTTATTTCTCTGTAACCAAATACAGACAGTTTTCATAATAAAGTTGTAATATAATTTTCAATATTACCAAAACATTATTAAATTTCTATTTAAAGCGTTTCTAACTTCAAAGTTACGCACAATTTTAGATAGAATATTTTAAAACAACATTTTTAATATTCGTGTATAACTGCTGAATCTCCACTTTGAAACGTATTAGGTAATATGTAGAGTTGGATAGAATTGAATAGTGAGGTATTTATAGGTATGCCTAGAATAATCAAAACGACCATGATTTTTGTGTGGTTGGAACATTTGTCACAGGATAACTTATCATTTGTATATACGATATCTTCGTTGAAACGTGATCATAGCGACAATTATACAAGGAAATAAAAAGAAAAATGTTTTACGAGGACGTGCCGATAATGGAAACCGAATGCTTTAATCATAATAGACGGTGACACGTTTCGGATCGAGGGTTTGACATTGGCGTAATTGCCATAAGTATTGTTGGAAACTATTTAATAATTAATATTTTAATGAAGGATGACAGATAGAGCTTTAAGAATAAAAAACTGGAAAAGCATAATGCAATTCATCTAATAAATAATTCGTAATGATTTTTTGATCAACAAAAAAATGCAGTATCTGGACATTATAATCATTTATTTGCATGGCAGTCGAATAGTTAACCACCAAATTCTTAAAATTTGTACTATTATACCAAAATGCTTGACACATGTAATTTTTTTCTAAAATCAGTGAACAGCCCTTCTATTACCATGGTTCGCTATGAATAAAGATTCTTTTAAAGTAACTATTATTTATTCAAATTTGAATTGTTACAACTTTGTACGATTCCACATGTTTCGTCATTAACGACCCGTTTTTCGCCTTTCGGCATCTTCAGGCATTCTATCACTCAGATGCAACAGAACTGACGTAAAATAAACAGTTAGCATCGTCTATATATCAAAGTTATTAATTACGGGAAAACACTAACCCCAAGGCAAGTAGTAAATTGCAGCTAAAACAAATTTAATAACAATAATCTAATAATAATTAATACAATTGCCTGTGATAATTTTCATTAACGATCTTGTTAATGAGTCATCCTAGAAAGAATATTATAACAAATATTAATCAGCTAACACTAAAAGATAAATAGATTTTTTTTTCTTTCCATATATGAATATAATATGCATTTGCAATTATTATTAGATTAAAATTATTAAATTTGTTTTAGCTGCAATTTACTGCTTGCTTTCGGATAAGTGTTTTCCTGTAAGAAATAAGTTTGGTATATAGACGATGCTAACTGTTTATTTTACGTCAGTTCTTTTGCATCCGTGTGATATCAATAGAATACAATAGAATGCCTGAAGATGTCGAAGGGCGAAGCCCGGTTCGTTAGTAACAAAACATGTGGAATCGTACAGAGTTGTAACAATTCAAATTTGATATTGAAATTCCATCAAACACCTTCAGTCGATATCATAAATCATATTATTTATTCGTTTTTTGCAAAGTGACAGTTGTTAGATAAAAGTTAGAATAAATAAAAAATAATTTTGTTTCTTAATCATTTCCATTGACAACAAGGCTTCAGAATTTAATCTCCGATTAGGCTCATTCCTGGGCACTACACTGAGATCGGGCCGGTGTCAATACATGGACGCGTCAACAGCAAGAGCGACCTGAGTGTTTGTCCAATCATATTTGTAGATGATTGATATGATTAAGTGACGATGGCCTCGTAGAGCCGCTTGTGCAAGCACGTTCATTGAATTAATAGTAGATCAATTAACGTGTTCCTATTTTAATTGATATTTCACGCTCAATTAGAGCCCCGAAGCAATGATTTGTAAGTTTACCAAAATAGTACGGATACAATCATGAAATTCGGTGCTTTAAACTTATCCTATTAAAGCGCGCACCTTTCCTATAATAATAGATTGTACAGGAAGAAAACTACAAAATTATATACTCAAGTTATTTCCGGATACAGAAATATATTACCAAGAATACAACGAGATATAAATTTATGCTGACTGCTTTCTATAACTTTGAATATCGGATATTAAACAAGTAGCCGTGGGAGGTTTTTCGTATCTATTCTTAAAGTAACATTTATTAATGACAAAGCGTTATATATTTAATTTCGCATTTGTGAATAGGGTATCCAGAAAGGTTTGTTACATGTAAGTTGTATTAAAGAACAGTTGTGTTATCAAAGAATTAATTTTTCAATCAGGTAATTGAAACAAATTATCTCGTTTCTATCACAGGTGACGAGGATCCTATGACGTCGCAGGTAACCCATGCGACGAGCTCACTGGGGAATATCTTCCTACGCTAACCATCCGTAAACACATGCTGTAATATTTGTTTAAATGGAGGTAAGCAAGTGGGCCAGCAGGCTGGCAGTGGCTCGGCCGAATGTTTGCGTCGTATCCAGTGATGTCGGTTTGCTCAAGTGGATCTCATTGTACGCAAACAACTTGTGAGGAAACAATTCCGTGAAATGTTGCGGCGCGTGTGTTAATGTTAATTGGGGTATATTAAAGCAAGACAACAATGAACCTAATGACCACCGTGAGTGGTAACCATAAGAATTCAATCTTAAATGTATTTTTAATTACTTACACCAAGATCGATTCAACTGATTTTCTCAGTAAAGGTAAATAAATGGTATGACATTATTCCATTTGCATACACTTGCGTCACTTTAACGTCAGTTTGTCAACAGTCGCCGTTGAGTTAGCATGTCGTGGTTGGTATAATTTTAAAACGCTATTAGTACTCTTTCTATTTTGACGGTTTTTTTAGCACTGTATAAAACTGCAGAAAACTGAAATCGAAGAAATTCATTTGCGCCATATCATACTGTTTTTGTTTGATAAGGGATTGAAATCCAAAAAGCCACGCAGACCGTTTGCGATGTTTATGGGGACATCGTGAAGGTTTTATAGTGCTCTAGATGGTTAAAACAATTTAAAAGTGGTGATAGGAAGCTAACAGACGGACCAAAAAGTGGAAGACCTAAAAAAATCGACACCCTGAATTCGTTGGTAGAATCCGATCCGCGAAAAACAATTGAGGAATCGTCACATGAACTTGGATCTCCGAAGACAACGGTATACGATCATTTGAAAAGGCTCGGAAAAAACAGGCAAGGAATTTGGGTGCCGCGTCAACTTTCTCCAACGGCCTTGGATCAACGAGTAATCATTTGTGCTCCTCTATTGTACAGACACGAAACGGATCCATTCGTAATTCGAGAAGAAAAAAACAACGGTTATCAGCAAAGCAGGTACCTTTACCTACTGGTCGGCCAACATCTCGAAAAAAGGTTCGCTTTTGTTTTTGGTGGGATGTTAAAGGAATAATTCACTATGAATTATTAAAAACTGGTGAAACCGTTACTGGAAAGGTTTATTGTGCCCAATTAGAACGTTTAAGAGAACAATTTCTCAAAAAACGATCAGTTTTGGTCAACAATCAGAGGTGAATTAAAAAAAAAATCATTTCTTTCCGAACTACCTAATATATAATTCATTGGAATATAATGTATGAATTAAACGAATCCTAAAAATATCGTTGACAAGCAAGGAAGTCAAAAATAACGCTGGGTATACGTGAACGATGTTTTTTCCATTGAGTAAGCTATACGTTAGAAAAAAGCCACGCCTATCCTCTTAGCGAAGTGGCTTGTAACTCTGAACACATGTGCCCATTTACCTCCTTATAAAATATAAACATAACTACATACGCACATGTTAAGAAGATATTTTAGAAGGTAAATGTTTAAACGTAATTGATAAAAAAAGGTTTCGTGTCATTTTTCTTATAAAAACTTTGGTGTCTTCAATATTCGTTGCTTTAAAATCAAAATTCCATGAACGATATAAAGATATATAATAATAATTAAAGGCATCGTTTTTCCGAATCCTAAGAAATGTAAACTTTTATTTGAGGCTAATATGAGGTAGGGGAAAACATACAACGGGAAAATCTGTCGGAAACTTCTGCAAAGAAGGAAATTCAATATTGACTCGATGATAAATACTGCCGACGTAATATTTTTTCTTGCCTCAAATTTAAAGGTCAATTAAAAAAATATATATTTTATAATGACAGCACGCATGACTATACCGAGAATTGTTTTTTGTTGTTTCTTTGTAAAAATCAAGTCAATATAATGATTTCAACATTATCGGTCTATCCTAAAACATCAGTGGAGATATCCTGGAAGATTCTAGGGGCAGCAATTGTGGTATACCAAATAATGTACTTGTCAGCAGTGAAACAGTTAGGGGAAGGTGCAAAATAGAATGAACCCCGATTCTTGGTTGATCATAAACAAACATAATATGGAAGAAAAGGGGAGCCGAACAAATAGGGGCTCATGTGGTGAATAAACATGTTTTAAGCATGGCGTTTTAAGAACATAATATATTATAACACACAACTAAGAACCTTCATAATTATTGTGTTAATTGAGAAAAAAAATACAGCAATTTCAGTACTATTTTTTGTATATTACTTTCAGCTCTTTATAATAAATCTAATCTCTCATCAACTCTTCATCACCTAATCAATTGTTCCAAATAAAGGATTCGTAACACTTTAATTATGTAATTCTAACAACACTTAATTAGTGAGTTAGGGATATTTAAAAATTGGTATTGATGTTTTAAAGTCCATAAAATACACAAAACATTTCATCTCATTGATATATCAGTAAAAGAAAATAATAATCACTTTTAAGGTGTTAACTGTCACTTCTTGATGGAAAGGCATGATATTTTAAATAATAAAAACACATTTTTTTTTAGTACTTATTTCCACAATATATTTAACACAATATTTAACACAAATAATGATAAAATAAAATAAAAATTAACCATATAACTCAAACACAAGAATCAATTGACACATTTAACCCTGTTATGGGTTATGGTGTTTGGATTAAAAAGCTTCTTTATCAAAGCAAACGATGTATTTATCTCTAAATACTAAGCTCAGACCCAAAGAAAAAAAATGTTGATAGTTTGATATTTACCAACCATAATGGAAAACAGGAAAATCTTTTTAATTATAATTAACATAAGTGTAACGCCAAACTTCCAAATAAATTTCCCCAAAATTGTATTGTAGGAATGGACGCTTTCAAAGAACTTTTATTCACAATATGATAAATTACATTCCAAAATTATGACCGTGGAAAATCTAGCACGTGAAAGCTTAATCAGAGATTAAAAAAACTTTTGGAATTTCGCAAGAATTTAACGATCTTAACCAGAATCTAAAAATATTCACAGTTATTCAACAAAACAGGGTTGATAACTACGAGATCTTAATCCTCACATAAAAACGGAAACAGTAGCAGAGGAAATATATTTCGTGTAAAAATATCACTACGTGGGCCGCATTTACATTTACGAAATAGTATAAATTTGACATGGATAGCTCTACGGCGTAGAAGCGTAGACGAGGAATGTTTTCAAAACCACACATGTATTATTATATAGTTACACTACGAAGAATATTTATCGATTCGAATAGTATTTGTGTGTATTTTTATATTACTTATGTGTAATGCGTACGCAGTAACTGGGGCATTAATTGAAGAAAAGAAGTATATTCATTTCTCATGAATTCACAATCATTAAAAGAATAATGTATATTACTTTAGGCACAAGAATAAATGTTTTGCGGTAAATGCAAATAAATTGAAGGGAAATGAAAATATGTATAAAATATCTTTGTTCTAAACATTGAAAAAATATCAGGAATTTTAATTTTACCATCGTCATTTGATAAATTATGTGGACAAAAAAATATTGACAGCACAAAAAGCATACCGAGATTTTAACGACTACTTGGTTTAGCCACGGGATAATGATAATGTGTTAGTTCTCTGAACACAACAAATGGAATTTTAAAATGATTCATGCCGTATAATATAAACTTTTTGGGAATATTAATAATATTTAAAAATAAAGATATAATAGAGTAATAAAATTTTGTATAAACAGCTTAACGACCAGGGACTCGTATTTGAGTCCTTGAAGAACTTCCGTTGCGGGCCGCGGACTCATATATGCGTCCTACGTCATCCATTCCATTCCATTGAAAAATCATGTGATTGGAATCGGGTTTGATTTCAAATGTTAATGGGGTATGGTAGTATACACATCAACGCATTATTTAACAAAGATTAAATTATTATTTTCCTAAGCAATTTCGTAAAAATACCCCTAAAAAATTCATGAACATTTTTTTCTTATGTGATCTTTCATAACACAATTTTACATTCTGGTTAAAGATTTTATTTTTAAATCGAGTCTGGTCTGTTTCTCTACTTAGCAACACTGATACGCATGCCAAGAAACATTTCGGGGCCCTTTACAGATCGTAGTATTGGTGTTACACATTACCTTTGATTTATCGACTGAGCCACATGGAATTTTTATGATGGTTATGAAATATTTAACCGAAAACATTTTTGAAATTTTTAATGCTAATTTGATTTAATTATGACCTATTCAAACTCAGTGGCAGGGGTTCTCAACTAATGTTGACGAAGTAAGTAAAAACATATTTTTCTGAAATATATTCTTTTATGTCATATTATTATAGTGAATAGTGGATATCATTCTGACGTCCCTTTTCTTATTTGTTTTCCACACTTGGACGAGTGTGTCACCTTTTCTGGAATGCTTGGTTTCTTGAGGATTTCATTTTATATATTTTTTTAAATATTCCAGTAAAACTCTATTTTTCCGAATTGTCCCGTTTTACGTAAAAATAAATCTTTAGCGAGCGATACACTGTTATAAAAATTATATGCATAAATCCTGTGCCACTAATTCATATATGGATTCAACTCGCTCATTACAGAATGTATGTACACTCGAATCAGAACCACTATCGTCCGCGTCATCTTGTTCACAATCACTGGGAGCCTCCGACAATGCATCCTCAAAATTTTCTAAATATGTTTCATCTCTTCCTTCAATTTTGAGGTGATTAAAAATGAAAATATAGAAATTATAATCGTAAATGATTAGCAAGAAAAATGCAAATTTCGCCACGTTTTCACCGATAGTTCAGAGAAGACTGAATACAATTTACTTATATATTGAGAAACAATTGCAACAAACTACCCTGATTTCTCAGAATGGCTGTAAAAAAAATACGAAACAAACTATTGGGAGTGACAACATCTGCAACGGGGATGACATGAGAACTAGGACTCTTTAAACTGCGGGCATTTATAATATTATCTTGAATATATGTAGCATGATTTTATCTTCGTTCTTATATTTTACTTAGATATTATTGTGGGTATATAAGGGCAGGCAATATAACAATGAGGATCGATATGAATTATTTGTATATATTTATTTTTATACGTACAAAAGGTACAGCATGGGAAAGAAAATCTTGTTTTTTTCCACTTCTTCAGCAAAACAAATATGGTTTCAAGTAAAATAATCTATTTACAGCTAAATTCTTGAGAACATTGTACTTACTTTTCCATGGTTCACATCGTTCTAATTATCCGGCTTTCACCTTTCGCCATCTTCAGATTCGATATAAATCTATTGATGGGATAAACACGAATTGAAATTGTATCATATATTTCCCATTAACTCATAATGAAAGTATACAAAATTTAGTATTATCCATGATCGTTTTTTTTATATAAGTACTTTATATTTAAAGAGTTTACATAATGGGTTCTAATAAACATGAACATAAAAGCAAAGAAAACAATGTGAAAAAGTAAATTTTGCATATTGAAAAAAAAACTTATAGTAAATTTAAGTTTTTTTCACTATACCACACGAGTACGCAACCCACAGGTGTAGAACCACTGCTCAAATAGCATTGATTTATGGGGCAAAGTATCTAGAAGCCATCAAATCAAATTTGGTTAAGATATCTCTATCGGTTCACAAATTATAGTGAATCTAGTAAAAGGACAGTTTTCGGGCGAATTTTTTGCAAAATCGCCGGCCAACACGCGAAATTCGATAAAAAACATGCGGTCGCTAAGCTGTTAAAGTCTTTTCACAGCTGCATGAACACATTGTAAGTGAAGATTATATACAGCCGTTTTAGTCAAAAAGTAATATATTTTTAAGCTCGATACAATTTTCAAAGATAGGCTGACGAAAGGCGAAACCTTTTTGTTAGTGACAAAGCATGTGAAATCGTACAACAATCAAACAATTTAATTTGATATTGAAATTCTATCGACTGCCAACAGTCGATATCATGAATTAAGATTGTACTTCGTCATGCTTTCACACAAAATAAATTCAATTCAAGACATGCGAAGGGGACAACAATCATTTCGGAACAAGCAGCTTCAGGTAGGTGGCAATTGTATTTCCGTTTTAACCGAATTAAGAAAATTAGATAGGATATCTCACAAATGACTTGATTGGGTGCGTACCTAGAGATTGTTTCGAAAAGGGTCACCCAAGCCATAAACCCGTCCCTGATTATTGCCAATTGGTGGGCTGACGGTAGGTAGTTGTGGTGTGGGCGTGGGCGGAACGACCGCGGTAATGGCCGGCAGTGCATTAAGAAAGGGCTACCGGCTAAGACACCAGGTATAAGTATGACCTGACTATTCGTTTCTTCACATAATAAGAACGATGTTGTGGTAATTAAAAATCCCACGAGTTAAAAATGCTAAGCATTTATACTTTCGAAAAACTTCTTGGAATCGATATCTAAGAAAACAATAAATGCTTAACAAAAAGGTTGGATGGTTTTTCTTTAATTTTTTAAGTACACTCATGATAGACTATGGTTTTACAGTATTTTTTATTAACAGCTTAACGACCGCATGTTTTTTATCGATTATCGCGTGGTGGCTGGCGATTTTTGCAAAAAATTCGCCCAAAAACTGTTCTCTTACTAGATTCACTATAATTTGTGAACCAATGGAGATATCTTAACCAAATTTGATTTGCTGGGTTCTAGATACTTTGCCCCATAAATCAATGCCGTTTGAGTAGTGGTTCTACACCTGTGGGTTGCGTACTCATGTGGTATAGTGAAAAAAACTAAAAATTTACTATAAGTTTTTTTTAAATATGCAAAATTTACTTTTTCACATTGTTTTCTTTGCTTTTATGTTCATGTATATTAGAACTCATTAGATATAAAAAACCTATATAAAAAAAACGATCATAGATAACACTAAATTTTGTATACTTTCATTATGAGTTAATGGGAAATATATGATACAATTTCAATTCGTGTTTATCCCATCAATAGATTTATATCGAATCTGAAGATGGCGAAAGGTGAAAGCCGGATAATTAGAACGATGTGAACCATGGAAAAGTAAGTACAATGTTCTCAAGAATTTAGCTGTAAATAGATTATTTTACTTGAAACCATATTTGTTTTGCTGAAGAAGTGGAAAAAAACAAGATTTTCTTTCCCATGCTGTACCTTTTGTACGTATAAAAATAAATATATACAAATAATTCATATCGATCCTCATTGTTATATTGCCTGCCCTTATATACCCACAATAATATCTAAGTAAAATATAAGAACGAAGATAAAATCATGCTACATATATTCAAGATAATATTATAAATGCCCGCAGTTTAAAGAGTCCTAGTTCTCATGTCATCCCCGTTGCAGATGTTGTCACTCCCAATAGTTTGTTTCGTATTTTTTTTACAGCCATTCTGAGAAATCAGGGTAGTTTGTTGCAATTGTTTCTCAATATATAAGTAAATTGTATTCAGTCTTCTCTGAACTATCGGTGAAAACGTGGCGAAATTTGCATTTTTCTTGCTAATCATTTACGATTATAATTTCTATATTTTCATTTTTAATCACCTCAAAATTGAAGGAAGAGATGAAACATATTTAGAAAATTTTGAGGATGCATTGTCGGAGGTTCCCAGTGATTGTGAACAAGATGACGCGGACGATAGTGATTCTGATTCGAGTGTACATACAATACATACTGTAATGAGCGTGTTGAATCCATATATGGACAAGTGGCACAGGATTTATTTTTACGTAAAACGGGATTTTGCGGAACAATTCCGGAAAATTTTTGATTAAACAATGCATTTTCATTGATTGAATCTATTTGGTAGAAATCCATTATAATACGGTGAAAAAAATAGCAATGAATTTTATAATTTATGACATCAACTGAAGGTGCTTGATGGAATTTCAATATCAAATTTGAATTGTTACAACTTTGTACAACTCACAAAGTCACTGACAGAACTGTCAGTTCTGTTACATCCGTGTGATAGAATGCCTGAAGATGCCGAAAGGCGAAAACCGGGTCGTTAGTGACAAAACATGTGGAATCGTACAAAGTTGTAACAATTCAATGAATTTTAGTTCTGCAAAATTTTTTGTAAGTTATAGTTGATAGCTATTTCGGCTCATGCCATCGTCGGAAGTTCCAACGATGGCGATTTTTTCACCGTGTTAATGCAAATACAATTTGCAACGAAACAGTAAACGCAAAGAATAGTACTGCATACTTGGATTTTAAGATGTTTTTTTTTTTTTTTAATAAAACAATGAATTGGTGTAATATATGTGACGGAACCATAATATTTTATCAAAAAATCGAGAAATGATAAATGATTTATAATGCTTTTATAAGTGCTATACCGGTAGATCGGTGACCCACTGTAATATAATATAAACTTTAGACTGATAAATGAACGTAAATATATAATATAAACGGAATTCGACTGCCATCGCTCTCCTTATGTTGAGTGATTTCTAAATCCGTAACCGGAGCGGCTACATTTTAAAGACACGTGCGAACACTCACGCTATAGCTATCCAGTCCTCCTGTGTTAGTATGTATCACTTTCCCAATCCTTTTTATGAACATGTGGTAAGTGGTAACTGCCTTTTAAACGGTGGTTTTCAATGTTTCTCATTCACCGCTAACAGCTATCACCTATACTTGAACGTTGCATATCATAAAAGTTATAAATTATTTTATTATGAAACTAAGTAAATTTTTATAAACCTGTTCGGTATTACACAGGAAATAATAAAACATACAGTATTTTTAATGAGTATGCTAACCATTTCAAATTTAGGATTAATATGCAGTATTTTGATGAGCTTAAACATTGTTTGGATTAAGAATATACAAATTATTCGTTGTGATTAACACTATTAATGTATTGAAAAAAAAACAGTGTTACATAGAGCTGATACTGTTAGCAATGAAATCGAAACGAAGCCTTGTCTATTCTATTGAATCTCATGTTATCGTTGACATTTTTAGCAATGGTTTTACAACAGAATCAATATTTTCGTTAACGTCAAAATGTTTGTAAAACCTTTGGGAAAGTTTGATTTATAATGTAACCTTTTATTTAAATTTCAGCTCTTCTTCTTTTGTAAATGGCTTGTGAAAAAGATTTTATCTAATTTCTAACTGACACACGATAATTCATTTTACGCTGTCACATAATCTAAGGCTTTCAACGGGTGACCTATATTACTGTAAAATAAGCTAAGAAATGTATAAAACGAGAAAAAAATATGCACAAGAAATTCGCTGTATAAAAGCTTGCATAACGTAATTGGGAAGAACGAAAGCTGTTATTTAAATATTTTCAGCAAGATTTAATATTTATAACAGATACATTAAAAACATACGTGACATAAAAAACATATTAAGAACTGAGAGGAAAAGATGGACGTATGAATATTTTGGGTAGAATAAGGACTTTTTTTTGAAATCGACTGTGTGAAATACTTTTGGCGGTTTTTCCCAAAACACCAAGGTACTTTCAATAAATATTTTATGAAGATTTAGATACAAAGAAATAATCAATAAATCATTGCGAATTATATAAAACCACAACGTTATTATAAGAAGAAAAAATGTTTTGAGGGTTATAATTTATCAACTATATTTTTTGACGAACACTGATTCAGACGGATTGAAATATTCTAGGGAGTAAACTGAGGCACTCACTACTCTCGCAATAAAAAGTGCCCTCTCTAAAAGCAATGTATGGGACAGGGAAAATTCAGGTATCGGGAATGCTAGAACTCTAAAGGGAAGAATGATAAAGAGCAAACAGCATGTTAATAGACTGGGGAAAAGGCGTGATTTGTAAAGGTGCCAGTACACTTTTACCTCTAACTGTAAAACGTTTTCATGTATATTGTACAAACGTATATCAGTGGATAGCGTGAAACAAATCTTAACGTGGAAAATACACACTGAGCAAAATAAACCGGCGTACAACAGTAATGAGTCATTTTAATTCAAGGTATGAAATATTTTTCCAGAAAAAGCTTCAATTTTTATATTAGAAATTTTTAATAATTATTAACGCTAATGAAGTTTAAAGAATAAACGAGTGTTATTAAATAAGATAAAAAAAAAACACTAACATATTATATGTGAATATTGATAGAGAGTTTCGAATACTTGGATATATTTTATGTTATAGTCATCACTTAAAAGTTTGGAAAACAAATGAAGCCTGAATTTATTTATATTTTGAATGTCGACTCCCAAAATGAGAAACGTTAATCCTAAGTACATTTTTAAAAACTGAAGATTCATAGCCAAATGTCACTCAGTTTACCAAATTTTTATAGGAGAGTTAAGAAGCTATAATTTAAGGAACCAATTAGTAAAATGAACATTGTGATTGGGTTTTAAGTGATCATCAAAGATACATATATTCTGAGAGAAACAACAAGTAATATAGTCAAAGACTTCGAAATGAGTAAGGAATATTCAATTAAAATAGCAAAACCTTAAATTTCTTTACTTTTACTAACAAATCATCATGTAAATAAAGACAAAAACTCTACCATTCATCTTGTTTCATAGCAGGGCCACACTAAGAAAAAATAAAACAATGTGACGACAATTACTAGTTTCAATACATGTATTTGAATCGTGTATTTCGAAAACGTTGCGAGTCACATTTGTTTTACAAAAATGAGTTAGGTATTAATACAACAATTTTCAAAATACCTAAATAGACAAATTTTATACGAAAATCTCCCAAGTATTTATATTATTAAAATATTTCATAGCATTGAAATGTATGTAGTACGACCAAATTACGAGTTTACATTAGAAAAAGTGGATTTAATCAAAATACATAACCTTAAAAAAAAAGCTTTTTTCATAAATACATGAGTTAATATTGCGTAAGATATGCAATACATAATAAGTTAATAAATAATATATAGTCTCTTGAAAAGTTACGAAAGTATGACTCGTAACATTTTCGAAATACACAATTCGTTTTCTAAAGTAAACCAACGTTTATTATAAAAATATTAACTGTAAGGATTTCAAAGAGACTACAAAAGATGCGTTCACTGGTTGAAAATATAATATTTTTGAAATCCATTTACTTAATTTAGATCACGTATTTTAAAAAGTCAATGAATTACGAAAATAAGTGAGCATATATATAATTTTATTTAGAACAGCTGGAAATCAATAGATATCAACTATCACAAAGGATTCTTAACGAAAAAACTAATATATGTAGATCAACATTGCTTAAGCCGCTACAGGGGGCCGTTTTGTGTCTATAATAGACCATTTCCTTGCCATATGTAAACTTATTGATATAGCCGCCTATTTAGTTTCATTTACAACTTGTAGTTTTATTGCGAGCAAGAAACAAGCTAGGTCGTTAAGCCAGGAGAGAAGATGTATTGTGTACCTTTTCTACACAGCTATATATAGATAAGCAAATGTTAGTTTCAGCATAGTTCTGACGATGGCGTGAGCCGAAATAGCTATCAACTATATCTTAAAAAAATTGTAGACCTAAAATACATTGCTATTCTTGTCACAGTGTTATAATGGAGTTCTACCAAGTGAATGCCAATTCAATCATTTATTTAATCTGATTAATTGAGATTTGATAAATTCGTGAATGGCAAAATAAGTAATATTTTATGGAGCTAGACTGAAATGATTTGTTTAGAGAGTAACTTAATATTAAGGCTACAGAAATTGAATATTTACATGTTTTTACGATTTTTTGATAAACAAGAAGAGAATGATACATGCATAACATACAAGAAAAAGCAGATGCAAACAGTTTGTTTGAGAGCAGTCTGTGTACTGTAGGATGGTAAAAACATAATAACCATTACAGTAGAAAACTTCGTCGGTGTATACTCCAGAGTCTAGAGACCGGGCAAACTTTGCGCATTCGGACAGCGCGGCCCTGTCCGGGGCTAAGTTAACGCAAAGTTAAGGCGATATTTTGTCCAATTCACTAAACCAAAAGTGGGCAGACCGGCGAGCGCAGAGTGGGTCCCGTAATAGAGAAATATCACCACTCTGGGGTCTACGCCGGAACCGGGAGGTCTACAATACTCTACGACGTAGCAGCGAAGCCAAAAAGGACTGCCGGGGGTGTAGCGGACGCGGAAACATGCCACGTTTAAAAAACTACGTGAGATAACGGCTTTTTCTCTTGCAGGAATTTAAATGGCCTCCCAGGAAACGGCGCGTACGGATAATTCATTGAAGACTTAACTGACGATCGGAGTACGTTTATGCTGAAGGTTTACGCGAAAGCTTCCGTAGATAAAAGCTTTGTTGAAGATGATGCGGAGATGTTTTTTTCTTTCATGGCTCGAATATTAAAAAAATCTTGCGTTTTTAAGTGGTAAAATAAACACGGTGAAAAAAATAGCGATGTATTTTAGTTCTACAAAATTATTTTTAACAAATATAGTTGATAGCTATTTCGGCTCACGCCATCGTCAGAACTATGCTTAAACTAACATTCGCTTATCTATATATAGCTGTGTAGAAAAGGCACACAATACATCCTCTCCCCTGTTTTAACGGCCTAGCTTGTTACTTTCACACAATAAAACAAAATTTTATGCTATGACAAAAGGCTATGACAATAAGTTTGCACGTGGGACGGAAGTGGTCATTACGGAAGCAAATCAGACCACCCCCTAGTAATAGAGTTGGACTAATGGGGATACTATAATATTAGTTTGTTCGTTAAGAATCCTTTGTGATAATTGATGTATATTGATTTCCCACCGTTCCAAAGCCGTCATTCTGCGGCCCTTAATACAAAGATGCAAACATTTAGGCGCTGAGTTTGAATTTATATTATGTGATTCCTTAATAACGTGATTAGCGAATTGTGAATCTGTTTTTTTACTGTTGAATGATCTTACATATTCCTTAGCTCGAATTGATATACTCCTACCTGTCTGTCAGATATAAACGGATAAACATGAGCCACAGGACATTTTATAAATACCACTTCTGTCCAGTTTATTAATTTAAAATGGTAAAATAAACATTTTCATACATTAAACAAAAAAAATATATCAAGCAAAAAAAGAACGTCAATATGCAATAAAGAAATATATAAAATTTAGTATTCAACACTACAATTTCTATACATAGTTGTTGATAGATATATCTGATTCGCGTTATCGTCAGAAATAGATGTTTATAGTTATGAAGATGGCGTATGCCGTTATAAAATTAAGTTCGTTTTTCCCTGGTAACGTAAGTATGCATAATGTTGTAAACTTTTCTTTGCTTCGGTTGTTAAAGGCGTCTACGAGAATTCAATGTAAACACTGACATAATATTGAAGAAATACCCATAAAAATATCCGTAATGGTGTCGAGGTGCCGTTGATGTCAAGCAATTGATGTTAGTTAATTATTGCATAACTAAAAAGATTGCTATCTTTATATTAATATTCAGTTGGGTAAATGCTTAATATATTCTTGGATAACGTAAATACAGCTATTTATTAAAATGATTAAATGACTGTTTTAATAATGGCAAACCTACTAAAATATGACATGTTGAAACGTCCATACTCGAAGAGAAACGCCATACACACTCCAGTGCCTATAATTAGCCAATTCATCATACGAAATAATATTCGTGTGTATTATACTAAAATCATCTGGTATGATGAATTGACCAAGAAAGTAAAACGATTAAAAAAATGAAGACCAGTTCAAGGGAGGAATGAAATATTGTTCACTATTTTGAGTGAATCGTTTTAAAATGACTAAAGCTCTGGTCATTTATAAAAAGTAAATAATTCATAACAACTCATTAAGAATAGAAATACAGAGTTGCTTTAAATTTTTGTTGAAATTTTGAAGTATTAAATAAAAATTGTGCGATTTTCACTCGAATAACAATGGAAAAATGCTATGCGATCAAAGTAAAAAAAGAAATCGTGTATAATGTCAATATTTTCAATCGAGCCATAACAATAGCAGGTTTCCGATTACCAAGTTATGGTTTTCGAATCACCTTTGCTGAATTTGAATAAGCTGTGTTATAACAAAGAAAACGAACAGGCGGATCGATCAGGAAACTTTTATTAAATATTTTATAAGTAATGCATGTTTAAGAATTGAAGTATATATTTCTTGCGATTAAATGATTTAAACAAATATTTCAAATGTAAATTTGCATATTTTTACACTGCATATTTTAATCTGTTTATGGAGATAATAATTTCAATAAGTGAAACACTATCTTGTGTACATTTATATTATAAAATTGCGGAAATAATAAGAGAACAATGTGTTTCTTTAATAATTTCCCACGAGCTGTTAAAACTTTAAAAAAAATAATCATTTATGATTAATTTTTCAAAAGCTGATTTTTTTGATTGATAAAAATTCACTTCCGACACAAATTTATAGCTTTGTATATATGGACTACAGTTTTCTTCATGGAATTTCAGTGAAATCACATCACAGCTCATTCTCTCTTTATCTAATAACATCGTCATCAATTGACATCTACGCGTAAAAATATATTTGCGTATGGAAATATTTTATCAATTTCAAAACAAAAGAGCTCGTTATGTTACACTATTGTTGAGAATTTTTAAGCTTTGTCGTTTAAAATTGTCAACCATATTTTCACTAATAAAAATACTCATTCTCTTTAAATTTATTTTCGCTGTAACATATATAAAATGGTTAATGAGTGGCGTTTTAAAAGGAGTTAATCACCCATAATTAAAAAAATAAGAGAATTACTGAGTAATTTATAAGAATTGTGAAGAATTTTAGACAATGCTGGTTTCCACAAGAGCACTCATTCGACAGAATCTTGGTTCTCCATTGAGTTGTGCAGCAAATTAATTACGGCTTAATTGCTTCTTGTGAATTACTAGCCAGAAATAAAACGAAAGAAATACTAATAGAGCAATCTAGCTTTAATGAAGTGAGACAATGCGAGGAAATAAACTTGAAAGCTCAAACAGGATAGTATATATGCCAGTCATTTTCAGAAAATCCGCTTATCCGCTGGAGGAAAATTATTAGAAGCAACTAAGATACCATTTAATAGATTATATATATTATATAATCAAAATATTAGCGAAGTTTTGTTCAAGACTTTATTGCTGAAAAAATGATTTAACATTCATGTAAAGGGAGGTAACTGAAATAACAAAGTAACGCTGTAAGCATACATTTCTTTCATTGAATACTTTCCTTATCAGCACGAAATATCTATTTAATCGAAAATGTCAACATAATTCGAATGAAATATTACAAACTAAAGCATATTATATGCAAAACTAAAACATCAAACTAAAAATATTAACTGCTAACGTATCTGCTTAACCTTCGTTTATGATGTAAATTTACTATGTAAATTCTGCTAACATAACATAGCATCAAAGAACAAGTTTAGTACTGTTGTTCCACATTATAATAATGATATAGAATGTTAGTCAAATAGGATTCCACGGTATTTAAACATAGTTTGCAGGAAACATAAGACACGATTATGCTTAGTCTGGAAGGAAAATAGACTCGAATTACGATATTTGTATTGGGAATATTAATTAAGTGTGGTTTATGAAGTAGGAGACACGTTAACACAAATTCGATGTTAGGTCTTTTGCTTTCAAAATAACTTTATGTGAAATTTGATATATCATCGTTTCTGATAAAAAATAATCAATGAAATACATTTGTTCTCGGAAAGTGTGTTCTATTTCATATTTGGTGGTTTTTTATGTAAACTGCGCGTTTCCTTCATTATCCCATGTGAACTTTGAAAATATATTTTATTATTTAACAGCTCCAACGAAGTGTGATAGAATTCATTCTAAAAAATTGTAAAATATTATTCTGAAATCCGGTGCATGAACCATCTATTTCTTTGTGCATTAAAAGGCTATGAGTTGACCTATAGGTATTGGCTTGAATCAACTGTACCAGCAAAGTGTTCACACATCACGGCAGAAAAGTTGAATGTCGAATCAGACGGGTGGGCGGAAGGAACTGCCGGGAGGTAGAAGGAGGCAGGTAATTGATATACGAGCGGTCTGCCGCCACGTCCATTACTCACAGCTGGAATGATATAGAGGCGGCGGGCGTCGCGGCGCCGATGCATCGGGCGTCGTGCACTCACTGCGCCGCAGCACTCTGCGTGGCTTAGCTCTATCACTAGGAATATCCCACATCTGGGAAATTTTTATTCGATATGCAAAATTTGGAAAAAATATTCCCGGCATAAAAACGATTTTCTTTGTTAATATGACTGTCATCAAAAGGTTCATGAACGAGCTTTTGCACGAATCAATCAATGGAGGATTTAATAAGCCCTCATCAAAAGAAAAAATGATTTTAGAATAACGAATTCAGACAGCGTTGAATGTAAGTATGTACTATATAATGAATAAAGATATATACTTTAAAAACTTTGTATTAATCAAAGCACAGTTTTAAATCGGTTGTTAATCCTTTGGAGTGACATGATTAAATTTAAAAAAAACTTCTAAGGTGTTAACTGTCACTTCTTGATGGAAATGCAGGATATTTCAAATAATAAAAATACATTTTTAAGAATTTGTTTTCACAATATATTTTATGATCAGGATCGCGAGCATAGTGAAACCGGTCCTGATCATAAAATATATTGTGGAAATATGTACTAAAAATGTGCTTTTATTATTTAAAATAATCTATTAAAAGTGAAATAGAATCAAATTATGTTGATCATATTATATTCAATATTAAATGAGTGACAAATTCAAGTGTGAATTTTAAAACGATCAAAGTAAAACATACCGATAGTTGATATTATTAAGATTTTTGATCGAATTTCCTACTTTTACTGGCTACAGTGAGATCCTACGTGTCTGGCAGTCAATAGCGAGATGGTATGGATACACTAAGGCGAAGTTAGCCGGCCTACAAAAAGCGTTCGCTGAACCACATGATCGGCAACAGCACGTAAACCTACATCCGATCACACTCTCGTAGAAATGTAAGCTAGCTCGCCTGTTTATATTGCAGTTTGCACTATCTGAAATATATTTAGACATTTTACGACGACTTTTACTGCTGAATGCTATCTATGGTACATAAAGATAATCAGACAAGAAAAGGTGACTCATAACTCAGCATCTTACTAACTGACACCTTGATTTTACATGCGAGCGCGAAGCTTTGAAAACGTGATATTTACGTATTTATATTCTAAAAGTAGCCCAATGAAAAAAAAAAAAAATTTAATAAATATAAAGATAATAAATCTTGAGGTACGACGATAGTGCTAAAACTGTTACACAGTTTATTATCTGACATCATCGCTGACATCTCTTGAAGGGGATTTAATTGAAATGATGAAGCATGTTCATTTTTAACAAATTTCATATAAAAGCTAAGTAACTCAATTTATACATTACACCAATTGCGGAAAAAGGATATTTTGTTAATTTGCGCGGAGAAGGGATCATAACAAACGGTAGCAATTATTAAATTAATATCTATAAAATGGAATTGTATATAACAATAAAAAATTTAATGCAAAATATTATCTATTGATTAAATTGGCATTCACTTGGTAGAACTCCATTATAACACGGTGAAAAAGTATTATCGTTTATTTTTATTAATCTACAACAGGTCGATACGGAATTTTCTATAATGATTAAAAATTCAATTATCATAAATCTATATAAAAAAAAGTCATTCATAAGGATAAAACGACTCCGAGTAAAAGGTTGACTAAACACGTGAAATAAACTGCAGTTGAGCGAATTATAAACAGTTTTTCGTGAAACGATTGCTTCTATTTTTTTAAAGTTTCAAATTCTAAGCAAATTCATTGAAAACGCTATATCGACAAGAAACATTTAAATTGCAAAGTAGGTTTACCAATACAAAAACGGAAATGTACGGCCCTAGCTGACCTCAATGCTACCGACAAAAAATTAATGATGTTTGGCAAAAACGTATTTTTCAGTAAGATAATCATTTTAAATAACAAAAACACATTTTTAGTGATAACACAGTCGACAATACTCGCGACCAGCGAAACCGGTCTTGATCATAAAATATTTTGTAAAAATTGTACAAAAATATGTTTTAATTATTAAAAATATCATGATTATAAGGAAGTGACAAAAAAAATAAATAATCATGATAATAATACAAAAAAGTATTTTTTTCAAAAACGTGAAAGATTTGAAATAAAGAATTCAGCAATATTATTTGGTATTGAAGTTATTTCATTCCTAAATATTACTCACTGAATTGAAAGTCAATTTTATAAACATATGTCAATTGTGGTTAATGTTTTATTTTTAGTGATAATTCGCTCTACTGCAGAGCAGGCCAAAAAATAGGAAAACAAGAATGAAATGAACAGAATAAGCGCGAATGACTAATTCACTAATATTTCGGAACTAGTTTTAAGCACTGATGTGAAATATTGACCGTCGATAGTTATTCAGAAATAATAAAGAAAAGAGCCAAAGATATATTGATGACTGTAACCGGATTTTGTGGATAAATGAATAAAAAATATCCTGCAATGCAATTGACAATTCAATAATATTCATACCGTGAAAAAGAAATAATCGTTAAATTTTGATGTTTAAAATTCTTCTGACACCTTCATTCGATATTTTAAATAATACTTTTTTTTTCATTTATATATTGATGAAGTGGCGATGAGACTCACTCAACTAAGTAATTCTGATTGCAGTCCTTAAATATTTTTTTTTATGTTTGAACATTCTTGATGAATGAAATCTTCCGATCGCATATGCATTTACAATAATGATGATCAAAGCAGCTGTACGGCAAGCTCTGTCAATATTGGTTAAACAAATACAACCTCAAATGTTTAATTATAGTAGTCACCTTTCGGTGTAAGGACTATATTGGTTAGGACGTCAATCAAATCGTGATCAAGGAAAAGGTATGGTGTTAAACATTGACAATAAATAAAAAGGAAAATATTCGAAAAACAAGAGAAAATCGAAATTTAGGGCGAAAAAGCTTTTACAAGAATCACTATTACGCCGTAAAGGTGTTTTCGTGGTTTTTTCGCCAAAAACATTATGGCGAAAAGTTGTTGGATAAATGTGTAGGTGGCATGTAACATTAATAAAAGTGAGAATACATCACACCACGTGTTAATATAGTGTCATTTTTATCAAATAGTAAAAATGTAATTTTTGTTATTAAACCAATTTTCGGCATGTTCAGTAATTGAACGGAAAATTTTATTTATACATTTTATTGATTTTTTTTGTTAATATTACGCGTCACACGAATGAAAGGAAATATCTTTTACTTATATTTGCGCTGTCTGTCTTTTTCTTCTTACAAATTGAATAGATTTAGGTTATTTTGAAAATTAATGAAGCATTCATTTACCAAATTATATAGATTTTAAACAGAAATAATTTCAATACATATGAAATTATTTTTCCTTTGTAGGGTGACAATATGGCTTTAGTTTGATAATTAAGAATAACGTGCAAAGTCGTTTATTATCGCATGACCGGTATAGTTAAATATGTATAATAGATAATGAAAAAAGTTGTACGTAGATTAACAACGCATGTATCGATGTGGTGGAATGTTGAAGATTCAGATAATGAAATCAGAACATTTGAAAGGGTGAAAAATAAGAAAGATCAACCGTTTTACTTTTAAGAACATAAAAAAAACATCTCAATACCTTTAGTCCTCGCTTAAAGAATATTCAAATACCATTCAAGAACACGCTGTGAAAACAAAAAAAAAACAATTTCTGAATAAGATGATTAATTAAGTTGATAAAATACTATACAACGAAACTGTCAAGATAATCGTACCAAGGGGAGAACTTTAGATCCTTAATAAAACATTTAACTTGGGACACGAAGTTGAAAACAATAAGATAACATACCTACGACCCGTTGGCTGATAACTGAAACCACGACTTGCATCAATTGACCAGGAGCACAAAAGCACATATAACAACGTAGACAGACAAGGTGTGTTTAATTATTCATGTCGTTGAGTAACTGTTTGATTTATGTTTACGGAAATAAAATTCATTAAATACGATAAGATTTCAATTTAACGCAGTTAATTTCACTTAGAATACTAAGCATTTAATAAATACAAAAATGGACCGTCGAATTTCAGGAAAATAAAACTGCATTTCGGTCAGAATGAATTCAATTTACTATTTTTTAAAAATAGTAAATTGAATACCAAAGGATAAAATATTAAGCAAAAGATGTCAGTTGACATGGCGTCATTTACTAAACAAATTAGCAAATGAATATAAAATTATAGAAGTCATATTTGTTAGTATGGCTTTACTGTTGGAATTTATAAAAATTGGTTAAAACTATGATGAAAAATCTCACTGAAAAATAATATTATTGTTAAAATAATCATCGATGTAAATGCATGAAGTTTTTATTTCTTTGGAAAATATATAATAAGGAAAATAAAGAGTCTGTTATGATACTTATATAAGGATTTCCTATAAGATGTATTTGGATCAGAAGAACAACGACTAAATGTGTATACAATAATCTTTATATATAAACAATGAAGTCGTTTACAATTTGTTATGTGTATAGATTATAAAAAAAAACATAGCGAAACCAAAATAGATTCAGTTAATGACTGAGCTAGGAAGGCCACAATGGTTGTCACATGCACGTCGCATGAAATATTGCTGCGAGACATCGTAAGTGGCCACACGGGAAATGTTCCCGCATGTTCTTTCAATGAGTTGGAAGCTAGTTGCTTAACGTGACACAAGAGAAGCCTGTAAAAATACATAATACCTTTTTTATAACATTTTTGTTTCACGATGCACTTTTTACGTTAATAAATCAATATAAAATTCTGCTTGAATAGTAATCATACTAATCGTTTTGGTGTCAGTTGGCATTGAAATAAAAATAACATTTATCTTAAATACTCATAAGATTTATAGTGTACATATACATAATTGATGGAGAAATGACAATATATATAAGTAGTTTCAACAATTCAAATTTGGTATTGAAATAACATCAAGCAACTTTCAATATCAACATCACAATAATTTCACTTAATTTATGTAATTGTTTAAGAAGAAAAATATTACGTGACAACAAATAACATAGTTTGCGAGGAGAGATAGCAATCAACGTATTACCATTTTAGTGTCTACACCACCCACGCCGTGATTTAAATTATGGGTGACGATCTTTCATGTTTTGATCAAGTACATATAATAAATAGTTTAGTAGACAATATGTATGATTTAGTCAATTCAAATGTCAGTTAAGGAAGCTCATAGTACCGAGTGTAAAACAAAAAAAGGTATTTTAACGAACAATAAATATAAATCTTATTGAAATTTAAAATCCACTACGTTGACTACTGAATTCATTCGAAATAAAGAGTGCCGAGTAAACAAACCGCAATTTGAATATTCTTAGTACTAAATGTATACACAAGTACTGATCTGTAATGTATGTGTATCACGTGTAGACATTTTATATGCTCTTTAAGTGTACGACTGGAATACAGAACCAGTCACATAAATTCGTTATTATCAATAAAAGTTTACTTTACATTTGCAGCCATCAGCATAATGTGATGCATGTGTAACATGTGACGACAATACTCCGAGCTTTTACCCAAATGTAAATAGCGTCATAAAAAGCTTGCGGCAGTGATGGAAAACTGCAGAATCCCCCTCAGGTAATCATCAACATTGAATTATATTGAGTCGTTTCCCCCGAATTATGGTAAATAAGAGGCACAAAAAAAGAAATGGCTAACCATAAACACAATACTGCTATATATTTATTTAGATTTTTCATATCGCTGATAGCAGCTTTCATCAAATGATTAGGGCAATAAACATTCAATGCAAAAACGTATAGCTATTAATTGAACAGAGTTTCAAGAAAATTGTAGAACCTGATCACACAGATTCGAAATTTTTGATATATCATTAAAAACGTGGATTGTAGTTAAGTAATAGGGATTTTAGTTGTCTTAAAAAGAGTGCTAGTTAATCCGCATTAATGTAAGGTAGAATAAAGATGGTAATAAAAATAAAGTTTTGTTTGCGTTTCAACAAGATAATTTTAGTATTGTTAAAGTAAAATTATTTTTTTACGCTGGAATCAACCAAAATAATATTATTTTTATGCGGATTTACATACTCAAAATTAACTAATTAAGCACAGTCAACAGCTCGCGATGATCGAAACCGAACAAGATCTTTATATTATTAAAATGTAGAAACAATACTAAACATCGTTTTTTTATTAAATTTTTATGCTTTTTCAGGTAAGACCTTAAAAGTTTTGTACTAAAAATCGATAGACTTACTTTATAGTTTTTATTTATTTATGATATCAACTAAATGTGCTTGATGCGATTTCAATGTCAAATTTGAATAGTTGAATCGTTATAGATTTTTTTTAAATTTAAACATATTAATTATAAAAATTTTCAAATATTGTCTAATAACTTTTATCCTGATCAGGATGATAATAAATACTTTTATAAAATTTACGCGATAATTATTCATTCATGTGCTAGAAAGTTATTTATGAGAAAAAGAATTAATTAAGGTTTTGAGGTTTTCTGAAGTAAAATTATTTTGAAATGATCGTGTATTTATTATTTTCATTTTAAAAATTGAGAATGACCCAAAAATATACAGCTTCAAATAAATAGCGTTTTGTAAACGAAATCGGTACTGTTACTATCACCCCTTGAAATGAAATGTACAAGCTTTGTGGTAAAAGGTTCGTGGAACGCCAGTATGTAGCAGCGACTTTAAGACATCATAATAAATAATTGTATAATATCTCATCCCATTGCGGTTCAAATGAGGTAAAAGTTTTTGATGTTCTACATAAAAAATAAAAACAATTTCGAGATATAGAAAAGGTGTTATTTCTCTGAGCTTATGCGGACAGACGAGAGTTTCAAAAGAACGACACATAAAATGAAATCGCGCACAAACTTGGATAAAGCATTTTTTGTGTAAATTTAATTGGCCGGTGTTGGTGGCTTTCCTTTGCCTCCCTCGCGGATGTAGATTCTATGGAATAATTCGCTTTTCACGACGTTTGTGTCTTTGTTTCGAAGAATTTATATATTTTTTTATACATAATATGACAGGGTTTTCGGATAATTCTTATTAATACATTATAAACATGATTTGACATTCCGTGTGTGTCAACACTTAAAAAATGATGCTTGAAGAATAACTTTGTAAAGTTATAAGCTTTCACTTTTAAATTATGAACTGTCCATTCTTGACAGAGAAATTCTGTATTCGTAAAGAAACACAACTTTTTGAATTCGATGAAAAAAATAATAAAATCATATTCGCGTGCATGTTTCAAGTGAAAAAAAAAAATTTATATCTGTTCAAAAATATAAATAAGAATGTCACAACTAATTAGAAGGTATGTAAACCTTAAAATTGGAGTATGAATTATATAAAAAATACATTGAACGGATAATTTTTCATTGAAAATACGGCATTCACCTTTTGTCATGAGGTGGTTTTAAATTTATTAGCACATATCACTTTTTCATTTTATCAATATATTTTATTTAAATGGTGAGATATTCATTTCAAATTAAGAGATATTTTTTAAAAATGCTGAACTCAAAGCACAAGTAAAGTGCAAAAAAAGAAAGAAGTAATATATGAAAAATGAATAACTACTAAATAACAAAAAAAAGAGTCGGATATTCGGAAATGTCATATTGTATCTTGAATCACAGCGACGTCATAAATAATAAAAATCCAATAAAGAGTTTTCTTCTCCGACAAACGTAAATATCTTAAATAATAGATAGAACATATTTCAAGTGGGTTACACAGTAGCAATAATAAGAAACAATTTAAGTTGGGAAGTAAAAATTTACTTTCATTTTTTATAGTGTAAATATAACATCTTTCCGAAGTGAAATGAAACATAGCTTCTACTTAATATAAATTTTGGGACGCTGAATTTTTTATCCGTAACAAAGAGTATGAGAATAAGCTTCTATGGTTGAAATTGAGAAAAACGATATGCGAACGACTTTACCTAATGAATGATTCGCGAACTGTGACATGTATGGTGAAAATATTGATGTATTGAGACATCGACATATAAGCGTGCGAGTAATCTGTGGAATGGACATGACCAATATAAAAAAAATATTCAACCTTTATTGCGATCTGTAAAACATATTTTATAAAATACGTATGTATTCTAAGATATGCCCGTTTTCACCCAACTTAAAACCTATCATGCCACAAGTATTAATATATTTGTATTAACTATTAAGCCTTTCTCTGCTGAACTGCATAAAGGATATTTCAACACCGAATACTCAGAAGGATTAATATCAGGACATAATATACAATATTTCAACACACAAATTAGATTGTATACACAAGTTTTATATTTATAAGTATCAAATGTCAAAACAATGCTATAAGCTTTCAGTTGAAGAGTAATACGCATATTAATAAAAAAATAAGGCTGCCACTTTAATAAAGAGATCTTCTAGAATAATATATGAATTCATCTGTTGAGTCTCTGTGACATATAGCACTGTGGCGCTTATATGAAAATTAAATACTCCGCGCTTATTTATGTGCTAAATTATTAAGTTAAAATTCGTGTCCAAGTATATATTTTTCCAATTTGATTACATAAATTTTATTTATATTATATGGCGTGGAGCTAGAATATAATTAAAATGAAACTCCGGTATAACAGCGCTGCGCTGCGGTGGCGTTATTGGACGTTAACGCGAAATTTCTTGGGCTTAGAGTTATGGTGGTTACGACATAATACTTGCCATATTATGGGGTGCACAGAGAAGGAGTGAACCTTTAAAAAATTAATGATAAAGATATTTTAGGTAAGCTCAATCTTCACGCGTAAATGATAAGTTTTAGCACATAATAACATAATAAATAAAGGAATGGCACATTTAAATTTGCAATAAAATAAACTATACAAATATTTTTCTAGATGTTTTGAATGTAAAAAAGCTGTAATGCATTCTTACATTTACAATTATTCTTGAGTGTTTATTGTTCGTATAAACTTCTTCATCATATAATACCGTAAATTGTATTAATTTTCTACGACAAATATTCGATATATATTAGATAAAGCAAGTTTAAAAATAGTTTTATGTCTATATATGTCGCTTTATTGACGTAGTTTTGGCTATGAAAAAGCATCTATCCTTTAAGAGCATATTACATTAACTCGCCAGAACTATGGCGTCTCCCTTTAAAATCACTTCCGACCTCTTTTCCGAAAACGCTTAAGGCCTATGAGGGTCGACAAATTAGATATAGGAATCCATTATCCACTACGACCATCCAGCTCGGGACGGCAAAATCAATCACTGCAGATTCAGCGTTCTAGAGTCTACTAAAGTGACCCGAATTTAATTCTCTTGTCTGCAGCGATTCGACGGTTGAAACTCACGAGTTTGGGATAGTTTTATTAACTCTATCAAATCTTGGGTTTGGCTCTACGTCACAGTAATGTTTAAATGATTTTTTTTATTCTTCTTCAACATTTTTCGAAGCGATTTATGGTTAGGTCTCTTTTCTGATGCTACTTTTAGAAAAAGGTTTTTTTGGTTGATATGACGGTACTAAAGGAGTAGGTGAGTGATTGTAATTTTTCTTTGTTGATCAGTATATTTCTCAAGCCCGATATAAAAAATTTCAACTCGGAACGTGGGCTCGAAACTAACAATAAAAGTTATTATGACTATATCACTACTTATGATAATATTATTTACTAGTGTAAACAGAGAACAACTGAAGCGAATTAATTAAACAGTTGAAAGCCGCTTGTTAAATATGAAATGTAATTTAAAATTACTTAAGAAAATAATCTATGATTACAACATATGTTCTTTTCTCAATGTAAAATGAGATAACTGCATGAGCTGTGAAACAAAATAAGACAGTAAAAGCTATATCTAACGATGAAAGTTTAACGGCGACAAAAAGCACAAAACATTGAAATAATTGTAGCTAATTCCAGATGGCAGTGAGCCAAGTAATTTGTAGGATAAACTCGCTATTAATGCTCTCATAAATATGCATATTATCTAAGCCGATGCCGTTATTCAAACCCCATAATATTTTGTAGTATTACAAAGCGTTAACAGTTTAAAAGGGCCACTTATTCTGTAGTTTCTATATTTCAAGCGACACAATCGATATAAATTATGACGAAAGTATATCCTTGAGAACAAGAATATAAATGGGTTTATTGGACGTGTTACCTTTTAAACAAAGGTGCTTCCGGAGTTGTAATCTTTTTTGTTGTAATATTGATATTAAAATAACAGGACGAAAGTAACATCTTATTTTTCACGGAGATTTTTTTATGAGATATAGTATATTTTATTGTATTTTATATTGGCTACATTTTCTGAGTTAAATATGGCAAAAAAGTTTTTGAAGTTTATAAAAAGCAATATTTCAATAGGCCAAAAATAGCTGTGTGATTTCTCACCGTAATGTTTCAAAAAATATATATATGCTAAAAAACGAATATTTCGACATCGATTAAATAAAAAAAGGCATTGAAATGATGTTGATTTCTTAAGATGTGAAATAAAAATATTCTATTACACTTGTGAAAAATACAAATTTTATACAATAAACTTCATATGAAATATAATAATTGTAGATACGTGATAAATTTTAAAATAGTGATTACTTTTGAATAATATAAAATTGAAATATGATTAGTATCTATTAGGAGTGGCAACTAGCACATGCGAATGTTATTTTGAATTGTTAAAACCGTGTACACTTTCAAATGTTTTGTCACTCACAACCGGGCTTTGCCTTTTGACATATTCAGGAATTATGTGATACGAATGCAAAAGAATTGATTGAATGTAAAAAATTGCATCGCTTATATACATGAGGAATATCATAGAAATAATTTTGATAACTGCTGCTTTGATTCTAATGACAAGCAATTTTGGAAATGATGATTATATACAATACAGCCTAATGAGTTTTTAGAAAAAATCAACTACTATCAAACCAAAATTCGGAAGTTTATTATTTAGATACCCACTTATTGTAAGTGAAAAGATTCAACAATTGAATTTGATATTGAAATTCTCTCAAGCACTCTCAATTGATATAGAAAAAAACATGTACATTTAGTGTGTTTTTTATGAATTTACGCGGTTTGAAATCAGGGATGACATTTTTTTTATAAAACACAAATTATAACGTAGTAACTTGTGAATTAAGTGAACCTTCAACAAATTTTTGCCATCGAACATAAATGATAGAACCATTAAGATGTCACCGAAGAATAATGGTGAGTAAAAAGTCTAGAAAAGATTATTTACGCCAGTTATTAAACTTTCAAAGAGCAGTAAAATTTTCAAAAGTCAGAATCGCAATATTCTTAAAACACTAAAATATTAGAAAGCCATAAATCGGATAACGTTGTGAACGGCCCACGTTTAACCTTTAACTATAAAATGCCTTTGGTTAAATTTAGCTCAGTAACAAGACAAACAAATGCTTTAGCGAAAGAAAACTTTACCGGCGTAATTCAAACACGTAATGAGATGAAAACGTAATAAAACTTAAGGTCACAGTTTCCTGTATTCGTACGAAAGTAATCTATTGCAACAAATATAGTCAATCTTTTTGTTCCTGACAAAACACAAGATTAAGATAAAATTTCAATAAGTTTTTTACATGTGCATGAGGCTTGATTGTAACATATTCAAATAAAGGATAAGTTATAGTAGCGCATAAACAAATACGAATAAGATAATTAATTGAAAATATGTAAATTATTTATATCAATTATCAAATAAATAACTATCAAGTGATTATAAGGAACAGAGACATTCGATTCTCGAAGTCTCCTAAGATTTAAAGTAAAATATTTTATCTTTCTTATTTATGCTGCTATTAAAAAATATGCTTATGAAAAAGCTGCACACACACACTACAATACGTAAGGTTGAGGTAATTTTACGACACTCTTATACTACAAATAGACTGAACAATTTGTAAGTATATTTCTATTCGTCATTTTTCCATTAAGTCAAATAACTTAAAGGTAATTTTTAGAATGTCAATCATAAGGCGCCGATATAAACGTTTCCAAAAATGATTCACATTAGTTAGCGTTTCAAGTTTAAAGCATACATAAAATAATTGTCGTAAAGTTAGAATGCCACAATCTCAGGGAATATTTTTTCTTACTTGACGTCTTAACCTGAGTGAGATTTAAATATATATGTCTAGCGATATACTGAAGAAATAATTCACATTACATATAGATTCAGAAGTTTATCATTTCGTGATGAAATTCGGCGTAAAATTGCGAAGCCACTCGTAAAATATGACGACATAAAACTTTGATACGTTGTCGTTAAAGCTCGAAGTACTGGAGTGAAGGAGGGCACAAAGCGACGGAGTTTAAACACCACACTGACAAAATATTGAAATTTAGTATAAAAGCATGTTAAACATTTTAAAGGTGTATGGCATGATATGGAATGCCTCCAGCTGCGTCAATTTCGTGATGAGAGTGGTTGGCTGCCGTACAGGCGTTTTTATCTCGTGTCATGGCCGAAGCAACTAACTCCAATACCAAACCAAAATATCAATTCTTTACAGCTAAGACAAGTCTAGATGAGCGATTTTGTCTTGGGATTGAGTTAAATTGTCGTCCTAAGGCAATATTTTACTACGATGAATAACACAATTGATTGCTTTATCTGCAAATAAGCTTAAAAACGTAACGACGTATATTTTTGACTTGTCGGATTTAGCATGGTTAGATTCTGAAGATCTAATTTTCTTTCTCAAGCAGGTCCCCCAAAACAAACAACCAGATTATGGATTACAAAAAAATAAAAAATAAATTGTTTCTTGATCAGATGTATTGAGCAATTAAATTTATAATATTAGTAAAAACTTCGATATATATTTTTAAATATGAATTGTTACAACTTTGCACGATTCCACACGTGTGTTACTAACAACCCGGGTTTCGCCTTTCGGCATCTTCAGTTTTGCTGCATCCGTGTGATAGAATGCGTAAAGATGCCGAAAGGCGAAACCCGGGCCGTTAGTGACAAGACATGTGGAATCGTACTAAGATGTAACAATTTAAATTCCATCAAGCACTTTCAGTAGATATAAATTATGTGTTTTTAGCGTAGCGATATACATTTTTGTAATCATTAGCAATAAATACACAATGGTCGGAAAGGACATAGTTCATTGAAAGTAGATTAAAACTTGTACTGTATTTGATCTCGTTGTCCCAGTTGGTATATGTTTGTTTAGTTCGTCTTGAGACGCTATTCTATACCAGATAATTATTTTATACCCATGATTTTCGTAAGGGTGATGCAGAAAAGCTCTTTCACCGCATTGTAAAGAATGACATAAAATTAAAGTCGAAGGAACTGTATGCGCAAAATCTTAATCTATAACAGGTTATGAACACTGCGTTTTACTGCAAATTCGTTCTGGCACGTGAGTGAGCCATATTTTTTCCCCAATATGAAACATTATCTAATCACTTAGCGTCACCAGTCGCTACTGAAATATATCACATGCCTTAGTAACTCTCTTGACATAAACGACTCTTCAATGATATAGGCAAAGTTATGTGAAGTAAATACGCTTAATGGATAGACATTGGTGACACAAAGTTACCTTGCCATATTTCGTACATCATGTATGGAGATTTATGATACACTTTCGGAGATTACTTTCTATAATACACAAAACACTTCATGGCTTCAGTTATTTTTAAATGTAGAACGCTAGCGCTGAGCAATTCGACAAAAGCTTTGGAAGCAAAAGAATTAAAATAAAAAGCATACAACTTCTAATTATAATTTTTTTCATTTATTAAATAAGCAATTTCTCTATGAATCAAAGACTGCTACCGTATATATATTTCTATTAATTGAAAATGTTCTTTTGTAACCGTAACTCGCCATATTTTTAATAATGCAAAGTATATGCGTATTAATTAAAATTCGAAAATAAGCATTAGAAAAATACATGTTGAACCTATAAAATATTTACATAAACAATAGCTTTCTTATGACGTAAATGGATGTGTTCGAAAACTTCGTACACTAAAATATATTGATTCTATTTATTAACTGAGCTTAGTTAATTCGTGTCATGAAATGATCAACTTAATAGAATTAGAAGATTTAAATAAGCATTATACAAATGCATCGGAATAGATTAGGCAAACGACAATTTATTGTACCTCTTATTAATTCCCTGATAAATTATTGCAATTGTCTCGTGCAATAAATAATACACCGCGAAAGCTAAGCCCAGATTATCAAAAGTCACAACCGAAAATGAATATTGCCAGGGATTAACGAAAACCACGCTAAAACCAATAAACCTTTAACCGTATAGAATTCAACCACGGCAAGCATGATACAAACACATTTCCGGAAATTCTGTTAAGGGATAGCAAATGTTATATTTTGTTTGGAATATACCTTTAGTATAATATATATCAAGCATACGGTAAGATAAATAAGTGTGTATGTATCGTTAATACCAAATATGTCTGAAAGGAAAACCGACAAATATGTGGAGTATTGCAAATGAAGCAAATTGATTACGACAACGATGTATAACATAATTGGAATGTTGCAAAGATGTTTTTTTATAGAAAATCTCACTCTAAAATATTTCACAGTATGTACAATCTGTTTGCCATCATTATACCCGATGAATAAACTAAATTGCTATGAACTAGTTGCAACCGTTTTAGTCAAGTATCTATCAAGGATGCAATTATTATTTTTTATTTTAATATTTTAAGTTTTTACTCGACTCAATATTGCAAAGTAGCGCATTGACTTCTATTTGTAAAATTATTTATGATTTACTTTTTGAATTGAATGGAATAACTGCACTCAAAAATGATTTTCAAAATACACGTTTAAAATTGTTTTCTTTGGTATAATTTTCAGATATTTATGAAAAGACAAAACAAAAGGAGCAAAAAATGTAGGAAAAGAAAACCAAAAGAAAATTTGGAGAGAGCCGTGGGATCGCGAAATAAAAGGCAATAAAGAGAACATCCAGCGAAAAGCCCGAGGGCCAAAGCATGACGGATAAAAATCATACAAGTGGAAATAAAACTGTTGAGGTCCCGCTGACAGCAAAGAACATATAAGAAGTTCATTTTTTCGCTTCAAAGTAAACTATTCAAGACAACGCAAATTAAAAAGAAAACATTATTTTCAAATGAAATTACACTGGCGGCATTCCCAAGAAAATTGCAGAGATATGATAGAGAATTGAGATTACGCTTCTGTGATAAGTTTAAAATTTAAATATTTTCTTTCTTTTGTTTTTTTTTTATTAAATTTTAAACAGTGAGTTAGCGTTTGCTTTTTCAAATGATCAAGTTGGCAAGTCTTTTTCGTCAAATTATACTATTATAAAAGCAAAATGATTACCTGAAATGAATTTATTAAGATATTTGTTTTCAGGCCGAAAACCGTAGTGGAAATTTATTTTTTGGTGATTCAATTATTATAAAACAGTCAGGACGTCACTTATCAATGCATACATAAAATCATTTAACCGCACACAATTAATTTATTAGATATTTTGGCAATATTTTTATCATGAAAACAATTAGACAACAAGTATCTAAAAATCTTTAAATTCCTTTCATCATATTTTACGATGTCAATGCTTTAGAGAAAATAAGAACGTGAATAAAAAAAGTGTTTATACATACATACATTGTAAATAAATGTTTTGACAGAATTGCAATATTCGTTTAAATTTTCCACATCGGCGTCAGCAAAAATATGTTGCGATTACATGCATGCATTAAGCGACCGAACTCTAATAATAGAGGAGACACAAATTGAACTGATATTAATATAATAATTACAATACTATTGAGCCTGTAGCCTGATAAAAAATATGTGTAATTTGATCTATAACATTACACGGTAAAAACCGGTAGAAATTTCAATACAGTGTAGAGCAGGACTGTTGACTTTTATGTTATAGTATCATTTTTAATTTATCTATAGGCAATTAGAATTAAATAAGTTACATTTTTTAACAATAATTTATATGATTCTCAATTGTATTCTAAATATCTTTCATACTCTGTTAATATATGTGAATTATTTATGTACATTTAATTCCTTTACAAAACTGACTTTAACGCAGTTTTAATTCTGAGTAAATTGTTTCGTATTTCTAAGAGGTCCATAAAACTATATTTAAGACGTTTTTGTAATGATATATTATATAATAATTGTGTTGTATATTAAATATGTGCGAGATATTGTCATTGTTTTTGAACCGTATATTCTGTGTGACTGACCATTTTTAAGAGTACTTTTTAAATAAAATTCTTTGTTAAGATTTACATGTCATACTATAATAATGTTAATTCAATTAAGTGTGGGAGAAGTATTAGAAGAATTGCAAGGATGAAAGATTAAGGAATTTATTTAAATCAAGATGTTAAGGAGAAAGAATTCTTCAAGTCAATTTATTGATTTCAACCGTGGATAACTTCGTAAATATTTATGTTCTAAGGTTGGAAATCATCTAGTGCACCATGAACATATTAATGCCAATATCGAATTATCGACTTAGACAATTGTTGGGACCACATAATAAATACAGTTAGAAAAAAGTTGTTTATATTCGGCACGGTGTCAAATAGCAATGTATTATAAATATTATGATAAAGTAATGTATGGCATCATTATGAGAAAAATATTTGTTTAGAAAGTAAGACGTCTCATAAACATAAAATATCAATAAATAATGAAATGTATCACATGTAGATTAATCACTTGAAAAAAAAAAAAAATTTATATATGTTCAAGAGATTAGTAATCTAAATGGCAATAAAAAGATAGTTTTGATTCAAGTATTTTCGAGAAAAAATATTCCGAGTGACAAATAGTCGCAATTCTATAAAAAAAACTCACCACACCGATTCGCCTAAGGCTGTACGAAAAAGCACCCTATCTCAATAACAACAATCTGAAAGAAAACCCCCATGTTTTATTGTTGTCATCCTAAGATAACAAAACTTGGAAAACAATTTTGTTGTATGATAAAAGATAAAAAAACATACATGTATATAATATCAATTGTATTGCCTTTGACATGAAAATTAGTGGATATAAAATTATCATAGATTTTTTCCATGATAGGATAGGTTTCGAACTAGCGAATAAACATGAACGGTTTGCTAGTGAAAAAGACAATTGAACATAGGCAGATATACAATAATGAAATGCTTAATAAATATTTAGTTTAAGAACCGTTTGAAATTTGATTTTACACAGTTTCTAAAATAAATATATTTTCCGAAATACTTTTATTATTAAATTTTAAGTGTTTATAATTACTATTTGAATATATAGGTATAAATTAAGATAAAGAATATGATATTCTACAATTTGATAACCAATGAAAAAATCTTTCGATGATTTGTGTTTAAGCACTTACTAATATCAGTTCAGAATTATAAATCTATTCCAGAGCAAACTTTTCTACCAAATAAATACCATTTTTTGTTATTTTTTATAAATATAAGGCTATTTAATAAACGATAAGAATTAATTATTTTCAATTTCAGAAAAAATATAATATATGTATATTATAAGAAATCATGTAGAAAATACGTTTTTATACACTTTACTGACAAAGGTTTTCCACACAATGTAATTAACTTAAACAATACTTCACTCAACTAGTGGATAAATATATCATCGATTGTTATTATATATTGGCGATGGCGTTTGTTTTAGTACTTTCAGAATTCAGGATACACTTTGTTTTCGACAAGGTATAACCGCTACATTATAAAACTTGAAATGGGATCGAGCACACGAATATGAATCTAGAATGAGAGTATGCTTCCTCTCTTTCACTATGCGGTTTCACAGCATTGTGAACTGTTCGCAACTTTCACAGGTTTAGCGTAAAATAATACGTGGAAAATGCTAGCAATTTCGCTTAAGCCGGAACGAAGGTAGGTATTTAAAAGGTTTTTCACACTCAGTATAAACAAAGGAGTGGTGCATTACGAGATATAGTAAAATGCTTATGAAAATCATGAGTAGTAAATAAAACAACCAATGTAAGCATATTTTTTTAATCTATGAATTTTTCATATTTTATGGAAAATAGCAGGTTATTTCTCAGTGTACAGAGTATTACTGACTGCACGCGTATATATCACCACTGCAGTACAGCGAAGAAGTCGTAAAATTAAATAATCTTAAATAACTTCTATCACCATTGTCAATAAATTATATGTTTGATGTCCTTTCCGGAATGATTTTGTGGTTTCCGGAATTATTTGAACTTTCAAAAGGCTTCGATGACATCAGAACAAGTCTACCTCATCAGTTAAACATTTTATAATAGTTTACATTGTAAAATAATAAAATAAGGCGAATTAACAAGAAAATCGTTGTATATATATATGTATATATAACATACATAATTTATTTTTTGAGTGTCTGACGTTGAATGCATATATGTCATAAATGTGTTAAAATTTCTAAATTCGAAACTATGGTGTGACAAAAAATATGGAAATGTACCTACCTTTGGCGATCAAACATTATACTATATTTTTTGTAATATGTATGCCTTAAATATATTTATTGAAATTTGGGTGCAAAATATACGTAGATTTAGAAATTTACTAAAATAAACCAACCATACAAGAAATATAATCTTTTGGTAGCAAAATACATCCATCAGATGAGAAAATAACGATTTCATTTTGAGGTATTATACAAACACATCAAGAAAATTGCTAAAGGACATTTAAGTGTATTAAAAAGGGAAGCGGTGTCATCGAGACATAAATGTTTTGATAACTTCCTCCGAACAGATGTCAGCAAATATTGACTTCCAGGAATCAAATAAAAAAGTACGTGAATACAAAGCGTGTAATAAAAAGAAAATACAAGAGAGAACATGATCACAAGTTGAAAGAAGCCATATCCAAAGCATTTGGAGAGGCAGAAGAGCAACCCTCTTCATATCAGGTTTGTCATAAAAATTGTTTGGATTTCAAATAAAACGGAAGTAAGAATTACTGAGACGGAAATATAGGTTCAGTGGGAATCACCGCGCTCAAAAATTTATTTTACGGAAAGAAACCAAATCGATGGATGACCGTAAAAGTAAATAATAAATGATAATTCGGGTAAGGATTTTCCATCCTTTGATTTACATGTCGTATTTTTCCCAATTTACTTCCGTTTCCGTATGGCGTAAACAGTTGTGGGAATGATATTGATGTAAATTAAAATGATTTGGGATTGGATAGAAACATAAAACAAGTTAAATATAGCCAAATATTATTTATAGTTCTGCAAAAGTTTAATATGGTTATTGATGTAAACAATTTGATTTATTTATAAGTTTATGGCATCGTCCGAACTTTGTTCAAGCAATACAAATCTTAGCTATACATATTGTTTTAGATGAGATAGGCAATATAACATCGTTTTGTTTATTAATTCCAGATGTAATGAAGGCATGTGTATATTTAGTGTACTCTTTTTTGAATTGATCTCATATTATATATAAAAAAAGAACTCTAAATATTCATAACCCGGGTTATTATTACAAGCTCCAATTTCATTTTTATTGATTGATTGAAATGGCATTCCCTGGGTAGAACTCCATTATAACACGGTGAAAAAATAGCAATGTATTTTAGTTCTACATTTTTTTGAGATATAGTTGATAGCTATTTCGGCTAACATCGTCAGAACTATGCTTAAAAGAGCATTTGCTTATCTATATATAGCTGTGTAGAAAAGGTATTCCATTTTTGTTTATGTAATACGAGCACATTTAATGAAAATTTGTATGCGTTCAAGAATAATTATAGTGACGGAGCGCTGAAATATATATTTAAATTACAAATTATACAAATTATTAGAAATAATTGCGGTGATCATTCATTAAGATTCTAACATAATCCTTGTAAAAAAATAATAATTTATACGTCTAATTGCTACCAGAGACAAATCATTAAAACAGACGAATTCAATAATAACTGAACTGTAGCAGTGACATCTGTCTGCTGTTGGACGACAGAGAAAATATCTATAAATAATTAAACACAATGGTTGAAAAGTTTTCGAGCAGAATCGTGTCACATCAATTGATAGAAAGGGAAAAACCCGTCAACTTTTCAACAAAACAATTCAACCTGTATATAGAATGACTTAGCGATAATGTACAAAATATCGAATACATTAAAACGATAGAATAGTTTCACGTATTTGAACATCATCTTAAACATTTAGATTCACATCTATATTGAATATAAAAATGTCAAATCTTGTTTGACGAACCTTCAAAGAATTTCAACGTAGTATTATTATATGGAGAAATAAAATTATTTCATATTTAGTTTTTCAAGAAACCGAAAAATCGTCGAACAAAGACACAATTTTGAAAAAAAAGTGTGATAAATTATTTCACTTTTATCTAATGTTGCTCATTATACATGATGTTAATACAGTAAACAATTACATGAGTCTTTATGAAAATAGTTGCAATAACACATAACTTAAGTAATATTAAATAAAATTAGTCAATGAAAAAAATATTTTTTTACTTTTAGATTTTGAATAAAACCGGGAACACGCTGTAGTGTGTACACAAACATTTAGCCCAGAAGTTGTTTGACGAAATTAATAATTCAAAATCGAAGTTATTTTATTTGAATTCAGGCAGTTAGGTACTGGTTTATTTGTAAACTTTCGAAAAACGTTCAGCAACAAGAATATTCTACGAAGTTATAAACTTCCAGACTTTCAGAATTGAAGAAATTCTAGGAAAACGAATCGATCTTAACTATATTTATAACAACTTAGCTAACGATGTATCCAACATTAAGATATATTATAGACTGATAAGAATTATTTAGATTTATTGATCAAATTTGAAGTTTCTTGAAAAAAATCCATTATAATATAATAAAGATGACAAAAATATAAGTTCTACATGAATATTTGTCATGTTGTCAACGTAAATCTAGCAGCAATATTGTTTAACGGATAGACTTACTAAATCAAACTAAAAAAAAAAAAAAAATTAAAAACAAAATATATTTTTTATAAGTGATTTATTATTTATAAAGCTGAAAACACCATTGTTTGCTTAATAATTACTGTTTGTCACATGCATTAAATACATTCCTTTATATTGATACAACAATTTAAGACGGTCGGATAAATGAGTAATAACTCCTTTCATCCTTGGGCAGACCAAGGTCGATCCAAGGATGTTGACTATAATGCTCCAGATTGAAACGTCTGGAGGACAATACTTTACTTTTACAAATAAATAATATTGAAGACTTGTTTATACTATTAACTCAAATAAGTTGTCAAGAATAATCCATTACGAATACATATACTAATTTATTACGAAAGTTGCCAACACGTACGGTTGAAAGCTATAATATTGAATGTTAATTTAACCAATCTGTTTGCAATCAAATATTTGTGAACAAATAAATCGTGATCAAACACTTAGCCACGATCAAATAAATATTATGCAAACACTTGACCGCGATCAAAGTCATGAAAACCCCCGACAACAAACAGCTGGTAGAGTTCAGTAGGTACACAGCAGCATTAATTATTCTATAAGTTTTATCGGTTTTACTCCCCAGACCCCATATTACATACATGGTTCTGAAAGAAAATTATTGTATTATACAACTAATAAACTTCGAGCTAAATATTTTTTTCATCACTACGTCACATTGGTAAGCAAGAAATAAAATATATTTCTATTGGATAGGAACTATAAAGACATTAAAACATGTACTGAAAGTTTACAATCGTTGATTATTGATATACTTACACTTAAAAATATACCAAAACATAATTTATGATATCGACCGAAGGTGCTTGATGGAATTTCAATATCAAATTTTAATTGTTGCAATTTTGTACGATTCCAAATGTTTTATCACTAACGACTCGGGTTTCACCTTTCGGCATCTTCAGGCATTCTATCACACGGATGCAACAGAACTGACATAAAATAAACAGTTAGCATAGTGTATGTATTAAAGTTATTGATTACAGGAAAACACTGAATCCTAGGCAAGTAGTAAATTACAGCTAAAACAAATTTAACAATATCAATCTAATAATAATTAACTCAATTGCCTTAAGCAACGACGATATACGATGCTAATTGTTTATTTTACGTCAGTTCTGTTTGTTTGCATCCGTGTGATAGAATGCCTGAGGATGCCGAAAGGTGAAACCCGGGTCGTTAGTGACAAAACATGTGGAATCGTACAAAATTGTAACAATTCAAATTTGATATCGAAACATATTTAATAAATATTTTTACAACAATTTTAGGTCTGGCTTGACTAAGCAATAAATGTGTTTCGTCCCGACATCAATCGGTTTGAATATATGCATAAAACCTCTAATATAACACACCCTACTCACTTCCAAAATTAAGCTTATGATATTGGTACGCCAAGGTACTGTCATGTAAAAGTTTGTTTTATTACGAACACTTTTATCAAAGTGTGTGTAAATTTATGCTAATTTTCCACATAATAAACATGTTCTTCAGTAAATATGTTATCACGTGTAGCTAGTTTTATCACGACTGCGAGGAATTGAGGAAAACAATAAAACATAAATAACAATAAAAAGGACTCATTACCCAAAAGCACCAGACTGGTTATAAATTTACATTAAAATAAACGTGGAAGATTTGACCAAAAACATTTTTCATTAAAAAATGGGTTATATTTGGCAATGAACTGTATACACACAGGTGATTTCTCAGCGATGGCTATTTCGGAATCACTCTTATCGTTGTTTTACTAATTCCCTAGAGAAAACCTCGATTTTCATTACCCTGATAATTATATCATATATCAAGTTAAAGTATTGTGTTGAATTACTACTGTGATACTATGAACTAATCAGTTCGGGAGGGAGGGAAAATCAATTTTAGTATTATTCTTACGAACGTTATTCTGTCTGTATATTTATAAATGTTATTAAACAAACAGAGCGACGCTTCTCTCGCAAAGAACTAGAATAACGTCAGGATGGATAACACAAATTATTTCCGTAGGAAATGAAGTATCACCGGCAAGGTTTTCCGCAAGAGTGAATGCGCTCTTTCATAGGGGCGCACTTTTCCATCTACGACTTGCTATCTAGAGCCTGGGAAACGTTACTAGTCATTGACGCAACGTGTAAAAATAGATTTATATCCAATTTAGTCTCAGCAAAGAAACGATGCAGATTCACATTGCCTGAAAGGAAAGACGATTTTTTACAGTGAAGCCAAAGAGAAAATCGATTCTCCGTCTATCTTAATGATACGCAATCTACTCTTTTAAATAGTTTAGCGTTAAAAACCGGTTTATTATTTTCCGCATGAATTGAAACGAGTGGAGTCTCTGGACTTATAATATAAATAGTTATTTAATTTTATGAAATAAATCATTGCTTATAATTATAAAATTAATTTAAACAATAATCACAGAATTTGTGAACTATATTAAAATGAATGCTGCCACACTGATGTGAGAAAAAAACGCGTATATAAGATGTAATAAATAATATTGGATATGAACAATATATTCGGATTCCGTTACGGACAGTTTCATAAGTTGACTTGTATATGAAAAATAAAATTCTCCTAATCGATTATAAAATGTGCGGAGTTGGAATGATTAGCTAGCCGCTAATTGTACCATTTTAGAGTGAACATATTAGATTTTGTTTTAGGCACGTCATACATAAAGAATTCCAACGCCAAAAAAAAAATGACGATATTTTTTGAATCGCAGAGTTAATAACGTCATATAATAGAAAATTGTTTATTGGATCAAAAGTGATTTGGAAATTATAAGGCATAAGAGATATAACACTTTTAATTAAGTATGAAACATGACACATAGGAAAATTGATTAAGCCTGAATTATTTTAGCTATATTTGTTGAACGGCAAATGATGTTTTGAAAACGCTTTAACCGGATTCAGGCATTTATACATGAAACATTTTCAAAATGAATTGAATAAATTTTCGTTGCGGGGGAGTATATTATATGTGCGTTGTAACGAAAACGGTTTGCGTTTGGTATTAAACGAATTCGATTAACAATGCCAAAATTGAAATACGTACAATCAAAAGTGTTAATGTTAATTTATCCCCGCCGCCCAATTTCAGTTTTCATTTATTTTATACCGCCCGAGCGTAATTTTAATTGAATGAATTGCTAATTAGAAAGATTAATTTGCATTTTGTTTAAATAGTCAGGTCAATTCAATATAATTCACTCAGAGCCCTTTCGAAATACTAAAAAGCCCGAAATATTTCAATCTAATTTAAATAACCAGTGTGGGGTAATGTTATTGTTATTATAATAAAAGAATAATGCGTGGGATGTGGGATGCTTTAATTTAACGAATTATTTCATTTAGGCATTTAAAATATATGTTTTCAACATCGAGTAATATCAAAATATTTTTGGAAAACATACAGAACAAATTATAGTTCATTTAAGCGAACATTCATTGATAAAAGCATTATTTAATATAATATAACATTATAGAAGTTTTCAACTTAACAGAAAGAACTGTTCATTTACGACAATCTTATATATAATAATATCAGTTTTTTACGTGTAAAACAATATTGAAGATGTAAAATTTCAATGTATTAATAATATTACAAATAGTGTGTATTATATCAAATATGATTTGTTTAGTGTGTAAATATAATATTCAATAGTTCATAACATTCGACCCTATGTTTAAAAAATATCGATCAAATAATTGAAACAGTCGTCAGAGCTACAGGTTTTATATTACCCATTAATAGTGATAGATTTATGTCAGCTTGTCAGCAAGTATATATTATTACTTATAGCATAAGTTAAATGTATATTTTTTACAAAACTGATATACGGGTACTTAAAGTGGGTATTAAATTCATTGAGCGATATTCAATAAAATGTTTTTTTAAGAAATTAAATGTAAATGGAAATAAAAACTTTCTTCAGTTACGTGGAGGTTAGTTTCACACAATTTCACAAACACGTTTACTGCAGCTTAAGTTTAGGGTCAAAAGGGTTACATTAAAAGTTATGGTGCAGTAGGTAAAATAAATGTTGCACCCCGTGTCATCGTGTGTCGCCTTGTGTCCGATAAAACGTGATCGGTCTACGTTATCGTTAAAGCCAAAGATGGCCATCACGTACGCAACGTTACGTTTTATTTCACGTCCGAGGAGCTTCGGCGACACGTAGAAAACACCGCAATCGACATGGGCGTCATTTTAATGAGTTAACACGATGGCACTATTCTGGAATTCAAGTTTTCATTTTAAAGAAAACTATTACAAATAAGGTCTTATCGATTATAACTCAGAAAATTTATAACCAGATTTAATCTGAGCATGTTTTATGTAAAATGGTAAGTATAACCAAATAAACTTTATTTTGACTTTGGGCCATTTTCATAACTAAACGATGGCATAATTCATTTTTTTTAAATCCTGTTGTAAAGCAGTTAAATAAAATTCTATCATTTTGTAAGATGTTTAACAATTCAACTTTTAAGGTGTTACTATCACTTCATGACGTAAAGGCTAGACATTTTAAATAATGAAGGAGATTTTTTACTACTATTTTTACAATATATTTTATGATTATGACTGGTTTAGCTCATCGTGGGCATGATATACTGTAGAAATAGCACGAAACATCTGATTTACTATTAAAAAAATAACAATTCAGGTTACTTCCTATAAAAATATTTTCATTTTCTAAACTGTAATGCCAAAATAGGAACTAGAGTAAAGAATAGTTCGCAAAACTGTTTGGTACATGAATACTTAAGGAATTTTGAGTGAAGTATTGATGCATAATAATTTACTAAAAAAAGCTTAGGATGTGAATTGATTAAAACCTAAGTTGTATAATGGATATTTATCAAAACAATTCTCCCGCATTCACGAATAATATATTTTTATTAAATAAATCGTAACCACGACACGGTGAAAACAAAATTTACCGACTGCACTTTGCAGCAAAATTGAGAGTAACTTATTAATTAAGCTCACACTTCGAGGGATTTTTCGTTTAATAATAAATAACATTTCGTATACTTGATGAAACAACGTTATGTGCCTAATTTATAATAAACAAAAAAGCTATTCTCATTATCAGACTCGAGTAAATCATAAGAATTTTAATATGAAAAAGAAAAATAGTATTTGTACCCCATATAATAACACAATCAAAAATAAGGATAAAAATACGATTAATATAGTTTTTACGGAAAACAAGTCAGTTTTATCAAGTGAATTAAGTTAAGTATAAGATATCATGTATTATATAAATAAATTGAGATTAATTAAGTATGAGCAATATTAGGTTATCCTTGAACAATTAAATAGATACCTATATACAATATATTACAAGTTTCTTCTTCACATTTCTTATTATAGACAATTTTAATAACTATAATTAAATATTTTCAATTTAGAGAAACGAACGTGTGTCGATATGAGAAGAATACGATGCCGCGCGTGCAATATAAAACATTTATTTAAACCGGATCTGAGGGCACAACTACCTATGAAATAAAAAATGGGTACTGCCAAAAAAAACTCTTTTTCCGCTCCATATGACGCGATTGAAATTATCATTCGATTCAGGTAACATATTGTAGGATTAAGGTTACTGCGGAGGAGCAGGAAGGAAGAGTAACCCTGGAAAAAGTACTCAAAGCGACATTCCACTTGATTTAAGGTTCATATTACGAGGATATTGAGCAATTCTATACTATTTCTGATTAAATTTAGCCAGTCGTCATAGCTTTTTGTGAGAAGTGGATACGTAAACTAAATCTTTTCGACAAAATGTAGACATTCAAAATAAATTCTTTTGTCGGTACAGCGATGGAATATAAAATGATCGCACACTTTAAGTGTACTTAAGCAAAAGGCAAAAAAGGTTTTATAGGAAAAAGTCAATGAAGTTGATAAAATTTTCGTTTGAAAATAAATTTCCATAAACAAGAAATGTTTCAGCGCAGTAAAAATAGTCAATTTACTCAAAGTTTACGGCATAGCAGTTAAAAATCAATTCAAAAATATTTTACTGATCAACCGTTCATTTTATTTATTTATTGATACCTAAAACTTTCAAAATATTTTTTACAACACATATGAGCATATAATATATAGATTTATTTTACCGGACGTTTTTTTATAAGACATTCTGGAAAATTAGTAGATTAAACTGTTTTTTACGATGAGAGGAGAGTTGGCAACAGCAAAACTAAATGACTTGATGAAGATCAGAGGGATAGAAAAGAAATTTAGAGATTACAAACAGAAAAATCAATCGAATGAAAATGTGCAATCCGTGGCACATAAGTATTGTAACCAAAGTTTTTCGAAGGACTCAAAAAAAAATATTAACATAAGTACATATGTTTCAAATTAACATAAGTATAGAAAATTCGTGAAACGTAAAAAAATGCGTGTTCTATAGAAGAAAAATAATTAAAAGTTTGAGAAAGATTGGAGTGATATTTGAAATTCTTTCACTGAGATATCCGTAATATTGGCGGTGAAGAGGGAACATTCGCAAGCTAAGCAAAAAGAGATTTTTAGCAATACTAACGCGAGTTATAAATATACTGTACTATGCACATACACGGCGTTATGGAACTTTTTTGGTGTATTTTAGATTTCACAGCTGCTGAACAGGGATCGTAACTAATTTTGAGATACAAGTATTTATCGGACCCATTTTCAGATTCGACAAAAGTGAGTTTGTAATTTTTTTCTGTTTTAAATCTTTTTCTGTGAGACTATAATATAACAAACTTTATCTATTTTTTTAAGATGAAATGAAAGACGAAATTTGGGTATAAAAAATATGTATTTGGGTCTTGACCATGTAACAATTTGAGGATTAGAGAAAAATTATTATATATTAAGTTTTTCAAAGAAAGAAAAAAAAAAGAAATAGAAAAGTTTATTGTCTACGCAAGGCCGCGTAAAAAATTGACAAAAAACATAATAAGATGTTAATTTCAAATGAATAAGGATATTGTTATGTTCATATTTACAAATTTACTGTCGAATCCACCAAAAAATAATTACACGTTTTAAAAAACGTTCAAATACATTTATAATTAAAACGGATATCGTCATTAAGATCATTCTGTATTATATGATATACAATATAAGGGTGTTTTTCAGACTTGATTCAGTGAATAAAAGCTCGCTCTCCTGCATACTGTCTGTAGCAGAGAAGATGCAGTAGGACGAGGGCCAGTGTTACGGTGTTTGCTAACCGCTACGAATAGGCGGCAGGAGAGCGTCTTTACACCGCATTTGGTAGAATAAATGAAACACGTACAATCAAACGGTAGCGCATTTCTCCGGATGAACGGTACGGTGCAATAGAGAACATGCTCTGAATTAGGTAACATCGCATAACTGTATTTCTGAATTTTAATTATATATATAATAGCCAACCAGAGAAAGGTATAGTTGCAATAATTACTTCAATTACTACGTATACATTGCACATTTCCAGAATGAACATATAAAACAACAAAAGCTTACAAATACATGTGTCATTAATTATATTATCACGTTGTAAAGCAAATAATGTGCTGAAGGATGACGTTAATACACGTAATTTTAAAAGGATTCCTTTTTTTTTAATTAATCGTCCAATTTCTCTCTTGTTTTATGTGAAAGGAAAAAAGATGGTGTAATAAAAATAAATATATTCGTTCAGTCGGGATCAATTCGTTCAAATAAAAAGACATGAATCAAAAGAAAAATCATAGCAAAAGGCTTTGTGTATGGAGAGTACTGGATATGACTCCGCAACCGACAAGAGGAAGGCTACGAGCATTCGGTTGCTAAAAATAAATTGGGAATTGCTTTCATTGATTGTTTCGTAAAAAATATCCTTCATTTTTTAAATAAAATAAACTCAATCAACAATTTCGGTCTTATAATTTTATACGTCAGCTTTTTGTCGCATCACTTTTAAACTCAGCAAGAATCTCAACTCATAATTTCCCCCGTTTGGTTTTGATTGTAGTTGATTATTGGAAAAACACCCCCCAACAAAAATTCAAAATGTTTGTATGGTTGTAAGATTTTTTAAATAATAAGAACACATTTTTTAGTACTTATTTCCACAATATATATTTTTTCATCACGACCGGTGAGTAATGCTCGCGATGAGCGAAACCAGTCCTAATAAAAAAAATATATTGTGGAAGTAAGTACTAAAAAAATGTGTTTTAATTACTTAAATAAAATATCATGCCTTTCCATCAAGAAGTGACAGTTCACACCTTAAACATGATAATTCTTCCTAATTTGTGTTATACTATATAAAAGCGAAACTGTAACCTGACTGTCAGTTCGAGTACATCCCTGCAGTAGAATGCGTAAAGATATCGATAAACGAAACATGGACCGTGAGTGACAAAACATGCGGAAGTTTGGAGCTTAAAACTTGATATTAAAAATCTATAAAGCACCCTCAGTTGATATAATAAATTATATATACTGGCTTAAGCCGTAAAGAAGCCCGACAACTATCCACTGCATTAAGTTTCCTCGGCATGTATTTCAAGAATTAACCAACAACACATGTAATACATATTTCGTATTACCACACCAACCTTGTGCACCAGAATATATGATGAAGCAGTCCGCTTATAAAACTGGCATCCGCCTTCGGCATTTGATTAGATGGGGGGGCGTGGGTGTTCCTGGTTAACTATCAATAGTGTGCACCGGGACATATTAATTTCAATTGGTTATTTTTTCGCCACAGACAATATTTGCAGCCGCTGTGGGAAATGAAAAATTCAAATCAATTTACAAAATGATTGACTCGTTTGACTAGCCGATGGCTAGTTGCTGTCGAAAAATGTAATTTTATCGTATTGCAAACAGGCAGCTTGATATTAATATACGTTGCGAAATTTCAATTAACCAATTTCAATATTAACAAATTCACACGGTGAAAAAATAGCAATGAATTTTAGTTCTACAATTTTTTTTATGAGATATAGTTGATTAGCTATTTCGGCTCACGACATCGAAATAACTAACTCGAAGATAGTTCTGACGAAGGCGTAACCCGGAATAGCTATCAACTATATCTTATAAAATTTTGTAGAACTAAAATACATTCCTATTTTTTCTCCGTGTTATAATAGAGTTCTACCAAGTAAATGCCAATTCAATCAATTAATCAATTCATTGCAACAAAAAGTATTTAAACATTTAAATGCATAATGATCACTAAGAAACAATAAAATTAAATTATTGAATTTCTCGAATTAAAGCGATGTCAAATACTATCTGGGAGCCAAAAAATCGATACGGTTTTTATTATTAAAAAAAATGTTCGTGAGTAAAAATTATTATTAGAGATATAATTATTTTTATCAATGCTAATCCACGTTGAAAGTTTATTTCATGTATTGTAAATAAGAAGAGCGTCGTGGTTTATTATAACGCAGAGATAATTTAAGTGTTGTGTAATTTGTAAATAGAGACAAAATCCATCCATTAATCTAGCACGGAAACCGCAACCCGTCAAAAGTCGAAATCGTTCCCCACTGTGTGAAAGTTAATATCATATTTCCAATAATTTATTTCCAGTTGCTTTTACGTAGACCAGAAGAGGGAAAGAGGTACCTACGGTGTAAGGTTACCAGCCAGCGCGGGGAACGGGGCAAAGCACACATCTTCGAACATTCGGGAATACTTCGAGAAGAAAATTGAATTTGAACATTGCGGGAATGAGTCGGGAGTGTCGCGTAGCTGAGTTAAATATTTACCGCGAGCAAGCCGGCTACGAGGAGCTACGTCGGGACTTAAGTGAAATGTGAAGAATAATACAAATTGAAGTGAAAAGCGTAGGTGGCAACTACGTTTACGGAGAATAAATTATATTTAAAATAGCCGATCAGTCATGTTTTATCGAATTTGCATTACTGCTGCAACATGTGATGATATATAAATTGGCTTTGTGGCATTTTTATGCGAATACAATTCGGTTATTTTCACATCACTCATGATGGTGCAATGCTATCAGCAATTTGGTATTTCAATTATACTACAATATCAAAAAAAGAACACGTGATTTCAAAATAAAAAATTGACAATGAATGTTTTTCCAACAAACGGAACAAGTAGAGAAAAAGCTCTGGTATGCGAGAATAAAAGGGTAAACTAAATTTTGTGTTTCATTAAAAATAAATTAGAGCATAACTTAAAGGCGTGATAATAAGACTAAAGTTTCTTTAAGCTTAGACATTAAAAAAAACGATGAGAAATGACTGTACCATCTGTGTCAAATCTGTATCGATAGTATTAATACCAGCGATTTATGATTTCATATGTGAAATTTGAATTGTTACAATTTTGTACGATTCCACATGTTTTGTCACTAACGACCCGGATGCAACAGAACTGTCAGTTCTGTTCATCCGTGTGATAGAATGCCTGAAGATGTCGAAAGGCGAAACCCGGGTCGTTAAAGACAAAACATGTGGAATCTTACAAAATTGTAACAATTCAAATTCGATATTGAAATTCCATCAAGCAACTTCAGTCGATATCATAAATCATATGTGAAAGATAGAAAGAAAAAATAATTGCAAAAAAGATGAAAACAGGATAGTAGAGGTGTGACAAATAACTAATTGTGTTATGACGCAAACAATGACTTCAGTCAATCCAACTTTCATCTAACATAAGATAAATGTGTGAAGAAATTAAAATTAACATTATTTATCTAGAGTGGTGTAGTATTTAAATATCGGTGAAAAAGAAATAAATTAAAATATAGTGAAAATATAAATCATACACAATCAACATCCGATAAAATCAGGTGATTTTAAATTGAATGTGTATAAAGGCTTAAAAGCTGTAGCAAACGTGGGCTACGACACAGCTATTATTATTTTATTATTATCAAACAATGAATAACTTTTCAAACTGTAAGAATGATAATCTGAATGAAGAACGCGTAAATTTAATTTCAATAAGCCATAAGGTTAAAAAATATTATAAAAAATAATCCGATTTACATATTTCACACAAAGCAAGCAAATGGTATAAACAGAGGAATAAAAATTTGCTGAAACGAAAGGAAAGCAAACTTTTTCCACGTTCGGATGAGCGGTATAAAAGTGAAATTAAAAAAATAGGTTTAGCGTGCAAGTCAGTGCGATTCCTATGCGCCCATCCGCTCTGTAGTGCTAGTCTAAAGTCTGGTTGAATTTACACAGAAAAAGTGTTGTCAAAAACAAGCAAGGGGAGATTTGTCGAAACTTTTCTAATTAGCATATTTTTCATGCTTGCATAGGCCGAGAGTTTCAAACAGTGTGCGACGCAATGCAGACGGTAATCAGAGAATAAACAATTTGCTTTAACACTTGGAATTTACATAGTTAAATAGTTGATGAGTTTATAATTTGCTATTCACATGCCGGAAAAAAACACTACACACAAGTAAAAAATCCACGAAATAAGGACCAATGACTTTTTCTCACTACTTTGTAAACAATACTGTTGATTTTGAATAAAACGAATTTATAATGTATCATATTCGTATTCTGTAACAATTCGTCAAGTCAATGAATGGGTTATATGAAAAAAATACTTGAACAAACAATAAATACAATTCAAAAAATACTCTGAGGTAAAAGGATATAAATGGAACTATTCCCTAGTGGTTATTTTTTGTAGATAGCTAGAACAGCGAACTTTGACCAAATTAATAGTAGAAATATAAAATAAGACATACGCCTAGGGTTTTTATAAAAATGAAGTGTTATAGCATTATAATTGACAAAAAACAACTTGTTCAACCAGCTTCATTAAACAAAGGCACTTAAATATTTCCCATATTTGTAGCGCATCACAAATAGACATACATAAATTGTCTTTCTGAAACTTTTCACTTTACAATTTAAAAAATTAAAAAATGCTTTTAAATTAAATATTTAATTTTTATCAGATATACTAATATTTACTTTTATGGTTTAAAAAAATAAAATGGCTAGTTAAAATTTAATTTACATTCCATAGATCGGGACCAGTTTCGCTCATCGCGATCATTATGATCTGAATACAAATTAAGAATGCAAAAATTCAAATCGATAATTACCAGGTTAATAAAACAAAAGGTTCAAGAACTAAGACAATAATTAACAGGCAATCGTAATCGTACAAAATATTTATAAATGAAGTAGGAAAGTTAAGAAAAAAACGTTTAGTACCCTATAATTTTAATTATTACTGAGCGAAACCGGTGATAATCCAGAGAATACAAATTGGTTGAAATACAAACAGACGTTTACAATCTCAATTTATAATGAAAAAAATAAACAAAAAAAGCTAATGCGTGATAAACTAATCGACAAAACGTATTTTTTTTCAATACAATACATGCGCGCCAATTCGCGTTGATCTCATATGTTTAGTTATTGAAACTATTTGATTTAGTTATTTAAACCATCAAACACAGCACTGTAAATTAAAATAAATATTAAATCTAGAGTATTGCATATTACTTTTTAGTGTGTAATTTGAGTTGACCGAATTTGGAATAGAATAATTTGAGACAATTTAATGAAATTTATTTTGAAATTGTAACAGTCTAACTTCCCATTATCCACTATCTGCAGGCAAAAAGTGTGCTAATAGTTTAGGCATTTTCTCTTTATCTTTTACCCAGCAAGAATAATAGTGACGGGTGAAATGATAAAAATAATACACTAGAGACAAACAAAACGATATACGTACGGCGACGTAAAGTTACAATATAAAGCTTACTCCGCAAGATTATGATATTACGGCCGAACATTTTACGAGGCAGTCATATTTCACCGAAATGAAAATTGAGACACGGCATTTCTGCGCTTTGTCCAAAGATTTACCATTCTTCTGCATACACCGTGATTACAAATCGTTGTGATAATGAGAATATTTATCCGTCAAATATTTGATACATTGTTATTGTCTAGTTTTTCTTGATTGGACTCAAGTTCTGTCTAAGTCCTAGATTTAAGAAAATAATTATACACGTTCGTAACAATTAAAGGAAAGAAATTATTGCTTGAATTGGCATTTACTTGGTAGAACACGGTGAAAAAATAGCAATGTATTTTAGTTCTACAAAATTATTTTTAACAAATATAGTTGATAGCTATTTCGGCTCACGCCATCGTCAGAACTATGCTTAAACTAACATTCGCTTATCTATATATAGCTGTGCAGAAAAGGCACACAACACATCCTCTCGCCTGTTCCAACGGCCTAGCTTGTTACTTTAACACAATGACACTAAATTTTCAAAATTCTAAATGAAACAATAGGTGTCTATGACAATAAGATTACATGTGGGACGGAAGTGATCCTTCTGGAAGTAAATCAGACCACCCCTTTGTGCAACGACTGGACAAGTGGTGATACTATTATGTTAGTGTGTTCGTTAAGAATCCTTTGTGATAATTGGTGTCTATTGATTTCTAGCTGTTCCAAAGCCGTCATTATCCGACCCTTACTACAAAGACGCAAACATTTAGGCGCTGAGTTTGAATTTATATTATGTGTTTTATTAATAACGTGATTAGCGAATTGTGAATCTGTTTTTTTACTGTTAAATGATCTTACATGTTCCTTAGAAACTGAAAGTTCACTTTTCTTTTATTGATATCATAGAACTTAGTTCAAAAATACCCTGTAGAGCGCGATAACAAACGGCGCTATAGATAAAATCAATAGATTGGCTCTCGACCTTTTGTCGAGTTCTCCAACACTTGCCGAAGTGTCGGCCGAAAAGTTTTCACGATATTGGCTGAGGGGTCCTCCATACACAATGGGAGACTAGGTACACACTATGGAATACTCTTAGATGCCTCTACGAGGCTACGCCGTAACGACAGCGCACTCGTCTCCCGTAGCGCACATATCGATTATTTTATTGCGGAAAATGAAGAGAGTGCTTAAATGACTCGACATCCATGAACAGTTTTCACTTAAGTGGAGTGCAAGAGAAAGCGAAAAGTTAATCGATTGCATTTTATAAGAAAGAAATTCATTTTACGATATAATTTTATCCATTGCATCATTTTGACAACTACATTTTTTTTATCGAGAGCTTGAATATGACGCATAACTTTTAGGGCCGTAGAGATATACTAATTATACAACAGGACACTTTAAGCTAAAATGTAACACAAAGTTTAAGCTGAAATGCCTCAATTTATATAAGTGTTTCTTGCTATTGATTGACTGAATTGGCATTCACTTGGTAGAATCCATTCTAACTCCATTATAACACGGTGAAAAAAATAGCAATGTATTTTAGTTCTACAAAATTATTGTTTTTTAAGATACAGCTGATAGCTATTTCGGTTTACCATCGTCAGAACTATGCTTAAACGAACATTTTCTTATCTATATATAGCTGTGTAGAAAAGGTACACAATACATCTTCTCTCCTGTTTTAACGACCTAGCTTGTTTCTTGCTCGCAATAAAACTAAAAATTGTAAATGAAACTAAAAAGGTGGCTATATCAATAAGTTTACATATGGTACGGAAATGGTTTATTACAGAAACAAAGAAGCACCCCGCAGAGGGTTAAGCAATGGTGATCGACATATCTTAGTTTGTTCGTTGAGAATCCTTTGTGATAGTTGATTTCTATTGATTTTCAAAGACGTCATCTTGCGAAAGCTATCAACTATATTTAAAAAAGAAATTTTGTAGAACTAAAATAAATTGCTATTTTTTCCACCGTGTTATAAGTGTTTCTCTGTATAATTTTGATTAATATTTATCTCTTAATTATAAAGCCATATTTTTGACAAAAAAAAAAATATTGCACGATGAAATGTATTTCGCATCATCTTCGTAGTTAAGTATTTATTATAGGATATAAAATCGTTATTTAAAGAAAAAAAGACGTCGCTCGAACCCTTTAACAATAGTGCACAATCAAATGTTAAATACGATGTTGACTTTTCGGGACTTGAACACAGACACATAAGATCGATATTCTGAATTTCTCGCTTCAATAAAAGACAGGCAGACAGACATTTAACTATTAATATTTAAGGAAGAATCTAACAATTCTAAAAAAATAAACCATACAATAATAATCCAAAAAAACCAAGAGATTTTAAATATTATAGTTCATTAATAATCGTAACCAGAAATAGCACAATTACCAAAATTTTGATAAAAAGCATTGAATCACATAGGAAAATTCTGAATGAATATTTTGTTGATAATTATTATAATATCGAAATGCTTTAGAGCAAAAATAAAAATTGATAGCGATGAGGGAAACATGTTTTGGCCATACTGAAAAATGGAAGTTATACAATTCAAATTGTGTATAACATGTCTTCTAGCCAAAAATTTAAAGCAGTTTTGCTCAGAAATTCAAAAGTGAAATCTTATACGCTGAAATAAATAATCTTGTTCCATGTTTGCCGGTGTCCATTTTTATTTTGAAATGACTGGGATGGATTCAGAAGTATAAAATATATATTACATTTAATTATGATAAACGCAATGCGTTGATTTCGTTCCTGGATATCGTAATGAATGATTTTCGTTTAAACAACATCTCGATATAAAAATATAAAGAAAACAAAGCACAAAGGGAAAATTTTACTTACCTTCGAAGACGGATAAAATTGCCTCAGCATTCACAGCATCACCACCTCCGTTTTCTGCAACACATTCGTAAGTAGCTTCGTCCCGCCCGGCACGCACAGGTTCGATTCTCAGCATAGCTCCACCTGAATATTCCTGCACGTGGTAGCGAGATTGAGTGCCTAGTGAAGAAAAAAAAACATTTTCAATATATATAACTTTTAAATTGTAAAAAAAAAATGTTGTTATTGAGTATGAATACAAATAAAAAGTTTCGTTTAGAAGTTGTATAATATTCAATAATATAAATAGTTCGTGAAATCTACATCAGTCAGAATAAGGATCTAGGCTAGTGGTTCACCAGAGGGTTTTGCTGCGGTTTAATAGTAAATATTGATATTTAAAAAAATGTGTTTTTACGAATAAATCTGTGAAATTATTGAGTTATCCGTCATTTAGTCGAGTTTAAGTAAAAGACCGTTTTAATAATAAAACTGTCCAAAAATTTTGGTCGAAGTTATACGTTGACCAAGAATCAAGTCAATATAAAGAATAAACAACAATTGCTTTATTAATTTAGTTGATTTTACCTACAACTGTATATTGTGAAAGATCATTCAGTCAAAGTCAAAATATCGAAACTATTTATTATTATTTTATCACATTTGGTGCGGCTACGAGACATTTCCATAGGACAGCTGATATTTATAATACGCCCACAGTGAAATTTTACGTGAAAATCAGTTCCGAGACGAAAAAAATATTTAAATATTTTACATTAAAAGCGGCTTGTAAGTCTTCTTGGGCATAACACATAATAGGATTTTGAAATGAATAAAAAAAATATAAAAAAGTTTTGGATAAAACATGCAATATGTAATTTTCTAGTAAAATTGAAATTCAAGTTTCAATTTACAAAAAGCATGTTGAAAATTATTTAAAACACAAATTTTCAAGTGATTATACTTAAAACATGACACAATAAATTATTAATCGGTATACAGGCTATTTTTATTACAAAGTACACTCGAGTTATATTGAAACGGTGTTAATTAAATTTAAAGTGTCTCACGATGTGCGCACAATAATTAAGTCAAAGAAATGCAAAAATTTTGAAAAGAAAAAAAGCACAAACGAAAAAATGCGAAGCGTTCCAGCGATTCCAATTATTGCAAATGAGATGAAGCGTAGACGTAAAAAAATAAAAACACGAACGCAATAGCCATCTTCTTTACACAGCTCAAGATTTCAAACAGCTTGGGTTTATCAGAATGAAAGTAAGATCAAAAACAGATGGTGCAATGGTTATCTCGGGCTATCCTATAATTGCTGACACATGGCAACGGCGAGGGATTGAGATATGAAATTGACGCAATATTGCGATGAAATGTAAGACAACTAATGTAAAATAAATATGATATTCTTTGAGTGGTGGGACGGCACGGTAACCAGGCAACTTTAGGCGACGGAAACAACTTAATGTTAGTCCTGTAGTATGTATATTGATGAATAAACTGGAGCATGAAATGTAGTTTCATCCAGGTTTTCGATTATATTCTTAATCTATAAAGATATGTTGAATGGAATCGACATTGACTTTGTATAGGATTGGAGACTTGTAAATAAAATTTTAAATAGATAAGATTACTCTCAACTATATTTCAACGTGTAAGCTGTTGCTTCTTGGTGATAAAGCATTATATTCAAAATTATAAAACATGGTTTAAGTGAATTTTGAATTGTTGAAACTTCATACGGTTCAAAATGTTTTTTCACAGACGACTCAGGTTTCGCTTTTTGGCATCTTCATTTTATCACACGGATAGAACCAAACTGATACACAGTACAATATTTGCATCGGTTATATACAAGAGGAATTGATAACAAAGGAAAACCAGAGTCTTAAAGCATTCAAAGCGAAACAATTTTAGTGATATTTTTACAAATTTATGAATGAATGATCTGGACCAGTTTCGCTCATCGCGAGCATTATCATTATGAGTTGTTAATGTTTGCGTTGAGCAAAACCGGTTCTGTTCATCATATATTAAATTAGTTAAAATAGTATTAAACACTGTGTTTAATTTGTAATTGAATTTAGACCTTTTGTTCCTTTCGTTATTTAATTGCGATTGGTAACCATTTTTCAACGACCAATAAGTATAAGTCAGGAGATATCACTCGCTTTCAAAAGAATCAACTCGAATCAGACGTTAAAACTTTCAAACTTTTCTGCTGGATATCAAAAAACTGCAGTTTTGCGTTGCATTAACCAACTGCAATTTGATTAAATTTGTGTTGTATTCAAAAATGAAATAAATGAATGATTTAGATTAACGCAGAACGTTATATATTTTCCGAAGTTTACGTTATTTTTTAAGAAAATCATATTTACTGTTGTATTGCACAACAACTGCAAAACCTTGAATGAGCCAGACTATTTTTTTTCCGACCATCAACTGAACCCAATGAAACTCCATGAAAAATGGAAATTGTTCCAGGCAACTCACATTTATACTGTTAAGCGTAAAAACATATTTTACTAGTTCACGAAGCACAAAAAAGCAAGAGATAATGTCGATAGCGAAATAACAAAAATATACGGATATATCACTACATAAAACACAAATTACAATTCTTCTTATTTTTTTATATGAATTATTAAATTTTATAAAGAGGCAATCGTTCTTCTCGAAACGATATTACTTCGTTGCATACAACGTTACGCATTAGAGAAATTTGATAACATGTTGATTGGCTAAAGTAACGCGTTGAAGTGTAAAAAGTAAATTTGCATGCGTTTTTAATTTTGTAACACGTGTCTTACGTGTTAGATAATGTTCAACACCTATCACATTAACTAAAAAACGTTATGGAAAAATAAATACGAATGATGTTAAATAATAACATATTAAAAGTATTGTCAGTTTTACAATAACACACATTTTTAAATCTTACATATTTATAAAATAACTAAAAAAAACATACAGAATAAATGAAAACAGTTCTTAAATTAATATACAGCGGTTGTATTTAGACTGTCCATCGTTTTATTGCTCGTATTACGATATAACTATTTTATTTTATTAACTAGATAAATTAATTTATGGGCCTAAATATAAGTCGCTATTTTACTGACTGTACATATATTTGTTTATTTACTAAAAGATCTTTGATATTAGATTCAAACATAGTGCCATACAGACTGTTTTCATAGTGAGAGCTTCACCCCAATTGTCTACGAGTATTCAAATTAGAAACATATTGCCGCAAGTCAGCATCAACGTACCCGGTAATAATATGACATCCCGATGAAAGCGAGATAAAAACTGTTTGCTTTAAGAACAACCCGAGAAAGAGACTCATCCGTGCATAATAAACTCTGCGAGTGTTTGTAATAATCATTGAACTAATTTTAACTTTTGTAAAGAGACGATAAGGAATTAAATTGTTGTCGTAGCAGATGTTTTCAAGAGATACATGTTATTTGCTGATTTAATAATTAATAAATCTTCTGGCACGCTGGATAACTTTCTAATGCAAAGAATAGACTTGAATGGAAGCGAACTAAAACATAAAAAAGCTTATAAATTTTTTAGAAATAGAAACAATGGTTTTATTTGAAGTATAGATTTAACAATTATATCACTTTTAGAGTGGGAGAATATCAAGTTATTTTTTTGAATACAGCGAGGCAAAACACATTAAAGAATGATCAAAATCAATATAGCTGTTAGCTACTTGATTTTGATGTGTATTCGTCGTATAAGATTTAAAAATGGTGCATGCTAAACTTTCACAGCAAATTAATATAATGTGACGTCAAGTGACAAATAATATTAAATTCCAGTAGAAATAAATAAAATACTACGACAGAAAACTTGCGTAGGTAAAGATTATTGAAAAATGAATACAAAATATTCATCCATCGCAGGACTTGTGCCTTTTTAGGCGGAGTTTTCCAGGGTATTTAAATTAATTTCAAAGAAGAATATAGGCTTAAATGATAATGAAAGTTGTACAAAATTTTCTTATCAAAATTTCCTTCAACTGCGGCGGAAATACAGCAAGCACTTGGGATTTTGAGAAAAGTTTCTTTTGAGATAAAATTGTATTTATTTAAAGCATTTATTCACGAGTGAAAACATATTTTTCAGATGAAATATTATGTATATTATTTGTGTACTAAGATATGAGTGCGTTGTTTTCAAAGCAGGATGTAAAGTAAACAAAATAAATTGAATAGGCAATGCTTTTAGATTGCTTATAATATTGTAATCACTGTTATAATATTGTTAAATTATTTATGTTGAGCGAAATAACCAGCATTTTCCCACGCAATAAAGGAGGAGAATAAACAAAAACAGGAATTTACAAACAGCAATAATAAATTCTAACGCAATCTGAACTATAGGGTTTGAAATATGGTATATTACATATGGTATGTTTTCATGTTCTAGAATATTTTATAATATAAGTTTTCCCGTTTGTTTCTAAAATATTATATACGATGAGAAGAAAAACTTTAAAACATTAATAGATCACCTTCATCAGGAAATTAACGATGTCGATCAAAGCGAAACCTTCAGTCATAAACATAATCGTAAAAATCCAACAGTGATAACCAATGACAAACAAATTTAGATTGTCAGGTGATCGCATTGACCTATTATCATGTCATTTCAAATCGTTGATGATTACTCCTGTTTGTCCTCAGCAATCATTCTTCAATTCTTAGCGTGAGTGAGGGCCACTCGAACTTCTGCCGTCCCTTTGGTCGACTGTTGAGGAATTTATCTGGCAACTGGATATTCCGTTTATCTTAATTTACATGTTGAGTCGAAATACAATATCTCGATTTGAATTTGTTAAATACTGATCTATATAATCACACAACCGAACTGTTTATGTTTAAGTTTACTGAAAAATATACTAATCAGTTAGATTAGACTATATCTGTAGAATTTTAAAATTGTATAGAAGTGAATTTTCTTTTTATGTGAAAATTTTTTTCTGTGAATTTTGAAAGCTTTTTCAAAATTATGCAGTGTTTAAAACTTGTGGAACGCATTTCCAAGTTTTGCGGAACGCATTACAGCATAAGAAGTTTCAGTAAATGCGGATTTTTTTTAATTTATAAAATCATACATGATTGAGATTGCTTAATATTGGGTAGCTGGTTTTTATGCCATGTCCTTTTCATTTCGTAAGTTATTAGGTGATATTAAGTTGAAAAAAATGGTATTTTTTATAGATAAATACGACATATTTCATAAGTCACAAATATATTATAATTGACCGAAGCTTTTGTATAGTCAAAAGTGATACAAAAACATTGAATTAAGAACTGATAAATAGCGAAATTCCTATTCTGACCGATCTAACAAAGTTTGGGTTTTCCATTCGGTTCTAGTTTGGTTAATAACTAATGTTTTGACATCTTTCAACTTCATAATGTGTAAGTTATACGTGGTAAAATTGGGTCTTGAAATCCAAAAGTTGAGATTGTGGACTCGTTTTATATAATAGAAACGTGGGTGAATGTTTCGATTAGAATATTTTGACGTTATTTCTGCATACGCATTTGCTATTGATTGTTGAATAGTTTTAACGAGTGTAGACTAATAATAACAATATTAAGATGTCTTAGCAATTCCGTGTTATAAATATTTAGTTATTTACGGAAAGATGATACTGCGCGGTTTTTTCAAGCGTATAATTCTATTTGAATTTCAAGTAGTCATCACAAAGCTTTGACACGAAATTGTCGTATTTATATCAAAATATGAATTTATCACAAAACTAACTTGGATATCAGACTGATTATATATTATTTAATTTATCAAATAAAATATATTGTGCCGAATATAAATGCATGTTAAAAAATTGGATGAAGTTTCAACCGGCATTTCGAAAAGTTATTCCGTTGAATACTTTAATATTTCGAGGTGCAGAATTTTCCACTGCGAATCCACTACTTACATTTCGCAAAAAAGATGTCTTTAATTAGCTCAAAAATCCTCAAGTCGCACGGAATTCAAAAGATATGCAAATCAGATTAGGAAGAATTCAAATTAAAATTCACTCATTCCCAAACCACTCGTGGAAAATCACGAATTAACTTAGTAAAACTTTGGTTAAAATGTATTAAAAATAATAAGACGCGAACTCTAAGCTGGAAAAATATTCTAGAGAATTTCTTCAGATAAGACGGGAGATGTAAACGTTTCCTAACCTCTCATTGTTCGTCCCCGGGGATGAAAACTACATTTCCAGGAAGTTGAGGCTTTGCAGAAGCGTAAGATGTAAAACGAGTTCTATTTTTCCTGTTAACTTCATCGAAATACCTATCGTCTCCATACCAGTTTAAATAATACAATTTTCAAACAAAATAAACTAGATTGTTTATTTTAGTATAGTTATATTATGAAATAATTAATTGCGAACAGTAAGGGTTGTAACTGAATAACAAAACATATCTATTACCACTTTTTAAAATGAAAAATAACAATTATTATCGTCGATTCAAACCATCTTTTGATGCTCAATTGTCTTATTTAATAATATTAGAAAATATTAAAATGAAATATAATTCTATATTTTAATCAGGAAAATATTTGAAGCAAATAACATTATACATATTTGTCATATATGAGTATGAAAGACGTATTTTTTGTCCTCTGATCAATTATCATTAAAAAAATCTGGAAATATTTTGCGTACTTTCCTCGTCGTATTTTTCAAATGCTTTGCGTATTTTGTGCCACGCATTCATTGCCTTTTTTATTTAACAATTATACGAGACAAAAATATTTGACAACAAATCACTTCAATTATTACGGTTAGAAATATTAAAATCAGGCAAAGCGTGAGTTAAACAGTGAATAAATTTTATAAAAACAAAAATCTAAACAATATTTTAAATATGTTTTCTCGGAAAATTCTCAATATTTTTTATACGGTTTACTGATAAAATCCATTACTATTTGCATCAACATATTAGATAGTGAGTAATAAGGATGCCAAATTCTAAAGAAGAATTTCAATTCCCAAAGCAGCAAAGAAAAAGGTTTATTACATACCACGAAAAAAGTGAGTTAGGAATCTCTCCCGAGATTTCCGACGAACTGATCATTCATATATTATGTCCGAATGAGGAACGTAAAAAAAATGAAAACCTCATGAACTGAAATATTTTATAATGATAATGGAAAACGAAATGAAACAATGTTAGAACAATTTATTCATTTGAATATTGATAAATTCCATTATTAATTTATAATGAAAACTTTTGTAAATAACAGTTTGCAAACAACTATCGCATTTTATCTGTGAGTTAGTCCTTCAATCGGTCAGATTTATTATTTTTTGACAAATATGTAAACATTTATATATTATATACGTGACGACAATTTGGCTCAATAGTTGAAGTGTTTCGACAAACTTTTTGGCTCAATAATTGACGTAATCATTGTCTCAAACTCAAAAGAGTAGATACATAACGACATAGCAATGGTAGGACTGTTGGTAAGCTAATTGATGTCGTTAACCATAATTTTTGAAAATCAGATAGGTGTGAAGGATTATCAGATGTCATAACCCACTATTATATTGAAAATAATGTCCAAATAATAAGTCCATAATGGTTTGAAAAATTTGTCCGTGATCAGATACACAATGAAAGCCAACAAAGTTTACCACTGCAAACCGGATCCGACAACTGAATATGTTCATATTCCCTTTTAAGGTGTTAACTGTCACTTCTTGATGGAAAGGCATTATATTTTAAATAATAAAAACACATTTTTTTAGTACTTATTTCCACAATATATTTTTTGATCAGGACCGGTTTCGCTCATCGCGAGCATTATCAACTGATAGAATACAATTTACAAACAAGTCTATTTATACAAAACAAAAAATTAATTTGAGTTAATGGTAGCAGGTGTACAAAACCATGGGTACAAGAACTAGGAAACGATTTACATAAAATCATATCTTCCCATCTCATCGATTCATCTTTAATCGACTTCTCATGTATTATTGTTCCATTAAGTAGTGATTGTGGGTTATTTTCGTCATTAAAAATTTCCCACTCCTTACTTCCTAATTGATTGTTTAGAGCTCCTAATGGTTTATTGATTTACCATAATTGTAATTGTAATTCTTAATAAGTGATTGTGAACATTTAATTTTTATACTAATTTACTTTATTTGTATCAATATTGTATGATTTTATGTAAATCATTTCCTAGTTCTTGTACCCATGGTTTTGTACACCTGCTACCATTAACTCAAATTAATTTTTTGTTTTGTATAAATAGACTTGTTTGTAAATTGTATTCTATCAGTTGATAATGCTCGCGATGAGCGAAACCGGTCCTGATCAAAAAATATATTGTGGAAATAAGTACTAAAAAAATGTGTTTTTATTATTTAAAATGTTCATATTCATAAATTTCGTTGACAGATATATTTACAAGGATGAAAAGTCTTAAAATTTTTATATATTCTATAAGTCACTTCAAACAATATTGAATCATGTAATACTTGTGAACCTGACAAAATCAAACGATTTTTTTTTTTAAATTTTAATGACCTACAGAATCGAAAAAGTTAAATAATAATCTTCACTTTTAAGGTTTTAACTGTCACTTCTTAATGGAAAGGCATGGTATTTTTAATAATCTTCAAACGCTAATGTATCCAATTTTATTTCAATATAACCTACAACCAATTATCGATTAATAATTATATTAAATATTTGGATATTTTTGCCAAATTGGAAATACAAGATGATGGAAAAAATTCTTTAACATAAAATTTTTGTGTGAAATAAACTGGATATTTTTTTTGAAATCCTGATGTTTATCAGTAATAGTCGTTACCTGGCACTCTTTTTCCGTTCTTCTTCCACTGAATAACTGGCGGCGGATCCCCTCTTGCGCTGCAGTAGAACGAAGCTATTCCTCCAGCTCGAACCTGAAGGTTTCTCGGCTTCGTGGTTATCTCAGGAGGATCTGTAACAAGGTTTACGAATAAGTATATCGTTCAAGAGAGTATTTTTTTAACTTGTAAACAGTTGTAAGAAATACAGGTTAACAGTCGTATTGCCAATTGTTTTCGGTAAAGAACAATAATGATGCTTTAACTTTGAGTATACAAAAAAAAATGATATGTTGAAGCTTAATGTTATTTTGGTAGATATAATTTTAATAAATAGAAAAAGAGAAAGACTGCATTTATGCAATCACGTTTTATACTGTAAATTAATTGAAATGTTAGTTGGATTATAGCGAAATTAATGATTGAACTTGTGACATTAATTAAAAATTACATATCATTAATGATTGATGTATTAATTATAAATAAGAAATACGTACAATACTTTTATATGAATAATATAATTTAGAATATGAAGAAGAGTTACTTGGTAGCATATTTTCATTGGTCAAATTATTAAGTAAACCATATTACAAATATGATTTTAGCGAAACTATGTGTGACATGTGAGTTCAATTTGCATTTCTTTCGTTTGTTTACAATTGAACCGTTTAAGAATTTTTTGCCTCCTTGAAGGTGGTAGAGATTAGAAAATTATCTTAAATACAGGTACTTTACATTTCCTCAGGATGAATACAAAAATTATTTTTTACAACGTGCGGGAATATGTACAAGATTGTTTTTAGCTTATAATTTCCTACATCAAAAAAATGTATAACAGCGTTCATATGGGGTATAGTTTTCAATGATGATTATGAATACATTTGAAAACAATAAAATATTTCAATAGACCAAGTCCTACATGAACACACATATAATTGAAGCAATTATCTCTGATGTCGATTTGACTTTGAAAATGTGCTACCAACATAAATGGATTGATTACATACGCTGTTTTTAACGAGCACTTTTCATTATCTGCTTTGAAATTGAAAAACATGGATGCTTTTAAAACAGAGCAGAATAGGCATGCCAATTTGGCGCAAAAGTCATATTTTAAATACAGCTGTCGCTAATTTTTTTTATGGAATACGAATAACTGATTTATCGTTTTGAGTACAATACAAACCCCCAAATATTAAAAGATGAACAATTTAAAGTATTAAAAAAAATAAACGACTATTTCACGGATGTTATTTTAATGTAATAATATAAAAATAATGAAATTCTACAATAATTATAGAGTCGAACGTAATATTGGTCATTTTTCATTCGATAAGCTTTCGATATGCCAGATAACAGTAGATAGATATACAGTAGTATTTTACATAATAAATACGATAAAATCTTCGTGTCAACAGTGGAAAATAAATTTATTTGTAACAAATTTTATTTGAAATGGGTTGGATGATATGATGACTTTTATTGTTTGTTTTTATTATAAGTAAATTATATCAATGATGTGGGAAATACAGTAAAAATAAAACAATTAGAAACTTATTCCTTAAAAAAATATTTAAATTTACGAATGAAATAAAATAGGGAAGACTTTCGGCATGGATCGGCATCAATTGCATTGTGTTCTAAAAGAGGCATAAACCGCGCTAACAAAGGAATAGAAAGTGCTTAACCACCCTTTGAAACGAAAGAAGCTGGTAAAATTTGCCTTTGAAATAATATATGTTTAGATTGCAAAGTGAAAAGCGAATAGACGGACCTCGTCCGTACTTCACGCCGGCGAAAGAATAAAAAACATCGGAAAATAAACAACAGAAAAAACACATCAAGGTTCAAAACCGAGTAAACTGCCTTGAGAGAAACGCCAAAACTTGGGTAAAGGAAGGGATTTACAGAGAAATGCGGTTTGAGACGAGATAGAGAAAAAGCAGAGGGGAGAAACTAATAATAAAGTATGAAAATATTTATGAAAAGAAAAGTTTATCTAGGAGATTATCGTGGTTTTTTATTTATTTACTGGAAATTGAAATGAACGTACAGAATTTAAATATATGTTTTATAGAGATAACTAAAATAATATTAGCGGTAAGTAGTTTAATATCGAAAAATGGTTGTCTAGGTCTAAAAATCTATTATAAATATAATCTTACATTTTTAATTATCATACTATAAGGATGAGTCTAGTAGAGATATACTTATTGAATTCATCGTAAATTAATACGATGCAAAACGATTAACATGGAAATTTAGCGACGATGTTGTTGATGTTGTCAAAACTGCTTAAATGGTATCAATGATCATTATGATTGAAATTTACTACTTTTTATCGAAACGGTGGATACTTCTAGAGGACTGTAAATTTTTAAGATATTTTACTCATATATAAATTCATACGTTTCTTGAATAGTAATGAATGAAACCTTGAACCTATGCAGCTATACGTTATTTGGTAATCTGAAATTAACCCTAAAAGTAATGGGAGATTATATATGGATATGAAAATGGAATGATAATTAACTGCCGTGAATAAATTCTGTATGCAAAACTAGAGTTAATATTGTGGAGAATTTTTAGGCGGCCTTTGACACTAACCGCCCATTCAGTGCACGCTAGTGGGCGGGGAAGTTTCTGTCACATCGATGAAATAAAATTACTCTCACCCCATATTATACCTGAAATGTAAAATAACACTACGTACGCAACGGCGTTTGAATAAATTAACCAAATTTCAGGAAAGGATTAAAAATATTCCAGTGTGCAGCTCAAACGGGAATTATTTTGGGATAAAATGAAATTATGTAATGAATGGGATATTTACCGACTAAAATATGAAAGCAATAAATATCAAATAAATCGTTATAAAAAAAAGTCAGCATTTCAATAACCGAATTATAACACCTTTGCAAGATTATGTTTTTTGTTCAACGACAAAAATAATGACCCAAATTATGTTCGACTGAGTGTAGAGATAAATCCGTTTACACGTTATTTCAGTTCAACGTAATAAAAAACGTAAAAAGAAAACAAAGTCCAATTAATAATTTCTCAGCTAAAAGGGAAACAAGATTATTATTTATGACAAATTATAAATTTATGATTTGTTACACTCTGTGTTTGACACATTGAGAGATTGTCAATTTTGTCGTTAGCCAATTTTATGTGAAACTTCTTCGTTCAGAGTGAACATTTTAAAGCATCAATGAAAACAATCTAGATACAATTAAAACAGACATACAGCAAGGTATCTTAGTTTTAGCGAGATTAATTTAAGAATCGTAGAAAAAACTGTACGTTGAAAAAATTTACAGTTTGAACTTTTTGGTTTATAAATAATTTGACATAAAAATGAGCATTTTACATTATCATCTAAAAATGTATTGTAATTTTACGAGTATACAAATAAAACGAAATGAACATTCTCTGTTTACTCATGCTTTTTTCGTCTCTTCATATTTGCATCGCGACGTACAAGCAGACTCGTACGGACGTATAAAAACACGAATGGCAATGTTCAGAGCAAATTGTGAAGACAAAAACAACAGCTTGTTTCCCTATAAAAGCTTACGTGGGTTACCCATATTGTGTCGCAAGCGACTGAAGAACGTGTCATACACTTTTCAGCGACAATTGACAGAGCTTTTCCAGGTACACCTCTCGTCCAAAAGTGTCGTTTTGAACCTACGTTTGATCGACATTCAAATATAAAACAGGTTTGAGAACAAGTTCACAACCGATTTACCCGTTCCAAGTCTATTCATATACACATTGCATTGAATAATTAATAGATTTCTCTTCTTTTTTCTTAAACAATACATCCAAATTATAATCAATTTAAAGAAGATGTGAACTTTCAAAATGAAACAATGTTTTGGTGAAAGTCATAAAAAGTATTCCAAAAAAAGTGCATTAGTATTTTTAAACGAAGTATTTTCACTGTGGGACTTAAGACTAATTTTGCCAATTTCTAATCCTTTACAATATTGAAAATCGCTTTTCAAGATAAATGTTGAAATTGTCGTCGAATCGCGGTGAAAATTGCTGCATTTGGACGAGCGTTGTAATGAAAAGTATTCCTCAATTCACCAACTTACGTGTGAGATACTGGATATAGGAAAAATCCGAGTAATTTCCACCTAAATTAGTCGACGGTGGGGCAGCAGTCACGATTAGAGGTGGAAGTTCAGGGTCATGTCGGAGATCAGCACACATAAGACAAACGAGACAATACTTGTAGAACATATTGTTATCGACGCCCTTCTTGATGGGGTACAATCCGACGTCGATTTTGATTTTCGGATACAATAAATATTATAATTGCTTTACACATTTTTAAATACATTCTAAGTTATATAAATTGCGTAATTTATAATACTACGGTTGATAGCACTGGTTCAAGATACAACTTATTCAAGTTAAACACAATTAGTATTGTATAATATATTACATATAAAAAAAGTAAAAATGTATAAAAAAACGAGCTTCACAATTTTCATGTTTATCATATTATTTAGATATGTTTACATCAACATAAAATGATAAGTAAAAGGACAGATTTATATTTTCGCTAAAAAGAATCGTATAATGAACGCTATTACAATAAATTGCAATGTAACATATGTACAATAAATCACTTTATATAAAAATTCTTGTAAAATTAACGGTTGTGTATGTTTTTTGAAAAAAAAAACACCAAAAGTGTTTATAGTTTATACACCGGATAGATAAGGCATTTTTTTGATTATCCTAATACTGTGAAATCTCTTCCGATAATTGTATACGAAATAATCATAGGAATTTCAATGGAATGCACCATACATAAAAAAGCGTTACGTTTCTATGATTAGCATTAAAACTATATACAATAACTAATACCACTTAGAGATAGATGCTTATTACAAAATTCATTATTTAATTGAACATGGTTCCTAATATTATTTAAGTTTTCATAATAGCTTATACTAGGCATTTAAGTAGTTTTTATTATTGATTACAGATAAGAAGATACTTAAATTTAAGAGGTACTCAACATTTTATTGTAATCCATTTGCATTCATTAAATTACATTCCCAATTTTAAAAAAGTTATAATTAGACAACTTTTAATTTGTATAGTATCAGTTGATAATTATTGCGATGAGGGAAACGGATTTCGGTCTTTCGGTTGTAAAATATAAATTTATGGTATTAAAAATTGTGTTTTATTTGTTCAAATAAAATATCTATCCATGTCGAAGTGAGATTTATTATTGACATCGATATAGGAATTTAAATGAAGATGGAGGCGAATTCATACAATATATGTATGCGTGTCTATTTTTTGATGAATAACGTTCTTAAAGAAAACTTTAGCATATATAGTGAGTAAATAATGAATCGTTTCCCCCTCTAGAACAGAGGTCAAAATTTCGATAGGTGAAAATGCTGAACAGAAGATTTCCACATCACATTGCATTATCCTAATACGATTGACAAGAGGTTGCGGTTTTGTTTATGGCTTCAACAGAAAATATTAGATTTATATGTAAAACATTTGATTTAAATGTAAATCAATCGGAAAACGTGCGGCAAAAGATACAAAATACTGGCTCCCGAGACTTCTTTTGAGACCAACTATAAACGATTCACCAGTCAAAACGAAGGAGTTCAAACGTTTGCGTAAATATAACAACCCGGTCTCCTCTTATAAGATTTTTACACACAAAGGCTGGAAGAAGACGGTCGGATAACGCGTCGTGATATCCTTTTGACGTCCATTTGCATACATATTGCCGCTGAAACGTCTGAATGCGCATCTCAAATGGATATATCATACACGAAGAATGGCGGTATGTAGGTATTAAAAATAAAAAGCTTAAGCACTATCCACATCAACATACGATTGTAATTGTTCAATAATGAATTAGCAGTCACGCGTACATACATACAATTTTATAAATAAATCGAAATGACATAACTGATACAACGCTAATTGTTAAGTAATTGAAAGACGTAAACCAAGACACATTGTTACATAACCAGCTTTAATCTCTCAGGAAAAACGAGGTAACCCATCATCAGTAATATACGTATAAAAGTTTCATTAATTAATTCCTTAAAAAATTGTTTGTTATTACTACATATTTATGTTATAAATAATAAACGATTAAAAATTTATTATATCGACTGAAGGTGCTTTCTGGAATTTCAATATCAAATTTGACTTGTTAAAACTTTTGTACGATTCCACATGTTTAGTCACTAACGATCCGGGTTTCACCTTTTGGCATCTTCAGGCATTCTGTCACACGGATGCAACAGAACTGACTGAATGTTGTATCTGTGTGATAAAATGCCTGAAGATGTCGAAATGCGAAATTCGGGTCGTTAGTGACAAAACATGTGGAGTCGTAAAAGTTGTAACAATTCAAATTTAAGTAAAAAATTGTTTCAGTATATGATCAAATTTTTGTTAATCATGCACTGAGCACTGCGAAGCAATATTGATTGATAATAATTTGCATAAAACATTTTGACGAGCTGTCAATATACAATGTACGTCCACATATTTGAATTTCGTTGACGGAAAATTTTGACATATTGTTTCGTTTACATTATTACTTAGCGAGAGTTTGGCAATCAGGGCGAGTACCCTAAATTTATTGCCAAATCTTTGCTTCAATACATTTAATCTATTTAGAATTCTCAACGAGAAAAGTTTTCATTTTGTTTCCTAACTTTAATATAAAGAAGTATACCTACAGTTTCGCGATCACTTTTTAGGGCAACAATGGAATGTCGTTGCGGCCATTCAATTTCGTATTTTTTATGCACAAGCTAATCAACTTCTTTATTTAGAAAAAATAATGTGTATTTTAAAAAACTTTTATGTACTATTTTTATTTTCCGAGAACATATTACTATTGTTAGTGACGAACGAGGGAGGGAAGTTTTACTTATGATTTGATGGATTGAAAATAAATGTTTTCAAGGGGGTATTTAGTCCAAAAACCACAACTATAATACGATAACAAGTTAATAATGATAACGATTGAATTAATATATAAACGCATGTGTGTGTGTATAATTCTGAGTTAAAGTTTAAAAATATTTCGCAGGTGGGTATACAAGAGGTTGGCTTTTAACTTTGGCTTGAAAAAACAATTAATTCTTATAAAACGTTCTTTGACGGAGAGGCGGTTGAAGTGCGTTTTAATGAAATTACCAAAGAAAGCACACGAGGATGGGTTGGTTAATGTGTTGGTAGAAAAGACGGGTAAGAAGAGCGCGGTAAGGGTAGGAAATTCACAATGCACAGCGTTCACCCCTTTCGGCTTCAGACAAACGAGGCAAAAACGCGCGGTTTCCATAAAAGCTCGGCGAAATTACTGCCTTCAAATTATTCAACCCTTTCTGATATTCAATATTCGGCAATATTTTACAAGGCTGCATGCTTACATTCATTAATAAGCGGGTCCCTGCAGTACGGCATGATCGTCGTTGTAACCTTCATTATTATGGAAACAAGCAAATAAGTGTTTTAAAATCAAACAAACGGCAGTCAATATTTTTGTAATAGAAAATAATGTAAAACCAAACAATGTGACATTTGTAAATTATGTGAGGAAAAAAAGACGGCTATGTTTTAAATGTATTGTTAGAGTCAACATAGCTTAATAATAAAAAGCTGTTCCAGGGATGATTTTCTGGAAAAAAAATTCATTTCAAATTAATGTAGACTGAAATTCTAAGAAAAACTAATGCAAAACAACTGACCAGGCATCCGTGTGATAGAATGCCCGAACATCCCGAAAGGCGAAACCCGGGTCGTTAGTGACAAAACATGTGGAATCGTACAAAATTATAACAATTCAAAGTTGACGTAGTAATTAGTTGAAGGCAGTATTTAAAAGTTCAGTGTCCATTTAGTAAGGCGTAATATTAACGGATGACGGTAAACAATTAGAAGCACCTCAGGACGCAAGTTGAGCTAAGACATTTTGATTTATAATAGTAAGTCAACATTGATACAATTTTGATAGATAATAAATTTAAAAAAATCGTATGAATAACTCTAGAATAACAAATAATGTGAATATTAGCAGAAAATCTAAATGAACAAAAATAATACCAAAAATTCAAGAAGAATTATCGGACCTTTTAGTTGTATATATAAGCCATAAATAAAAATAATAATAACGCGGATTTATTTAATAAAACAAGGAAAAAGATTAACGCGATAAAAGATTAACTTCAGTATTTGCGCTGTAAAAATATGTTTTGTGTGAATATTCTCCGTTGTTTAATATTCAATAAACCCTGAAACCAAAGGTAACTCAAGTCGACCTTTTAATTAAGCTCGGCCGATGGAGTCACAGAGGAATAAAGCTTAACTAAGGCTTATCAATATTACACATAAAGAAGGATGATTCAAATCAATATAGTGATTTCATTTTTTTTATTAAAAAGGAATAATATTCCGAGAAATGCTACTCAATACGGATAAAGTATATTTATTTCACGATGAACAAAAACCGGTGAGTAATATATAATAGTTTGGCAATGTAAATAATAGGGAGTTCTACTTCAATTATAATACAATGAAAAGAAATATATTGTATATTATATTTGGAAGATTGTGTACGAGCATTGAGGACTTTTTTCCGTTGATTTTAAATAATATATATTACTCTTATAATTTATAATATCGGCTGAAGATGTTTGATAGAATTTCAATAATAAATTCGAATTGCTGATACTTTGTACGATTCCACATGTTTTATCACTAACAATCCGGATTTCACCTTTCAGCATATTTAGGCATTATATTATATTATACGAACTCAACAGGTCTGACAGTTCTACCCCGGAAACACGGGTAAACAAAATTTTCAACGAATCTAATTTGATATATTATTGTGAGAAAAAATGTGCATCTTCCATTGTTTATTATGTTATTTATAAAAAATACAGTGAAAAAAATATGCGTCGTATATTCTACAAACGCTTATACGTATTTAATTTCAGTAATTTCGTTTATGAGAATTATGGCTGATTTATTTCACATTGGTTGTTGGTATAAATTGCTTTAGGATTTTCTTTATTATAATGCGTAGGAATAAAATAATTTTTTAATTTCAATTAGAAAAGAACCGAGTAATTTATTACAAAAAAAACGAACATTTTTAAGCTCGCGGTTCACGTGACGCAAATGTAAGGATTTAAAACACGTGAAATCCGCAAGGTAGGGTTAATATGAACCTTATGCAGGGGTGGGAGTGTTAGAGGGAGGCCCTACTAGGTGGTTAAAGCATTGAGTTTTAAACTCACTTTATTGTCGCATGGCGTGTAATGCAATAAGCCTTGCCAAGTATTATACAATAAACAACAGAGGTGGCTCGAATAATAAAGCCTAACAGAAAAATTATGTAAAAAAGAAATAGGCACATTTCGTAATGGAATTTTTTCGATTTTCGAGGAAAAGAGCTTTAAGCAGGCCGTTTGGCTCAATTTAATTTTGTAAACGGATATTTTCTTGTCATTTAACTACCAATGCATAAAAATTTTAAGGTCGGAATATATAATATATACTCAAATAGTTCCTATTAATAAAGACCATCCATAGATTCCAATAACGTTAAAAACGTTTTTGTACAATATATTTTCAATGGATTTGTCGATAACTGTGTAAATTCATTCATAATATAAAATAAATTTGATAACTTTGTTAATACACTTGACGTGTTACTAGATGAGACATATGTTTCGTTTTTTTGAAAATATTCGCATGCCAAATGGAAAAACATACTGAACAATTTTTAATTTTATTTATATTACCAAAAAGTATGCTTCCTGCGAAAAGCATCATTTGTATAACAATCATGTTGACTCCAGACTAACAAAGATTTCTATTTAAATAGTATTGGCCCCTTATATATAATTATAATATGTAACGCATGATGTAATGAGTTTTAAATAATGTTGTTTCAAAGGACAATTGAGCGATAAGCTGAGAGTGTTTATTAATGGAATTTTTTTTTAGACTACGTTGAACATTATTATATTGCGAATATTTAATTGTTTAGATTAAATAATTCAAATAATTTGAACGATTTCTAAAGATAAGCAACGCGTATCACGACAAGATATACGTCTTGTAAACTTACGGAGTTGTTTATTAAACTAAGCTGTGTATTCATTGAAAGTTAAAACTATAAGATATGAATGAAAGTTATTTTTACTCTGAAAAAATTACACCTATATTCGAAATTTTATTACGTTTTTACACAACTTCCGAGAGAACATTCTGAGATTTATATGCACAAAATAAAGCGACAAGTGAAGGCAGTGAGTATTCAGATAAATAAAAGCATTGAATGTGCTTTTCATGAACTCAAAAGAAGATGTATTGAAGAAATACTATACTCGAATGCTTTTCGGATAAAAAAATACTTTAACATCGATTTCCATATGTAAGGATACATATTTACTTATACGTAAATAGATAGGAAAATAAAAGAATAATACATTAACACGGTGAAAAAATGGGATTGTATTTTAGTTCTACAACAGTTTTCACCGATTTATAATGGAGTTAAAACCAAGTAAATGCCAATTCTACCAATAAATATTAAATTATTAAAAAAAAACTTTCAAAAATCTGTAAATGCACACATTTGGCAAGTGCAAACGTTTGAGATGCAGAATCACACTTCAAGCTTGAATGTGTGTATCAGTATGCGTCAGTGGTCGAATGGTTTAATGTCTATCATAGAGACTCAGGTCCCAGGAGGTCGAAATTTTTGTTCTTATGTATGGCAAGTTGTGATTTTTTTTCTTAGAATCTCGAGTGACGTCACAAAATGTTTTCTTTTAGTTGATCGTCTGATTTCAAAATATTTGGCGCCTTGGCTGTAATAACACAACATTTTTTTGATAATTTCATCGACTGTATATTATGTAACAGACATGATTGAACATATTATACATGGGAAGATATGTTAATAATTAAAATTAGGTACAAAACGAAAACTTGTTTGAAATGTATTATGAAAAATGATTTTCCATTTTCGTTTCATAAGAAAAGTATGAACTACGTTTATGAAGAGTTCTCAGTAAATGTTATATTCAGTAGGAACGAAGATTCCGTTTCTAAGAAAATATCAGTGATTTAAAATGACGATAGTAATTATTTTTCAGTGTTCAGGGCTCAAGAAAAATCTTTTTATTGCGATGAAAAATGATAACCGACGGCGCGTAAAACTAAAGCGGAAACAAATAAATAATATGTAGCGATTCGTACAATTTTTCTTTCTCATTGAAAATGCATTGTTAATTAAAAATCAGAGCGTTTCGCACAAACAGCAGTAGCATTCAATCAACGATTAGTGAATGCAACGCTGCATGTTAGGGGTACAGAGTAAAGGGTAAGGGGTTCCAGCACTCCTCAACTGTATCACAAAATACTATGACGAAAACTTCTGTTATTCAAAAAGTATAACACAGTAGACGACAAATGAATACATTATTCCGCCAATTAATTTTTTATACATTTGTTATTTATCGTGGTTGAAATTTTCTATTATATAAAGTCAACCATTTAAAAATCATTTAACACATTATTGATTAAATTGAGAATCACGTGGCATAATTCTTATAAAAAAATGCTTATAATTCGTTTTATAATTGTAGAAAAAATGTAAGATTATTGGGTAACGATTAAAAAAAGACACCGTTAAATACAGTGTGAAAAATTGACTGATGATGCAAAAAATTATTTCAGTATTACAAAACACAGAAAAAATAGAGTTTAATTTTAATACAGAGAACTATCTTCTAATTACTGGTGATAAAAGCTTTGTGTAAAAGCTCAATAAGCTCACTTCATAAATTCACAAATATTTTTCGGTCTGCATACAATATTATTGGAGGTACCACAAAATGGATAATATTTGAGAACAACTGTTTTATAAGACGGGCATTCGTGAGCGTTCTGTGTCGTGTCTGATAATCAAATGCAGTCGAGCAAACTGTATTCACAGTTAATAAGAATCCCCTACACAACAGGCAAAGAGTCGTAACTGAAAATTATTGACTGCAGTATCTCAAAAGTGAATAGATCGACGCTACATGACTTATTATCTTTCAGAAACGGATTGTTTGATAGCTGCTTAAGGCAATCTTTGAAGACGTGTAAACTTCAGATGTTCTCATTAAGTAACATAATGTAATTTATTGCTAATATTAAAGTTACAATCGCATATAATTCCTTGAACAGATTTTTGTGAATTGGAGTAAAATTATGATCGTTTGACTGTTTCTGATACAAGGAGTAAAAAAACTTTATAGTTTATGCAAAGTTTTCATTTTGTGTTTGATGCTTATTAACCTTGTCATTATTTTGAAAATAAATAAAAAAAAAAAAAAACAAATATTTAATGTTTCTCATAAAGATGAGAAAAATATTATATTTTCTCCCTGGACAGTGAATAAAATATATTCATCGCAAACGCAAAAATGATGTAACTTTTTAGTCTAGATTGTAGATAGAGACCAAAATATTTGTAACAGACATAAATTATGATTAATGTGAATTAAGTGTAGTATCTCGTTGAATTAGTATTGAAAAAAAAAAATATTTTTAATATAATATTGCTTACAATCAGGACCGCTCTCTTTCATTGCAAGCATTATCAACTAATATTCGCAATCAGCGAAACTGTTAATTTGTTTCAATATTATGCCTTTCCGCCAAGAGCTGACATTGAATACCATAGATATTTTAATCGATTAAAATGTCATCGCACATTTTTTGTATCACAAATTATTCGCCGGAAACGTTTACAACTTTGTTTGGTTGCCATTTTGTAGAATATGAAATTGTCGTGAAGAATTTATTATGGAAAATATTTAATTTGGTCATTACAACAAGAAAAATAAACAGTTCTAAACATAACTTCAGGAAATCATCTGTAACTTTACCAAATAGCTTATCGCTTAATGGCTAAGAATTAAAAATACGTAAATATATAATTTTATATCTAATTGTATGAAAGTAAAATATCTGGATATAAATGACAACATGTAATGAGGCACCAGTTGATTGTTTACGTTCGCAGAAAAGTGCCCAGTAATATTTTTCACTTTAGAGAATTCCTTGGCTTGGTGTTACATAGTTTTACTTGTCAATGGCATAAATCACGAGTTTACCTTTCTATCACAGAGCCATAATCGTAGTTAATAATTAGTTTTACGGCGAAACGCGATGAAAAGAATTCAGCCTATTACCCCGCCGAGGGTGCACCATAAAAACAACCCTAGAGGGCATTCAATACACTACTGTTTTCAGCGAGAAATAACGCTCTTCGGAAACGAAGGCACGGCTGCGTTTGAAGAATTTCATGGATTTTCCGTTGACTAACGAAATAATTACTTGAACAGTGAATATTAACAATGAAGTTTGGAAAATTAAGCGGAATTAGGACATTCACTAATTAATGAAGCTTAATTTTTTTAGTAAACGTTGTGTTCTATGGAAGAAATAAAAATGATTTACGATATTATACTTGCATATTTTGTAACGTTAACAAAATATCAACACTTAAGTAAAAATATGTTTATTTAAAAAGAAGATAATAACAATCACATATGTGCGTTGAAAACTTTAATTAGTACATTTTTATTTTGATATGTGATTATAATATTATATTTCATTGTTTCACAATCATTATTACGACCTCTTTGAATAGAATTTTGCTAGATTAATTATAATTTAGAAACTTTTTAATAATCATATCTTTTTATATTAAACATTATCAACAAGTCGTGTTTATTCCCCACAAACGACGTGTTTTTCTAATTACTTACATGACTACAGTGCGTTAATTCCAAACATAAAAATACAGACAGTGTACCTATATGTATAATCCAGACATCTTGATAAGAATATGTCCTGAGAGCCATTAGTAGATTAATTGGATTTCATTTGAATAAAACCGTGTAAGTTGATTCACAAAGCACATTATGCAATATGAATAAGTACTTACGATAATTCTAAGCTTTTGAAAAACCAGTTGCCAGATTATTAAATTACAAAAACTTAACACTTTATATACTTAAAAAAAGTAAGTGAAGTTTGGTTATCAAATTAAAAAGAATGCTTTTTATTTCATAAAAATTTAAAGCGGTATAGAGTCCTGGTCTTTTTAAGAAGATCTAAACATTTTTGATGTACGAAATGCATAAAAGTTAAACTCAACCACCCCCTTTTGGTTGGCGTGTGGTATGGGTGATTACCCCCTTTTTTAGTGTTTGGTGATATAGTAAGTCATGTAACTAGTGCGTTAAGAAATCTGATTAACTGGAATTTCCTAAAGTAGCCGCCGATTCCGTATATACCGTTATGTTGAAATAAATTGACAATTTAGAAACAAATGGTGGCAACAAATACACTAAAAAAATCGGCCTTTTCGAAAGTATTCCAAGCATAGACATTCAAATATTTGCAGAAGTATTGTTAGAGGTATCCTGGATCTTTAATAAATACCTGCATTTTTGTAGTTAAACATATACGACAAAAATTCTTGAATAAAGCACTTCTGAAATGACACTCTGAATAATAAAAAAAAAATGAATCATAAGCGTAGGCGCCTGTAGGGCAATATTTGCTGTTTTTTTTTTCATTTAACAAAGCAACAAGCAAAGTAAGCCAGGGGAGTTTAATGAGACAAATGGCAGGCACTTGTTTAATGGATTCTTCAAATTAGGCTCAATGGAAACAATAGAGGTATAGTCAACCACTGCGAAATGCGCTCACTAGGTTGTTTAAACAGGAAATCGACGGATATACACATGAAATTCTTATGATTTGGGTGTATTTTGTGACAGCTTGGAAGACATGTTATTTCATTAAAAGATTAATACAGTATGTTCAACAAGTAGTATGTGAATATTTTTTATATTATTAATTGGTACTTTCAAATAAGCCTATTTAACTATTGAATTATAATAAATCAAAAGAAAGAATCATTGCAGTAGGTGCGGTTTTTAGTAATCTTATTGTTAATAAATAAATACTAAAATATAATATATGCATCTTTAGTTACTAAGATTTGATTTTTTTTGTAAACAACCCATTTTTTACGAAATAATATCGACATTTATAATTCAATAGCCATAATCACGACACATTTGGTATTTTTAAATATATGTACTTAATTTTTCACTCCTTCGTGGAAAGGTATCAATCATATTTAAATAAATAAAATATAATGTTTAGTACCATTTTCAGAAATTAAAAATCGGTAATGATTTCACTCAAGTATTATCAAGTAAACAATTTTAAGAATTGAAAATTCGGTAAAGAATTCAAAAAAAAAAAAATCTGGTGGTTCACGCTAGTGAACGCCGAGACAGTAAAAATATACCGGAAAGTCGGCTGCCATGCAATGTCGGCCTTGTTGATATATCACCGAGTGACATTTTTAATTATCCCTAATAAATAATGCACGTCTATGACAATCGCAAGAACAAGGGGGTGATCATAACACACAGATAGACATTAGGCGGCGGTTGAACGTTGAGCTCTCAACAAACCACCAAAAATAATTTCTTATAACCGATTCAATCAAAAATTATTTTGTGTTAAAAATAAGTTTCACATATTTTTTTAAATTTATTAGTTAGGGGGGTAAAATGTGTATATTTTTCGATGTGGAAAGATACACAATTGTTGAAATAACGGAAACATATAATCATTCAGGATCATTTCAAATATTTTAACAACATGTAATACCTATGATTTAAGGTTCTAATTAATGACTTGAAAACAATTAATTTTTAAAGTTCTTATAAATAATTTTTAAAAATGTGAAAAAATGCTATCAACAGATAAAGTTGTATGTAATATTTGTCCATCAAAACATTTCAATATTTGACAATTGTTTCACAATTATTTTTTTCTGAGAACTAATACTGATTATAGATATCAAAGCATTTTTAATAATTCACCAGCAGTGTACATGGTATATTAGTATACAAAAGCAATTGATGCAGGACTCAACTTTCAAGTATTAGACACTAACCACAACACTTATATATCCTGACTGGAAGGAATTAAATGATCTTTCCATTGTTTTTAAGGGTGTTATTTATACACAAAATTCGTTACGGCGTGTTATGAATATTAAATTAAAGGCACGAGGCGGCAGGGGTGTAAATTACCCCCGCCGCGACCAAAACGTTACGAGTTGTGTCTCTAAATGTCGACGTTATTTTACAACTTCGGCAGTTGGTTTATCGTAATGGAATATTCCTGTTCACAACTACTTTTACGAGATTATGGTATCATCACTCAAAAATATTTCCGGCACACATTATGAAAGCATAAAATTGCAGTTAATATTGTACTGAGAAACAAAAAAAAACTATACTACACATTTGCATATTGAGTTGAATATTTTATATAAAAAATTCGAATACAAAATAATAAACATATTTTTTCGGCTTCTGATCTCGTTGTAAGAGCTTTAACTAAGCAATTAAATGGATCAATATTAAAATAATATTTTTCAATAATTTAAGCCTGTTCTTCTCGGGTTGATCTCAAATAGCTTACTTTAATTCCATAAATAAATGTTCACAACATGTAATTACAGATATTTGGCACCTTGGCGAAAGCTGTAAAGCCAAATATTTATTTCTTAAAAATTTAATTCAACAAAAGCTTTTTATGGTTTAATGCATAATGGAATTCAAAAAAATCAAGATACGTAGAAAATATTGTTACAAAAACGAAAAAAATATGTTTTCAATTATTTCTAAAAAAAATGTCAATGAAAACGTATGTATATATGCGTTTTCTAAAAAATTACAAATTTTTGACAAAAATACTAGTAACGTATAAAAAAAACCTTTTAAAAAACTTATTATAATCATAAACGTTTTTGATCATAAACATAAAATTTTAAGTAAAAAGAGGCGTTCAAATTAAACGTTTTCCAACAAAAAACCTTCACTACATTTTTCATCCGTAAATTATTAACTCATCAAATATATCAACAATAGCATAACCCAGTGGCGTAGAAAATATACATCATCCCAGCAATTAATCATGAGACAGTAAGCTGGTTTGTTTTTATAACAATAAGCTGGCAGATATGTTGGCGCTCGGAGCGATTGCTGGAAAAGCTGAAAAAGATTATTTATTTTTCTCTGGTTCGCACAGTCAGTCCGCCAATAGCCCGGAGCTAACTTTATATGGACTAAAAATTCTTTTCAAGATGAAACAAAAGTATTATTTACACGTCAGGTGCTTTTCTGCTAAAGCTTAGACGTGCCGTTTGCACCGGTGTTTGCCAACAATTCGAAAGAAAGAACTTGTAAAATAATGTCATAAACTTTGAAAGTTATTTAGAAAATAAAATGATGAAAGAAATCAGGTTTTATCGTATAAATAAAAAAGAATTTCTTTTAAGGTGTTAACTGTCACTTCTTTGATGGAAAGGCATGATATTTTAAATAATAAAAACACATTTTTTAGTAATTATTTCCACAATATATTTTTTCATCAGGACCGGTTTCGCTCATCGCGAGCATTCATCATCACAGCATCAGTTAATAATGCTCGCGATGAGCGAAACAAGTCCTGATCAAAAAGTATATTGTGGAAATAAGTACTAAAAAATGTGTCTTTATTTAAAAAAAAAATGTATTTCCTTGAATATAAAAGAAAACTTTATGAATATTTTATGAACCATCCAAAAAGTTTTTATTTTGAGAATTGGTATTCATTTAATTATTAATGGAAATGGAGATAGAAATTTCTTACTGCTTTTACGATATGTTTTACGTCTTAAAGATATGCATGCCTGTTACCTCAATCAAAAAACGATTGTAAGACGATTTTGAATTGTTGAAACTGTGTATGTCTTCACATGTATGTTACTTCATTTAAAAATATTTAAAAAAAAATAATTTTTAAATAATGTTTTTTATTTCTTATTTAAAAAGGACATTATTTTAAGATATTATACATCTCTAAGAAACAAAATATTCTTTGGAATATTTTCGATTACTTCATCGTTCAGAGGATCGGAGGTTTGTCACCTGGGGACGAGTTGTCGAAGTGCGAATTCTAAGTAACCTTTGTACGGAAAATGCGTGAAGTTGAGTTTTCGTTATGAGAATACAAAAAAGGGAAGGAAAACAGATAAGAATAGAAAAAAATAAGGAGAAAGTGCGAACGCAGCTATGCCTAGAACAAGACCCTTATTATTGTGCTTGTTGCAACTATATTTTACAATACACATCGGATTCTAAGGAAGATGTGTTTCAAAATGTTTTCATTTGAAAAAAGATGGGTATTTTTCACTTAGCTAAAGTGGAACTTTTCAGTACATTGCCGAAAGATTTGCGGAGGACCGGAAGCAAAGTGCGATGGCTAAATCTTACGGATATAGAAAGGAAAGAAAAATAAATATGAATAGCAAATATGACAAATTTATATGATACCTGGCAAGCTCTTGTCTCAGATGTCGGGTGAAATATTAAGCAGGACGGTTTACGACGCTATTAACATGCATCAGATATAAAAGATCGGTGTTATAACTTACTTCACCTCAAACGAAGTTTTCTTTGTCAATATATTTGTAAGCCTGACCTTCGAAGCATTCATAAAGATTTAATTTATGATATCGACTGAAGGTGCTTGATGGAATTTCAATTTCAATTTCAAATTTGAATTGTTATAATTTTGTACGATTCTACATATTTTGTCACTAACGACCCGGGTTTCGCCTTTCGGCATCTTCAGGCATCCTATCACACGGATTCAACAGAGCTGACGATGATGTCACTTCTGTTCCATCAGCGTGATAGATTGCCTGAAGATGCCGAAAGGCGAACCCCGGGTCGTTAGTGACAAAACATGTGGAATCGTACAAAATTGTAACAATTAAAATTCATAAAAATGTGTTTTTTTTAGTATAGATTAACACTGTTAAGTACATTAAAAATATAAATCATATTCAAATAGTTTAATAAATTTTCAAGTGTTGAGTAGTGTAGTAGCACCACAATCTGGTAATAACATTGCATTGAATGCACAGTTAGGAAAGCGACACAAAATTGATGACTACAGTTTCGCAGTTAAATAGTACAATTAAATGCATGATGTTATATCTGACAAATTCACCTCTCAATGACAGCATGGTTACCGTAAAATCAAACATATGATCAACAAACTGTATGGTAAATATTATTACCAAATAATTGATTATGTCAGTTATTGAATTCGTTGTTTGTTGCATCCTATGTAATTTAGCAGTTTATTCAGACTATCATCGCTTGTTGATCGCTTCTATTTTTTTTTACCGTACAATGGAATATATGTAAATAAACACGGTGAAAAAATAGCAATGTATTTTAATTCTACAAAATTATTTTTAATAAATATAGTTGATAGCTATTTCGGCTCACGCCATCGTCAGAACTATTCAGAATATATAATATACAGTCAGAATAGTTCTGACGATGGCGTGAGCCGAAATAGCTATCAACTATATTTGTTAAAAATAATTTGGTAGAATTAAAATACATTGCTATTTTTTCACCGTGTTATAATGGAGTTCTACCAAGTGAATGCCAATTCAATCAATATGTAAATAAATATAAGGCGATGATTTTATTGCGAGAATTTTAAACTGTATTCAACAATATGTCAGTTACGACAGAAATATGTAGTACTAAAAAGCATGTATTTTGTTGATATAAATTCAATATTTTTTTTGCAAATTGGTGTTAATTAAAATCTTAAGAATAAACATTAATATAGTCATCACCAGGTCATAACACAAACTTAAATAATGTAATAAAAGATAAAAATTCAGTCAATTTTATCATAAAATACGAGAAGATAAGTTTTTTAAACGGAATTCGATGTAAAGTATATGTATCTAAATCGATTTTAAGCGATAATAGAAATAATTAAATATTAATCGTATAATAATCGACTGTTTATAGTCGATTATAGAAGTAATTTAACAATACCGTGGGGAAAAAAATAGAAAAAAAAACAAAGGTTATTTATCATCGAATTTCAGATGCTGATGTTTCAGCTATTCGTGATAATAAACAAATCTCCTGTGAATTTCACAATGAATGGATTGAATAACATCAGAAAATGAAACTTTTATGATATTGTTAAGGGAAACGCAAATATAATACATGCCGTGAACAGCCAATAATAAAAAAATACTCTTAATTTATAAAATTGATGCTTTGTGTTAAGATAAAGGATTATGATACACATCATATTGAAAGACAACAGATAATATGAAATATGTACGAGAAAACAAGTTTTGTTAAATAAATTATTTGTATAATTTGTATAACAGAAAACAATGTTAAAACCCATTATAGAAGATTATAATGTCCACATTCCGATTCCGTAATACTTCAGATGAAAATATGTGAGTAATGTTTACGCGTGAACGAATGAAAAGGGGAATCGTGATAGCCTAATAAATTGTTGCCAAATACACAAAGATACATTTTCTAAATGCTTCATCTATAACAAAATAAATGGAGTAGCCTACAATAATAATGATACACATATATCAAATAGTTAAATAACAACAATAATGTGTCAAAGGACAGTCATTTGACAATCGCTGTATTTCGAACAAAGTGGCGTGACCATAAAACCACAGCATTTCAGCTGTTTCCAGCAAAACGTATTGAATTGTCAGTCAGCGGTGTGGGATACACGATATGTACAATTTATAGACAGATAATTGAAGTTCGGTTTATTTAAAACAAAGATCTTATCCAATTTATGGAGTGCCAATACAAATAAGGATTGAACGTAACATAACTGAACATGCAATTCATATTTGCTCATATAGTCAATTAGAGCTTTTAGTATCAACTGACACTCGTTATGCCATACAAATATATTTACGTGCCATTGAACATGAACATCAGTTTTGAGAACAAATATGTTTGAATCAGACGACAAAGATGAAATAAATGATATGTTATTATAACATATACGAAAGACAAATAAGCATTGAATATATAAGAGTACGTGTCACAATTAATGAAATACCAAAGTTGAGTATTAAAAAAATATCTCATTTAAGTTGTTGACTGTCACTTCTTTGTGGACGAGTGTAATATTAAAAAAAAAAACAATGTCAACCAATGAAAATACTCTCGAGTTTCGAAACCAATCCGGGCCTAAGAAATAAAATTGTGGAAATATTATGAAGAAATGTGATTCATTACTTAGTTGATAATTCAATTAGTATTTAACAAATATGACAACAGTATAAACGACGACGGGAAAAATAGATGTGTGTGTACACGGTGTAACGAAAAAACAAATCTGAAAATTATATAAAAAAAAAGTAAAATGTTCCTTTTATAATATTATAAAATTAATTAATAAAATTAAATGTTATTTTTTTCGGAGTACCTCCATTTGATTTAAATCAGTAAGTATATATTATGTGAACGAGATAGAATGTTGGATATAGTAATTAATACATGCCACTAATTTAAAGTGTAGAACTTGACGTTTTTGAATTACGGAATCTTAAGAAAGTAAAAATTAACCGCTTCGAATACAAATGATTGCGGCGAATACTGTAAGTTTGGTAATGTGATTTTGTCTGGATCATGAATGTGAAAAAGCAGACTAATCAGTCCTTTTTTAAATCCAAATTCAAAAAGAGATGATATACAAGGTTTGCCTGCAAACCTGCACGTTTCTATCATCTGGATGGATATTGTCGCAACAGATTACCAAACATGTACTAGGCGGAGATGTCTAGTAATAAGCTCCGAATCGTAAGTCTGTATGGCTTGAAAAAATTACCAATTCGTAAGAAAAACTAAATACTTTGAACGTTGACGGCTTTTATTTATTTAACGTCGTTATCCTGGAGCAACTGTAGAGATAATACGAGGAAAATGATACAAGCATAGAGAATTGTATGAATTCAGCTGACACCAATGTAGAGTTCGAGACCGAGAAAGCTACATTCATTTCTTAGGGAACACAAAAAAAACCTACACGGTGTTATTACGGTCTGAGTGTGGGGTAAGGACTGGTGATTTCGCCACCCATAGCGGGGAGATTCTGTCCAGCGAGGGCGGCGCCCAACATCGTAAAACAAAATGTAATCAGAAGCGTGAAGGCTGGGGCGGGTAACAGAGGTCAACTAGGCGGTTTGTATCAGAATGCCTCGGCTGTAGGCGCGTGTAATCGGTACGCACACAAAACCCAAGCAGAACGTTATGGTTACATAGTTATTACAGACTTAATAAACAATTCATGCATTTCAAAATTAGTTTACTCTGTAAATTATTTATGAAAAAGACATTTGTTTATTCACTGCATGATTATTTAATGAACACACTTAATCGCTTTGAAACCGAGTGATCTTTACTTGATTCGCGTGGTGAAGTCGTGTAACAAATTCAAGGATATGACATATGTTATAAAAATATAGAAATTACCAGGCTGTTACGATGAAATAAATATCTTAAATATTTTAGGTACCAAAATATCTGTTATTATATAATATTTTGTTTTTCGTTTCTGTTCCGTTCGTCGTTGTTTGACGTTCCAGCTAAATATTTGTTTATCTTACATCAAAATCAATTCCATAAAGAATATTACCAACCGAGAAGGACTATTAATTTCAAATAATTGGCAAAACAATATGGAATATTAATTGACGCAGGAATATCTGGAATTATCAGAATAAGGGAAAAATAATCGAGAGATAACGTATAATCAAATTTTGATGAAACAGTACAAGCCAAGTGTAATTAAAAGGATTCAAAAACTACAAATTATGTGCATCAATTTTTCTGATTAGTAAAAAAAGTTTTCGTTAAGAAGTCGTTAAGAAATTTACCAGTAAGGTTCAAATATTTTCAGTGGATATTATAAACCAATAACAAGCCAACAACACACGTCCGAAGTGTGGTTTTGTTGAACGAGAACACGATGTAGCAACGCAGGCAAAGCATTAAACTTAATAACCTGGTGTGGAAGTAATGCCCTAAAATAATGATAAATTTTGTAAACTACTGCTATTTGAGTTGGCCCGCTCATATAAACATGCATAGAATATTTTTATTGATATTGATAGTATAGCGTGAAGAAATACGCAGCATAAATATACGTTTTTTTTACGAAATAATTTGTTCGTCTCGCAGCCCGTTGGTCAGTACACTCGGTTATGTGACTAAAGGTTCGGGTTCTTATGATTACTGATTTATTGATTGAATTGGCATTCATATGGTAGAACTCCATTATAACACGGTAAAAGAATTACAATGTATTTTAGTTCTACAAAATTATTTTTTAAAAAATAGTTGATAGCTATTTCGGCTCACGCCATCGTCAGAACTACTTAGTTCTACGTTCATCGTAATCGTCAGTACTAACTTAGTTCTGACGATGGCGTGAGCCGAAATAGCTATCAACTATATTTAAAAAAATAGCTTTGTAGAACACAGTTGAGATACATGTTGTAGATACATTGCTATTTTTTTCACCATGTTAAAACTCTTTACATTCATTTTATAATTTATTCATAGATTAATATCCGAAGGCGATGATTTGTTGTATCGAATTATATTATCCATACTATACTAAATTTCATTAAATTTTGTACAATAACACTTCCCTTTTCGATTATATCCTTCGCGGTATCGTATAAAAATCCATTTCGTATTCAATTTATAGCAGGGTATCATTGATACGAACCTGAACGGAATCGATACGATGAGCAGGTATTTAAAAAAAACCGTCCACACGAAGCCCCCCGGCAGGATCAAGATAGGTAGAATTAATCGATAATAATTGTTGGATACTTACCCCCCGCGGCGTTCGCGTGATAAAATTTGTAATAAAAGAGCGAGCCGATAGCGCGGGGTGAATTAACACCGACAGAGCTTTAAGCTTGTGTTGAACAGGCATTAAGGGTCGTAGCACCATTCAAACTGAGCACTTAACACGCTAAGACTAGACACGGGTATCTTGGAGTTATCTATTGAAGTGTTTGTATTTTGTTTGATGCATCGCATGATAAGATGGATACTTGACTTTTTTAAAGGCTTTGTTATTTGACGTGTATATCAGATTTTCGTGGAAGAAGCTAACGTAAGGTAAGAATTGGAAAACATCAATTTTATTAAGACAGAAAAATTATCTTTTTAACAAAATATCGTTTTAAGTCAAATTTTGCAATGTTATAATCGGCGTTAATTGAAATCAGAAATCTGAAGCATACAAAATAAAACTCGTTAAAATAAGATGTTATTGACTGGAACAGTAAGCTAGAACGATTCTATAAGCACCCGCTATCGAAAATATTAATTATCAGATGAATCTAAACAAGCGATTTACCTTAGGTCACTCTCGCGGATAATTAATTTATTGTTTTAATTTGTTCAACCACAGTTAATTGAATTAGACTGATTAAAGAATTTAAATTGGCATATTGATTTATTTTGTTTGTCTTAGGTAAAATCTAATTATTGTTACGTCTTCTTAGAACGTATGTAAGAGCGAATCAAAATTTGATTTGGCATATTTATATTGATTGCTTGACCACAGAAAAGTTATCACATATACAACATAGAAATATGTATCTTAATATTTTTAAATGTAATTGATTTGCAAAATTTGAAAACGAATTCAATCAAAAAATTACATTACGAAAATAGGTTTAATATTTCTTACATAAAGAGATAAAAAACGAAATGAATAGTGATTATGGCGATAACTAAATAAATGCTTCATTTATTACCTTTTCTATACCCTTCGATTGGAATTAGCCGAAAAGTTAATATTTTTTTCGGTTTGGTAAACATAAGATTTTCTCAAATACGTATCTGTAATTCCTGAAGACTAAGGATTCCACAATGTATTCACTCCTCTAGCGGATATTTTAAGATTAAACTTTCAGAAACTTTAGAAACGGATTTGATTTAGGCAGATACGGCAATAATGAGTAAAAATGAACGTATATATTAGTTGGATAAAAAAAAATGGTTTGGATATTGAATGTTAAATTGATTGGTTAAAAATTGAATATGCTTATCGAAAATAATCCACGCAAGGGATAACATGAAATATCACTTCATAACCTTAAAAAATGCGATTCAGATTAATTTTACCTAAATTGGGAACTGATTATGAGTTTAAATGGTTTCTTAGATTTTCTTTGTGTATTGTAGCAAAGAAGAACTCTGGGCATTGAAATACAAAACAAAAAAAAAGTTGTGTGAAGTTTATTATTGGTGTCAATTTTATAAAAACGGAGTTTTAAGCTTTGGTTAACGCTAGTGTATTAGTATTTAAAACAAAGGAAATTGCACATTAATTTTATTATTGAATAAGTGTAAAAAACAAAACATTGCACATTTGCAACTCACAAAATATATTAGTCAACTATTTACACATTTATGTTGATGTGATAAATATTATACATTTTACTTTAGACAATTTGTAGCGACGATATTTGATCAAAAAAACGTGAGAAAAGATGTATCAAAATAAGTTAAGCTAAAATAAATAAAATATGACAGATAATTTGGCGTGTAAGTGTAAGAACCCTGTCGAATACAAAATGTCGTGAAAGTGTTAAGCCGATAGCCGAAGATAATCACAGCCGCTTTGAAAGATGAATACAAAAAAGCTCACCGATACGAAAAAACTTTCATAAAATATGTACCGGCGCGTGCTAATGTTACGTTGGGAAAACATTCATCAGTTTTATAACTTAAAATATTAGCTGAAACGCCTCCGGGCTCGAGTTTAAATGCCGAAAGCTCCATCGGAAGGGCAATAGATTTTCTTTTTAAATCGTGATTTTAAAAAAGCCTCCAATTTTTAAGTGGGTGCTTACAGTAAGAAACGATCTTCATGCATGCACTCATTTTAATGTATTATAATGAAATTTGGCTATGAAAATTAATTACAACATAAAGTTAAATAATATGACGCAGTAATAAACGACCAATTATAAAATGATAAAATAATTGTAAAATATTAAAATTAAATTAAATTTGAATGTTTTATGTGCTTTAACCACAAAACCAATTAATTTGAATTTGAAAGCTGAATTAAGTCTATTACAGAGAAAATTATTACGTTATTGAATTGAACGATAATTATGAATTAACGGAAAGATGTTTTAGCTTTTCATCGTCCTTAAAGTAAAGCATTTTTAGAATATAATGCCTCTCCACCAAGAAGTGGTTACTAATCTATCTTATGCAAATAAAAAGTCAGTATGGGATATATTACAACTTAAAAAAAAAAATATTTCAATTACACCCAGTCTTTTTTTTACGCGAATTCGATTATACTCGATTCTTTGGGGCGGCACCGTTACATTTTTTACGCCTTTCATTCGTTTCTACGCGATTTTTCCCCAAATTCGTCTTAAAGAAGAAATTTTTATATGATGCTAGGCTTGTACGTTTCATTATATTTCTAAATAAAAAATATGTGTATGTTTAAAACTTAATTTTGTAAAGCATTCCATTTTTTTTAAATATGCATACCAGTGTAGTGTAGACTAGTGTATCGGATATTATGCGAATTTATGATTTAGGGTGTGTAAAGAAATGTAACGCAATTGCGTAAAAGTTGTGATTTTTTTACGCGCCTTTTTCTGGAGCCAATGTATCGCGTAAGAAAAGGACTGGGTGTATATTATAAACCAAGCCGAGAGATATTTCTTATATAATGAATACTATTATACATTATTCGGTAGATAAATAGTTCACTTTATTTACAAACAGTTTTTGAATATTTAAGACCAAAAAGCTAAAATATTTTTCGCTTACATATAACGTATTAGTGACGTGCAAGTAAAAAAAAAACAAGCAAACATCACCTGTCTATATGAAGGCTTTGTAAAACTTAAAACACAACATGTAACATGATATACTTACAAATGCTAAAGTCGAACACGTGAATACGTGATTATTAAAGTAGAACATGCAATCTATTCAAATGCGAGCAAAAACATAATATTTTGTTTGAATTGTTACAACTTTGTACGATTCCATATGTCTTATCACAAACGACCCGGGTTTCGCCCTTCGGCATCTTCAGGTGCAACAGAACTGACAAGTTTGTCAGTTCTGTTGCATCCGTGCGATGGAATACCTGAAGATGCCGAAGGGCGAAACCCGGGTCGTTTGTGATAAGACATATGGAATCGTACAAAGTTGCAACAATTCAAATTTAATATTGAAGTTCCATCAAGCACCTTCAGTCGATATCATAAATTATAATATTTTGTATGACATAACATTGCTTTCACAAATAAATCTCGTTCGTTATTATATTTAGTCAAGGTCTGGGAAATATTTGATATGTACAGTGTGTCTTCAAACAAATGGAATACTATTTCAAGCACCGCATCCAAAATGAAAATGCACCACTTGTGCACATTCGTATATAATACACGTTTGAGCTAATCATTCTACATGGTAGACTTAGACAAACTAAGACCGATGAGCTTCGTAGCAGTGGCAAAAAAAGAAAATAATAAACGCTTATGTAAGCAAATAAATAAATAATAAAAAAAGATGTAAATGCAGCCGTAATAAAGTCAAATAAAAAGACTTTTATCATCTTAACATAAATTACTAATATAATTCATACAAAATTCAAAACTATAACAAGTGGACATAGTTTGAATGATTCAAAATCTAATAATGAAATTCCATCAAGCACCTTTAATCAGTATGATAAAATTAAAATTTTTAATATTTTTGGTTCCAATCATTTAAATGATCATGTAGTACAGTTAAATTATTTATTTAAAAGCATATTCAGATACTTTCCTATATCGAATTCAATATAAATTCTGGTTGTGCTTTTCTCGATAGGCACTGAAATTTCTGAGGCATTGTACACAAGATAGTCAAATAGGAACAGCAGTGACACTAATGGCATGTCATTTATGTCACAAAACACAAGACACGTTATATGGTGCAACCACAGGGCTATCAGATAAGAAATAATTATTTCACCTTTTGCGTAATAGAAACATGCCGCAATATCAAAACGAACGTTGCAATATTATCAGGGATTATCAGCGGTTAGGATAGAATTCATAAGTAGAAATATGTGTTAAATGTTATTGGGTATGGAAAGTATCTCGGCATTTGACTTGTCATACAAATTGGTCAGCAAACAAAACGATTATTTAGCACGTAGATTCGTTTACCAAAGAAACTGTAATTATTCATGTGGGAGTTGAAAGTTGATCGTGTAAGGCTGTATTAATTATACATCAAATCTACACATATACAATAGATTTAACGATGTAAAAAAAGTCAATCCAGACAAGTTTTTACATATTCTGTACATTTGTCAAAAACGAATGATTAAAAAAAAACAACCGAATATATTTTCGCTATTATAATACTACGTAAATCGAGATAAGATCGAATAAAATAAAATCTATTAGAAGTCAAGTTCAGTTGATATTCTATCATATAAAAAATATTTGTGTTATTTAAAAAAGGTGATTATGTGTACATCACTCCAATCTGCGAATATCACTGCAAGTATTAGATCATTTGGATTCCTTCTATCGAGAATTCAATGAGAAACAAAAAGTATGCTAACAACAAATCAACACAGCGCCCTAGAATGGCATCTATCCTAACTAGGTGCATTTATCACATATTTGGAAAGCATACAAAATGTAAATAATAATAACACGGTGAAAAAAATAGCAATGTATTTTAGTTCTACAAAATTATTTTTAACGAATATAGTTGATAGCTATTTCGGCTCACGCCATCGTCAGAACTATGCTTAAACTAACATTCGCTTATCTATATATTGCTGTGCAGAAAAGGCACACAACATATTCTCTCTCCTGTTCCAACGGCCTAGATTGTTACTTTAACACAATGACACTAAATTTTCAAAAATTCTATATGAAACAATAGGTTTCTATGACAATAAGTTTATATGTGGGACGGAAGTGGTCATTATGGAAGCAAATCAGACCACCCCTTTGCACAACGGCTGGACAAGTGGCGATACTATTATGTTAGTGTGTTCGTTAAGAATCCTTTGTGATAATTGGCGTCTATTGATTTCCAGCTGTTCCAAAGCCGTCATTCTCCGACACTTACTACAAAAATGCAAACATTTAGGCGCTGAGTTTGAATTTATATTAAGTTATTCGTTAATAACGTGATAAGCGAACTAAAATACATTGCTATTTTTTTCACCGTGTTATAATGGAGTTCTACCAAGTGAATGCCAATTCAATCAGTAAATAATAATTATTATACTGATATAAATATTGGGTCACCAATTATTTAAAATAAGTATTTGCTTTCAAAAGAGAAACAGAGTCTTAAAAAGTAACGTTTCTATTTAGATTAAAAGGCAAGCATACGAGTCGAGCCGGATCTTCTCGTATTAATTTTACATCATTTCCGTGTGAAACATAATCAAATCGAGCGTTCGCAGTAAATTATGTATATCTTTGAAGCCTTATAAAATTATACATAAATAAGTCGATGTACTTTCGTACACGTATACTTTTGAGTTAATTTCTGGCACGTATAATATTCAGTATTATTATTTCGCAAACATTAAAATTCGCGCTAAATACAGAAGCCCTCAGGCCGGGCGAAAACAATTTCGTTCATAATGTGGTTCAGGAAGAAAATTAATTTATTAAATCGCGGTTTTACTTTACGAATTAGTTCCTAATTACCCGCAAGAGCTTTACTGTTTTCTAATGTTTGACTGTAAGATTGTGCATCGTCATTCTTGTATTACCAAAAATAATACCATGCGTGTGATTAAAACAAACATAACCAGCAATTATTTATTTAAATCTCTTCAGTATTTCAGATTAAAATATGAATACGCTACGATAGATTTACAGCTCTCATCGAAATTGGAGCGAAAAAAGAGGCGAGTTTACGTGAATTATATATTTACAAAAAATACTTTTCGAGTAGTGCAATTACCACAAATACAAAATACGGGCTGTATTTTTAAAGATTTACTGCTGATACGTGTCATTGTATAAAATGAATGTATACAATTTTAGTTTACAGCCCAATGTGAGAAAATATGAAAAGATTGTCATCTCAATGCATATCTCCGTAAAATGAATGTGACAAAAATCACTTATTTAGTTTAATAAGAGTGCTTTTTGTTTATATAATAATTATATAGATATTTTTGTCACTTTTAAGGTGTTAACTGTCACTTCTTGATGGAAAGGCATGATATTGTAAATAATAAAAACACATTTTTAGTACTTATTTCCACAATATATTTTGATCAGGACCGGTTTCGCTCATCGCGAGCATTATCGACTGATAGAATACAATTTACAAACAAGTCTATTTATACAGGAGCTCTGAACAATCAATAAGGAAGTAAGGCGTGAGAAATTTTAATGACGAAAATAACCCACTCTTACTACTTAATCGAACAAAATAAATTGATATATGAGAATTTTAATGATAGTCAATTAAAGATGAATCGATGAAATGGGAAGATATGGCCAGTCAGGGGCGTTCCAATATTTTCTGTAAAAAAATAACGTAAAAGGAGGCAATATCATTTTTCAAAAAAAAAAAAAAATTACATTTATATGAAATATATATTTATTAATCTAATTTAATGAGTATAACATTGGTGACGACGCAAAAGTAGTTTGTTCATTTGTAAGGTTAGAATAAGGCAAAAATTTGTATTGAACAATTTCAAGGATTTCTTGTTTATCTAATTTCAGTGATTTGTTATTGAAATGTAGGATTTTTAGGTAATGTAGGATACAAAATCCTACATTTCAATAACAAATTTGTATTGAACAATTTCAAGGATTTCTTGTTTATCTAATTTCAGTGATTTGTTATTGAAATGTAGGATTTTTAGGTAATGTAGGATACAAAATCCTACATTTCAATAACAAATCACTGAAATTAGATAAACAAGAAATCCTTGAAATTGATCAATACAAATTTTTGCCTAATTCTAACCTTACAAATGAACAAACTACTTTTGCGTCGTCACCATTGTTATACTCATTAAATTAGATTAATAAATATATATTTCATATAAATATATATTTTTTTTTGAAAAATGATATCGCCTCCTTTTACTTTATTTTTTTACAGAACATATTGGAACGCCCCTGACTGACCATATCTTCCCATATAATCTATTCATCTTTAATTGACTATCATTAAAATTATCATATATTAATTTATTTTGTTCCAAGTAGTAAGTGTGGGTTATTTTCGTCATTAAAATTTCCCACTCCTTACTTCCTTATTGATTGTTCAGAGCTCCTAATGGATTATTGATTTAGCATAATTGTAATTGTAATTCTTAATAAGTGATTGTGAATATTTAATTTTTATACTAATTTACTTTTTTTGTATCAATATTGTATGATTTTATGTAAATTGTTTCCTAGTTCTTGAACCCATGGTTTTGTACACCTGCTACCTTTAACTCAAATTAATTTTTTGTTTTTATAAATATACTTGTTTGTAAATTGTATTCTTTCAGTTGATAATGCTCACAATGAGCGAAACCGGTCCTGATCAAAATATATTGTGGAAATAAGTACTAAAAATGTGTTTTTATTATTTAAGATAGTTTTGTATTTTATAATAGTAATACTAGTATCGACTTTTGACTGGAGCGATCATAGACTCATAATGGTCTCTCTCGAAATACTCTTCTAAGTTTGGCGTAACGGAATTAGTATTTTCATAGAAATAAAAGCTCTCAGCTTTGCGATACGTAGTAAAAATGCTACGAAGCTTTATTACCGCCTATCATCCTTTTGGATTTTCGCTACAAAGAGGATTTATTTATGCATGATTGACATTGCTAGTAAAGTGCCGCGCTCTCATATGGTAAAAATAATATTACACTGATAAAAAGGAACTGCCAGTTCCCCAAGGTTTAAAAGGCGTGAAATGTAGAGCCCAAATGGCGTAGCATCTCTACGCCCATCGCATTCTGTTACCGACATGAAAAACTTTATCACCGGTCATACGCTTTCTTTGTTACTGCTTTTATAAGGCACCTTCTAATACATGTCAGCAAAATTTCATATCTATGGCCATCTGTACATCGGGCCGTACATTAACAAAGATAGCCTTCGTTATTATGATGCATAACGTCTCCTTAAATCGTATGAAATATAAAATTTAGCAAATAAAGAAATTGTATTCAACGAAGAATATACTTTGAAGATGAAACCATTAAAATGTAAGATTTTGCATTTATTCTATTCAAGTATGTTTTATAGAAATGTATTAAAAAAACACAATATTGTCCAATGATTTTACGAAAACTACATTGATTGACAGGACAAGTTTCAAGGAGTTAACTGTTACTTCTTGATGGAAAGGCTTGATATTTTAAATAATAATAAGAAATAAAATTTTAACAATCTCTTATTTATAATTTGCAAACAACATTAAAATAAATCCATTCACAGATTGTTATACTTCAATTTTAAGTTCTTGAACTCATGGTTTTATGAACGAACTTTAAATAATAATTTGTAAAAATAGATTTGGTTGTAAGCGTTGCGAAACCGGTCCTGATCATAAAATATGCTTTGGAAGTATTAAAAAATATTTCAGTTGATTGGATGATATGAAATCTCTGTGCCGAACGAAGATTGTAAGGCTGACTTTTTAATTTCGTATTGAAGAATATTGGAAAACTTTTAAAGCTATTTAAGTGAAAAGGAGTTCTTAAATGTGTCATAGAAAAGCTGTTGACTTAACATATTAGCCGGTATCAAGGTAAGACATGAAACAAAAAAGGCTTTTACATAGGCCATTACGTAGAAAGCTCCATATCTGCTAGCCCAGCGAGAAAGCTCTTATTGTAGTCTATGTAAAAGGCAGATGAATAAAATATTGTGAGCGGCCGAGTGGAACATAATCGAACTTAACCGTAATTTGAAAGATTTTTTTCTTTTTCCTTGATACATTTGCACTGAGAAAAAGTTGTATACAAACGGATAGAAAACATCTCGCTATATTTTTATTATATCGAGTAAAACGTATATCGTAAGTCTGAAATATTTTTTTTTTCGTTAAGACTGCCGAAGAAAATTACATTTTACTTATATTAAAATTCGTACTCAAGAACATGTACCAGTTTCATACGAATGTTGCTGAGTTATATATCTATCTACCTTCATATGTGTGTCACATATTTCAAATAATAAAAACACATTGTTTTAGTACTTATTTCCAAAATATATTTTTTGATCAGGACCGGTTTCGCTCATCGCTAGCATCATAAACTGATAGAATACAATTTGCAAACAAGTCTATTTATACAAAACAAAAATTAATTTGAGTTAAAGGTAGCAGGTGTACAAAACCATGGGTTCAAGAACTAGGAAACAATTTACATAAAATCATACAATATTGATACAAATAAAGTAAATTAGTATAAAAATTAAATGTTCACAATCACTTACTAAGAATTACAATTACAATTATGGTAAATCAATATTGTTCAGAGCTCCTAATGGATTATTGATTTACCATAATTGTAATTTTAATTCTTAGTAAGTGATTGTGAACATTTAATTTTTATACTAATTTACTTTATTTGTATCAATATTGTATGATTTTAATTTTTTTTTTTTTAAATAATAAAAACATATATTGTGGAAATAAGTACTAAAAAAATGTGTTTTTATTATTTAAAAAAAAAAAATTATGATTTTATGTAAATTGTTTCCTAGTTCTTGAACCCATGGTTTTGTACACCTGCTACCTTTAACTCAAATTTATTTTTTGTTTTGTTTAAATAGACTTGTTTGCAAATTGTATTCTATCAGTTGATAATGCTCGCGATGAGCAAAACCGGTCCTGATCAAAAAATATATTGTGGAAATAAGTACTAAAAAATGTGTTTTATTATTTAAAATATCATGCCTTTCCATCAAGAAGTGACAGTTAACACCTTAAAAGTGTGTCACATATATTTATATAATTCGATGCACACTTGACAGAAAAAAGAAATTGAATTAGTATACGAACGAGATATTTTGGACTTGGTTGAAACCGGACAGCCAATATTTTTAATTACACCATCCAAATCCAAGACTATCGCTTCATTAGTTCGCAAATTGAATGAAATAATTTAACGCGTAACGAGAAGCTTTCGAAAAATACCACAAGATTCCCTTCATTCCATTTAATACCTGTGAGACTGAGTGCATAATCAGCGGAAAACCAATTGAATAGACCACCTTGTCTTATACGAACATTTTTCTTCGGAATAAACACAAGTGCAGCCGCTATTCACTTAGGCAAAGTACGGCGGGTATCTTTTTACAGATCTCTTTTCAGCAAATAATAAAAACGTTGAAAACGTAATGGTATTATAATGTTTTAGATCTCGAGGGCGAGCGACGGGGGGGCGCTCCAAGGAATGTGTTTTTATCGGGCAATAAATTCTGCCAGCAACTCGCCGGTTTAATTTCACACCCTGTATCAGAGAGAGAGACTGGTGTTTTATCTGATAGAAAATAATTGGAGACAATCTGGACCCCTATACCCCTAGTATAGGAATTAAGATATTTTGTAATCCAGCACGGGTAAGATGGTACGTTTTTTAAAAGAATGTATTACTTTTTAACTACTGAAGATAAATAACAAAGGCGGAGAATAGATAGCCGGTTTTTTAAATATTAAAAGAGAATATCCTTACGGCTAAAATACCAAGTAAAAGAATTTTGTACAAAATTTTATCGTAGCTAAAAAGATATCAGCGATAAAGAATGGTCCCAGTAAAAAGCTGAAAACTGAACTTTTCAAAGTAAGTTCTACTAACACCTACAACCCAACCTGAAACTGAACATATAACTAGCGTTTTAAGTGTATTACATACCAAACGATATAATAATGTAATAAAACTGTAAAATAGTTCTTATATTTCCTTCACTGACAAGTAACGTACGTAATTCTGCACATACAATTAAAAAAATTGTAACATGTGTAACCGAGTTGTAAATTTATTTAGATTCCGATGCGGTTTTCACGGGTTATAATCACAAAACGGACCATATTGTTAACTTGTTTTTAATGGGTGTGTATTAAAAGGCATCTGCTTCAATTATATTTTAACTTCCTTCTTCCCAAACGAAACAAGAAAAATTACCATAGGGATAGCGATTAGTTAAACACTATCATTCAACTCGAACTCTTTGCAAAACGAGAGGTTAAGCAAATGACTATGGAAGCAATTCTGTCAAACTAATAATAATAATAACATGTTTAGATAAGCTCACTTATGAGTCAACACTATCCACACTGAGAGGAAATAATTAGAATCTATTAAGAAGTAATATACATGTATGTTTTTAATAAGAGACTTTTCTGAGAATTGAAATATAAAATAGCTTGATATAAAAACATTGATAAACTAAAAATATGTATTCATAATAAGAGACTGTCAATAGATTCATAGTGAATGTACATAAACTGTTTATCCAACATCAAAGTCAGCCACAAAGAAGTTTAAAAATTTATTGAAAAAAAGCAAACACAGCTTCATAGCAGAATACCTAAACAGGAAAGTTTAAGATATGTAATGGTAAAGGAATACCTATATGTAATTTTCTTTCCTTCTTGAAGTTTCAGATCACGAAACAAACCGCAGCCAGAGAGGATTAAGGAATTAGGCCATTTGACACGGATTCGATTTCCCCCTTGCAAAGCCAACTCGGCTAAACGGTCGACTTTTCTTATCATTGTGATTTTATTTCATCTAGTAATGCTCTGCGTGTCTTATCGTGCTGAAACAGGTCCTAGCCTCTGGAATCGAAGACATTTATACGACACGGTCATATGCGGTTTAGAAATGAAAGTAGATGAGAATAAAATTGACTGGAAGTAAAATAGTATAGCATCGTCGAAGAAATGAATGAAGTTAATTAGATATTATAACCTCAATTGTACCGATTGAGATATTTTTTTTTAAATATTTAGAGTGGATATGTATGTATGTATATTTATTTAAATAATAAAAATTTTCATATCCCTTGTCATTTTTAAAACAGCGTTTCGCCTGTTACCATTCCAATATCTATGCGAAGATATTTTATCAATAAATTAATTACTATTTCCAAAACGTCTTATAATTCAGATTAGGTCTGGTTTCACGCACGCATTATCAACTGGTAAATAAAATATATTTCCACCAAAAAATGACAGTTAACACATTAAAAACAGATGAAAGAATAATAAAAAAACACATGATAATATTAATTTTTGGCCAGTTATTCACGACAAACCAAATATAAAATTTAAAAAAAATTCAGCGTCCCATGCATTTTTATTGTTTGCCACTTTTATTTAATATGGCGTTAAATATTGAAGTAAAAAAGTAAAAAGTTTTGTTCAGTAATAACGAAAAAATACTTTAAATAATCCAAAAATAGTGTACTATTAACTTTGATATTAATAATATGCTTCAAAGCATGCACGATCCAAATATTTTCAAATTGCACTCAAGCTTAGTTGTGATTTTCTTATTATATGGTAAATTCTATAATGTAAGCAATCATTCAACCGTGGATATAAGGAAAATATTTTTTTCACTCATTTATTTTGTGAGAAAAGACTGCTGGTAGAGGGCGACGCGGTCACATAATAGGCGGCACCGGACTTCATATGTCTCACACAAAATCTCTCCGCCTAATCTTCCCTGAACCGGTGACAAAATCTATGGCCTGCAAAGGAAAATACCGAAACCCTCGGCATCTCTGAAAGGGAACTACCCTGTCACATTTAACCCCGCACTAACTTGCAGAGACTTGCTTCCGGATGGTTTTGCAGTAGGCGAGATTATTTATTGAGGACTTAATACGTTTACAATTTTACTACCGAACTTCAACAGTAAAGTATCATTTATAACGGTTTAATGAGATAATTCCACGCTGCAATTTAGTTTTGAATTATGTTCGCAGTTTAGACAAACATTTTAAGGAATGATAAAAATGTCATTCACAGTCTATGTTCTTCTAAATATAATATAAACATCCCAGCTAACTTTGAATCCAAAACATTATTCAATATGCAACGAATCGATATCGACGACGACAATATCGAAGTTTGTCAACCATTTAGTATCGAGACTTACTTTCTCGCTATATGCGATTGAGGTCATTTCGCAAAATAATCAAGTTCTTAAATTCTTTCAATAAAAAATATAGGAACAGTATGATACTGAAGCCACTTTGAATCAGTAGGTATAAATATGTTATTATTTTACAATCGCATTAAACGATCATTGCTTCTTCAAACATATAAATGTTAAATTGTTTACGAGATTATTTATATAATACGGTAAAAAGTTGCATGTTTCACATCTATATTAAAATGTATTTAACTTAATTGAGATGTATATATTTGGTTCTAGATTTAGCGATATTTCTTTGTTATTTGGCATATTCTTTTAATTTCTATATAAACTATTAAATTACATTTGAAGTTTATACGTGTACTTGATTACCTACAAATGTCAAGAACTGAAGTCTATGTCGTTAGAGACAACATATTAAAATATACAAAAATATGAACGATTCAAAATTTACGCCCGGATGGAATATAAAACAATGTATGAGATTTTTTTGCGCGCCGCAACAGCATTATACATGGCGAGATGTTATGTCATATTTGAAAGTACACGTTAGGGATTTGTTTGATGGAAAGCTTGTTTCCACAGGATTTGCTTTTCGTTTTGTTCCCTCTGTAGCAAAGATTTTTCTGATGGTACGGTAACCGGGTAATAAATTTTGATGTAGTACTCACAATTTCTTAAGCTTATTTAATTAGAGTTAATATAAATTAATTAAATATTGAGAGATCTTTGCTTAACTTAGTAAATTTTCTTAAATACTTATAAAGGTCAGTTTCTGTAAAGCCTGATAACTAATCGAATAAAGGTGTAATAATTGTAAAGTAGCCACAAAGTTCATGGTTGGACTTAAATAAATCAAATGATAATTTACAAATCCATAAATTCTCTGTTCCCATTTTAATACTTTTTAATAACAATTAACTTTATAATTTACAGATGCAGTAGAACAGATAGCCAATATTTCAGCCCATTCGGTAAATAAATCGTTGTATAAGGCAACCTACACTTTGAAAACCCATGTCTCAATTGATTGGATCACTTCGCAGTAAAAGCAATCTACGCTGGTGAATTGAGTAATATCGACGTTGAAAATGTTGATTGGACTGTAATAAAATTACTATGTAAACAAAATGGACACTGGAAGATGGGGGACAAGAAATACATGCGTGAAAATGGCACTAAGGGTTAACTCCTTCATTGTACGCAAAGGATTTAAGTTTTAGGAGTCCTGATGCGACAACGGATATAAAGCTCGCCCGAAAATGTTAGAGGCTACATACAATTTGGAGATTAGACGTTCGCTGATACGGTAGTTTGCAAATCCTTTTAACGGCGCGACGATTGAGTCGACTTAAGCCATCTGCAGCGGCTGAGAATCGGGGTGGCTTACGCGAAAACACTTATATATTAAAGAGGACGTTTAGAGTGCAACTATTTCAAGCCATAAAAGGTAGAGGTCGAGTATGTGACAATTTTCGATAAAGAATCTATTTGAAATTCGGGATAAACTGGTACAAAAAGACGGCCTTTGAATATTTCTGATAGTGCTCAAGCAGTATACAAATGTAATTTTGAGATCCGCACAAACTGTGTTGTGAAATTTTTTTACCATAATAAAATACTGGCAAATTGTTTAACGTACAAATAACGATTGTAACAATGGTATGTTTTACCAGATACACGTTCATAATATTGTCGTAGCTTTTTATAGTTTCATGCATACATCGATAGTATACACTTCTCGTTTAAGATTCGCTCTTTGGGGAAATCGTAGAGCGAAGGGAGCTTATATCTATATCTATTTTTCGTAGACATGATTTTACACAGCACTGTCTATGGAAGTGCGACGACAGCAAAGGCTCCGTCTACGAGCCGGCGCGTTGTTTGTTTTTTCAAATTGTTGGTTTTAAATTAGGAAGACAAAATGGCCGTTATTGTAAAAGGATTATTACAATAAAGTCGCTATCATAAGAAAGCTATCGCGTAAAACATGGGTGTCTCAAAAAAATGTATCCATACTTTTGAATGGATAGCAAACATTAAACAAATTTTAAAATCAGCGTTAAGATTTTAATATATACGAATTTTGCTACACATAAATGTAATCAACATAATATGTTAACTTCTTGTTAGTTCGAATGCAACCGTGGACTTCTTAAATATTTGTTAAATATATAAATTTGTAGAAATGTGCAAAAAATTATACAGAATTCCTATTAAACACCCTCACAAAGTATATTTTAAAATTATGATGACGAATTACATTTATGTGTAAATTTGGTGTGGGTTAATACTTTCTCAACCAATTAGATTTCCGGCAGAATAGTTCGCAATCGAGAGCTTAATATTATTAATGTATTGGAAAATAAGAAAATTCTCTTTCAAACTGAGATTTATTCAGAAAAGTCACAAAGGGACCGACAGAGAATTTCGGGTGAGACTATGCTAAAACGGGCATCATGACGGGACAGATATCATGCATGAATAAAATACAAGCATATACATACAAACTAGACACGGAGCGAAAATGATGGTAAAACGAAGATAGATTTCACAAATAAATCAAACGACTGAAAAAAGACTTCATATCAATTAGTAATTGTTTAAATATAATATCGATATCGGAATCATTTTATGTCAATTTTTTTTTAATTCCTCCGAATAACAATTAAGTAAATTTATAAATATTTAGGGAAATATTTCAGCATTCAGAACAATTGATAAATTAATTATATGGTTACATAAAACCTTAAAGAATGATGTTATTCTAAATAGTAGTTGGTGAATGCCCGGTTCGAAAAGATTGTCATGAATCGTTTTTCATACATCAGAAAGAAAAATCAATCTTCTTATTAGTCACGTCTAGGATTCTAATAAAAAAACCCTCGTTGAAACAGTAGCACTGTACTAAAGTTGTTCGAGAGAAAGAGTTAGCAAGTTAATCATTGTTAAAATATTTTTCAGCAATTAGATGGATATATATAGTTTTATTATTATTTGTCATATTTGAATGTTTGTTGTGTTTATTGTAAATTGTTTTTATTATATTTATCGAACACAAAAAGAAAAAAACGATTTCTGAAATAGGATATTTAAGAAGAGCAAAATATTTTGAATGTTCATAATTATATTTCATACAACAACTTAGCTATATTAAAATTCTATTCAGAGAAATATTCCATTGAGATAATAAATTTATGTTTTCTTCATCATATTCTATCAATATGAAATGCTCAAAGTATAAAACGGAATATAAGATATTAAAGCGCTAGCAGATGAAAAATAAATATATTTTAAAAGTACGATATAAAAGTAATGATATTTTCATAAAATAGTAGAAATTGTAGCGGATTTATTCTGAATCGTCGGCATCTTTAGTGGATGGACTTAAACGGCCAAATCATTCCGAGAGCAAATATCTCAATGCCGACTTCGAAAGCATAAGGTGAAAGGAAGGCATAATATAATATTGGAGTATCAAAGCGATATCTTTAAAAACCACTGCCTTAAAATTTTAAATCAGAAATCGACAACATTCAATCATTTTATTACACATCACATTAAAAAAAATATTAAATTTGAATTGTTGAAACTTTGTACGATTTCACATGTTTTACACTAGTAACCCGGTTTCGCCTTTAGGCATCTTCAGGCATCTTATCACACGGATGCAACAAATCTGATCTGTTGCATCCGTATCATAGAATTTTCAGTAGATATCATAAGTTAAAAAAAAATTAATTACTAGATGTATATTTGTAGAATGCAGAATTCGTTGAAGACTATGTTTGCAGTTCGCTTGTAGCGTTTATCGAAAGACAAACGATATCAAAATACGCCACATTAAGCGGAATCTATTTAAAATTATGTGAAAAAAAATGAAGCATCCGTTGTAAAATATCACCTATTCTCAATTCGCAAATAAATTGTATGACATTAGAAACACCAGATAATCAATTACGTAGCAAAATAGAGAAGTTCTCGTGAAGTGAATAAGTTTCAGAAACTTGCTGAGAATATATTGTTATTAATGAATTATATACATAAAAAAAGATTAAAACTAACCAACCAATGAATTTAATTGACAAGTTACAATGTACTCTATAATCGTTCCGTTGGTATCGATTCATAACGGCCCGATACGAATTCAAAGGTAAATGAAGAAAATAAAAACGATTTCCTATCGCTACTATTGGAGATACTGGTGGCGTTCTTTCGTGTATTTTAAATTATAGGAGCTGTTTAAAAATTCAGCACGGCAGTGGAGTTTACTTTTCAGAATGTTTAATCTGCCGGTAGAGTAAATCTTAAATTTATCATGTTTACTTACGAAAGTAGGTGTAACATCGGCTAGGCTATACAAAAAAGAATGAAAGGATTATCCCGAAAAAATCTCGACACGAAATTAAAAACAAACACGGTGTCTATTCGGAAACGTAATGATTTTTGATCAAGGCTTGTCGGATTATTTATAAGCCAGTAGATTCGCTAAGTCTGTTCGATTATTGAGTTAAGTACCGATTAAAAGAAATTTTCCGTACGGGTACCGGGAAAATGATTAAATTTTGATTGGTTAATTAAAACGGCATTTATTCAGCACATTGAATTGATGGTTTTGACAAGCAAAGTAAAGTTTTTATATTATTGAAAATATAAAATGATATTATATTCTAAGTATAACATTTCTGTCGGGGATAACGAAGAGTTTTTCGTAATAAATAAAACAAACGTCGATGTTTCTTTTTAAAAGTAAAGAAAATGGTAATTAATTTGAAATAATAGCTGATGAATATATAAAAATAATAGACATTTGAGCGTCAAGTAATCATCACAAGAAATACTTACTATTATTGTTAATATTCTTAGTATAATAGCCCAATTGAAATCTGTCCAATAATAGTTCCAAAATTGAGTTGTCCAAGTTCCAAAATACTCCAATCAATGTATTTATGGTACTAAAACAGTTTATCTTATTTTAACGGAACTCTCACAATTAATAAAATGTATTTTTGGATCTATAAATTGCTCTTAATTTCGATATGCTAATAATTTTACTACTATTTAGTTAGATTTTTGATTACCTGATTACCTATACATACATGTTTTTATGAATGTGTGATATAAAATGACTGCGTATCCAATATTATTTATAGAGCTACGAAAATGTGTTATATGTAAATTCTATTGGTGAATATTCAAAGAAATAAAATATAGGTGTTCAAATTTACATCAATCCACTGCGTTATATTATTCTGCAATACAAATAAAGCATATTACATGATAACATAAGTCCTTTATCAATATTTTGATTCGTACGAAGCCGCATACGACGAGACGCTGCACGATTCTGATGCGATGGTTCTTGGGAATATATTTCTTACGGGATATGAAATAAAACGAGCAAATAAATTGAGGAAAATGCGAGGAAATGGATGCAAAGTGCAGAGCCGAAGATGCATTCAAACAATCAGTTTGCAACAATCCTAGTAGGCGTTCCCGTGGGATACAGTCACCGGGAACAAAAGTTATTTGCATTTTGAATTGTTTGCCGATTTAAAAAGCGGAGGCGTTTAATCTGCCCCATCAAAAAACGCAAGCAAAAAGAAGAAACATTAAAATAGAAGAAATAATTCAGTTTACTAATACAAGTTTATTATGATACAAGAAATATTTTTTTCACAATATAAAATGTGATTGATTAAAATGCAGATTGGTTGTGTTACTAAAAATGGTTTATCCATATTACTTTCAGAAGATTACAGTTTATGAAAATAATAGTAATGTATTCTAAGTAAATAGTTAAATTATTCATTAAGAAGAATAATCTAACGTTTATTAAGGAAGGATTGTAAACAATATGGAAGAATTTGTGTTTTGAAGCGTATATACTTTTGTTATTGTTATATGTACCATAAATATTAAATTATATTTGTCAAATTCGTGATGAATTATGGGCGGCTGTTATTCGATATAAAGACGTTCAAATTGATAGCTATGTTTTATCAATGCGAACTAACGACGCGAACAGAACTGAGGTTATGTTGCATCCGTGTGATAGAATGCCTAAAGATGCCGAAAGGCGAAACCCGGGTCGTTAGCGACAAAACATGTGGAATTGTAAAAAGTTGTAACAATTCAAATGTGATATTGAAATTCCATCAAGCACCTTCGGTCGATATCATAATTTATAAGAAAATCTTTCACTAAGTTACAACCGAATAAACCGGAAAAAGTATAATCATTTTATTTTTAGTATAAATAAATCATTATGATTAAGAAGACACAATTTGCTAGTTAGACGAAACACTACGCTCCTATTGTTGAATGAAAAGTGCTAAATATACAATATAACACACCTCTTTAATAAATATAATGTATGTTCTAAAGTTTCTATGAAACTCGACAATAAAAGTCGGTTCGGCTACGGCATACGGAATATATTGAATATTAGACTGTTAACAGCGAAAGGAACAAAATGTTTAATGAAGAATAAAAATATTGATGACAATATCAAACATTATTCTACGTCATTTAATATGGCTTTCAGAGGATGGAACAAGCATCCTCCGAGTTAGGAGTTTTATATGACTTGAGTAAGTTGTGCTTATAGTGTGTTTATGTTTAAACTGCGAACCGCATCTAGTCAAACAATTTCAGAGTTGGAAACCCGAGTCCAAACATTGTGCCCAGCGAGTTGAAAGCCGTGCAGTATTAAATTACATAATATAAATAAATTATGGTAAAGTTATAGAAAGTTACATCACATCACCATAATAATTGACTATCTGGTTCAGTCTCAAATACGTCATTAGAAAAAAGATATTTAATTAGTTTGCATCAAAATCGTTTCCAATTATATGTTATTTTTATAAATTCATAAAAGTGGTCGTATGAGTTATGACCGAGTTTTTTTCTTTTATTTATCGAATTGCTAGAATCTTCATATTATTCTTGTCGAAATAGGAGATTCAGGGAAGTTCGATAGAAACTGATAAAATAATTTAACGACTTAGGTGTTTCTCAGTCAGTTCGAGTGTTTCAGTGAACTAGATAGATGCCTGAACTGCAGAAAAGCGAAAATAAAATTGTTCGTAATAAAACATATGTAATCGTACGAAATTGGTAATTAATTGACACTTATTAAATTTGTTTGGAAACGTTAGATCACTTTATCGCTGTTCCTATTTATGATAGTTATTCACTTTTTTAAATCTCATAACAAAGTTCGTAGCTTTTGTAAAAACGAATATTTGTCACGATAAAAATGAGCAACGATTTTGCATTACCCACGAAAAGGTTCTGACTTTATTATGAAGTTAGTCAAGTTGTAAATCAATAAAACACTATCGATTATATTATGAAGAAAGCATCGCTGAGAAATATTGAAATGGGAACATTACATGTGTCACCAACGTCTGTGGCGCATTTATCAAACAAAAAAATCAAATTGTAATCTACCCATGCTGGGACTCTCAACTTATTTATGACCCACTGAACGTTTTCCATTGGAACATTATGCTACTCCCGAGTCCCAAGTAGTTAGACACAGTGAAGTGCTATAGAATTATTACGTGAGCTTACCTACAATTTATTTTAAACACATTTTTAGGCACTGCGATTTTTAAGATCTAAGTTTCAACCACATTTAAAATTCCCCAAAAAAAGGCGTGTCAAATAATTAAAAAAAAACCAAGATTTACCCGCATAATAAACGACAATAATTTCAAACTTTTTAAATTTATTAATTACATTGCAATTATCTGCGTCATTTGATTATAAAAACTACGATCAAATTGTTTTCCATGAATTCCGGAGAGATAATATTAGCATAAAGGCAAATATCACGTAGGATTTTACTGTTGATTAAGCTCGGGATTATTACAAAAAATATGATTATGTAGTTAATATGAAAAATAAGTATTTTATGGCCTACCACTGAATTGGTACGAACGTTCATGCAAAACACGTAGTTTTTACAGCTCCTGCGAACTAAAAGACGCGACACGATCAAAAGAAAGATATCTTTTTTAACATTTTTTCGACGCCAAATGACAGAAATGAAATAGTTTGATAATGGTCTATGTCATATTCTTTTACGATTTCTTATTTTTTATTTAATAATAGGTAAAGTTTTCCATGACTCAATTTTCGATACTAAATCATTTTTGTTTCATAAATATTTCAATTGTTAAATACTTCTGACTAAAAGAAACTCCTTTGTAAAGATTAAAATAAATTTTACGTGCTTAGATAAATTGGCCATCCACATCAATATGTATTATGATGGATTGTGAGTTATATAATACCGGAAAAGTAACATGACTACAGTTTGTAACGCAGTATCGAAGTCGGGAAACGATCGACTCTACTGAGCATTGAGACTTGTAGAAAGAAAAAAATTGATATGGCAGACTTCAAATGGGTACGAAGAAAATATTTTGTAACACTGTAATAATATTCCTTTTTTTGACAGAGATATCAAAGTTTGATTTATGGATAATTGTAAAAAGCTAGAATGCCGCTAAAAGTCTTCAAGTCAGTCAGTCACCTATAAAAATATTTCGATTCTGAATTATGTAATTTTTGTTGCAGATACTATCTATACTGGAATCACAATTTTTTAACAGTTATTTAAAAAAATCGTTGCAATAGATAAAAAGACAAAAAAGTTTATAATTTATGATCTCGGCTGAAGGTGTTTGATGGAATTTCAATATCAAATTTGAATTTTTACAATTTTGTACGATTCCACATGTTTTGTCACTAACGACCCGGGTTTCGCCTTTCGGCATCTTCAGGCATTCTATCACACGAATGCAACAAAACTGACGAGATTCAGACTGACGAGTGAGAGACTGAGATGAATGCCTGAAGATGCCGAAAGGCGAAACCCGGGTCGTTAGTGACAAAACATGTGGAATCGTACAAAATTGTAACAATTCAAATTTGAAAAAAGTTTATATTCATATATTATATAAAGATTTCATTATTTAAATGATATGATGAATGACGAAAAGCGGTCATTATTAAAAATTATAATTAGTCTAACTAATAGATAAACGATTAAGGAATAATCATCATTAAGCTTAATTGCCTGTATAGATTGAATGATAACTCGAAATTTAGTTCTGATGTTGACCAAGCAAAGTATAGCAATTATTAATGCTCAGAGAAAGGCAATACGTGGGGCAACGGAGTGTATAAATTAAAAATGAAAAAAAAACCTGGCAAATCTGAAAACAAAGCAGAGGGTCGGAGCCATTCAATCTGATGATTAGATACTAGCGTGGGAAATTAAAATACGAAATAAAAAATTGTTTCACGTCACCATTATTCACGCAGAGCTTGGGACATCCGTAGAAAAATATATTAAGGCTATGGCACAGACAGAAAAAACAGCAGGCGAGCTTAGCGCGGCACATAATATTCCCTTATAATAAATCAAGTGACACCCGGGAGGTACACGGCACAACTATGTCTATTAAATGGAAAAGGGGGTCTTTCTACGCCACTGCGCCCGCACGAATGAAATGTCACTTTGAAAATAAATCAGCTGTGTTATTAATATTTTTATGATTGTAGTGGAAGCAACACGTAGCCTTGTGTGATTCATTGACACGTTGTTTTGTTTCGAGGACTACGGTTCTCGGACACCCGTCTCTAACAAATTGGTTTTATTAACTGATACATAGCTCTTGCGAGGACAATTTTACCGAACGAAAACAGAAAAATAAAATGTTACGAATAGAGAAATTATTTTTTTAAGCAATCATCTAAATATTTGCTTGAAACACTGACATATTGCATCATGGAAAGTAGAACTTTCTACACTTCCATTCATAATAATTTCATTTGTAATTTGTATAAAAAGAGATTTATTTGTATTTTATATTAACGTACTTAAAATTTCGAAACACAAACAGTTCAAAATGAAACCTAAGTATCAGTTAGAAAAGAAAGAATGGACATAGCAATGTTCATGTCATATCTATTGATACGCTATCTATACAGTTTCTGTTAGATACATCTAAGAAATATATTACTTCGAAAGACAAATGATAGAGACATGGAATTGGTAAATAAATTTTGAATTTAAAGTAGCACACGAATTGAAACATAGTGTATTTACTGGTACAGCTCAAAAAGAAAACAGAGTTAAGAACACAACTCGTTTTAAAGAGATTGAGTGTAAATAAAATTATCTCAAGAAAAACAATAAATATGTTTGCAGCCACAAAGGGTACAATACCCGTACATTTTTGAAACGACCCAATTAATCAAATGAGATAGCCATGAATTTATTTTAAATTCGTCGAGTAAGTACACTGACAAAAAAGATCCTTTAACAAAATCCTTAATGATCCGATGAGATCTTCCGTTTTTTCAAGACAAGATTGATGAACTGAAATAAATTTATCTTACGACACTCCATGAAAACAGTTTTTATTTTTATAGCAACTTACATAGATTGCCTTTGGCGAATGTATATTAATGAAAGCTGTACTACAGTTATAATAATAATGTTTATTTTCGAACAAATTACTATCATGTCCACTTTATTGTAGAACTAAAGAAAGCTCCCACAACACTTCAATACAAAATCAGTATTTTACACTTAATACGAGCACGTATACAAATCATTTGCGATCATAACTCCCACACAATAAAGTATTGGGCGGTTTACTTTTAAGTTATGTTAATTAAAAATTTTACGAAATGAAATACAAGATAAATTAATTTTAATTCGGAATACAATTTGATCAATGTACGAATCATGGTTTTTACAAGAAATCTCCACATTGTAACTCGCCTTGGAGAAAACTCAATATTTCAACAATTTCATGGGTATAAGGTAAGTTTTCATCAATGAGATGCAAACAAAAATAAGGATATAATATGACAATATAAGCGTTAAATGTTATTGTTATATGAATTATAATATATACTATAGTTTTGCATTATTTTTTATTTTATAAATTTAATCTACAAAAATAATTTAAAATACGAGATATTTTAATGGAAATATTTGTCTTATAAAATGAAATTGGCAATTCAATAATAATTAATTAGTTTAGCGACTGCGTATGACAAAAAATAGAAAAACATTCAAATATTATTCGATTTAAAAAAGTTTTACATTATATTTCACAATAAATAATATGAAATTTCATTAAATTATTTTGTCAGTTATTACATACACCCAGTCCTCTTTTTACGCGAATTCGATTATACGCGATATTACGCGCTTCACTCGTTTTTACGCGATCTTTTCCCGAAATTTGTTTTAAAGAAGAAAATTATATATGATGCTAGGGATGTACATTTCATTATTTTTTTGAATAAAAAAAAATATGTGTATTTTTAAAACTTAATTTTGTAAAGCATTCCATTTTTTAAATACACATACAATTGCCAAATGTTGACAAGTGTATCGGATATTATGCGAATTTATGTTTTAGGGTGTGTAAAGAAATATAATGCAATTGCGTAAAATCATGGGATGTATGTCCGCTCGTAAACTTGTTTAAACACAATGCATTTATTAAATTCGTTGAATAGCACTTTTCTCGGCCTTTAATAATTCATATAAGTGTAAGATCATAAAATATATATCTTTTCTGAACGAATTTCTAAGAGCAAATTTTGATTTTTCATACGTTTCTGGTACTTTTTTACGCGATACTTTAATTTTTGGAACCAATTTATCAAATTATATGAGTGATGATTTTTTTACGCGATTTTTTTTACGCGCCGATTACGATTATTTTTTAATGTATCGCGTAAAAAAAGGACTGGGTGTAACATGCTATGACATAGAATTTTATAAGACGCTTTACAATGGACATAATGTGAAAAAGTCTGACAGACGTATAACAATAATTTATGGTTCATGACAGTATGTGATATCACAATTCACCATAATATGAGTCCTAAAAGTCCCCCTTCTCTCATTTTCAAGTCAAGTCACTCAAGCGAGTATTCTGCTACCTAAAGTCTGGAGATACACTACACGCTTGGATAGGTAAGTGCCTTGCGAGATATTCGTCAAAACAAATAATAATAGAGCCTCACGTCAGAGATGTGATACGACAATGAACATTTCTTAAGCTTTAGAAGAAATTCGGACAGCAAAAAAAAGTTTTATTTGTAATGTTGAGCGTTACAAATTTATTTGAAAGTTTATAGAAAATTCAAAATATTTTATATTATTAAAAAACATTTGAAGAAGTTTATTTGAATTTATTGATAGTAATCTAGTAGAAGTAGTAGTAGTAGTAGTAACCTAGCTTAAAACAAAAGTTACTTTACGACAAAAATGTTTACCATAAGTCATAGTATTGTGTGAATAGATAATACAATAGGAATGCTAATGGTAGGAGCATTACCAATTATCAAAGTATTACTTCGGATGTCAACATATTTCATGTGGACGAGAGTAAGTGTGATGGATACTATTTTTTAATACATTAAAAATAATGAAGTATGCAAGAATTTGATTGATTGACCTCCTTGCTATTCTCGTTTTTTATCTATATAATTTATTCTTATAATTTTTAATGTTTAATTGTTAAATATTAAATTGTAATTTGTAATTTTTATAACGTGAATGAAACAAATAAATAAATAAATTATATAGGAAAACACAAGGAAATATTATCAGATCAAAATGCAAAAAAAAGTATCTACATTCAAGAATAATGTTGTGGAGTGTTAAATAAATATTGTACTAGATAGTAAGGAAAATTGTTATGCAAAGTATTCTCAAATGCAGGAGGTAATATCGAATTGGTTTAGTTTAATTTTTTACATCACATGACAAATTAATCATTAAATAGTTGACACAGGTTATGCTTTTAAATATGTTTTCACTTAAGGTCCGAATTACGTCTATCGGGAATTCTAGCACAATGCTGCAATATAACTGACTGATTTTATATTATTAATAGTTTGCATAGCTTGTAACACAAAAAATATAGAGCCTACATTTATCGGCTTAATAGATATGTGTAATATTTTTAATTACGATTCATTGTTACATAAGAGACACTGCTAAGACGGGAAAGATTTTGAGCCACTCAAGTCAATTGTAATATATCAAGATATTCAATCTGTATAGCAAAATGATTATGAGTTATTTAAAGCAATACAAATTACGTTTATAAATTATACGTCCACAATAAAGATGAAGTAACGATCATGACAGCAGGGTGCAATTTTAATCCAGATTTAAATGACAAATAATATTTTCTTCACAGCCATCACCCTGGGAGGCCAACGCAGCATAAATTATTTATGCGCAAGCTTTTCCGGAAAGCACATTGTTATATTACTATATATTAACGAAGAAAAATGGGAACTCCCGGTTCAATTATGGCTGCAGTCTCTTACGATTGTTACTATTACAAACGGAAAGAGAAAACTGTCAAGACAATGAAATTGAAAGATCTTGGAGACATGCAGGTAGCATTGGGAGCTGATAAAATTTTATGTGATAAATGAAATATAACATTGTAACAGGAAAACTATAAAGGAAAGCATAACGGCCCTAAGTAGTAATTCGAGATATATTTTTATATTGCAATTAATTTGTTTCCACTTAGCAATAAGAAAGTCAAAATAAGTTAAACTACGAGATATATCAGTTACAAATCAATTAGGTTTTTTAAAATCTTCAAAAACCTGTGTATGACAAAGGTTTTCTCAATTCGTTTCCCAATTACGGCCTTCGATTGGTATACTCGTAAGTAAGACTTCATTTAGATATTTTAGAATGGTACGGTGACAAACCATATCAGTAGCAGAATAGGAAAAATAATATTGAATGATAACGCATTACGTAATTCTTTTAAATTTGATATTGAATTCCTTCAAACACCCACATTTGATATTTTTAATCATAAATATATATTAAAAGATATGACCAAAATATTACGTATTTTACTTTCCTCCTGCTCTGTTTTGTCGCCGTGTTGCTTTATTACCGCTCTTTTTTATCTACATACCAATTTGTATACATGCACAAAATATTTTTGTCTTCAACAGTTTTTACTTTCCATAATAACAATAGTCAAGGAACTCAGAGCCTCTTCGCACACTCTCGGAAAATACTAAATTAAACTTTTGATGCAATTAAAGATAGAAACAGCGACATAAAACACAATTATATATTGTACATATAACACGGTTTAGCATTATAAATATTTCAAATTTGAAATTTTGTTCATGATTAATAATATCTTCTATTGAAATATTTTTGAAAATATTTTTGTTTAAATAGGATTATTAATATAGTTATGGGTGGGCTTTTTGGGTCAATTATTGTATCAGACAATCCCTGTCAATCATTAATTAACCTTAAGGCCAGTGGCATGCTAACCATAACACTATAATAAACGAGCTCATAAATGTACGGTTCTTGTATGAACTATTCGAGACCCCTTAACTAAAAATTTACATTTTCCACTGTAGGTTTACACATTATAAAATTGTGAGTTGGCAGAAAGAAACTATCTTTGACCAATATTTTTTATATTTGTTACACAGAAAGAATCCTATCATCATTGATTGATTTATATTCATATTGATGCATAAAGACTTTAGAATTTGATGGTTAAGTGTACTAATTTAGACAAAACATTTGCAATTATCTAAAAATTGAATCGGCGGAATTATTATTTTTATAATTTTTATAGTATAAATTTTGTAACTGTACTTTTATAGCGATGTGAATAAAAAAAAAAATATTCAAGATTATCTGAGATTCGGTGAAATAAGAAGTTATTTCACTTTAATTTTAAAAAAATACTTACGAAAATATTAGAGGTAAGATTTGTTGAAAATTAAAACCGTTTTTTTTTATAAATGACAATTACGTTCTACAGCACAAACAGCAGCGCAGATGTGATTTTATTTCTATTTACTCAAAAATCTATCTTTTGAGAACCTGAGTTATGGTTTTAGGCTATTCTTTATTTATCCATATTAAATTGGTTGATACGGATCCTAAATAGGGCATCATTAGTGCTGGATATGTGTGGCGTATAGAGTTGCTTAGTTATACCTCATTTTCATTGGGATAATGCAGGGTTTAATGTGTTCAAACTTTGGTTATAACTGGCAATTTTGAAAGGTAAACAAAGCTCTACTCTCTAGAATCTAATAACACTGCTGTGATGGAAACCATTTTTATTCCGAGATAAGGATAATAAAAGTATAGAAATATGATTTGCCTTATTATATTTTGACAAAAGCGACGCCCTGTTTTCACATTTGCTATAAATTGAGTAACGGTTAAATTTGCTTGGTGGATATAAAGTCTCGACAAGCAGTTTAGTAGAAAACTTCATTTGCTGTTTTCACGTGAGCAACTTTGCAATTGCAAGATATAATAAAAAAATAAAACTAATTTTATTGTGATGTGATATTAATATTATATAGAATTGAAAACACCCATTATCTATTGAGAATTCTGTGATTATAATTAAAGGGATAGTATATTGCACTATCATATGGTAAAAGCCTTATCTAGGCCTACCAATCATGCAGTGTAATGCTCAATCGATCTCCCTTATCGAGAGTTATTCTGACATTGATTAATAAGCTATCAATTGCTTAACCTAATAAGATCAGCGCTCAAGTTTGCGCCTGTGTATTCATTTCACCAAATATAATAAGTCCATCCAAAATAAGAAAAAGAATGTGTTGTAGAAAGAAATACGAATTGAAAGGTCTTCTTTTCTCTCGAAATGCAATAAGAAGAGTTTGATGTAAGTCTCTATTTTGGGTGAATATTGAATAGACAATAAAAAAACATACGTAATAAAATAAATAATCCTCTTACGGCTTCTCGGTCATTGCAATATTTTGCAAAATAATAACGTGGTGTCAATAATATAAAACACCACTTTTATAGTTAACTAATATTCAGATAAACACATTCTACATCTATATTTGTAAAAATAATTTTTAGCGAAACCAGTCCTGATCAAAAAATATATTGTGGAAATAAGTACTAAAAAAATGTGTTTTTATTATTTAAAATATCATGCCTTTCCATCAAGAAGTGACAGTTAACACCTTAAAAGTGGTATATTTGTAACGGTTAAAATTCATTACCAAAGTTTACATTAATGAACATCTTTCTTAACAAAAACTACTATCTTACAATCACACAACACTTGTATCAACCGTATCAAAAGACAGACAAAATATTTCGAATAATTACGTAAATTAAAACATCAGAATTGAAGATTGGTATCATAAATTATTCCTTTGAAGTTTTTGTTTCCGTATATAAGATTTTGAATTGTTCAAGCTCAATGAATAAAAAATCGGATTTTAAGACGTGTGTATTTGTTACCCATTGCAACCTTAACCCTCTGCGCGATAAAACACTGAATTTAACAAATCGGAGTGGCATGACGCGACATCATCAATGCAAACTATATATGTATATATACACACAAAATGTACCGATCACATCTTGTTAGGGAACGGTTAATACAAATGTAAGTGACCCAAAGATACGGTGATTAAGATTTATAGAACCGTCTCGCAATATTGTATCTTGCGTGGCAAATTTAACCCCGACTCGACGTTCCGTGAAATGAAATGGGAATTATCATTGCCAGGGTTATATTGAATATTGAAATACGTGTTAATAACCTTTACTTACTGATCCGTTACGCTCAGATAAGGTAGTCTGCGGAACGCGGAGAACAATGCAATATTATTCGCCATAATTATATCACGTGAAGTCATGCTCCTTTACACAAAATCAAATAACCTTAATCTCGTTCAACAAGCGCTTCTATAACATTGGGAGTTTCATGAATATCAAAACGTAAATATTAAAATGATTATATTTTCATAAAATTTTGATGAAATTGATACATCAAATACAGAAATTTCATATCGAATAATGCATGATTGTTCTCTGTTGATTCGGCAGTAACACTAAGGAAATACTATATTTGTTAACATAATTACAAGAATATCAAAGTGGTATATATCCGCTAAAAAAAAAAACAAAAATATCCATGCATTTTTGTAATTCCGTTTATCTATCTACATCGAAGAATTATTTTCTCATTGTTTATTTATCTTTATCTTGTAATAATTTATTTCGTATATCAAGTAATCACAATTATTAACCAAAATTTAATATAAGTCTTTTTTGCTTTTATTTTATTTATTGATAAAAACAAGGTGAAAAGTAGCAATGCAACGAATTATAATGGAGTTCTACCAAGTAAATGCCAACTCAATCAATAAATCAGTTGATAATTATCTCGATAAGAAAAAATAGTTGTGATCGTTACTTCTAAAACATATATATTTGTCAATGTATATTATATATACTTCTCTATAAATTTATATATTTGTTGTTTAAAAATGATTCCATGCTTTTGAAATGTATGCGATTACAATTTGGATTAAAAATATTTACAGCTATGGAGCATCGTCAATATAAATATAATATTATACACTTGCTGTAAAACTGAGATTACGCTGTAGAATTGATTAAATCCTACAAAACAACTGATGCAGAACCGGGCAGATAGTTTCGAAAACAACCGTGTTCTACATATTGTATCAAAAATTACCCGCCCGCAAAGTTGTGAGATCATATATTAATTAATATACATTATCTAACCTTATTTCAAATATCACGGAATATTGTTTCTCTATTGTGAGGGAGATTTATCGGGGTTAAATATTCATTCTAATATATAGGTTATTCAAATTCGATTGATAAACCCCTGTATGGCAATAAAATGATTAAATATGAACTGTGACCATTATTCTAAGGCAGTGCGTGTAAAATGATTAACTAAGAGGGTGCGAAAACTAGCAGTTGGTTTAAGCTCCGTGGAAATTGAAAATATTTTAGGATACGAGATCAAAGTTACTAAAAACCAGGTCATTGGAGCATAAAACGAAAATATAAAATTGAACGTCAGCAATAATTTTTAGGCGCGTTTTTCGGGTGATGAATGAATTTTTTTTTGAATTTTAATTGTTGAAATTGCCGGGATTCGCCTTTTGGACTTCTAGTACACGAATGCAATAAAAATGAGAAATCTTAAAATATAATTGATTAAATTGGAATTTACTTAATAGAACTCCATTATAACACGGTGAAAAAATAGCAATGTATTTTAGTTCTACAATTTTTTTAAAAAGATATAGTTTATAGCTATTTCGGCTAACCCATCGTCGGAACTATATTCACATACGTACATTTGCTTATCTATATATAGCTGTGTAGAAAAGGTACACAATACATCTTCTCTTCTGTTCTAACGACCTAGCTTATTTCCTGCTAGTGATATAACTACTCTTAAGCGGCACTTAAAAGTAAAAAAATAATAACATTTAAACGGATAATGTATTATACATCAATGTAAATTACAGCCGGACTAGTTCTGACGATGGCGTGAGCCGAAATAGCTATCAACTATATCTTTGAAATTTTGTAGAACTAAAATACATTGCTATTTTTTCACCGTGTTATAATGGAGTTCTACCCAGTAAATGCTATAAAAGTTAAATTTAACATTTGAGATGCTTCCTACTTCGTATTTAATTAAAAACGACATTTTTCAACGACATTAAGATGTAAGTAAACATGTAGGAAAATGTTTTCTATTTTCATGCTAAAAATGTAATCTAAGGGTTTTATTTATAAACGATACGATGTTTTTATTTTTAGAGTGGGAAGAATTATGTATTCGAAAAACTTGAGGAAATATTTCGATTAATATGATAACAGGTATTATTTAATGAAAATAATGTTAACATTTGATTCGTCGTATATTGTCAACGTTTAATACTAGTTAAAAGTGTCTTTATTAGTTACATGAATATATATCTGAATGAGTGAAGGTAGTATGGAACCTATAGGTCAAATTTAGTGACAGCCCGTTGGCATTTACACCCATTCAACACCGACGCGACGTTTTAGTGCAGTATTAGAGCAACACGGAAATCCTTTTAAATATATCCAAGTTATACACTGTAAAGGGTATCCATATAGTACGTTGAAAAATCCGTGGATCATAATAATTATTCATATTAGCTCGACATAAATACTAGCAAGTAGACATTCACATGATATATTAACATAGGGTGGATTTATGTGATGACATGTTGAAATGAAATGAATATAATGGATATACAAAGAACGCAAATATTTTGACGAATAAATTATGCCTTCCTTTCGCAAATTATCTGTAGCACCATGATTAATATGAAAAATAAATTAACTACCTAATGTAACTATAAATCGCGGTTTTAAATTAAGAAAAGTATCAAACGTTAAACTTAATATTAAAATAAAATTTATGGTTAGCAAACATAAAACCAATCCAAATAGTAATTTTTCGCGAATGAAAAATGTTCCTTCGAAGGAATTTATCACCTTCTTTTAGAACTTGAATTATCATATAACTGTGTAAAATGACAGATTCATTATTAACTTTGCAAACTTGTAAAATAATTTATTATAGATATCGTAGCTTTTTCAATATTTTACTAGTTTTACATGTACAGTCTCTACAAAAAAAGATCCTGTTATTATCTACTGTTTATGAGAACTATTATTAATTACTTACGACAAAGATACAAGTCAATTTATTTATCAATTCTTTTCATTTTCTCAATACGAATAAAGTATCATTTCTTTGTTATGGTTATACTATTTTGTTGAATTCGTATGTTTCAATAAATTTAAAGCCCAAAATACTAGTATAAAAATCCATACTATTTTTTGAAACTAACATTATATTACTTAAAATAAATAATAAACAATTAGCGGGGATCTAAAACAAAATTTTAATAAACAATACCACGTTTTTCACTCAGACAATGAATGCATGTGCATAAATATTTAGAAGTGTTTTTCAGTCACTAGTGATCATAAACTGAAATTTCACAATCAATCAAATTTTCAATTATTTAACTGGCTGGGATTGAAATGAATAAACATTAATCATTGGAGTACAATTACCAAAGAAAATAAATGTTATTTATGAGGACATATATACTCTTGGCATTTTACGTGACAAACGATGAAATGGGAATTCTTGTAACACTAGCTCTCAAATAAATCAATGCTATGCAAAAGCATGCGTTATAGTTTCGGCAACTCCCTTGCGCATACAAAAATATAAATTCAGACGTTAGATCTGCACATGTGTTTACTACAAAAAAGGTACTGTACTACATTGGTTGAACGAGTAATATTTTTGGGAATAAGGTTTAATAAGTCAAAATTGGATTTTTTTACTTAAATAGCTTTAGGTAAATATTTTTTTTATCTTGTAGCTAAATTTTAAATATATTTTTAATCCTTATTACTTATCTAGTATGTTTTTAAGATAACACAAACCTTTAATGGATGCCATAATTACATTCAATAAAAAAATAAGCAGATAATTTATTATGCGTGCCAGAAGATATGGAAACTTATATTTCAAAATACATTAAATTATGCAACGAAATGAAAGATGTTAATTTAACAAGAAAGTGTTGAGTCTGTTTTATTCATTAATTTAAATTAAATAATTTATCCTGCATTAGGAAGTAAAAACGTTCTTTGATATTAAAATAAAGATAAATAGCTGAAAGGCTGGTAGCTGTATACGTTTTTCTTACTTCAATACAACCCTTTCGGAGAACGCATAAGTTTTCCGTGAGCAGATAATACAGACACACTTCCATGCGACGTATAAATATACACGTAAAACAGCAACTTCCGGGTCTTGTGACGAATGAAAAAAAAAATGGCGACTCCTATCGGATCGCGTGACACTTTATCAATGTCCACATAAAGTTATATTTGTGTTAAATTATCGAACACAGTCAAAATGACGGCCATCGACAATTTGCGTCCGTCGCAATTAAATAGGAATTTGGTGGCACAGGCAAGTGTCGGAATTGTACTGCGGAAACGAATCGAATCGATTCATATGCAAAGAGCGGTGTTTAATAATAAATATTCCATAAACTTCCAAATAATTCATAAAATCGTAAGAGGTATTGGTTTTTAATAGCTGAAAGAAAAATACTGCGTTTTACGATAGAATTGTGAAACATGCAAAATCAGAAATACAAAACACTAAAAAGAAAGTCGTATAATAATATTTATTTTTTAGCTTTGCATTTTAACAATGAGAATACGATTTTGGTATTTTTATTAAATGAAATAATTACGTCGAATATTGTTTAATATTATGGCGACAATCTGGACAATGTATACTACTTAAATGGCATACTTGCATTACAATAATATAATAATCAAAGAAATATAAACCAAATAATAATTATTATTTCATCTAATATGGTAGTTAACTCGTTTCCGAATCAATGGTACGTTTAAAGTAAAGCGAAACTAACAGTCGAACGCTGCTACACCGTAAAGCAATTTGTTAGGAGTGGGCAGTAAAGTGACGGTAAAGAAAAAGTGAAAAAAAAATATTGAAGAATTGGTAGACTGGTACCTACGTAAAATACATACCGTATACCTTTACTGCCACAGTAGAGGTTTTATTTACAGAGATACTTTCCATCATCGATCTTTTGCTGTTGTAGAATAAAAGCAATTAAAAACGACCGCAATAAATTTAGATACATGATGAAAATTACAGCGTTATTATTGAAGAATTGATAGAATCCAGATTGAAATACAAAAATATGTGATTTCTGTAAATAAAACTCGAGGAAGGAAATATATATATTTATATCTATCCAATATTAGGTGATAATCTCACTTGTTATATTTATGGAATAATACTTAATGTTGAAACAAAAGACAACGATGTCATAAAAATATATAATTAAAATTAATAGTTTTGATACTCTGCTGGGAGTATTACTAGGTGTGATGCGTGTTTTGCTTCTCTGAAAAGAATCGCTAGAACAACTATATAAAAATGTTGTTTATTAATAAGGTCCACAATGATTTTAATTCTTATCCTAAAAATGAAGAGTGAGGTGGGACTATTTTCTTTTTCCTGGACGTGGGTAGGGTTTAAAAATCGAAAGATAAGAGCTGAAAATCCCTAAGGAAATAAGTTCAATAGTGTTAAGGCACCCTCCTATTTAAAATATTTTTGACAACACATTGCGCTTAAAGATTAGAGGCAACAATAACGACAAACAAATTTGAATATTTAGCCTTCATTTAATTGACTTTTAAAGTGTCGAATTAAAATTTAAAAAAATTATATATGTATAACAATATATTGATTAAGAGGATTTTTATACATCATGGTGGTATTTAAGAAATTTTATATAATACTTTGTAACATATTTATGATAAACGGCGTCAATTCTTTGAATCTAAAATGGCTGAAGTTCAACATTAAAAATCAATATGATTTATATATGTGATTCTCAAATTTTTTTGGCACATTTGGGAAGTATGATTTAGATGATTTCAATAAAAATGAATTTGAAATTCGCGGACTGTCTCGGGTAGTAAGTTATTGAAATGTAAGTAAAAATACAAATTAACACATTGTTTAACATCACAACACATTTGATTCGATGATAATATTTTCTAAGGCCAATTTTCCAATAGAGTTAAAAGCTATCACATTGACGCAGCTCACATGAATTACAGCGAAATGAAGGGATGGTTTAGTGTAAGGATTCGAATTTATTTGGATGTCTCTGAAAATCTACAGAAAATATTCACATCCCCCACTTGATTTTAAGAGGTAATAATCATTTTATTTGAGAATTGTTTAAAATTATTTATATAGGTTTTGTATGATGACCTGTAAATAATTAGTTCTGAATTTATATAAATAGCCTTCTTTGATTTGTATACATTTATTTGACAATTTACATTCAATAATCGTACAACTAATGATTTATTTTTAACTCATATGAATGAGTGCTTTTGAATTAAATAGAAATTTAATAGTTTCCATTGTTTACTATTTCGATTGGCAAATAATTGAGTAATTAATGATTTTTGACGTTGAAAATATGGTACAGCTTGTATTGTCAAAACATGCCCGTTCCATTCTCGAAGAGTTATTTAGTTATATGTAATGTTTTTTCAATGCATACGGTACATACAATAGTGCATTCATGAGTTTGGGTTTAAATCACGATTTATAAAGTTCTATAAATTGTAAAACTGCACCAACGCGTCAAAAAAGTCAATTGAATACATTGATACATCGCTGACTTCATGAAGATATAATATACATGGTAGTTAAACAAACTATTTGCGTTTCTAGCATTACATTACATATTTTTAATAAACAAGGCACAACTGGACAGAAAAAGCTCGTGACGAGCGAAAACTAACCTGAGCTTTCAATTATAAAATTATTACATTTAACATGAAAATGATACTTAATAAAAATAGAAATATACCTTAATAATATTGTTTATCCGTAACTCATCTTAATTTCTGAACTCGTTTAGTCTCTTCAAAAAGAGAGTTTACACCCAGTTCATTGAAGTAAAATTCTGTAAATAAGCTCTGTTAAAAGTTTAACGTTCGAAGCGGATAATGTTAAAAGAGCGAAGTCTTTACCGTTATATTTTACAGCAGTTATTGTACGCAATATTGATGGTTAGCCATAAAGATGCGAAAGTAGTAAATTTACATAAAATAAAAGTATATTTTATTCACAGCGGACATTTGGTGGGTTGGCGAATATAAAAATACGCCGTGTCGGTAACACCCTTGTCAATGGCAAATGCCAACGGTATGAATATGTGATAGAAAGTATGTTTACATGAAATGTGACTACAACAAAAGATCGATCAAGTTTTTGGGACGATAGACGCTTTGCACGCGAGGTTCGTATACAGAAACATAGAGCGAATGCCTGAAATATAAAACCATATTCACATCGCGCGATAGACCTGAAAGCAACATAATACCTATATATATATACACGATCTGTAAAAATATAAAACAGTTTTCAAGTGTAATGATGAACATTTTATCCAAAAAGGAACCTTGAAACACAAACAGTGAAATTGTGTTTTATTTATAGAGTAACGTACTATAATACATTGAATCTAGGGCATATAATCCGGTACAGTTTTTATGATCCCGTGATAGGTCATTAAGTTATTTAATGTCAAAAAACTATTGAATTAAAATTGTATTTTCACTTTTAGTTACATATTATTATACATTATATTTCAAAACGTAAGTGTCGTCCAATCATGTTTAGGGATAGTTTAGTATTTTATATAAATTATAAAATAAATTCCTATCAAAATGGCTGTAAAAAATATAAGAACTAAGAAGAACAAAATATACATATTATTTATGTCGGTATTTAAAAAAATGAAACAAACCAAATTATTCTTAAATTTGAATTCCACGAGGTTTATCAGTGACGACCTGTGATTAGCATTTTGACATTTTCGTGCAATCTATCAAATGGATTTAATTTGATGGTAGAATTCAAATTTGATTTTTAAATTCCAACAAGCAACATCAGTCAATATCGTAGTAACATTCGTAAAGATTTTGTTTTGTAAATTTGCACTGATACAAGTATCCCGGGTTTGATTTGATACTAAGCCAGTCCTGGGATAACTGGTTTGTTCTATTGACTAATATCCCCAGATTAACCGTCTAATCTATCGAAAATATCCACAGTTAAAATTTATATATACACCCAGTCCTTTTTTTACGCGATACATTGGATCCAGAAAAAGGCGCGTAAAAAAGGTCGCGTAAGAAAATCACAACTTTTACGCAATTGCATTACATTTCTTTACACACCCTAAAACATAAATTCGCATAATATCCGATACATTAGTCTACACTACACTAGTATGCATGTTTAAAAAAATGGAATGCTTTACAAAATTAAGTTTAAAAAATACTGAAACGTACAAGCCTAGCATCATATACAAATGTCTTCTTTAAAACGAATTTGGGGAAAAAATCGCGTAAAAACGAATGAAAGACGTAAAAAAATGTAACGGTGCCGTCCAAAAAAAACGCGTATAATCGAATTCGCGTAAAAAAGGACTGGGTGTATCTTACGATTGATTATTTGAACGTCCAATTACATGTTGAGCCGGTTAATACAACAGTTATAATAAATACCACTTTAAAAATATAAACATATCATAGATATAAACATTGTGAAATTTTCAGTAATTTTATTGCGTAAAGTTATTCTCGTCTATATTTATGCGCGAACTAATAATATCGACTATATAATGAAATGCAGGAGTATCCGAATAAATTATATGTCGGAATAAATCACAATACATTCGCATCGCGAATCGCTAACGTGTTGACAAATAATCTTGGCAGCGAATATTATATTTGTGCGGGATTTCGCGAACGCACGTTTGTGAAATCAATTCACGAGTCCACGTCAAATCAGTAGGGCATGTCACGTGACGTAATAAATCGTCACTAAATTGGTTGATTGCCGCTGCAAACGTAGAAATTTCCAACACACATAATAGAAGCAAATAAAGCGGGAGCAGATTGGAATCGCGCACTATAATCGGAACGTATATTAACTACGCAACTTGAGTTTTGGGTCATGAGTTGGGAACCTTTAAGCAATTCTAATCGATTTATTGGATCCATAAGCTAAAATGTTTCTCCACTGTGAAGAACATATTTCACTAATTATCATTTAGCTTTTCACTCACAAATTAAATGAAGATACGATATGGTTGTGTTACAATATAGCTTCTATAGTGGTTGGTAACTTTTGATTTTAGATTCTATTTCCATAATTTTACTTGAGATTCAATATCACTTTTGGCGAGTTTTTTTAGTGAAACTCTTTCATTCTAACAAAGCCGATCATTGACGATTTCGTCATGAATTTAACTCATTGAAAAACGTTATTGAAGAACAATATTTTTATAAAATACAAGTGATTAAAATCAATATATGCGCAGATAGACTTCCTGCATAAATTTTCTCCTGATATGTTAGTGCATGCGCAAAGGGGAGAGTGTGTGCGAGAGACCAAGTAATGACTGTATTTTTCAGGTGCATGTATTTTAACACATCAGAATGCTGGCCAGATGTCACAGCCTCTTAAATAAAATTCACATTAAAATTAGTAATTCAGAAAAGTTTTTTCGTCTTATTTCATAAAGTGAGTTCAGTCGTTCTTTAAAAAACAAACGTGTAGTATAATATATTGATATATGGCAAAATAATTTTTCAGGTACGGGTGATTCTTCCATTATTTTTTAAATAAAAAAAATATCTGGTATTATAACAAGGCCATGTCAGTTCTACAAAACTGGCAATAAGCTTGACATAAATTATAATATCATAAAAAATATACATTCTTTGAAACCGTAAATCTTAGGTGAATAAAATTTACTATCTTTTAATGATGGCTTCAGTGATGGTTGGAAATACGATTCATATTCTTCAGATGCCTCGTGTGAACATACAAAATTACTTTAAGTATGTCACCGTATTTGTACACTGACATGGAAGGAAGTTAACTTTGCATAAATGTAAATTCTTACTACCAGCTGATAAAAAGAGCAATTTGAAATATTCATGAAAAAAAATATGCAAATAAGAACAAACATACTTGTAACAAGTAATTTATAGAATTTTTATGTAATTATTAATACTGATTAAAAAAAGGAAGCATTAAAGAAAATTTTGTTGAATTCAAAAAAAGTATTTGTTTCATAGGAACTTTGTACGTTTTGAATAAAATTACACCTACATGTGATCAGCGTTTCAAATAAATTCTTCTCATTTTTTTGCTATGAAAGCCGCGTGCAGCTTATTCAGAGAGACATACTCAAGCTTCGTTTTAAAGCCCTGTGGGATTTTTTTTCCATTCGAAATTCACGAGAAGTTATATGATTTACAATGACAAATCAGTGTTATAAAAATATTTTATCATTTTCAAGATAAACTTTTTAACGTAAAGGTTAAAAATAAATACACCTATCCCTCGATTTACACGTTAGATAGATTCCTGAGAAAAACGTGTAAATCGAAAAGTACACAAAAAACGCATAATTTTGTTTTTTTCTAAAATATCAGGTGTAGTAAAAAGTCCTGACGTTTTTTTCAAACGTGTGTCTTAAAATCGGTCGGCTTCGGGCCTTTGGTAGATAGATGGTGATAAGATGTCATAATATTTTTTTTTCTTGTTGTCTGACATCTCAAGTTACGTTCCGTATAGAAAAAAATGGTTCATTCGTCCCAAACAGAATGACCGACCTTTGCCCTTCATAAGAATATCTGCGCGGTTGCATGCTTTTTCAATATAACGCCCAGAACAGTGCAGTCGTCGCCACAAAAAACATTTGCGGCGTTTATGGAGACGTGTTGAAGGTTCAAAAATGTCAGAGATGGTTTACAAAATTTAAATCTGGCAATTTAAGCATTGAATATTATCCTCGAAGTGGACGACCTCATGCAGTGAATGAAGTCGCCCTGAAAGCTAAAATCGAAAAAAATCCTATGCTAACAAAAAAGGAATTGTCCAATATAGTCGGTACTAAATGGTCCATAACACAGAAGTACCTGGAAAGGTTGGGAAAAATTCAAAAAGAAGGAATTTGGGTGCCATACGTGTTGAGCGATCGGAACAAGGCGCAGCGACTAAGCGCGTGCCAATTGCTGCAAAAAAAAACACACTTTACGACCATTTTTTCTAAACCTGATTATCGGAAATTAAAAGTGGGTGTTATATACGAATACATCGAAGAAAAAACTATATCTAAATCGTGGACAACAACCAATTCCGACCCCTCGAACTGGTTTACACCCAAAAAAAACTCTTACTTTGTGTTTGGAGGGATTTCAAAGGAATAATTCATTATGAAGTGTTAAAATATGGTGAAACTATGACGGCACAAGTATAATGTGACTAATTAAACAAATTAAGTGCAGCTTTGACAAGAAAGAGGCCGGGTAGGATGAATGGACGCAACGATAAACTGCAAAACGATAACGCGCGACCGCATGTGGTGAATATGACCTGGGAAAAAAACCAGGAGTTGGGTGGGATAACTTTATTGCATCCACCTTATTTACCAGATCTACCACAATCGGATTACCATTTATTCCGTTTAATATAAAAAAAAATTAGGGATAAAATATTTCAAACAAAAAATGACGTGAGAAACGCTGTTTCCGACTATTTTAATTCCAAATCAGTAGAGTTTTTTAGTTAATGGATTTTAGACTTGTCTAATAGGTAGCAGAAGGTTATAAATAGACAGGGAGATTACTTTTTTTTACTAGATTAAATTGTGAAAATGTTGGAATTCAAATTTCGGTAATTTTAAGTCGACCTAATGATTGTTTATCGGTTAATATATAGTTTTTATCTATATGCAATTTGTTATCTAAGTCAGCAAATGACGAAATATGTATGTTTTTATTTTCCCGATATTGATAAATACAGGTTTTCACGGACACAAAATACAAAACATAATTTATTTATAACAACATTAATTCATTGAACGAAAGAGACAATTAAGTTTGAAAACGTCTAGCGTTAAATGTTTTCTCCGGAGATAGAGAATTTATTTAGGGAAAACTCCAACAATGGCCGCTCAATCAGTCTTGTTTATTTGATTGTATCTGATATACAACTCGGTTCTTTATTACTGGAGTGTTCGGCGAATTGAAAGGATCCGTGGACGGAATGCAATATTATGAAAACAGGCGAGAGGGGACGAAATGCGATTACCGTAAAACCGATGAAGAAATCTTAATTACCCGAGGCAGGGAAAGATGTCTCGTTTTGGAATATAAGCGAAAGTGAAAGATAGAAGTCTGAATTCGAAAATTCTCATCACGGCTCTCCTTGTTTAAGAAACGCCAGAGCTCATTGAATTTCAACGGAGTGAATGTCATTACTGGAGAGAACAGCAAAGCAACCGAAAAGAAGACACCACTTACTTGTTGGCTACATGGCCCTAACCAAGTTATGCAGAATATAAGCATCAATGATAAAAGTTGCATGTGATTTTTATACTAGTGTATTAAATAAATTATGAAATACTTCGGCAAACAGTTTCTTGATTGAGATACAATTATAAAGGAACACAACACAAATAATATTGTAGAGATAAAACAAATATATGTTCTTTATCGTGTATTTGAAATCTAGTTGGGAATACAATTTTTTGATGTTTTAGTAGTAGAACTACGTGTCTATAATATGCACGAAAATTGCAATATTTATCAACAAAATGAAGGCTTTATTCATAATGCGATGGTTATAAGGATTAATGAAGTGTTGTTACGTTAAATTTTGTTTTGTAAGCTTTTATATTCCACGAGAATCTCAAGTTCTCTCAGCATTTTTAGCTGCGAATATAGAAGGAAGAAATAAGCATCATATAAATCTATTGTTTAGTAATGCGAAATGTTTCTGCACTTTTTCGACTCTAAGTTAATATGTCGATGACACTGAAATGTTCCATTTTTTATATTATTTTGGACTTTCCAAGCTCTGGAGGCTTTAGCCGCGGTACAAAAAGAAAAGGTAAACCATAAAATCCTTATCTAAGGTATGGATTATTTAATAGGTATGGTCCCCGAAAAGCCGGAGTTACTTATTCATTCAAGAAAATATATTATTTTCCATACTAGCGAGACAAAAATATTTACAAAGAAGAAAAAAAGCTTTTGTGGAAGTGCGCCACGGCACGAAATGTAAGTGGATTATTTAATATTTTATTCATTTCATGATACAGTTTTTTACTATACCGACAACGTTGAATATAAGGAGTTTCGCAAAAAGGATAAACATGAAAACAATCTAGTGAATCTTTTAACCTTTGAGTAGAGAATGGCACGGCGGAAATGATATCGCAAGAACATCAAATTACGGCGAAAATTGGGCATGTAAAAAACAAAAGCTTAAATTATTGATAATGAGGCAGATTTTTTGAATGTCAAAATCCTATATTTTTTTTATTATTAAATGAGTTTTTAAAAGAAATGTAGATTTAGGATAGAGACGACAGTGTTTTATACCAGAATTTAGTAAAAAAAAGTAAGCAAAACAAAATAGTAAAAGCAATAATTCATTTAAAATAATAATACGATACATACATTACAAACAGAATATTATAAAATTTGAATTGTTACAGCTTTGTACGATTCCACGTGTTTTGTCACTAACGACCCGAGTTTCGCCTTTTGGCATCTTCAGGCATTCTATCACACGGATGCAACAGAACTGATGTAAAATAAACAGTTAGAATCGTATATATATATTAAAGTTATTAGTTACAGAAAAACACTTACCCTTAGGCAAGCAGTAAATTACAGCTAAAACAAATTTAACAATATCAATCTAATAATAATTAACACAATTGCCTGTGATAATTTTCATTAATGATCTTGCTAATGAGTCATTCTTGAAAGGAATTTTTCAATAAATATCAATCAAGTAACATTAAAATATAAATGAGTTTTTTTTTGCCTGAAGATGCTGAAAGGCGAAACCCGGGTCATTAGTGACAAAACATGTGGAATCGTACAAAGTTGTAACAATTCAAATTTGATATTGAAATTCCATCAAGCACCTTCAGTCGATATCATAAAGAATATTATAAATTATACCCAATAATTTTTTTTATCCGTCTATTTACTATAATCACAATATATATATATAGATTTGCTATGGAAACGGAAACCTAATGAAGTATTAAAACGCAAATATAAAACACTTTTAGGTCTTGTCAAATTATAATTGTGTCATGGTTTGAATCGAAAATTTGAGTAGAGAAAAAAGTAAAATATATATATACTCCACCCGTGATTTCGTTCATACGTCCCTGTGACTGACGATCGAGATTCCTTACTCAGACACCCAGCGAGATCTCACACAGTTCGCATTCTATCAAGACTAATACAGTAGAGAAAACCGTACAGTTGTCAATAATATACATTCAATATTCGTCAGTTTCCATACAGTGAATGTTCATTTGATTTATTTGCGAACAAGGCAAATATTTGCCTGTGTGTGAATTCATATGGCGCGCAAAGTGATTTTGACGTTTCAGCATGGCATATTTTCTCTCGCAGCACGGGGCTGGATACACACGAATATGCTTTATGAAGTTATGGAATACATAATTTAGAATTCTAAAATATAATAATGTAAGAATTCCTGACGCGTGAAGGAGATGATTCGAAATTTTAAGATCTCTCACGTATATGCTATCGACGATGAAAAAGGACACTAAAACAACATACATTTATGGTTTTGACATTTTAGTAAATGATTGCCTGTATTCAATGAGTATAATAACTTTATTTTTAATTACAGCGTTTAAAATTCATATTTTGATCGTGATTAAATAAAAGTGAAAACTGTATATGAATCTTTATTACATTATATTATATAGTGTAAATTGACGAAATTCCTATCAATTAAAGTTGATAAAAACTTGTCGAAATACTTGGTGCGAAAAAAGGACATAGCCATGATGTGATCAACTTCATTTTCTTTGTTGAATATCTATAATCAACAATAAAAAGAAGTAGCCAAAGTATTTTAGGAAATTACCAATTCTAAGTCCGGGCGGAAGATATTACTGTAACATTGTGGAACTAAATCGAAGAAATAACTTATAGTTTGTCTATGGTATCGAACGGTAGCCAAATGGCATCATTAAAGAAGTCCGGCAAACTATCCAACATTGCCGCCCTTCACCGGACAACATCGCGGTTAGGACGTGTATGGTCAGACTAATTTCCGGCCTTGGGCTCTCCGCATCCGGTGCGCCAACGAAGCATGGGAATCGGGGCATCCCCGTCTACAATGTGGACACTGCGTACACAAGGTAATATATTTCATAAAATCTGTCTTGGGTGATGTTTTCGTACTGCACTCAATATTCCAAAAAGTAATGTAAAAATACATATTACTGAATGTTGAAAGAATCAATTGAATCGAATTCCGACGGAAGTTTGACAAAACTATTCTTTCGTAAAATTTCCTACTGCAACGTATAACTTGGGCGATCTTTCCGAAGATAGTTTATTTAAGCAATGATTTACTCTAGATTTAGTAAAATTTTGTATGTTTTTTTTTTTTGTAAAAAAAAGATACAGCCGGTCGATTGGCTATAATTATAAGCTGATAAATACACTCGAATGATTCAAGGCGCCGAAAGTGAACAAAATTTATGTTGGATATTGAAATATTCGTCAAAAATTATCGATATTATTATTTAAAAATTGAGCTTTTCGTATAGATATTACATTGATGTGTTACATATTCTTCGAAAAATCGCGAAAAAAGTTGATGTAGACTATCATTTTTGCCAAGCGACTCTTTTTTAACGGTGTATAGGTTGAAATAATTCAACTGAATAAGAATTCCAATATAAGCCGCACATCATTTTTGTCTCGATCAATTAATATAGCAATATATCATGTTTGTTTCCCTCCAAATAAAATAAAAAATGGACCGTTTAATGATTGTTCGGCCGAAATATTGCAGGCATTTGAACGGTACATACAACATAGACGTTTTGGTTGAAAAAAGTGACCCTTAAATTCCAAATAAAGAAGTTTGATTATGTTATATGGAGTTTTCTTCTAAATGAACCAAACAGGAAAAACCAATATTGCTATACATCTCATGTTATTTCGGATGGGAGTGGTAAAAAAGGAGCTGACGAACCGATCAATAAATGAAACTTGAATTAAATAAGGGCTCAAACGCCAATAAAATCGAAACTGAGTGTAGTCTGTCATGTTACTCTAAAGGTCAAAGGCGATGCCACAAATTAAGAATAAAGTCTCAAGAAATTTTATATATAAGGCATGTCAAACAATGCTCTTATAGTCTATTCGTTTTTTTTATTTACAAAGAAAATGTCTTATTTTTTAGTGATCATGAACTTGCTGTAGCAAATCCTTTTTTTCGATTTATTAAATCAACAACGAAAATATAAAAGAGGCGAGCAATAGTTGGAATGGGAAAATTTTTAAAATGAAAAAAAATCAATCTCATAATTTTGATGGTCTGTGCTGCATAATCAAATAGGTCAATGAGTTGTTTTGATTTATTTAGAAATATCTGCGAATAAAATTGTATGCTTAACATTATAGGTGTTGGAAATGTTGAATCGGGTTTTCTTAAAAATATCTACATTAATTCACGCTTTCGCTTCATTCTGTATAATGACAGTGTGAAGTCATTATTGAGTAAACTGATAAACTTACCACTTAACTATCTCAGCACAATTTTAAATAAGTAATTATTAAAAACCTAAGTCTTTCATGATATGTTGCACAGAGACAATAATAAATATTATTTTGAAATTTTATGGTATCAGGTAACTGTCTTTGTTTCTATTACGTGTAATACCAGAAAAATTCTTGCGAATGAGATAAACAGAAACTAGTTTGTAACTGCATATGTTTTTGAAAATTCTCGATAGGATAAATATAACAATGGTAGATATAAAACGTTTGCCTCCGTCAATCACTTTGAGAGCGATTTGATTATAAATAGGACAACTTTAATTATCTGTACCCGCATAACGTTTCCAATCTGTATGTAACACACATACATATCACGCTGAAAGTGTTTTTAAATTTATATTGTATTGAATAAATATTTTACCTTCCAATGATTGTTGAAATTGATTGTTAGCTTTATTTAACATAGTTTTTCATTTGCCGGTATATCCTTATGTTTAATAACAGGGAGTAAATAGAAAACGTTTAAGTGGTCTATCTCTTATGCATAAAATACGATCAATAGTTAAAAATCGATATAGCAAATATTGCATAGAAATGAATTGATTGAATGAATGATTAGACGATTTTGAAGAATATCTCAATGGACAACTTGTCGGATTGGCTAATTTGTTTTTAATTTAATGAACATAAATAGAAAGAGTAGGAAAAAAATTGACGAAAATAAACTTTTTTTTCGTGGGAGTTATGTTTTTGGTCGATGTCGGCGTTGTGTTTTTTTTAACGACACTACAGCTCTGGTTAATTTGCTTATAATACCAAAGTTTAAATCATCCTCTAAATAATAAGGAAAGATGAGGAATAACGAGTTATGTGTAGAAATCGCCGTCGGACATAGGGTAGACGAAATTAATACAAAGAATATTTACATTCACGCTAATCGAGTCATATATTACATTACGTTGACAATTTAAGAACAAACCTGGTGTGATAGTCCCATCACTGAATTAAAGGATACATAATGACATTTTTTTTTATAAATTAACCAAATAATCATAATTTAAATGTGACCTTAAAACTGCACGTGCGTCGTCATTATATCAGTAGTTTTATTCGATGTTATGATATAATTTGAAAATATTTCAATATATATCAATATCATACCTTCCGTCGAGTAAACAGAGTCTACATATTTACTTAATACGTGTATTCGATACAAATTGATATTGGCAGGTATTTGAGTTGTTCTACGAATATTTTTTAGATGCGTGCCGGGGGGTACGATCAACATAAAAATACATATCCATTATTTTCGAAGAAAAGTTTTCTGTGGAATTCGTGAAATCGAAACACATATAAATATACTACCGAATTTACCTTCGAACTTTTTGCCACTTGAATGATATGAAAATGATGACAATTTAAAAAAAAACGCAACTCATCTGCGATTACCCGGTAATAACTATGTCTTCGCCCTTATGAGAATTTTTTTACTGATTTTTATATGATACTCTTGAGTGGCACTTAAAAATCAAAAATTAATAACATTTAAACGGATAATGTATATAATACATCAATGTAAATTACCGCCGAGACGCTTTTTATAAAATTGCTTTGGCCAATTTCTCAGTAATGCCTTAAAGGCTAGACGAGAAAGTTTTGCCAAACAATTCATCACTACAACTTCGAAAAAGCTTAAAATGTTGGTATAACAAATACACATACTACGATAATTTTCTACGATAACTACACAAATAGTATACTGATTTTTAATTTGTTATTTGGCGTGAGGTTAGATTGAAGTGAAGCAATCAAGAATTGGCAATGTGATTGACATGTAAGAGAACTATGTGGGAAAGTTGTAAAATAGTTACTTTTCAGGTATAAATGTCAGACGATAAAGGCACTTCATCATATTTCTCTGAAATCATTACATCCTACGTTGAGGGGTGATATCTAAATACAAACTTCAATTGATAAAATACATGTACACAGTTTACAATAATGTATTATGCATTAGAAGATTTTTTTAATATATATCCCAAAAACATTGTATTTGAAATGGCACTCAAGAATAGATTAAAAGAAATATGGGCCCATGACATAAACGCATAAAAGCAATGAAAAGATGAAAGGTAAAGTCATCCTTTGTGTGCATTGTTTTTAATTTTTATTTGAAAAAACACATCTCACCCGAAATTAAACTTACGTAATTCAAAACAATACAACTAATGATATTTTTTATTTGAAAGAAGGTTCCCGATATTATCATTTCTCAGAAAAAAAGAAAAACAAATGTTTAATGAATCTTTTTTACGAATTAAACACACTTATTATAAAACGAACTCGAGCGGATTTCGTAAACAAAATCTTGTATAATCAATATTAAAAGAGAACTTCAGAACTCTCAAAATGACAAACTTTTAAACAAATAATGGAAAATGGAATTATTGAATCTTTGAACAAACCCAAATTTTTTTCTCCTTGGAGCCAGGTTTCGCCTTTCAACATCTTTGCGCATTCTATCGCAAAGGTACAGAAAGTCAACAGTCAAATTCGATACAAATATATCTATCTCTTAAGTTAATACTATCTAATAAATGCTTAAAAAATATTAAATAACACCTATGGTTAGTTTATGATAATAAGCATTACTTTACAACTCCTAATAGTCATGTATTTGGCGTTAATATCGTAAAATTCACTCAAATACTAAAACATATTTATTCACTATCAAAAAATCATGTTCAGTATATGCAATACTTCAAAATTCCACCAACATTTAATAATATAAATTCATGTAACATGTTAAAACAAGGTTCTTTTTGTTAGACTTCTTTAGACGAGTGAGTGGGTGTCGAATATTGACGTATTTTATTCGCTGCGAGACATATACCAGTTCGAGTGTATTCAAACAACGTACCCGTGAAGATATTTTTTTTTGCAGAATACAAGTAAGGTATTGAAAGAATGCATTCAAATCCCCTTTCACACCATATACAACTTGACGACGGGTCCAAAAGACTACCGGAAACGTTATATAAATAACTTACATTTTTTTGTCCACTTACAAGAATTTCAGAAAACCCAACAAGAAACTAGTTTATTTTGAATATTAGTTTATATGAAAGTATATGATAAAAAAAAAATGTAAGATTATACAGATATAAGAAATCGAAAGATTTTTTAGTTATAAAATAATATCTGATAAATTATGACTGTTTAAAAAAAGATTGTGTGGTACATTTAATAAAATAGCTCGGATTCAGGTAGAATTAAAGATTAAAGCGACTCGCAGCTATTTATAATTGAGATGAATAAAAACTAAAGATGGTTTTGTATATATGAAACAATCAACAATATTCAGAGGTGCGCGTGTAATGCAACTTAAATATGGAAAATATAAAGAATATACCTTTGAAAAAATGTGGAAAATATTTTTTCACTCATATTCTTATGTATAAAAGTCAATTTGAATATCTACTACCGTCACAGTAAGCCGTAAAAACTTCGAACGTAATAATAAATGTCTGAAGCGGTAAAACAAAAAAAGGTGATAAAACCTTAAGAGCGGCGCGCGCATCGCTTTGCGTTGCCTGTTTCCCGCCTTCGGGCGTCGCGACGCACCGCGATCTTCTATGATATTTTGCCAATATCGCAAAGTGCTTTCCCAGGTTTCCATATTTACTTTCCATATAAAACATGTGCGGCGTCGTGCAGGTTGAGCCGGACGGGGAGTCCCGGCGCTCACCTCTCTATCACGATTCACCCGCCGTTATTTATAACGACCGTAAACAATATTTGCTAAAACTGTTTCTTTTCCAACCGCCGGCAGTTTTCCCTTTTCGTGCGGGTTGTTAACTTGGCTTAGAATCGACTGTTAATTTCCGGACCTGTAATTAGTTAAAAGCCCCAAGAAATTTACATTTCAGAGATATTTAGCGTTGCGAAAGAAAATAACACTATACCGCTTAATATGTGAGAAATATTCATGTGAACTACAGCCGTATTTTTTTCACGCAAATTTCATTTAAGTTTAACGAAAGATTTTAAGCTTAGTATATATAATGTATATACCAAAACAATTTTAAATAATAAAAATATATAAATTTAAAGAATATATAAGATTATATATCGACATTTATAAAGTTCTTCACTAATGAATAAAATTGTACATAGAAATAGGAAGCGGCATAAAAATACTATTGCTAACGATAACTTGATCTATCAAATAAAATAGTGTGCGTCTAAAACTGAATGAAATTAGTTTCTAGTTTCTATAATATAATGATGGGTATTTGACGCATCTATTGTATGATTTCATATTAAAACTGTATGTAATTAATTTATGATATCGACTGAAGGTGCTTGGTGAAATTTAAATATGAAATTTCAAATTTTGAAAATTTGTATTGCATTTATTCCGCAAGTTTGTGTTTTAACGTTTTTTTTTTTTGGAATCGTGCAAAGATTTAACAATTAAAATTTGTATGATATTTTGATTTGTATTAGATTGATATCTTTGACTGTTAGATAGTAAGTATATGTGATATATATAAAATGTTTAGATAAGAAGAGATTTTTACATGAAATCATACAATAGTATGTTGATGTAAATAAATTATAGAGTCATATTTTCAATTCGATGCTAAGCTTATTAAATTTTTAGTACAAGTCATTCCAAGTTGGAAACTTTTTAAGTATACCAAGTGTAAAGCTCTAAAAAGCTTCAAGCAAGTAATATCTAAAGTTTTTCCATACACATTAGTGTGAAATAGCCCACAGAGGACACGCTGACTCCGTTTCAAGTCATGCAATGGCACTTGCTACGAAACTCCCTATAGCGGCATCATGTCGTATTAGCGAATCATATATGACAAGCTATTTAAGGTAGATTGGCCCTTCTGGACAGAAATTCAAAACCATTGCCATATGAAAATAAAATAAGTTTTATTCTACTCGGGTAAAGATCGCTACTCCACGTTACTTAAAATAATAATTATATTATATAGACGGAATATATATTTCTCTCTCGTTTTAGTTAAAGCAAATTATTGGGATCGAGTTACAATCATATATGATTGATCAAGTTGTTCTTATCTCACGAATAATATGAATAAAATGAACATCGATCAGTTGTGAATGCTATATGTAGTTGCAAACAAAACAAAGGCGAATGAATTCATTTGAATTGAGAAAACAAAAGTTCTGCTATCATAAAAGTCGCACTGCAAATGTCTCGATTAGTAAATAGCATATCGAAAACATTCGTAATAATTTAAATTAAATTATTAATTCTAATAACGGTAATAATAATTCGTCGTTATTTTCTTGTGTGTGAACCAGAATTGTTGTGAGAAATTGGATTAGCATTAATCTTAAGGGCTGAGTGATTACTTAGGTTTTCCCTAATTTGCATTAAGACTGGACAACATAACCCGAATCATAAAATCAATTTCTTTTCGAGGAGAAACAGAGTATATGCCCATTGTCGGCAACTTCCGGCCCATGGCCTGAAATAGTGGAGTCCCACGAGGGTCGAATGGCTGACCGCATAACAAGCACCAGTCGTTGAGTAAACACAATATCCATTTTAGTCATTCCCCGTGTGGGGGGTAGCAGATCCCCAAAAATGTAGACGGTACTTCAGGAAATGTATTATTGTACAAAGCCCTGTCAAGCAAACACTTACGAGTTGTATGTTTATTAACTTACGCGCCGTTTACATTACCAAAGTGGACGCGAGAACTATGTGGTCGTCACAAGGGATTGACCGTGGAATTTATTTTAGGGAATGCAAGAGATTTCCCGCTCGACTAACAATACAGCTATTTGCCTTTACAATTTGTAGAGTCATAAGCGTTGCATTGTGTTACATAATCTGTGTCAATATTTATTCAAATTTATGAAAAATTAGATATGATATATTCAAAACAACTGATAATCAACAATCTTCATATAAAATGGAATATTCTACTAATGTGATGAGTCTTCAAGATCGGTTTTTACGTTTCCAGTGCCAAAAAGGACAATAGCTGTTTCCGTAAAAGTGGAAATGATATAATAAAATCAAATGTTTTTAATAGATGTTCCCTAATCTTGGTTGGTAATCTGTACTTGATAACAAACACGAAAATGAGCTCCCAATAAGTTGGTTTTAAGAGTGCTTCGATTAAAAATGTTACCGTAGGCTGTTTAACTTTAAAGAGTACGATAATAGCATATTTTTGTGATCACACAACTTTTGTTGACGATTATCAAGGATCTATTAAGCCATTAGAATTTCATTTCTTACTAAAACATACAAAACCTGTCAATCGATTGACAAGTAAGTTGACAGAACACATATTATTATTTGTCAAGCAAATAAAACAGTGAATTCGAAATCGGGTAACACATAATTATTTCGGTCACTAAGAATTATTAGACAAAGAATTCATCGTTTTGATAGGATAATATACAATTTGACGTTCAGCAGTCAAACTCGAACAAAAATATTACAATTCTGGTAATGTTATTTTAAATGAAAATTTTTAAATTCCAAACGATAATAAAAACAGTAGCGCCTGTTAACAAGAGTACAAAAAATGAATTATTTGACATAAAATGACTGTCGTAAAAATAATCATACGTAATCAAAAAAGTTAAAAAATGTAATTTCATATTCAATGTGTTAATTGTCATATTTTCGTGGAAAATGTTTTATATATTTAAATTAAATAAACAAACCAAAATCTTTTTATTTCCACAATAAACAATATTAGGAAAATTGATTTTACCCATCGCGCTCAAAATCAACTGAAACTTTTCAAAAATTAAGGCGTAACTGGGCAGCGACGAGTTTCATAAATATTTTACTCTCTGAATGTTTTCTTTCATACAAAAAAATATGTGTTTTATATAAATACATTATAAGAGATGCACAAAATAACTTAATTTCGTTAACGGTCAAATCAATGCGGAACCAAGGGAACATTGAATATTGGCAATTAAGTCAATCGAGTAAGTTCAGACAAAATGTATTTTAATACACAAAAAAAACTCGTTTGAACTCACTCCACTCTATACGTTTACATTCGAAAGAATACCGTAGAACATTATCTTAAACTCTTCACGCTAGTATCTCAGTGAGCAGGTTGTTTCTACATTTAAGAAGGAAACTATTTATGTCAATGACTTCTCCAAAACGGCAGAAGTCTCATGCTGGCCTTGTATAAGCTGAAAATAATATATGGCCAGTTACATACACATACGGTCTTTCAAACTACATAATATGAGCGTGCCTACATATGTATATATATAATTTGTTAATGTGTCGTACCTATGTTGTATCAGACCAGGGATGATTTATTACGAAAAAGACACAGAATTGAATATTAAAAAAACACCGATACTTAATAAATTCCTTTTATTTCAATGAAAAAAGTTTACATTGCACAATAATTTTTTATGTCATATCCGAATTATCAAAGTACAGTTTGAAAATTAAATGGTGCTTTTAAAATAAAACTCAATTAATACACGAAAGTGGAATTAAAAAGATCAATCAGTTTGCGGACATAATGCAAACAATCCACAATTCATCATTTACTTAACAATAGACCTTTTAAAGTAATTTCGATGTTATCAAATAATTACTGTTTTCATTATTAACGCATGACAATTTTACATGTATGAGTAAATAGACAAAGGAATGACTGGAGTATTGAAGGCAGACCCATCGATTTGATTACATAAACGCGCTAACAAATGATAAATGAATGTACAAAAAATAATTGAAAAATACAACGTTTTCTTTTTAATAGATATATAAACTGAGGGAGTATTTTTTCGTTATATCTTAGCTAATTGCATACATTGCGTGTTGAATTCATACATAGATAACCGGGAGTTTATTGAGTTAAAAAAACTGAAAAGCAAATTTTGTTCACATCCGCATTCGGACGACTTGATGTGAAAGATTAAAGTAACAAGACAAAATGTAAAATCTTAGGCCAACCAGATCTCAAAATTTTATTACAATAGCACAAAAAACAACCGTGTTATTTGAAAAATTTATGTCGCTGGAACATTAATTTTTAAGACTACAAGCTGATGTAAGCAATCTATAGTATATACGAGAGAATACAGTTAATAGAAAAAAGGAGAGAAACGATGATTTAATTTACGTTTTAATTTATGTAAAGACGTGTATTTGTTTTCTACGTGGTCAGTAAGCATTAAAATATATTAATGCTGACATACGAAATGAAATAAGAACATGAGGCCGTTGTTTCATCATAAATATGCAACAAATCATAGAGATGAATCAATATACATTTCCAGAATACTAGCTGATTTTTGTATGTTAATTTATATATATATATATATATAAAAAACAGACAATTCGATTTAACACATTGCCAAGCTTTTCATTAACATGATGTATATTGTAAAAGATACTATAATGATTCATACTAGTTTTACAATAGTTATGAATAATCTTTAATATTAAATTTGAATTGTTGCAACTTTGTACGATTCCATATGCATTGCAACCATTCAAATTTAATATTGAAGTTCCATCAAGCACCTTCAGTCGATATCATAAAAAATCTTTAATATGTTTCCGACACAGAACAACAATTGTTTTTGAATATAGCTATATTACTGCTTTTCAGTTTTGATACCGTTTTTTGTTCAAATCATCCTGTTACTTAAATATCACTTAGCAAAATATTGATAATCAATCTATAAATGGTGTTACCTTTACCACGTGGCAACAGATGTACGATTAATAGAATATATAGTATATATATTATAGAACAACGATGTTGAACATATATAATATATTTAGTAGTCAAGTGTTACAAATGCGAAATACAGCTAAAGCATTTTCGATGTACTTTTTGATGAAGTTCGTTCTAAAAATAAATATAAACAGTCGATCACCTACGTATTTCGATATATAAAGGTATTGGCGAATAAACTTTCTGAGAGTATTTTGTAGTTGTAGAAAGTAATAAATACGCAGGCAGGATAGATCAGGAAGGGTTAAGCGAAAGCCTGGGGCGCATCTCTGCGGACGTATATACGCGATTGTGTCTGATTGACGCCCCGGATGATTGCCATCAAGAGTCGCGGGGGCTGGATAACTTTGTAATTGAAGGGTCGGGGGCGAAATCGATTACGCGATCCCACCGACTCGAGGATCCTCTCGCATCGCGAAAGGCAGGGACCGCAAAACAAATCAGTCAATCGGAAGGGGTGGAGGGTTTAGTTTAGGGTTAGGTTCGACAGAAGGGAGACTTCGATTGTTGTTTTATTTAAATCTGGGGATCTTTTTGGAATCTTATATATTTTTGTAGGGAATATATACGTTTAAGGCAGGATACTCGATGATGGAATCGCTGAGAGAACAATATAATTGAATTCTTTTGAGACACCCATATTCTATCAGTCATCGCGTAGTTCTCTTTTATATAATATATATTTGAATTCGAAAGCTACAAAAGAAATCATCTCTATAAAATACTTGCAATAGAAAGTCAAATGAAGCTCCGAGTATTTTTGAATAAAATTTTAGAATCAAACCAAATATTTGAAAAAAATGGTTTATTGAACAAAAAGACATCATTTTTATTCAAAATAAAACAGGGTATACATATACATACGACCTTTGAAATATTTTTTTAAAATCTTGTATTTGATCATCTATTAAACTTAAAATAAAATTCAGTATAAAAATCGTTTACTATCGTTTCCTTTGCTCAGTATCCGAAACATAATACACGAGTTTTAAGCGATTGAAATCTTGAATCGAGATCAATGAAACAACAACTTTCATCACCACTTAAAAACGAGACCTAGAAAAAATCACATAACTACGAATACTTAAACCACTATTCTAATTTTACCCAACCTTTGAAAGGTTGAATTATTGGTCTGCTCTCTTTGATCAATTTTATTGAAATTCTTAAAGAACCCGGATTTTTATCACTGTTTCATATAAAGTTTTTAGTGGAAATGAATGATTCTATTCAATGTTGATGTTTGATGATTTCCACTGAACATATCCTCTCTAACTGGTATAACTTGGAATCTAAAGGATTTTCTTCTATCCAACTAAAAACATGATGTATCTTAGATTTATAAAGACTAAAAGCGCATATTTATGGTTTTAAGCCATATCATAAATTTACACTTTTGCGATTGCTTTTAATTAAATACAAATATTCGACCAAGTTTTTTTTTTTTTTAATTTATTTGAATTATAATATAATATATGCTAAAAGCTATTTTGACTTACTGAAATCATTTTAAGAACAGTCTACGTGAACTTAAAGCTATGTAAATCCCACTCCAATGATATTTAAAATATTCTGCCATGAAAAGCTTATAGTATTATTTTTGAAGCGATTTAATTGAGAAGGAAATATTAATACCATCGTATTCTTTTTATACAGTAGAACATTTATCACGTCAGTATATACAGTCAAGGCTCACTTTCATTAAGTTCTACTTCAATACATATTAAAAGCTTCGAAGATTTCGAATGGTAAAACAGCCGTTGTAAAATGCTTTGCATTAATAAAATTTATTTCCAACGTAAAATTTTCGTGAGCCAGGCTTTAAATTATTATTATTTAAATCCGAGTGTTTAAAATACATAAAGACAGTGTTTTCAAATAAAAAAATCAGCGTATTTCATTTGAACAGCACCAGGTAGTCAAAGAGAGTAAACTTTTGAGGATTACACAAAAGGCAGAAATATTTTTCCAAGAATATTTACAGACGCTGTTTTTTGGTCTCGTGAAATTTCTCTCTTTATCTCAGAATTTCATATTGAAATCTACAATAAAAGGTTATGCAAAACCATAGTCTATTTTATTGTGTTACAAAAGCAAACTTCACGTTGGATAAATTGTATGTAGATTAATTTTTATGTTACACGAACAAATCTTCAGTTTTAGAATATACGATACACGATAGATATCTACAAATCATGATATAATATAAATTTCAATACAATCCCCCCCCCCGTGTGCCTACATTTCGTATGTGGCGTTCTATTAAATAAATAACAATAATTTTATAATAGGAATATAAACATTTTAATTGACGATTAAAAAAAGCGTGCATAATAACATCTCAGCTTGCAAAGAAACTCGCCGGTTAAACACAGTACTTTTCCAGCGATCGATTATATAATGAGAAACAAAATAAGTCCTCGTAATCCGCGTCGCGTTATGACCGATTAAAAATACGGCACGAACCTTAATTTTCTTTAGCAAAACGAGCCTCAGTTTACGTCGGCCGCGTGAAAAACTCATACCAGGTCGTGCGGAAAAACTACATTTTCAAGAAAATGCAAATAAATTACCACGTTACAAACGAATTTGAGGTGATCAGCGTGGTGTATATATATTCAACTAAACATGTTTCTAATTTTTGCACATATATCTGCTGGATATACATAATGGGTGATATTAAGCCTGTCATATTTTTTAAATTCAATTTCCTTAGATTTTATTACAACAATAACTATTAACATTTTTAATATGGTATGGATCTGACTTTCTATTAATTATTTTTATACTGCTGTGTTACCTTTCTTCCTTTATTAACTAGTTGTATTCCCTTAGGCGTTGCGATATCAGTATCCACAATAATTACTAACATCGTTATTTTTCCTTTAATTTTACCAAGTTAATTGATTCTTTAAGAAAATTTGTATAAATATTTCATTTCGACTTCCGTATATACGTTTTTGAGAAATTAAAAAAAATGAAGCTTTAGCAAAAGTTTTATAGTACTCCCAATTAAAATATAATACAAATGATAAATTGATTGAATTGGCATTTACTTGGTAGAACTCCATTATAGCACAGTGAAAAAGTTGCAATGTATTTTAGTTTTACATTTTTTTTATAAGATATAGTTGATAGCAATTTCGGCTCACCATCGTCAAAACTAGTTCTGAAGAGAGTTCTGACTCGTGAAGACTGCGTGAGCCGAAATAGCTAACAACTTTATCTTATAAAAAACTATATAACTAAAATACATTGCTATTTTTTCACCATGTAATACAAAAGAGTTTATTTTTGAAATATAAAGTTTCAATTCATTGTATCGATTATCTTTAAATATTTTTTCGTATGTTACGTTGCTTTATAAAGCTTGTCAGTAAGCGCCTCACATATATAACATCATATAAAGAAACGAATATGAAAAAAAATATTTTGTTTATTCAATTCGTCTGGTTATAAACGAAGTGAGGATGAAAGAAAAAATATTAAAAATAAAAAAAAAATATATGTAAGATGATTTTATAATTATTTAGAATGTTTCTTATACAACGGTTTGTTGGGCAGGGACGAATGATTCACCACACAGAATTTGCTTCATTGCAAAATGTGTACACAGCAATGCGTAGGTTAAATAATGGATGTCACTGAAATATTTAATTCCGTTCTGGGAGGCTTGACAATGTTAACCAGCGGTGAAATGAACATCTGAATACGGTCATTCATGACAGCTTCTTGGGTCGTGTGAAATAAATTGGTTTTGACAGCTAAATTATGGACGGAAATGTTAATTACTGTTAATACGGAATAACAGTCATGATAATTGAGTTTCGAAGACTGGGTCCGCAAATATGGCCCGCGGACCAGACCCGATCAAATGAGGACAGGATGTAATAAGCTCTAAAATAATTATTACACGGTGCAAAAATAACAATGTATTTTATTTCTACAAAATTTAAAAAATATACTTGATAGCTATTTCGGCTCACGCCTTCGTTAGAACTTTGTTTAAATGTACATTTACGTATATATATATATATAAATAGCTGTGTCGAAAAGGTACACAATACATCTTCTCTTCTGTCTTAACACCATAACTTCACATTGTACACAGCTATATCTAAATGTGTAAATGTACGTTTAAACACAGTTCTGACGAAGGCATGAGTCGAAATAGCTATCAACTATATCCTATAAAAATTGTAGAACTAAAATACATTGCTATATTTTCACCGTGTTACAATGGAGTTCTACCAAGTAAATGCCAATTCAATCAATAAATAATTAATATGTTATATTTTTTCAGTAATACGAGAAAAAATGTATTTTTTATACTAATAACTGTATTTACATAATTGTGTGAAACTTAACAAGTTGCAATTATTTTGAATAATTTCCGTAACGAGCACCGATATTTTCAATTTCTAGTTGAATTTAATAAAATCTAAAATTCTATTGATAACGACTTTGTAATATATTTATTCACCATAAAAAGCTCATCATTTGCAATACACTCATTTACAAAGCATTATATGTTGTATTATATAAATATATTTTCTCCACTGATGGAGGAAATATATTTTTTAAATCTAAAAAACGTACAGAGAAAACAAACAAAAATCCTACGCACACGTCCGGCTTGTTTTATTGATGATGCGTTACTATGAAGTAGGGTGTCTGTCATTTATACAAATCGGTTTACAAAGAGAGCTATCTATTTTTATTTTTTTGCTCGGGTCATTTTTCATTTCGCACTCATTGCTACAGTCAGACCAACCTGCTGGCAGTTAAAATTATTATACAATAGCAATAAAGTTATTTTGTCACGTTTTATGATATACGATTATCAAAAGAGATTTACGACTCATGGACGACAAATTAAATTTTAAAACAATTATTATAGATCGGGATGACTGTCAAGGACCACAGCGAATAGGAAGTATTGTTTTATAAATAATGCCGAAAAAGATATTCATGTTGATACAGATTTATCGGGTAAAACCTAATTGTTTAATTGACGTGAAATGACAATAGATGTTGTAATTAACGTAATATATATATTAATATGGTTTTAAAACTACCAGACAACGCTTCAAATATCATCCGATGTCAACACGAGAAGAAATAAATACATAAACAACTTCATGCCAATCAAATAAAAAAAATGAATATTGTGTGTAAATTAATTTATTGGAACTCGAGTTCACACCAGCCCAATCGATGGGACAAAGTTCTTATCGCTAGGCAGTATGATATAAAGAGATAATACACAAATATTGTTCGATGGATACGAAGGTAGCTTTGTGAATGTTCAATTTCTTATAAAATTTTAACTGATGAAGAATTAGTTAAGCTACATAAATATTTAGAATAACTGTGTATTTTCGATATACATTAACCTCCAGTTTTAATTTTTCAACTTGATTTTTTTCCGTTAATAGGATTTTAACATACACACTTATATGTTGATGTTTTTTAAAATATGATGTACATTTAAAGTGATCATATCATCGTTACCCATCAATGCAAATGAAAATTAATGATATAACTAATTAGTTATTAACATGAATTTTTATTTCTCTCGATACAATATATTGAAATAATGAATAATGGTTAAGAAAATGACAATGGAAAAATCATACTAGTTTTCAACAAAATAAGCTTTTCAAACGCGGTATAAATCAAGGTAACATATAGATAATGCTTTAATTCGATGCAATATATTGAATGTTAAATCCCCTTACAATATTGCGGTAGAACAATAAATATAAATGCAACCGTATAACAGTTACATTTGAAGTGCATATAAACCGGAGGTAATTCACAACGCTAAAGTATCCCCCTTTGTGACAGGCTTTGGGGGAGATAAAACCAAAACGTGTGTAATGGTAGCGCCAAATCGTAAGTCGGATTTAATTAGTTAACGGATGCTATAATTCACATAGTAAAATGCTTCTCTCTTAGAAGCACTGAACCATTGTTGTGACATACAAAAGAAAATTATAAGGTTACTGAACAAAAGCATTGTTTCCATCAGAAACAAGGCACAAATTTGTCTAAATATTTATAATATAACAAATACCGTATTAGTCTAAAATGAATGAAACCTCAAAAATAGTGCGACCTGTTTATTTTGAGCAAAATTTTATGACAATTTTCAAAGTTGAGCGTTTACGACTTTGTCTGTGAAAATGATATAGTAATTTCTTCAATTGATAACTGCTTATTATAGTTTCAGTCGATTAAAAGAATACGATAAAACGGCACCAGCAAAGCGTTTTCAGGAGGAATCGTATTTTTTTTTTATTGAACAATGTCTATAATGCGAATACTGTTTACAAAAAAATATATTGAACTTAATGAATGATCTTTTTCACTATTCGATTTTGATCAATTAGTGAAAAAGTTTTGGAAGCCTGCATGCATTCCAGCGTGTTGCAAATGATGATTCTCCGATACGTGTCGGGACTTACACTACAATACATCGATTTCGTTAAGTATACTATTTTTTTAATTAAATTGTTGAAACTTTGACATGTTTTGTCACTCACGACACGAATTCCACCTTTCGTTATCTCCATATAATCTAATATTGTATAATACATGGATGCAATAAAACTGACTAAGCCGTGAGTGACAAAACATATGGAAGTGAAGAATGAGTCAATGTTCCAAAACTTCAAATTTAATATTGAAATTTTATCAAGCACCCTCAGTTGGTCATCGTTAATTGTTTCCAATTTTTTTAACATATAAATATGAATATATAGAATAAAATAGAGAGGAATATTTATTACATTTTATAGTGATTCGAGTGCCTGTTGATCTAACTTCAGATTACAGTTCACTAGCTGAAATTACTATGGAAATATTGTCATATATTTATGATTTTTACTAAATTTCAATCAATTGGGAATCAATGATTTTAATTGATAATAATGCATTTTATTCGAGTGAATACGATATATGCCGGGTAAAATGATTTAAAAAAATTACTTTTATGGTTGAATTGAATTCAAAAATGAATTCACTTAATTTTTTTTTTCATATAAAATTTTGTAATAAGATTTTTTATTTTTGTTAAGATAGCATCTACTAATTAACGTCCAATCGTAATCAAGATGCTAGAATCATCTGCTTTGATACAAACGTAAGATGAACAGCGAGCATGCAAAATGAAGTAAAAAAACAAGAGATATTCACCGGCGGACGGGTTAGTGCATCAAAAAGCTTTACCAGTAACAAAACTTTGCATAAAGAAAGTGCAAGTAGCACGGAACGTTTTGTATGCTAAGGCATGGTAATTAAAAGTAAAACATGCCAAGGAACCGACTAATGAGAGCCATGCATTTCGAGTCTCGGAGATTATTGACAACCTTAAATGTGCCTATCACAGTAATAAAAAGTAATAGAAAAAAATTATAAGAACACGTGAATTTAAAATACCACTTATTTTGTCGAAGCAATACTGACCAATATACTGAAATTGGTTACATTGTCATAATATTTAAAATTTTAACAGCTTAAAAAAAAGAAAAGATTTGCCGATACAGGACTATATTCAAATAATAATAGTTTTCGATTCAATTCCAAATATACTAAAAAAAATACAGAACAATAGATAATTATTCGAGTATATATATTATCATTGTCAAACAAACTGAATATCTTAACAGTAAAATTCAGAAAGCAAATTTAAAGATAAAATTGATATTGTTATTCCACCGACGTATCTCTATACAAACAACTTGTAACGAAAGTTTTTATGTTTTATATAAACATGAAAATGTGTTTCTTGACGTACACATGAATGAGAAAATGAATCAAGCATTTGATTTTACTTAAAAAGTATTTTTTCTCAAACTGAAAGCCGAAAACATTGAAATTACGAAGTAATTTACTCATAATGAATGGAAGATTAAGACCTATTATTTTTCAAAAATGATATTGACTGAAGGTGCTTGATGTAATTTCAATATCAAATTCGAATTGTTACAATTTTGTACGATTCCATATGTTTTGTCACTAGCGACACAGGTTTCGCCTTTCGCATCTTCAGTCATTCTATCACAAAGATGCAGAACAGAACTGACGTAAAATCTGAAATAAAACAGTTAGCATCGTCCATAAAACAAAGGTATTGATTACAGGAAAACACAAACCCCAAGGCAAGCAGTAAATGACAAGTAAAACAAATTTAATAATATTTATCTACCGATAATTAACACGATTGCATGTGATATTTTTCACTAACGATCTTGTCAATGAGTCACTCTTGAAAAGGTTTCTGTTGTATAACCCTTTCATGTCAGTTTTGTTGCATCCGTGTTATAGAATGTCTGATGATGCCGAAAAGCGAAACCCGGGTCGTAAGTGATAAAACATGTGGAATCGTACAAAGTTATAACAATTCAAACATGCATAATACTTAGCAAAAAAGATTTCATTCATTCATACAAGTCACTACTGATTTTTTTTTATAGAATATCTGTCTGCATGGATTATCAAATTTAATAAGAAGATTATCTTAAAACATTTTCTACATTCGTATCGATTAAATGTGTGAGGGCGCACGCATAAATTCAATCAGGTGTGTTTTATTTAACATATTTCTCTTTCAAGTAATAGCTTGCATGTTATCGAATCAAAGCAAGCTTGAAAAGTTCTGAGCCATCAGCATTAATTAACGGCTTTCCAAGGTGGTTTATGCTATACAATATTACTGTATAACATGCCTACTGCAAATTCGATTTTAATTTGTTTGTGTTGAGCAGCCTAATACCGGTAATAGCATCATAACTTTTTTTTGTGATGTGATGAACCAACTTTAAAAAGAAAATTTCTTTCAGCAACACTTATGAGACCGTGAGATTATGTCTCATTCTTTTACTAATCAAATGTATTTGATACCTTTAAGATAAAACGGTCAGCCAATAAATTAAAACACATTTTTAGTTATATGTCCATTTGGTATAATTTAATTATCAGACCCAGTTTCGCTAAACCAGAGTATTATCAGCATCTTCCTCTGTTGATAAAACTTGAAGTGAACGAAACCAGTACTGATCATTGAGCTATAAAATGTGTAAATGATACAAAAAGTGTGCTTTTATTAAGCTCATAATGTTTTCAATTTTCTCTTCCGGTCCGCTCCATTAGGTTAATCACTACAAAAGCTATTTCAGTATATTTTGCGGAGAATATGAATGGAATAGGGTTGCAAAGACATTTAGTTTTTTAAGGTGAAAAAACTTTTTTCCAAATGTGAAGATCAGCATTATAAAGTAAGTAGTTATTAATATAAGATCAAATATTAATTTAGTTTCAAGACTATATGGAACTATAGTTTTTTTAATGTCATACATATAGAATATATATTTCTTTACTGACTGTTTGAGTATAACATGCATGAAAATAACGAAAGACGAAACCCATGTGGTGAGTCACAAATCATGTAATCTACAGAATAAGAACGATTCTTATTAAATAAATCACTAAATACACTTATTGTTTTAAACGAATTAAAATTTAAAATAATATTGGTCATATTGCCCTTTTAGAATAGGTTATTTATATCACATTTTAAAATTTCTATGCTAAGTGTATTTTCATAAAAATACCCGTAAAAGCTCTTAACTCAAAGTATTGCTTTTACTTCAAACAAATAAGCCGTTATTCATAGACAATGGCTTATCGCAGACAAACTATTCGTAAATGTTGCATTGATCTCAACGGTACGCAAATAAAGAATGCCGGTAAAAGATATGAAAGAGGAGTAGTGGCTTATCCATAAGAATAAAAATAATATATCGCATATCGTGGGATCAATTCGGTGCAATAAGACTGGCATGCGAGCGGAGTGCGGTAGATGCAGGTATCCAGGGGGACGTATATCGGTGGTATCTTATCTATACATGATAAATTCTTCTCAACTGGAATAAGCGGAAGAGAATCAAGATACATAAATAAAGTCGGTAAGGATAAAATGTATGTTGGTATTGTGATAATTGGTTTAATATAATTTTGAATAAAAACTTAACATTATCAATAACCTGTTACATATCTTTTTATATCTCTTTATCTTTCACAGAATCGTTAAACAGTCATGATTTTCATTCATACATTTTTGTGTTACTATAATTGATTTATTTTTTCTGGAAAGATTTTCACATAAAAAATCGCAAATGTAATTCATACTAATTTTAATTCCTGCAAACAAACACTTTTAGAGTATTTTACTATGAAATTTGAATTGTTACAACTTTGTACGATTCCGCATGATTTGTCACTAACGACCCGGGTTTCGTCTTTCGGTATCTTGAGGCATTATATCACACGGATGCAACAGAACTGACCAGGTCAAACAAACCCGGGTCGTTAGTGACAAAATATGGGGAGTCGTAAAAAGTTGTAACAATTCAAATTTGATATTGAAATTCCATCAAGGACCTTCAGTCGATATCATAAATTATTTTACTATGCTTCCTAATCGTCTAAAAGTAAAAAAAACTAACTTCATTAAGAAATTGTTACAGGTAATACTCGCGTCATTTATATAGAATATTATCCGATATTTGTGTGATTTGCATCAATAATAAAGGATAATTCGGAGGCCATTTTTAAATTCAGACGATTCTACTTTCCACGAGAAATAAATAAATAACTAATTAATCAACATCTGACTGGCATGAATAAATAAACGCGAAATTTCAGTCTTCGCTGTTAAAGTAAATCCGCATTTTGTTTGTTATATTTAGAAGGGGCCGTTTTTCAGCACCGGGAGACAATGCCTCGTTTTATCTGTGATAAAGTTTTCCTCTGTACAGGGATTAATTCATTTCGCAAGAGAACGAAAGATTTTCGGTAAATGCCAGGTTGTTTCGGCTAATTTTTGTATAATAGCTAGCGTTTCTTAGGCTCTGATCATTTCGGTTATATAATTCTAAAAGCAACGCGGGATTATAAGACATAAACATCCATCTGGATAGACAAAAGAAACTCCCAAAATCACATGATGTGTTAAAAATACCTTTAAACATAATACATTATATTAGTGGCTATAACAAAATGGTATACTAACAGAAAATGATTTTCAGAACCCTAGGAACTCGATATTTCCTGTATTTTCATCGTTATTAGAATAGCCTTGGTAAACAACACCCAGTCCTTTTTTAAGGCGATTTTTTTTACGCGAATTCGATTACACGCGATTTTTTTAGATGACACCGTTACATTTTTTTACGCGCTTCACTCATTTTCACGCGATTTTTTCACCAAATATGTTTTAAAGAAGAAATTTATATATGATGCTAGGCATGTATGTTTCATTATTTTTTTTAAATAAAAAAAATATTTGCATTTTTAAAACTAAATTTTGTAAAGCATTCCATTTTTTAAATACACATACAATTGCCAAATGTTGACAAGTGTATTGGATATTAAGCGAATTTATGTTTTAGGGTGTGTAAAGAAATATAATGCAAAATCACGAGATGTGTGTCCGCTCGTAAACTTGTTTAAACACAATGCATTTATTAAATTCGTTGAATAGCACTTTTCTCGGCCATAAATTTTAAAAAACATGTAGAATCGTACAAAGTTGTAACAATTCATATTTGATTTTGAAATTCCACCAAGCACCTTCAGTCGATATCATAAATTAAAGATTTAAAACATAAGATTATTTTGTTACAATAGATTTAAGATATATAATTTATTAAGTCAATTAAATAAATAGATATAAAAAACGAAAAAGTAGCTAATACTACAATGTCTCGGTTCAATCAAAGGCCTAGAGGCCTAGTGACAGCGTAAAGTAAGATACTCCATGAATCACACACAGACTCTTACAGTTTGAAGCATCGAACACATTAAGGTCGCCATTCCTCGAACCTTCCAGAGTTCGATATGTCTTCTGACAGTTAGAAAATGTCGGTGCTACTACTTCAAACTTTCTTGATAGTATAACTATGTATAGTTTATCAAAAACCTGGAACTTTTGCCACTAATATATGTGGACATTGTAACTTTTCATAAAGTTTAGTCGATAAAGTCGTCGTACAGCGGAGGGCACTTACGGATTCTTGATACGTCGTACTTTTCGCCTTCTTTTGTAGATATTACAAAGTTTTCATCCGATGCTGTATGTATGAGATTTTGTGGAAGAACTTGATTTATAAAATAAATCCTTTGTTTTTATGTTGTTGAGTCTTGGACAACGGAGTAAAAGTTTATTTTTAGTCTGCCCTATTTACAAGCATATAGCAATATATTGGACATTTTAATACTGGGAATTACAAAACTACATTTAACGAAAGCGGAATTCAGATCGTTTATAAATAGTAATATTATAATTGATCACAAAGAAATTAATAAAAGACTGTTCAAGGAAGATTTCAATTTGAAAAGGAATTTTGGCAACCGAATTAATGTGCAAGATAAACATATGAAGTCGAAATATTTTGTAATATACGAATATAAAACAAAACGTCAGTTTGAGGTATTAATCAACTTTTTAAACAAATGCTATGAACATGTTTATACTAATGAAGCGTTATTCAATATGAAACATGAAAAATGAATGTATTTGTCTGGTACTCCCGCAAATATTTTCAGCATACCATTTCCTCCCCAAGCCCCGCAAATAGTAAAAAAGAGAATTAAAACGAAAGTATTTACAATTAAACTATTTGTTATCATAATGAGTTTACTTTTTACATTTCTCGGAGATCAAAGAAACGCACGACGTTTCAGCTAGTTATGTTATAAAAAAAATGAATCGCCCGGTATTGAAATGCTTATGAAAAAAATATCGTCGGTATTTAGTTTGAATAGGTATCAATATGACGGTATGCAAAAAATGATAAAAAGCAGATTGCATCCATTTACGTCTTCAGGTTACTGTGCATTTATTAACTTATGTTTCATGTGTCTTTTTTGTTGTACACAGTTGAACAACTTATAATTATTTTGTAGCGTTATATGAACTGTGCTACATGGAAAGTTAGTATTAGTGAAGGTAGATAGCCCATGCAAATTTTTATGGAAACGGTGATGTAAGGAAGTCCTATCCAATATTGTAGATAGGCTTGTTTAATGAAAAAACGCGAGTCATGCCACCCCGCAGTCTTATTGTTTGACTGAGATAAGTGCGCTTAATTAAAGTAAAAACATTCCAGTTGACACGCAACCTGCGGGTGGTAAAAAAATTAACAGCTGAGGAATACATGATAAAGTGGAAATTACGTAATCTAACGCAATGTGCAAGGTGTGGGATGTAACGAGCCAACCAAGAAAAGGTTTATGTCGGACAAGGGATTCAATTTCCGCTAAACGTAAAAACCGAATGAATACATTCGATTCTTTTTTTATATAAATACTGGGGTTGTTTTAGTAGACTTGTTTAGAAAAGAGAAAAAATATTGCTTAATATTTTTTTAAAGGAAATTGATATATGCTTTAGTAAATGAATTTCATTTTTTTATCATAGATCACTGAAATCATAGTCCTAAATAGATACGTTAACTGTAGCCTTTTATGATATTTTTATGATTAATTTACTAAGAATAAAATATGTCACGAATAGTAGATGAATATTTTATATTATCACACGGTGAAAAAATAGCAATGTATTTTAGTTCTACAATTTTATTTATAAGATATAGTTAATAGCTATTTCGGCTCCCGCCATCGTTAAAACTATTTCAGCTATAGTTAGTAAAAAAATATAGAACTAAAATACATTGCTATTTTTTCACCGTGTTATAATGGAGTTCTGCCAAGTAAATGCCAATTTGATCAATAAATCAATGTAATATTGTCCTTATTTATTGACAGAAACGTATTTTGAGTTTTACAATAAAAGTGTAAGTTGTATTTAATACAGCGAATTCCACCCTTTTTGTACTACGTCCTCAACCTTTTATTTTTTTAAAAGATATAATAATATATAAACGTATTGAATAAAAATAACATTATAAAGAAATATTGAAATCAACAATTAACGGAAAAAGTTTTTGCTATATTAATATAAAAAAAATGCATATAATATGGCATGAAAATTATTGGCAAATCTACATTGTTAAATAATATAATAAATTCAGTTGATGACTATTATTAAATTGCATTTATTTTGTAAGAAAGTTCATTTGAGAACAATATATTTAGGGGAAAATATCATCATCATCATCAGCCGGGGTCGATCCACTGCTGGATGAAGGCCTCCCCCTGCTTTTTTTTCCAGGGGGGTTGTTTGGACATAGCAACACCACGCTGCCCAGGCGGGTTGGTGTTCGATTTTCTGTCTGGGTTTTCCTTCCCATAGCCAAGAGAACACGGCACATAGCCATAGCCAAGAGAACAGGGGGAAATATAATATAATGAATTTATGGGTTATAACCGAATGCCTAAATTCTAAAGATTGTATTTTTTCTACGCTGGGGTCAATCTGTTAATACGAACGAATTGAATATGCTGTTCATTGCTGAAAATGATCCGCTTTTCATCGACGTAATGAAAATCGAGCTTTAATGGAAGCCTTTGAAAATTCTATTCACGCGCTAAAACCGAATATTTTCAGCGTAGAAAAAATCACTGAAACGCTCACAATGGCCCAGATTATTCATGCAAATAAAGAAACACGACTCGGTCATCAATAAATGTCAAAAAATGTTTCCCGAAGATGTTTGAAACAGCGGTCATTAATAACAGTTGTCTTCGATTCTCCCGACATAAATAACGCGAGAAAATTCAATGATTAAAGAACGGAGCTTTACTATTTTTATAATAATATTCTATGCAAATCGTGCCTTGTGAAGATATATCTTGTAATAGATAAAATATAAGAGGTGGTGTCAAAAACTTTTCCAAAAAAATAAATTGGTTCTGAATAACATATTATGCTGTGTGCTTTGTAAATTAATATTTATAAGTTTTGTTTATCACGACGTATTATATATTATGTTATATACTATAAATAACAATTTTGGATTGACAATAATGTTTTCACAAAGCGCCATCGATGATATAAGTAAATTACTTTAGACGTGTCAACTGTTACTTATTTATTTATGGTAAGCCATTATTCACATTCAAATAAAAAAAAAAACATATTTTTAGTTCACTTACCACAATGTTATAAAATGATGATTAGCGGCAGTTTCGCTCATTGTGAGCAATATTAACTGTTATCTCAGTTACGGCAAAAAATAATAAATATATTCACGGAGATAATTTTCTAAGCCTTTAAAACTTTAACACCATGATTTTTAGCATAATGGATTCTGTTAAAAATCGATAAATTTATTTATCCAATTGATGTTTTTAGTACATTGGTGACAGTAGTGGGCTCGAACACATATTATTGCAAATGTAACATAAACTACGAATACACTATTGTATTACACATTTATGAGCGAATATAATTATTAAACAGCGAAAATTATTAAATTTCCATTTTAAAAGCGTTATTCGGATGAATTGTATTATTTTAAACATATTGCAAATTTAAAATGAGGTCAAGCATTGGTAATACACTTATTTAAATAACAATCAAATAATTCCAGTTATAATTGAGTTGGATATTTAATCAGCTTTCAGTAATTAGGTCTAATTGGGATTTCCCTGTCCACTCAGATGAATTCGTATCCTTTTATTAAGCAATTGTATGACTACGGAAAGTTTCCTCGATACAAGTAATTATTTATATCATTTGTTGTAATCAATACTATTTCAATTTTAAATAGGTCATATTATAAATGTGGGATTAGAGTTTTAATATTAAATAAAAATGACGATTTTAAAAATAAATGTATGTTGTCCACTGCAACGAATTTAAGAATAAAATGATGTTAAATTTTGTTTGCAACAGTAATAACTGATTTCTATTAATTTGTGACTGAATGTTTTTTAAACTTTGAAAAATGTGCGGAAGTTTGTAACAAACCAAAAATCTATTTTTTAGATATTTTGATATAAGTAAGCAATATTAAAAAAAAATATATATTTCTTTTGAAATTGGGTCACAAGACAAAATACTGAACGGTCATCTTTACCGCATTCAAATATCTTTCACGTATAAAGAACTCATTAATGAGGTAATAAAAGTGCCTTTTTTCTTCGGTTATAAAACCTATGTTTTTTTACATTCTCTGGAATCTTTGAATTTGTAGTGTGCTCTATAGTCAATAAGTACGGTACATGTGCCTGATAAAATACTTAAAATTATTTAAAGTAAACCTAAATGGGGTCTAAGCATCACTTACTAATACGCCATCAAAGAACATTCAAAATAAAATTTATGATTTTACGTCGCTCTTTGCCATGAATAGAGGCATTGAATAACATGAACGTCTTTCTAAGGATTCATAATGATCCTTCGATGCCATCTTCTTCTCAGAGGGGCAGAATTGATTTGATGTTTTCCGTGTCATATCAATAGACAGCAGCTGCAGTATTTGATATAAAAATACAAAACGTTCCAATCTCGCAAATTGTGTGAGATATCGCGAGATCTGAGACCATTAAGAATGTGTCAATCGGAAACGAAAATGACATTTGCTGTATCTAGATATATTTGAGCGATATAAAGAGATCGCACGTTTTATACCAACTGTGACAATGCATTATTGAAATGAATGTTTTTTCTTATTATTTATTCGGATATAAAATTTTGTGATATTACGATGGTGAAAATAACAAACATCATTTTTTGAAGCCCGTTTAAATAAAATGGAGGAAAAACACTTTAAAGGTATTATGTTTTGTTACACACTGAATTCTTCACTGGCATCAAATAAAATAACATTATGTAAATACTTTTACGAGTAGTACTCATTTGTCATTGTTACTGACGCAGAGCCGGAAACATAGTTTTTAGGAAGCATGTCAATATTGTTTTGTGGACACATTGATATTTTGTTTAAACGTGAGTTAAAAATCAAAATTTGCATAGCAAAAAAGGGGTAAAATGAAAATAAATAACCCCCGCACAAAACGCGATGCGAGGAATGCCAAAATGAAAAACGCATTCGAACATATATTATAACATTTAATTATGAACAGAATTTTAAGAGTAGAAAAATGTGCGTGTCACACGCAAGTCATTTGTGAAAACACAAAAAAAAATGTTACACACTGAACAAACAATAAACATGTCAATATATGCCTCGCGCTCTAGTTTCACTCTCCAGCCGTACAAAACGATAATAAAACATAAAAAACATTACCAAAATTAGGCGGACGAAATACAAAACAGACATGATTAGGAAATATATCCAGTTCGTGTTTCTTTGTCTTTCCTCAGAATCTATAAATTATTTTGTTTGCTGGATTCAATTTTGATCAGACAGAACAATCAGTTACGCCATGTACATGATTTGAATTACCATACTGGGTCCTTTTCATAGGAAAATAGTTAGCGATTTTATTATCAACGTGTTTGAGTAATATTCATTGAATAGTGAATGAATATTAACTTATTTTAATAGCAATGTGACAACACCATGAAAAGCTATTACAAAATATGTCTTCCATGTCAAATTTGTGCATATTAATGTTGAATACACAGTGTGTGCGATAATTATCTGGATTATATAATACATTAGCCGTCAACCAAATGACTAAGTACAGAAGAGTTAAAGTTAAAACATTAGGTATCAACAAAAAAAAAAATGAACAAGACATTTCGAAATTATGAAGACGGTAAATAGATAAAATAATATGGTCAAAACTATAATTTTAAATAATAAAAAACATTAATAAATTATGTTTTCACAACATATTCTGTGATCTGGGGCGAATCCAGTTCCGATCATAAAATAAAGTATAGAAATAGTACTACAAATGTATTTTTACTATTTGTAATATGTTATGTCTTTCAAATAAGAAGTTACTGTCAGCACATTGAAAGAGTTTAATACAATAATTCTGCAAAATACAAAATACATTTGTAATTAAAACATTTAAAAAAAGCTGAGTGCGAACCATTGACGTCACGATTATGATCATTTGAATATCAATATCCTTAGATAAAAAAGAACGGTTGATTATATTTCCATGTATCTCTCATTAGATCACTCAACAGCATCTCTACAAATATTTCTGAGTCTAAAAAATATGAAGCCATTTACTTTCATTCATAATGAATTATTTTCAGTCTACACTAAATTATACTAAAAACACAATACTATACTGTGTACGGAAGTGTAAGAGTATTAAAGCATGTTAAATGTTTTAGATTGACGCCATGTAATTCGGGCAAAAAACACAAAAATGTAACAAATAAAGTCGTTAGACATTCCTTGAAGACATAAATTGAATTTTCGAATTAACGCATGTCTACAATTTCCCCTCACAAGATGTCCCGAACAAAGCGAACGCCCCCGTGAAGTGTCAAGGCAAAGAGGCGAGAATATTTTTTACTAAATTATTCAGGCAAGTCAGATGATGGACGCGATGTCATTTTGAATAAAAATAAAGTCGATTACAGGAGACGTCCTTGGATCAACAGAGCAAGGTGTTTAATGAAATATGAAGGGTAAAACGGAGAGATAAAAAAGAAAATCGAGGTGCGGTCTTCACGTTGGAGATATATCACGTACAAGCTTAAGCGATATTGGTATCATAGAGATATTGAAGTTCGGGTATATTGAACACGAAGCATACGAGAATAAACATGTAGTTTTTTGGGTAACAATATTGATCATGCGAAAACTCAAATTTTCAATGTATTTGTTAATAAGTCAAAAGTTAATAAGACATATATAAAAATAATTTATAATACCGACTGAGGGTCCTTGATGGAATTTCATTATATAATTTTAATTGTTTAAACTTTGTATAATTCAACACCTTCATACATATTGAATGCAATAAAACTGACCACAATGTTACCATCGAAACCATCGAAAATAATGGTTATAAATTCGTCAGTTTGAAACATTCTTTATGTTAGTTTGTGTGAATAAATAACTATTCATTTCGATACCTATAACCCTTTAAATCGATTGATATATTATTTCATATAAAAAAAAAAGAATCTAAAAACCGAAAATAGTTTACAACTTTAAAATACAGTTATAAAATGCTTTACCTATGTCACTAAATTTATATTTTCTTTAACAATATTTCACATAAAGTTTTCAGAAATCTTTATCAAATCATATTTTATACTGTATACAATCATCGTGAAATTTTAATTAATTGTAAGATATTATTGAATTTGAGGCTCGGGACAGTGTTGGACAATGTACAAACTTATATAGTTAAAATGAGTACTAAGATACATAGAGCTTTCAACATGTTATTTCATGGTATTCATCCACACGTCAATATATGTAGCAGATACGAAATATAATAAGATATAAAAAAAATGATGTTGAGATACATAAAGGGAAAATATTTTGCGTTTGAAATCTTTGGTACTAAAAAAGTGACCACAATTTTCAAAGCAATATTTAGTATTCTTTTCACGAAGTAGTTTTAAATTGAATTATACAAGGCTCCGGGAGAGAGCTAATCCTTTGTAACATTCTAGTGTATAAAAACGCCGCGGTCAGACAAAGGCCAAAAAGCCAACCATTAAAAGATTGTTTCTTTTTGAAAAGAGTATAGAAGCTGAATCTCATGAAATATTACATTATTACACGGTACCATAAAATACCCTAATGTTTGCTTTATATTTTATATATTTACATAAATTACAAGGAATATTAAACACGATATTTGAATCAAGAGTTGGACTGTTATCGTTGTTTTTTAATTATTTCTGTTTTATGACTGAATTCTGCCGCTATAAAGAACAAATTAGACTATTTCATGCAGACTTATTGATTAAATGATATATGCATCGGAACATGCGATTGATGCTATACTGGTTACATGGCAGGCATGGTGGATCACATTGATGATGACATACAAGCTTCTTTGTTATTCAGATATCAAGTAAAGATTCGAGGTGACAAATTTCTATCTCTAAACTATCACAACAAAAAATACATAAATACACCATACAATTTCCACCACTTTGCTCTTTCAATTGGTTAAATTGGGCTGTTCTACACAGCACCAACGAAAGATGCTGATATCTTATTGGTTGAGATTATTAGGGAATAATTAATTATTCTTTTGGAAGTCATTATGATCCACTATCGAAATAATAAACAAATGATATGATGTTCATTCAATGATTTTATTATTGAAAATGAAAAAAAAATACCTATACGATAGAATCAATTCACTGTAGATTGTCATTTTTTTTTCAAGGAAACATTTAATGCACATCAACCAAATCTCTAGTAATTCTATTATGTGCTTGAAAATTTAAAAAAGCTTAATGTTACGACTTATCCACACATCTAGTAAGTAGTAGATGTTATCAAGTAAATACGACTGCATAATTTCTATTATCATATGTTATCAAAATGTGTCGCAACAACAGGGCTGAGGATGTAATACAGTCAAAGTATTTAGATTTATATACATAGCGTATGATTAATTCTTTGTGTTTTTTTACACAACGTTCCCAAAAAGCATTAACAATACAATATAATAAAGAAATTACTTCGATACGGTAAAATACTTTCTATGTATTACTTAGTATAGACTTTTAAGACTACATATGTTATGAAACTGAACATAGAAAAGAAAAACGTGGATTCCTGGAACCGTTTTTTAACTTCTGCCAAACAATCATTCTTTAGTGTGTCTTTTAATACGTCAGGTTATAATGGACAATTGCATGGGTTATAAATACGAGGCGACAGCGTGTGAAGATTGAATTTCACAGCTAAGCACAATTTTACAAAAAGTTTTGAAACTTTTTTGATAAAAAAACTAAGATGAAAAATATTAAAAGGAGGTGAAATAATATTTAACTAATAGCTCTTTCTCACTCTGCTTTCCTATGAAAGTAAAATTAAAAAGTTTCACCTCGTCCTGTCACCATAGCTCGCGGGCTAATAAAAGAAAAGGAGGCGTCCCGCAAACTACTTAAATTATAAAAGAAACTTTCCCATATTTTTATCTCAAAAAAAGGGAAAATTCGAAAGTAACAATTCGGTGGAATGAAGGGGTGTAATTTACTTTCTTATTTAAATTTATTGAAAATTATTCCAATTGCGGGAAAATTTACGAGTCGGGGTATCGATTATTTCACACCGAAAAGTTTTTGTACCCGTGTGTGGGCAGTGTCGGACTTGTCTCGGTGCAACAAAAATCATTGAAAACCAAGTCTCGAAAAATTTAAATCTATTACCGGGAATATAATTACCATTTGATAGTGCTCGCGATATGCGAAACCGGTCACGATTTTTAAAATATAATATTGTGGAAACAGTGCTTCAAGTTGTAATTTTTATGTTTAAAAATAATGCAGTAGAACTAAGAAATGACAGTTAACAGGATACGACTGAACTTTCCCTCTTATTTCGTGGATTGGATGTGAAATCACACAACCTTATTATTGAATTTAATAAAACTATTTAAAATATTTATTGTAAATGAAAAGCAGCTTCAATATGGTATAACTTCCATTGTTCAATGAAATAATCTAATAGTTGTATTCGTAGCTTATATATACATACTTTAATTGCACAAAAGGCACGTTAATATGTGAACCTTTTGTATCACCTGTACGAAATATTAACTTTTAATCAATATGAACAAAAGTGAATGAATGGAATAATTATAACATATTTTTAAGACGGTTTATTAGCATCGGCAGCATACGTGTGAAGGTTTCAAGCGGGACAAATAAATTGTACAAAATATTTAATTGTGTTATAATAATAAGTAAATACTGATATGGCAGACTTAAATTATATACAAAGTGTTTTTATAACCGGCTCCTAGAAATATTTAACAACAAGAATGCTTCGTAAGCAGTGTCTTTAATTATAGATTTTTGGCAAAATAAATCGCGCATATCATTTTTGAAAATGTAAACAACTAATGGATACAAATCTGGGCAATATCGCAAACGTTTTCAATGCCTCAATTTGACTCTGTATAATAGTCATAAATGATAGGTTTGTTAAGCACGTACTTGTATTTAAATGACTTTGAAAGAAGCAAATAAATTGCTGGTTTAGTACGAGAAAAGAACATAAATAATATTATCGGTGGCGTTGGTCTAAAATAGCAGACATCAAATGCCCACGCAACATACTTACATAACGAATTACTTGCAACGGTGCTTACGAAAGGGCAAGATTGTGCGCCTTGATTCCTCTCTGATTATTATTTTAATCTGAGTTTTGAATTGAAGTAGGAAAGTTGGTATGTGTTTTTCATCGAAGAACACTACAATTTAGAGCTATAAAAGTGTATTTGATTCAACAGGTTAACTAGATAACTATAATTATGTTCACAGTATTACAAGAAAAAAGTGTTTATATCGGTTATATCAACGATAATAGAAACTACAAAGTTAACGCAGTTTTTAAGCTGCAAAATTATTTAAGAAACATCAAAATTTTACTAGAGCTAATATCAATTTTACGCCTTGTTGCAACTATCCTTATTTAACTGCATCGATTTGTTGACGGACTAAAATCAATTAAATTACTAAAGTAATAATTATATGAATAAATCACCAACAAAAAAACTGGTCCCCATTATCTACAATAGACGTCAATCTAAAATGATCAAATACACTACCGTGTAATTATCATTATAGATGTACGAAATTTTAACTGATAGGGACGCAAAAAATTATGATTTTTAAAAAGTGTAATAATTTATGATATCAACTGAAGGTACTTAATAGAATTCCAATTCCAATATCAAATTTGAATTTTAAACAATAATTCAAATATAAAACTAAGTGGCTCTAAGAAAATGAAACTTAATATAAAGCATTATAATTTTTTTGTTTAATTTTTGATGTTATTAACGGGAAAGAATATGTATAACGTTTCTATATGTTATGTTTATAAAATCGAACGTAAGTACAAATTTTATCTGCTTACGTAACGGAAATAGAGGAATATTTTTTTTTTAAATAAAATAAACATAAAAATACGTATAATAATTTCTTTTAAATTGCGACAATAAATCACGTGAAATCTTATCGGTTATATATATAGCCCTGCAATATTTTAATTCTTATCTTGTTTGCCAGCATTGGCAGGACATTGAAAAAAATTCAAATATTTTGTCAACAAACAAAAAAAACTTAACAAACATTCGTGCCGATACGGTGCTACGCCAAATGAAAATAAAATCCGATAAAAATCCCCCACGGAAGGACTTTGCGAGTAAACAATCGGTGAAAATTGTTGCGGCAGGTGAAAAAAAAACCAAGGCATTATAAATTACCATCCTAAAAATGAAAAACCTGTCGATGTTACTCACGGTTATCGGCGGTACACCTGGTAAAAAAAACCTCTTCGGGCTTACCTGGGAAGGCGGGGAGTAGTGTATGTAAGCAAAGCTTAACAGGTAGAGCCACTTACGAGCCGTGAATAATGGCTCAAACAACGATTTATGAAGTGCCAGAGGAGAAATTAATTGCCGGCAGCAAAACGGAAGAGGTCTCCTTAGACTCTGCAAGTCAGTAACTAAACCCGTTAAATGTATGTAGCACAAGCCACCATATACCTTCATACAGTCTAGGAACTATCTTCACAGGTGAGATATAAACATAATTTAAGTAATAAGACACCGTAGGGCCTGAACAGCTGTCACTTGCGATCCACTGGTAGCTCATTTTGAGGAGATTTCGTGTTTGGAAAAGTTAGGTTAAGGAGAAGAATTCATGTAAAATATTAGTTATAAATAAAGAAATGAGGTATTATTTCTAAAATGAGACATATCATATCAATTGTTGATATTAAAAATAATTAGCTAGTTTACGGTTCATTCATCTCATCCAATGCTATGAATTTTTTCTTGAAAACAGGTTAACAGGAAGGTGTTAACGACAGGACGAATAGACAGAAAATCCTAATGACTAAGACATTTTCGTTCGCCATATTTTGTTATTCATATTTATTATAAAATATAGTCTCAAGTGGAATAATTAAAAATGAAAAACCTAATTCTTAGTAGAGTACGACTGGGAAATCGTCAACATTTATAATTTTAGTACATATTGTATAAGAAACGTAATCAAAACACATGTTCAACACGTACTACCTGACATTAAAAAAATTCGTAGTGCTTACTTTGAAGAACACGTCAATTAAAATAGTGGTGGATTTTGGGAATAGTTTGCAGTAAATTTCGCCATAAAAACAGCAATAAATTCAAAAATAACACAATACATGAAATGATCAGGTAACAACGTGACGTCAGCTGCGAGAATTTGGGACCGGCGCGCGTGATTAAAAAGAATAAGTGATATGCGGAGCTCGAAGCGATGTTTTACGATATTCTAAATCACGACTCGGAAAAATGCGAATACAAACCGGGTATCAAGTACGAGTAGGAATTTCCAAGACAAACCCGGCACGCAATACTGCGACTGAAATGATTTACGCAAGATGGTGGCACATGGAAAGCAGGCGGTCTGTAAATTTGGGTCAAGTTATGAAAATGTGAGGAATTATTATGCGAACAAACGGCCTGCGACGCTGGTCGAGGGCTCTCTGCCCAACTTCACAGCCAAAGGGCCATGCCGAGTGGTTTATGAAACAAATTTTGGTTTCGCTTTGAGCTGAAAGCGTCAGCGATTTTAGTGGTTATATTATTTCGCAAAAATATATACTCGATTGACTTAAAAATACACATTTATTCAAGAACAATGATGTTAGTACAAAAAAGATTTCGTATTAGAAGGCACGTTTTTTTATTAACATTTCTCACATTTATCATACTCAAGGAAACAATTATCTACATCTTTATGACAGGCTGTTGAGTTGGGTAGAAATTCGGCTTTCACAATTAGAGCATCTAAAATAACAATCAAGACAAAAACTTTATAGCTGTCATTTCAGATATAATACATTAGATAATATACAGCAAAATATATTCATGCTATATACCAAAAGACAATACAATTATCACAGTTATTGATAATCTTCATCAAAGTTCGGAAATGACTTTCTTGCGACAATAATTGAATTTTTACTTAAAGTGAATTCGGAGTAAATATACGAACAAGTGTTAATAGAAGAAATACTTAAGACAATAACATTTACACTGATCTCAAACAAAAAAAGCCTAAAAAAATTCGGAAAGAGAAATTTCTCATGTATATCATAAACAACTCCAACAGGTACTGATTTAAGTGTCAAGAATATTTTCTTTCTTTTTCGTTGTATAAATCAATTAGAATAATTATTATAAAATACGAAATTAAAAAAAAAAAATGTTTAAATTTTATGCAAAAATATTCTGACATAGTGAGAAGATATTTAAGTTTTCATTAAATGAGAATGATTTAAATGTATATATATATATTTAAGTTAAGTAATTGCAGTTAAAACAAGAATGTGAGAAATTCGCTCGAAAAATATCATTGAATAAAGATGTCAGTTAGAAATAGCTCGCGATGCCACTTGAATGAAAGAGGAATTTCCAAGGTGAAAGGTAGTAGGTATGAGAAAGAGATTTGAGGAGACAGCCGCACGTTCCTCGCATTCCACTCGTATACATTACCGAGCTTTCATAACTTAACGTTTGTGACATTAGCCAAAAAGCTCCCGGCGCTCTGCCACTTATGAAATAACTTTTTTAATCCACGCCAAACTTGGACCGATCCAGACCCACATAATTCTGTTACAAGGGTCAATATACCTACACGGTGAGTGAAAATTTGGCTATTTTTATTTGGCAAGCTTTATTAACTTACAAAAAACATGCGGGTCAAACAGAATTCCTAAAGGAAAGCAATTTGTTAACAAGTAAATAAACTAGTACGATGCTATATTTTGTTTACTGGTCCATTGGTTTAATAATAGAATAACGTTTAATATAGGTATATATAGTACCACATAAACAACATACAAATAAAAATTATTTTGTTAGTGATAAAAAAATGCGGGCATAACAGAAATTATAAAAAAGAAAAACATATTTCGTTTACAAGTCACAACGACCAACAATAAATTAACATTTAGAAGTGCCAGTAACATTATATAAAATATCTTACTTACACTAATCAATAATAAATGTGTATTTATTTGATTTAAATGACGCCTTTTAATACAGATATAATATTATATTAACCAAAAAATTACTACGCACGGTGTTTCTATATAAATAGTCGATTGAAGAAAATACATTTAATAAAACAGAGGGAAAGATTATACAAAACCAGTTTACATTTATTTTGTGGTTTTCTTGTGTATTCTATCAAAACCACGTTGATTTCATGCAGAAGTACTTTAGCAGAACATAATGTGGGTAGACATTATTCAAAATTTCACGAAGCTTGCCTACATCGGGTATCTTTGAGATACTATGATTCAATTTTCGCCTGCATCTAACTGTATAATACGCAGATAATAGGCTTATAACAGAACCTTCCATATGTTAACGGCTTGAAAGCTTATAGGGCGATTGATGGCGATATTTAAAGAGGCTATCTGACTGAGGTTCTATTAACGAATCGTTTGATATGGTATTGAATACTAAATTGTCTCAAAGTGAATAACTTCCACATTATCTTCCGTGAAAAGAAGTTTTTAATAGTCTATGTAAAGAGGTTAAAATATAATATATGAAAAGCATTTCTTTGCCCTCGCGTGTATAATTCTTTAATTTGAATTTAAGACACGAGAATAATATAATTTATAGCTGTATATATTAATAGAAATGCATTTACTTTACAAGAAACATTAATCTTAAATATTACAGAGATTTCATTGGTTTCAATTTTGTTTTTTACTATGAGTTAGGTTTTGTAGTAATTTATAAAATAAGTCGTGATTTTATAATTCGAGCACAAATGACCGAACGCCAGGAATATGTATGTAAAAATTAAAAATGTCAAGTATCATAAAACAAATTTATTATTGAATGTATTCATTTTGCAGATAGGCATGGCATGCATCGTGATGATTGATTGCCGTTTAAATCGATCAATCACCTTGGCTGTTCGCAAAATCGCCGATTAACAAAAGACGTGGACATTCCGAAAAATGTGAAAAATTAGAGTGAAATTACATTGTTTTATTAAAAAAAAAACTTTTAAATAAAAACACATATGAGAATGAGTCACAGATAGAACTGCAACAGCGGAACGTAGAAAGATATTAAAACTTCCCAGAAAAGTGGTTGCTTATAGCTAATTGATAAATTAAATTGATCAGTTGATAAATAATTAATAGAGTACATAATTATACAAAAGTGTGTGCGTAAAAAATGTGATGAGCTCTGTACAGGCATACATTCGATGACGAAGAACGTTAATTTAAAAAGGTATTAATCGAATGATAAAACTTAAAAAAAATATGTAAACGTTATGCGAATAGTAATGTTATACGACCCAAAGTAATCGACATGGCAATCAAGGATTAAGTCAAATGTTTTTCGGGTTTATTTAGGGTTTTAACTATAAATAAGTGTAATCAACGAGTTTAAACTTTGTAAAGGCACTGCTATAAAGGCTTCCAGAAGTAAATTCAAATTTAAGAATCATCCATCGTTCAATAATGTTCTTTAGTAAAAAGGTCCGTCAAACTAATGAGTAATGTTTACTGCCTATTAAGCCGCTAAGGCTTTCCATGAAAAGTAATAAACTGAAACGAGCCTTTTCCAAAAACGTTATCTAATCAATCAAAATAACATTACAGACCAAGGCGATTTAAAAGCTTAATGCGCTATATGAAATTGTCCTTAAAAAATCCTGTAAACTTTACCATCGGAGCGGAATAAATAATACTTCGTAAAATATTATTAAATGAGCTTTTCTAGTAAATTTTGTCAAGATAAAAGAAAATATCAGCATTGGATTATTTGAAGAACAACTTGTATATTATTATTAACGTGAAAGCCTTTGAACGAGGTTGAGAAAATTCAGTTTTTAATTTGATATTGAATGAAGACATATCAATACAAAGTAGTTTCTTGCACTTTTAACGATTATAAAAACGATAATATTTGAAATTGTGTGATTTAGTTGACATATAATATTTTACAAGGATAAAAATATTGAAACCGATTCTTGAGATATCTATTAATTATTAAAATTATATTCTATCGATCAAATCGATCGAAATCCAACAATGAAAAAACTATAAAAAATATATTTTTTTTAAATATGGTAACATTCATAACGTAGTAATGAAAGCACATATGTAAAATAATAAACGTGGAAAATTCACGAATCGAAAAAGATGTAATTTTTTTGTTATAATTACCCCTATGCTTTGACACATGCGTGTCTACAGTAACCGATGATTTTCATATCCATAAATTTTTCGACGCTAAATTAAACCATTAAAAATTATTTAAGCTAACCATAAAAGAACGATCGTGAAGCGTTGGTGATTGTATAAACATTTACATGCTTTTTTTCGACCTTGGAATTTGGTCAATCCCTTTGTATTCAGCTATATTCATTAAAACACAATACCACAGTTCCAATGCCACAATATGGGAATAGTAACCAAAACTGTTTAAAAATCATTCGACAAGTTTTCGATTTACTAATGAAATTAGCCAATAATCAAATATGAATCGTTCAAACTCAACATTCACATGTTTTGTTGATCACGAACCCGGTTTCACGATTCTTCATCTTTAGGCAATTTAGTACACGGATGCAATCGAGCTGAGAGGAAGTTAACAGTTTACATTGTTTATTGAATAATATAAATTGATAGAAGTTTAGCGATAGTATGCGATCCATTTTCAATATGTATTGCTAGTGTACCGATAGAGCTACAGCGATTATGGATCTACAGTATGACCCTGATTTAAGGGGATTGTAGCGTTGTGAAGAAATCTGCAAACTTTTCAACGCAATTAATGAGGACATATTCAACTAGCTTAAAGATGTTTCTCAAAAAATGTTCGCTATTTTTGGATCAACCTATCTATGTGAACAAACATTTTCAATTATGAACCTCAGTAAAAACTCTACGATCAAACATCACCGATGAACATTTATAAGCAGTCTTAAGAATCTCTAAATTAATACCTTGATTTTAAAATATGTTTAAAGACGTAAAACGTTTCAATTTCTGTAATTAGGTTAATAAATAATGTACATAATATTCGTATCTAAAATTAGGATTTTACTTGCAGCCCACTGTTCATTTTGAATTCCTGAATTGGGCCCTTCATCCGAAAAGTTTCCCCTTCCCTATTCTAGAGTTTATATATTCGATATTTTACCGTTCACATTTGCAAAATTTACAATACCCATCACTAGGAAAAGAGCTGGTGGCGATGAACAAACAGAAAATTGAGGCATCGCGTGTAGGTACGGTTAAAAATTATTTCAAGCTTCGTATTAATATCAACTATTCCATTTAATTTACGATAAGAATGTTCGGCTAATGAGGGTCACAATAGATCCGTGTGGGTAAATAAATGAAGGTGACACATGCTATCACGATCAACATGTAAAGGTTTTACGTTCTTTTGGTATACTAGTAATTATGCCAGTATCCTAGAAGCTTCAAACGTCGAAGAATGTTCTAAATAATAATTCAAACAATGAGACAACACATACTTGAGAAACATCTGATTTTTCGCGTAAAAATTTTCACGGTAAAATCAAACTGAAAAATAATAAATAGACTTAAAACTAATCACGAAATAGTGAGAAAAAATCCATATACTTTAAATAATCTTAATATGAGAGTATGAAATTACTCATTTGAAATATAATTGTGCTTCGTTTACTCATTTAATATTATTTTCCTTTTAATATTAACTGAGAAAAGCGAATCGCAAATAAACCTAATTGTCCAGAAAATACAATGTTTCATAAGTTCAATTTTCTGGTAAATTCAAAAAAGACTTCAACAAGTGAATTTTGTTTTAATATATATATATTTCTTGAGGACACTAATGCTTGCTACAATTCAATCCTGTGACAGACCATAAAGGTGAGGGGTAGACATCTATTTTTTTCGATAGAGGCTTTGATTAACGTCGCCACAAGATATTGGCTACACATATAAAAATGGATGGTAGTGTTAAATGAAATTATGTAGTACACTTTTCCTACCATTCGACCTACGGTTAGAATGAACAATTATAAGTTCCTTGAAAGCAATGAATAACTGTTAATAATGGATGCATTCTAAATTGTTGTTTATAAAAGTATAATAATGTGTTAAAAGACACGGATGTATAGGCAAGTGATAGCTCAATAGAGCAACATACCAGATATCACTTAAAAAAAAGAATGTCCGTTGTATAAAATAGAGTTAATCAATGGGACATATTGAATCGTCAAGATTAATAATGCAATCATCCTACATGAAAAAAAATATAAAAGACAATAGAATTAAGATTTCAAATATCGTTGGCATGTAATTGTGCAATTCAAATACAGTAAGAGGAACAGGAATTAGTATTTTCGGCATGCAGTTGTGAAAACGCCAACAAAACACTATAATTGCGTCTGCGGTAACACAATGAATGCAACGTGCTTTCCAAATTAAGTGATCGAAATTACTAGGTGTACAGAAAACAAAGTGCGGATTGCGCATTAAAAAAAACTGAATTTTCTCTCTTCTTTTCTACAAATGAGTTACACTAATATCGTCAAATAATGATTACAAATACATATATTTTATAAATATATATATATCAGGCAACTATTTGTATTATAAATTTATTTCTTTTAAAGCATTTAATTTCATAAGAGAAGCTAGCTTTACACAAATTTATAAATTGTTGTTACCATCGCATTAATTTTATTTCGTCTACGTACAAACAAATGCAACCAGGAATAAATGTATCACTCTTCGAATTGCGGGAGTGTAAATACTTCTCCTTGACGTTCAAATGAAATCTCTTGTATAAAAATCATTAAATTGAGGATGGTAGAGAACTTTTGCTACTTAATAATTCCAAATTTCAATTAGCAACGGCATAACTTTTACCAATTCCTTCTGAAAAAACCTGCGCACGTAGCGTTTATGAGTGGATTATAAAATCAAACGTTATTATTTCGCGAAAAAAAATATTCGAATTTCAGATATAATATATAAATATATGCTGAAACTCAACAAGGTTTTGGAAAAAAGAGCTTGATATGCAAATACTTTTAGTCACTATATTTTGACCACAGTTACTCTGTTCGGGGAAACATTTTTCATCAAGGAACATGTAAGATCATTTAAAAGTAAAAAAACAGATTCACAATTCGCTAATCACGTTATAAAGGAATCACATAATATAAATTCAAACTCAGCGCCTACGTGTTTGCAACTCTGTAGTAAGGGTCGTAGGATGACGGCTTTGGAACAGCTGGAGATCAATATATATCAACTATCAAAAAAGATTCTTAACGAAAAAACTAAGATATGTCTATCGCCATTGCTTAACCCTCTGCAGGATGCTTATTTGTTTCTGTAATAGACCATTTCCGTGCCATATGGAAACTTATCAATATAGCCGCCTTTTTAGTTTCATTTACAATTGTTAATTTTATTGCGAGCAGGAAACAAGCTAGGTCGTTAAAACAGGAGAGAAGATGTATTGTGTACCTTTTCTACACAGCTTTATATAGATAAGCAAATGTTAGTTTAAGCATAGTTCTGACGATGGCGTGAGCCGAAATAGCTATCAACTATATTTTAAAAAATAATTTTGTAGAACTAAAATACATTGCTATTTTTTTCATCGTGTTATTTCTCATCATATCCTTAGCACATTTTATGGCCTTGACAAATCAAGGCTTTAAATGTTTGCTTCTTATATATAAAGCATCCGATGAAAGTTTTCAAAGTAGATCATATAAAACTTCAATATTATGGGTAAAAGATTTTTGATATCACAATATTTCTCGTTATGGAGAAAATATTCGTTTCAAATCCATAAAGTTCAATCCGAGGGACAAAAAACATGCGCAGATGTCATAGCTTCATGCTCGCTAATGAGCAAAGTTAAAAGGCCGCTAAGATAAAAGGCGTCTGCTTTGTGAATAATGGCGGGTGGCGTATCCCACAGTCCAGTGGTGTGGGTCGAGCATTGAAAGAAACGTGATGCACAAAATGTGATTGCATCGCGTCGAGTGCAACCGATGCCACTGCACTTCTAGTGCGGAAGTGTTTTTTATGAGTCCTACAATTTTTTTAAATGGAATACATACATATAATTAAACCAACGTTAACATAAAATGAAACGGAGACAACACGAAAAATCTATATTAAGAACAAATGTTTTCTGTCTATTGTAATAAAATAAAAAAGAGAAAAGTATACTTAGTAAGTAACAATGTTTTTAAATATGTTATGTACAAATAATGGTCTTATTACACATCGAATTTCATTTATTTTTTGGCAGTGCATGATTTTTATTAGAGAATTACGAAATTTCCCTATTGCAATCCTGATTACAAAAAAAATGTTCCAACACAAATTGATTTTGATAAATTATTATTCCACTAGTTGTAACACTTGTATCGGATATTTATGAAGCATCTTCAGACTTTCTTGGCCGTTTAATTTTTATGAAGAACTTTTTTAATATGCGAAATGGGTGTCACAAAAGGTAATCACTGAAAAGATAAAATTTGTTCACGTTTTTTTTTTGTGAGAAATCACTGTCTTTATTGGATTCATTGTAACTATTAAACCTTCGGTTTGGGTTCGCAGATTGATGACACACTTTATTATGAAATTCATACAAATGTTATAATATGAAGATATATGTTAAAAACTACCTCATAAGGTATCGAGATTTGGGGATATTTTAAGTATAATATATTTTAAGCTTGTAACAGTATTTTTAGTGTACAAAACGTCGAAATAATCAGTAATGTAAATATTGATTATTATTAGTTCATTGGAAAAACAAATGAAAATACATAAAGCTGTCCTTTTACCATAATACATTTTTTTGAATATAATAAATTAAAGATATTCGATAGGGTTATATAGAAAAATAGTTTAACAAGTTGAGAGATAACCTATCGTGTACTCTAGCAAAGTATCTTATTTTTTTGTGATATTAAAGATCAAACTCAATCTAGTCGATATGAAAGTAAGTCAATTAAGTGGAATGGCGTTATGAAAGGATACAAAAACAATTTCTATTATGTTGTCTTAAAATTACTTAAAAATAAAAAAAAATTATAAAAAGACACTCACCACTAGCGTGCGCCACGGTGTTGAATATGGCGAGCCACAGTAAGAATACAGCGGTACCGAGACGGTTTCGCTCCGCTGTGGTCCGTCCACCACAGCCGCCGTACCGCTGTATCATTTTACCGGCGCGGCCTCAGACGACCGATCGCCTCGGCTCTCTCCTGTATTTCCACCAAAGTAGGTGAAAATCGACAAAAATTGAAAGTGATAATAACAATAGAATAAAATTGGGAAGTAGAGACAAATATGGGAGTGGAATCTGTTTAGGCTGGGACAGACATCTTGGAAAATGGCCGACCTTGGAAGGAAATGGTGCTACTTACTTTTTTCAACGCCCGTGAAATGGTTTCAAGTTAAAGGAATGTTCCCATTGCAGGAAAATTAGAGATGGATTATTAAGGAAAGGTTTTAGGTAAAATGTAGAATAATACAACACAATACACAAACGTTCGCTCAGATACCAAAAAATCCACTGAACTTTACCTAAGATCCATGTAATTTTCAAATACCAATAAAATTTTAATATTCGTTGAACTTGATAAGATAGATAATTATTTGTAAATGACACTTAGATGTGATTTTTAATAACTTAGTTATTAATTATTAGCAAATGACACACACAGACACATTAATATCACAGATATGGAATAAAAATTCAACAACACAGATTTATTTAAATGTAATTAGGAAGGAAACACTGGAAGTTTAACAACACAGAATTCCTAAGTATTACGAGATTAAATTGAACAATTGTTAATGATTTTATTCTTACTACGATCTGTTATCACAACGCACTTTTACGAGCATCCTCGTGTCACGATAATATCGCAACAATATATTTTTAAATTATCCTATTGCAACTAATCGAAGTATTATTGTCAAACTTTTTTGTAAAATGTCTAAAAATGTGACCTTTCGACGAAACAAGTGATTCAAGAAAGCTCTAATATAGCGGTTTCTTTCATATTTAAAAATCGTAAGATGATTATTTAACTTTATACACTTTTAGTGTTTATATTGGTGGGTTAAATTGTCTTTTTAGTTTCATCGACCAATGCGTAAATTCATTTGATCACACATCGTTGTTACAGATTTTTTTATCCGAAATCCATGATACAACAGTGTAAAGATGACGAGTACTTGGTTTTAAAATTATTTTTCTGGCTAGCCATAAAACCGCCCTTATATGCACTGCCATTTATTTTTCACATTAACCACTTTTTCTTTTTACTTTACTCTTCATGACGTTTACTATTATGTCCAACTTTGAGCGGCGCTGGTTAGAAATGTCTCTTTTAAAAAACATTTCACTGCAGTAAAAACAACTTTTTAATGTGAAAATTTGCCAGCAATAAAAGTACACCGTGGCAAAAAAGATGTACTGTTTTGTTGTACGGTAAGCACTGAAATGAAATATTTTTTTTATTAGTTACCCCTGAGTATTTCAATTGCCTACGTTACTTAACGATCCTCTGATATAAAATAAATTTAAAAAGCCAACTTATTCAAACATTTGACAGAACACTAACAACGGAACTAGCACTAACTACTGGCTAGAATGGAAACTAGCTGCAATGAGAATAATTATCTACGATTTAACGTTTTGAATAATACACATAAATTTTTAGGTAATATACAACTCATATTTAATATCAAATTGTCGTTTTGATTCTTTTTTGTTAAGTTTCCAATATTTGTAAAGAAATTCTTAAACTCTTAATTCATCGTGTTTGCATCTTTGTAGTAAGTGTCGCAGGATGACGGCTTGGGAACAGCTGGAAACCAATAGACATCAACTATCACAAAGGACTCTTAACGAACAAACTAATATATTGTCTTCCCCATTAATTAACCCTCTGCACTTTCTGATTTGCTTCCGTAATAGACCATTTCCGTGCCACATGTAAACTTATTGTCCATAGCCCCCTTTTTAGTTTCATTTACAATTTTTGAAAATTTTTGTTTTATTGCGAGAAAGAAACAAGCTAGGCCGTTAAAGCAGGAGAGAGGATGTATTGTGTGCCTTTTCTACATATATATATATATATAAGCAAATGATAGTTTAAGCATAGTTCTGACGATGAGGTGAGCCGAAATAGCTATCAACTATATTTAAAAAAATAATTTCGTAGAACTAAAATACATTGCTATTTTTTTCACCGTGTTATAATGGAGTTTTACCAAGTGAATGCAAATTCAATCAATATCTTTAATCATTGTTATCTTAGATGACAAATACAAAGTTTTTATTTTATTAGAAATTAAATCAATAACAAACGGCTACGTATTTAACAAACTTTTGTTGATTTTTAATTAATTAAACAAAATGTCTAGTAAATCTTTCTAACGGGTGGATACGGAAATGAACGGAAAAATTCAAAATATTCAAAAGGTAAATACACTATTATAGGTTAAACAAATTGCTATTTTCCAAAGAAATTTCAGCGTGTCAATCAAGCAGCATTCATAATCATTCGTTCAACAAAAGAGTTCAAATGAAGCAGAGCTTTGTTATACAAAAACGTAACACTCCATATTGTGAAACGATATTAAAAGCACACTACGCCAATTCTATAAAATCCTGTTCGGTCAACATTTCATATGTAATATTGAAAATCAATGATAAACAAGGCGTTTTTTATAAGTCACAATTGTGATTAACACCCATCAGAAAGTATATTGGTATATTTAGTAAATACAACAGATAATTACGCGAGTTTTTTTTTATAGCCCAATGTTGAACTCATTATAACAGAAATTTACGGAAAATATTTTGACACACTTTCAGCAGAATGACCTTTACATAATAATGGCGATAAAGAATGTGTTTCAGACATATGAAATTTGTATAGCGCTTAATTTTCATATAAAAGAAAACGATTTTGAATGAGTTCTCAACGTCGTAAGAAATATGAAATCAAGTTCTTTGATATTTTACATGTACATAATACGATACAGTATGTATGATTGATAAAATATGGAAAAATAATTCTGACTAGTATCTCTATAAATGTATATGCTCAATTATTTACAATATCAGTAAAGTGTTTCTACAAAATTATTTTTAACAAATATAGTTGATGGCTATTTCGGCTCACGCCATCGTCAGAACTATACATTGCTATTTTTTCACCGTGTTATAATGGAGTTCTACCAAGTGAATGCCAATTCAATCAATAGTGTGTTTACAATAATCCATTTAAACGATGCTTTTGAGGATACTAGATACTAGGAAAATATTTGTTTAATAATATTTTCAAAAATATACCGATTACAGCCGGTAAAATTTATCACGAGGCTATCAAGTAAAATCAGTACGATTTCGATTATACGCAGGATTTCTTTATAAGATTATTATGAATTCATATTAACACGATGGAAAAAACATAGCATTGTATTTTACCTCTAAAAAAATTATAAGGTATAAAGTTGATAGCTATTTTGTGTTAATCAGAACTATGTTTAAGCGTACTTATCTACGATAATAACAATTAATATTATAATAAATATAAACTATATATAATATACACTCAATCATTTTTTTACGCGATACATTGGTTCAGAGAAAGTGGCGCGTATAAAAAACGAACTTTCATTTAATTTGATAAATTAGTTCCAAAAATCAAGAAATCGCGCATTTTTTTTTGCGTATGAACTTTTCATGAATAATCTATCGGTAGCGATACAAAATAGTTTCAATTAGGAATCGTTAAATTCATTATAAAAATACGATGAGAATGTATTGAATTTTGGTCGGACTTGTTTAATGAAATGTCGTCATTTCCAGATTCTTGATCTGAGTAAATAATTTTATTTATTCGAGTCACAAAAAGCAACTGGAAGTACTAAATATACATGAAGTACACTGAAATATTATCAAAACTCAATTGCGGTCCAATAATAATGGCATGTTATTATAATCGATTTTTAAAATTCAAGACAAATTGATACTTAACTTCCTCAGGTCTCATGCATATTAATCATACGCCGGTTAAATGAACATCTAATTTAAGCGATGAAATATTTCTATAATTTATATAATTTTAAAAAAAATTCTCAAAATAAGGGATTCCTCCGCATTTATTAGTCTTTATAATAAGATTGTATCAAATAACAGTACAACATTTGCAAAGATGTTAACAGATTCCCGGTGGAAATGTCCTAATCAATTTATTCGTGAATCGCGTTCATTAGAAATGTATTATTAGAATCGCGTGAATCGAGCGGTGAAATAGACGGAGAATCATAATTTATTAAAAATATTCAGTGATATGTAAATATAGCAATTATAACATGGAAACCAGAAAAAAATATAAAGGGCGGTTGATGGACATTGTTCTACTTGCCGAGGTTAAAGTAAAAAATCCAGAAAAATATAATCCAAGTCTCGACAACGGTGTCAATCTTTACTATGTTAGTTTTTTTCATTTCAATGTATTACTATTCATAATTATTTTTCTTATATATAAAATCCTTTAGGTAGCAGGTCTAGAAGATCGGAGTTCGTCTATAAAAGCAACGTAACATACATATTTTACTCTTGGTATGTGAAATTATGATAACTCGTTACGATAATTATAAAAAAAAAAGTTTTAATTCATTCACGATGATAAAACAGTTACTATGATACTATCGCTGTATCTATCATATTTATTAAGCAATGGAGTAATGATTAAAAAATCGTTAAAAATATATTTATTCTTAGGACATTAAAACTTGTTTAGTGGTTCACAAACCTCTTTTTTATCAAATCATTTTTGTGGTAGCTGCTCTTAATCTACGTGCAATAATTCGTGAATGTAGTCAGTGCAACGCGCAGTAACATATGTGGACTGCGAAAAGAAGCATTTTTACTTCACAAATAACATCAATAAGATCGAATGTTTTTGGCAAAGCGGTATATCGTAAAATTACGATAAAGTTATTTTAAATGTTGATTTGAGTCCCTGTTCAAATAAGTTGAGAAATTTTGTTCTAATACTATATGTAAATGAGCAGATATTAAATATAATAAGTTATGAAACTAGTTATTAACGAATATCCCAATTCAATGTCTCCACTTCAAGTGAAACGTGTCGCACCAAAACAAGACAAGAAATCTCAAGGGAATTTTATGAAGTGTTTCTATCAATTCGGAAATCCGTGTCGTCGCGGTAATCGCTTCATTTTCCACCAAGTTCAAACTGACCGTGAATCTGAGAAACTGATTTGAAGTGATTAGTGAATGCCGAAACCTTCTCCGCATCGAAATCAATACAATATTTTTAAATTGTTATAGTTATGTGATGTTAAAGTTGTAAATTAAGCCTTATATAGGTATGAAATGTGTTGAAATATTTTTTTTATATTCTTTCAAGTAAATCAAAAATCTAAGCATTTTATTTATGCCGGTTATTTTATGCAATTCACAATTTTCTCATATCGTCATTATTCTGATTCTGGAGGGACACGATTGAGGCTGAAGGGAATGAAAATCCAATCAACCCAACCGCTCCATTCAACAAACGATTCACTCCATTTAACTATCTTGAATATCCAACTCTACCAACCAAACTAGAATTTCTCGATTCAGTTTCGATATGATGTAACTATATTTGTTATTTAAATTTTTACGTACACAACTTTACGAATTTTATATACTAAGGTCACAAGACACATGCTTGCTGAATCATTTGACACGCTATAACAGAAATAAAAGAAAACTAATAAAACACGAAAAAATAACCCCATAGTTTTCTTTAAAAAGCGATCAATCACGCCAAAAAGTTTTCACTTTGGTTGGTTTTCATCCAGACAATAAAAAATCCACTAAGACGCCGGTGTGCACATATTTAATTTTCAAATGGATGTTTTACTTTTAATGTATTCGCCAAAAGGGCAAAAAACGCTTCTCAAAGAATGAGACTAGAGTTTATTTTCGGCGAATAATGTGCCCGCCGGTGTTTCGCACTGCATTAGCCCCGTATAATGAACGACTTCCATTACTTTCGACCCCACATAATTCATTACCATATAATGGATTTTTGTATCTACCAAAATGATATCAATTTTTCACCATCGTTTACCTCGCATGGGCAATGTTTAAAAGCAACAACGGCAAATAATATATTATATTTAAAATACGTTCGTATGTTGGCTAACAAGTGTGTAACTTCTGGACACCTTTTGACGAATATGACATTGAAAATTGTCGCATATATAATTAACAAAACTAAAAAACGAACATTGGCTTATACAATAAGATTTTAATATGGCATGTGTTCAGTAAATAGAATGGGAGCCTTTCTTTCTCTCTATTGCTGTGTGATTTAATTATCATAAAGTTATTTATGTTTGATTCATTTGATTGACAGAAATGTCAATAATCAGAAAAATAGTTAGTCATCATTGAAGATATACAATGTCCGTCAAATATACATCGAAAAAGCCACATTATTTAAAAAAAAAAAAATAAGAACGTTATCAATGAGGTGTTTTAATGTTTGGCAACGACATTAAGCTAAACTAAAGTAACCGTACGTTTCATAAATAGGTCGTTTGATGTTTATACGAAAGAAGAAGTATTTCTTATAGTGTATGTTAAAATATCATTTTAAATTATTATTTCATGAAAATAAATCTATTTCAATCGTTAAAAATTAAAAAATCGCTATTATTAAAAAGCAAGATTTGTGCGAACATCAAATTGTAGAAGCAATTAGACCAAGAACGTCACAGAAATAAAATTCAAAACCCGAGAATAAGCTCGAAGTAAATTCTTTGATAGTGCATAATTGTTAAAATAATTGTTTAGTTTGCACTAATAGAAGGGTTGAGTTAGTGAACACTGCATTTTGAAAGACATCTTACCTCAATTTTATTCATATAATGGTAGTAAGCGAATGAATGGGTGTAAGGAAATTATTTTCTTTAACAACGAATGAATTGTAGAAGATCACATTAAAGAGTAGGATTTTTATAATGCTATTTCAATGCATTTAACGAGCATTTTGATGTATAGATAAATACACAATGTTTTAAAAGATGTCATTAAAATTGAATAGACATTTACAAGTTAAAAATTGTCTTAAAGTATTGTTATAATGAAAGGAAAGATTTGCATACTTGAAATAAATGTTAATATCTTCACTCCTGTCTAAATGTTAGTAATCGAAATGCTCAAATAATGATATCATGGTAATAATGCATTTTAATACACAGCAAGTACTATTATGAATATAGTTTTATTAGTTCACATCATCATAAAATTTTTAAATTTTCTGAGTAGAAATGTCATATTTGTCCCTATTTATGAGTTCCAAACAAGTATTTTATTCCAAGGAAGCAACATTTGAATGTTAACACATTTGCGCAATTCGTGACAATATTCTTCTAAACGATAATTACGACTTAAACGAAGCTTGTAGTTCTAACGCGCATTTATTCCCCTAAAAAGGGTTCGTGTGCTCGATGAAATTTTCGTGTATTACCAAAACATAGATAGTCAAGTCGAATAATTGTATCGTGAATTTATATTATTTAGTCAAAAAATTACGGAATTCAAAGAACTAATTCGAAACAGATATAAATAACGACATTTTTTAAACATTAATGAGCATTACTAGTTGATAGGTAGGTCCTGATCAAAAAATATATTGTGGAAATAAGTTATAAAAAATGTGTTTTATTTTTTTAAATATCATACAGTTAACACCTTAAAAGTGTTAAAAAAAACTACTTTAAATGTTTAATAGAAACGATATTATTGGTGTGTGTGTTAACTTCTTAATGTAAAGCTTTTTGCGAAGTTCCATTGCCATAAATAGCAGCAGTAAAAGCTCAAAATGCTAATGCAGTAACGAAAGCTCATCTGCTACGGGTGGCCGAGTCGAGAGCCGCCTTGCAGCGGTGCATGAGAAAACACACATCGAATCTTAATAAACGAATTTAAATTCCGTTGCAATGTGACCGATTCAGAAGCGAGCTTTGGCCATATTTATAAGGCCGAGGTTGTGACTGCGGTGGCAACTGCTTCTCTGGCAGCTCGGTCACGTAGACACGTGGAACGTTAAAGCGTCCACCTCCTTTCTACAAACTGATATCTTGGTTTCCCTTCTCCGCATACCAACGGCGTGGCGTGGAATTCAATCAATAATTTGCAATTCAGAGCAGAACGCGTGCTGTTTATTTTAGTGATACTAAACACATAATAGGATATAAAGTGATTGTGTTTAACATAGTCCCAAACACGAGCTGTTGTACGCCGTAATATGAACTCTTAATCTCCAGGAAACAGTGTAAAACCACCAATTATAACGTAAACCTACCGAAATAATGTCACCACATATAAAACAAAATTTTTGTTATCAAGTCTTCTAAACTTTTGGCACTGTTTATTTAAGTTCAAATGTAAAAATTGTCATATTTTTCAGATTGTCTCAATTACTAGAATAATAAATTTGATTTGTTGAAGATCTGTATGATTCCACATGTTTGTCACTAACGACTCAGGTTTCACCATTCGGCATCTTCGGGCATTCTATCACACGGATGTAACATAACGGATCAAAATTGATATTGAAATTCTATTAAGCACACCTTCTCTCGATATTATAAATAACTTTAGTAATGGTTTTGTCATACTTATTTCACTCAGTATGTTACTAAATATGGCACGTATTTTGTCTCTACGAGAAGTATCTCCAGACTAACTGTATCGGAACACGAAGTCATACATTCATTCATTTATCATCTATTCATTTATTAAGTATATAAAGATTCTAAGTCGTAACATAAAATTGGTAAGCAGGGTGGAATTATTTCTTTTTTAAAGACAAACGTTTTAATAATTAAAACCACTTTAAGGGTTTGAAAGCTGGGGGATAGATAATTTCAAAATGATGATTAAATGTAACATTTCAATCTGAGCTTAAACTTTTAACAGTTAAGTTAAGAAAAACAACAATCAACAATTGCCATTCGAAGTATGGAAAGTGGAGGTGATTAGACAGCTTCGGCATTTCGATGCAAGTTATTTTACAAAAAGCTGAGTATTTAACGAGCATAATCCTAAGGCATTTTACTTCGCGACAAATTGAACTTCCAAATAACAGATGTGGGTTCTCTTGTAAGGATACAAAAGTATATTATATTTATTTTAACTGCCTTTTGTCGTCGGGGATCAAAGACGACTAAGAATGAAACGAAAAACGGACTATGTCAAACGGAAAATCGGGTTGCTGTGTCTTTTGGCAAAATAAACAGTGCCTAATTCATTGAAAAGCTATTTTTGGCTCGGAAAGATCTTTCGTTTTTGGCTTGCGGTAAAACAATTTCCATAGGTAATTCTCGAGACTTAACGTAAAAAAGGTAAGGCGACTTAGTTTTCACTGAAAGTATAATATACCATCGATTTAACAATTCAAATAATCTTTTGTAGTGAAATTAAATTGATATTTTTACTTTCGTATTTTAAAAATATTGTTTCAAGTAATCAAAGAAATAAAATTCATTCCGCGTCCAAATTGCTGCAAAAGCTGTCTGTTTACTTTTGACGCAAGGTTTATATCACAGATATTTTTATAACGAGAAAAACTGATACTAATTAGATAATGTGCCGAGCATGAAAAGTGGCAAAATATGTTTTGAAACTAATTAAACCAATTAAAAAATGAGAACATTAGATTGCATATCGATTTGTATATTTATTATGATTATAATATTATTTATAAATTGTTTTTCCATCAAAAATTAACAGTTTTCCTCTTAAAAGAGATCAAAATGTAGATGTTTGTGAAAGACTTTCGAGCAGACTACATAAAATATTATAATATTTATACTTCTTTTCAAGTAATATGCCTTATAAGGGTAGTAAAAGGTTTATCGAGTACAGCCTCTACGTGACTTAATTTCCATTGTCACTGAGTGAAATGTAAAATACTATGCTGGCAGTGGTACAGTGCAGTAAATAAAGATCGTGTTCCTTAGATGCAGGCAGCTCTTGTTTCATTGCTTGGTGGACCGCAGCATCTCTGCCCGGCTTACTAACTCGCATGCACACCACGTACGGCTATTGTTTGTCTTCCACAACTTAAAAATAGCCGACACGAAAAAAAAGCAAGCTTAACATTAGTATTCACAGTTAACTTAGTTTTGTATAACCAAGTTAGAACATTAAAATTTATGATACAGTAGAAAGAAGTATGACCTTACATTTTAAATAATAAAAACACATTTTTTTAGTACTTATTTCCACAATATATTTTTTGATCAGGACCGGTTTCGCTCATCGCGAGCATTATCAACTGATGCTCGCGATGAACGAAACCGGCCCTGATCAAAAAATATATTGTGGAAATAAGTACTAAAAAATGTGTTTTTATTATTTAAAATATCATGCCTTTCCATCAAGAAGTGACAGTTAACACCTTAAAAGTGATATGACCTTACAGTTTATAACAAGAAACATTTTAATAAATCGGTTATAAACATGCAATTCAATGGAACCTTATTGATTTGAATGGCATTATTTACTTAAGAGAAAATCATTAAAAATAGATAGTATAATAGTAAAAGAATTTCAACGATGGCACCTGTTAAAAAATGAAGAAATTGTAGTAGAAATAACATATTTTTACTTTACTGATAAAACGTGTTTATGAAATATTTAAACATCAAATATTAGAATCAATCAAAGCTACATAATTCTATCCCACCAAAACCTGTCCATTAAAACAGGAAGGTATCTCTTAGTATTAAGTTGCCCAATTAAACTTTAATGGTAGTTGATTATTGTGAAAGCCTATAATTACAAAGTCATTTGGTTGTATTGGTTAGAAGAATATGTATTCTTAATTTAAATGGCATATATTAAAATTAAATTAATTATTTCTGACAGATATAAAACTCCTAGCCGCAGGGTCCACATTGTTTGTAATTCTTTTTGTATATAAGCGATGCAAATCGTTTAGAATGTCAGTTCTATTGCATCCGATTGATAGAATATCAGAAGATGCCGAAAGACTGAATCCGAGTCGTTCGTGACAATGCTTGAGGAATTGTAAGTATTATAGATTGAAGGAATTAAATTTTATATTAAAAATCCCATCAAGCACACTCAGACGACATGGTTAATATTTTTTGCGATTGAAATAAAATACATTGTTAATTTTGTTTAACTAAAATACTTTGTTTTGCAATTATTTTTGGATACAAGACTTATGATAATGCACCTATATCTTTCTGTTAACGCGATATTAATTAAATTTGATTCATTGAGTACATACATAAAACTAGTCATGACACCAAGAAAATCTTTAACGATAAACAATTACGTAGCAAAACATTGCAACGCAATTAAAGTACAAATACAAACACATATTATATGTCACATAGAGGCAATTAAAGGTGTTAGACGTAGGGGTTGACGATCTTGTGCACGCGGGATCATTTAAGAGGCACGCAAGAAAAGTATTAAGACCCTTTTAATTTAAGTATTACCCTGACAGCACGTTTTGTAAATGTGACATATATATATATTGTACACCGAGTAAAATATATTAGTACTTATTTCTGAAATTATCATTTAGCGCCACATTAGAAATATTGTACAAATACAGATGAAGCCAAAATAAATAAATAAATAATTGTTGTTATGGACCAAATATGATACCGGTACACATGTATTATGTTTCCTTAATATAAATAAAGGCGAGGATATTTTAATTTTCGATTTTAATTCGATTTAGGATTGCTTTTAATATGAAACTAAACCTTTTTTATTATTCAATTATAACAGCATCAAGAATTCAATCATAAACACACGCTCAAAATTAAAATTGTGACCAAAACGCAGACTTTGGACACAATTTGATGATTATATGTAAAAAAATCACTAAGCAGTAATTAAGGGTGAAATAATAATAATTGCTTTTCCTTTCATACTACAAGATTTTTGAGATATAGTACATCGAAATTGACACATATTGAAAAGAGAACGTCCAAAAATAAAAATTACTTCTAATGAATAATTAATTAATATTGACAGGAATACAGTAACACTTCGAAGTAATAAGCATACATGTTCTATAATCCAAAAAATATTATTTAAATATATACTATAAGTTTAGGATTAAGGATTAAATCAACAGTGCTACAATAAGAAAACGAACACAGTAACATTTCGATTTCTTCTTGCGTCTATTAAAGGAACACAAGCAAAAATATACCTAATATGGCCCAAATTGTATTGCAAATGATATCGATAATTAATAGGTGGGTTTGAAAGTCTCTGAAATAACTTTTCATTAAATCTATTAAAAAAAACTGTCGACTCTTTGAGGTTAAATAATCAAGCAAGCGTGTGTTGAACTAAAACGAATATAAGCCGTGGAGTAGTATGAGCGGAGGCAAACATGCGGTAATTGTCGATGGCCGATTGATATTTGCTATTTAAATTCAGTTAGCGTACGCCGACCAGACGATGGCACACCACTCACCTGTACTTGTGCTGTGGCTATTTCATCGACGCGTAAAAGCTCTTGTACAGATGTCATTCGACAGATGCTATGACAAGCTTTGAAAATCAATTAAGATTATATTAGCATTACGGTAGTATGCATACGTTATTAAAGTAATCCGTCGATGTATAGTGATGAGGTAAGAGTAATAATGTATTTCAAGAATAAATTAGACATGCGAAACACATGTCAGAGTTAATAACATAATAAGTGAAATGTCAATTGAAATTTTATATTATATTAAAAATGAGTTTCTATCAAATTACTGCTACACAAATCAAAAATATTTAAATTCCGGAAAGACTTATCCAGACTGACCAGGGAGGAAAATATATGTGAGTAAACTTGTATATCGAACTAATTCTGCAGTTCTCTTTGCTGTGAGGAATAAACGAATGACTCTTGCAAACATTCATTTCTGAAATGTGGTTCGTTGGTAGCTGGCCACCCCTGTTATTTAATCCGCCGAATTGCTCAATTTATCCAGTGGGAATCGAACCCTTTCGATCGTTTGGCACATCTTTCAGAGCCGATATACAGATGCCAACTACGATTATGTTTAATATATAAAAAGGTTACTCACCTACTCACTGGTTATAAATAAAATAATATATAAAAAATACTCAATCGAGATTCTTCAATCAAAATAAATTCGTATGAACGTTACTACATAGAATGATCACTTTTGCTCTCTAATAAAGCTAAAAATAGAGTATCATGTTTCTCAGAAAAGTCGAGTAACCAGTACTATAAATTGGTTGGGTATAATAAAAAAAGTTTCATTTTAGATTGTTATTTCTTCGGAAAGCTTCCATGAAAAATAATGAGTGTGTATTTATTTTACTGATTGGCGTCAGAGTATTATTACAACTTATATATATATTTCATCATTTATTTTGATGTATTATAATATAGCACAATTATTGTATAACATATTTATATATGCTTTTATAAGCCAGATTTTATTTAGTTTTCTCAGTGAATTTCCACAGCATTTTTGATAATTGATTTTCTTTTTTAAGTTTTTACTAAATATTATCTAATGACTTGTTAAATGCTATGTGTTCTAATAGGGAGCGATATGGGGCAGTTGGTCTAAATGTTAAATTGAAAAAATACTAGTATGCGGAGAATGTCTTGCTTTTCCATATTGCTATAAAATTTATAATATTCTAGTAAAATTTAGATTATGTGATTTTTTCTACCCAGAGGTGGATTTCTGGTAACATTAAGGATAGCGATTTTAACTTATGGACAATAAGGTTGTATCAGTGAAGTGTCAACATCTCGGTTATCTAGGAAAACTTTAAAAAAATATCTTGAGAATAATAGAAACCGTTTACTTTACGTGTTTTTGCTTTACAATAAATCAAGCAACTAAAAAGGATTATGTCTAAAATATACTGATAATCATATGATTTCTTGATTAAAGTAATTTGAAGTGATAACATAACTAAAGAAAATAAATGTTATAAATTATTGGAACCTTTTTTTTGGAAAGCTTAATGATATATAACAAGCAATAGGTATTCTATAATTTATGATTTCGACTGAAAGTGCTTGATGGAATTTCAATATCAAATTTGAATAGTTGAAACTGTGTATGATTCTACATTTTCCACACACGTATTCTATAAGACGGATGCAACTAAATCAAAGCATTCACGGATGTTTCAACAATTCAAATTTCACAATGTACGAGTTCAAAATTATCTCGATTTTTTCAATACCAACTGTGTTCCTTTACAAATATTTAAAAAATACAGCAGTTAACTAAGTTAAAGCACATGTTCTATTTATTGGCCCTAATAAGTAAAAGAGCACGATTATACAACTTTTTGAATTAATATAGGTACATAAAACTGTATAAACAAAGACAGTTAAAATAAAAAAATAGTTTTATGATGGCTGTAAGTTGTGCGAATCGAGTTTGAATATATATATTTATAAATACAGAACAGATATGTGTGTGGACCATATTTGACCCTCTTTGTTTGAAAATAAGTGCAGATATCCCTTTCAGAAGGAACGGATCATAATACAATAAGGTTACACTCGTATAATATTCCGTATGCGCCGCTGGAAATACGAAAAACGTATGAAAAGGCATAATGAAGGAAGGCCAGGTAAATTCAATGGGGCCATACAAAGGAGAAAACTTTTTTGCGGGAAGGCTGATGCTGATGCTCACCATTAGGAAATTTTAAAGGAACGCAAGGCGAGAAGGACAGAACAGAGGCGTGGTGTAATTAATTTTTATGATATTCGATTTCTATGAGTCTTACTTCCTGGTTCTATACCACCCTTGTGCACGGAACGAAGCTACACAAAAAATAACGGCACCGATCTTAATGATAAAAAGATAGTTGTTATTTCATAATGGTGAATGGGCATCCTTTATTCCTGACAGAATATTAAAAGCATATATTATTATAATATAAAAAAACGTTCTATCCAGTAGCGTAAATATTACACACAATGTTTTCCAGGAAAAATAAAAATGAAGTTCGATTTTGAAACGTATCTGTTTCCAGCGTTTATCATATGCATTTCTTATAGTATTAGTAAAATATAACTTGAAAAATTACGGGTTGCAAGCTATGAAACAACTTATCTCTTCGGCAATTCTAACGAAAGAATAACGACGTTAAGTAAGATTGACGATTTTCTCTATGAGACGTTTTCTGAATCGGATACGTTTTTGTAAATATCACAAATATTTATCAGCGTTTCCAAAGCAAATTTGATAAATTCTCTGAAAAATCAAAGAACATTGTATTTGGGAGTTCAAACCGGGCAATCAATTAGAACATAAGCCGATGAGCATTTGACCATTTTAATATGGAACGAATTATTCCAGTCAAAATAAAAATGAATATTTTGTAAGACGATATATCAGGGATTTGAGATTTGAAATGCTACTTACGTTCCACAGGGATTCAAGATGTTATGAAATAAATACTCGTTGCTTAAACTATGCAGTAAAGATTTAAGGTCAGTTCGGTACATTCATTGAATAAAAAAGTGGAGTGAGAGTTAGAATAAAATAGTTAATATAGAATAGTTCATTATTTAGCTATGGCAAATAAATAGTGATTTTTTAGTTACGCCTTTCCGTAGGCAGTGGCATTGCACGCCTCTGTAATTAAGGGTTGGGGGCGAGTGAGGTTAAGCCTCCGCGGGGACTTGTGGGAAACAATTGTTCCCGCGGCTTTGTTCTTTGGGACCGCGTGTGAAGCCGCCAAATAAAAGGCAAATAAAAGAACGGGGAACTTCGCACGGATAAGTAAACGGCCGAATTGTTTAAAGCGGTACGCGGCGTTCAAATTTACGTTCCGTGAATTGAAATCGACCTCATTACAGCGGACCGCGACTTTATGTGCGGGACTCGCGAGGGATTGTTTTAGAGTCGTGAGTTAGGCAGTGGTTCACCTGGCAAGTCTTAAACACATCTTAATCAAACATTATACGCATTCACCAGCATACGTTTGTAGACTCACAGAAATATGTTATATAAAAATATTATGTAGGGTTTATGCATTTTTGTATCTTTTCATTGCAATAAACATCAAAATGATTTAGTTTTTTCAAATTTGTATTTCTTATTCGCATTTACAAATGTATCATTTCAGTAGCAGGTTTTTTTGAAGATTTTTGCCTGTTTTCTTCAAATAGATGAATAAAAAAACTTACTATCGTTACTATTATGACTAACAGAGATACATATGGTAATAATTGGATCTTGAACATAATGTCAATTGATCATGTACAACACATTCAAAATACACTTACAAAACCATACAATTCTACGGAATTTGTTAATAATTTTACACTTAATAATGAAACACAAATATCATATCAGTAAATTTTCTTTTATGTATGTTATATTGTTCAATTATCACCAAATTAACGCAGGCGCCTAATTATATATTGCAACACCAAGGTTCATATAATAATTAATTGTTAATAAATTTTAGGATTTTAGAAGTTTACTTATGAACGGTGATATCATAGTCCATAAAATTGTTATCACCAGCCAATTTAAGTCACCAGTTCTGCTAATAAAAGGATCTTCATAAAAAATATACGAGAAGTTTTTGTAATCCAGTTGATCAACCACTGTTTTTTTTTAAAGTAAGGGTATAACATAAACGGCTAGGACAGGACTAATGATTAGCTTATACCGTTTTAAGGAGTCATTTTTTAATATAGACAATTCCGCCAATGCGGAAGGAATTCGTGCAAGTAAAAACCATGCTTTCAAAAAAAATATATGTGGACAGCCTTGAAAAAGGTGTCTGTATCGAGATTCGAACCCGTCAGATCCGTAATGGAGGCCATCATCTATTTATACTGGGCCACTGACACGATGATATCTTTACTGCAGTAATGTAAAAAAGTTTGCGATTTTATGAATATCCATCGTAAAGGGTATGTTTCACCACACAACAAAATATGTATACATGTTTTCATTGTTTCATAAATTCATTCAATAATCATACTTAACTCATAAAAAACAATTCATCAAACAATCAAGTTTTTTGCCAAAAAAGCATTCAGGTTAATATAAAAAACCACAAAATTTCTACATCCAAACATCACAAATTTGGCAATATGCAATTTTGAATTCAATTATACAATTGTGTGCACTATTTGAGCAGTTGAACTGAGCTAAAACCCATTAAATTTATTAAAATAAATAACGATAAAGATTTATTTTTTAATAACGTTTATATGCCAAGCAAAAAGGTGACGGTGAATGGGGATGATAAATAATTATCTTCACTTAGAGCTGTGCTCAACATAACAATATAAATATATTTTTTCAAAACGAATCCACAATGTGTAATATTCAATTTTTTCACATGTCTATACGGCGATCAAATTCAGGGAACTCTTAATTAAATATGAAATGGAACGCCCAAACAATATTTTTTTCCGCTAACATTTAAATAAAATAATACATTGAGCAACTTAGGACGTATTCTCTATTCGGTACGTGAAAATAGAACGTTTCTGTGAGTCGTGTCAGGCTGGCTGGATCTTTAGGGGTCCTGGATACAGGTTCATTTGGGTTCGGAATCGGCTAATAAAAAGGGTCCGATCCAGCCGTTATCGGGGGCCGCCTGTTATCTCGGCACGAGAGGTACCTTTTATACGCAACCTGAAACCGCGAGGTCGATGCTAAAACAGGGAGCGAATGATATTTTGATATGAATAAAATCCATAGGCTGAATTTTTAGCAGCCATATTCGGTCACTTGATTGTTTCCAGATTAAAATACACGCAGTAAGCATATTGGAACAGAACCACGGCATTTTACGCCGCAATACATCCATTTTAAGCAAACACTTGCTATACTTAATCTTTCGATTGTCATTATTTTCAAATAAGACAAAGTCCAGTTTTTAATTAATAACACTTATTTCCCTACTGCTAGTAGTTGAAGCACATTTCTTCCCTTTGAAAAGAATCTTTTGTTACTCACATCCTATCCGGGAACGATAATATAATAGATATAACATAACACGGTGAAAAAAATAGTAATGCATTTTAGTTCTACAAAATTATTTTTAAAAAATATAGTTGATAGCTATTTCGGCTCACGCCATCGTCATAACTATCTTTTTTCACCGTGTTATAATGGAGTTCTACCAAGTGAATGCCAATTCAATCAATAATAGATATATCAAAATCGATACTTTGTTTCATTGACAATATTAACTTCAATTTGCCGAACAAATTTTAATTTTCACATTTATTTGACTGTAAATTCAAAATTAAAAACTTTATCATATTCATAAACAACACCCTATCGTTACGGACGAAAGATTTACTTTTAATAATAATATGAAATATTCATTGGAAGATCCCTCAAAAGACAAATTGACTATCTCTGTTGAATTGATTAAATTGACATTTTGAGCACATTGAAAAGAGTTCTGAAGCGTCTTACATTGATATCCGAAATAAAACATTAATTTATAGGGAGTAAATTTATTATAACATATAGTTCAAAATTGTATCAGCATGAAAACATTAATTTAAAATATCATTAAAACTTTGTTTAAAATATTTGTTCCGACCAGTAACGAATTGGCAGCCAGTCGAACAATGATCCTTTCACTTATGCCAACAGATAGGTAAGATTTATGGAGTGAAACTAAAAAGGAAGAACTTTCTTAGGGTATTCAAATCGACAAGGGCTTCTCCTCTAGTCACTAGGGCAGTCTCTCGAGATGGGCGAAAACAATTTTAAACTTCGCAGGAAAAGCTTCCGCGGTTAGTGCCGTAAATTAATTTTGGCAAGTTTTTTCTTTTCTTAATATAACAAATGCTCGTTGGCACCATGGCACGGGGTAAAATGTTTTAATGTCAACGAGCAATAAAACGTTTTCACATTTACTACGGTGGCGCCAGGCAATAAAATGAAATATTGGTGTTATAGACATTCATAAAAAAGATCTTCATAAGAAGGTACCAAAAGAAATATTTCAAACGATTAGAATTGGATAATATGTGAAAAATATTTTCGGTTCTAGCTTTATTTATTTTTCCTAAAAACGCTATCTAAATTAAATAAAACGACTGGATTATTATCGATCAAGTACGTGTGACCGAACTATTTATCGTCTCTCGTAGATACATAAACTTAATTTGTCAATTGTCGTATAGAAATTTGTCTGTTAGAAGATCACAATATTTTTACAAATATTATACGCTTTGATAGCTGTGTGTAATATCCTGAATAAACAGCATTTTCGACTAACTACAATGAAGAGTTTTGCACATTTATTTCATTTATCGATTGAATATATTGATAACAATCAAAGATTTTTATGTATGTAGAAAACTTTATCAAAGGTAAAAAGATGTTTCAAATGAAATAATCTTTTTGGTCAACCAAAATATATTGCTACCAACTAAAATAGGAAAAGTTACGTCGATGAATTAAAAAAATAAAATGTACACAATCGGTTGGTTCATTATAATTTGATAAAAACCGTTTCGTTTTATTGCATTGCTATTATACGCGAGTGCAAATTTTTTAAATACGAATAGGCCAAAAGAATAAATACGTAATTAAAAAAAGTAGGAATTTGAAGGCAAAATTTGTATTGTTTGAAGTAAATATGCAGTTATATTTTCGTCAAGAGAAATTATACACATTTGACCAAGCCTGTTAAACGAAAAACAGTTTATAGAAATATATTAGTTCTTGCAATATATGCCCGTGTAATCATTTTCCCGTCAAGTCACCAATTCTATTGAATTTTTCATTTATATTATATAACATTCAGAGATATGTTTTTAATCGGTTAAAAAGAGTGTCTTTATTTTCGAAATATTGACAACTAATATAGCGATTGACAACATAAACTTAGTGACTGTCGTTTTGAACAAGTGTTAGTAAAATTCGATAACTCACTGAAGTAAATGAAATCCAAGATTAGGCGTGATAGAGAAAAATAAAGAGCATGCCCGGCCGTGGATATAATAATAAAAGTACGATATACTAAGTACAACCGCTATTTGGATTCGCATCATACTGACGATACATTTTATAACTATTCACACCTGAAAAAGAAACTATGTACCCTCCGACTACCGTGGAACTAATAACAAAGGAAAATTCATATCGAGTGGTCACAGCCATACTAATAACAATGTTAACGGGAGTTGTGACGTCATGAAAACGGATACACTCCGCCAGTCGTAAAAGTGTGGCCGAAATTGAATTATTAATGAAAACCTTATATTTTACCAGTCGTCGCACCAGTGAGATGGCTAAAACCCGCTAAAAAAATCCCCACACCGCAATGTGTCTAAACAGTCAACGTGTTATTGAATCTGCGGATTTGACGATATATTTTCACATGAAATGTTTAACGATTTGGTGCAATATTCAGTGTCACTTCGGCCAGGCGCAGTTTTATTGCACAGTCCTTTGTATATTTAGAATATAGTTGGGAACATTTCACACAGCCGATTGAAAAAAAATGCGACACTTGCTCGTACGATATGAAATGTGTTAAATTGAATACCATAAATTTAAAAAAAAAATTACATTTCCACTATGTTTAATTTAAAACAGAATATGTTTATTTTGTTATTTTTTATACATTACAGTCCGATCAAATCTCAGATTGGGAGCTAAGCTTTAGAATCGAATGTGAAAAAAGTTCAAAAGGAATTGAAACATCGACAATATACAAAAATACAAAAAACACCCAAATAAACAGTAAACCTAGAATCACTAATTCTAAAATCCGTAATATTGAAATATAATCTTTATTATATCAATCAACTGTCATTGGCAAAATCAATAACACAGAAATTGATAACTTCGGAGTAAAAATTAATTTCCAGAAAATAGATGATTTTTCACACGGCAATCTTTGATCGAGTTTGCGATCAAAAAAAAATATTATTTTCTATGAAATGATGTTCTCAAATGATTATAGAAATACAAAATAAGTTAATTATGATTAAAACGGCACTTCCGCAATTCCGGCAGTAGTATTATAACGAAGAACAGTCTTTATCAATATAAATCAACAGAAAAATATCTCAAATTTGAATTGTTGAAACTTTGTACGATTCTACATATTTCGCCACTAACGATCCGGGTTTTGTCTTTCGGCATCTTCGGGCGTTCTATCGCACAGATGCAATAGAATCGACAGAAACTTCAGTTCTTCTAAGTACTGTAACATCCGTGTGATAGAACGCCTCAAACGAAATCCGCGTCGTTAATGAAAAAACACGTGGAATCATACAAAGTTTCAACAATTCAAATTTGATATTGAAGTTCCATCAAGCATCTTCAGTTGTTATCATAAATTATAGAAAAATATATATTGGGAAGATGTTTTTAGTAGAAATAAAATGAGTGGATTTCTTATTATTTCAACACATGTGCAATATAAAATATATGTGTACTGCTGATTTTTTTTGGTGTTTTTAAAGATAATCTACGAAGTAATTTTCAATATAATTAATGAAGATAATTGCATTGTTAATATATATTATGCAGACGTTAACGAACATAATAATCCAGTTCCATCGTTCGGATGTTTAAGCGTTAATTTTTTCTATAGTTTAAAAAATCTTTTCACTGATGTGTTACGAAAACCGGATTTATTTTTTATTTCATTTTAATAAATGCTCGCGAATATCGAATTCGCAATTAAAATGAGAAATTCATTACGGGATTTTTTCCAACGTCCAGCACAGGTAAAATGGGCCACATAACGACAAGGAAAATATCGTGAAACTCGATATTGTTACATTGTATTTATATTTTCATCGATTGTGATTTTATAAAATTGAAACCAAGAAAAATAAAATCGTGGCCGTAAAACATTCATGCCTCGAAAAATTCATAAGCTAACGCATATATCCATGGATAAATTTATATGAGTTGATATTTTTATATTTCGGATATCAAGATTCTAACAAATAATTATCACAGGTATTTTAAATTTGACGCGTGTATTAAAGATAACCTTTAATTAGAATGATATTATTTTTGAACGAAGTATATCAAATATTCTTATAAATCGAAAATAAAAAAGAACAATTTGTTGTCTAGCAAAAATATTCCAAAACTTTAAATAATACTATGAATACAATGAATTTAAATAAATTTTATAGGGCAAGATTATATTAATAATAATAAATAAACCGTTAACAAAACAAGTAATTTTAGTTGAAAAGGAATAATATTTGCGTTACAATTTAAAATTTACACATTTTTTCAATTTACACGAAATTTAAAAAAAATATATGTGGTTTTATATTTTCACTTCGTACGGAATATTTCATTTATCTTTACGAACTATATGAATTAGAAAACATTTTATTTTTGAAGAATTTTATCTATTCATGTAAAATTATTTCGTTGAAATTATAATGTTATATTAACAAGCAAGTCGCGTATACATGATGTTTTTACCGTAATAATAACAGTTCTGTGGGTATTTGAGTTGTTTGAAAATAAACATAGTAAATATTTTAAACACTCTTCATGTACACAGATTTTGTTCATGAAATAAACAAAAAAAGAGAGAAATTATTATAAGATCCTAAATTTATTTAGTATTACGCTTGTTTTATTCTTCAAAACATAAAATTTCCAACTAACTACAGGTGATTTTTTAAAAAATATATTTATCAAAAAAAAATATATTATAATGTTTCACTCTCAATTTTAGAACTAATGCAATAGTTATGTATAGAAGTTTTATTTTCTAATCATGTATATCTTTAGCAGTTAGGTTATTAGAAAACAAATGACAAATTCGTTTAATTATGATTGAAATATTTTTAGTTTTAATCAATTATGATGGTATGCAAAATCATTCAATCGAACATGTTTCCTTTCGCTGTTTTTTAGTTAATATAGCAATGCAAAATGTTTTTCACGAAGAACAGAAACTATGCTCTGCGTCAATGAGCAAATTTGAAAAGTCATTTATTCAACGATTAAAAATAAGACAAAATAAAAATATGGTTGACTGTAAGTCTATTGGCCGTTACAAGTTTGCAAGCAGTCTAGCAGAAGACAGAAAATTTACGAGCCAAAAATATAGAAGGATTTATAAAAAGCTTTTTCAGGATATGTATTCTAACGTCCACCGAAAAGAACCATCAAAACATATTTGAGCGGCCGTATTCAATTTCATGTCCGAGGCTTTTAAGCGATTTCTATCGGAAATGGAGTGTCTTTTTCAAATGAAAAGAATTGATTTATTAAAATAAAGAAAATTTGCTTCTATAAAGCGAGAATGACGAGTAAATTTTATTTGGAGGATCGTGTAAGTAACATTTTACCGGAGAACCAAAATTGCTTTTAAATATGTGGTTTTTCAACAATTTTTTTTACGACTGGTAAGGCAAATAAATTTCGTATTTTTAGCAATTATTAGTCTTTCACTTCATGGACAACATATTGCGTTGCATACTTATATTATATTTAAAAATTTAAAGCGACGTTATTTAAACTCAGGGACAAAATTCTCCAGAGTGTAAGAAAAACATTTTCTTCACATTACCGATAAATCGATAGGATCGCAACGAGCACATTTTTAACAACACATGATTCACAGGGCCGCTCAGGGAATCCGCTGGAGGCGGAATACTTCCAACATCCATAATCACTTCAGTTCAATTTATTTTTTACACATGCTTTCAGGGGTATTTTTGAGCAACCAAACACTTTTCGTATTTCACTAGATGGATAACTTCTGTAAGTAGTTAACTTTCAAAGCACATATTTTATACTTAGATTCGCGCATAAAGCGCATATTTTTTGAAAACCAATCACTCCGAAATATGACTTTTCGAATACTTTTATCTAGTTGTTATGACTGATAACTTGGTAAAGTGTAAATGCACGCAAGTGACGTATACTTGATTTACTACCGGCGAGGCCCCGCGCCACACACGTCGGTACGCCAGCGGGCGCGCTGCCGACTGGCCGCAGGGCTCTACGCTCCGCTACACCCGCCGTAGAGGGCCTGGCAGAGAACGAGCGCGCCGCCTCTACGCCTCACTTGCGCTACACTACAGAGTCAAACGCAACTAGGCGATGTCTCCGGGAGTTAAATGCACCGCGGCGCCTGATGAATGTGTTCCAAATTTTGAATAACAAAAGTATTAAAAGATATTAACAAATTATCTTCTATCGAATGTCCGCACAAAGAATTTAATACAGAAAACACAAGTACTTTTACTAAAAAAAGTTATGGTTTGAATACAATATTTGAAATAATGTTTACTATGAAAACCAGAAGTTTTTAAAGAGTAAATATTCCAAGATTTCATTGCGATGAAGAGAAAAAATATTTTTGCTGCTTAGCAATAACTGCAATAAAATATTAGTTTTGTTACCACAACAATAGTATTTGAAACTTTACAAAGAAAGTAATATACCAAATACATTTCACAACAGGACCTGCGTCCCTCTGATTAAGAGCGAATATAAATTGAAAATATTCATTCAAAATGTCATTTATTTAGATCTTTATAATAATCTTCGTTAAGTTTGAACGTCAAAATTTTTAAAGAACGCTTATTAAGATTTTAATATCAATTTTGACTGCCAGGAAAATATAAACGAATATTTCTAAAAGACTACGATGTTTAACATAAAAATGACAATTTTAAATTGTATCTTTTTGTTACAGTGAATGACCAATTTTAAAAAATGACTTGAAAATATTCTATAATACCAAATTTATGGCGACATTAACAAACTGAATCAAGGATTTATTGCTTAACGCAAGAAATATAAAACGATTCTTATTGTTACGTTGAAATATGACTAAAACAGAAAATCGATTATTCAACGAGAGAAATTAATTTATTTTGAAATATTATAGTAAGCAAGGTCCATTATATAGAAACCTACTGTGAATAATTAATTATTACAGGATCAAGGTCAGAGTGATGTAACACAGCTATTATAAATTAATTAGACAGTTTCAAGTCACGTTGGAGTGGTTGATACAAACAGCTAAACCAGAGAATTGACATTGGCAATATTGTTGACACAGCATTTCACTATTAATCACAGTACACAATCAGAATTTTTTATTACGCTGGAATTGTATAATTTTGGTTAATCTGTTAATAATATGATGATTAATTGTCGTATGAAAGCCTTCTTTTAGAAACCATAATAAGGAATATCGTCAATCTATGGTGGAAATTTTGTAGTTCCTAAAATTCATTCACACATGCAACAAAAAAGTAATGATAGATTAGTCAACACTCACGATGATCGAAATCAACTGTTTAATGTATAAAAAAATGTGTTTATTAACAGAATTATTAAAAAATGGTGCCTGCATGCAAAGCAATATTTCTGATCCTTGCCACGAAGAAAATAACAACATGATATATATCATTACGCACGCCGGTTGCTTTATTTTACATTCACGAGAACAAAGTAGATTTTTGAATGTATAAGCGAAATCCTAAGATAAAATAATGTTTATAAAAATCTCTTTTACATTTGAAGCTTATGGGTTTTTCACTCCTGCCTACATTACTCACTAATGTGCACCTGATAGGTTTTGTGGTTAAAAAAAGCAGAAACTGCTTGATATTTAAATTTTTCTTTCATCAGTACCGAAGAATTACTCACAGGACATGTATTGATATTTTAGTAAGAATCCCTGAACCAAGTAGTTTCAAAAAAATCAATAAATTGTCATTAGCAATATGTTATCAATTCATCTGATTTAATCGCAATGATTAGCAACCATTCAGTGTGTTTGTGGAGTTTTTTTTATTGTGACAGCTCTACTTCTTTTATAATTCAAGATATTCATTAAAATTTTTGCGACACGAATAATATTGATACGATACGGAAAACACTTTTAGTGAGGTTGCTAAAGTCTACCAGTAGTTTTGTGGGTTGAATCATTTATTTCTAATCAAAATCTGTCGACGACATTATGAATCATATATAAATTAATTGAGCACGGGTGTACAAGTAAGCTAACTGAATGAAAAGTTTATGTCCGATTGTTAACATCATAGTATTTATATATTAAGTAATATCGATTTAGTTTCATTAACTAAACATCATTGACTTGAAATATGACGCAGCTTATATTCAGGCATATACAACGTCAGAATTGGTTTTAATTTGAATATTTCCATTTGTATAAAAAAGATATTGTTATATGTGGAAATATTTCAATCAATACCTTCAGTTCATTCCGCGAAAATTTCAAACAAATGAATAATTTATGTATTATCAGAGGCGTTCCAAATAAAATCATTGTCATTTTTAAGCAAAACTTCACATATAGTAAATAAATTGAATAGCACGCCTTCGTTGCGTAAAAAGATCAATTACTCTTCAAAAAATATTACGTAGAATGATTACTTTGAACTGAATTCAAAGAAATTTATTCGTTTCAGCAGAAAATAGCATACTTCGCCTGTAACCTAGCACGCAATATTTGATAACCTTTATTTTTTGTACATCTAACTTACGCCAAACAAATTCTTTGAAAACGAATAGGTGTAGGTATAGTTTCCTATTATTCATCGACGGCATGTCTTTATTCAGTACAAGTACGATACTAAAAGATTAACGTTATTTAGGAGTACTTACCTTATGAAGCCCGTATAAACAAATGGTAAGTAATGTAAGAAACGTAGTATTTCTGAGGAGTATTATTTGCATGCGAAAAATATTACGTAATTATACCGAAATTGTTATATGTATTTAATATTACTTGGATCGTATAAATAATTCATAGTTTAATTATTACGCATTATGTTACTAGCAATTATTTTTAATTATCAAAAAAATAATTACCTCTGAGAAATTTTAAGTACCTCAATAAAATACAGATTTTTTAGTATTATTATACAAGTGTATCATTAAATTTCAAGTATATTCTGTAGATCGACAAAACAGGATAATTTATTTTCATCATGACGCGTGGTGACAAATAGAAAGCAAACACGGCCAAAGAATTCATTTTATTTACAAATATTCACAATTTTCTAATAAAAAATATAATCTTTGTATTGAAATGCTTATTCCTCGGTTAACAGGCGATTTATCGAAATACCGAGTGATAATATGTTATTATATTTTCGATACCGTTCGATATTCGGTGTGATTAAATTTAGAATTCAAAATCACACTATGGTCTCAACAAGCCTACGAAAATAAAAAAAAAAAGATTGCCAATTATATGGAAACGAATTTTTAGTTTTCTAAGTAGTTTAGTTTATTCCGGGTTTTAAAAGAAAATGTAATTTAAAACATAAAAGTATACATTTTTAATATTAAAAACCTGAATTATAAAGTTTTCACGTAGTTCCTTCTTGGATTTTTTGTGATATAAACTGAAAATGCTTCTAGCTAAGCAAAAATGATCGTGAATTACTACCGCCGGGTATGTTATAATAAAAATATATAACATTTTATCAAATAATAATATTTGGTAGAAACAAGTTGAATCTACTTTAGAATATATTATAATAATATATATAGAACAATAAAAAATTTTCAGTAAAATATTAAATATATACATTGAACGTAGTATATTATAAAGCCTAGGCTAGTAGTTAGTTGTTTTATCGTTTTATGAATTCTTTGCTCTAGTGGTAGTCTATTCCGAAGTTCAATGAAAATTTAATACAATAACTGACATGGCGTGCTTCTCAAAATACAAAAAAATACATTTTTATCCGTGGCCTGTAAATTTCGGAAGCTTGCGCTGTCGGCAATCATTGCATTGAATATTTATCAAATCATTTTACAAAAAAATAGTTGTATAGTTTTTCATCGGTTTAAACATTTTTTTCGTTAATGATATTGTTTAATACTTGTCATGTAATGTTATGCTCCGGCGAGATACCCACGTTTGATAACTCAATCTAGTCAATTTAATTAACACAATAACGATTTATATTTATCGCAACTGAAAAAATATGTACATGATGTTGTTTTAGATAGTACAAAGAAAATGCTTATATCAAATATAATTCTTGAAACGATTGTGTTGCATGTGTATTTTGATAACAACATACGATTGATCAAGGTATTTTTTACAAATGTTATTTAATATAATATTTAAAAAAAAATATTTTATGTCTTCTTTTTATGAAATTACGTGGGTCAACAGAATATCTTGTGATTATTATAGCTATGAAGTAAATTTTGTTGTGATAATTGTGAAGATTAGGGATCGTACGCCACTCTACTAAACAGATTGTCAAGTAAGCAATCGGAAGGGAAGCAGGAAGCGAAAAACGGACAATACAGCGCCCCAGTGACGCCGCCGCTGCCTCTAACCCACAAAAAGATGGGGAGGGGGGCAATTATCTAATAATCTATAGAAAAATAAAACGACAGGCCCAGAACAAAGCCCGGAACAAAAGGTGAAATAATCTAAGGCAGCCTTGCGGGAACTCGGCGCTATCTAGCGGTTATTGCTGCCACGGGCATGAACTCGATGAATGCAGGAATTATTTCCAAAGGATGTTATCAATAGGGTTTAGCTAATCGATAACGGCGATATAGATGGCGAAAACCTGATGTTTTATTTAGTAAGTCGAAGATTACTTTCACTTCGTTGAATAGAATAATTATGTGAGCGATTGCATAGCACATGCAATACATTGCGATATCCATATAAACTTAACACATTTGGCCAATTTTCACATTGAATACAAATTTATTTTTGTTTATCATATCAAATACAATTTCTTTGGTTTATTTAAGTGTATCACCTTATACCTTATTTATTTATAGCCTTTGTCGATTTTATTTTAATATTTAAAACCTTATGAATACATAAAAATAAGAAAAACTGGTAACCATGAAATGTTGATAAAAAAAAGTTTGAATATTTTAGGGAACAAGTTCTGCTGCAACACGGTGAAAAATATAGCAATGTATTTTAGTTCTATAAAATCATTTTTAAAAAATATAGTTGAAAGTTATTTCGGCTCACGCCATCTTCAGAACTATGCTTAAAATAACATAAAATAACTTAAACAAAAATAGTTTTGTAGAACTAAAATACATTGCTATTTTTTTCACCGTGTTATAATTGAGTTCTACCAAGTGAATGCCAATTCAATCAATAAGTTCTGTTGCATCCGTATGACAGAATGCATGAAGATGCCGAAAGACGAAACCCGGGTCGTTAGTGACAGAACATATGGAATCGTACAAAGTTTTAACAATTCAAAATTGAACATTAATACCTTTGGGAAAAAAGTTGGTCGTGGCCTTACAGCTGTAGAACAAAATTTTGGTTTTGAGAGTATTACGATAATATTATTTGATGATTTCAAAGAGTTAAAAAAATATCACTTGACATTGAATGCGATAATTTGAATTAGATAACATACCTAGCACAAAAATGTTAACTGCGAATGGAAAACTAAATGATTATCTTTTACTCAAATATAGGATGTAAAATTTATGTTTATATGCTATTCCCACGAGTACTTTTCGGCGTTTCTTGATCCAATTTACGGCTTCGACAAATGCGACCACTGGAAAAAATTCGAAAAGCCGTTTGCGAAATATGCTATGAATGCAGCAAAAGGGCTGCGTGAAAAGATACTCTTCAATAATTTTCGGAAGATTAATTTATTTTCGCATTTTATAAAGTATTAACGGTTCCGCAAAGCTCTCATTATAAAAATACATAAAAAAAAATATCTGCCCGGGAGATAAGCTCTGAATTTTCATGGTATATTTCATGACTAATTTGAATGGATAATGTGTTCATCACGGCGAATGAATTTTATCATAGCATACAATTAATATTACATACCCGCGATTTGACTAAGTAAAATTTTGAAGTCTACCGAATCACATACTTAATAAGTGTTTCCAAAAGTTTTTTCTTATAATTACCAATCTCTTCAAAGTTAAATATTGTCAATCCTTACGTACAATGGTAAAAAAATTACCAGAACATAATCATTTGTATCAACTTGGTTTCAGCCCAAATATGATAATAATAAAAAAAAAATCACAGTATGAATCTAAGCTGTGCCAAAATAGCAATGTATTTTAGTTCTAAAAATTATTTTTTTTAATTAAAATTTATAGAACTAAAATACATTGCTATTTTTTCACCGTGTTATAATGGAGTTCTACCAAGTAAATGCCAATTCAATCAATGAATTAAAACTGTATTCACTCAGCAAACACTTTTACACCGATTTAAAAAGATTTTCAGAAATCATACTATGCAATAAAAAATCAAAATTGAATCATACATCATGACAAAGAATCTCTATAGAAAAAAGCATGTTTAATGTAACATTTTTTAAAATAATCTATTTCGATATATTTTATGTAAATGGCATCGGAAAAAATAAATCATAAACTTATCGTCTGAATAACTTCAAAGAAAACAATATATTACATTGATTCTTTGCTGGAATGGAGTAGCAGCAAAATCTTTTTGCGTTTAAGAATAAAGGATATTGACCCACCGTACAAGAGGGAAGTGAAACGTGAACATAGTGACAGACCAACCAAAACAATAGTATTAGGAGAGTAGAAACCGAGAAGGGTTGCCGAATTTGGTATTCTGATTACTTCGGAAGTGAACAAAAAGCGGGCCGCACGGATAAGAGAGCCATATGAGAAATACTATTATGTGGATATCTGCTAGCCTAATACATTCTTGAATAATATAGGGCGCATTAAGAATAAAAATCATTCATAGAAAATTGACGCTGCACACTCTTACATATACACACACATATATAAAAATAAGTCAGAATGAATGTGAAATATAATACATTACAGTGGGACAAACTATAAAATATATTCTATTCATAACACGGTGAAATAAATAGCAATGTATTTTAGTTCTACAAAATTATTTTTTTAAATATAGTTGATAGCCATTTCGGCTCACGCCATCGTCAGAACTATGCTTAAACTAACATTTGCTTATCTATATATAGCTGTGTAGAAATGTTACGCTATACATATTTTCTCCTGTTTTAACGACCTAGCTTGTTTCTTGCTATTTTTAACACCGTGTTATAATGAAGTTCTACCAAGTGAATGCCAATTCAATCAATAAAAATCTAGAAAGACAAGAAGATAATTGATAGCTATTTCGGCTCACGTCATTGTCGGAACTATGTTTAAACGTACATTTCCTTATCTATATATAGTTGTGTAGAAAAGGTACACAATACATATTTTCTTCTGTGTTAACGACCTAGCTTATTTCCTGCTAGCAATAAAACAAAAAAAAATGAAAATGTAAATGAAACTTAACAGGCGGCTATATCAGTGAGCTTAAGTATGGGGCGAAATGGTTGTTACGATTTATAACGGGTAGGCAATAGACCCCCCCCCCCAATGGTCTGAGAAGTGGTGACTGACATACACTTGTTTGCTCATTTAAGATGTCGTGTAACGAAAATATTTTTGCATATTCGGTACGCAACAGTAACCGTTTGTAAAACGTTGATTATAAACTGTCAACACAAGCTTAATTGAATTATGGTACCTTCCGTAAAAAAGCAGCACGGAAAGACTAATTCTACCTTTTCGTAAGGGCGATTGCTAATAAAATATATATGAAGTAAATCCTTATAGGTCACTTCGCTAATAATAAAATATGTAACACTTATAATTGGTGCTAACGCTCACGTCACAGCCGGAATAAAAAGATAATTAAGGATTTTGATTTCGTTAGAGCTCATTATGGGCAGTAAATTTGCGAAGTAGGGCCGCAATTAAAATTTAAGCCGAGCATAATTCATCTGCCACTAATGTAAACTGGTGCCATAAAATGAAATACGAACCGTTTTTGCACAGCGAGTATCGAGAAAGTGACCGGCAGCTACACAGAACTGACATTATTTAATTAATAACAACTGTTTCAGGGCGATAAATCAAAAGAGAACTTGACTATTAACGAGCGGCCGAACAAAAATTCAATGCCTCATAGTGTAACTGTGAAACAAAAAAAAATACATTAATCGCTCATTTCAGTTTACTGTAAAAAATGATACCTTCTAGACTTACTAATGAAAAATGATTTAAATTCTATACTACATTTCAAAAAAATCAATAATGAATGGTATGACTGTTTAACGTAAAAGACGATGGGTTATTTAACAAAGTGTTAGCAATTAAATTCACATATCAACTATAGAAAAACGCTAAATATGGCTATTTGCTGCATGAAAATTAATCCCTATTTTGGCCATACATGGTAGGTATTTTTATTAACCTTTTCTGCTTGCTATGTAGGTGTCTAATACCTTATAAAGCAGTTCATGTAGAACTTTAAGAATTTGTAACATATAAGTCACTCAACCCCTCATAGTTTAAAAAAGGATACGTTTTACAGGTAGCTAGTCGCCCTTCGTGTTATTGAAGTGGTTGGGAAGAGACAAAAATATTAATAGTCAACTCTTGGTGAATATTTATTAAACGAACAAATTGTCCTTTTCTGTAGACGCAAATCTAGCTCTCGCAACCGAGTTACTATAATGTAAAAAAAAAAAAAAACAAATATTAACATCGATCAACAAAAAAAGCTAATTCAGTCACATTTTACTAAATTACCGGGGCAAATTTTTTGCTGCAACAGAAGAATATAACAGTGGAAATCAAAAATATAGTTTGCACAGATTCATATTTCAAGCGTAGACCCAATATAAAATCATTAACTTCGACGGGATTCGATCTCCTGATCACTGCAGTATATTTACAGCGCAACAAACTGTCTCCGAGCTTTCATATTACGGATGACTAGGTCAAGTTCTTTGAGATTCTACATTTAATTGATATTCAACGTTTTTAAAAATCGAACCTGGAAATGCACGCCGAGACTATATTCGGCTTAAAAAACGTATACATTAGCGAACACAAATCGTGTAGCAAAATTGTATTTAGTGTACAACATCCGTAATAGAGTTTTTAAAACTAAAATATAGCCGCAAAAAGCACACGGCTGAAAACATTCCCAATACAGCGTGAAGGCATTCCAATATCGCATTACTGAGAAGCCTCGACGAGTTTGAACATTTTCGTTTCGAAGCGGAGGAATTTGGCGACGAACAAAAACAGCGAAGGGTTTCCAATGTCAATCAAACCAGGCGACAAGTGCTCGGGAAACAAAAGAAAAGCACCCCTTGGCGATTTCGAAAATGTCTAAGAAACAAAGAAGCCTCTTCTGGAGGGTTAAGCAGATAATCTTCGATATCAGATAACGAAATTATTATCATCCCGTTTTAAAATGTTTCAACAATTAAAGACCAAAGTTCTTAGTCTGATGTTTATTACGACACGGTTGAATAGTGGACAATTTAATGGTAGTTTCTTCCGAAGACGAAGAAAATAATTTTACGTAGGATTAATATAATATTCCATTTAATATCAAGATAACAATATTTTGGGAATTCTATGTCTAAGCTTATTTTATAACCCGTTCATGACCACGCACTATTAAATATTTTCAGAATAAATATTACTGTTTATGACATAGAACAATTGAATGAGGAACTAAAAAGTCGCCAAAAAATATTAACAACAATTATAAAGGCAGCACTATAAAAATTATTATAAAAAAATCAAATGACATCGCCAAATATTTCAAAGCGGTTTTAGCAAATTTACTATTTATATAAAAATTTTAATATGAATGTACAAGTTTACAAGAAAGTTTTATTTAACGAATAAAAAACGTACATTTTTTGCTTTCGATGGTTTATATCATATAAACTATATAAGTGTACATGAAAGAAATGCTATAAAAAAGTTTCAATAGTAGATTGTTGAGTAAAAACGACATATATTTTATATCACTGTATTAATGCCATAGAGGTGATATTTACAAGAGCAGTGTTCGTCAGCGCTTAAGGATTTACATATAAATAAAAATCAATTGAAATTGTGTGCCTACATTTTTTTTACTTTTATTCATTGGAAATAAATGACTGCATAAATGCAAGGATGCGAAGAGGATAATTTCTTCAGTATGCAAATTTATAGCAACAGCAGAATTGCCGTTAGAAATTGATATCATGCATAATACAGTATATGTACATCTGAGGAGACCGATCGATAACATCTGCATATTGAAGTAGGCTAAGGTCATAATTGGTGTCATCTGTATGCAGATTCATATTGCATTTCTCCCATTTCCTGTCGGATATCGTGCTGCAAACACGCGCTTCTCTCCTTATCTGGTCTACTTATAGTAAACAACTCATGGTAGATGTAAACCCAATACAGAAACATGAAGATTTAAATATTAGTTTATTTCTATCAATTATTTATAAAACATCTAGCAGTAACACGGTGAAAAAAATAGCAATCAATTTTAGTTGTACAAAATTATTTTTAAAAAATATAGTTGATAGCTATTTCGGCTCACGCCATCGTCAGAACTATTTTGTAGAACTAAAATACATTGCTATTTTTTTCACCGTGTTATAATGGAGTTCTACCAAGTGAATGCCAATTCAATCAATACATCTAGGTAGTATTATAAAAGTATGCAATTATTTATGGCATGTGGTTTGTCTACATCTGATAAAAAACAAAAAAAACTAACATGCAACAGACATTCCGACTCTACCCTACCGCTCTTGGTTTGTCAAGACACTGGGGCAAAGTGCTTCAATTTGCTCAAGCTCTCGACATCGACAAAATTATGTAACGTATGCCCTAAGAAAGGTATTCAAAATTAGTGAACAACTTTAACAGATCAAAATGGCTTAAAAATATTATTGATGTTAACGAAAACAAAAAAAAACACATAAAGTTAATTAAAACAAATTATAATACAATGAAAAAAATAGCAATGTACTTTAGTTCTACAAAATTATTATTTTTTAAGATATAGTTGATAGCTATTTCGACTCAAGCCATCGTCAGAACTATGCCTAATCGTTAAACGGAACAAGATAGGTCGTTAAAACAGGAGAGAAGGTGTATTGTGTACCATTTCTACACAGCTATGTATACATAGGCAAATGTTCGTTTAGGCATAGTTCTGAAGATGGCGTGAGCCGAAATTATCTATCAACAGTATCTCAAAAAATAATAATTTTGTAGAACTAAAATACATTGCTATTTTTTTCACCGAGTTATAAAACGGGTTCCACAAAGAGAATGCCAATTCAATCAATAAAATTAAATTATTTTTTATTCCACTTAGCGTTATTATTTTTACATTAAAGATTTACTTCGAATCAATAAAGTACAAAATGTAAAATTTTCATCACGTCTTGCAATTTAAAATTGTTATTAAATTTAATTATCATAAATGAACAATACTGACACAAAAAAAACTTATTTATCAATCGTTTTTTGTGGATCGATGTTTGTATGGAGTATATACAAACAGAATAAATATTCCATTTTCACATAACACTACAATGCTGTAAATGAATATATGTTCTCAAGTACTGGCAAATCTTTACTTCTTACAACACGAACTTCTTGGTTTCCATGGAAACGTAAACATTTGAAACATTCAATTCTTTCGTTTTATATGATTTTCAATTTTCGAAAATGTTTTACGCAAATACATACTTCACTAAGAATTTCATACGAATAATATGGGAATTTTTTTTAAAAGTTTTTATTTTTTCTCATTACTGACAGGATTTTGAGTTCGTTGAATTATTATCCTTGGACATTTATTGCGTACTTGTAAATGAGGGTTGATGGGAATATCACCAGTGACTAAACAAAAAAAGTATGGAGATTAACCTGTTTCATCTTGAATTACTTGTAGTGAGGAACCTAACGGAAGCAAAGCTACAAAATAAGGTAGTTTTAATCACTTTTGACTACACATATTTTTAATTCGCTTTTTCGTAAAATTTGTCATACTTTTTCAACATAAATCTAAATTAAGAGAAGATAGTTAACAAGTTTGTCTATATATATATAAATATTTATATTTACATACAAATCATGATTAAAGTATTTAGTTATCAAAATTATATTAATGTAGAAAATTAAAGCACTTTAATCTAATTACTGCACATTTATCGTAGCCAAATACTAATTAAATACAACCCGTACCGCTTCAAAAGAAAAAAAAAACGAAACAAAAGTTGACGAAGAGCCAGCATAAAGTTTCTAAATAAATATTGCATGAGGTTTACTCGGGCTTTCCACTTTTACTCATATCTGATCTGGACAGCTTTAAAAGTTCATAACATAGTTATACACCGAACTTTCTTCCATAAAAGTATGGATCATAAATACTGAAAACTATGTTCGCAACTGCGAAAAAACTACATCTCACCGTAGTGGAAACCCTGATGCAAAATATATTTGTATGTTTGATTACTACGATAATCAAATTCGTTTCATTAAAATTGATTGAATATGAAACATTTCAAACATTGTTGTAACACCAGTTAGTTAAGTATGGACAACATTTTCAACCAATTCAAAATTATTTTTACACTCTGAATGCTGTGTTTATGCTGATAAATATTTGATGTTAACGGGTGTTGAAGTATATGTTATTTCATGATTCATCTTCTATCACGGACCTTACATTCTTAAGACATACAGATCATACAATTCAGTATGATTACTGAATTTGCGAAGCAATTTTTAGAAGAAAAAAAAATGCTCCGATAGTTCGTCCAAGGCCAGATAAGAAAAGTATAAGTATACAGTAATACTTTCCAGAGTTTTCCAAAGATTTTAGAGAAAAAGATCATATTTAATTAAAATTAATAATAAAGGATAACAAATACACATATTAGACTTTTTGGATTTTCATAGAAGATATTCATTATTTGTTACATTATTTTAAATATGAATAAACGGCTCACCAATATTAAATTTTTTTCAATAAGATTTTCCCACCAAATACAAAAAAAATAGGCACTTTTTAATTAACGAATTAAAAAGTCTACGTTATAAATAAAATACCACAACATTAAAATAGATTGAATACAGAAGTTCCCTAAATAATTAAAACGCGTGACACAATTATTAGTAGAGCTAAAGAATAACAAAAATATCAAATTCAAAATGATGAGATAAAATAAAAATTACTGCCAAATATTAAAATAAATTCTGTTGATTTCGTTTGATGGAACATATAATGTAGGTCTAAAAGCATCATTCGTTCACCTTTATTCCAAAAATCTACACGACACTTAAAATCTGTTGCGAAACAAACTTCTTTTGTGGTGTCTTTCATATAGATTATATCAAAATGAAATACACCTCTGTGTGTATTTTTCCTTACAGAGCAGCATATGGTTTCATTTCATTTGAGACTTATAGTGGATTAATAACATCATGCTTTGACAGCAACAAAATTTGATACGGGATTGCGGCCTCCGATTCTTTTCGTATGATGTAGGTCGTAGTCTATAGGTTCTACGGTCTACGACGAAGAATAGTGGAATGTCTACGTGAAATGTTTCTGGGTCGATTAACAGTTCATAGATTTATAGCAAAGGTTATTTTTACCACAAAGAAAGTGTGAGTTACCTGTATTCGCATAAATTTTTGAATAAGTTAAAATATATTTCACACAATGCTTCATTAAATATTAAAAATAAAACACAATAAGGTATCACGGTGAAAAAATAGCAATATATTTTAGTCCTACAAAATTATTTTTAGCAAATATAGTTGATAGCTTTTTCGGCTCACGCCATCGTCAGAACTATGCTTAAACTAACATTCGTTTATCTATATATAGCTGTGCAGAAAAGGCACACAACACATCCTCTCTCATGTTCCAACGGCCTAGCAAGATAACCGCTTCTATAAATCAATTAACTACCTAGGTAGCATTAGCGAAAAAATTCATCGGGAGATTAAAAACCCAATAAACGTAGCTTTCAAGGTCAACAATAACTTAGCCAGACATCATAAAGATAGTAAAGATAAAATCAATAAACTGGACAGAAGCGGTATTTATAAAATGTCCAGTGGCTCATGTTTATCCGTTTATATCGGACAGACAGGTAGAAGTATATCTACTCGAGCTGTTGAACATGTAAGATCATTCAACAGTAAAAAAAAAAACAGATTCACAATTCCCTAATCACGTTATTAATGAATCACATAATATAAATTCAAACTCAGCCCCTAAATGTTTGCATTTTTGTAGTAAGGGTCGGAGAATGACGGCTTTGGAACAGCTGGAAATCAATAGACACCAATTATCACAAAGGATTCTTAACGAACAAACTAACATAATAGTATCGCCACTTGTCCAGCCGTTGTACAAAGGAGTGGTCTGATTTGCTTCCATAAAGACTACTTCCGTCCCACATATAATCTTATTGTCATAGACACCTATTGTTTCATTCAGAATTTTGAAAATTTAGTGTCATTGTGTTAAAGTAACAAGCTAGGCCATTGGAACAGGAGAGAGGATGTGTTGTGTGCCTTTTCTGCACAGTTATATATAGATAAGCGAATGTTAGCTTAAGCATAGTTCTGACGATGGCGTGAGCCGAAATAGCTATCAACTATATTCGTTAAAAATAATTTTGTAGAACTAAAATACATTGCTATTTTTTCACCGCGATATAATGGAGTTCTACCAAGTGAATGCCAATTCAATCAATACAATAAGGTATACTCACGTATGAGGAAATAATTGAGCCATTTTTATTTACACATTATGAGAATCGATTATTATATGACAAATGAGAAAAACCAACATAACTTTTAATGTGTTAACGGTCACTTCTTGGTGAAAAAGCATTAGAAATAATAAAAACACATTTTAACTAAAATTTTCACAATATATATAAATTCAGCACCGGTTTCACTCATGGCGAATATTATCACCTGATACAATTCAAATTACTGACAAGGCTATTTATACAAAAGGTTAATAATTTACTTAAGAACCAAAAAAATAATTTGAGGGTAATCATACAATTCATATAATAGGGAACCAATAAAATCTTAAGGACCTCTAAGAAATAATTTGCATGTAAAAATTATTAGGGAGAATATCGAATGAGATTTTTTCTAAATTATGTATGATGTTTCAACACTTTTTGTAAAAAATTCTAGAAATAAGTTATGGAATAAAACACTAAATGTTAGAAGACCAAATGGCAAAAGGCAGTACGCATCGCTCTTATGTCGATCAATAAATTATTTATGTATGCAAGCTTATTATGAATATAGGGCAAATTTTATTCTAGTTTCCTGCTGCAGAAAGAAAGCTCTCAAATATGCCACCATACTGCGAAGCAAACCAATTATTCAAAACCGATATTGAATTTCGCATTAACACTATAACCCCCTAACGAATCCATTAACGGCAGAGTGGCGTCGAGCAGTGAGCGTAATTCGGAACACTTTCCTCACGAAAAATTCGCCGCACAAAATTGCATAAATTTCATTAGCGGCCACTTACAAACCCATTAAAGAACATTAACGATTCTTTCTGTGAATCTTATAAATATTTAAAAATAAAGCTTTTTTAAAAAACAACCTTACGCCCACAAATGGACGAAGAGCTTCCCAACTCGTGTGATAGACTTTATTTAGATTTCGTTCTATCATTGCTGAAGTGACGGCAAATAACACCTTAAAGTCCGATTTTGACATTTAAACTATGTACACTAGATTGATATGTAAGTTAAAAAATAATTGAATATTAGATTTAAAAACTCTTTCTGGGTATTTCACTCCAATCGTTTTAATGTAAAATGAGTCTATGTTGAACTGAAATAATAATGTTGTATTCACATATTTGACTTTTGAAGCGTTACGATCAATCTTGAGATATCACTGTTACAAAAGTAGGAATTATACAATTAAAAACGGAATATGATCATTTATTTCAGCTGTTTATTACTTATTTTTGGTAGAGGAACAAAAACACAAACATTTTAAGTGATACATTATTTTTTTAACAATTTTAATGAAAATGTAGAAAATGTTATATGCTTCTTTCATTAGCAAATCCAATAAAAAAATCACAAGTAAAATACGATTCGGTTTGAGAGTGTTTCTCAAATAATGTTAATACAATATGTAGATAATATAATGTAAAGATATGACCAAGTTAAAAGGATATTGAGTGTTAGCCATGGGGCACATGAGGGAATGTACTGTTTTCGCCTAGATCCGATTATCATGCATTATGCATTTACGGAGAACGAGCTATATTGCGAACGGCATCGGCAACGGAGTTCGACCATAAAAGAGACCGCGATTTGGAAAGTACGTCCGACCATTTTACATGTTCAGTAGAATTTGCTACTCAGAATTTTATTTGAAATTTGAAGATTGTTAAACAAAATAACCCGTATTGAATTGTATACAAGATTAATAAAATGATAATGCATTCTCCACACAAATCAAAAAAATCTACGATAGTAAATATCAACTTTTTAACATACCTAATTCGAAAGAGGGAATAATTAATAATCATTAATAAAAGTAATTATTTCACTTTTCATCCTCAATTATTTATGTAAATATAAATTTCAAACTCTATTTAATAAATATTGACAATGTTCACTATTTGAGCGATGCGTGGGCTGGAAAATGTGAAAATAAAATCTATCAGTGTTTTGTATGTGATGTATTTTTTTCTTTTGAGAATTAATTCAAATAAAAAAATATTCAACATACATGCAATAATACAATATATCTAATAGTTTCAATGATTATTGCAATTTATAATTTAAACTATATATATCATTGAGACGAATTCCATTATTTTTTCATTATTCATTCATTAATATATATTAATTTACTCAATCATTATATGTATGTGAAAGTAGAAAAAAAAATCCGATATATATAAAATAATATTTTACACTGCATTTGAAATAACCAAGGAGGTGATTATGTGACTTTATTTCATGAGCAAAATATCTTTACGAATCGGGCAATTTCCTAAACGACTATTCACAAGCGGCGATAGTATCTTGGTAAGGTTTTACAGGTGCCACTTGCTATTTTCAATATAAGTCCTACGGGATTTCTCGTCGCCAATTTTAACGCGGTTTCATATACGTATTACATACTATTGAGCGTCGATTTTACTTCAAGTGCGAAGAAAAAAAATAATGGGATCTTTATAACAAAGGCCTCACTTACCAACCGTACCGTACTTTCAGGGCAAAAAAAACTTTAGGTACATTTGTAGTTAGTCGAGAGCAGATCGCTGAAAAATCTATACAGCTTATTTTGAAATAAAGCGTTGGGTTGCACAATTGTAACGTTTGTGGAAATTATGGAAAACATATATAATACATATTGATCCATTCGTCGCTATCTTACTTCCAAAGACATCTTGACAATTGTTATTTTCACGAGGAGATTGTGCAGCGTTTTGTTTAAATCACATTTACTATTCGTTTCCAAGTAAGCACAATGTAGACATAATTTCGTATAATCGTTTTTTCACTTACTAAAATATCTCAATCGATACGTTTATATCCTAAATCAGACTTCATATAAATGAGCCGCTAATTATGGTGATAATTAAATGGAATAAATACTTACGAAACAAAAAGTAGTTTATTTAATTACATGTTTTATAATTCAATACAATAATAAAATGCTTTACGTTTCGATGAAACTATATATTAATATAATGTGTAATATTATTACCATAGCTTCAATATATTATGTTGTTTGAAACTGTAAATTATTCATTACTCGCTTTTCAGAGCTGTTAAGGAAAAGAGAATAGCGTTAGCAAAGCAAAGTATTTAACAGGGTAAAAAAAAAAATAACAATGTATTTTATTTCTACAAAATTTTATAAGATATAGTTAACAGCTATATCGGCTCACGCCTTCGTCAGAATTATTCAGAACTATGTAGTGAGCCGAAATAGCTATCAACTATATCGTATAAAATTTTGTAAAACTAAAGTACATTGCTTTTTTTTCACCATGTTATAATATGTTCTACCAAGTAAATGCCAATTCAATCAACAAAAGTATTTAGCTAATCGTTTTTTCTGGGTGGAAATGGAAAAAAAAAAATTAGAACGTAACAAAATTTACCGACCAAAATTTCGACGAATCTTGTGAATTTGACGATATATTTAGAGCTAACGTTTGGCTATGGAACGGGAAAATTAATACTTAATACTTTAAGCACCAAACTATTTAAGATCTGATGTTTTAATGCGAGGTAAGGCGTCGGAAAGACTCCGTCTGAAATATGAGCATATTAAATATTTATTAAATACAGAGGATGAAATACGAGCATCTTCTTCACTTATAAGATTTCACGGAGCGGAACTTTAGCCGTGATCCTTTAATAAGAAAAGAACTAAAGTTTCTTAAGTACCGCTCTAACACAAGACCTATCTACATACGCCACATATAAACTGCAATATAAGACCTCATACTCCCGTCCTGCGAAGAATACAACCAAGTGATTTATCTGACCGACAATATTAACCCTCGGGCAACCTTCCTTTTTCTAGGTTTAAGACAATTTTTATAAGTCTCTGTGTTTTCATGTTAAATAATTTTTATAAAAATGTAAGCTTTCCATCAGTAATATTTTACCATATAAAAGGTAAAATATATTTACATTCTATATACAAATATAATTTCAATATTACAAAATCTACCTGTCTTTACTATTTATTAAATTATTAAAGTATTTGCATGAAAATAAAAAATCTAAAAAAAAAAAAACTATTGATGTAAAATGAATTATGAGAGATTATTTTGCTAAGTAACTTAATGTTATCTAATTTATCGATATGTAGACTATAATGGTTGTAGAGTTCTTTTTTTATGTACTCTTTATATTTTAGTGTGAGTCCTTAAATCTTTGTGTTTTATTTCTTTCGCAATGCCGCTATACTAACAACTATACTAAACGGCTTGATTGATAAATCGATAAATGATACACAGTGTTTTTCTACTTCAAGAAAACAATCTATTTTTGATAATTCAATAAAGTAGACTTTGATAGAAAGTAATAAAATCAAAAATAATTAGACTTTGAATTTGAATTGTTACAACATTGTACGATTCCACATGTTTTGTCACTAACGACCCGGGTTTCGCCTTTTGGCATCTTCAGGCATTCTATCACACAGATGAAACAGAACTGACGCAAAATAAACAGCATCGTATATATTAAAGTGATTAATTACAGGAAAACACTTACCCCTAGGCAAGCAGTAAATTACAGCTTAAATTTTTTTACAGTATCAATCAAATAATAATTAACTCAAATTGCCTGTGATAATTTTCATTAACGATCTTGCTAATGAGTCATTCTTGGAAGGAGTTTTTCAATAAATATCAATCAAATAACATTAAAATATAAATGGGTTTTTTTTGCATCCATGTAATAGTATGTCTAAAGATGCCGAAAGGCGAAACCCGGATCGTTAGTGACAAAACATGTGGAATCGTACAAAGTTGTAACAATTTAAAATTGATATTGAAATTCCATCAAGCACCTTAAGTCGATATCATAAATTATATAATTAGACTTGTTTATTACTGCTGAAAATGTTTAAGTCCTGCTTAAGAGCTACACGTGTAGATATGACAGATTCATATCGACAAATATCTCATTCTTTCAACTTTCTAGACGTACGAGTATCATTTACACGGCAATCGATACTGATAACCGTGTTACATTAAATACATGCAAATCGAGGGTTAAAGATTTAAGATCGGCCGTTTAAGTAGAAAATAAAGTTGGTAAGTTGTCTGCAACCCAAGTGGAGTAAACAACACATAATACGCAGCGTATGAGTTATTAGTAGGGGAATAATTGGTTCCGGCGAACATGTGAGCAAGTAATATATAATATTAGGGGAATACCAGCCAATTACCACCCCCCCCCCACCATCACCCATTCTCAGGCCGCACTTTCGAATACCTGAAAAAGCCCAAATAAATCGTAACCCTGTCGCATTGATTTATGCATTTTAAGGTGGCACGCCTCTCCATATCTTGCGTATATGTAATGAAACTACATATTTGGAATAAGAAACCGCGTTTATGAGTTCTTGTTATTTAGAGTTATATAACTAGGCTGGACTCGTGGTGAAAATTTTATACAATCAAACCCATTTATACACTCGAGCCAAATGATTTTGATATCAGCATGAAACCTCGGCTTGTGTCTTTTATAACTTTTGATCGTTCATTTGAATATTGCAATATGACGGCTTTAGAACAGCTGGAAATCATAGATATCAATTATCACAAAAAAATCTTAACGAAAAAACTAATATATATCGGTCGCCACTACTCAAGCTATTGGAACGGGTTTTTCCGTAATAAACCATCCCCATCCAATAAACTATTCCCCTGCAATATGTAAGCTTATTGATATAGCCGGCTTTTTGGTTTCATTTACAATTTTAAAAATTTGTAGTTTTATTGCTAGCAGGAAATAAGCTAGGTCGTTAAAACAGGAGAGAAGATGTATTGTGTACTTTTTATACACAGCTATATATATAGATAAACAAATGTTCGTTTAAGCATGATTCTGAGGATGGTGAGCCGAAATAGTCATCAATTATCCCCTATAACATTTTTTTGAACTAAAATACATTGCTATTTTTTTACCGTGTTAGAATATTTAAGGCGCATATTACGTCATGATATATTTGTATTAATAATCTACAATAAGTTCAGGACTGTTTATTTGATACATAATAAGAATTTGTTTATCCATACAATAATTTATATGGTAGAAAGACTTCCAATATTTACTTTGCAGAGTGCTGAATTCATCGAAAATTAAATTGTCCAATATGATAGATAATTTAAAAAAAGAACGTAAGATTTGCCAGTGAGAATTTACTAAAAACTAGTATTTTCTATTTAGGCTACAGTTTCAGTTACATTAAAACAACACAATACACATTGAAGATTATATTTAATCTGACAGAATGAATACACCTTTAGAAATAAAACGGGACTATTAAAAAGCCAACAATTCCAAAATACCCTACCCTAGCTGTTAGGCAAGCGAATAACCGGTTGTTCAATTCGAGTTGTGGATGGTATCATATACGATGGGTATTATTCTATCGTCAGGGGCTGTATGTCATTAATATTAACTGAGAATATAGAGCTAATGTTGATCTGGATAAATGAAATTTGATGTGCAGAAACCATGGCAACATCTAAAGCGCCTGTTCGTTCCACCGGGTTCGAATCCGGAAAATCAATTCCGATCCAAGCACTTCAATGGTATCGAAGACGCAGATATTAATTGAAAACAGCTGCGCTGAAAACACAATCTCGAATGAATATCAGCGTGATACAAATCAAAACACTGCTCAAAGAGCGATCCGGTTTCATATACATACTAAGATATACAGTATCAGACGCGCAGATAAACAATGTATAAAAATGAACCTAAAGAATGGATTTATTTCATTTGATTATTTTTAGTATGCGATTTGAAAATCTGTTTTATATTATGGAACAAAGAAAGAATGTTACAGGAAAAATCTTTGTTAGATATACCAGGAAACGAGAATGCGAACTTTAGTTATATAAATAGCAATGTATTTTAGTTCTACAAAAATTTTACGATATAAAGTTGATAACTATTTCGGCTTACGCCTTCATCTTACGTATCGTGAAAAATTTGATCTGTTTATTTTTAGTTTTCATTCTTATCTTATAGCAGATAAGAAATGGAAATTTATCTTAGAATACAATGCCCAAGATAGCTCCAGAAAAAGCTTTCAAACAAATCACGATTATTCTTGTGAAAGTAACATCTTAACTATATTTACTACAACTTTATATACGATAAATTTTGATATTTTTTCAAGGCGTACGTGAAATAAATTCACCTGTTTTTTGTTGATGTTATCAGAGCAAACATTTAATATTAATCACATTTAAGGTGTTAACTGTCACTTCTTGATGGAAAGGCATGATATTTTAAATAATAAAAACACATTTTTTAGTACTTATTTCCACAATATATTTTTTGATCAGGACCGGTTTCGCTCATCGCGAGCATTATCAACTGATAGAATACAATTTACAAACAAGTCTATTTATACAAAACAAAAAATTAATTTGAGTTAAAGGTAGCAGGTGTACAAAACCATGGGTTCAAGAACTAGGAAACAATTTACATAAAATCATACAATATTGATACAAATAAAGTAAATTAGTATAAAAATTAAATGTTCACAATCACTTATTAAGAATTCCAATTACAATTATGGTAAATCAATAATCCATTAGGAGCTCTGAACAATCAATAAGGAAGTAAGGGGTGGGAAATTTTATTTTTTACTGAAAATATTGCAACGCCCCTGACTGACCATATCTTCCCATCTCATCGATTCATCTTTAATTGACTTTCATTAAAATTCTCATATATTAATTTATTTTGTTCCATTAAGTAGTGAGTGTGGGTTATTTCGTCATTAAAATTTCCCATCATAATTATAGTAAACAACTCATGGTAGATGTAAACCCAATACAGAAACATGAAGATTTAAATATTAGTTTATTTCTATCAATTATTTATAAAACATCTAGTAGTAACACGGTGAAAAAAATAGCAATCAATTTTAGTTCTACAAAATTATTTTTAAAAAATATAGTTGATAGCTATTTCGGCTCACGCCATCGTCAGAACTATTTTGTAGAACTAAAATACATTGCTATTTTTTTCACCGTGTTTTAATGGAGTTCTACCAAGTGAATGCCAATTCAATCAATAAATCTAAGTGGATTATTGATTTGTTATTATTTTGTTTGCAAATTAATTATAATTGAATTAAATTAATAGATTTTTAACATTTCATTTTTAATTAATTTAATTCATTTGAATGTATATTGTATGACTTTTTGTAAATTATTTTCTTAGTTTATGAAACATTGAATTTGTATACCTGCTAACTATAAATTTAAAAATTTGTATCAATAGGCTTGTTTATAATTTGTGTCTATCAGTTGACAATGCTCACGATGAGCCTAAACGGTTATGATCATAAAAAATATTATGGAAATAATATTAAAAAAATATTTTATTATTTAAAGAAACTATTGTCGAACATCAATTAATCGCAATTAACAAAATTCACCAACAGTACTCCAAAATAGAATTTGAATCGTTGAAATTGTGAACAGCTCTATAGGTTTTATCACTTATGATCCTGGTATTATCTTTCAGCGTCTAAGGGAATTTAAATGCAAGGATAAACCAAACTACGCCCACCGGCGGAACCCGAATAGAAAATGACACAATCAAGTGTAATAAATTTAAGCGATTCAAATTTGATAGTCGAATGAATTTTAGAGGGATTTATACTCTAAAACTTAAGTCACTCTTACTTTGTTAAAATAATATACATTGCAAAATTCGTTATTTATGTATATATTTAATTTATAATGCGTCATTTGTAATGTATTTTTTAACGAAGCAGTACTAATTAAATTTATGTGTAAAAGCATTATATTCCAAAACGTTACCTTTGATATAAATTGAAAGGGTAACAGAATAGTTTTGCACCAGTATTATCATCGGCAATTAACCTATGTTAAGTGCTTCTAACGTAAAAGTTTTTTTGCCGGAGGACTATGTTTCGTGCAAATCTATTCGACGTCCGGCCACTGTCTACATTTTCACTAAATATAGCATAAAAGCTTTCACGGATTCTCCCTATAAATAGAAATATGTAGAAGAATAGGGGAGAGTGCGAAGGGGATTTTATTTGTAAGAATAGTTTCTTTTTGCTGTTAAGAAGGTATATCATCAATTTCAGTCACGAAATCGGAAGAATTTAATCTTTATTTAACAACCGAATGAAATTAAGAATTCCGATTTATTTAAAGTGTTGAAAGAGTGGTGATAAATAAAATACTTTTTTCGTATAAATAGAGCCAAATCTTCAGTTTGATAATTTTATACAATTATCAAAACGAATTTAACATTTTCAAAAGTTCAGCAGTTTAAGCTGACTAAGTAAAAACAAAAACTAATTGAGACATGCCAATCAATAAACAAATATTAACTGTATATTAACATCATTAGTTTTTTGATGACTTTTGTCGAAAAAATTATAATTTAATAGCAATCTTTATTGATTGAATTGGCATTCTCTTGATAGAAATCCATTATTACACGTTGAAAAAAATTGCAATGTATTTTTGTTCTACAAAATATATTTTTTAAGATATAGTTTTTTTCTACACAGTTATATAAGCTATAAGCGAATGTTCGTTTAAGCATAGTTCTGACGATGGCGTGAGTCGAAATAGCTATCAACTATATCTTAAGAAAATAATTTTGTAGAACTAAAATACATTGCTATTTTTTTCACCGTGTTAGAAATCTTTATAATCTACAATATATATGATACGTTTGGATATTCATTGTAGTGTTATACAATAAGTAAACTTTCAATACACGAAATTCATTAAATGTAGGTATATTTCGTATCGAGGTATTCCCCCGCCGCTCAAAACTGAACCATTTATAATATATGTGTAAAATGCCGTGCAATTCGAAACGCTAATATTTTATGGCCTCATTATTCATGATTTATACTTCATTCGTAAAAAAAGGTGACGAATTTTAATAACGATTGAAAATTCATTTCTATTCAATTTTTTACATTCACTGTGATACCGATATTATATATAAAATAGCGGTAGTTATCAAATATGTTAATTGTATATTGCATTCCAAATTGTGACCAGAATCAATCAGATGGTAATTTATTCAGTAAACTTCCGAATTTACAAAACATTTGATAAATAGAATATGAAATATTGTGAAGAGTTTTTGGTAAGTGGAGGCAAAAGCCAATTCACAGTGACTATTTTGGCAGAATCCAGTTCAGGAGTTCAAGCTATTTCCGGCGGGCTGCTGCATCTCGCGATCAATACGACGGCGCGGCACCGACTTTGTCATCGGACAGGTGACGTCCGACCACTGTTGCGGAGATCCAATAATTAAACACAGCAATAAAAACAAATTGATTGCCACAATCAATTACCATCAGTTTCCGTAAATTCGATGTGAACTCGTCGTAAAAACCTGCCAAAACTAACTGATTGAGGTACAAAAACAATGCATACAATATTTTTCATAATTGCATCACTTTGAACAAAGTTGTAATGTTAAGAAGTAGTCGATATTTATATCAATTGCTATAACATATTTACATTCAAGTATTCTTATTGGTTTATTTGGGAATACAAATATGGCAATACTTTCTTATATATGTGAAAAAAATTCTGATTTATTTTGAGTATTTTATGTTTAATGTAACATTTATAAATAAAGTATTCTATAAAATAAATATGTATATTTCAGCGACAACACAAAATCTATAAAATAAACAACAAAAACGTATGCAAATCTTAAGAACGATATAAAAAATATTCACCTAATTTCATCGATACAATTTTTCTAAGCGTTCTACTTTTACACTAAATTTCTTTCAATATTTAGGTTAATTGAAGAAAAATGAGCGCTTTTTTTTGTTCAATTCTAGCTATTATTGTATATTGTATGAAAATGATAAGCAATACAATTAGCATAATATTTACCAGCGATTATTATTACCAATGTATATATGTATTGCACTAAACAGAAGTACAAATATTTTTTCATCAAAATGTTTGAAGTATAACTGTTAGACTGTAAAATATGTATAATATTTTACAAGAAACGGGAAACATAAAAGTCGAGTAATCGCATAAAAACGATGTCTTACTTATTGAATATTTATGATAATTTTATTTTAAAAGCTTACAGCTTAAAGGAAATCCCCTGTTCAATATCTCATTACAATGGTATCATATTTCATATTTTTTTCTCTCACAATAATAATTATTTGAAGTCAACGGCAACGACGAATAATATAATATATAAAACAAACTGTTTCGTGAGTTATTCGTAGAATTAAAAATAAAAGACAGTAAATTTTTCATCGTCTTTGTTCTCGTAAGCTCGCAGAATATTTATGAAAATCAAACGAAAATGTATTGATAGTAAAATAAAATTTCAACAGCCGGATCCGAGGTGCACTGGTCAACGTCGTTTTTTTCCATGTCGGATTTCACCGGTTCAAATCCCAGTACGAAAAGTAGTTTTAAAAATTGTTTATTAGGTTCTGTTTTCTGTGAAGGTTATGAATTTTTGTGATATCGGAAAATTTCCTCTCGATCAAATGATTCTAAAAAAAGGAGCGAAGCAATAGTAGTGTGAGCGATTAGTCTATAATAATCCCGTCATTTCTATCTCTACCTTTGTAAAAATGGGATAAATCAACTGAGTAACAAGCAGTTCTCGTCGAAATGCTTATTTTAAATACTTCCATTAACATGCTACATAATTAACATCTAGAAGGTGCATGGATATAAAACTAAATGATACGATATACAACGAATATATACTTACTGATATTTTATTAATATTGGCATATACAAACTCGAGTTTCGCCTTTCGGTATCTTCAGACATTTTATCAGACGGATGCAATAGAACTGGCAAAAAACCCGAGTCGTTAGTGACAAAATATCTAAAATCGTACAACGTTTCTATAATTCAAATTTGATATCGAAATTTTATCGAGCACCTTCAGTCGATTTGATAAATTATTATCATATATTAACATCTTATTTTATTTACCTACAAGATAATAATTTTACTAATGAAGTAAAAAAATTACAAACTGAATTGAATCAAACTAGGAATTGTTAAAATAAAATATTGATAGATATTATAATTGGATAAATCTATGTAACATTAAATGGGTCGCCTTCGATGGCTATCGAACAATATACAATTATTGATTGAATTTGCAAATTTACTTGGTATTCCAATAAAACGCAGTGAAAAAATAGCAATGTATTTCGAAATTTGTAGAACCAAAATTGCTATAAAGTCATTTTGACAAGCTTTCCGAAAAAGCTAATCCAGGCCATATTCAGTTGTAAAATCAGCGTCATAATAAAGTCAACAATCTAGATTTAACGTTGAAAAACGATCCATAGGCAGATTCATTTACTTTAAAAAAACATGCATTTTCGGTTATACAGGGGTGTAGTAAATAGTTTCACAAACACTCGTACCTTCGAAAAAAACTGATTGAACGAAACTTACAGGGAGTTGAACCCGTGTGGCGTGCTATAGAAACCATCGACGGTGAACACTGAAACACGGAGCCGATATAGTATATTGAGTTATAACTGTAAAGTTCAACTGCACAGAGGGTTAAGATTATGACTATTGTTACAAACAAAGCATGAAGAATACAACGCATTTGTACGGAACAATATGAAGAGGTATATTCAAGCATTGTTGGCTGATTGCTAACATATAAGTCTTCTATCCCATGCCAAATGTAGTGATATTGAATAGAATCAGTGGCCGAGTGCCAAGCTCTAAAGGGAAATAATAATATTATTATGCATATAATATATATAACGATGCAGCCATATCTGGCAGAAGCTTTTAGTTTACTGTATGATCTCTTTTTTTTCAGATAAATTCATAGAGGTGCATAATTATCTATATTACAGAATAGGAAATTCAAGTGCGTGTTTGAATGTTACCAGAACAACGCCCAAACAGTACACAGTAGCCATGTGACATTTGTATACGTCATTGTGGCAGCCATTTATTAATTGCTGGATTAAATTTCGTGGGAAAGATCCACCGCGATATTTTAAACTTGCACTTCATTTAGCGCTTAAATAACACCGATCCAAATATATTTAATTCCAGTGTCTTTATTTGGAAGTTTGACAAAATCCGAGCGGAGTCAGAAAACAAAACTGTCCAATCTATTTATTCCACCCGTAACACCGTTTTCTCTAAACATTTCCTGATTTTCAATAAAGTTATCGAGGTAAGTTTTGATACAAATTAAAAATGAACTTTCAAAGTTAGCGCCGAATCCATCGAAAATTTGAGGAATGAGCTTAAAGCTCCCAGGCGAAACTGAATAATAAATATTAATAAGTATTGCTTATAATCACTTTTAAGGTGTTAACTGTCACTTCTTGATGGAAAGGCATGATATTTTAAATAATAAAACACATTTTTTTAGTTGAGTTTTTCAGTTGATAATGCTCACGATGAGCGAAACCGGTCCTGATCAAAAAATATATTGTGAAAATAAGTACTATAAAAATGTGTTTTATTATTTAAAAAAATTGCTTATAATATAAATTTAAGTTTTAGTTGTCAAAATTAGAAATGTATACAGTGAAAAAAATCGATTTGAGTATCATTGAGTATCTGCATGCAGTCTGTTGACTTGGATAAAAACGATGAATTTATAAAACTAATATTTTTATCAATTTTCATATTTTTTACTAAATCGAAATATTTTTGAAACCATAAATTACAAACTGGGTCAAGTATTTAGTTATAAAACAATCAAAAAGTACCACATATGCAGATAATTAAAGATTTTAAGCAATTTGTGACAAAAATATTCAAATTATCCAATAATATTACTTTCTTTGAATGTGAGAAGAAAGTACTACATTATGAAAGATCGATGTCTAAGTCTATCACACATCACAATGTCATAAAACAAACGATCTGGGATCCATTGCTCTCGTTCATTTTGTGATTGGAAACTCATGACGGTTAATCCTGTTTCTCGTGAGACCGTGACTTTCACGTCTGCACGGGAAGCGGATTTAGTACTTAACATAACTCGGGCCCATGAAATCTTAAGAGTATTAGAGTGATAATGCGTCGTAAGTAATAAAATCGTCGTCGACATAGAAACTGCAGACTTCAGCTCACTTTAACTTGCAATTATCGTAATACGGTCGCTAGGAAATTCTTAACATGTACTCACAGACAGTTGGGTTATTGGGAAGAACCAACTCACGAATAATAGGTTACTTTGAGAGATATAGCAGAATTGTAAGTTGTTTTGCTGAGTACATTTACGTACACCTAGTGTTTTCAAATAATTTTACATAAATGTTATTACATTGATGGCTATCTTATAAACAATCATCTCATTACCATTGAACGCAATAAACTTCTTTACATTTTTGATGGATTCAAATGTGAATTGATGGGAATGCATAAACTGAAATTTATAGTTTCTATATATATAATATATTTCAAGGAGTATTAAAAATAAAATTTCACGAATACGATCTATTCAACGAGCCTTTTAATTTTATCGTTAAATGTACTTTTTCTTTCATATTTAAGGGTTTACTCCCATCTTCATGGCTTTAATAAAATATTAATTTAATTTTCAAGTAACTTTAAGAACAATATAACAGTAAAGAAAGTATTTTATTTTGAAAATAATTTCGCAAATTAGTTGATGTATATTTTGGCAAAATGCAAACATCCGGACAAATCTTTAACCTTTTCGTTTACCACTAACGTTATTAAATAATATTTCCATAAAATAAAACTAACCATCACTTGTACATGAAAAAAAATCACGCTAATTTTATTAATTGAATTTACTTCGTACATGATTTTTTATAACAAGTTTATAAGTATCCTACACACTATAAAATAATAAATTCACAGACGTTGACATTAAATTTATGACAAATATACTTCAAATTAAGTTATGAAATAAAAATAAGGAGACGGCATTGCAAAAAAAGCTTGCTAGCATTACGTGACTTTCGTATTTCGGATCATTTCCACACGAATGAAAAACTGAAAATGCTCAAACGGTTATAGCTATTAATAACTGCTTCGCAATAACTTTTATCATAATCGCAAGATATATCTAATAATTTAATGAAAATATAAGATCGAATTATTGACCAAAGTTTTATCCTTAAGATTCAAGTTAGGTATTACAAGACAACGATAAAAATTTCCCATTTTTACACATGTTGCTTTCGCAATGTGTTCCGAGAAGAATATTCAAGATATCGAAGGCGACTGAGGTGACACTGTGCAGTTATTCTAGGAATTGAATGTTCGCACCACGAAATACAATGTTGGTTGACGAGTCACATTCTAAATAAGAAATTGATAATTTATTGGGCAAAATGTTTTATGAAGGTGCAGTTAAAATCCGGAAACAGTACCTCCTGCGCATTTCACTCGTACTTACACATACTTTCGCGGTATATTATTTACAACGCATTAAATCGAAACATAAACCAGAAAACGCGCATCCCTTCATCGAATACCGATTCAAAACATCTGCGGCCTTCTTTATTGCGAAGTAAATATACACCATTTTCATATTTAATGAAAGTAAATAAACTACGGCTTAGTAATTTCGCTGGTAATAATTACATAGTATATCAAAAGAGAGTGGTTGCAAGATATTGCATTTAAAGTGCATTATGTCTGCACGTTTCCATAAACAAATAATTCAATGGTGGCATTTTTGCTCACGAAGGTTTATTATTATAAAATGAAATAAATACTAATTTACTTAGTTTTGCCATATTTTACACAAAACGAAACGTAATAAAATAATTTACATTATTATAATAATTATTATAAAAATGATTGAACATTTATAAACCTTGGTAGAAGAGCCATAGCAAACGGTAACACTTCTACAATAATTTCACAAGATTTATCACGAAACTTGTTGTCTAAATGGCTTGAAATTACATTTAAAAACACTGTTAATTAATACGCACTTTGATTGATCGTATCTTATTAGGCATAATATGCGTGCGGGTTATGCTAAATCAATTTGGACCTGTTTTTAAATAGCAATCTTTTGGAACAGATATTCATAAATTTATCTTATATAAAATATTTGATATGGGTCTGAGTGTGATTTTACAAATAAAAACATTGACTATTTGAAAAACGATAACGTAAAGTGTGATAAAATTTTAGTGAAAATTCAAGCGTCAATCGACAAAATTTTGTACAAAAAAAAAAACCAAAAGTTTATCAACCATAATTCCGTCGTAAGTCACCAATACCATTGTTCAACAACAGCAGAAAATAGCATTGTAATTACTTAAAAAAAAACGTTCTCAAATAGTTGGCAATTATTCTCTCAAAATTCATAATTGATGTTCTTTTGTGGCGATTGGGAAAGTTTACAAAAATCAAAACCGAAAAAATTCCAAAACTCTTCCGCTCTGGTGAAAATTCTCCCGGAACATGTTCGTACATATTTCATTTCGAACAATGACCCGAAGGTTAGCAGGCCAATAACTGAAAATAATAGAGTCGATAAACGGGGGCGTTCGATTTACAGATGATTTAGAGGGAGCGTTAACTTTTGATCTCGGCCACAAAACTGTTCATTGGCCGCTATCGGCCCGACACCGAGCCCTTAGGCGAAATGTTTTTTTTTCAGCTTTATATACTTAACATTGTTCAAACCGCGTACATTTTCGGCAGAATCACACACTACATCATCATCAGCGTTTACGAACACTTAATACTATTTAAATGATATTATATGAAAGGTTATTTCTTTGAATAATTTAGTAAGCAAGCCTAGGGTACCAATCACGTAGAAATTTCAGCCATTATAATCTATGCCTAACTAAATTTATTCCCATTGGAATAATATTACTTTGATAAATCAAAGTTTTTATAGAATAATAAATCTTACAACGCTATCATAACACGCCAATATAAAGAGAGCAAAAAAACTCCATTACGCGTGAGGTTTTTTATTTCGACAATGTGTGTTACATGACAACATAAATATTTTATACCGTAATTGTTAACATACTTAGTTTGTCAGTTATAACGTGGGTTATTTTAACTCATTTAAACATAAAATGCTAACTATTAATATCACTGATTCGATGATATAGATATTACTTATTACTAGCTACATTTGAAGAATGGGCTATCGTTTATAATCACCGAGAAAATATATATATATTTAAAATATAATGCCTTTCCATCAAGAAGTGACAGTTAACACCTTAAAAGTGATATACATATATATTATTTATTAAGATAATGTTATTTCAAACAGTGATCGATTTGGTTTCTTTATTTAAATATGAGAAAAAGCTGTTTACGAAAAAAGACGATACAAAGTTTCTTTGCTGATTGCCAATAATAAGTGAAAATTTATTTTGTTTTTACAAGCTTGCTTCATAAATTTATTCATGAGTTATATCAGAAACAAGGCTTTGTTTCATATACGCAAAGAATATGAATATGATAAGCGCCAGATATATAATATTACGCGAAAAATAGAAGTACTTAAATAGGTATCCAATGACATAGGTAAATAAAGTGAAGAATAAATGGCCAGGTCTACGAAAGTAACACCACACCGCTCTTGAATATTGCGGAGAAAAGCGCCCACCTTTTTTATTATTAATAATGGTTGAACACACAGTATCGGATTTTTTCCTCGACACTTTGTTTGTCCAATACTTCCAGTGATATTAACTACACTTTATCTCCATTTTTCAGGTCTGAAAAGATCAGAAATTTGTTCTATGGCATCGTTCGTTGTACTCACTGATCGCGTCATGGGATGTTTTTTTTCTAATTTTTAACACATATTTTAAAAATAATAAAACATATCATCAATCCGAATATGTGGCTCGTAATTTCAACAGCTTACATATAACTCAAACCAAGATATTTAAAATTAGTTTTATTTGTCATTAGTTTAATGAATGGTATTGCAAAATAGCACGAAGAGAATAACGATTAAGACAGGTTTTATAAGTTATTTTATTTAAGTAGAAAATGATAGCTAGTACACATAATATTTTGTGGAAAACCTTTCCTAATAATTTGAGCACCTTATAATAGAAAATTTAAAAGGAGTAGTATAGTATACGTCAAATACAACGATAGAATAAACGGTTATTTTGTGAAAACGCATTTTTAAGCAACCAGTGGAATAAACAACTTTTCAATTATAGTTTTATATATCCTTCAGGGGAGCGTTGTATGGTATTGTATTTATTCGAAAAACTTTGCGGATGAAATAATAATTGTACTTTGTTTCCCAATATACACAATAATTAAGTTTTTAATAATAAAACAAACAAATATTGATACCACATTTACTTGACAACCATAACGTTGAAAAAATAACGAGGATATCTTACAGCGAAACTTGTAGATGTTATCATTTAATTTTCATCATTTCAATCATATGATAAAAATATTTATAAGGTTTTCTAAAAACAGTCAAAAAATATTGGGTATAGCAAAAAAAATCCGTTATTCTGAGACACACATAGAATAATTTCTCTTGACTTTGATTTCAATTCATGAGTAAAACGTTGATGAAACGGAATGCGTATGTGACTGACTTAGCCATCGTGCAAATTGGTCCTAATATAATTTGAGTAAGGACTGTATGTAGAACGGGACTGAGGGTATACTGCGGGGTGGCCCGGAGGCGCTTAGACGTCCCCTAACCGTAGCCGTGTGCCGGGAGGTAGAGCGTGACTCAATGACTGCCAAACGTGACCAAACTATGGTTTTTTCCGGTCTTCCTCGCATCAGCGCCGGAAATCATATGTGACGTCCTGACAAAACTGATGCCGTGGATCTGTCGCAGATTTGAGGCAGCGGTTTTGTCTTGCTCCTTCTATCGTTATGAGAAAAGATTTCGTACTTCTGACGCTTTTTTCTACTGTGCGTGACGAATTTTCTTACTTCGAATGAACACGGTCGGGCTGTTAAGGAAAAATCTACAAAATGTTACGAGTGTAGCAGAATACTGCTAGATTAAGATAAGCGCTTCAAAAAGAGCGGCTGGTATTTTTCGCAAACATTTTTATGTAATATAACTAAGATAAAGATATCACGAGGTTATTACAATAAGATTATGAATAATGCGCTAAAATCACTGACAAATACCGTTCAAATAAGTTTATATACTGTTTAAATCGTATTCCTAAAACCCAAGATTAAAAATATTTCTGAAAGAGAAACAAAAGAAAGATTTGAAATATTCCATCGAAAAAAATTACATGTGATATTTTCTTTGACGAGCGGTCTGTTCACGAAAAAGAGCTATCTATGCATTATGTTGTCTTTCAGTAGTGTTGGCATTAACTGGATGTTTTTATTATAGGGTTTTTTTAAAGCAATATCTTTAAATTAGTAGTGAGTATTGTATAACTAACGTTAGCACATTCATATAAACAAATTTGTAATTGTTTATATTGATAATCACAACTTTCATTCTGCAATATATATATATATAGTATACATGCCGTGTTCTAAAAAAATCTCAATAAAGCTTTACTTTTTCCTTAAGCATTTATATTATAAAAACAAAAATTATTTACACACAAAATAGCAAGGCATAATGTTCAAATAAAATATCATTTTTGCAGTATTTTGATTAATATTAGTGTCGTTAAAAACAAATAAAAGTAAAAAGGAAATGTAGGCAACATCCAGGAATCATGAAAAGGCATTACCAAATCTCAAAATGCGTATTCCGCCTTAAGTTTGCGTATACGGCGAACATTCTTGCAAACGACGTTTTACATATTTTAAATAAAAAAGAATTTCAGCATTCACACATAAGCGATTCTGCGTCATTTGAATTCCCAGGATATCTCGGATCTGATGGCGGGAAAAACATCCCTGCACATAAACAAAACATTCCAGGAACAATATACAACGCGAACACAGCCCAAAGTGAGCTCTTTATGTGTGAGGAAAGGCGCCGTGCTTTTTTGTCGCCGCACAATACATGCACTCTCAGAGGCGTACATTGAGGCCTAACTTTTTAGTAAATTTATAAACAACCACGTAAATAAAGATTTTTATCGGAGGGGCGAAACACATATGTCTAAATGAAAATTTTTAATTATTGAGACTCTGTAAACTTCCACATTTTTTGTTAATCACGACTCGGCTTTCGTCTTTCGGCGCTATAACGGAGGCACTCTCAATGGCAGTCGATAATCTCCACGATTTGTTGAGTACTATACTCAAGTTTTATTTGTTTACTGTTTCACTTATCAGGATAATTACCAGTTGTAAAACATTTTAAACAATAATTTTATCAAAAATTTACAGATAATCACCCGAATTACAGCTAAGGGAATTTCAATAATCTATAATTGAATTTTAAAGGCTTCTTCCAAAAAGATTATAACTTGAATAAACTATAAAATGAAACCAAATTAAAAGTTAATTATGTAAGAAAATTTTACGTTTTTTGTAAATAGGTCCACTTGGCGAATAGAAAAATTTACAATAAAAAATAGGAATCTATGTGATAATTTATAAAAGAAGTGATTAACTTTAAGTCTTAAATATATGTGATTACATTGAATGAAATAATTTATTTATATGGACTTTTCATTCTTGTGAACGCCACTGCAATGAGAGATAATAAAACGTTATGAATAAAAATAGAGTGACGATTCGTGAGCTCGACTTCCCGCGACTGCCTTTGCGTGTGCTCAATTAAGTGAGCTACGGCACATCCGTTTCCGATTTTTTTATCACGGCGCCGCCAGTGGGCAAACATCTCAACGCCCTCCTTGAATGCGGTCGTAATTTTTTGGTCTGCCACTTATGAATTTCGGCAGGGAAATAAATGCGAAAGACATTCATCTAAGAAATGCCATCAAGGTATAAGCATAACCGAGTATATCATAAAAATCAAACTCTGACTTTTAGTAAAAAAATATGTATATTATCAGAAAGTATTACAAAATAATAGCTTTACTATCCATTTTTCCAAATTTATAATTAATATAAATAATTATTAATTATAAATATATCCAAATTTGGCTGGGAAATATATATAAATAAGATTTCTGATTTTATAATATAAAAATTTACCAAACATGTTATTTAGAATGATAATTAAGGTGGCTTATTCTATACACAATTTACAGTGAAAACAAATGACTGCAGAAAGAAATTACTGTTGAATTAAAGCTGTAAAATACTATTCTATATTGTATTTAACCAACATAATATTATTAACGTTCAGTAGATACTATGAAAGGGCATTTAGTGTGAAACTTTCTTGTATAACATAAACCTTAAGATAAACCTATTCAATTATAATAGTTGATAAAAAAAGAGGGAAAAATATTGAATATTTCAAAATATGTCTTAATCGGAATATTGTCATCTTTGGGCACAATCAATTACTATTTTAATCAATGTCTTACGTTTGAGTATATAAGCATGACAAGAAAATTATTCTACTGTTTGTAGTCATTCAAGCCTAATTTTTTAAGATGGTATTTTATTGTCTGTGTTTGAAAGAAATTGAAAATGACCAGTTTTATTTCATTGTATATTAGTGACTAAACAATAAAATAACCTAGACGGTTAAGGTTCCATTCCTTTAGGCCGAACAGTATGCTTTTTGTATTAAGCTGTGGTTTTTATTGCAGTTATGTTAACTGCTATTAATGATGTGGATTATCAATGGTTTTAGTTAAGTAATTACCTTCATTATATGATTCTTACTTAAAGATTCTTATATCTGATTAATTCTATCTACTCACATTAATATAATATGCCATTATTGCAGTATATAGTTATTATAGTAAATACAGCATCAATGAAAAGGGCATTTAAACTGAAAATTTTAGAACTGACAGCATAAAAAAAGTACAACAAAATTCATACAAAATAAATTAATCGAGTATTAACAGCCTAGGTTCTGTTAATCTCTAGCCACTAATAAACATTATAATAGGATTTCAACATAGACTTTTTTATGAAATAATTTACTTTATTTCAAAGCAATGTTTTATTATCAAAATACTTTTGAAAGGTTTGCCAAAAGTGAACCGTAGCTAAAAAAAAAGTTAGTGTCAATTAAAAGATGTATAGATCATGATAATGTGCCCAAATGTGAAGAAATATGTTGAATAGAAAACCGGCTGAGAAATACTTCTGTAAATGAAATAATTCATATCTATGCTAGACAATACAATACAACAGATAACTGTAAACTAATAAATTGTATCACACTTCTTTTTAAAAATAATATCTAAGTGACGTGACAGTTCATTAGTGCAGGTTTTTTTCTCCATAACTGACTATTTCAAAAAGTGATCAAAATTAGTTAGACATTTCATTCCGTCCTAAACTTCTACAAAGACTTTTATTAAGACTATTATTAATATAATTTATAATTAAAATTATATCCAAAATAATCAGAACCGGTTTAGCCAACATAAGCACTACCAACAAATCTCTAATCCTCATCATTTGATAATGGTCACGATGACCGAAAACGGCCAATATGTTGATAATATAGAATTATGGAAATAGTATTCAAAATAGTTCTTAATATTTAAACATTATGTCTTTCAATCAAGAAGTGAAAATTAATATATTACAACCATATCAAAAGTAAAAACAAAAGAACTAATGTATATTTTAATGTACTATGTATTCTATTGATTGTTTAAAAAGCCACATGATTGTCAATACAAACAACCTTCGCATAACATCTGATCCATCAGGAACAAGACATTCATGAGAAATGATTTTTTTTTAATTAGGCAAAATCAATATACGTGCAGTATTGTGACTGACAGTATAGTATTGGTTTGTTTTTTTTTTTCTTGAATAGACAGCAACAGCCAAATCCATCAAACGAAGACTAAGGACAGACATCCAGATAAAACAATATTACATATTAACGAAATATGTAATTTTATCTTGATGATTAGGTGTTTTGTAGAAAACGTCATGATGCGAGGTATTGCCGCACACACTATTGAGTGGTATTAAGTAGAGTTGTCAGTATAATTGTGTACCAATACACAAAGCTTCCTTTGTATTGTGAAAAGAATTGTGTATAAAAAAAAATGTTTGGGTATCATAAGCGTGTGAGGCTACTCTTGTTGTTGGTACTAGTGTCTCTCCAGCAGTCCCTTGAATATCAGGAAACTTAAACCTTTAGTATCTTTTGGCTCTTTTTTTCCGTAGTACTTTAGCCGAAAATTTATCTTTGATAAGATTTGTGGCGATACAAAATAAGGCCAAAGAATTTCTTTTTTTATAATTGAAATGAGATATAACGAACCGGCAATATCGATAATGAACATTAAAATTTTCAGATGAAAAATGTGTATCATAAAAATATTAATGAATAATAAAAAATATTATTACGGGAAATTATAAGCAGAGAGTGATAACATACATAAAGGTACATTTGTTCAATGAAGAAAAAAAATATTACGTGTAGGTATAATAAAAATATTTATATTATAATTACGTACCCACAAGTGAGTGCGTAAAAAAATCTACATGTCATATTCGGCATGAAAACAAAATAATGGTATGCATCCGAATTTACTATGACACTCATTAATTCGGCTACCTACGGTCGTTAAAGTGTATATCACATTTACAGCGAACATAAATTTTTAACGGCTAATTTTGATGATTTTACGAGCAATTTCGACAATTAGGCAAAACTGTGTTAAATGTTTTACTGAATGCAAAGATATTATAAAAATATTACACTGTTATACGGAAACATTATTTTGTAATTTCATAATACGTAGAATACAATTTTTACATTAAAAATATGATAAATGAAAAACAATGGTCAGGACAGGTTTCGCGCATCGCGAGCATTATCGACTAAGAAATTCAAACGGGATTACTAACATAAATTGAGTAAACAGATAATCACACAAAATATTATACATCTAAATGAAGTTGAATAGATTAAAAATACATATTAACGAATTCGAATATTATCAATTTACCAAAAACACGTGTCGCTACTTTTTGTTTTGTTATCGAGAGATAGAAGTTCTATAGAGAACAAAAAATTAAAGCAAAAAGAATACGTTAAAAAATTTTGTCATGTGATATAGCCAAAAAAACAAAAAAGAAACAATATTTTCACACATATATATATATATATATGATATTTATTTTTAACAAAATTATTTTAGAATGTTTAAAGTTAAAGCTGTGAGAGTCATGAAATTAATTACGTAATTATTCAGTTTAAGTTTGAAAAAAAATATGTACAACTTAATTATGTTACTACCGAGTATACATTTATTTCCCAATATCAACAAATTCTCTGAAAAAAATCTCGTTGATTATTTTTTTCTGAAAAGCATTTCTAGTAGCGGGAGAGCGACTTTCGCTGTATTATTAAATATTTGTGCAGTTTTACTCTTTAATTTTCGCAATTCCTCTTCCGTACGATCAAAGAGCCAAAATAAAACATTTAAAATCGTCGTAAAGGAAGGAGGGCGGGAAAAACCAGAAAAATAAACAAGATAAACATTTTTTATTCATTCATTCCCCGCGCTAAGCGAGAAGTCACAGGCAAGAGAGATATGTATTCAAAGGGGCTACGCTACGGACACGCTCGCAGTCGTCCGTGTTCGAACGAAATACTACCAAACCAAGTGTGGTAAGTAAATAAACGGTGTGCTACGAAGCCGGTTCGGTTTCGTAGAGACCGCTACGCGATACAGGCCGAGCGTAGCAATGATACGTTCTACGCGACGTGTATGTTGTCAGAGGTAACAGTGACAAAGCGGTGACCATATAATGAAATACATTTCTTGAAAAAGAGAATACTTATTTTCCATTAAGCCATGAAAATTTTAAAAAAGAAAATAATTGCACACGGATTTTTTTTATTTTTCCAGAATGTCTACAAACAAATTCTCACACGATATTGATAATTCAATCATGATCAGTTTCATTCAGCAAGTCTTTTCAACAGACGTATATAAAATTTTAATTGTGGAAACTCTACAATTTCACATGTATATCTGTTTTATTACATTTAAAATCGTGTGGTAAAACGTACATTATAGCAAGACAATGGTCACACAAGGAAAAGACTCTTGTTAATCTTTATCCACTATAGAATTAAAATATTCATTTGATTACACTGAAACATTATTGATTTTTCATTATTTTATAATTGTATTCAATGTTAAGCTTTCATCGTTGATATAATGTGTAATAAATTAATATGTACAAAATAAGTCTTAAATTTTTAGTGGAGTCGAATTACCGATAAATAAAGGGCTGAAAAGGTACGCATCGATGATGACATTTTGTATGAAAAGTCATTACGAGTATGAAAATCTAAAGTATACACCATGTGGCTTTGCTGAAAAAAATTACCGTAGTCTGAATGATCATTCAATATCAAAATTATATATACTATGGATGCATGGACTTAGTGATGAGTATATACCGAACGCTATAACAGTGCGCCCGGAAATGCGGCGAATGATGAAACCAAATTTGAAGCCCCTGGATAAAACGAATGAATGACAAGTAAGAAGCCACGGTATTTATGAACATTGAAACCTATTGTAGATAAATATTTTTATGTAACAGTATTTATGGAATGGTAGAGAATTCAAAATTTTCGAACTCTAGCAACTTTTGTATCCGAGCGGAAATGCACACAGCGGGACGCCTCCAAGCGCATAAGTAACGTGGTCAATCATTGACATTTTTGACGGAATTAGAGTATAGCTTGATAACAATTTGTTTGGAAAGAAAATAAACCTAGTTTTTTTCGTTTCACATTCTTTGAAACGGCATTGTGGTCACCACGAACGATGGCAGAGGGAGTTTTTCGGAACGGGGTGATGGTTTGACACGCGGCTAGGTTGGCAGAAGCTGGCAGGCTGACTGGGGGTGGATTGTGGCGCTCAAACGCGTCACGACGCCGCGTGCATACGAAAGCGTCGGGCGGACATGTCGCCCAAGGCTCGCGTCAACGGGGTACGACTACCGCTCCGCCCCGTCCCTCCCACAATACCAGGTGTTGCGGTACTGGTGTATATCGTACTACGCAAGCGGGAAGTAAATATATGGCACTATGGCCTTCGAAAAGGCACATTACTATTTTTTATTCGAGGCGAAAATGTCTGGCAAAAAATACAATATTTTATGGAAGAAAGAGACAACGAACTCGAAACATAAAATATCTTTTTGACATCATCTAGAATTTTATCTTTTTCAGTATACTATGACATATGATAAATAATTTATATTTTGTGTTCTAGATAATAAATATTAAACGTTTATTAAATCATATAGACAGACAACGCCATGTAATAATGATGAGGCTAACTCCTTACAGCTTCTCGTGCTGTGATAAAAATAATTGAAAATGTTCAATTGTATATATCCATGTCGACCTAAACCAAGCCAATATTATAAACAATACTGCTTGCACCATTGTAATAAATCATGTATATATATTAAAGTTGTTAAAGAATTCGTACAATATTCCCAACACCCAAGTGTTTAAAATTTTGGAGAACATCTAATCCCAAGATTAATATAAAAAAATCGAATAAGTGAAATTTTTCGTGATTTCAAAGCGCTGACTCCGGACTTTTAATATACCGATCCGGGGCGCGGGTTTGACCGCACACGTGAACTACCATATTATACAGCACATACCGTGCGAATAAGTGGGGTTACCTCTTAATATCGTGAATTCTGCATAGACAACCTTTAATTTAAGCAGTAACAATAACACTGAAAGATGAAATTTTACATAAACTGAATATAAAATTGCTTTGGGGACAAATAAACTATAATTATGATAAATTAATGAAGACGCTTAAGGTATTTCATTATAAAATAATAACTGTTGAATATGTGTATAATTCCACACGTTTTGTCACTAAAGGCCCTGGTTTTGTCTTTCGGCATTTTCAGGCATTCTGCCATACGGATACAACAGAACTGACGAGTTCAATTGAAGTATGGTAAATCTTAAATGAAATAAATTTTAATATATTTTCACAGAAATCAAATGAACGACAATTGAGAGTTGCATATACACTCAATAATCTTCACAAAACTGGCATGAAATTATTCATAAAAAAAGAGTACTTTCTCGAGAAAACATTTTTTTTTGTTTTTCAATGCCTAGGTGATATTAAGCAGCACGATGCTTTAGTATGTATTTTTTTATATACAATACTTTAAGCTAAAATTTATGTTTTTCATTGGTAGTTTAAGAGGTTGAGTATACAGTGAAAAAACTGACCAACCGATTCAGTCAGACGCTTCTGATATGCACTAGTAGTCGTGCGGCGAGACAAGAATCAAGAAAAGCTCAAGGTAAATAGAATTTAGAGGGAAAGACAACCACAGTACACGAGTCAATACTTTGGTTTTCATACAATCGTATAAAAAGTACATATATTTGATAAACGAATCACCTTTGAGATCCATACTACTTGGATTATAAAATATAAATTTAATATTTATTTTCAAATCTACTTTATCGCTGTAGTTATTCATTATGTGTGTGTATATAATTGAAAATATTATTTGGGAATAATATTTACTTTACGGAAAGGCGACTGAAAGCTCACAAGCCAAAGCTCGATCACCTGTGATGTAAATACACCTCGCACCTACGCACGAAAACCTGGCGGGCAAAGGGAGCTTTTGCGAAAAATTATAACCACGTTCACGTATTTTTGACATTTATCTGCACATCAAGCGGCACACGTACGTATATACTTTCCCTCGTTCTTCGAAATATGTGACAATTCGAATGCTACGCGTGTCATACATTTATAATAAATCGTTAATTATACCGACTTCATAAAATAAACAGCGGTATCTTATAATAAATTTATGATACGGGTGGGGTTGTATACTCGCATATTTTGTATCCGGTATATGAGAGCATCGCACACCGTTTAAACACATTTTCCACCGTGAGATTATAAAACATTCCTTACATTATGATTTCTAGTTTCTATAAAAAATATAAAATACAAACAGCCACCGGCCCATTGCAGAATGTGTCAACGATACTTCAATATATATTTCATAAGCCAGGGTAAACTTTAACACAATCGTTAGAATGTATAATGTTTACTTTACAATATTGTATATTATATTCAAAAGAAATCTTGGAGAATTTAATGCGATTTCATTATATACAGATAGTTTGTACCACGGTGCGTAAATAACGATATGAGGCGTTATCTTACAAAATAGCATACAGATCGATTACTAAAATGATTTCTCATGTTTATGCAATTCACAACACAACTAACTTGATTATATCATATGTAACATTTAAAACACTTTTATCATGCTATTTTGTTTTAAGAATATTTACGAGTGATGTTAATAATATGTTTATTGACCGACAATGAATGTGTAATTCAGTATGAAAAGCAAATACTAGGTGTTAAAGAATCGTATATTCATTGTATGTTATTATATATAAAAAGCAGACACGGTGCAAAATATAACCAGACAACAAACGGTGATGAGTTGTATATTATAATAGTTTATTTCAAGGGATAACACCGGGGTAGAATGATAATAAAACAGTTTGTTTTGAAGCGTTTGTTTCAAATCAAATTAATGCAGCCAACCATCCCCATCATAGCTTTCATAATGTTATGAAGGTAATTTAATTAGCAAGTAATTAGAAAATACATTATTTAAGTCATGTTTTCATAATTTCATTAGCCGGTGCTGTACGTGAGGCAACAACACGCTGTGGATTCGACTTAATTTAATAAATGCGGCAAAATTTGACGAGTTCAAGAAAATACGGGTATGTGAGTCTTTGTACGGTGCGAAAGACAACCAGCCACGGACGATATATGATAATTAATATGTATACACATGCGCACGGTGGGGGCACGATGTTTTCTATAAACTTCGCCTTTTCCTTTTAGTAGCGCGAACTCTATGGGCGATTGTTTACCGACACACAAGGTTTCGCAGGCATGCTGAGCAACGCCGAATCAACACGTTCAGAGCTTTGAAAGTTTTCAATATTTTCTTAGCTTTCATTAACAATCAAATGTTTTGCAAAACTTCCAAAATAAAGTATGTTCATTCTCTAGCGCAATAACAATTTTGAATCATTTTCTCGATATGAAATTTTAACAGGGTTGAAAAATTTGACAATTCAAATTATTGATCATGCTAAAATCTGGAAAGAACAAATGTATGCTGTTAACCAGCTATAAAAGATAAATTAACCTTTAAAATAAGAAAAATGAAACACATATAAATTAATTTAAATCTTATTATAAAAAAAACAATATATTCCTTGATGGAGTATATGAAATAACTTTGATGAATTAAAAAGATTAGAATCAGCTTACAGTCCACGTTTATTTCGGTTCTACGATCTTTATTCAACACAATCTGTTAGACAAAGCTTTCATTTAACTATCATTGTAACAAATACAAGTTTCATTACGACCGATTTTATTGAGTACTGTATCATTCTTAATAATTATTACATAAGGTAAAAATTGTCTGAAATCCGTATTCATTAATGATTACCATAGAACTTAGATGATAAACTAACATTTAAAAAATAGTAAAAGAATGGAACGTATTATTCTTCCGAAAAAAATTACAAACTATTTTACGTCATGCTGCTATCATGATATCATATTTTAACGACCTAGCTTATTTCCTGCTAGTAATAAAACTAAAAATTTTGAAAATGTAAATGAAACTAAACAGGCGGCAATTTTAATGATATTGGACGGAATATTTGTTATGGTTTATTACGGGTAAGCAATAGCCCCTCGCAATGGTCTGAGAAGCGGCGACCGACTTATATATTTTTGTTCATTTAAATTTTCGTATGATGATTTATATCTATTGATTTCTCTATCTATTGATCTTGCGACCTTTATTAAAAAGATTTAAACACGTAGGCGCTGAGTTAAAATTAAAAACAGAAGAGAAGATGTTTTGGGTATTTTTTCTACACAGCTATATATAGATAAGCGAATGTAAATTTAAACATAGTTCCGACGATAGCATGGGCCGAAATAGCTATCAACTATATCTTATAAAAAAATTGTAGAACTATTTTGCATTGCTATTTTTTTACCATGTTATTTCAGTCATGTTGTTGTTTAATTATTATAATTTCCAAAACACAAGATGCAGAAGGTGTTTAAATGCATGCAGGTAATAGGTAATAGGACGATCGATATTAATGCATTCGCGAGCAAGGCAGAATGCAATGTGGGCTGGTTTGATGTACGGATGGGGTGAGGGAGTAGTTTCGCGAGGCCGCTCTGGTATTAACGTCAAATAAATCGTTCACTCTGCAGCCTTTCTCGGGCGGCGAGGCCTCCATTACCGAGCTCCGGACTCGGAAAATAATGCATCGTATATTGCACCAGTTCAATGTGTGATCTAAGTGCCTATTGCCAGTAATTATGGAACCATGTCCCGCGGGCGAAGTGAGGCCATCGGAAAGCAATTTATGTAATATAATAATTTACAATTTAGCGGCGATTATGATTACAATTGGTACATTAAAGTTAAAAATCTTTTAAAACTATAGAACTGAAGGTTTCGAGTAATGACCACCAATAATATATTCACCTTTCTAGAATAAAAAGTAAATTCACAATAAAAATTCTATCAGCTTTTAGTCCTCCATGATATTTAACTAACAGTTTATGAAACATAATTTGACTAATTCAACAATCTTACGTCCTTATATCGAACGCAATTTAATAAAAAAATGTATGCAAACACTTAACTAAAAAATAATTATACTTTTTCCTGAAATAGATAATGATGTTAAGATCTACAAACCCTCATTAAAATTAGTCAAAATAAATAAAAAGATCCATGTTTAAAACTACATTTTGTAAAATGTAATATTTTTACTAAGTATTTAGAATCAATATTTTAAATATTTGTTTGAACCAAATCAAATATATTATTAAATCACAATGCGAATGTTAATAAACAAAACAAAATGAAAATGAATGACCACATATTGTGATATCGGACTTATATCACTATTTGTCAAATATTGCAACTAATATAGAATATAAAAGCACTATCAAAAATAACCCCTTCGCATATTCCATCAAATAAATATATTTTGCAAGCCTGGCTTAGGGGAATACACTGCCCGGGGATGCAAGCTCCGTCACGCCAGGAAGAGACCAGACAGCTGCAAGGGCTTTGTCAAAATTTATGCGAATAGGGTAGCTCACGTTGGATATTAATTCAATACTTACCAGCTATTGTATATAATTCCAGGTGGCGGTAAGGAAAGGTATTCCGCGTGTGGTACATATACAACAGGTAGAAATTTTACACGCCTCATTTGAAGTAAACGATTGCAAAGTGGGGCAAAGTAATGCAAATTCAGGTATTTAGTTGGGAGAGGTACCACAGTACTCATCGAGACGACCTACGTAACGAATTGTTTCTGCTGTTTGCATGGTAAAATCTGGTTATCGATAACAAGAAACGTTTTTAGTAATACCTATTAAAAAACAGATTTCAAGAGAAATTTATTCTGATTTTACATGTAAACAACATATAATACACCCATACCTGACTCTCTTCCCGCTCTTTTTACAGCATTTCGCTATAACGGCCCTCTTCAATTAAGGCACGTTTTCGATTTACGGCCAAAAATGTATCGCTATAACGGCAAAAAATCTTTTTTTCGATGTCGATCTATCTACATGTTGCCAATCTCGATGCACACTCTTTTCTATTTCCCCTTGTTTACGAGCGTGACAGTGATCTGTAAGTTACCATTTCTTCATCGTCTTCAGATTAAAACCATTAAAAACTATATATACATTTATACATACACATATGTAAATATATGTAACATGAAGTTGTTTCATTTTTGTGTATAGATTATTGTTGGTTTTTGGAGTCTGTTATTATTTTATGTACAAATGTATGTATTTCTTGATTTAAATGAAATAAAAAGATAAAATGCATTTTGAATGATAAACTATGTCACATATATAAAAAATTTGGAACCGATGCCATTGGATTTGTAAGAATTTGTATTAGAATAATTGATTCCTTATACGGCTTTTCGCTTTGCGGCCAAGTTTCGTGGAACGTATCTAGGCCGTAAAGCGAGGTACGGGTGTAATATATGTGACAAAAGTCGTGTTCTTGTTCTATGCAAAAATAATACAACTTAACTTCAAATGAGCAATAAGGTTTAACGATTTAAAAAGACATCATATTATAATATATGAAATCGTTTTTTATTATGATGTAAGAATTGAATATTATTAAATGCTATGCCATAATCCAATTATAGGAATAGAGTATTATAGTTCAAAATCTTTAAGAAAAAAAATACTATATTATTACGGGTTTTCTTAAAACACTCGAAATATTCATTCATCAACACAAAAACTACAACCTTACATAATTATGTATTACTGAATTGGTTGGCCTAGATTAGATTCCTAATGGGCATACGGTGCAAATTGATATTACAGTATTAATGGTAAGTAAACATATATATCTGCTATCTATTCAATATTGTTTGAAGGTAAGTAAAGCTCTAACTACACTTTCGATTAACGTATTTGCGTATAGCTACAAGCCGTTTCGAACTTAATTGAAGTAATCATTAACTTATGTATCATATTTAAGGACCGAAAATGCAAAACCAAAGCGGTGATAAAAGTGACAAAGCAGAGCTATATTATTATACATTTTTGATATAAGATGATTCTTTCACTATTCAATCAACCTTAGATCGGTTACGTGAATCAAATATAAAATAAAACAGTATAAAAATCATACATTGTACTAGTGGAAAGAATATATACATATATATATACAGTTTAGATAGCTACTTGCTTTTTTAAAGCAATTTAAGTTTTTATTAGATGATTATTTCAAGAACATGTAAAGAAAATAGCATGTATAGTAAACGTAAATTGAACGTAGATTATGTTTGAACGGCCTACCTCCGGAGGCGATCACGCTGAAAGTGTTCCTAGGCATATTATTGAGTCTGCAACTAATAAGCCTTCCAAAGTCATAAGTTTTCGTGGGACAAAAGCAAAGCGCAGCTCAATCTTATATCAGGTGACAAAAGCATTGTTTATGGAATTATAAGAAACGTATGAATAACTATTTATTTATGAATAACAAGGCAAATTTTTGTTATACCTGATTTCAATATATTTTGAATAACAAATCTTCCCAAATATATAATATAAATTGTAAAATATTTTGATGTTATTCGTAGGTTTTTAATGCTATTTATGAAATTTTATTTTGATTGCAGTGATTTATTATGGGCTGTGTTGTTTGAACTTGAATAGAAAATAAACGAAGCTTCATTTAAGAAATAATTATTTAGTTCCACAGTATGGATTATATTACAAAATATTATAACAAATTATTTTCAATATTTGCCATAATATCGATCACTCAAGTTTATGATTTAGATTAGTGCTGTATTTAATCACTACAATTGTTAGTGTGACACCGTGTTAATATTAAAAATTAATTCATTATTGGGATTTGATGTAAAGTACTATGCAAATGAAAATGCGACACGGTCAATCTACCAATTCAAAGGATTAATACAACAGCTCAGTAATTTCAATCAAGTTGTTACAAATATAGCACGTATACCAAATATTCTTCAGCCCGCGTGCCTACATCATACGGTGGAATTTGCAATTTACTTGAGAAATTAACATTAAATTTAATGGGATTAGTTTACCCAGTCGTGTCATCGCCGGTAATAAGATATCATTGATAATGTATATATCCAAGAAATGCCGAGCCACTAAATCATGGGCATATCTTTAACAGTTAACTAAGGTGCCGTACATCCTATTTGGATAATTTGTTGATAATTAGTTTCTATTCCGAGTTGAGTTTTGAATTTCTGAGTACCTATTTGGTTACCAATTTATTATTGCTATGAGGATATTAAACAAGAACATAAGTTTGCTATTAACGACAAATATTCATAAATACGATAATATTACTTAAGTTCATACTGTTTACCATCAAAATGCCGCCACTTAAATGATGATCGTCCATTACGATAGAAAACAATTTGTAAAAGCAAGCTACACCGATTTTTTAAAAGTACTCAAATGAATTCTAAGAAGCCCTAAAATTTAAAAAAAATCTTCTGTGTTTTTGCGTTAATCGTTTTTTGCTGAGCGACCTGAAGAATATTTCGACTCTAGAGTATTTCAAAAAATAATTTTGCATCGTACAGATTATCAATACAAATTAGGATACAGTTTTCTACAAAAAATAGCTCTTATGCAGATGTTTTCATACTTTTATCTCTTTTACATTTTTAGTGTCAACTATCAGCACACCACAATCGGACGTCTCATCAGTTGAGATGTTAGCAGAACAAAAATTTATCTATTTCCTTATTACATATTTTATACACCATCACATTTCCAAATTATTTAATACTGTTGCATTTTTCTTGTGTTATAACCTATATTAATTAATAATCATTTCCGCCAGTACACTTCAAAAAATAATATATAAAGGTTTTAAATCATACATTATTATTTCACTTATGCTCGGATGCGATAATTGTTTACTAGTTGAAAGTTGCAACACACAAATTAAAAACATAAAAAAGTAAGTTTAAAATTAAACGGTATTTATTTTGCATTCCAAAGCATAATATCAAATAGTAGATAGCGTTCGTTTAATATATCATTAATAAAAATCGTAATATACGGTCATGATTTCTCCAGCACAATGGGGAAACATTAGGGTAGCATTTACCATGACACTTACGTAATGACTTCTGTCAAGAATAGCCTAAGACGGACACACCAATGGGTATACTGCTTTGGAGATTGAACAGTACTGCACTGCACATAGCGTATGAACGAAAGAATTATTTATAAAGAGCATCAAAGAAATGACTAATTGTTATGTAGGAATTTATTTGATATAAAACGGTATAAGGTTAATTTAACTTTGATTTTTTGACTGAATAATTAAAATTCATAATTTGAAATCTTTAGCAATGAGTAGAGTTCGTGTCACATATAATAACAAACATACGTTGATTGAATTGGCATTCACTTGGTAGAACTCCATTATAACACGGTGAAAAAATAGCATAAATAAAAAAACAGATTCACAATTCGCTAATCACGTTATTAATGAGTCACATAATGTAAATTCGAACTCAGCTCCTAAATGTTTGCATCTTTTAGTTGACGGCTTTAGAACAGCTGGAGATCAATAGACACCAATTGTCACAAAGGATTCTTAACGATCAAACTAACATAATAATATCGCCACTTGTCAAGCCGTTGCACAAAGGGGTGGTCTAATTTGCTGCCTGAAGGACCACTTCCGTCCCACACACATAATCTTATTGTCATAGACACCTATTGTTTCATTTGGAATTTTGAAAGTTTAGTGTCATTGTTGTTAAATAACAAGCTATACCATTGGAAAAGGAGAGAGGAGATGTGGTGTACCTTTTCTGCACAGCTATATATAGATAAGCAAATGTTAGTTTAAGCATAGTTCTGACGATGGCGTGAGCCGAAATAGCTATCAACTATATTTGTTAAAAATAATTTTGTAGAACTAAAATACATTGCTATTTTTTCACCGTGTAACAAACATACGTTTTATTTATGACAACCTGATTCAATATTAAATACAAATTAACAACCAAATATGTAGCGAAACTTATATTCTTGTTATAAATGTACAAACATTTACACACAGCCTAAAAACTATCTTATTAATATATCAACTTTTTTTTAAGTACATAGTAAGCTCATAAAACATTGAAATTCTATGTATCTATATTTTTATGTGATAATTATACCATTTGATCAACGTTGATTTATCAAATCAATAATGTTTTCGTGATGGAAATAAAAATAGTTGCCGATCAAAAAAGTCAACATAATTTGTTCATAGAAAACAAATGTAAAGGAAAGATAAATTTAACGATTAGAAAACATAGCAGATATTTTCCAAATACAACCCTGTGTAAAAATAGCAGAAGGGTACAGAAGTGGCAAAAACTAGCGGTGAAAGGTTAAGCCAAGCTTAAAAGTCCAGCGTGTCTAGAAGACTTCCAACCAGATGTGGAGAAAACTTTTGACACTGATATATGACAGACACACGAACAGATTTTTTAAAGGACCAGAACTAAACGAAGTAGAGTAGTACATTATTAATTATTTGTGGACAATCAAGAGTCAATATCGATTCAAAAAAGGAATTTTGAAATAAGTTTCAACTCGGATTGTGTAGAATTTCGGCACCATAAGCTTTCATCATCATAACTATGTTTGGAAAAGAGTTCCCAATGACTGCTTATTTGGCGTGGGCAAGGACGGGTATCTTATTGTATGGCATGTATATTCCGCGGCAAGATCACAATCGCCAAACTATGAAAAAATGCGCGTGTGATATTGGATTTTTTCCTACACGCGTCATAATAATAATATAACAGACGTTTTCATTTATGCGAGTCAGGCAGGGCGTGACTCTCGCTTATAAGCCGTTTACACGGTATCAAAGAATATATTTGACATGGGTTGCTACAGCTTCTAAAACCGATTCATGTCTGTGAATTGAACGCATTGTGGGAAAAATACAATCAAATTTTCATCACACTAAACAGTTGTAGATAAATACATTTTTATGACAATAAGATTTTCGAGATTCAAAAGTGTGTATTAAATTTGCTGTGCGATTTTCCCGTTGATTAAAAGTAGACTGGAAAAGATTATTCATTTTTCATCTCAAATATAAAACCATCTCACCAGTTGTATTCCCAAATGACTGAATACTAAAATATAGTACTAACGAACGAGGTATCAGTATTAAAATATAAAATAGTATATTACACTACACCTGAAAGCTTTGAAAACGCTTTGCGGCGATATGACTCTAATGTGTTATAGAAAAAGAAACTGCACCGACTGTTCATACTGAATGCATCAAGTCATCTATTTAATATTCTGAGCGCCTCTTTAATACGTTGGTTTGGTTTACGAAAATTTTCTGATAGTTGTGGTATATCTTACTTATTTAAAGATATATTTTGTTTCTACAAAATACATTTTCAACGCTTTATCATATCTTGTTTTTGTACCTATCTATCCCACGATAGTTGAAACAAATTTTACAAAGCATGCTCATTGTTTCCTAACTGAATTAAATTCTTTGATAAGTATTTCCTACGGCAATTCTCGTTCAATAAAAGATTCGAAGATACTTAAAAATGCCACATGAAATGAGTAATGATTTCTTTGGAATTATTATCAAATGATACTAAAAGACATCGTGAACGCTGAGAATGTCTTAATCTTGAATTTATTATACCGATTTATGTATTTATTTGTGTATTTATTTATAGTCAGCAAAATTTTCAGTGAATAAAAATGTGGCCTATCGTTATAATATTCACGATCAATTTAAAGCAACTGAATATAATATTTGATAATTTATGATATCGACTGAAGGTGCTTCATGGAATTTCATTAAAAAATCTTGAAACTTCGTACGCATACGCGAGTTTAAACATATAGAAGCGTAGAAATTATAGTATTTTAATTCAATGCCACATAATTTTCTCAATTAAAAATATTCCTTGAAATGTGGTTACTTTTCTATTGTAGTTTTCGTATAAATATGGTAACCTCCATTTTAGTTTCTACGATTCGGCGTGTGGTTAATTTAATAACTCAAAACTACGCATTAAAAGATGTCAGACGAACAATAAAAGTTCAAAGAAAAGGCTCACAGAGAAAGCTGTGTCGGGTGGGTTGCTACGTGTGGTATGTATATGTATAATTTATGATATCGACTGAAGGTGCTTCATAGAATTTCATTAAAAAAATCTTGAAACTTCGTACGCATACGCGAGTTTAAACATATAGAAGCGTAGAAATTATAGTATTTTAATTCAATGCCACATAATTTCCTCAATTAAAAATATTCCCTGAAATGTGGTTACTTTTCTATTGTAGTTTTCGTATAAATATGGTGACCTCCATTTCAGTTTCTACGATTCGGCGTGTGGTTAATTTAATAACTCAAAACTACGCATTAAAAGCTGTCACACGAACAATAAAAGTTCAAAGAAAAAGCTCACAGAGAAAGCTCTGTCGGGTTGCTACGTGTGGTGGTCCGAGCTACCAACCGCTACTGAGCTTTCCGGGAGTCCGAACAATAGATGGCAGGCTACTTGTGGCTTGCGCGGAAAAAGGTTGACTTTTCAAAGCCTTTTTAACGTTCAGTTGTGAATGGGATTGTCTCGTTTGTGTAGAATGATTTGAATAGAACGAATTATTCCACCGTAAATGTTTGTGTTGTGATAACATATCATGAGCATTATTACTTTTTATTTTACAAGATGTAAAACTTATTTCACAGAAGAATAAGTAAACCACAAAAGAACGAGAATAACGCCTTCAGAATTCCACATAACATATGATACTGCATGTTTCAAAACATTTCCATATGTATTATTTTTTGATTCTCAGATAGTTAAGATTAATAATTTTACATATTTAGCTTCTGTGGTACAGTACAGTTATAAGATTTTGTGTCTAGCAACACGACCGAGCTTGACTCCTGATAAGATCAATATCTAATTCAGACGTTTTCAAATTTTTTTTTTTTATATCTTGGGCAGGGTTTTTCTTTACTACTCGTCTTTATCATGATGACTTTAAATAATCTCGAAAAGTTTTCATTTCATGAGATTGAAACACTTCAAAATATTAGGCGCCATATCAATAATTATAAGCTGGTATGTCATTATCTTTATAGAATAATAAAATGACTAGTAAAATCTACATCTAAAACTGCTGCTCATAGAAAAAGCAAAGTATAAAATATTTTTAATTTAAGAAATGGTGAGTCTATTAATTTCATTATTTAATTATTTTTTGATTAATGTTTCCGCATAGATTTCGTGTGATAAAAATTATTCATAAAAGCTTTATGGAAGTCAGCGCAATTGCTGAAAATATCACTACAAAGAATGTCGGTATATATGCATATATTAAGATTACTTGGGTTCTTTTTGCTGGTAAATTATTTCTGAAAACCCTCGCATAAAAATAAATCTCCAACATCTAATAAAAATTACATCTTATTGGCTTGACGAGCATTAATATTTTTTATAAATAAATGAGTCAATTTCTATACTATTTCATAAATTGCTATATAATACTTTCGACTCCGATTTGGATATTTTTGTGTCAAGTGTTTTTCATATTACGGAGCCTTAGGCGTCTTAAAACGACACAGAGACTATTTTAAATAGCTGTCGTAACATTCTAGATTAAAAGGATCCGCTCGTGACGTAACAAACTCATAGGTTTATAGAAGGGCGCTCTACAAAACCCGAAAGCCGTGTCGTTTAAAGTGATGCAGGGATTGCGATACCCACAAAACGGGGTGATAGAGACTTAGGCTAAGGGTGCGTAAGCTCTGGACGCATTATCTAAGTAGATGTGTTATAGCGAGAGCCGCTATTATTTTAGATATCCAATAAAAACAAAACGTAATTTTTTATTAGTCTAAAAAAGTTGTAAAACCAAAACAAGCAGTAGTTTTTTTTTCAATTCTTCCCCATTCAAAGTATTCAACTTACACAATAAAATTTTAGGCTTGAATAATGCGGAAAATATCTGTACTAAGTCCAGAAATCAAAATAGTCAAGAAACCGAGTGCCTGCCTGACATAGTTTTTGACAAGAAATTCTACCCAAGAAATTTAACAGTACTTTAATTTAAAAATAATAATGTATTTGTTGAAGTTTTTTTCCATCGCAAACATTAATAATATTGATGAGTAAAATAATATGCTAGACATTCCAAACAGCAACATTAGTAAGTTGAAAAACATAAATATTGTTTCATACAATATCAATAAGCTATACAAAAGTGGAATACACATAATTACATTTATATGATTCTCTATACATCGACCGCACAAGTAAAAGTATGTTGACAATATATTAAAAGTACATAAAATACATTCAGTTATAACAAAATAGATTCTCAATTTGTAAATCATCTATAAACGAACGCACAATATTACGTCAGTTTTGCATCGAGTATGCCCACATTAATTTTTTTTTTTTTAAATATTCGTTCGTTTCATGGTATAAATGGCGACAGTAATTGGTAAGTATATTAACACATTAGCGACGGGGGGAATGTGTTAACGAAGCATTTTCTCGGAAACATTTTGAATAAAAGGAATTCGTGATCGATATACAATATTATTTAAATGAAATCAAAAGAAATTTTATACACATAAACTGTAGTCTTTATTTCAGGTCTTAACCTTGTGCCAGAACTTTTTCATAGCGCAGTTTTTTTTTGGATTGATGATTTATTTAGTCGACTTTTGAGTGAGTTCAAACAGTATTCTCATACGATCATAATTTTTATCCTATTATTATATAATTTATGATATCAACTGATGGTGGCTTGGTGGAATTTCAATATCAAATTTGGATTGTTGAAATATTGTAATTGTTTGATTCCTTTCGGCATATCCAGGCATTCTATCACACGGATGCAACAGAACTGACGAAATTCAAATTTGGTATTGAAATTCCATCAACAGCCACCTTCAGTCGATATCATAAATCAAATAGAATGCCTGAAGATTCAAATTTGTAATTTTAATTAATTATTTAATCGGAATCGTAGAAAGTTTCAACAATTCCTATTACATAAAAAGATAAGCACGATGTTTTCATGTGTGGAAATATTCAAAATTGAAAATATCATGTAACCAACGTTCAAGAAATATTTACGAATATTTGCTTAAAATGCTTTGTTAAGTGTTACGCGCATTTAAAATCTATTGATGTAAACACGTTTTATTCGCACACAAAAACATTTCATATAAGTACAAAGATGGAGGCAAGACACACACGCCGAGAACGGGCGATTAACAACCGGGCTTAACCGGAATCCCGCCGACTTTTCGCCCGGAACATACAATGTAATGCTTCCTATTTAGAAAAATCCAGTGCGACCACAAAGCGGAGGTGACACACAACACTCTATTTAAATTTCCAGGGGAATATAGATTAACAGGAGGCAAAAACTTGCGTGGCAGATATAGAAACACGATGAAGGCAATTTTCATCGGAAATATAATAGTAAAAATATTTTTGTTAAAAAGTATATTTTCAACTATTACATACAAAACAAATGAAAAATTTTATGATTTTTGCAAATAATACAAACGTTAATTGCGAACACATTTTTTTACAGTTGATGGAAAAATTACAAATAACAAAGCCTTGACAAAGGTTTGATATAAAATAATCATATTAAATGAGACAATTCAAACAAATGAAGTAGACGGTATTACAGTTATAATTACTTTGAATAGTTTATTGTTGATTGCACACCTATCGTAACCTCTATTTAACATTTTAACCTCGAATGTTTCACACGGTGAAAAAAATAGCAATGTATCTTAGTTCTACAAAATTATCTATTTATGATATAGTTGATGGCTATTTCGGCTCACGCCATCGTCAGAACTATAGCTATACTTCTGTAACTCTATAACTATAACGATGGCGTGAGCCGAAACAGTTATCAACTATATCATAACAAAATAATTTTATAGAATTAAAATATATTGCTATTTTTTGTCACCTTGTTATAATGAAGTTCTACCAAGTGAATGTCAATTCAATCAATAAATTAAATGTTTCAACAAACCTTTATATTCCCTATGCTAGAAGAATTAATGTATATTATGGAAAGTATATTTCAAAAAATAAACCATTCTTTGAGCGATTTTCTCAATTTTCCCGCCGGGAAAACATGTCGACGCCACTGCCTAAAAGGAAAGCTTCTCGTCCTATATGACAGCGGTGCTTAACCAGTACTTTTATCAGACTGCTCTGAGCATATTTGAGGATTTTCGCATGCCTACTTTTCACACATATTCTCAATTCTTCCACCAGTGAAAACATGCCAAGGCATTATTATACAGCTATATTGTTTCAGTTATACTAAAAAAGGTCATTTGGAATATGAGTAAAAATACTTTCTAGTGAAAAATCTCATTTTTATATGAGCCCGTGAACACAAGAACAATAAAATTTAATCATAAAATTTTCAGAATTATTTTCTAAAGCTTTAAACTAAAATACGATATTAAATGTCGAAATAAAAGACGGTTATTTCTTGGAATTAATCAATTTTTGTAATATAGATCGCTGTTAGCGTCCAAATAGGGAAGTCATAATCTAAATTAAGTAATAAGTTGAAATTTCAGAATGACCGAATCCCAATATTGATATATAAATAAATCTAAATGAATTAGTTGATGTAAAAATCATGTTTGTGTGCAATATATATAATTTATAACATATTCTGTTCTGCAAACGAGAATGAGGTCAATTGCCTTTTCGTGGCCGTAACCTATCAGTTGTTTACTTACAGAGTGAAAGTTTTTTTTTATACAGTTAACAAACTACAAACAAATAATGTGAAACATATAACAAATCTAGTAACACATCACTTATAATTAAATGGTGTATTTGTTTGCAACTTTTAAAAACTGCCGAATGTATAAAAAATGTTAAAATCAATTCCCTTTCTCCTCATTTCGCCATTTGAAATATTCCATCTATAGAATTAGAGTTTTTAAAAAAGTACATATATATATCAACACGTTAAAGGACTGATATATCACAACACGAAATATTGTATATTCACATAGGAATCATAAATCCCATCTTAATTATACAAACGAATTTCTGAACCACTACGGAAAAAAGACCCTGCGTAACCCGGATTGAAGAAGTGACCGGCTGTGAAAATGCCGTAGGTCCTCATTGTATCATTTACATCATTATGGTGCGGGACGTAAAACGGTTTGCGGGACATGTGCTTAGTGCTTAGTACAGTTGCGGACGGGTTAAGCCTCTCAGAATAACAACGCTAACATACTGACTAGCTCGCAAACATAAACGTAAACCAGAGGATCTTGTCATAAAATTCCTTTTATGTTTCGATAACTCAGTAATATTCTAATGAACGCGGCGTTCTGACCCAAACAAAAACAAATTGTCAGGAATGTATGTATTATATATAAACGTTTCTGTCCAAGTTATTGTATATAATAAATTAACTTTTTATCTATGAACAACTTCAAGAAATGTAAATTATATATACAGTACAATCTCAATACAACGGACTCACACAAGTGAGAAGGCATACGTTCTATAAAAAAAATTCGTCTTTGGGTAATATATTTGCACACTAGTTGTGGACTATCGTCGTGTATCAAGTCGACGCGCTAGCTTTCGGTATCTCAGCTATGAGAACTGAATCAAGTTTTGTTTGCATTTGTGTCGTCCGCTATGATTTCTGAAATTTCGAAAATTGGTGTAATCGATCTCGTTACTTATAATCGACAAAATTTTTGTGATCATCAAAATGCTTTTCTCTTTTATATTTTCAAGATTATATATTATAACATATTCCTTTTTATTCATAGTTAATATTTTTTTTCGCATTTTGATAGTAGTATGACGACAATGCGTTTAATCGTAGTTTACAATTTAAAAATATTTAATGAAATAATACTATTATAATATAGTAAACTTCCGAGCAGCAATGAGAATTTTTTTTTCAAACTTTGAAGGTCCATTTGACATGTATTAATGTACTTATAGAAAACGTCTCTAGATAACATGATATAAAGACCATAAAGTATTTTTAAAAATACTTGAATTATATCCGAGATTTACTTAATTATTTAGGATTCATCAATCAGACAGCTATTTTCTAGAGATATTAAACTAATCGAAGCTTAGTGTATTCCTTAAGTCAAGATAAAAATCGAGAATCATTATTATATTATTTTTCCCGCGGGCACTAAAATGTTATTCAAAGAAATGACCAAAGCAAACATTCAATAAGCGATTACTTTGCGTTAGGAAAATAGTTATACGGTTTATGTGACAAAATTCCTAGATTGGAAAAATGGGTATGCGAATGCCGATAATCGTTACAAATCTGCCTAACTGAAATAAACTGATGATTATTAATTTAATGAATTGATCCTATACTTAGGGAAGCAGATTATCCAATTAAAGGGTCGGTGCCGTATAACTCAGCCTATCTTTGGTAGATTTATAACATGCTATACAAATTAATGATATCGAATCGTTTTACTCGAGATCCCTAATCTTGGATCAGGTCATAATCGTAAATAGGAGCATTAACTAATACATTTGCCCCAATGACTTATGGGTGATTTTGACCGATGTGAATATATTTTCCGTTATCTGTAACCTTATGAATTATTTTTTATCTATTGTCATCTATTTCAGTTAAATTCTCTTGAAAATAACGAATGATTCGGTTTAGAGAAATAAATATATTTAATACGCATAATTAAGTGTTTTGTAACCAAATAATTATTGATAATGAAATATAAAAGGAAATTATTGACTATAAATTACATAGTTTATATATCACTTTTTTTCTTTCAGAGATTGCGACAAATAACGATGCTACAAATTTTAATGTTTCCGCGTAAAAAACCTTCATTCAATTATTTCGATTTGAATTCGAATTAGAATTTTAAAGAGAATTCTGCTATGCATTTATTCGTTTCCGAGAACGGTACAAAAAGAATAACGTTAAAGCAATCCAAAAACATTACGTCGTAATTAAACAAAGATATTTTTATTACAGTCGTATTCGTTTAAATAAAAGCAAAAAAGAAATTCTTCTGGGTAAACAATTGAACAACACGATAATGGATTAAGACGTTCACCATAAATTCGTGGACAGGGTGGTGTATATATTGCACTGTTCGCAATTATCTGTGAAAGGGGGGGGAAGGGGGGGGAAGGAGGTTAACAATTTATGGTGGCGAAGTGTGAAGGTTACATCTACTATTGTTGTCCCACTTTCAATTCCGTCCCGTCCCAGTTCGGGTTGATGCTTTCATTAAAAGTTATATTCGAGTGATTTCCTCGCAGCTTCAGCGTGACAATTAGTTTCGGCAAAGAATTTTGATACAAGGCTGTGATGTTCAAGCCGCGCTCAACTAATTGATACTTTCGTAAAGTCAAGTTTGCGACAGAAAAGGACAATTTCATAACACGTTTTCTTGATATATATTATATTTGTTTTAATATAATTTGGGTGACTGTTGTCAATTCAGCGCGAAATGCGTGATTGATGTGCAAATAAAAGTTTATATCTGTAGGCGCACAAAAGACAGAAACAAGAACATCTGAAGCATAAAAAAATGCCCTAAATTATCACTACAGAAAAATTTATTATATAAATTTATGTTTTACACATCGTGTCCTTGGCTTATACTTATTTATATTATAGTTAATAATTTTGACATTTAGATAGAAGAACTCTATTTTAATGAGGAAAAATGTAAAATTATTTAATATTTGAATTGTTACAACTATGTACGATTCCATATGTGTTGTCACTAACGACCCGGGTTTTGCCTTTCGGCGTTTTCAGGCATTCTATCACACGTATGTAACAGAACTGACCTAGTCAGTACAAAGTTGTAACAATTCAAATTTGATATTGAAATTCCATCAAGCACCTTCAGACGATATCATAAATTATGTCAAATTATTTGGTTCTAAAACAATTATCAGATTGAGATAAAACAGAAATACAAATCAATTAAACATTTGTTAGAGGCCAATTCGGGGTTGTTAGTGACATAACTTGTGAGTTTTAGAATTCCTTTCAATAAATCATAACCGAGTATAATCTTTTTAGAGTTGCTTATTGTGGCCAATTACTATTTATAAGTCACGGTGAATTACGATAAATTTCATCTAACAATGCTTCAAAGATGTGAAACACGTGCCACATCTAGTAATAGAAGCAGTGGAATAAATATTCACTTTTAATTTCACATGTTTGTGGTATATATTATATAATATATAGTAACATGATGAAAAAATAGCAACGTGTTTTAGTTCTGAAAAATTTATAAGATATATATTGTAGTTGATAGCTATTTCGGCTTACATCTTCATTAGATAATAGCTAGTTTTTCGCCGTTTTATAATTAGTTCTACCAAGTAAATGCAAACTCAATTAATAAAGTTGTAAAAGAATTGATAATTTATTTTCAGTAAGAAGTTTTCATATATCTCCACAATAAAGAGTTGTATCTTACTATATAAAACGCTTCCAAATATTTTTTTATATTACACTAAAAGTAAACGTGAAGCCAGCTAGGTTATCAAAGAATTTTATTTAACAAAAAAATAAAAATTTATTGTTAGCGATTTTCTCGCCAAACATCGACGCGTTAATCTAAAAAATAAACGTTTTGAATATTAACCAATTTATCATTATTAAAAAAACATAAAACAAATTAAATAAATGTTATATCTCAACCCCCTGATACACATATATATTCGTTACATATCAATATATCTTTTTAATAGTTTACATGATTTAATTTTACATTTGTTATAATATTAACTAAACTATAATTAAATTATATAGTTCTGCTTTATTCAACTAATGCTAATACCGATATGATTCTGGGTATTTATTATAATCTCTTTGTCAAGATCAATGCTGCCCTATATATACTAGCTTAATTAATATATTTTTAACGTAACGGTAAGTGCTGGCATTAGGGCTCGATTTTATGACAGGCTTAAGCGTCATTCCAACGGAGTAAACGTTTCGCTTAAATTACAATACAAAGGCGTGCTTGAATAAAAAGAATGAGCTTGACCTTTAGCTATAAGTGTCGGCCATATTTTCTGCGCCGGATAATAATTGGCAAAAGGCTCGCTCGAATTTACGATCCTACGACTTTCCGATGCAGCAATAACGACTTAATTTTTTTTGGCCCAGCCCCCCATCACGCCCTTGACGGGGCACGGCAATGGAGTCATTTGCATAAGTGAACTTCTGCTCTGGCCAATATTAACTCTCCGGCGGTCGTTATTCATACATGCCCCGACCGCCCCTTGAGCCCGCCTTACCAGTGGCAGGTGTTGCTTTAGTAACAAAAGGGTACATGCAGGATTTTTTTTGGATCATAACCGATGACAGGATACCATCGTACTTAAATTACTAGATACAGAATAATAATCTTAATTAAACCATTTTAGAACGCAGCGGGGCAACCAAATATCATTAAATGTATGTACGTGCTCTATCGGGACTATGATTGGAATAACTTTAAATAAACAGTATAAAATACGAAATTCATTGAAAATAATGAATAAGGTTATACAAATGTGGTGGCAGGAATTGAGTTACATGATTATTAAAAATTTGTCGAAACGATATGTTTGCACGACAATGAAGTGGTTAACAATGGTTACTCTTAAATAACATGCATATTATGGTAAAAATAATTATTTCTGTATCGAGGATTTGCTGTACTCGCAAAGAGAACATTTATTGTGTATATGAAGGAACTGATTGTATATAAAAAAAAATGAGTAAAATGGAGAGTATGTATTTAAACGTTTACAATCAGGTAGCAGTAGGGCCGCCACTGTTTGAGCACAAGCTAGACTAGTCAGTAGGGGAAATCTTTTCAAAGAATATAATGAAAATACTGAAGTTATTATTAGGTTACCAGAACTCGTTTGTATTTTTATTGGCGGTAACACTGAACGCGGGAACAAGAGGAAGGGCAAAAACCTGGCAAATTAAATACGTGTGCCTCGTTTATGTAGGCTATATAAAATATGGTAAAATATTCTTATTGCAAATTTCGCCGACGACGGAGAGAAATTTATCTATTTATTTTGTGTGCCATTATGAAAAAAAGCAATGCGTTATACCGCCTCACCTTGGGGCCTGGCCCTTACGCCTTGCAACTGACGAATTTGCGAAAAAACTTTTTCAATAAAAGGCGCGGGATGCTCATATAGTCCTTACAGCATTAACTCGTCATATTGAAATAAGAAAAATTATGCCACGTCTGTCATACACGATACATATACTGATCTTTGAAATCCAAAGCATACAATATTGCAACCATTATTTTTCACCTGAAATATATTTCTGGCGGAAACAATTATGAATACTGAATCGTAGATAATACAATATCATTTAAGTTACCGATTGAAAGCACTTGCTGTAATATCTATATCAAATTGTGTACAGTTCCATGAGTTTTTTGTTAACGGTTTAGTTTTCACTTTTGAGAATTTTCATGCATTTTAAAGTGGTTGAACACGAACCGTCAATTAATAACATAAAGAAGTGCAAAAGGCGCAAATTTTAATGTTCGTGTATTTAATACAACTTAGCAATTTAATTTAATATCCGATACTAAAGATGGTCGTAAATTCGGCGTTACCCTAGACTTTCAAATGAAAGAAAGATAATCAAAAATCAAAAACATTTTCTTTCGCAAAAAAAATTGTTGATTAGTTTGGTATTTCATCAAATTGTTGATATTATAGTATGTAAGCTGAAATCATATTTTTATCCAATGTGGTAAATCATGGAAGTCTTAAATTCAATACCGGGAAAAATTAACCATTACTCAGCAACTTCATTCAAATTACTTAATAAATTATGTCTTAGACGTCGGTTTAATCTGGGACGACAGGTTCTACAAATGAACCCAAATTATAATTAGATAACGTATTTTATTTCGATTAATGGCATTATAAATACTCTTTAATCTTAGCGTTCGCATGCTAATAAGAAAGAGACGCGTTAGAAGCTAAAAACTTACAATCTCATTTTTCCGTCATATGCAAAACTAAAATTTATAACTTTCCCAGTGGCGTGTGCCAAGGTGTAAAACCAGGCTTAAGATATCCACCTCCTTTCTAGGATAGTGTGGCATAAATTACAGTTAAGAGTACATACGGGCAGCTATTAGACGGCAAACATTTTATCGCGGTTCATAAAGGAATTAACTCAAACGATATTAGTATTCCACACACATAGCTGATTCTTCTGTTAACAAAAATAGACAAGGACAATTTTAATATATTTACTTCAGAAGGTTTTTCAATACGTATTATTGATTGAATTGGAATTTACTTGGTAGAACTCCATTATACCACGGTGAAAAAATTGCAATGTATTTAAGATATAGTTAGATGATAGCTATTTCGGCTCACGCCATCGTATTCACCGCATGGAATCGCATAATATAAATTCAAACTCAGCGCCTACGTGTTTACATCTTTGTAGTAAAGGTCGCAAGAGGACGGCTTTAGAACAGCTGGAAATCAATAGATATCAACTATCACAAAAAATTCTTAACGAACAAACTGATATATGTCGGTCGCCAGTGCTCAATCCATTACAGGGGGCTGTTTCGTTTCCGTAATAAACCATTTCCGTTCAATATGTAAGCTTATTGATATAGCCGCCATTTTAGTTTCATTTACAATTTTTGAAGTTTTTTAGTTATATTGCTAGCAAGAAATAACCTAGGTCGTTAAAACAGGTGAGAGGATGTATTGTATTATGTGCCTTTTTTACACAGCTATATATATTATAGATAAACAAATGACCGTTTGAGCATAGTCCTGACGATGGCGTGAGTCGAAATAACTATCAAATATATCTTTAAAAAAATGTAAAATTAAAATACATTGCTATTTTTTCACCGTGTTTTTCAATACGCTTGACTAATAACAATGCAGTAATATCGAAATTATATGTATTGTTAAGGTAATTAACATTATACCTTAATTACAATCAAATTTAATCCATATGAACACATTAACCATATAATAGAGTAAAAAAACCATCTCACATTTATAAGCATGACAATATTTAGGTACATTATAGATAGAATAGAAAGTTTAGAAAAACGAAAGTATTTTGCAAATATTTTCCTTTGCCACAATTTTCTCAACGATCCCATGCTGGCAGTCTTTAGAAGTCGATCGGCACTTCGTTTGGCAGGGTTGGTGTAATTATAAAACCATATAAAATGTTCGGATGTTGATAAGTTCCTGCACGCACCACCATTAATGATTCTCAAAGGGAAGGTTTTACGGAAAAGTGAAGACTATGAAATGAAAATACATCGTCATTATTATATTATATATAAACATCATTTTGATTTTTCTATACCGTGAAAGTTACGTTTGCTTGCAAATATAGAAATAGACAGTTGAGCTGGAATATATGAATAAAAGCTTTTAATGGTAAGTCATATTTATTGTTAGTAATGTTCTTAAATTAACAGAACACACCTCTGGAATGTAAATATTTCGAGGTACAATGAAGACGATAAGATTAATGTTACGTATAAATTAATTTTAATGTATATTAAATTTTTGTCGAACACAATATATTTTAAAATTATGTTAGGGAACTAAGGAATATACAAACTAAGTACTAATTTTGATAACAAAGTGAGGTAAATAAATGATACTATAATTAATAAAAATACCATTGGGATGATTGTTTCAAATGAAGGCCTTTTGTCCACGTGTCATGGAAACCGTATTAAATTTTCAAAAAATAAAGATACCGAAGCACTTTCATATATTAACCACAATGACAAACTATTGAAACTTTTAGATACTGGAAACGTGCATATGGAATATGCATACAAAAAAACTTCATAAAAGCAACAGGCTTTCCATTAACTATGACATAACACTTTGATTTATGCATTTTTTTAGGTATAAAAATAAAATTAAGAACTATATATAACAATTTTTTATAAATGATGTCTTGCTATAGTAATGATAATGAATTTTAAATTATAAATAATGTTAAAGAAACTAAACCAAAAACACTGGCCATGTAATAAACATGCACTTGATGAGCATGAATTAGTGGCTGGAGCGCCTTTTGAGTTATATAAAATTATTATAATGTGATTAACTTTAACCAAAAAATATTCGTTCAGCATCACATGGCTTACAAAACTACAGCAAGGAAAACTATTTAAAAAAAAAACCTTTCCAATAAGAGCTGTCAAATAAAACAGGAGTCGGAAAAATCAATCGTTATTTAAGAGGGGTGAAAACTTGAATGTGAGGTAGAAATATAACATTACTCTTTACTACTTTGACGTTCCCTGAATGAAAATGTTTTGTAAGCACTAGACTATTTCCACGGCTAGTCGTATTCATTACGCGGCACAACCTCTGTTTAATCAGTCTTGCAGTTGAAAGTCAAAGGAAAATATGTAAACATTAATATAGAAAATGGCGACAGGATTCAGCAGTGAAGAATAATCAGAATAAAAACTAGCGTAGAGAATGTTACCATAGCTAAAAAGTAGATCATAGCTATCATAAATTATTAATAAACATACATTACGATTAATAAAAGTTCATTCTAGAATGATTTTGTTTAATTGGTGAAATTTAATATTTTAGCTAATAAATAAAAATATGATATTTCACTTAAAATTAAATTACTCATTGTATTTAACGACACTGAAAATACACATTAACTAAGTAGTGAACTTAATTACTTAGCTCTCAATGATGATTGTAGTGATAAACTTTTAAAAATCGACATAAATTACGCAATAAAACGATTCAACACTTCTTCGTTCCATTTTTTCGGAGACAAAAATCATTGTGTTTGAGTAGTGAAGTTTTAGGTGAGTTTGTATTTCGGTTATGATTTCGTTTGTATATTATATTTAGACTATTTCCATCAATAGTATCGAGCGAAGGAGCGACCGTTGACAGATTACATTAGACTTCCAGCTGATTTTAATTACAAGAAATTTGGCAAAACATAAAATTGTTTGTGTATAATGCCCGATCCATAATCAATAGAAAAAGAGTGTGAGTGAACCATCACAAGTGTCAGTGCAACTAGAAGAATGAACTGAACTGGTTCTTGGTTCTGAACAGGGATTGAACTGGTAATAACATAATCGTCAATATTCAATAGAAGACTTTTTTTAATTAAATCAAAAACAGGCAAACGTTTTGAAAATTAACTACCCAAAATATACGTGGGGTATTAAAGTAAATCAATATATATTAATAAAAGTTCAACAGAAAGCCAAGGATAAGCCGTGTGTACGCTCTATGATAACATTTTATATATCGTATTCAATCTATTCATGGATAAAACTATGTACAGAATCCTGAATATTTTGACCAAATGCAAATCGTGTTCCCAAAAGAGGGTGGGGACAGAGCTTTCGTTAACTTCGACCCGCGAGCCATACTCAAAACGTTGAGAGCTTTTTCCAAAGAAAATGAAAGCTTTCAAACCGTGATTCGTGATAATAATAATATGATGATGAATCTCGGAACGACAATGAAATCTCAAGATTGAAATTTCTTTATAGCGGCTTGTAGAGTCTCTTCACATTTTGAATAAGCTTTTTTAAACATAATTTGTGTTTTACTGGTTAGCTTTCTTTTGAAATATTACTTTGGACTTTTGCTTTATTTGACGTGGTAGATTAAATTCAGAGATAAAAATCTTTTTTATTTTATTACTGAAATTCAAAATGACGAGTTGTTGGGGCTTTAAGATATGAGTTAATTTTGTAATAAAAAATATATGATATATTTCGTTATCGTTTAATTGAACGATAGTTCGTAATTGCTTCGATGTTGTTCCTTTATAATTAACATACTATTCCACTTCTCTGACGATTTGGAATGTGTGTAATACAATATTTAAATCGGTCAAATTTTATTATTTGTAGTAAAATATATTTTGAATAACCTGATATTTTTGCTATTTGGTATTGTTTATGTATATACAGTCAAATTCATTGATGCGTTCGTTTATATACCAAGGAATTACGCGTAATAAGTTCTTTCATTGCTATCAGTAGTGCACAAATTTCAATATTTAATTAGGACCTGTCGTCTTTTGATGTAATGCGATGATATTTTATGTGACGAAAGTTAAAAGCAGCACTTATATATATTTTGAGAACTTTCGTTTTTGACTATCTGACCCGGGTTTCGTCACCTCTAAATAAAAAAAATATGTGAGTCAATTTCCACAAATATTTTTATTCGTTTTACTATGCCTATGAAACATTTAGGTTCCTTTAAAATGATTTGTGTTACGTGAGGAATTTTTGCAACATAATTTGCTGAATAATTTCCATATATATTTCATTAGAAGTTATTTATATTTTATTATACATGCTATTTAAAAAACCTCCAATTTAGCAGTTCTCAAATAGCATCGATAATATTCGATGTACTCACTAAGAAAGGATATAACAGTAAGGCAACAATATAAAATACTACATTTAAGTATGTCAAAAATTGTTGATTTTACCAAATCAAACAAACATGTTCATTAAAATAAGAAGATATTAGAGGTCTGATATTAATAAGCAATAAAGAAATTTAGATTAAAATAATTTACGTTAAACTCATAACGATAAATGTCCATGGAATAAACAACTCATTTGGAGTCAAATTCGCACGGTAATGGGAATAAATCTTGCTTTTTTATTTTCCACTTCTTCATTTGCATTTTTGGTACGTTTCGAATTAACAAAAAAAAAACGAAATTCTCTCACTTACATTTATCATAAACGCGTTTTTATCTTAATAAAATTTTAACAGTCAGCATAATATAATGCGTTCCGGTTTAAACAGTAGGTCAAACTAAATAATATAATTGCTTTACGCGTAACGTGTTGCATAAATTAATTAACCCTGTATGGAGAAACCAATAACAATTTTAACTACGGGTTAGAAGTTAATTAATTCTTTATAACCCGTAATTTTACAGATTTCTTAGATGGAAAATTACACATTCTAATTTGAGTATGGCAATTAAGTTACGAATGAAATAAATATCAAAATCGACCAAATTTAATTGAAAAGAGAACTTGAAAAAAACTAAGTCCTAGTACGTAATAAGTCTATTTAACGCCGAAAATTTTATATTTTACAATATCAACTGACGATGTGCTTGATGGAATTTAAATATTAATTTTTAATTTTTGTACTTTTCAATCACTAGCTACTAACATTATTTCAGAAATATATTTAGCTTGTAGCTGTAGGGCCTATATTTGATCTGTGTAATTCTGCTTGAAAATAACCAATGTAAACAGTTTACTGTGTCAGTTCTATTACATCCGTTTGATAGAAATTTGAAGAATGATATTTTAATTTGACACTTAGCATACAAATGATAAGGCTACAAAATAAAAGTAGACGTATAGAATATATTTGAATTCTTTTGTATAATTATTTTGTTTTAGAATTTATTGACCTACTAACACTGAACATAGCATAATTATTTAAGAGTTTCGATTTCCTTTTAAATATGAATTAATTTAGGATTCGGAGTATTACATTCAAGTCGATGTCGACATATTTTTTACCTCGTGCACAAAATTTTTCATAGTACTACATAGTTCACAAATACATACAAGCATGACATCTACGTGACTACGTGTGCAAACATATTTATAAACCTATACAATGTAGTTATTGTTTTACGAGCCGGTTATGCTACCTGAAAAGCTCTTTCCGCGTTCGTTCGTAAAAAATAAAAAAAAATACTAAAATACGAGAAAAATAACAATCCCCCGTTCTTGCAATATAAAGGTTTCGAAAATAACAATAAAAATGGAGCAATTGCCTATAGCGTTTTGAATATTGAATGTTTTTACAGGAAATACACTATTTTACGATAAGTTCCGATGGAAAAAAAACGTAATAAAATATTTTCCTATATGATACGGTATATTTAAAAGTATTTCGTTGTTATAATAATGTACAATTCGCGGCAAAAAATTAAAAGCATTAATATCAAATCACAGTAACTCGTAATATTACTTAAATGATGTATTTTTCCAAAATTTCATGAATATTTTTTATACAGTTTTTGTTTAATTTTATAATTTGAATCCAAGTGCGGAATTTTTTTAACTTATCCGTTAACCGATTTATGTATTCAAGGATAAGAAGTGATTTTATCATGCCCAACCACCTTAATCCTCTAGTATCGGGTTTTTTAGAATTACTAAGAAAGATAGAGATCCTTACATAAATAATCATAACTTATATTTACGTTTTCTATACGTGTAAAGATACCAACTTTATTTACAATACAGTTAAAAATTATCGAACACCTTTTCAGTGACGATATCATACTTCGCAATTTACAATTTAAGAACAACAAAATTTATATCATGAAGTAGCGATTATCGCCAAGAGTATGAAAAGATTATGTATCAAATTATGGCAATTAGAAGTTTAAACATTTATATATTTAAATGTATTCAAAGGCAAATAAATATGTGAAAATGTACGATGTGATTGTTAATTGCATAATTTACTGCCGAATAAAAATCCTTGAAACGACTAATCTCTTGTTACACACGAAAAATATTTCAACGAGAATGAAAATAAACCAAACGACAGAGAAGAGCTATCGCAGCAAAAAGCGACATAAATTTATTGTAAATTGAAATTCTCAAATTTTGGAACTTGGAAAATTTTATCGTCAAGGGATTGGGTTGAGATAATATTTTCTCATAACAGTTATCATAAATTAGAGAAAGTTTGAGTTGAAGTGACGAATTGAAAAATCAACCAATCGCGCGGTATTCCTTCCAATCACCGCCTCAGCCAAGCTGAGGACAGTAAAAAAGAGATGACGAATTTGGTCAGATATCTCCAACGTTCGAATTGACAGATTCAATAATTATTTTATAATTATATGTTTGCAATAATTATACATACACATATCATAAGCATACAACAGGAATCATAGAGGAAAAAATTATACATTAATAATTTTTGCTTGAAGCCATAACATAAAAATTTTGTGAACTATAGTTATACTATTTTATTTTACTAATTCAGTTTTATATTTCAAAGTACAAAACTTGTATGTCAATAAAATAAGCGAAACCAGTAAAATAAGAAAATAATTTTATTGCAATATTGATAAAAATGTATTTTTAAAGCATGACTAACATCTAGCGTAGTGAAAATTTTCAAGCCAATAAAATCGCTTATTATAAACAAAATGAGAGTAATAAAAGTTTTTAAATCTATAATTCATGCTGTAAGCATGAAATTAATCAAAAAAGCCCTTTGTTACAAAATAAAGTCACATCGAAGAATTTTGAATAATTAAATGAGGATATTCGACAATAATGAGTGATAGCAAAGAAAACTTTGATTCCATCTCAATATACAGTTATATGTGTCATTTTTTAGTAACTTTCATTCAAATATGAACATATTTCATTCATACGAAATAACAAGTTGAACCCTTTTATACTTCGACAAAATTAGATCACCGAATTTCCTTCCAAAAAATAAAAAAATAAGCCTCCAATCTGTCATCTTTGTTGGCGAATAATTCGATTGTGTTCATTTGTATGTAGCAATCATTTATTGATAAGATTCTTGTTAATAAAAGAATTCGCGACGACTGGTTCAGTCCAAGAAACAGCATCATCAAAGTACAAGACGGGACTTGAAAATCCCTTTGAAGTCTCGACTCGGGGTTATACTAACTGAGAATCAGTAGCGCACACGTCAGATACAAAAAGCTCCCCGGTTTAGCTTTATCAGACTACTAGTGCCGGCAGTGCCATCGAATATTACTGAACGCAACAATAATTAGCATCGTTCAAAATTTTACATAGTCGAGCTTCATTTTACACGGGTTTTCAAAGAATGAAACGCAAAAAAAAATTATGCATTGAAAATCACACACATGTATTTTTTTTTTTAAAACTAAATATTTAAAGATCAAAAGCTGCACGGTGAGAAAGTAACAATTTATTTTAATTATACAACATGTATAAGGTGTATAGTTTATAGCTAGTTGTAACGAGAAAGTAAGCCAAAATAGCTATCAATTATGCTCCTTATAAATTTCGTAGAACTAAAATACATAGCTATTTTTTTACCGCGAAATAAATTTTAACTTACACAAAAAATGTGAAACCAAAATTAGGTCAGAATGACGATATAAATACATACAATGCATTTTCCATTAGATTGTATATGAATATATCTGCAATTGAACGGTTAAGGAGAAACAAACACATACACACTTCATAAATTATCCGCCGTTTAGTAAATAAAAAGAATGTTAGAAAAAATGTTTACATAGTATAAAACTATTTTAATTCAACTTTTTTGGATTAACATTTCGTTTATAAACAACAGTGTATTTGGAATGCGTTATTTAGCAATATATCAATACAAATGTGTCATGAAGATTCGATGGTTATTTTGTGGATTAAAATTGATAACCAACATACTATTTTATCGCCAGTATTTTAACAATCAACAAAATGTTGATTTATTGGTGTATTTTATGAATATATCTGAATTAATTGCACAAAAAATTGAAGATAATATAAATGAAAGGATTGTTTTAACGATTCGTTCTATAATACATCTTGACAGTATGTGTACGCTACTGGAGGGTGTACAAAGCCGATGGCGGGGGTGAGGGAAAGGCGTCGCGAAGCATAAACAAAAAGTGATCCTCTTTGTTGGCGTGCACCGCACCTCCGGCACCCTTCTTTGTGTTTGTCAACTCGAATTTGGCAGCTCACAAGACGCGAGCTTCGCAAAGCACACACATACGTCACCTCACGTGATAAATTGCAAGATGGTAAAATCATACATCTACCCCTTTGCGGAGAGACTCCTCGAACATTTCCTGTCGCCACATCTAAGACAGATAATGCGATGGTTATCAGCGCCTCATGTTTAAATTCGGATGTGAAATTTATCATATCACACAAATAATTACCCAATTTAATATGTTACATCAAAAATGACAATTGTAACGATAATATGGCAAATATTAGATTAATTTAATGTTTACAATAACATAAATTACTTATAATGTTCTAACTGTCACTTCTTAGTGAAATTTCTAACTATTTCTACGATTTTACATTATTAATTCTAGATCCCAACATGGACAACTTCGGCATCTAAAAATGACTTCCTAGTTTATTTCCTTACGCATTGTATTATATATGCATGCGTGTATCTGTGTGTGGGTATGGTATGCGGGGATGAATGTAAATATAGTGCGTGTGCTCAGCTCTACAGCGACCTACGTTTGTCAGCAACGATACAATAACTTTAAAAAAAACTATATATAAGAGATGAAGGAGACCTGAAGAGCTCTGATGCTAACGCGTCATAGATCTTAACACTCCAAATTGATATATTTTAATTTTAATCTTATTTTCTTCTTATTCTTTATTCCTTATCATTTTGATGTGAATAGTAAAAAAAATGGGGAAAATAGTATTAAGCAGTGTTTTATCATCAATTTTTGGTATAAGTATATTTATTGCGGGTGACAATATAATACCGTGATATTAAACTAAGTTTAAATCTATTTAATGGCTAAATGAAACGATTGTCATATATAATGTCATATTATATACAATAAGAGGTAATTCTGCATTCGCTTAGTAAAAAAACTCGTTAATAAAATACATTGAAATTTTGTTGAAATATTTAAATGGATAACAGGCAATTAACACGACGAGCATGTTCAAACATGATATGAGTCTAAAAATCTTATGTTAGGTTTAGGCTTCTCTTATTTACTTTCACGTTTATTATGGAAAATCAAATGAGTACCAATAATAATATATAATATGGACACTGAAATAAATACGATATCATTAAGAACATAAGCAATGGTAATTAATAAGCCTCTGTATCAAAATTGTAAAATTAATTACTTTTTTTTCGGTAATAAGCCGAATATAAAATTAGTTAATTTTCACATGGCGTGCAAACAAACGACTTATCAAATGTTAACGTGTTATTTAAAAAAAATATCGTGTGCTTGCGATAAGCTATACGATATAAATGATTAGGCTGATACGGTGTTTGTGAACAAAGCTGTATTTAAGCCTTGTCCATTGTTAATGTGCCCTAATGATTTTGTCCGTGGTGAAGGAGTCTTTTATATATATATAAAAATTATGAAAATTCATTATTTCGGCGAATAATAGACCCGCCTTAAATTGATAGAAAAGATGATGGATTATGATCCTACTTTAGATCATAATTAGCAAGAACTCGTTGTTACCAGCTTTTCATACGTCATCATTTTATTTTTTATTATAAGGCATATAAAAATGCAAAAATAACCGGTGCTTTAGGGAAGTTTTAAGGCGTCCACCACCTGTTAAACTCTAGAAATATTTTTTTTCTCTAACTGATATAAATATCTATATATTACTTAGTACTACTGTTATTCAATTGTACATTTTAAAAAAATCAATGTGGCATCCAAATTAATATAATATTACCATAATAACATTAAGCTTAAACGTTCATCTAAATTAAATGTAATTTATTTATTCTCTTCTGCATAATATATTGGTTATAGGTTATAGCGTGGAATAATCACGCTTAACAGAACTTTCGATTTCAGATAAAGTTATGTGCAAAGATTACGTTTTTTTTTCCATGTTGTATACGGAGCATAAAATAAATATATGTAATTATCTAGGTTCACTCGAGTGTTGAAATTTTTATGCTAACAATTCTTTGTCAATTAATGAGCGAAATTCCATAGCGTTTTTATTACAAAAAGAACAAATTGTCGAGTGCAATCTGAATATGAGATTTTAACAAATGACACTTAAGTAGGAGAAATTCTATTCCAAAATGCCCCAAAATACTACGCATGCGCATTCAATATTCAAAATACTATATCGTCAAATACGATGTATAATCAAATAAAAAATATCAAAAGTTCCATCGATGGATTCGGCAGGAAGCTTTTGGAGGTTCATGTTTAATTTTACATTGAAGTTTCTTGTCTTTCGTGATTTGTGATAGCATTTATAAATCCAATTAAACTCAACTTCACATGAATTAAACGAAATATCATGAAGTATGTTTGACTGTTTTGAGTTGATTTCGGAGAATACCTTAACAGAAATCCTCGACAATTTTAGATGATGCATAATGATTACGTATTCCGATTAATTGACTTCATACAACAACAACAACAAAAAAGATGGAAAGAGCTAACTCTGATTGACCTGTCCTTTACGTCAAACGATACAATCAACTCTCTGACTTTGTGATAAACATTTAATACAGTGACGTGGAATATTGCTAAACTTAACGTAACTTATTGAAAAAGAATATTATTAAGGGTAAAAGGATATCGCTCTTGTTGCGTCCCGTTTTAAGGATCAGATGGGTGACTATAACTAAAAAATCTACATGTAAAAAACGCAACAATGTGCCATTAGAAGACGTTATTTGGGAGAATGGATTGTCAATGTTTTTTTTCAATATCTATTTATTAAAAATCAGAATGCTAAATAAATATAATAACTGAAAGTTAAAATAAAATAATTTTGTATCTCGGTCTACCAATCGCCCGTGAAGCTATTTTTGGTTAATAGAGGACGTATTTTGTGCCATTTGTGGTTTGAATAAATAAACATCGGGACCTTACTGTGATAGCATGTTTCGTAAATGGACATAGAAATTACTTTTTTTTTAATTATTAGGAAAAAATCAGCTACCAAAATCTTTTTCTGAACTAACGACAAAAAGACATTCATTTTTGGATATATACATACGTGCTTTGGCGATATAAATTAAAGAACTAATTCCACATATATATATATACATATTGTTTCTCGAGCATAAGTGTGCAAAGTTCAGTATATGTTTCGCTAGTTCTATGTCACATAAGACGTTAGCAATTTTATCATTGCTTTTTCAAATGTTGAAAAAATTAACACGGTGAAAAAATAGCAATGTATTTTATGTAGTTCTACAAAATTTTATAACATATAGTTGATAGCTATTTCGGCTCAACCTTCGTCAGAACTACGAAGGCGAGAGCCGAAATAGCTAAAAACTCTATCTCATAAAATGTTGTAGAACTAAAATACATTGCTATTTTTTCACAGTGTTATAATGGAGTTCTACCAAATAAATGCCAATTCAATCAATAAATTAAAAAAAAAAATACTTTTGGTCTGTTAGGCAAAAATGCGGTGTCCGATTATTAAAATTTATGTATCAATAGACGGCTATAAATAATTTATCAATTAGTCTCTATGGTGTGAAACAGAGGCTGCGCATGTGTAAATGATGATTAAGAAAAACAATACTTGAGTTTCAAAAACAACGTATTGACTTTTTCTCAAAGATATGTACTCAATGTACACTACCCACTAAACTACACGTCACTGATTAAACGGATAAGAAAACGCGAAGGCTAAAGGGGTAAATAAAATATATTTACGGCTTTGAAGAAAATAAAGTTAAAAGGGGTTGCCGAAATATGATGGGGCCTGATCAAACGGCATTTATAATATCGTTCGCTGTACGGGGGTGACGGACGCTTTGAGCCTAAGTGGAAGTCTTAATATTTAAGATTATTTACTTGTTGGCGTCTAAGCCGGGCTTAACCATTTTCTTTTATGACCAACGAAAATACGCGAAGATTTCAGTAATTACATTTCTGGTGATATTTTTACATAGGATCTGGAAAGAATTATGTCGAACATTGAGAAAGAATTATTTAATAATTTTATATTAGCCGTAATGCTTGTTTTATATGTGTAATTTAGACGTATTAGGCAACAGTTTCGGCAAGAGTTCATTTTTTATGTATATTTTTTTTTGCAGTGGGTACGGGTCGAACATAACGAAAGCGGGTTAAAATGTTTCTTTTCATATTACACTCAAATAAATGTTAGTCGTATGAACCATGAAAGTGTGCCCTTGGACAAACTATTCGGTAAAAACGGTCGTTTTCTTCTCATCTTGCGACACTACTGATGCTGGCAAATATTCGTAAAAAGAAAGTATTGAAATAATCCAAACGGATTTATACCTAACCATTTGAAAGCGGATTTGGACCGAAAAAAAATTCCATCTACGTTAGAGTTTGGGCTAACGAACTGGTTTGAAATATAGTTAGCCACGTGATCGAAGTCTCATATTCAAAAGTTACTTAAATTAACATATTTTTTTAGGATGGCTTACTCAACTAGTCTTTTTTAATACATTAAACATTATAAAAATCTATGATGTTTATAAAACAAAATCATGAAAGAGAAATGCGTTTCTCACTACGCTACCAAAATACCGCAATCTAAGACTGTATTTGTATAGACGTAATTCGTCTCTTGTGTTATTCAATAATAATTATGAGCGTAATGTTTTAGTTTAGGATATCGAAAATACCGCAGTACAAATGTGAGTTTGCTTAGTTAAAACTGAAATAATGTCTGATAGCCCGAAACTAAGCGGCGTTTTGTTTGAGGCCTGCCTAATCTTATTATTGTTTTCGTCCATTTGGTTTAACAGTCCGCGCTTTTCAGTGTACGAATAGCCAATTAAAAAATAAACATGCCCCAGAGAGTATCCCATTACACCATAGGCGCGCATTGTATTTTTCAAAATATAACAAATTTAAAATAAATCTTGGTATTTTTTAGAAGCTACGAAATATTTTCATGGTGATAACTGAACCTTACAAACTTATTCGGAACAGCACATAAAAGTTATTGATTACAACGCATTGTTAACATATCGCGACATACAGTTTACTAAAGTAACAATGCGATAGAACATTCATGGTATCGAGCGGTAAAATAATTTATATATTCCACGCGTCATTTGGAAATGTGGACTTATAATTATGTTTTCCTGATGTCAAGAGAGAAAAAACGTCACGATGAATAAACTAAATTTACCAAGATATTTTACGTATTTTTTTTAATGAAAATATATTTTTTAGATCGCAATGAAACCTCACTTTATGATTATAGTTAATGAAAATATTCATTAATAATTTGGGTAAAATCGTAAATCAAAGCAAAGCAAAGGAAAAATTCGAAGAAATATAGATTCATAAAAGATATGCCACATTATATTATAATGTATGATATCGACAGAGGGTGCTTGATAAAATTTTAATATCAATTTTGAATTGTTGAAACATCGTACGATTCAACATGTTTGTCACTAACGACCTGGGTTTCGCCTTTCAACATCTTCGGGCACTCGTTTTCACTTCAGGACTAGCACGTAAACATCTACATTTGATAAACACTGATGAGCCCCCCATAATAGTAGATATTACTATAGCCTGGTGCGTCAAGGGTGACTCGGAGCTTGTTTGGTACTGGATATTATCAAGCGTTTGCTACATGCCATATTTTATATGTGGTACAATGTGTTATACTGAGCATTTTTTTAGCAGTGAATATGTTAAGTCTATTATATAACAACACGGTGAAAAAATAGCAATGTAATTTAGTACAATTTTTTATAAGATATAGTAAATAGCTATTTCGGCTTACGACATCGTTAGAACTATGTTTAAACGTACATTTGCTTATCTATATATAGCTATGTAGAATAGGTACACAGTACATCCTCTCTTCTATTTTAAGAACCAAGCTTATTTCTTGCTAGCAATAAAACTAAAAAAATTAAACAGAAATGAAACTAAACAGGCGGCAATTTTTATAAGCTTAAATATTGGTCGGAGATGGTTTATTACGGGAAGGCATTAGCTCCTCGGTCTCCTCCAATGGTCTGAGGAGCGGCGACCGACTTATATTTGTTTGTTCATTTAAAATTTTGTGTGACAATTGATATCTATTGATTTACAGCTGTTCCAAAGCCGTTTTCTTGCGACCTTTATTACAAAAGTGATTTGCAAATTGTGAATCTGTTTTTTTTATTATTGAATTATCTCATATGTTCCTTAACTCGAATGGATATGCTTCTGCCTGTCTGTGCGATACATACGGAAAAACATGAGCCACAGGACATTTTATAAATATATTAGAACGTGTCATTAAAAATATTAGAAATTGTTCGTCAAAAAATTGTAACATTGGCAATAATTCTACCCATTATTATTCAAATAAATTTAAAAAAAAAACTTTAAAACTAAAAATATATATTTTAATTAGTCTAGGCACGGCATTGTGATATATACCCCCATACTCCATAGGACTTGGGCCGGTATAAAAAGCACCTGCGGCCACTGCCGGAGGATAATATCACCCGCGATGCGATGGGGATCTTCCTCGGTAATGGCCCGTCCGGGCGAATTGGGAGGATATATGTGAAATGGGTCTATAAACGGCTTCGTGACACTTCGCTGCTACTGCCTGCGTGAGTGTGTACAACAGCCACTATTGCTACTCAAAGTGTGACGGCAGACTAGTGTGAATACATGAATCGTCACACAGGAACATGTCGCGCATTTTAAAATGGATTTAATGAGAAGCATTTGTATTCGAGCGTAGGAATGGTTTCAATTAAGCAAGCAACGTAAAATTTAAAAAAAAAATTTGTTACATGTGTTATCTGTATCATGTTGCACATATAATGTATCGCATTTATAAACTCAATTGATTTTATAAATTCAATTTATCGCAAAAAGAGTAAAAATATTTTTTAAATATATATGTTAAAAGCTTGCTACTTACATCAATCTACGAATATGTGCAGATTCATTATAAAAATAGATAACATTTTTTTCACTCTACATATCTTATAATGATCAATACCAATAACTTGATCACGATAAAACGTGCAATAGTACGAAAGTTAAAATGGTAAAAGCATGTAATACAAAATAGTGCTCTTCAACCAAGAATCAACAATGACATCGTAAAAATGAAGTGACAATTTGTTAACAACACTTGATAGATTTGTCATTTACGGGGTAGGTAACATAACGGTAAATAATTTTATTTTTAAAAAAAGTTTAAAAAAAAACATTGTACATAATTACACCAAAATCGCACCACCGTTAGAAATGAAAGCTCTTCAATATGTTTATTCAAAACGATAGTTGTGTATCAATTGGCAGTAATTTATGTAGCTAGGAGCCGTGCCGACTATGTATGCGCATAAGAAATTATTGAACTGACGTTTTTCTTTATGACCGCAACAGGATAACGAGTTGGTGTCAGTTTTTTAAAATTTATAATATATTCTATGCAAGTAATAATAAACCATAACTTTCCCATATGGTAACACTCGCTTAGCTGTCGTCAGATGAACATTTGCAACTTTTAAAAATCGCAAGTTAAAAATTAAGTTATGAATTTCCAATAAAATTGAAGCATGTAAAACATTTTTTCTTCATCTCATTTTATAGCGTTTATATATTTCTATTTCATGATTACAAATAAGGTGTATCCAAATGTGGCCCGCATATTCTTTTAAAATTCCAATACCAAGGCATTTATTCAAAAAGTTTACGTGTCCCTACAGTATACAAACGCTTCATTTTTTTGAATATCCGTAAGTAATAAAATTTATTTAAAGTTCATAAAAAAATATACGCATTATTGAAATGTTCTCAAAAGAATGAGAGACAATTTATGAGTATATTACAAGCGCCATCTTTCGCAAATTGCGTGGCATGCACGATGACATATTAAACATGTCGGACAAGGATAAATTTTCAATGGAGTATAATTTCAGAAACACTGGTCAATACAGATACAATTGCCTCAATCAAATTTAATGCAATAGTAATTTCAAATAAGATAGCAATAATATAAATGGGAGTTCTTATCAATTGCCATAAAATATGCAGATGTCCTATGTAACTACCATTACTAGCCATTACTTTTTAGTGATGATTTAACCCTGCAAGCTGATAAACTAACCATTATAAAAGAGAATTATCTTGTTACTATGTCTATCGGTCATATCAATTCAAATTTTATTTGAATTCAAATTATCCAGCGATTTCAAGTAGGAGTTGTTTACAGATTTATTACATGACTAGAACGTGATTTATACCATAAAAGTAATGAAATAAAGGACAATATACCGATGAATCACACTAAACAACGGTACTCAAAACATCAATATTCGGTATTACCGCTTTACAGTCCGCGTTACACCACCAAAAATTAATATGAATTTTGATTCTTACTATCAAAATTTATCGATAGATGGATGAAGAATATGCACGAGGTCAAAATTAAAATAGTAAAAAACTATTTCGGTGTAGTTATTTAGCAAAAATGTGCGGACCGTAAAGTTTTATTAAAATAGAGAAAACTAAAAAATAATAGCCAACTGGATCGCAATACCACGCGAATAAATCAACATCGATTGTTTTATATACAATATAACATACAGATATTCAATAAAGAGTTTTTTAATATATACGATAAGCACGCGGAGCTGATTGTTATAACAGTTATTTTTGTGTTTTTTTTAAATACAGATATAAAATTAAAACGGTTAGTTTATCAATGACAAAATCTATGAAACACTATTGGATCTTCACACCAGTTTCAAAAAATAATCCTATAAAATTCAGATCCCGTTGGACGTAGTCATTTCTAAAATGTACCGCAATAGTAGTATTATTTTTTATTTTTAAATTCGATATTTCGACAATTAACTGCTGAAATAACGGGATTCCGGTTTCATTAATACCGGTAATGCAAACAACCCTAAGTGTAGTGGACATATATGAAGACTGCTCTAGCCGTCCCCAAGAGCACCATTAGCATCAGCAAGTAGTCCCAATTGAATTTCATAACGTGGCAATAAAGAACACAATACGCATTCTCCGTATACTGCTGGCAGCAGTAAGACTGAGATGCAATTTTAAAGATATCGCAAAAGATTTTTGCATCCGAAAATGCATACAGGTAAATCTTACAAATTTTATTAATCATACAGATGATCCTCTTATCATGTAGATATTTACTGGAGACAAATTTACTTGAAATATATTTTACTAAGAATATTTGAATGTTAGAAAAGTTACAAATATGTACTTACTAAAATAGCGAATCGATGTTACTGAGACAAAAGGAATTAAAATATATGTGTACTACTTAAATAAGCTTTTCCTGGGAGAATTTCACGCCATGTAAATGTAGCTAGAAAATCATGAAATATACTAACAAACCATGCGGTACTGACTTATTGAATCTGTCGTAAACAAACACTTTAAAGTTTATCAACTGTTCCAGTATTAAAAGTAAAAATAATCACGTAGATATTTATAGATAGAAGGCCCGCCATTCAGTGAAATTTTATCCCTGGGCCCATGATGACTTGAATATCTTCAAATTTAAACCCATGGGAAAGACAGAGTAAAATATATCTGCAGGCTTGGCAGATTTGAATATTAAATTAAATATATTTTTAGATACGATTTTCGCGCTTTGGTTTTAGGACCAAAGCGCGGATAAAGCCATCAATAAACATTTGAATAATTTAATTAGTGAGCTACTTGGTTACTTTCATACGACGTTTGCCAGTCTATTTAATCGCATGTCCATGATCGAATTTATTTCTTTGCAAAATTTCTAGCATGTGAAAATAAATGAAAATGTTGAATTTATTGCATCTTTCCTGAAGTTTTTGAGTTTTGTTATTCTTACTAATTGGTTAAAATCAAATATGATGATATTATGAATCTTGAGTTAACAGCCTCTCCAAATACTTTTAAAGTACAATTATACCGATATTACATTTTCGTTAGAAAATGTAAAAAAAAAAAATATTAATAATCACATTTTGTACTTTTCAATTAGCAGTTTTCAAGTTTATTTTAATAATAAGTAAAACTAAATTCATGTAATAATAAAATAAAATTTCCCGTAAGACCTAGTTGTCAGTGGACCTAAAAGAATATAACATGTTGATAGCAAAGGGATACTATCTGTGCACCAGAGGCAGTGAGTTAATAAAAGGGTCAGTGCACGTGAAAGCAAGGGGTTGGTCCGGTCTCACGCACGTGGGTATTTTCGACCAGAGGGAATCATAAACTAATATAAACATAGCAGCAGACACGTCTCGCCTTCTAATTGGTACACAACCATCCCCGTGGGCAGCAAAGGGAAGCCGTTTGGGGATGAAGACTACTACTGGTACGCTTGTTAGACAAGCTTCATGGTAACCGTTGCACATGTTTACTGTAATATTATATAATATCATAGTTACAAGCATTAACCTCAATCCCCTATTAAGGGATGCAAAAAGCTAAAAACATGCTGATGACTCAACCCTACTCCTTATCAGCTATACGTATTCAATACAACACTACAAGGTGCCGATTGAGGCCGTTGGAAGGAATTTCGATCTTACATTAGAATCGTATTTTCCTAAATATGTATTATATATTAATGGAGTTACAAATTTTACCCTTCGACTTCTTTAAGAAATCAAAAACACGAATGCAGCACAGCAAAGTTAATAAAAAGGACATTTTTATACTTATTATATTAATTAATTTAGTACTTTCCTTTATAATAACAAAGTAGATAATTCAATGAGGATTTCATCAGTTTGTTAATAGCTATTTCAGTTCAACACCAACTTGCTCAAAATAATGCTGCTAATACGTATATACTATATAATCTGAGATAGACAATATATTACCATCGCACATCTTCCAACATCATTTCTCCCGTTTAAAATTTTAATATTTAATGTATGGTTTAATTTAGCTTTGGGTTGTTATAGTTGTTTAAAAGATTCGGTCGAGCGTTTTTAATCTTCTTCAACCTATAATTTTCACAAGACATATAAACGAAAATAGCAGTTGCTAACACAAATCTGTAGTTCAATTTAATTTCAATTCAATTTAAAATTCCTTCGTGGTCCTACGATAATCTCTAATTGTATGTACACCGTAATATACTTAAACTGACCGCTTCCAAGTTGTCTATCATCAGTATTTTAAGCGTATTTCTCTATTAAAGGCTATTTCGGGCACCATTCTAATGCGTAAAAAACACTAGAGTTTCGTTCGTTAGAATTGGCCATTTAGATTCCAAAATAGACAAATTGCTTCTTTTTTTAGAACTACTCCGGTGATGCTCTTTTAAACAATGTGGTATATTTATTCGGATGTGTTCGGCAGTAAAAATTTATTCAGTGTCTTTTAGAAATATAACTTTGGTAATCACACTACAAAATTAAGAGCCTAAATTTAAAATAAAAGACCATTTTCAAGAAAATAAAACTCGCTAAACTGTTTGTGCCTGTTCTTTAATACATATTGTTTGAAATCATTAGGGGCTTTGTTTTGTAGCGCCGTTTTCGTAAAGTTTGGATCGTTATCACGTTAAGAAAATCACTTTTACCAAAGACAGAGCGAAAAAAATGCGAGAAAAAACGACAAAATAAAAGATACGGCAAGTTTGTCACTGGCATTTTATCTTGCTTTAAACGCGGAAAAAATCGAGACAACGAAACAGAGGAAATAAAAAACAAAGGCAACGTTTGTTCGCAGTAAAACGCCAAATTACATGTACTTAAGGATCTGAAAGGTTTTTAATGTAATGATTCAACAGGTAGAATTAAGACAACGATATCTAACAGCCATCTTAAACATGCCAAGTAAGCGAGCCAGGTAAAGTATTAATTAAAAACAGGTAGATAATTATTAGCAGGCATGCGTAAATTAGCATTGAGATGCGACTTACTTTCATAAGTTCTAGCTAAGTGTTACAATCAACAAATTGTATCTATTTAGACGAATAAGCTTTTTTAATTAATTATTCCACATGACTACATTCTTCATAGTATCTACGCTTAGTTAGTTGTCCCAAAGTTACATAATAAAATGTAATTAAATAATATGTTACGACGACTGTACGTTGGAAGTATTTTTGGAAAATACAACGGGTGGGCCATATGGATCATAAGAATTATGTACGGTATTGAAAGACACATTACAATTAATTCTTTTAAAATTTGTGAAATATATTCCAATAGAATTAAAATAACGCAATCGAGTAAATATTTGTGTTCGCATATATTCTCTTATTTTATAACAAATAGATATTTGAAAAAACCAATCAATCTTTAATAATAAATGCAAAAAAAACCAAATACTATTTCGCTATAAATTAAACCAGAGATTTCCTGTTTGTTTATATTTATTAATACATATAAAAGCAATTCTACAATACGCGCTCGATGCTAAATTATATCATCCTATTTTCGCTTGAAACATCTGTAGTAAAAATAAAGCACATTTCCCACGCAAAGAAGAATAAACAAGAATTGTCCAAAAACGTACTTTTCCTTTTATTCCGTCCGTTTAATATTTAATTGATGTGCAGGTCACGTTTCTTCAGGGGACTGGCAGATAAATATCTCCGCAAAATATAATTATTAAAGGTGTAAAATGTGCAGTTTATTATGCATGAGACGGAGAAAAAAGATTTTTTTAATATATAAAAGCAATACCTCACTAAAAATAACAACAAGATGGCAGATATTAATTTGATCGTAAAGAATATCTGCCTAGACAAAAATAAACATGAAATTTTCAAATGAAAAAATAATTACAATACCATTATATATATTGTTTTCATTCTGCGAATTTATGTTTTTTTTTTGCTTTTTCCGAGAGTCAACAAGTTCATTTTAGATAAAATATTTTGACATCAATACAGCATGAAGGAAAAATATTATACAAATATGTACGCTGTGCTGTAGAGCGTAATGTTTTACAGACATGAAATATAATATACCTTGAAAATTGCATTAGCACAGAACAGAAACGGTTTCGCTTGGTAAATAAGCATTCTCAACTGATATAAAAAGATGAGATAAAAAAAGAATGAAGATGGTTGATGGAAATTTAACATTAAATCTCAATTGTTGAAACTTTGTGCGCTTTATCGCTAACGACCTGGGTTTCGCCTTTCGGCATCTTCAGGCGTTGTCTCAAGAATTATTTTATTTTCATCAGTAATTATATTTTTGTTGTCCTGCAGTTTAATTTTTATTTTACAATTAAGCAAACAAATTAAGACGGCATCATTTTTCCGTACATTTATTTCAAATTGAAGATAAATGGAAATTAGCGTACAGTTTTTGATATATCTAGTGTTATAAGGCATTGCCAATTTTATTGTTCGTTCGTAAACTTATTGAAAAAATTTAAGTTGTAGTTTTTAAATCATGTTACGACTCCAGTGCATATGGAACATAAATTATTCAATGAGCCATTCGTTTCAAGTAAAATAAACATACAAAGTTAAAAATAAGATATCCCTCTAAAATAAAGCTTCTCAGTTAGTCTCCCTATGCCAAATTATTGAAATATTTCACAGATGTGAGGGAAACAATATGTTACAGCCGGCTTTCATTTTGAAAAAATTCGATGGAATAGGCATTCTATTTATGTGTCTGCACTGATACGAATAAGTGGACACCGCAATCAAATAAAATGACGTTGACGACTTGTCTACACTCCCGGATAGTATATAAGACACATACTTCGGATATAATGTCGAGGCTTTATAATTGTACATCGGATATAGGTAGAAAAGTGGTACGACAATTAAAACACGCCGACATCAATCGATTGCCAACGTTAACGCCGTCCGTATTCGAATTCATGTCAAAAATAATGCAAATCCATTTTCATGTGGCGGCCGAATACATGCAATAAACAACGCAGCCCGTTTTTCCCATAAATCATTCGCTAATTAACTCCGATTCAAAGGAAAAATCACGGTATCAGAATGGACTACCGCCACACTGCCGGCAGCTTTTGTAGGTTAATTAAATTTAAGCACGGCACAAGTGGAGCTGTGTGTAGGGTTGCAAAATTTTAATCATAACAATATCGGGTAAAACAGCAAAGTCTTCGCGTTAAAATTATCAACGAATTTTCTAAAATAAAAGAAAAACCTACCATCTTGTATATTTTCCTATGAAGTCATTTTTCACCGGCCCGAAACTCGCTTAATAATTCTGCAGCTTGAATTGGAGGTGAATATTCAAACGCTCATTACAATTTGTAATTTTAGTTATCAACTTGAAACATGTTACACATTATTTCTGATTTTTTAAATTTATTGCAGTATAATAGGTCGCTTTCGTATTTTATAATGAATATGAAAAATCGTAGCGCCCCGAGCATAACACGGTTGTAGCAGTGAAAAATTAGTTAATAACATAATTTTAACAAACATAATAACATAGAAAAACTCAATCGAGTAAATAATCGAGGCGTTAATATGAATAACTCAAGTTTTTAGAAATTGATAAACTAAAAGCTATCAATTATTAGTTAAAAACAATTTTAATTGAATAAATGTCTCACCAGTTTGTCACTCAAATTGTGTTTAACTAAGGATTTCCAACTTAACTAAGAGTATTAAAATAATTAGTGCTTTTGTTATTTGACTCTAACCGTCTCTACGTCCAACAAAAATGGTGAAATATCACCAGACTCTTCATTTTTTAGTCAACAATTACTATCACTGCTTATCTTAGAAGTTAATAATCTTACCATACAGTTAATCTTAAGATGATTCTCAAATAAACGAAACAAGTGACACTTCCAGTTACACACAAAACGGAATAACAAAACTTTCCATTTTAATTTACAGCAACACGGTGAAAAAATAGCAACGTATTTTAGTTCTACAATTTTTTTATAGATAATCAAATATAAGCCGGTCGCCGCTCCTCAGACCATTGCGAGAGGCTATTGCATATCCGTAATAAACCATAACAACTATCTCGTCAAATATTTAAGCTCATTGAAATTGCCGCCTGTTTAGTTTCATTTAAATTTTCAAGTTTTTTAGTTTTATTGCGATGTATTGTGTACCTTTTCTACACAGCTATATATAGATAAGCAAATGTACTTTTAAACATAGTTCCGACAATGGCGTAAGCCGAAAAAGCTATCAACTGTATCGTATAAAAAAAAGTTTGTAGAACTAAAATACATTTCTATTTTTTATCGAGTTATAATGGAGATTTAGCAAGTAAATGACCAATTCAATCAATTAATTTACAGTATTGGCTATTTCAATTAAGCCGTTGAACCGAAGAACATGACCGTTCATTATTACGTTATATATTTTTATTGAAATTATACTTGTCAACTAATTAAAGGGTATTTATATTGCAACCCTGTTCGTGAAAGGAGGCTCAGTAGGCGCCGCTGCTCTCCTCCTACGGCCTGAAAAAATTGAAGTCCTTTGCGAAGCACGTTACGCCCGCCTCTTAATAATACTATTTATCATCCGCGTAGACCGCTGAATTATAAAACACGCCGCAAATAAATAAAATACACCAACAGTTGCCAACAAATGAGTTTATTTCGAACTCTAAGGAGTAATACTTTTGCCGTAAATCATACGAAAAATATCACATTCGCGAAATATTCATAATACATGAACGCAATACACGAAAATAATTTATTTTGACTTTCATTACAATTAAAATTCTTTTAGATTCGGTTTTAACGTTACAAAAATTGCAATTAATATTTGCAAAAGTCAGCATAAACTTAGAAGACAGTGCTACATTCTAATGAGAAACAATTCTAATTTATATTATGTTAAAGAACGTGTTTTAACGTACATGGTTAAAATTTTACAATTCCAAGCAACAAACGTTTGAAAACGAATTGTATTTCTGATGAAATTAATTATAAAATTTAAATTGTTGAAACTTTGTATAATTTCACGTGCATGTGCAGTTTTACCAATTAAAATTTTATATTGAAATTCCATCACGCAGCCTCAGTCGATATTGTAAATTAAATATTAAATATGGTTATAACTCTCAGCCTGATAAGTGACAAGTTTCAAGTAATATTTACAATTATTTTACAATAGACACCAATTATCACAAAGGATTCTTAACGAACAGACTAACATAATAGTATCGCCACTTGTCCAGCCGTTGTAAAAAGGGGTGGTCTGATTTGCTTCTATAAGGACCACTTCCGTCCCACATATCTTATTGTCATAGACACCTATTGTTTCATTTAGAATTTTGAAAATTTAGTGTCATTGTGGTAAAGTAACAAGCTAGGCCGTTGGAACAGGAGAGAGGATGTGTTGTATGCCCTTTTCTGCACAGCTATATATAGATAAGCGAATGTTAGTATAAGCATAGTTCTGACGATGGCGTGGGCCGAAATAGCTATCAACTATATTTATTAAAAATAATTTTGTAGAACTAAAATACATTGCTATTTTTTCACCGTGATATAATGGACTTCTACCAAGTGAATGCCAATTCAATCAATAAATATTTACAATTATTAGATTTTTATCATATTTATCGAAAAAAAAATAATGGTGTATTTTTGTAGGTAAAATAACGTATATACTCTCAATACGATTTACTTAGTCGGATGGTGCATATTCTATGTTACAAAACACTTCTTTTCATATCGAATGCCAACAAAAATCACATCACTTAGTTTATAAGATAAAATATGCATTGTCAATTGGGAGAGCCATGGACGAAATGGACTTAATAACAGTTTCAATACTCAATAAAAACTAAAGTTTCATAGGATCATCATACTTCACACCCCTTCAGTGTGTATAATAGATTTATATAAGCAGAAAAAAATCAGAACTTACAAAACGTGATCAAAAATTATGATACGCAGAAATTTTTAAAAATTTATTTTTGTGTTGTGTGTTTGATTTGATGATGACAACACCCGTTACAAATAAAACTCTATATATTCAAATAGAAAAAAATTAAATATATTTATTTTAGCCATACTTTAATTATTTGGTAATAGTATTATATGCGTTATAAAAGATTGCTTCTAATATCTACTTATTTACTAAAAAAATAAATTATCCCAAATTCAAAATAACTATTTAATATTTTTTTCAGAAAAATAGCTGTATTATCCATTAAGCATGTATTTCTAGCGAACTTTAATTGAACGATTGCTAACTGACCTTGTTTAATAAAACATCATAAAAATAACGAAAAAATCGTGACGAAGTAGAAACTTCTGGTATCATAAACTTATAAACAACGTAGTTTCACTTCGAGCATAATTTTATTGTCGTGGGTATTTTAAAAAGCTTAATACAACTGTAACAAAAAAGTGCCAATGGTGTGCAACCGTCCAAACTTTTTCAATCTACCCTCAATAAGAGAGAAACAATTTTCATTACGAGAAAAAGGAAAACCACCAATAATTCCGCACGGGTATAATTTTAAACCATTGTTTGAAGATATACTTCCACATAGGAACCAATTTCGTTCTACTACAATGTCGTATTTTATGTCTGTATCAATTAACTTAAAATATTTCCCTTATCCCTCTTTCAGACAATATGTTATAGGCATATATCACAATCAATTAGTTTATCGCAGTAATTTTGATTAATTAATTTAATCAGGCCGATACCGCTCAGCCGATGGGCATTACGTATAGATACCAAAAATGAATTTGTCAAATCGCTCCTCTACAAGAAAAGTCACACAACTCAATGAAATAGTTCTGAGATATTAAAGATTTAGTAACATACAATAAATGTATGCTATAAACGATTATAGTAACGCTAAATTGTCACATAGTGAGTTGAAAGACGTACCTGCAGATATGTTAAATCTAGTTATATACAAATTCATTGAAAAACGAAATTTGTTGTAATATTGTTGCGAAGACGCGAAGTGTATATATAATATAATACATTCATCGAAGAAGCAAATTGATAACCTTAATGAAACTTATAAAAGATTATTAAAATAATAAAAAAAAACATTTAAATATTAGAAATAGCTAAGTAAAATGCAGATATGAAAATCAAAACAGTTGCGATTGTTTTTAGATAATTTAAACAGCATGATAATAATATTGTTAGAGACAATTTCAAGCAAAGCAAAATTTTCATTTTTTTGTTGAATCATCAAGAATCAGCAAGAAAATGAATTCATTTGTTTAAAAAAAACATTCTTTCCCGTTGTACAATAATTAAAACAGAATTGGATTCCATACACAGAAAAATTTTATGTAAATATCTTACAACAGTGTTTTGTCCCATGTACTCAAATATTATATCAACAAGCAAACAACTGGCAATTTTCTTTTGGATTTTCATGTTAGCATTCTGCGGAGATAGCAACATTTGATCTGTATTTACTCGTATAGTTATATTACAACTAACCACCAAGGCAGAAGGTGAAGTATATACATATTAATGAGTGTAATTAAAAAGAACTTAAACGGGCTTAGTAATAAAAGGCCTTAGTGAAGATTGAGAATAAATCCTTGGAATACGATATTGCTGAAAGATTAAAAAGCCTAAACGACTTCTTGAATACGTACTCGGATATTTTAAACATTCGTACCGCGGACGGAAACATCTTGTACTATGGGAAATGTTGCAATAAAACGGCGTCCCTCACTGCTTTATACGTTTACTGATTTTTATAGCTGAAAGTAATCAAAGGGCCACCGACAAGGGTGGTAAAAAACAATAAAAAGGACCCAAGCGTGATGCGAATATTAACAAGGGCCCGGGCGGCTCTATCTAGGCTCGGGGTTCGGATATGAAATGTAGATTTACAAAAAGATACAAGAACGGCCACTATAAAAAGAACATTATGTTTTAAGAAAATTAAAAGCGGCGCAGAAGTTAATTATGCTGCAGCATAAAAGTTGCTCGATTAAAAAAAATTAAACTGGTGTATTAAAGTGTGATAATTATTACAAATAATTAGCTCGTCAAAAGCATTAACATAGCAAAGCATAATTTTTTTACTATGTAAATTAACATGAGATATATTTAGTCACGAGAAAATTAGTATATTTATTTAATTAACATTAAAGAGCAAATAAAATTATGAATACCAGTTACTTTAAAAGAATATTTATATAAACACCTGCATAGCGTTCAATTTTCATTTTAGCTTTAATTTTTAATGAAATGCAAATTACTTGAGTATTTTTAGAATGCATAATATTGAAATTTGTATTTTTATTTTAAATTTATTATTTTTAAAGTGTTCAAAAACTAAAGTAAATATTTTTTTATTGACTATGAGTACTGTAAGTAAATACTACAATTTTTCGATTGAATTGGCATTTACTTGGTAGATCTCCATTCATTATAGCACGGTGAAAAAATAGCAATGTATTTTAGTTAGACAAAATTTCTAAATAGTTGATAGCTATTTCGGCCACACGATACGACAGTTCTAACGATAGCGTGAGCCGAATTAGCTATCAACTATATAAAAAAAAAAATTGGAACTAAAATACATTGCTATTTTTTCACCGTGAAACAATGTTAAATTTGAAAATGATGAAGTGCTAGCAAAAAATCAGATCGATTATGTGGATAGATTTGGCAATATAACAGAACATAGAAACTTAAAGTCAATGGAGAGTGATCACGGTGTATTTTATTCATCATAAAATGGATAATTTTGACTTGAGTAATAAATATTTTAAAGATTTTATCTTATCTACATCAACAAGTCTATTACTTTTATTAAATATCTAAAAAATTCTCATTGATATTGATATAAAGTAAAAGCCATTTTTCTTATTTCTGGAACCCTAGTGCGTCGTTTTATCAAACGGAGAGGTTTTATTTTATATATCAAATATTCGCACATATTCCTCTTTATGATATTTCCGTGAGCCTTGAATGAAACAAGGTAAAAAAAAATACATGAAAACATGTCTTGATTTGTTACGGGTTTTTTCGTTATTTTTATTTATCTTTGGCTATGTCAGACAAACTGGTATCCGGAAAAGTGAACACAAATTCTTGGAAACTTACGAAACAGTTTATCGAAAAGCTCTTACGTATTAACATCACAAGTAGGAATTATTGAATTATTCTAACTTTTTAGGCCTGCCGGCAATGTTGAAAACGCCTGCGATCCTATAACGCTCAGAATCGTAATTACGAGTATTCGTTATAACAAAACATATAAAAAAGAGTGATTCATTTGTATATTCAAAACGTGATCGTAATAATAATTATCAAGTTGAAAATTAACCGCTCTAGAGACCCAAAGTACGTAACGTTCAAAAGCCGTAACGCTCATTACTTATTCGCTCCCAAGATGAATAGCGGGGTACAACCATATACTAGATAGTATCCATCATCATGAATATTACATTGTATGGGTTAAACAAATCGATTCATTGAATCGAATCAAATTTAACAATCAATGAGTCTATTCGAAGGCAAAAAACAAAAGCAAAACAATGCATTAAACAGACCAGCGCAACATCACATCACCGATATTGTAAACTTTAATACAAAAGATTTTCACATTGTTAGCAGCGTTGTGTCATTTCAATTGTCTTTTGATTGAGATATACGTTGTTACAACGATACACCTCGTTATATAACTTTCCAATTATTTGTGTCAAATATGTAATTTTAATTTAATTTTAATAAATTTACCCACTTCTAAATATGATAAATATATCATGTGTACGCAATATAAAAGATAATGCTAGATGTAAAACATTGTCAAATAAATTGAATAGATTCGTAGCATTTATATTATATTTATAACCATCAATTTCAACGAAAAATAACGATGTCAAGAATAACCTAATGGCACGAAATATATTCGCGATAAATGGATGTTATTAGATATAAAACCGAATAAACTCAGTGTATAAGAAATAGTTTTGTGAGAAAATGAGAAAGTGGATTTTGGACGACTGACTATTACTGATTCACGGTAGTAAAGTTTTTAGTTTTCGAAATGAGTAGAAAAGAAAGTTTTGAAAGTATTACAAAAACGCGTCGTTTTTTAGAAATATATGAATACAATGTTCATTTTTTATATTCATAGCTTTTAATATAGATAGGGGTGTAAATAATATAAAGTATAATCAAAAATATTAATGAAATAAAAGTAGTGCGATTAATTACTGTCTGAAAACATTTACAAAATGTGGGGTAGGTGCGGGTGTGTTTAAATGTATCTCATAGGAGTTCGAAAGCGACTTTTACAAAAGAAAAGCAGATATCGCTTTTCTATGATCTTGGCAAGGTATTGTATTCATCTGTTCCTAAAATCCCAACGGGGTCTTATAAGGCGGCACTTAAAACATATACACGCGATATGGCGGAATGTGAAAGACAGTAACGATATTCAGTGCAATACGGAAGGGGTATACAACCGGGATTTTATGAACATAATAATTAATAACACAATGGAAAAGAAAGTGTAATAAAATTTAAATTTTTGCAGTTTATAAATATTTCTTTTTGTTGCACCCTATTAAAAAGAAAATTAATCGATGAAATTTTATAAATATCAGTTTAAATAACTAAGTTTTTGGGCATGACTTCCCAGAAAAAAATTACATATAAAATAAAGCTATTTTAAATCACAAGTATTGAGAATATTTTAATTCACTATAATAGACAATATAATTATTAATAATATGTTTCTTTGGCAACCATTTAATTTTCATTTAATTTGTGATATGATTTTTATTTACATGATTAAATATATTACTAAGTATTTGTAAAGTTGACCAATACTAACACAGAAGCATTTGTGACGTAATGTAAATAACATTTTTTAATCCATTCTTATAATAACAAAATGTGCTAAAATTTGGTAAAAATTTTGTATTATTGTGTATAATTCAAAATAAAGTTTATTTGACGCTTAATATTGACTCATATTTATGTTTCTGTTTCCTATAGGTGAAATGATACGTTATAAAAATTCTTCTTAATACGATAGTCGTAATTAACATGCAAAACCTAAATAAACACATTAAGCTAAATAAAGTTTTTAAATTCTGAAAAAAAGTCATGAGTCAGTTAAAAAAACGTTGACAGTTAATAGGCAGATCATAAACTTTCTTATTTTAACTACACGCAAACGAACCCTGCGAGCTAAGGGTAGAAAGGCTTGATTATGCACTTGCACTTAGATTTTATTCAAAGATAAATTTGCAATAACGATCGTCGTAAAGAACTTTTTCTTTTATAATTACATCCAACTCAATTCGCTATTCAAGTTGATTCTTTGAAGAGAAAATTTTATTATATTCATTTCAAAGACGAGTTAAATATTTTCCTCCAGTTTGTATGCTTACCTTTTTTGCGATCACTATATAATGATGAGATGAATATCGAAAATCAACTGCTATTTTCAAACCATTCAAGGGCAAGAGAATCAAAGTACTTCTCAAATATAGATAACGAAGTTGAGAAAAAAAATAACATAATTGAAATGGGTATTATGGGCGTAAGTCGTTGGTGGCCTGTAGCTTTAATATTTTTCTTTGTATTAAGGTAACGTGTAAGCCCCCTTAATGTTTGGATGCAAGCCCAATAAGAAAGCAATATCCGGCAATCTGAAATGGTTTAACAGCAGAGATAAGTCGAGATGTCTAAGCCTGGATAAATGGTTACTGTATAGGCTATATATCGGCGGACCTGGGGGCCAAGACTAATATGAGTTTCGACAACAGGGTTAGAAATCACGGGGAAATCTAATTTATTTATGATTATACTTTTCTGTATTGTGCTGCTTGTTAAAGCGGCTAAATGCTAACGTATGATGTTCAAAGAGATGATATTTATTTTTGATTACGAAACCAACACGGTCTGGACCCCTGCAACATAAAGAGGCTCGCGGTTTAGCTAACGGGTAAGACCGAAAAGGCGGTGCATTGGGAAAACTGCTGGAAAATTTATTGTGTGTGATAAACGGGGAAGATTATATCTGAAAATAACTCCCGAGACGGTCCGCTGGCTTTGGCACCAGTTCAGCAACTTGTTTCACTGCATCCAGCCGAAGAATCCTCCGGAAACTTCCTTCAATACCTATCGATATAATCGGTATAACAATTTATGTTAAAACCAGCTGTATGTTCGAGCATTATCAGCTCATAAAAAGAGTTATTTTTGCAATATATCATGATATTTTTGGAACAGATAGTTTTAAGTATTCGTGAGTCGGAGTAAAAAACTTAATTGTCAAAAAATTAAACGATTTGTTTAATATTTGAACTATACAAATTACTTTCTTACTCAATTTACTTCATCTGTAAAAATGAGTAAGCAACATGATTTCAAGTGATACTTAAGATAAAATATTGTTTTACAAGACGTCCCAGTATGAACGGGACTGTAACAAATTAAAGTAATATCGATTTCAGCATTCCATCCTAAATCCCAACTAAACAGAAATCGCACAATTATGTGGAGTAAAAATATAGTAAAAAAAACTCGCTTATTTTAACTACAGCCTGACACTTCTTATAACTGTCATAATCAACTGGACACCAAATGTATATAATAAAAAAAATGATTTTTATTACTTACTATCCCTGTGGGTATTTTCTGTACATTGTTTACTTATTAAAATTTACCAGCGTTTCTCGTCATGACATATTATTCTCAATGTAAGAATGCCGCTGACGAAGGAACTGAAGTTTTTTCACAAATTAAAAATAAGTAACAATTTGGCAGCCTAGATGTCTTAACAAAAAACGTACTGCTCCAAAGTATCTCCTTATTCCTAAAAGAATAATGGCAGCGAGAAATTACATTGTATTTTTTCATCGTTCTAAAAAAATCTTGAGATTTTTTTTTTTTTTTATTCATTTGACCCATTTTTTTCAATGTACTTCTATCGTTATTTTTCTGGTTAATGGTATTATAATCTTAGTTTCTGACATTACTTGTGTCGTTTATTTTCTTATGTGAATCCGAATTTATGGTGGTGGATCAATGAAAAGCGAATAAAAAATATTTCTTCGGGCTAACTTTTATTTGCTGTTAATTTATAATTATTACATAACATATAAAATAAATATAATATAGTATTGATTGAATTGGCATTCACTTGGTAGATTTCCATTATAACACGGTGAAAAAATAGCAATGTATTTTAGTTCTACAAAATTATTTTTAACAAATATAGTTGATAGCTATTTCGGCTCACGCCATCGTCAGAACTACTCAGATAGTTCTGACGATGGGTGAGCCGAAATAGCTATCAACTATATTTGTTAAAAATAATTTTGTAGAACTAAAATACATTGCTATTTTTTCACCGTGTTATAATATAGTAGCTGGCGAAATCTATTAAAAAGTAAAGCATTGTCTAAAAAATCGATGGACTTTTTCAATATACGTTCAATAATTATTTTTTTTCACTTAATAAAGGATATCTGTAGCGTTAATCTTGCTTTGGATTTTATTTTTTTTATTAACACTATTTCAAGGCGCATCAAAGGTTATTTTTATGCAAACAATTAGCTTCTATTGCATAGTTAATTGTTTAGGTAAAACGAAGAATATGCTAAGTATAAATTAATAATAAACATATAATTTGCGATATCGACGGAAAGTGTTTAATAGATTATCAATATAAAATTTTAATTGTTTAAATTTTGAAGAACAATGTTTCAACAATTCAAATTTGAGTAATCACAAACATGGTTTTAATCATAATAAATTCGACATATTTACCATTTTTGGCAGAAGTCAATTAATATGTTTTACAAAATGTATTCATAATCCTTGCATACTATCACTTCTTAAAAGTTTATACATGAAAACGACTTATGAAAAACTTTTCATCTTACAAACGACACGGTAAAATTCAATGTATCAATTTATTTTATTAACACTATTTCAAGGCGCATCAAAGGTTATTTTTATGCAAACAATTAGCTTCTATTGCATAGTTAATTGTTTAGGTAAAACGAAGAATATGCTAAGTATAAATTAATAATAAACATATAATTTGCGATATCGACGGAAAGTGTTTAATAGATTATCAATATAAAATTTTAATTGTTTAAATTTTGAAGAACAATGTTTCAACAATTCAAATTTGAGTAATCACAAACATGGTTTTAATCATAATAAATTCGACATATTTACCATTTTTGGCAGAAGTCAATTAATATGTTTTACAAAATGTATTCATAATCCTTGCATACTATCACTTCTTAAAAGTTTATACATGAAAACGACTTATGAAAAACTTTTCATCTTACAAACGACACGGTAAAATTCAATGTATATTAAGCTTTAAATCAAACAGTATCCTTCTTTTTTATGATACTGTAGTAACGTAATATAATTTATTATCATGCACCCCTACTTATTTATTGCCTTTTACTGTCAATCTGTCTTCTGCAACTTAATTAATTTAGGTAAAACGTCGATTATAATAATATTTACATAGTTTATGGTAAGGATGACAGGTATGGAAACAAAGGGCTCTGTAGCAAACATATTTAGCTGGTATATTTGGTGATTGATGAAGGGGAAGTAGGCACACGAAAGCCGATGTCGCACAGTAGGGGTTTCCCGAACACAAAACTTTCCACACGATCGATTTTCCTTGCAACTTATTTAACGAAGTACTTCACAAATATACCATTTAAAAAAAAACAATGGTATATAAGAATTACATGAACACTTACAACTTGCAATCGACTAGCACTGAAACTCAGATTGATTTACTAACAATTATATGTTAACTTCCTTTTTTTACATTGTGACCATGTATTTGAATGCATAAAAGTACCAAACGGATCGCAAAACAACATGCAAGTAGGTAAAATCATATTATTAACAACAAAAAGATGCAACTTTTTCATATAAATTGAGACTAAGAATAATGACGAAAACTTAATGAAACGGTTTCCAGATCATATATTTAGCGATATTTCCCACGATATTGGAGGTCAAATAGTAGATTTCATGTACTACTTTCAAAGAATTTTAAGAATTAATAAAACTTTAAATCCGTTATTTAATATCTGATTTGAAATATGTTTGAAAGAAAAACTGGAAAACAGTTAGTAGAAAATTATTAGAAAATAGTATTTAAAATGAATTTTCGCGGTTATGGGTTTAAAAACAGCGTGACTGTTAAATTTAAACTTGAGTATATTTATCTTCATATTCCATGATTTAAATAATGATTAAATATGTGTGGAATGATACATAATTATTAGTAACATTATTTCACAGTATACATACATCTTTATACTAAAAAATTTGTTATTTCGAAAGATAATGTATATATATATATATATAAAACAATAGTATCAATGTGCACATTACTTGGGGTTTTGAGGACTTATAACTTATCCAAGCAAATAAAGGAAATAGTGTAATTTTTTAAATAATAAAAGCACATTTTTTAGTACTTATTTTCACAATGTATTTTTTGCGAACATTATCAACTGATGAAAACGACACATCAGTTGATAATGCTCACGATGAGCGAAACCGGTCCTGATCAAAAAATATATTGTGGAAATAAGTACTAAAAAGTGTTTTTATTATTTAAAATATCATGTCTTTCCATCAAGAAGTGACAGTTAACACCTTAAAAGTGAAATTGTGTAATATTATTACTATGAAATTGTAGTATTAAATATATAAATTTTTAAGGGTTATTTCAGACATGATTCAAAATTGTCGCAGAAAGTCAACATTCATGTAATTCTATATTGGTTTTCCAAACATTAATGATAAAACGATCAAGTTGCACATAAAAAATATTTCTCTAATGTTTGTTATTTTACATAAATTATTCACATGAAAGGGAAACGGACGCGCATGCGCTGTGTTGTATTTGTTTTAAGTCAAATCTATGTATGTAAATATTTTGAAAATGAAATTTAATGAAAATTACCATATTGAACAAACTGAAAAAAAAAATTTCGAGACAGTAATAATTCTGTTTTCACTACTTTAAAAAGTTTCAACAAAAATGTGTTTAACATAGAAAGAAAGTATTTGACCGAATACTTATAAAAGAAAGAAAGTAAAACTTTCCTCAAAAGCAACGTGCTGAAAGTAAATTACAATTCAAACATTTCATTCGTAAAACGTTACAAAGAAATGCAACAGCTTTTTTTATATATTTCCAACAAAATGTACCTGCGTCATAACGCTCGGGGAGTTTGGTCGGAGCACGGAACCTACTTTATAAAAGAAATTCTAAAACAACAACACGAAGTCCTGAACATGCGATACCAACAACGTGGTAAAACATTTATTATGTGCCGCGAACGAAAGTGCTGCGAACGTCGATACAAACGAAACATAGAATTTTAGGGAAAACTTTCCACTTTTTGACACTAATAAAACGATTAATTGTTTTATTAGCCATGCCAAAGGCCGGCGTATGCAGATCAAGGTTATCGGTATAAGAATCCTACGTAAAACATGTTGTGGTTTACAACGAAAGTAAAAAAGACCGAATAATCTACACATGATTTGAATACAATCAAAATGACAAAATCAACACCTTTGTTTTTCCAAATCAATGTAGTATACGAAGTAATGAGCCTTGGAAAGAATAACGTCATGATTTACGTTAACTTAAGTAATATTTGAAGTCTGATAAAAGCTAGACAAAGAAAGTTTCGAGTTGACTTGACAACCATTATTCAATCTTTCTTCAAAGATAAGAAGGTAAACTAAAATATTGTACATATATTTATGACATTGTTTTGTCGAAAAAAATATAAAAAATAGACCAACTTAGACTTAACTATATGAAAAGACCGTGATATATGCTCTGATAATACAATAAAATATATTTTTAGACTATTATTAAGATGTTTTTAAAATCTCCAGTGAAAATCTCCATCTACATACATGCTTTAAAAAAATGTCATTTCATCAGATAAAATAACATAGGAATATTCTTATAACATTACAATAGTATTTTGCATAAACTCGTTTCAAGGGCTGCCTCGAATTGTTTATTGTTGTAACTAAATACTTTCTAAAACAGTATTCAATTGACGCCAATGAAAAATGATAAAATATTATTCCAAATGCATATACACATATTGAATAAGCATATTCACAATTTTTGGCAACAATCAGAGATCATCGACCTTTTCAGCACATATTTTAAATCAACCACAGACACCATTCATTGAATCATTCAATTTGACGGTATGTATAATCATCCAGTATTTCTCAGAATTAAATAATGCCCCACCGCCAACATAAAATAATTGTTTGTGAAGATATTTACTTATACCAAAATATCTCAATACGTTGTAATAAATTACTTGTACAAAAGGAATTATTTCTAGTCACTACAAAACTCATTAAGGATTTTTGAATAATATCCTACTTACACTATTAACGTGTACTTTTTCAATTCCTTTTATATAAAAATATGCAGCCTACAATCACATTTGTATCAATGAAAAGTCTTTGGTTTGGTTCGATACCTCGTAGCTCACGTAGTCTTTTCTATCATTTGATAAGTTCAAATCACTTTTCAAGATTACTTTCTTTTAGTTTGACGACTGAATCGTGTCACGTACGCCATTCATATAGTAGATTATTATGAAAATTTTAAAACTGATCGTATGCGTATAGCGAATTCTTGTAATATTGAAACCCGATTTGGTCGATCGAAAGTGTGTATTCAGTGAACTAAGATGAGATGACGGTATCGAACCTACAACTTAAAACTGGCCACCTCCAAGTGGGTTAAGTCGAAAAGCACCCGCCTACGAAGCCTGTTTAGTTTTTGTTAGCGTCGTAAAAACTTCACATTACTAAAACAGCCAAAAGCATTTTGATAAGGGTGCGTATGATAGTTAAAAATTGTATCGAAATTTGTATGGTGTGATGTTAGGGAGAGACGCTGCTGTAATTTCATAATTATGTTTTCAAATTTGTTTAATTAAAAATTAAAATGAAGTGAGTGCCGGATTCGGGATTCCGTGCAATATAGTAATTTAGAGTATGAAGCAGGGCAGAACTAGTCCCTCGACTCGACCCTATAATTAATAGTACTTTGGGAAAGTGATACAGTTGCTTTTAAAATGGCGAATCGGTCATTTCATACATTGACTTATTTTTTCAGCTCTTTTAACACTTTGGTGCTCGGTTAATATTCGTGTATGGTATACATTGTGTCAAATTTTGACAAATTCGCTTAAGAGATATGGTGTTATAACTTAAAAGTCAAAATTTTCTTTCGTCAAACTGATGAAAAATGATTTTCTTGACAAATAATTTCGTATTGTCTTCAAATCGAACCAAATGCTGCATAAAAAAATGGAGAAATGGAGTGGAAAATCCAGAATATTGGGTTCTCTAATAATAGAATGTATAATGATTGTGGTATTTTTAAAGAAATACGTATACGACAAGTTCGTTGCGTAGTTAATTTTGACTACATGTTCCATAAAAGATTTGACAGAAAAGAATAATGTTTGCTCCTATACGAAGCAGAAAGCGTCTAAGAGATCGTTTGTATACTAATATTACTATTTACAATGAATCTTAAAAGATAGTTTCATCTTTGAAACATTGAAAATCAAACTTTGTTGACGAGCGAGAGAGAACGAACTTTTATACAATTATAACATAACATATATATATATATATAAAACCATTAATAAATTCTTATTTTATATTATATGCTCAATATATATTTCTTAATTAAACTATTAATTGAAAAACTGAAGTTTTCAGAATTAGATATTGAAGTATACCACATGAAAAGTTTGGAAAACACTTACATTATAAATGCAATCAAAACACGGATCCGTTGTAATAAAACATATGTCTTCCAAAACGCAAAGAGAATAAATGACCAAATTCTCTTTATAAATTCATACGTTATTTTAAAGTTGAGTTCAACACAGAAGAAATTATTTTCAACAGTTGTAATCAAGAAATTAGCATATTAAATATTCTGTGTAAAGCGCAAATAGACACATTTAAGCGTAAGAATACGTATGCATGTTTTTGAGGGATTGTCGGTATAACACTTTTTTATATTACTAATAATAAAATAGAAGAATAATTTGTATGTATTGATTGAATTGGCATTCACTTCTAGTAGTTCTTCTTCTACTTATGGTAGAACTCCATTATAACACGGTGAAAAAATAGCAATGTATTTTAGTTCTACAAAATTATTTTTAACAAATATAGTTGATAGCTATTTCGGCTCACGCCACGGTGGTCTGATTTGCTTCCATAAGGACCACTTCCGTCCCACATATAATCTTATTGTCATAGACACCTATTGTTTCATTTAGAATTTTGAAAATTTAGTGTCATTGTGTTAAAGTAACAAGCTAGGCCGTTGGAACAGGAGAGAGATGTGTTGTGTGCCTTTTCTGCACAGCTATATATAGATAAGCGAATGTTAGTTTAAGCATAGTTCTGACGATGGCGTGAGCCGAAATAGCTATCAACTATATTTGTTAAAAATAATTTTGTAGAACTAAAATACATTGCTATTTTTTCACCGTGTTATAATTTGTATGTACTAAGACCCAAGGCAATTGAATCATATCTTTATTAAAACCCTAATGACTGAAAAAACGTCAAGACCTGATGGAATTTCCACCGCATTTATATAAAAAAGGCCGTTATTATGGCAGGATGAAATGAATTCAAACATATAAAAGTTAACGTCTTCAGTTTATAGTATAATATTATGGATCCCTAATAACATGAAATGGGTCGGAAGATTTTTCACGATCGACTCGTAATTTTCACGGCATTATGCCTGCCGATAAAAACACTTGAACCTAAGCAAGAGGCTCGGATCAATAAGGTGATAGGCTCTTGTATCAAAAAGTTACGCCTGAGGAAAAGGAATTTTTAAATTTTGCCACTAGAGTATAGTCACTAGTTAAATATTTAATAGAACGCAGAGATAAAAATAAGAAATGAGTTATATCATATAAAAATGGTATATAGAATATAATTCTAATATTTTCGATGGTTTCGGCTGTAACTTTGTGGAAGTTCATTTTAGTATAAAATTTAAAATAACTTTGATTACTCCACGTATTGTGTTACTAACTGTGACACGTGTCTAAGGTTAAATGCACGAATAACGTTCACTAATACAAGAAAATTAAGTAGTTTGAATAAATATACATATAAAATCACTCACAATATACAATTTCAGTTAAATAAAATATCAGCACAAAATCTAATAATTGAATATAGACTCAGTGTTCTAAATTTTGAATAACCATTGTGGCAACAGCAATATTAATCTGGATGCTGATTATATTTTCAAAGAATGTCAAGTAAACAAAGATAACACTGATTTTTCTACACGATCGCTTCAATGTTGGACCAGGTATACTGAACAAGATAACATTGTATAGTATAGACCATTCAAAAATTTATGACGTTCTAAGGAGACCAAGTATTGCAAAAATTTAACTTGACACTTTAGAAGTAAATTATAAACGGCTTAAATTGTCGGTTAAAAATTATAGCAGACTACTTTATTAAAGTAACTTTGACTGTATCGATCCAATTATATATACCAGTGACCTATTCACAAAAGAGACCGCGAGCAATAAAACATAATGCATGCAGGAATAATTAAGGAACTAATATCCAGAATGGATAGTTAGTTCTCAGTGAGGCACTCCGCGGCCCGCAGACCACGCTAATTGCACAACCATCGCATGTTAAATTTGTTTGTTGCTGGTAAAATTACACCAATGACGCGGTTAGTTTTCCTGGTAACCCTTTTCCAAACAAGCACCCGTTCCAGAACTTAAATGTATCCCAATTACCCTTAGAGCAAACATATTTATTCGTAATCAACAACATAGGAAATTTCATAACAATTCCGCAAGCATAACATTAAAACATAAAATATTCCCTCGCAATCAACAGCAATGCTATAATATATTTTTTTTTTTTTTAATAATAAAAACACATTATTTTAGTACTGATGATCAGTTGATAATGCTCGCGATGAGCGAAACCGGTCCTGATCAAAAAATATATTGTGGAAATAAGTACTAAAAAAATGTGTTTTTATTATTTAAAATATAATGCCTTTCCATCAAGAAGTGACAGTTAACACCTTAAAAGCTATAATATAATACTAATATATTTTATATAAATCTATACCCACTTTTCAAACACGTGTCAATTTTGTTTTAATTTACGTAAATAAACAATTTAATATACAAACATACTGGATTTTATACTATTTTATATGCTACTGCTATAAACCGTTACACGTTAAAAAAATTTAAACAAGTAAAGCTGAACGCTGTTAAGCAAAATGAGAAGTCAAAATAAGTAAATTTTCAGCACCAATAAAAACGTTTATAGTGTTTTCCAATTATGCAATATAAAAAAAAACATAATCTGAATATTTCCACAAACATATTATAATTTTTGGGTTTTATATACACGTAAAGTACAGCACCAAATGGAGTTTTCAAAGGCTCGGCGAATTGTAGACATAAAGGAAGATTTTAAATAAATTCAATTTTAAATTGACGGTAAGGTTAAGAGAATAAATTGTTTTCCCACAAAATGTTTTTCTATAAGCAGATTGATAGAAACACATTTAATAAATAAGTTCCGACAGGCAACGCAAGGGGTGATCAAAACACAAAGACATTTTGAATTATTCCTTAAATGATTGTGGCATATAACACAACGCATAAAAATATATGCATTTCTTACATTAATTATATCAACTGTTTTGTATAAAAATAGTCAACAAAGAAAAATAGAATTCCTTTAATTCAGATGTATTCAACTGGTGCAATAAAGTAAATAAATATTTAATTATACTCGTTTTAATTCACTTTAGTATCAAAAGAAACAGCTTAACTTAATATGGAAATTGAATGTAGTTATTATAATTTGCATTTAAATTTTATCTTATATATTTGTACATATTTGATGCGAATAGCTTTTTTTTTTTTAAAGATTTTGTTGCTAAGATAGTCATTAGATTTGTTTTTTTATGAACACTGCAATTCGTTATTTTATAAGGTCTAATGTTGCGCCAATCATTGCTAAAAAGCGTGGACAGTGAATGGGTTAACAACTTAAGTTAACAAAACCTAAAATTGACCAACATAGTAAAATTTAAATATTTATGTTCTATTGAAAATTGCCATATTTATTGTATATATATTGAACTTATGTGCAAGATTACAAGACAGATATAATTTGATCAACCCCAACATATCCAGGCACGGAAATAAGGCTTTTTAGCTTTTCGCGGAAGCACTCTAAAACAGTTGTGTGCAACCGTGGTTACATACGGCGAACATTCAAAATATAAGCCGAAAAAGATATTTACGTATTCAACTCCCATATAGTCATACAGAATTACGTAAATGCACAGTTGTTTATATTATAAATATTCATCGGTATTCCAATACAAAAATTGATCCGTTAAATTTAGGTCATGTCTTTACGGATGAAAAATCTTCTTAGAATAAAATATTGTTTTTAATACTGGATTTCTGCCGGGAACGTTTATTACTTTGTTTAGTCTCCATATTAATAAACATGAATTTGACAGTTCATATTCAACAGTCGTAAAATACGAATATGGCAATTGTGCAATTGAATAATATCCGTTAAGCCTTCCAGTATAAATCATATCATTATGAAGATGAACACAAGCCTATGTTATTAGATATGAAAATATCAATTGAAAACATTGCTGCTTTCGAGAATTTTTTTCAAAGCATTCCATCAACCTCAATTCGACACCGTGCACAATAAATTAAACATAAGACAACAATAGAGGTTTGAATTTGTTTATATTTAAAATTCAATTGACATAAGATATTCGCCCAAAAGATCGCTTATGTATAATGTATCATACATATAACACTAAGCTGTTACAGCTTGCTAATAATACCGTTAATTTTCATGAAAAAAATAAAGTGAGTGATGTGGTTTATTTAAATTTAAACGGATGCATTAATCAAAAAAGTGGTAGGTCCTGGGCAATAGAGAATCCTCAAATTATTTATCTGTCACCTGTGCATCTATTTAAAGTGGTTTGAAGATAAACATAGCTTTGGGTAATTGTTGGCGAAGAACGTTATCGTATCATAATTGATATTTTTTTGACATAAAAATTAGATAGTTAGGCCTGATTAACGCGTGATTCCAACACGACGGCGTAACTTCACATGCAGCCAATATTACAATGAAATTAATGAGAATAATAAACGTTCCGAAAAACACACTGAAAAAATAGTCACAATAATGTAAACTGCACATTAAAAAATGTGATTTTATAAACATAATATTTAGCATGCTTAAAATTGACAATTCAATATTTTTTTTCAATTTGAAGCTGTGTTTAAAAAGAAATTAATCAATTAATTTAAATTTCAGATATTTAAAAGAAAAGCAATATAAACTTGGACAGTTTGAATTATTGACGACAAGATTTTTTCAAAAGGCGTTTGTAATTTACTTTAATATATTATAATAAAATATGACAGATTAAAGCGATTTGAATATAAGAGGTTCTGTAAGATCTGTCGTTGTATTACCCAACAAAAAACTATGGGAAAAGAATATCTAGAGGCCTATTGAATTATGGAATTGTCTACATATGTATGCAAAGACGTTTACTTGGATAGTAAAAATAAAACAGATGTTATTGTGACAAATGATGAGCCAACATAGTCTTATAGATCAAATATTGTGAGAACTAAAAAATGTTTTCATTATACAAAAACGTATTTAAATTTGATTAATGATTCACTTAACCATCCATTCTACAACAATTTGGAAGTGAAAGTGAGTTAATTATATTCTTGTTTGAGCTTTAAAAACTAAATTGCCTTTTTTGATTGCATCTGCTGTACCAAGCTTGTGTTTATTATTCGGAAAATAATATGAATAAATTTTTCCGTTAAATCTTATAGATGCACGGCATAGACCGGGCGTCGTAGGCAACTCCGCTACGTATTGTAGATCCTCTACGAAGTGACACCGCTTCGATTGCAATAGCCGTGTGATGTAGAACACCTGGCACGATCTCGAGATATCGGAGCCGGCGATAGCACATCTACGAGATGGTTTTACTTTTACAGCCACGGCGATAGGAAATCGAATTACCGGAAGGGGCGGGCGGGACGCCGCGAGCTCTGCTTACACCCACTCTAGCCCCGTTAAGTTTGTTTGCAAAAAACCGACGCCATTGTGAGACAAGGCGACGCCTAATGGATGATGCTGCGCCGTATATAAGCATGGCGATTCATTTTGTGTGCATACCTGGGTGATATTTTGACATGTGATATGGTAATTCAAGCATGCGCGGTAAAAATAAGGCATTGTGTTTCAATAGAGACCTACGGGTCTTGTCATTCATTCAAAACAATTCATTTTAACGCTACAATTTCTTACTTTTTCGTTTTCCAGTATTTGATTATATTTCAACATTAAACACAAGCATCCAGTGTATTGCCTATACGCAAAAAAGAAATTTTATTTAACAATTGATTTTAAAAGAATAGTTTTGCAATAATATAACATTCACAACAATTTTCAACCGAAGATATTAAACTAAGTCAAATTGGAAATGCAATAGAATAAGAAAAAAACAATTTATTTGTACAAGGATTTTTCTATACTATTTACTAATATACTATCAAAGGCTTATTGCTACAATCAGCAATAATATTAAACACCTGTGAAACTGAAATTAGTAAGGTATCAATGCTTACGCACCATATAAGGTGACATATGGTGTATCAATACAACGTCCGATTGCCTGGGATTCACGTTTATAAAATAGAGATAAAATAAAAACGAGATAACAGAAATGATTTTGACATTAGATGTTCCGTATAGTTCTGTTATCGCGTATCACAATACAACACTGAGCTGTGTGCCTATAGTAATTAACTGAGCACATTCACATTTAATGTGTCAACTGTGATTTTATTAAATAAAAAGCTTTTATGTACTATTTCTACACTTTGTACCGTAATTACCAACACCAATTTCGCTCATCGGGAGCATTGTGAACAACTAAAATATACATCGTAACCAAACTGTTTAAGAAATGTTAGAGAAATTTATCAGCTATACGTAAAAAATAATTAAAACGCAACGATTATTCTTAGATAATCGTACAAAATATACATAAAATTGCTTAAATAGTTAACAATAAAGATGTTAAGAATCAACCTATCCGTTAAAATGTAGCCTAAGAATAGAATGTGGCCCTGTATAGACCCACAGACCCGGTCATATTATGTATTATTACTTGTAGTCGTATTCAAGTGCACACGCCTTTAAAATACGTAATAGACTTCTGTAATGTCTTTATAATAACGCAATCTAAGTTGAAGAAGCTTTGTTGTTGATCGTAGACATACCAGTCAAAAATATTATAAATGTAAATGTAACAACAATAAGAAAGGTTATCAAGAACTTAGTACCTGTTACGTCAAAGAACACGTGTCGTTACAAACAAATATACATACAAATATACATACATATATACTATATATTAAGCAAGAATTATTAAGTACACATTTAATACCTGCTGCTATTTAGTACGACAGCGTTAACATAAACATAACATAGTGAAGAAGTATTCTCGCGGCTTGACAACGCACAAGAGTGAGAAAGCAAAGGAAATCGGACTACGAAAAAACAACGCCGCGTAATGAAATCAAAGGCTTTTGTTTGTGAGGCTTTCACCTCGCCCACCCAGGCCGGTGTTGTCTTTTGGGATTTGGCGCCAGGCACTCTCTTAAAGCGACAAGATTTTTAAGAGCGAAATCGAATTCGTTACCGCAATATCGCGCCACGATCGGCGGAGCGAGGGTGTCCTTATCGCCTGTTCGAAACTCCTCCCACGAACGGAGAAAGTGACGGAGAATATGTATACAAGTCGAGCTTTTAAATTTTATGGGATTCCAATTTCAAAGAATGGAAGGGCGACCGTTATTGAGATTCATTACCTTGGAAAATTTTGAATAACTTCCCTATCAACGCTTCAATTTCGCACTACTATTTCGCAAATTCGTTTATAATTTTGATAAAACATAATTAATGTGACAAGATAATACAAAATTCCAACAGAGCTTACAAGTGTTAATTAGTATCTAGGCGTGATTTTATTTGGTTTTTGTGAAAAATCACGTAGGGATGGTATGCTCAAAAAAGTATATCACATTTTTCAATACCGATTTATCGTTCTCGCAATTGTCGTTTTCCACATTTGTTGTGCAATCATTTTGTAAAGTTTCGACGAAGCGCCCGTAAAAATAATTTTAAAAAATCCTGCATAAGTCGTTATCTCATCTATTGTTTTCGAAAATTTATCGGTAAAATATTAAAATCCCAACACAAAAATTACCCAGTTGACCACTTAAAAAAAACATTCCGGTCAGAAATATGCACGACTTCACCGTCCCGTTACAAAATTTACCCGCTTAATCGTTTTTATTGAATATTTTTCATTCCGCTCAGAATTAAGCACAACTACATTCAGATGCTACAATAGCTACCTCCACGCCTATTTTATTCTGATATATGGCTTTTGTGAGACATTTGATATATCTCTCACGAACACGTGCAACCGCGTTCAAAAAATATTACAATAAAGACGTAAATTATGAAATAGTTTTATATGTAAAGATCTCTTCACTCGCATCAATGCTGTAGTATCAAAATTACACACACCAGCATCTTAAAAACAGATATTAAAGAGAGTAGTTAGCAAACCAATAATCCTCCTCTAATTCTATCTTTCAATCGTCATTCTCTCTGTAAAGAGAGATGAGAGAGAGTGGGAAATTATGCTAACTAAAATTATATTTTATAAACAAATACTTTCGTCACTAAATACATACTGAAATACATTACACCTTGTATTTCATATCGTATATTAAATTGAAAATATCTGGAATCGAATCATGACCGAAAGGTGTTCATACCGTTATGATCAGAAAAATATACATATTAGAATATTATTTGCCACTGCAAGATTCGCTCGTGTGTGGCAACATATCAGCGAGATTCTGCTCCAAAGATGCGATATGTTCTCGATTAGATACTAAAGGATTCTTTATTGTTCGCGGACCGTTTACATACATCTGCCGTCGCTGGAGACTTTCGCCGGCACGCTGCGAACAGTGATTCCAATTCGGCTGAGGAAACTTGCCAGGCGCGTGTGAACGCAAATCAACGAATTCAAAACATCATATTTAATACAATTATATAATAATTATGCTCACAGAGAAGAAAACTGTAACAAAAAAACAGAATAAGATTACCAATCGTATTGCATTCAATTACGATGTATGTTTATGCTTTGTTGTTTAAGACATGCGATATGTTATTGGCGTTATCTATGTATGCTATTTTATGCTATAAAATACTCATGTATTTTAAGTATTTTAAGAAAATCTGAGATGATCGAATACTGAAAACGCTTCGAAAACTGATGTTCTGTAGCCTGATTGGAGTTTTTACTATAGGAGACTATAAATATATTTTGTATTTCAATTCATCAAAAGTAAAGAGCCGGTTTAAAAAAATCAATTTTACGGTTATTGCCAATGTGCACTAACGTTACATTTGGGATTTAACATATCGTGACGAATTATTCTTTCGGCTTTAAAATAGTAAAAACGAAGTGTCGCAACAGGTTGGACAACGAAAACAAGGAAAATTGAACGGCGCTCGTAGTAACTATCATATCAAATTTACAAAGAAAAACATTGATTGTTAGGTAATACAGTACTTTAATTTGTTTTTTATGTACGCCACCCACACTATAGCAGTAAAATATTGACCTGCCGACGGTATCTGCAGAATATCGCTGTTCTAAAGGTTGATTCATTAAATGCATGAACGTCATCGAAAAAAAAACGGTAGTTTAAATACAATATCCAACAAAGATTAACAGGAAGAAAAAATCAGGATATTGGCAAATAAAAAAGGAATTTGATATTATTCAAATAACCATTGCAAAGTTGTCATACGTAACGATAATGGTATTTTATCGAAATACAATAGTTTTACTAAAATAACTGATAATGATGATACATATTATTAGCGTTTATGATCTATATCAGCAAGAGTTAATACATGCGAATACACTAATGAAAAAGAATTCCAATATCAAAAAAGTCATATATCATTCACTGTGAACAGAAAAATATGCAAATAGGTATGTATTTATTTGCCATGTTATTTTTTGATATTACGTATTGAAATTTCTTCGAGAATCAGTCAGTGACTGACATAATATTGTCATCATCATGATCATAATATTTATTATATGATAAAAATATTTGTTGGTTTTTTTTTCTATAGGTTAAAAATCAAATTATGTGGTTCGTAAAACGCTTAAGAAATTGTCATGAAAGAAACATTTTTTGTGTGTATACAAATAAAAATTTGAAAACTGATACACAAACAAAACTTTCAAGTTTGTTTTACAAAGATTTTTTGAAAAGCATTAGGCGCTCACGTATTGAGACAGTCTGCACAGCAACAAAAAGCATCTCCTCGAAATCATTTATTATGTTATTTGAGAGCGGGCGGAAAGTTTGGGAAGCCGAGAGCGCGAACACTGGCAGACTGCCGCCGGTAATAAGGTTATTTACGAAAAAAGAAGAAGAAAAAAAGTAAAGTGAAGAAGCTATGAGCCGCACCTGGCGCCATCTTCCCGCAAAAGCACTTATCGGGGAAGAAGAGAAGGTACCAATCCCCCTCACCCCACAACACGGCGCAAAAACAAACACTCCAATTACACTCAATCTTAAATCACAGACGCTGTATTATTATATTCAGCTCTTCAAGTGCGAGGCAAGGAAGACGTTTTGGCTCATTCTTGCCGGAGGCAGTAACATATGGCGCTAGTATCATGAGCATTGCAATAATATTCACGTTAGCGTTATATGCAAGCCTAGTTTATAGCTTTAATCATGAAAGGCAGGATATGACTGCGCGCTTCATGAGTTATTTAGTAGGTCGCAAGTTATGAGAATAGTTTCGCGACTTGTTTGGCATGTTATGCATTTGATATTACTAAACTTGAAACCAGCGATTTTTCTACGAAATGAATATTTTATGATAGTTCAGTTGAAACATGAAAAATCAACAAAGAAAATAGCAATACCAGAATCAAACTAACAACCTTTTTGGCAAAGGTACAAACATGTAGTGCATATATTTTTCCCATCATGAATACTTTTTTAAATGGGAGTATGGAATTTTGGTTTTGATTAATTATGTAGGATACTGGTATACGCATTAGCGCAAACACTACTGCCAATTTATTAAATAAGCAACCATCATCAAGTTAAAATTTTATAAGCCGAGGTTTGTTAACTAACTAGAAATCTTGTATAAATAACATTTGTTGGCAATATTTTTGCAATGATTCTCATAATAAGAATCATTCAAAATAGGTTTTCAATTTTATTACCGATCATTAAAGTATTTATTCAGAAATATTACTAAAAGATCTTTTGATATATTTGTCATATAACTATGGTTGACAATAATATTTTTCAGATGTTACTTTAAAATAAATACAAGTAAAATAGTTTCTATCAGATATATAACAATTGCACAGATGATTAATTATAGAAAGGACATACCACGATGAAAATTCTGTCGGAGGTTGGAAAAAAAAATATCAACTACAGGTTTCTATTTAACCAGCAGATATTATTTAATTTCCAACACACATTCACTAATATATAATTAATGTAAAAAATCGTTCACAATAAATACAGCAAACAATAGTGAAACACAAAAGTAGTGTGGAAGAATATAAAATTTACTTCAATAATATCATTATTTGTTCATAAATTGTATAATTAAAATCTTCTATCACGTTTCGCGGGAATAGCTGTATCATAAGACTGAAGTATTTTCTGGCGCAAATAGTTGGCAGTTTGCACGAAAAATTATATTATGAATGATTCACCAAAAACTGGGCTCAGAAACATAATACATTTTTCATCAAAAGTTTCTGCCGTATAAGATAAAAACGATTACTACAATATGTTCCTATGATAGTTAGTATCGGTAAAAAATTCCACTTAAAAACATTTTTAACAAGAAAAAAATATTTAATATGATACTGAAATTAAACAGCGATATTATTTAAGCTATTAGATAACCATCAATATATCTACCATTATTGCTCTTCTCATAAAGAAAGAAAAACTATTGAGATACATAATTTTGATGTTTTAATAAACTTTGCAAATGCATATCTTCATCACATAGTGCAGAGACCTAAATCGTAAAATGATTTGAATATCATATTGAATCTCAGTTGTAAAATTGAGTATCGTATTATATGGAACGATAAGCATTCTGCACTAAGCGGCGCGAAAGCTCACTAGTGTTCTTAGTTTCAAAGTATGCAAACGTAAAAGACATTTGCACGTGTTTTCATGGGTGATTGAAATAACAATTTAACTGTTTTTATCGTTGCAATTGCGAAATTGATTTAGCTTTACGAATACACATATCAAGCAATTCCCTACCTATTTCACATTATAAAAAATGTCGACTTAGTACAGTACATGAACTGCTACAATTCATCGACATCTTTTGTGTAAAATTGTAGTAAAAATTTTTATGCTTGGTTCAATAACCATCGAACATTTGTTTTATTGATTGGAATTTAAAGTTATAATTCATTCACGTTTCAATACAGAAAATGCATTGTTAAATTACGAATATTGATAATATTGGGTTATTATTGTCTTAATTAGATATTCAACATATGGATTAATACGTATTTAAATTTATCAGCAAGTTAAAATGTTCTATTTCCGTTACAACAATTATATCATATACACCAAATTATTGAAGAATTAAAATGTATGATAAGTATTGTTTTAGTTGATAAAATAATACATGTTAAAGTATGTTTGTGATATGCATAACCCTATGGTGCATAGTTCTTCCATTGCTATATTTTACTCCTAAAGTTTTACAGAAGATAACTTTTCTTGTCTTCTATGTTCGTAGCAAAGCCTGTCCAGCGCGTTTGGGTAAAGTCTCCAATCGAGGTTTAATGGTTTATCGTCTCTCCTATCACAATTATATCAAAACGAGTTAATAAAAAATGATAAATTTATATAAAAGTATGAAATTGTTGTTGATGTGACTATTTAATTATTTAACAATTCAAAATCTTTTTTAGGCAAGACTAGACTGACGCGTTTGGATCAACTATATTGTAACGTTTATGAGACCCACCCTTAAGCAATGATAGCAACACAAATAATATGAAAGGAATAAACCAACTCGTATTGAAATCGATAAAAGTATTCGTTAAGATATGATATGAACATTGAAGGGGTATCCACTATAAAAACTGAAGTTTTCAATTCAATTTTGTTCGAATAAACAGGTCGCGTTATGTGCAAACTAATAAAGTATTCTGATAAGGACGTATGGCATGAAGTATGAATGATGTGGGTCCGTGATGCATACATAAATTGAGTTTAAAACAATCTTAGCTTTGCTTTATGAGAGAAGACAAGTCCGAACTACTTGGCATGACGTAGAACTTAGCGTATTTATTTCATAAAGTAGATCGAGACCTCAACGTTATACAGACTGTAGAGCAAATATTCTATAATGACAAAAGTGAAAACTAAACCCAAATATGATTTAAAAAAATACGTAATCTCACGAATTGCCATAGATTAGTTTTAATTGCTCTTGCTGACTGACTTAGATGTTGTTAATAAATGTTTACAATACAAATTTTCTTTACGCTATTTATCTTGTACTTACCAACATTTGAAAATTCATAAAATTGTTTATCTCGTGTAGAAATATCGATTCTTTTTAAATACCAATTTAATATTTTAGATACCAACTTAATAGTTGGATGATAATTTATTTCGACATATAATAGAAAACGTATGTTTTAGCTTCAATAAAGTGTTGGTAAACCATGCGAATAAAATCGCTAGAAACAAAGTTGCGTTAGAAGTCTTTGAGTGACAAAATAAATAAAGCTGACAGAAATGTGTAACAACCTGTAATGGATTTCATTCAACAGTGTTGACAACTGTTAATGATGAAATCACGAAAAAAAAATACTAAAAGCTTCTTACCTTTTAAGACAAAGAACTTAATTAATTATTACCAGTACGAAAATTTTATGTGTTTCTAAAAATCAATTGCTGATAAAATGAAAGGAGTGCCGGAAATGTGCCTTTCGTTTAAACCTTTTAGTTTGATCAACAAGAAAATATTATTTTGGAAACGGAAACTAATTAACAAGCTGTTTATAAAGTTAGGATGTTTTTCTTTGCGAAGATTCAATTACTTATTTATTTTGGGAAAATGTTTTTTGGGAATAAATAAATCTATTCAGTAGATGGCAGACGACCGTCCACTTTTCTCGCTTAAACATATACGTCACAGCGTATAACATATTTTCATTTTTTCCATTCATTAAGTTATTATTTTTTTAAATTAGCATCTTAGGGTTTCTCCTCGATATCTGGTTGGAAATTAGACGATAAACTTTTTTTCAGATTGGGATAGTATAGGTGAGAGTGAATGAAAAAATACAACATATCACACATACAGGATCCTGTTCATTCGAGGATTCGGAGAAACGACTACGTACACAATCATGAGTCAACTTTTATTCGTGTAAGGCGGGACATGTGTGCAATGTGTAAAAATGAACCAAAAAGAGTCAATAATCAAAATATATCAAATATTTCATAATTTCATAAAAACAACAAGATATTTTCTTGTATAATTTGAATGTAAAATTTTTAGTGAAAAAGATTTATTTCTTTTTATTAAAACGATTAATTATTGTGGTTATAATTTAAGCCACACGTCAACAGCCACGAACCATTTATGAACGAGCTATTTTAAGCGGAATCTTTTTCTGCGGGTCACAAACCAATGATAATTGGACCGCATGTTTAATATGTCTAGCCTACAACATTACTATCAATAACTACCCCTTATAATTCGTGAAAACATTCTTATTAAAAAATGCTCAGTCCTCGAAAGTGAGAATTTCTACTCGTTCTTAATGAGTATGTTATTATCATGGGAATCCGAATAGCTATATGTATCGACACGTTCCAATGTTTTCGTTCGTTGCAGAAATGTTTTCCATTTTCTGCAGTTATAAAAATTTACGACGACATAAAAAAGCGCATCGGGCAGTTTCGACGCGGCGCCGCGCAATCACAACGGTTGCTATTTTGAGCTGGAAAATTCAATAACATTCAACTGGACCCCGAATGGCCAGTAAAGCACTACAATGACGGCGTAGATGGTCGAGAAGTGAGCGAGGTGACGACAGTGTGACACAATTCGAAATAGGATGCAACATCCCGATCATCCACCACACGTGTTGCACGTTTCTTTATATTTTTCAGTTCCAAAAACTCCACTTGCACTTTCCTTTTTGTAAGAAATTTTAACGCTCTGACCGTTAACGCCTCAGTTTCTGAGACAGCTGATTGCAGGGTGTTGATATTTGACAGTTTAAAATATAAATCAGGTGACAGTGCAACACTTGCGTGAAAGATATTGATTGGATTGGCATTTACTTGGTAGAAGTATTAGATTACTGTATAGTTATAGGTATATGTTATAGGATATTTAAATATCAAATATTAAAAAAAATATTCTTACACGCAACACAACACGGTGATAAAATAGCAATGTATTTTAGTTCAGATTTTTTTTATAAGATACAGTCAACTATCAATAGCTATTTCGGCTCATGCCATCGTCAGAACTAGATCTGACGATGGGGTGAGCCGAAAGAGCTATCAACTATATCTTAAAATGTAGAACTAAAATACGTTGCTATTTTTTCACCGTGTTGTGTTGCGTGTAAGAATATTTTTTTTTAATATTTGGTATTTAAATATCCTATATGTAGCTTAGCAGGGAACTTGTTAAGGATCATATTAATGAAGAATGTTAATTAAACCTAAACAAGATTTATTTTTTATTTAGTTTCTATCCAATGATCGAAGAATTGTGTATTTACTTATAGTTATAATTCTGGAAAAAAAATTATAGCTAATGCAACAACTAGAAGTACGCTGTCCGTTTTCGGGACCTTTCTAACACATCTATTTTCTATCGTATTACTTGGCGTTTATTTCTATACCACACTGTGAGTTTATGGAATATGATAAATATTAAAGTCTGTATAGCATTTCTCATGGTTTATCAAATAGAATATCAACGTGGCACACGCCTTCTCCGTTTTGGCCAGTTATGCAGATAGATGTATTTTTAGCGAAGCACTCTGCCAGGAGATACGGATGAACTAATTAAAATCGCTAGCCGTTTTCCACTTAGGAAACATTTCGTTTTAATTATTTTCGCTGGACGGATTTGGGTTGAAGATGGAAACGGTCGGGTTGAGTTTTCACAATCTACTTATAGTGGTAAATTTCGAGTACACATCTGAAATATTCGGTTCAAATAACTTTAATGAGTTAACGGCGTTTGATTTGCTTTCAGATGTATATAATTATGTGTGGAGTAGTGTTTTAATCAATAAACTAACTTCTGTCAAATATTCACTTACTTTACCGAGTAGAACCTCGTCGAAGTTAATCGATCAAATACGTACTTGGCACTTTTTAACAATAAATTAAAAAATATAACTGTGATCCATATGTATTTTAAAATAATCAAGCATCACGGAATAGTAAAACATTTTCACAATACAAACCGAAGAAAATCATATCAAAACGAATTGAATTATACATATCAAGTAAATCCGGTGTCAAAAGTGGGAGAATGTAAAAACAAAACAGTCTTTGACACAATCAAACGGAAATATTAATTATACAATAACAAGGAAAAATTGTAATGCATTGATAATAAAATAGTATCGATTGACTTGGCATTCACTTGGTAGAACTCCATTATAACACGGTGAAAAAATAGCAATGTATTTTAGTTCTACAAAATTATTTTTAACAAATATAGTTGATAGCTATTTCGGCTCACGCCATCGTCAGAACTACTGACTATCTGTAGTTCTGACGATGGCGTGAGCCGAAATAGCTATCAACTATATTTGTTAAAAATAATTTTGTAGAACTAAAATACATTGCTATTTTTTCACCGTGTTATAATAGTATCACTTACAAATTGAATACGCCAACCAGATTCGTTTTAAATTAGTTTTTATTTGAAACTGCTAGATTATAGAAATCTTTTTTGCATCTCTCACAAAAAGCGCAGACTTTAACGAGATAAAAGAATTTGTATTAAGTTTCGACGCGTGTATATGGTATCACCTAGCAAGTATATATTATCAACAACGGCAATGGTCAATCTACTGTTGACCAAATGAAACCTCACTGGTTCCATCGGATTTTTATTGTTTTTCTTCGATATACGCGAAATGGTTTCGGTCAGGCAAGTTATATAAACCCGGAATGCAATCGACCAAATAAAAATTATCCAGTTATTTACGCTGTATTCATTCATATAACTAATTTATAAAAAGAAAAACAATATTGAATTCAAACGCAAGTTTCACAAGAGGATATTATTTATTTGTTTAGCATTGCCATAAAAACTTGAAACCTCTATAAATGTTATTTCCATGTTTGCCGAATCAAATATTAACTATTTTGTATTTCAGTTATGCGATCAATCTTTTTAGGCAGCGATTGCAATACGTCATAAGGTGCCCATAAGTCAGACACACCGAAATGGGAAAAATCTTGCCCTTTTTTATTAAAATTTAAGATGAATGTTAACTGTGCATATCTATCTCCAAAGGGATATATAGTACGTATCATTTTTTATTTATTATATATATAGTGCAAATTTTAAAAACTAGAAGCGAGGGTGGGTTTCACTTTCGAGTGTATGAGTAAAATGTATAATATATTACTAGGATAAATAAAAACTTGTATAGAACTATAAGTTGGCAACACTTTTTTAACTGGGGGCCATTTTTCTAGCTGTCAAGTGATTTGTGGTTAGTTTGGTTTGGCATTTCAGCATGAATAGACTGACGCCTAAACAACGCTTCCAAATTGCCTAAAACAACATTGCCGTTAATCCCGATTTTCATAAGTCATCTATAAATTATAATGCCAGAGATCATCTTCGAATAAAGTAAATTTCACGTACATTTTAAAACCTCTAAAAAAACACCCTATAGATGATGAGGGGAATCATTAAAAAAATAACGAACCATCCATCTTATTGAAACGTTTTTTACTAATAACTTACTCATTTCATGTTTTTACGTACGTAATTATATTTAATAAATTCATGGAAAAAATATTTATAAATAAACCTGCCTTTGAGAAAGATCTGAAAGAAAGCGTTCCCGTGATTTCTTAATCCCGGTGCGAGCTTTTGCGTGACGACAGGAATGCGATGCTATGCCAAGATAAAGAGGATAGCCAATAAGAAGCAAAGCAGAATACACAAAAGGCAATTGTGTTCACACTTCTGCCCCGCGGCCATTCCCTTCGCAAAAAAAAGACAAAGGACGGCGCATTCCGAGTGTTTTTATGTAGAATCATAAATCCAAACACAATAAAGAATACCATAGACTATTTTTTATGTTTTTATTTCGGGGAGAATCGATGCATATGTAAGTATATCCTCCCCTCAGCACTCAGTTATGATGATGGCGTATCACGCGAGTGTTAATTTATTTGCGCTTCGTTGCTTAATACTATGGGTTATTTTTTTACTTCACTATGAAAAGTCTTCCAAAACGTTTATAATATTAACGGCTCCCGCATGCATCAATATCATTCACATCGGTTGAAAGAATATATTTATTATACTTATCTAATTCTATAAAGTTCAAATCTCTTCTCACAGACGCTGTCGAAGTTATTCGAGTAATGTAAAGTTAACAATGATTATCATAAATATGAAATTTACAGATAGGCAGTCCATTTTATTCATACAACTTAATGCGTCCGATTGATTGTTACATTCAATTTGCACTTCAGAGATTTGAAAATGTTATCATTTTTAAATAAATATAAAATCTATAACAACTGTCAAAACTGGTATAACAAGTTTACGATCCGTGGACACCACATTGGCGTCATTTTTGAGAGAAACGTTACGATCCGGGAACGCACAATGTGTCGTCTTCGGATACGCGCAGCTATACTACCAAAAATTAACATGAATTTTAATTCTTACTTTCAAAATTTATCGATAGATGGATCAATATACACGAGGTCTAAAATCAAAATAGGGAAATTTCGGTGCAGTTATTTAGCGAAAATGTGCGGACCGTAAAGTGTTAAGTTACAAGTAATCTGAGAAAACCATACTTAATTATAAATATGATAAATAATCTAACACGGTAAAAAATAGCAATTCATAAATAAAATACATTGCTATTTTTTATCGTGTTATAATGGAGTTCTACCAAGTAAATGCCAGTTCAATCAAAAAATAGTTTAAATAAAAAAAATAAGTTACTTAGACTGAAAAAGTGTTGAGTTACTGAATATTTTTAAGACTGAAATTATTATGGGATATGTGACAAAGAGTTTTGTTTGTAAAAGAATTTCATAATATTGTTGAAAGCTATTTCGGCTTCACCATCGTCAACATATAAATTTCTTGTTAAAACTAAAATGCTTTATTATTTTTACCAAATAAACGCAAATTCAATCGATACATTGAAATTATTGTAGTCGTTCGAAGTATGCATAACTATCAAATCCAAGTAATATAGACATAAAAAAATGAAGATACATTCTCTATAATATGACCTGTTTCATTTCTTCCGGCCAAGTCTCAGGTAAAAAATATAGATATATATATATATATAAAACTCTATAAAAGCAACATTTACTAGGAATGTGTACTCAAAGTTTGTGCTAGTAATGAAATCGATTTGAAGAAGTTTTTCTTGAAAAAGCAATATCTAAAAGATGCTTTCGTCCTCACAACTTCGAGTGGATTTTTTAAAGCCCGAACTTTAAAAAAGGATATCGCCCTTTCTAGTCTAGTAGAGATTTCAATAGCTGAAGCTAGTTACCGTGTTTTGACAATATCACCAGGATAAATATACATTACACTACATACAGCGCAGTGGCGAATTAAGGACTTTGGTTGCCACACGCAATATAATTTAGAGCTCCAGTTATTCGTATAATAAAAAAGGGTTATAAGTTTATTTGATATTTTCGGAAAACATATGTTATATAAGTAAAAATTATGTATTTTCACTTCAAATCACAAATATTTCGTTCATTAAGCCCTAAACATTTGAATGGAATTGAAAATTATAACCATAGTAAATTGAATAATAAAAACATATTTATTCATGATTAGGAGCGATTACGCTCATCGTGAGCATCACGAATTCGAAAAAATATAATAATTTGGACTATTTAAAATTGAATTGAAAATACATGTTTTTTTCTAAGATTCCTTAGATTCAGGGGAATCATGCGCTTATAAAATAATTCATCACTACGTATTTAATAAGTCTAAAATAAAAATATTGATTTTCTTTGATAGCTTTAGAACTTTGATGTTAAAATCTCAGGAAGAAAAAAATATATCTATGAATTCATTAATATTGTCAACTATGAACATATCTATGTCGTACTTTTATTGCCACCTGTGAAAATATTGATAAACTACTTTAGTGAAATACACTGCCATCTGCACGTATTACTGAAAGTTACTTTTTGACTATAACAGAAGCGAGAACACAACCGCGAATGCAAACCATTTAAAAAACATTTTTTAGAACACCGTTCATAGATGGCAGTAACAAACTGTAAAAGAAGATTTCTCTCTCGCCAATAACGAAACATCAATATAAATATAAAAATCGAATATGGAATAACAGACAAATAAATTTGGTAATTACTTTAAAAATATTGATATTATTTTCGTATATTAAGTGCTTACTATACAGAGCGTTTAACCTTTTTTTCCTGAATTAAGATATTGTACCTATCAATTAAATTATTACATATTCACATTAGAATTCCTTAGTCATCAGAGATTGAGAAAAAAACATTTTGTAAATCTGTATTCTTCTTCTGGTTCAGTGGATTTTTTAAATATCTGATTCATTACAATAAATACAATAAAAAAAGTCACAAAGTACAATCAAAATTCACATTATATACATTTTTTTAAATACATTAACAGAGTGAATAGAAAATTATATTATTTTAATGAGGAGTAAATAAATAATAGAAAAACGTGAGTTCAGAATTGGAGTTCATTTCAATTTTTGACTGATTGAAATATATTGCAAGAATTTACCAACCATTTCACTGTTTAGCTTCAAATATGAAATTGTTGAACCAATATCAGCATCCTCAAAATTTTACAATGCCTTGCACAACTGTTTTTCTTTTTTAAAATAACTTTTCTTTATGATGTGTTTTGTACTTGATTTTGTGATGGGTCTCGTATATTGCACCATAATTTCTTCAAAATATATATAAAACTTGTATGGAAGCAGTCGCATTATAATCCTGGAATCAAACTTGAAAGACCATTGTATTAAAAAAACACACCAGAACAGCAATCCATTTTCAGTATATGCAAATGCATTTCAATGTAATTCACAGTTTGCAATTGAATCAAATGCTCTATTTTTCTTGTGATATTCTTGTGGCATTAGACCTTTCATTGTCTTCAATGGCCTTTTGAAATAAACTGTTACATTTCCATAAAATGGCAGTGAGGTTATTCAAATTCTCATGTAACAAATATAAGTTACATTTTTAGTATAGTCTCTGGAAAACTTAATTGAAATATTAGTCAAATAAATATAAACTCCAAAACTCAATTATTTTACCAATGAAATAAAATTGGCTATAAAAAAATACAGGATTTAGGAAAGGATTATTTTAGGATTTATTGAATATTGAAATCATTAAAAAGGAATTTGTTAGTAATCTGATTATTCAAAAATGTACTTACGTTTAAAGATGCCAACCGGCTGTATTGAATTGCCCCACTCTGGATCCCGCACAACACCAACAGGTCTCTGAAACATTTGAAAATACAATCAGTAATTTTGTAAAAATGATTAAAAATTGCAATATATTACCCATCAAAATCATTTTTACGAAGGTAGATTTTATTTCTCTTAGATTATCACTGGAATTGTGAAAAGACCAGTGACTTCAACTAGGCGAATGAAAGAAGTTTATGAAAAAATTGAAATTTTGCTAACATTGTACTGAGGCAAGAGACATGAATTTCGTTAAAATTATTGAAAATCACAGACAATCACTGAAAAAAGTCAATACTAAAAGTAATTATTAAGTTAACAAACATAGTATGAATATATAAAATATACAACATCTATGTATTATATGAATCATAGTAATAAGATCTGTCTGTATGAATGAATGAAATTTACAAGATTCACAGAAGATTGACAGACGACTATAAAAAACTTTAGGTAAAATCAGGTTTATTAATTTGAAACTGATCAACTACATATTCCAGAAATATGGTTAGGTTTAAATAGTCATGGAATTCCTTTTCAAACAAATATTGCAAGTAGATCTTGATGAAATATTATTTATTTTAACGTTTTAAATGCACTGATATAAAATATAATTATCTATAAGTATACTATACCACTAGGAATGTTGTTGTTAGTAGTCACCAAAACATGCAATCTACAAAAGTTTAATAAAATTCGAGTAAAAAATAGGCTTACATGTATTAAAAATTGCAGTCATTATTTTATACACAATATATATGTTTGAAAATATAAGACATAATTAAAATATGCAGTAGTTGATATGTCCATATATATTATAAATGGGGTCAAATAAATTTATCACTCATCGATAAGTCATATATATAGTATAGTATATATCAGTATATAGATATAGAGCAGTTAATTATATTTTTTAATTGGCAAAATGATAACTGATATCAGGAAGCTCACAACAAATATAATAAATGAAATTTCAATTCCTACCCAGTAACAATGTCATTTATATAAAAGCTGGCTTCACATACAGATGAAAGAATATGTTATGGGTACCATACTTTTTTATCAATTGTCCTTGTTCACATTAATTGTGTTGAGAAATGTCGGTAAGGAGTTTCTCTACAGTGCATTAGCCTCGTATAAAAATAATGGCACTGGTGATAGATAACTTTAAAGGATTTTTTTTTAAATATTTTCAAACAGTATTTCCATGTTTTTATTTAACAATAAATTACTTAGATTATATATGCTCAAAAATTTCAAAACGTTAAATATTGTAACAATGTTTAAGTTTTTATGGCTTTAAAAAGAGCGCTGCTGTAAGAATATTTATTCAAATATTTATTCCCTCAAAACCTTTTCTCACATATTTAATTCAGAGATTGTAATAGAGCTGATTAGCGGGAAAAATGACAAATTAAGAGACTTCACGATAACAGTAAAATGATTTTCAAAACTGTATTCATGGAATGAATAGTTGCTAATATGGTAATAGTTGGTTTCCTTAGAAACCCTGAAATAAAAGAACACATTTTGGAACTCTGTACAATGCCTTATAACACAATTAGTTCCATTGCCAGTAAATGATAGCGTATAGGTGTAGATAAACAAAAGCAGACATAGGAGAACAGATATTGAAAAAAATTATTTGGTGCACACAAATCTCATTTTTTGATACAGATGTTGAGATTCATATTATTTTAGGAAGGTATCGATTATCGAGTGAGTTATTTGTTAGGGATATATTTGTTAATGTGATTGTGACAACATAGGACATTTATTTGTGTTTTTTAATGTTGTGAAACATTCCTAATGCTTCAGCTTTCATAAAAGCCAACCCAATTATTTTTTATTGCTGTATTTATAGCTCTATGTGGAAAGAGAATATTTTGAAAAATAGCAATGCGGACAGATTTTGTTTGTATGAAAAACTGTCGCGTTGATCGGGTTAACAACTTCGATAAATTAATCCACCTCTTCAGAAAAGCTTTTTTTTCAGCAAAACACTGCACAATCTTCAAGTGGTACACACTAATTTTTAAATGTTACTCAAGATTTTTGCATGAATTGTTAAAGAGATAAAAAAAATCAAAATCTATGAACATTTTACATAATGCTAAACATAGGCTACCTAATTCCATTATTAAAATTTTGAATTTTTATACGGCTGAACTAGTTATGATGCAGCAATGAAGGGAAAACAATAATTAGAGATTACGTTATTGATTAGAGTTTACAAAATAAGTCGAGAAACATTACAAATATGTAAACAAAGTGTCAAACTCAGTTTTTGAATCATACATAACCAAAATGGTAAATAATTAATAAAACAGAATTTGTTTACTTTTTATATTTCATAAAATGAGAAAGTTGTAATAGTTGTCATTTATATATTGAATGTAGTGCCCTTTCAACAAGTGACAATGAACACTTTTAAGTGTCAGCTATTGTATTTACATTTTAGACGAAAATGTGAAACAAGTTTTCCAGTTTTGTGTTTTTGATTAATTGAAAAATGATACTCAAAAATTTATGAACGTTTTCGGTGTAAAACTTTTTGTTTACAGGCTTATTTTTGCGTTAAATTTTGGCCTAATTTGTCCTGAAATCTCTACAAATTTTTTGAATTGAACTAAATTAATCATGTTAATATAAGGTGTTGAAATATATTTTACGCAGTTCAATATCAAAGGGTAAACAGTGCCGTTTAGATATGATAAATTTATATGTTTAAAGCTTAAGTCTACTTATTTTGCAAATAGAAAAATGATAATTTAAGGAATGAGAAAATTATTCACTTCATAATTGATGCTGTGCATAATTGTATACATCCATGGGGTTCTTTTATTTAAGCAACCCTGCTTTACTCAGTAAAAACAATATTCATAATTTATAACAAGAAGTACAATTCAAAAAAATTGTCTTACAATTAAATTTATAGCTAAAAATTTGATCATATTAATTTGGAAACAGCTTTTATAATAAACAATTCTCATTTTATAATTTTATCAGGACTTCAATGCTCAGTAAGAACGCTGAGAATTGATCCATGTGTGGATTTTTAATTTTATCTATGTATTCTGTTTTTCAAGTTACTCAGTTATTGTAGCCTTTTTAGTGCTTTTAATACAAATCAATTCACCAAATCTGATTCATCAAATATTCCATATATATCTATTCTAAAAAAACTATCTATGCAATATAATACATAGAAATTAAGAAGGCTAGAGCATGACATTGGGAGAAACAAAATATCAGCAAGATACAGAAAATTCGAAGACAGTTGTAATGTGATCGAAAAGAGCCATACTTTAATGGCAGTACTTAATCATTAATGGTCTATGTAGCCACATTCATTAAGAATAAAAATTCAGAATAAAAATCATTAGTTATTTAACATATCAACATTTTGACAGTTGATAAATGTGCAAACACAAGTACACAATAACCGAAAGGCTAGACAAAGTTTAATTTTGTTTGATTACATTCGAGTGTTTAAAACAAATAAACAAGTTAATGTTTTAGTAATGTTTAGTGATACTTTATTGAAGTGGAATTTTTAGATATCCAGTAAATTTTTTATAAGAACATAGCAAAAATGACCAAATCCAACTCATAGATATTTCAGATATTTGTATCTCAACAACCTTTGATTATTTAATAAGGGTAATATCAAAAATTACATGAATTATGTCAGACATGAAAAGCATTTCATCGTATTTGTAAACTGGTTGTAAATTGTAATGTTTACGTTTCGAAAACGCCAATATAAGAGACATTTATAAAAATAAGTACAGCATAACCTCTTTATCAATACGTTGAGACATCCATCCACCAGTTTTATTAGATTATTTTAATTTTACATATATACACAAATATAATTTGGAAACGAAAATCAGTCAGGAAATCACCTACCTATTATAACACAAATGTATACAGAATGCACAATATCACGTTTATTTGAGTACTACGAAACGAGTTAAAATCACACAAATTATAAAATGATAAGGAACAATTTCTTTTTCGTCAAAATTACTGGATTAGTCCACCACTCCCGTAAACCGAATTATATTATATTTATTGACATAAACACAACCATCTGGCGGCCATATGCATTTTTGCCGCTGATGGTGTGGTCGGCAAAACAGATTTCGATATTTTCTGTCAAACAATGTGAATGTGCCATCTCGCGACATATTTTCAAATCATTTTTATCCATATTTGTAATCTTGAATGTAAATATTGAAGCCTAATAATTATTATTTAATTGCTTAAAAATTGAAAACTTCTGGGTATTTTATATAAATATTTTAATGAATAGTTATAAGTGATTAACCTGTTTTTTTTACTTTTACGTCACGTTTACTCAATATCTAATTAGATACAATTGTTTTTTAATCATTATTTAAGACGGTATGTTTTTTTTAATAGCATGCTTAAAAAAATATTTTCTATATAAAATTATTCAAATATCAGACTTTCACGAGCCAAAGGCATTAAAATTTATTATCTAACTAAATTCATTTATCATCTTTATAATAAGTAGGTGATTTATCCGTGTTCGGTTAAAAAAAATATAAATTTACTAAAACTTATAAATATAAATTTACTAAAACAAGATCTAGCAGCCCAACATTGGTGGCTCTCTGGTAAATCCAAATATTTATATCTTTATACATATTCTTTTAATTACTTTAACGAGAACAAGAAAATCTATAATAGTTGTGATCTCAAAAAGAAAAAGATTGTAAAATATTTTGCGCATTGAAATTTTTATGTTTAAAAAAAAACTGGTATTGGTTATTATTTCTGTTTTCGTGTTTTCTTGTATTTTGCCGTTTCCACGATATGTCCATCGAACAATAATGTTTTCAATCCGTCATACACAATTGATCGCAAAACTCATGGATTATCTTGCGATAGATTGATCATCTCTTATACAATCAACATTCAATAATTCTCAATAATAATACTACAAGTTTCATAACCCTGATAAAATCATTTTCCTATAATATTTCGACTACCATCAACAAACTTTGACATAACATATTCTAACGAACATTCCATTTTAGCGACTAAATAATGAGAAATAAGTTAACTATGACAAACAACATAAGTCTTGGCAAACTAATGACGAATCCATCGTAGCACGTTACGAAAAATAACGACTCACTTTGACAAAACTTGTCTCCTCCAAGGAGCGTAGGGAAACTTTGCCAAGAGCAATATCGCTACCCGAATTTGTTATTGGCTGTGGGTAACCACAGACAAGCGTATATAATTCAGAACGCGTTCTATAAATTTAGGCAATCTAGCGTGTATAATGGAAGTTCTACCCTTTTCCTACCTCTTATAATTAATATAATGTTGCCAAAGATAATATATGATGGTTTTTGATAGATGAGTAACAAACTAACCGTCATGTAAAATTAATGTGCCGAAGTTAATATCTAAATAATTAGTCACTCGGCTAACAAATATCACACTACACATTCATACGTACATATTGCTTTTTCGGGTATAATTTGAAATGAAACATCCTATGTTAGAGTATATTGCATTTTTGGAGGAATTTTATTACTTTACACACCTCACATTGCAGCCCTTTTCGCAAATATCGGAATCATCGAGAAAAACTTTCTTGAAAGGGTAAATAATGTATAAAAGTCTCCTTTTTTAAATAATTATTTAATTTAACCGATCTTTACGTTAATATCTATCGTGAAAATTTTTCATTTCACACTTCTGCCTAAATTTTAAAAACCTCCTCCTGCCGGCTACTAATTACTACTAAAAAACCATAATTACGTGCATTTAATAAAAAAAAAATTTTGAATAATTTTCATGAACTGATCACGATATTTCTAAAACATAAAACATATGTCATTAAATGTTTACATAATTGATATATCCTAATAACCATAAAATATGAATTGAATGATTTGCTGTACATACACATTCACATTAAATACTTAAATTACTTACGATAAAGAGAATATGAAATAATGCCGTCTTGGAATGAGTGAATAACTTTTTATTCCGTTTTAGATTATTTATTAAATTTGGTTTTTTATTAAGGTCTCATTGATTTTCTTACAATTTCAAATATTGTTATAATTAAAATATTTGCTGTAATTTATCAATACGCCAAACTATCTCATGTGTCTGTTGACATTTTACGACACATTCTTAGTTAAAAGAAAATATCACAATTTTGGTTTCGTCACAAAGGAATAAAATTTTCGTTCGTAATTTCTTAAGTTTGTCTAAAAAAGTTTCAAGTTGCAAAAAATTATTTTCTTGTTTTATCAATAGTACTGATTCCATTTATTTGAGTAATTAAAATTTATATTTCTGTGATAAGTTCAAATCCTGAAGTATCATGCGAATAATATTTTTGGTTAGTGCTGCCTTAATAACCGAAAAAGTCTGTCTTTTCTCCAATTAGCGTATAATATGAGACATTTTATAGTTCAATATACATTCATCTCATATAACTACTCAAAAGAATATGTTTATTAATGAACTGAATATTAATGTTATATTTCCCAAAATATAACTTTAATATTCACTGAATTTTGATAATAATAATAATACCCAAATAAGCTTATTTTTATTACAAGTTTATTTTAAATTTAACAGGGTTTTGGAGTTACACATATCACTATACAAGTGCTTCGTGTCATTTTGAACGTAAAGCGTGATCTTCGATTTATATCAATACAGATTTCAAAGTTTGATTCGACTTGCAATATGGAGATTGTTAATTGAGAATGAAAAATAGCCTCTGTAAGCTTAGTTTCAAAATAATAAAATAGAAAAGATTTTTAACTGTTTTTATTTATATGTACAAATAAGTATTTTATTGATACATGTAAAACAATATAAATCCAATCTCTTATGTTTTTGTTTATGGAGATTTTACCATTTACATCTTTGAAGATTTATTGAATATGTGTGTATCAAAGTTTTTTCATGCCAAAAAAATATTATGTCCGATTGGGAGCGGATTCGTGGAAAAGTAAGTAATATATTAAAAATCTCCCCTTCCTTACACTCAGGTTTTGGGGAAAGAGCAAACAACAATATTTAAGTTCGGTAAATAACGGTTCCTCGTATAAAATACACTGAATTCTCTTTTTGGACCTCGAAAACGTTTCAAAAGACCACCGTGTAAAAAAGTTAACATCATACAAAAACGATTGATGGGTTCTTTTCAACTATATTGAATGAAATTAATGTTGACTTTTATATTTCATATTATTATAATATTTTATCAAATAATTATTCAGTTAATCATTGTTACTACAAAACAATAAACATACCCATTTTCTGTTGCTTTTTGATAGTGAATCACTCTGATATCACTGGAGATATTTAATAGCATTTTTTCTTCAAATGCATCATGGATAAAATTTTCATTTTATTTTACTTTTTGTGTGTGATTTTGTCAGTGCTAGTTGCTCGCATTGAACGCAAAATATTTGCATTTATTTTTTTATTCTTTCTAGGTTTCAAGCCGAACTAATGTAAAAAAATAATCGGTTCTTTACTTAGGTCGTGTGGATGTCAAATCCTTGCAAAAAAAGAATGAAGTTTATTTTGTTTTTTTCATCCAAATTCATATAAAATTTACCGGTTTAGATTCACAAATGAATTCAATGGGCAGGGTAGGCGTCAGGTGGTTAGTTTTTGCTCCGCCATTATATGTAAGAGATCGAAGAATTTTGTGCCAAAAGTGCAGTTAGCAAGAACAAAGAAGTGATTACTTTGGTAAGCGCATTGCACACCGTATTGTGCTCAGTAATCCCAAAAGCGCTAACGAAGTATTTTATTCGAATTATTTGTACAGGATTTAATGTTTGCAGCATTGTTGTTGAACTTTGTTGAAGTGTATGCAAGTCGCAACGGAGCATCTGTGTGCGATGCTCTTAATGACGGCCGACCCATTTTAATAATACTAGTTGAGAGCACTTTGCTCAATTTTATGAGAATGTGTTTTAGTTTTGTCCCCAGGTGAAAACTTTTCTTAACACTCAATAAAATAATAATAACTCTACGGCATGATCTTAAATAAAAACATTCATATTTTCCATTGTATTGGGGTAGCACGAATTAAACTTAATAATGCACTTTATACGAAATAATGACCACACAAGAATGTATCCAAAACTTTTAAATTTACTACTTATAATATTCTGAGATCTACCAAAGTTTTAGCCCGAAGTTTACTTAAATTACATTATAAAAGCAAGCACCTGATTTGAAATCAAATTCTATTGGGATTATCGAGAATGAGCAGTTTTAAAAAAAGAAATAGCACTAGTGTGTCAGGGACATTTATCCAAGAGTCGAAAAAATTACAGTTTATCTCTCCTCATTGAATAGCGTCAAAAGTGTAGTTAATTTTCATACAATTCGCCCTGACAGATCCAACTCTTGGTTGGATTTAATAATGTATTGTCTTCATCATAGTCATTACGACTTTTTGATATCATTCAATCTAAAATATGGCAGAAAATCCGCTATATCCAGTATTGATTTCTTGGCCTGCATTTAAATTCAGCTAAGCAATTATTCCACACAAAAAATTGACAAAACGAATTATTTTACGATATCGAATGAGGGTGTTTAGTGGAATTTCAATATCAAATTTTAGCTGTTGAAACATTGTACAATTCCAAATTTTGACACTTATGGTACGGGTTTCGCATTTTGGCATCATCAGGCATTCTACCATACGGATACAATAGTACTGATATATTGGAAACGGATAGAATACTTGAAGATTCAACGATTCAAATTTGTAATTTTAAACCTTTAAAAAACGACAACGTTAACAAAATAGTGATTTAAATATTTTCAGAAAATATCTTTTATATTCGTAAAAAATATTTTGTATGGAATATTCCGTTTCCAGATAATCATTTATTAGAGCGAATTTCATTATGCGGTCCAAAATCGAAAACGTTAGGAATTTTCTTAAGACCGGAATAAACCACACTACTTGGAAAAGTGACTTAGTCTCTATAGTATTTAAACATTTAGCCCATAAATCTTCCCTGGTTCACTATTTCCGTGGCTTTAATTCTATGAATTTTATGTCGATATTTACCTCCATGTTTTATGGCTTTACAAATCATAATTTAATAAGATTATATTTTCGGATATTCAATAGTTTTGCTCAAAATTAGTTATATTTTAGAGAATTAATCATTATTGGCTTAATCGCTAAACAAAAACGACTGGTTCAATATTCTGAAAAGAGCGAAGGTTCGATTATTTTATTGAATAATAAATGACAGATGGGAAATCGAATAAGAATTCCTCAATAAATAAACCATTCAATAGGAAATAAATTCCTTTTCACTTCTCACAATAAACACCGACAAATGTATCGAGCAGTAGACCACCTTCTTTCCAATTAAATTATTTTTCAATATCTCCATTTTTCCCAAGAGGGTGAGCTCTTCTGTGCGTAGGTACGTATTGGATTTTCCAGATAAATGTTTCAATGGAAGACTTCTGAAAATTGAATCTATCTTGAAATTCGTATACTTGTTGGAATATTTCAGGAATCCAATACAGTGGAATGTGAACTGATATTAAAAAATAATGAATAATTATTTTTCACACAATGTTTGAAAAATTGCAATAATGATGCAATGTTTTATTGACAAATATTTTGATATTTTCTTTTTTGATAAATTTGTTAACATATACTGTTGTTGGTGTAAATAAATATCCATTCTGTAGCTACATTAGTATGCAATATAATAAAAATCTTTAAACTTTTCAGCCACCTTAATAACCACATAACCATAAAATTCGACTCAGGTGAGTGTCTGACAACTTTCAACGTCTATCTATTGAGACATAAAACATATTTTTGTCATGAATGTTTGAAACACAGTTTTATTTATTTAATTCTCGATAGCTTTGCTTAGTCAGTTTGTTTACCATTCTATATAAATAATCGATTTTGGCCTAATGTGTTTATGTTAATCTCTTCCTGCCAAAAATATTTAATGGGTATGATATCAAAAAATACCTAAGGTATATTTTAATTTTCATCCTTAAAAGTTGAAAGTGACATAATATCATCACATGTGATATAATCATATTTTCGAATTTTAAGTGTCAAAATATAAGATTAATATTGCGTATAATATTAGTTTAAAAACTTAACAATCTTAGTTATCTTATCTGTTTGTTAGGTTAGTTAAGTATTGATTTGCTTCTCACACTAATTTTAAAGAAAACCCACCGTTGGTCCCGAATCAATTTATTTTAGTAGCTACGCTACCAAATAATATTGAGTATATCTTAACAAAATGCATTACTTTTCAAGTATTTCATTTTGATATTATTTTTGGAACTCGTGAAATGAGATTTGCATAAAAGTTTTTCAAATACAAATGTTGTTTTCCATTTATTGATAAATAATATACTCGATTAAGCTGGAGTAATAATGAATATTCATCCGTTATGGTAATCAGATAAAATATATTATTAAATGTGAGTTTGAATCAATGGTTGTCAATATACGAAATATTTTTCTTTTGAGAAAATAACCTTGTAGGGATCAAGCGGAAAAGGTTTGGGGTCTGAAGCAACCGTCAACTTGGAAAAGAAAAACCACACCTTTCTCAAACCACCAAAAGGTTGTAACCGCGTTGTTACTGCTATGCCTAAGTTTTGTCCTAACAACCTTTCATTGCCATTTAAATTTTACCAAATACTTTACCTTTATTCGAAAATTTTGACGGGCTGATTATTTTATAAAAAAAAGGGGAGATAGTATAATACTTCTGGGTTGAGTGAAATAATTGTCCCGTCAAAATTGTTGATTTTTTGTTTGTTAAAAAAACAATTATTATCAGAAGTAATGTTAAAAAATGTGTACAATAGTAATATGTTAAGAATAAATATAAAGAAAAATGATTTTCATTTAAGATGCATTACAAAAATATATACTGCATTTTTTTCTTGCCAACAGAAAATGTCTCTGAATGATAGATAAATACCGATTTCTTTAAACCATGATTCAAAATAACTGTTTTTTTTTTAAATATAATTGAATAAAGTATACTTTCATAATTTGGAATTAATTATAAATTTAATTAAATTTGTATTGGTTTCAAATAGATTTATTCTCAGTTTTTACATGTCGGCATATAGTAACGTTTTGTAAATTACTGTCGGCATACAACTTTTGAACTATGCAATGTTCCCAATACATACAAGAATGAATACTATCTGTTGAATAATGAATTCATCCAAATCTGCTTTTAAGCAAAAAATTTGGTTGGTCAAACATACGTATTTATTTCGAATATGTTGGTTAAGTAACAAGCTGTACACTAAGGCACGGCCAAATCTAGATGTTAGGCCGTCTGTGCATTAATATAGGTTGACCGCTGCCAAAGGTTTATATTCATATTAATCATTGCATATTTATCGATCAATACATTGAAATATTAATTTCGTTTTTAGCTATGCAAAAAAGGAAGCCTTGCAACTCGATACAAATGTCATATTTTACTGACGAAAAAGATGTACATGTTTCATATTTTAAAAATGTCTCAAAATAAATAAATATCGAAAAATTCGGCATCTGATCTTATATATTATATATTAGAGTTTTTAAATTTATGATATTAATGTACACCTTTTTTCATTCCTTGTTTCATAATGTAGATTTTCAAAACATGGCTTAAATAAAAAAATACTAGTTGGGTTTGGTCGTCTTTTAAAATCAGCCGCTTGTGTACGATACACGACTAACTTATAACTAATAGCTTAAGTCCGGCCTGCATTCATGTCTAATATAATATTTAAATACCTAAATCGCGATATTTTATAGATCAGCATTTAAACAAATTAAAACGGGGATTCCTATATACCAAAAATCATAACTACATATCATTCATAATCGCTACTTTCAACGATTCCTGTAATTCAATTTGAATTTAGCTTTCGATTACACATTGCATTGAATTAAAAAAAAAGTCTTAAATCCAAATTGATTACAACAATCTATTGTGGCTCCATATGCTTTACTTTTGAGATTCCGTGTTTGATTTTCACATTTATCATGTATATTCTTTTTACTCCACAGCGCTCTCTTATTTACGAAGAATTTTTAAGCAATAAAATAATTTATGACCTTTTTAATTTGCGACAATGGTTGACTTTTGGAATTTTGTTACGAGCTCCGACAAAAGAAATTTTTCTATTGAATATTCCGATTTCCACAAAATTTTATGGCCTCTCTTTATATCATGCATATGGATATTATTAATAGATGGATACTTTGGTTAAAAGAATTTCCTGGATTTTTTTTTTTTTTGCTGTCATGAAGAAAATATTACGTGAATACTTCCTTATTTCTATATACAAAACTCTGCATTTTCAATTCCTGATTACAGAATACAAATCAACGTATTTTTATTAATTAAAATGTTTTTATATGATTGAGTATTATTAATAAAAACATCCATGAGTATTCTCTTTGACATAATGAATATATATGTACATATAATACAATTTTCAATTATTATATCAATGTAACTTCAGATAACTGCATATGAGTAAATTTTGTTTACGATTATTATAAAATAATAATTTTCAATATTTAATATTTTATGACAAGTGATATTGTCGATTTACATAGTATGCGTTTAAAATGATATTATATTATACACATTATTTACGACTGCATTGATTTTAACAACATAATTTTTGATAAACTAGTTGCATTGCTACATAATTTATTTGATAATCAATTTCATTCACACATTTGATCCAATTGATTTATTAACTTTTTGATAATTTTTATTTTGATTCTAATAATAAAATATTCTCCCGCCAACCGAAGCAGTTCTGATAATTTTACAAAATTGTAGAATGATGACAGCAAAACGATTTTAAAAACATTTAATGGCAACGTGACTAGAAAATTGTCTGCGTCAAAGTGATTAAAGAAACTTGCTAAAACTTTGCAATCCGTAAAAAAAAATAAAAAAGCGTTATACCAACTCCTTAAATTATTTTAAGCTTTTCATAATTTTCGAAAGTCATTGAATCAAATGGAAGATATACAAGTTTCACAAAAGTGTTTGGCCTCTTTTTTTCTTCCTGGAACCCTTCTGTACCATGTAACCCTGGAAAATACGATACCAAAGTTACCCAATCTGTGCGCCGCGGCGCCCTGGGGTGTCGCAGCTGTTCTATTGGTTACCGTAAAAAAAATTTAATTCATATTTTTTCAAAATATTATTTCGATATTATCCGCTTGAAAGTCTTTGAAAAATACTATCAAGCAGATAATATCGACAAATTCTCATTGATTTTCATTTAAAGCAGTGGTCGTCAACATTATTATTACTTTCGCCCAATTTAGTGTCTCTGTAAGAAGTAATATTTTCTAACCGCAAAAATTAGAAATTTAAAAAAAAATTAAATTCGAAAAAATCTTATCCGATTAGAAAAAAATCTGTGAGGGTTGCTAATATTGTAGGTCGAGATAAATATTTTGATTGACATATAAATATTATTTTACGCAATAACACTGGCGAATTCATTTATTTAACCATAGAAATTGAAAACCCGAGCAATGATTTTTTCAATATAGATAACTCTGATTACATTATCTCACACTTTATGGAATAATAATATGTTTCAATTCACGGTTGTAATTTTTTGTCGTTGACCTGATTTAACCTTACTACTCGCACCGCTTTAGAACAACCCTGCATTTACTATTATTTGTTTTTGAACAATTCGATATTTCAATATTCGTGACGATTCGTTTCACAAACATTGAATCAGATAATTTTCTTTGAAAGAAAAGGTGTCATATTTGAATAAAAGCTCGTATTGTATGACATCTTAGAACAACCTATAATTACTGATTACGTAAACTATGATTTTATACCTGTAATCAATTATTTATAGCCTTCTATTTTGGCCTCATTCGTGTCTATAATTTTATAGAAGGTAGTTGGCCCTTGTTAATTTTAGAATCATTGTTTTTTTAGGCTGAATTAAAATTATTTGTATTTCCATTAATACGGATGGAATTCTATTGTGATAAATTATTTATTTACAGAAAGTATCTTTATATTTTGTTTTCTAAATATAGAATATTGAGTTTATTATTTTAATCAACAATTTTTCCATATATCATGTAGCAACAGTTTAGTTTTATATTCGAAATCTTTGTTGGATTAGTTATATTGATCATTTTTTTTTTTTTGTAAATGTTACTTTGGAGGCAATTTTTAACGTTTTTTTCTCACAATATGAATATCATATTACATATTCCACATCGATGCCCACTTTATAAATTTATCTTTGATATTTTGGCAAAATATGATTCTTTCATAAACGCCATCCGTTAATTCATCTGCTCTGTTCAGTACAGTTGCAGTATCTATAAATTAGTTGTAGTTATACTTAATATCCGTGCGACACGTTCCCTACACCGAAAAATATTAGACTTGCATTTTACATAATATTTACATAAAAAAATAAAATTACACTATGTAATTAAATTCCACATAGGAAAAAATTCAAAATTTTTATGTTTGCTTATAGGCTTTATCGAAGATGATGCCAGTTTTCTTGCTTTCATATATTAGAGGATAATTATTAAAGAAAACATTTTAGGAATACCAAATGCAAACATGCTATCAATAAATGAGCTAACTTATTAAAGAAACTGACTACGGTGATTATAAATGCAGCTATGAAGTACTATATGATTCATTTTTTTTGTTTGATTATTATATGTAAATCATTTGCGTTGTATTTGAGGTGCAGTCGAAGAATTAATTGAATTTATCATCGAATGTTTTTGACAGATTTTTCGCCCTACATGTTATACAATATTTTGATTAACAGCAAGACCATTCTGACTTTCGGAATATTTTCTATCAAGTCTTTATCGTTTGTACTCTACTCGCAATTTTATTAAGTAAAAAACATAAATATGAAAGTGTTCACCACGTAGAATTGAAATGATCAATAAAGGCGTTCGAGTAAAGAGCATAACATACTTTGCCAGAGTAGCTGAAATAACAACTTGTATCTTGAAACATCTTTGCTTTTTTCAATTCAATTATACTCTGAATAAACACGTCGCGCTTAATTTGTGTCACAACGCAAATATTTTAACGCTTGCTTTATTTGTTGTATTCGTTCAAGTTAGCATTCGATTTAGAAGCGGTATCTTCAAATCAAGAAGCTCTCCCTTTTCGCGCTGCGTGATGATAGCCCATGCCACTATGATAACGCCTGCAAGGTCGATACAAGATACTACGTACTAAGGACGTGCAGCAGTAAAACGGAGCAGACTCAGAAAATCAGCGGAAGTGCCAAAGAAGAGTTGCCAGGTGTACTATTTGTTCGAAGTATAAAACAAATTACGCTTTTTATTTTTAAGTCACAAAAATTTAAAAAAATCATTCCACTTGTGATAATGCTCTTCAAATCTATAGACATATATTAAACTAATTAAATTGTGGCAAATATTTATATTTCTTTTAAAAAAATGTTATAATACTTGACTTTCATTATTTCAAAGAAGTTACCATAAAATAAAATAATAAACTTAAGATGCCGTTATCTTTCTTGTTATGATTTCCATTTTCTTTAGTTTTTAATAAAAATATAAGTATGTATTCACTTTTAAAGTGTTAACCGTTACTTCCGGGTGGTTAGGTCTTATAGCGTGAATAATTAGTTGATAATACTCGCAATGAGAGAAACCAATCTTGATTATAAATTTTATTTGTAGCAAATAGTCATATTTTTTATAGTACAGCTAAAATATTAATGTTTTACTGAAAAAACTATCAACTATATATGTATATATATCTTATAAATTTCGTAGAAATAAAATGCATTTGTATTTTTCCACCGTGTTCTAAAAGAGTTCTATCGAGTAAACGCCAATTCAATGAATATGTTTTTTTTATTTTTTTTTTAATAAATTTATATTTTTAAATATACTTTAAATACTATATACCTAGCATTCTTCTCGCGATAATTACAACAAATTTGAAAACCATAATGGAAATACAATTACTGACTCGCTATGATGTCGCAATCTCGTGTTTAGTAATAAGAAAAAGTTTTCGTTTTCAGAGAGGTTTCTTAAGTATACATATAATTATTACGAATCTAATCAAGGAAGGTGCTATGACTCGTGAAAAGAATGAAGCTTTAATTGCTAGAAAAAACTCCATTCGTTTTTTTATCAATTGTTCGTGTTTTCTGTACGATTTAATTATACGTGTACGTATCAACTTAATGTCAATTCATTTCATAAACTTAATTGAAGGTTTTCTTTAATAATGTAAAAGAGCGTTGTTTTGATTGTTTTCATCTGAGAATTCTATCTACTATAAAAAGCAAAACAAACATCCACACAATGTGTCCATTGGCTACACAATGAATGCGCTAAGATTAATGATAGAAACTAAAGGCGTTTATTTTTTTGGCAATATTTCACAAAACAACCCAACATCTGGCAATTCTCCGATAAGGGGCGAACGCAAGAGGGGCATGGGTTGGCGCTGATGAGCGACCTAGGGGTGGGGGCATTAGAGTAGATAGGTAGATGGGTTTGATCGATATAAGACCTTCACCTGGATAAAATAATCTACACAACTCGGCGCCTCTCCATTTTTACTTTTTCGAACTATCCTTACGCCACTGCCTATGATTTAATTCTGCAGTACACGAACGGATTTATTTTTCCATCCAATTGGCCGTGTATATACGGATTATTGGATTATCTCGGTGTCGGCTGCTCACGGATGTGCCTTAAGCTTAAGCTTTTTAATGCTATTTTTATGCCGCTTACATATAATATTATTTTACACACTTCTGTACTTCCACGGATTCATGTAGCATGACAGAGCTAACTTTCTTGACCTTTGAGTAGAGTCGTGTTAAGTGACAATTTGTGGTGCTTTGTACATGTTTAAAAAAAAATATTTTTCGTATTTTTTCTTTGCGATCGAATACATAAATAATAAACTTGAATTTCGTTTTTATCGAAATAAGTGGTGTATTTATTTCATAATTTACAGAAAAATTGATATTATAAACACTTTCTTTTCTAAGCCCAAATAAAAATATTGATCAATTTACTCTCTTAAATAATTATTCGCCCTTATACACTCACCAATTCAAATTGTTAATTAAAATGGCGTTATCCAATGACGTAGTAAACACCAAGCGTGCATACAGCTTTCTTCTTTAATTTTGAATATCGTAGAAGAAGCTACTGGAGAATTGGTGATGTTTACCAAAGTGAGCAAACCAACAATGGATTTCGATACACGGAAAGTGTCTATGAGATCCATTCGCTTTCTGTATGACGCTGCGATTTTTTTCAAAGGCCTTGTTACTTACCTTTTTTCCACCTACTTAATGTTACCTATTTTTACAATGGAAGATTGTATCGACCTGTATATTTTATATTTTTAAATATTTTTCTTTGATCATATTTATTGTCTATGTAGAACATACCGCTACTATGTGGCTTTCCTGTGACAAAATATTACTCTATGCTAATTTTATTTTGTCTTTTGTCATTCTAGCACCATTTAGTTTTAAGAAGTGCATCTTATAATACTTGATGGTTGTCCAGGATATCAAAATCCCACCAAACGGAAGAAGAGACAAGAGGCCACTGACGTAATGTAAGATCTGTTCCTTAATCTCTGAATCCTATATGAAATCAGGCTATCTCATCCTCAATAATTTGTTACCAATACGTAGTCTTCTAACTCAGTAGACAACGTTTTCATCGTATACATTAGCTTACTACTGTCAATGTTTTGCCGATAAAATGGATATTCAATCAATAATTTATTTTACTTAATTAGCATTGGTTGTGTAATTTTTAACTTGACGGATTGTTTTCCACCGACAACAAAATACAGAAATTTGTATGCTTATATTATAGAAAATTATCAGTCTTTTTACAACAATCGGATTAAGAATTTTTGTTTAAAGGAATTAAAATATATACTGTGCTTATATTGACTACCAACAGGATCGGTATAAATAAGTTATTATTTAATTATCGTAGCGCTGTTTTCTTCATATGAGAAGTATATCAATAATAAAATTTGGGTCACTAAATAGTTTAAAAAATTCTCCTTATACAACTTCTGTTCAGATCTTCCAATATGACTTGGAATCCAAAAGCTATGAAAAAGATTGTTGTTTTATAAAATTAAGTTATTGATTGTTTTTTGAATCATGATCATTCGAAACGCATACTGGTTGTGGTACATAAGTGGTTAGTACAGTTTGCGTTATTCATTTTTTAATATTTACATTTCCTTAGTTTCGCGCGTAATTTGAAACGTCTCCCCAAAATTATCATTTTTGATGGATGAATGGTGTCAATCCAAATTGACACCAGTAAGCAAACGCAATTTAGTTTTTGTTAGGCAGATTGACACTTTTGATGTGTCAAAAAATAAACTTCGATGAATTAAGTGAGCGGATTTTTTTTTCAATATTAACGTCCAATCAATCAGTGAAATCTCTTTTTAAATTGAGTACAATGTCAATATTAACCTGGTAGTTAGTTCCATCAAAAAATGATTGCGTATTTTATATAGACTTTCAAAATCTTAACTAGAGTATATAAGGAAATGCGGTTATGTTAACTTTATTCTTAAATACAAAAAGTCATGCATAAAGCCCTGAATACATTTTTTAAGGACTACACATACGTATACCAAACTATACAGTGAAAACAAATGTGAAAATATTTAAAATGATTTAAAATTGGACAATTTGATGCATTTTGTATAAAATATAAATTTATCATATTGTATAATAATATATGAGTTTAAGTCTGTATTGAAATATTCCTATACAGAATTTCAAATTTTCGTACGCATTTCTTCTAAGCTTTTTCTGAGTAATAATTTTGTTTTTCCAGCTAACCTCTTTTTAGTTATTTTTTAACAGTTTAATAATTACTGAAAAACTATATGCAGAGACGATTTTACTTTTAGTCAATTAAATGGAAAGGAAAGTGAAAAGCATAATAATTCATAATAGAGTTTCTAGTTTTAGAATTAAAGGAACCTTAGGCAATGTATTTGTCAAATATAGGTTGTAGAAATAGTTATCGGATATTTAATAAAGTAACAATATATTTATTTTTAGTCACTTATTGGAAGACGAAAATGACATTTGACAATTCTCACCACTAGATTATTATTCAAATAAATCAAACGAACCTAAATTAAATAAGCAACATTATATTAAAACAAACAAACAATGCCAGCGATAGCAAGAAGAACATTATACAAATGTATTATTTTAAGGAATTTAAAACGCACACAATATGTTCACCTATGGTTTCGCATTTTGGATTTCTCAGGCATTCGAGTACACGCATGCCCTTGAACTGATAGTCAGTAAAAAGGTTGCGTCATTTTTATATTAGATTATTTACAAAAAATATACAACCAAGGTTAGAGGCAAAATTTATCTCTGAAATAATATTAATAAAAATTGTTTTGATAATATTTACATTAAAATTTTGGAAAAATAATGTTATCACCGATAACCTAATGACTTTGTTATAAGAAGTTTTCGCTGGAATCAACTACCATTTAAATATTTAACGAATTCAAATTTAATATTCAAATTCCGATAACATTTTTATTTTTTCGTTTATTTTGCTTAAATGAAATTAAATCTAAAAATATACTTTAGATTGTATTATAAATTATATACTACACTACCTATTGAAATCATTTTATTATTGCATGAGAAAATACTTTAACAAATATCTACTAGAAAAAAACTACTCGAAATGAATTAATTGCATTTTATAAAGGCTTCAAGGCACAGACATAACTTTATTGGTGATATTAAAAAATCGCTTTGCCAGAGATATCCGTACTACAGACTTAAATGAATAAATAGCGCTTTAAAAATACTTTTTCTCGGATCAAATGACAGTGATACCATATAGTGGTTTTCATTATATATTTTTTTATTATGGATTTTTTAAAAATTTTACGTAAGTTAGTAGACTTATGTTCAAATAATAAATAGATTAAGAAAGATGACATTTGTAAATAAATATAAGCCCTTGTGAAGGAATGCTTTTGAATTCAATTTTTTTCTCAGCTTATCGTCGAAAAAATACGAGAGGGTTATTAAAAAAAATAACAATTTTATTGCAATTTAAAATTACCATTGAGCAAAAAATTAAGGGAAGAGGGCAGAATACTCATCGACCATCTAAAGCAATCAAATTCCTATCTACAGCTCTTTATCCATTTAAGCAATTAATATATGACACGGTGAAAAAAAGCAATGTATTTTAGTCCGGCAATTTTTTTAATATGATATATATAGTCAGAACTAGGACGATGGCGTGAGCCGAAATAGCTATCAACTATATCTTATACATAAAAAAAATGTAGAACTAAAATACATGGCTATTTTTTCACCGTGTTATAATGGAGTTCTACTAAGTAAATTACAATTCAATCAAAAAATTAATGTATATTTGTTAAGAAATCAAATATATATAAATGAATAAATTCAGTTTTTTTTAATAAAAAAAATATTGTTTCGTATTAAATAATTCGTTTTTAGCTAGAAAGGTGAGCTTGATAAATTTTGGTGTCATTAACTAAAACGGGAGTTTTTGACTGATTGGTTTTAGGTAGTACAATTGCGTTCTGCATATTATTAAAAAACCTACCGTCGGTAATCTCAGTTCAGCTGCGACACGGATTAGAACAGGCGGTATATTCTCACGGTGTTAGACTCCCAAAATGCGACCGTTATGCTTTTTCGTCACGTTGCTTAGGCTCAGTGAATAATTTATTTGGGAAGGATCCATCTCCGCTCGAGCGGCATACGGTTTACCTGAGTGATGTGATGAGATCAGTTATTTATTAATGCCATTAACCCGGGTGACTAAGGAGCCTACGGTGGCTCGCCTATGCCTACAAGGAAATGCACGAAATCGCAAACGAAGATAATAATAGCCTGAAGTTTTTGATATACTAAGCATGACTTAATGAACTTACTGCCTAGTTTATACGATATTATTCACAGGTATCTTTACTACGTTTTAGCAAATATAGACTAAATCTTCTTGCGATTTGGTTACTCGGATAAATTTTCATTTAATCGCTTTTTCAACTTAAACATTAAACAAATTAAAATGGAGACATTGCGTATATTTCATTTAAAAAATGGTGGGTTATGCCTTTAATATTATTTTTCGTTTTACCAATAATTATGCTAAAACAGTTGACTTTTACCTCATAAAAATAATTATATAACACGGTGAAAAAATAGCAATGTATTTTAGTTCTACAAATTTTTTATAAGATATAATTGTATACACTTGGGCCTCGTATAACACGGGTATATGGTTCCACAGAAACCTCGTGTAATACAAATCCGTGTTATGCAAGGTTTGAAGATAATACAAAATTAGGGGGTGCGTTCCAAAAAAAAATAACGATGATAATTTATGTGAATATGTACTTTATTTTTATAAATAAACAAATATATATTTACATATTCGTGAAAAAAACTTTAATAACATAAAATAGTAATCATTCATCATCACTATCACTTATAATTCTATATGTTTCACTCTTTTTCGAAATCGGTTGTACGTTTTCATCATCGGAGGACTCTGGATTTCTTGTGGTTTTAGCATTCAAAAATTCGGTAATAAGCGATTGCCTGCTTTTAGCATATAAATCCTTACGTATTTCCTTATAAGGTTCCAAAATCTGTTGCAATTCCCTCTTAAATTTCCAACTTTTTTCCATTATAGGATCATTTTCAATTAAAAAGTTTTCTAATTTTGTAGCCAATTCCAAACCGTCATTTATCGTTTTTAATGTGAAACATGTATCTTCTTCGCTGCAACTGCTTTCTGAGTCGTTAATTGTGGTGGGTTCATCTAACATTTCGACTAATTCTTCTTCGTTCAACGTACGATCCTCCAATATTTCTTGGATGTCATGAATATTAAGGTCATTAAAACCTTCTCCACTAATTTCACGACAAATATTTATTGTCCTTTGGTATTCATCTTCTATTGGTGGTAAAAAAAATTCTCCAGACACTACTTCTGGCCATAGTTTTTTCCAACAAGAATTTAAAGTGGATTGTTCTATTTCTTTAGCGGATGCAGAAACAATTTCGACACAATTTCGAATAGAAAATTTTTTCCAAGCCTGTGGAAGTGCTAAATTTTCACCTTGATCAATGTCTTCTAATATTTTTTCAAATGTTCGACGAATGTAATAGGCTTTAAATGTTGAAATTATACCTTGGTCTAAGGGCTGGATTAAAGCCGTAGTATTTGGTGGTAAAAATAATATTTCAACATTAGGATATTTTAAATCGAGAGGATGTCCTGGTGCATTGTCCAATATCAATAATGTTTTAAAATCAAGATTCTTTTTCCTCGTATGATCTCTTGCATCAGGTATAAAACAATTGTAAAACCAATCTTTAAAAAGAATACTTGTGGTCCAAGCCTTTTTATTGGCTCTCCAATAAACAGGTAAATTCTTTTTATCGTAACATTTTAGTGCTCGGGGGTTTATGGCTCGATTAATAAATAATGGCTTCATTATGGAATCTCCTGAAGAATTGGAGCATAATAGTAAAGATATTCTTTCTTTCGCCACCTTGAATCCTTTCGCGTGTTTTTCATTTTTTGATATGTAGGTTCGTTGCGGGATCTTCTTCTAATACAATCCCGTTTCGTCCGCATTGAAAACCTGGTCTGGTGTGTAGCCTTTATTTTTTATAATATCTGCGAATTCTGGAAAAAACTTTTTAGCAGATTCAAAATCAGCTGACGCAATTTCTCCTCGAATTTTTATATTATGTAGTAAGAATCGCTGCTTAAAATTTTCAAACCATCCACTACTAGCAGAAAAATTGTGAGATGAGTTTTGATCTTCCGATGACGATTGTTCAGTTCTTTTTAAATTATCATAAATTTCTTTTGCTCTCTTTTGTATAATGCTTCTGTCCACAGGAATGTTTTTGTCATTGCAATTTTCTAGCCATATCATAAGAGCTCTTTCCATTTTTTCTATTATTACTGAGCGTATGCGGGCAATCTTTGTTGCACTGATAGACGATCCTGCTAAAGCTATAGGTCTAATTTTGTTTTAATTTTTTTGTATCGTCCTAATTGTTGCTTCATTTAAATTGAAAATTTTAGCAAGGGATGAAGGTCTCTCCCCCCTTTTAAGACAACCTAGGATATTGATTTTTTTTCAATAGAAATAAAGTTTCTCTTATATCTACCTATCTATCTACAAATAAATAATAAATTGATACGATTAAATCTATAAAATTGGTATAAATTATCAAGCGTTATATTACGTATGTACATATATTTAACCCTTTGCACTCCAATATTTTTAAAGTAAAATGGGTATACGAGAACATTTTAGAATAAAACTGGTTAAATAATTGTTATTATTTATTGCATGGTACATATTTTTTTGAGTTATCTCTCATATGATGACGTTATTTTTCCAAATAAGTAAATGTATTGCATCAATCAAATTATTTTCACCAATCCCACACGTGCATATTAAATCTCGAATGCAGATATTTTTATAACTTGATACACTCAAACCTTTTTTTCTGCGATAGATGCGTTCCGGGGAAAATCGCACAAAAAAAGCTATGGCTTACATAGAAAAAATGGGGATGTGTTCCATGGGTTTAAAAACCGCATAACTTTGAAACAGCCATACAAAATATACCCAAAAATCGCACAAAAAAAATAAACAAAAATAAAATACATATTACACACTAGTATACACTACATATATTATATATAATTTGATTTTGAGTACACAATTTTAAATATTTTTCAAATAACCAAGGATTTAGCAAGGCAAGTGGAATCTAGTAGGGAATGAACGTCATGCTTCTGAACTGCCAAGGGTTATTATGTACATGTATGTACATACGTAATGATAACATGAAATATGTAAAGTGTATACATACAAAAAATAAGCCAGAATAATCCACGGATTACAAAGAAATATGCACTGCACCATTGACTGCCAGAGTGCAACTGAAATGTATCGAAAAAACAAAATTGACAGGTCTTGACACTTTCAGGAAGATTTGTCATGTGCACATTACATTGGCGTACAAATTAAACATGTTTTTTTTTTGAAACCGTGTTATATAAAGCGTGTTGTATAAAAATATACCACGATTTTTGCCACCGTGTTGTATAAATCCGTGTTGTGTAAAACCGTGTTATACGAGGCCCAAGTGTATACTATTTCGGCTCACGCCATCGTCAGATTGTACGTTTAAACATAGTTCTGACGATGGCGTGAGCCGAAATAGAATATACAACTATATCTTTAAAAAATTTGTGGAGCTAAAATACATTGCTATTTTCTCACCGTGCTATTATGGAGTTTTACCAAGTAAATGCCAATTCAATCAATAAAATAATTATATACTTAGAGAGGGAATATAAATTTTGATTATCTTAATTGAATCAATAGAATGATATTGTTATTATAGATAAATTTAAGTGTCCCAAAGAAATTTTAAAAAAAATAAGTAATAGAAAAAATACGCCTTAGATATCCGTGTCAAAGATCTAGAATATTGAATTGAGAATATTATTAACCCTGCCATGAATGATTTGAACTCAATATTATCTGATCGCTAAGCGGATATCTTACTAGTAGGCTGCAGTGATTTGTTAGTGAACTCAGCAAAAGCGGTCCTTAAAAAACATAAATTGTAAGACTTGAACTTTATTTTACTGTGTGTTACAACCAACTGTTTACTCAATTTGTGTATCATAATAGTAATATTTTTTTACGTGAGAGTCATAAAAATATACAAATGAACGAATGAAGAAACTTTACAACGCCACTGATTCAAAGATAAGTTTTCACTGCAAATTCTACCATATTTAAATTTAATGAAATATGGACGTTTTGGATGAATAGTTACGTTCTCGTTCTTGAGTAAAATTTTCACATCGCAGCATATCGGAGTGTTTGCACACCATTTGGTATTGTATAAATTCATAAATAATACTCGAGTAATATTTTCTCATGAGAACTTGAATGTCTTTCAAAACTAGATTGAAACTACACTCACGTTTAATAATACGTACAACAGTATAATATATTTATTCTTAAGAAAATAATACGCTTATGAAATGCCTTAAAAGTACTTCTCTAGTTTAGAGAGAACTTTGTAATTGTAAGTAAAATACGTATCTTAATTTAAAGTTAATACAATATCTTCTAGATTTTAGTTTTGAAATCGTCTCTAGTTCTGCTCACGGCTTATGCTCGGTTGTTAAATTTGAGTACTGTGCACATATTATAAAACACATAATAATAATCTCATTTGAATATACTTTTTATCAACTGATTCGATAATGTTACCACAAAGAAGTTGGTCTTTACGTATATTACCAGCTATCATCATACGCTCATATACAATTTTTTGTCCGAGCACCGTGCATTAAATCTTTGACTTTACAAAAATGAACTTTTCTTATACGACTCGGACGTTATTATATTATGACTCTCTATTATAAAGTTATCACTCTACTTAGATGAAAAACATTTGTTGATTGAGCTAATTCGCGATAGAATACTTTATTAATAATTACAGAGGGCTATACCCGATGTAGTCGGAATAGTCAAGTTATGTATATAATATTTGTTGTTCATTAAAACAAATGACGACACTTTAATAAATTTAACAGACTTGGTTTTATTTTGAAGACTTCATAGTGATACTGTGACTTAAGTAATCGACATCGTAGTTGCATATATAATATCATAGTTCTTATAGTTAAAAATCAATCGGCATTGTTTCAATAATTTATCACTGTGAAATTTATATTGAAACAAGCTATCACAGAAAGACATGTTTTTAATAAATGGTGGTAAGAAAATAAATATAATTAAATGTGTCTGTATTTTTAGGCAGTAATCATTAGAGGTAGTTTGTTAGGTTTAGTTAGTTGCAATTCCTTCCTATAGGACGCATTGATAAATAAATTCTAATATAAGAGAGTAGTCAAATCTCCCTATTAACATGTTTCTATGTATTCAAGCGATAATGTTTATCGGCGGTCGCGTAACAGTACGCAAATGCGCAATAAACATGCAGACAGACAAATAATAATACAAAATATATTCTTATAAGTGATTGTATTCAGAATCAACAGCCAACCATTTTGTTATTATACCGGATATCCTCGACTTACGGCCGAAATACGTTCCTGGGCTTTGGTCGTAAGGCGAATTGGTCGTAAGTCGAATTTCATACAAAATATGTTTGTGAATACAATCTATTTAATATTTTTTAAATATTTTTTATTATTATTTATCTGTCTGCATGTTTATTGCGCATTTGCGTACTGTTACGCGACCGCCGATAAGCATTATCGCTTGAATACATAGAAACATATTAAAATATACATGTGTATTTATTAATATTTTTAAATGTTAAATTTATTCTTATTTATTAATACAAACTAAAATATTTCCTTCATCGATATTTTAAATCGTTCATTATCTGTATTTATATAAGTGCAATCCATCGGCTCATCATCAGTGGTGAAAGAAGAAAGCAGTAGTATTCTTTTTAAAAAACATATCCAATTTTAGTTGAGTTTTTTTCTGTATATTTCTTTATAGGAAGCAAAATCTTCCTGAATACGGTGGTTTATACTCAAAAATCTTTCGTTGTCCGAATGGATTTTTGCAAATATTTGCATCACTTGGTCAATTTGAGGGAATTTTATTTTATACTTTTTTTATTATTTTTTTTTTGTCGTAAGTGCGAATGGTCGTAAGTCGAGGAATAACTGTACTTACTTTTTAGGCTTTCTTTTGAATTTCAAAATTATTCAATGCCGACACATCAAGATGGTCTTCAGTATAGCATGTCACAAGCATATTTGTAACGCTAAAATTACTTAAATAACTCTTATTGTACCTCACACCACTGTTTAATAATGTAGTGTTATTACATGCCTAGTCTGATCATAATTATCTATGGATCTATTTTTGTCACATTTGTTCTATAATAAATTAGTATAATTATATAGGAGACAGCACGAAGGAGGAAATTACGTAGTCATTTTTATTGTAAAAGTTATTTTTTAATGGATTCGTATTGTGTTAAAAACGTTTATGAAGATATTTGACAGACTTTTGTCAGTGAAACTGAAACGAATATTTATAATTGTATACATGATAAAGAATAATTCGTTAGACGCTTGTGTCGTAAAAATATTCCGTCTGGCAATGCATTGAATATACTGTTGGTATCATAAAATATAATATTTCCAGTATCTATTGTTTCCTAATAAACCAACTCGTACATAACATCAAAAATGATGCTAGAATAAAGTTGTTGACTCATACTTTTTTTTTATAAAATATAGACTTAATTATAATTATTGGTAATTTTAAATAAACTTTTAATAATTCTAATCGCCGTAATTAACAAATACGACTTATAAGAAATGATAGCCAACGAAATTTACCTCACTGGAGTTAGGTTGGTGTATATGAACAAATACGATTGATTTGTGTGTCGTAGAAAATGTAAAGTGAATATTCTGCGAAAATATTAAATTCACATTCTGAAGTCCGATTAAAAAAAATATATATATGTGAAAGACATATTAACGAATTTATATCAGGCTAATTCAAAAAGTCATATTTAAAAAAATCATATATTTTTTTATAATTTAATAGTTATCTCAAAGTATCAAATAATTAATTTTTTTTTTAATTTCATATGATACAAAATGTAGCTAATTAAACAAGATTTATTATTATTTTTTACGGCGAAAAGAAGTTTATGATGTGTAGGACAGCAATAAAAAAAATATATCGTTATCGACTTACGAAAATACTCTGGAAATTGCTAAGGAGTAAATAATTGTTATATATTTTTTGTTTGATAAAGCAACAACATACTGGTATCCAAATAATGTTTTGTTTTCTTGCAATGAATACATTAGAAACAAACAAATTATAAAATTACATTCTTGACGTTTTCTGACATGGATGAGCTTAAAGAGAATAAAATTTCAAATGATTTCGTTTGCTTCCCCAGTCAAACGGAATTTAGAAAATTTTTCATTTTTTTCCATGCATCTCTTTTTTGTCGTAACGCGGAAGACATTAATCTTCAGCGCCTGATTAGTTCGTCTAGTCGTAAAGGTTTCCCTAGGTGTACCCTAGCGTTTCATATCATTATCATATGAAGACTTGTAAAGCAATATTTGAGATATTGGCTGGTTTTATTATTATCCTCGAGTTCATCTTAAGTAGCTACAAAAAGTCGAATATAACCCATATGGTTTGAAAATATCAATCGCCTTATATTTTACATGATAACTTTTCAAATATTTTAAAACAAAAACAATAATATATATTTTTCCATTCTGAGTTTTCCTTATTTTACGCAGATATTCAGCAATTAGTGACAATAGGACTCTGTAGAAAGTAATCGAAAATAGTTTTGATTAAAGGCAATTATATTATTATTTAGAATAATTAAATATCCGTTGCTTTATTGAACGCTTTTCGTGTATAACTAATGAATATCTTATTGCAATCACAATAATATAATTTTCAAATTAAAGTTACCTTCGCTGAGGAATATTCGCTTCTGGAATATTATGATGGAACGTAAATCAGCATAACGCGTCTCAGGGGTTTCAAATGGTCAGAATATTTAAAGCCTAATTAAAAAGAAAATCATCAAAATTGGTCGAACGCCCTGTTGATTTGAATATTTAAATTTTATAAATAGCATATCACAAATTGTCGGGAAGGATTTGTAAAGTAAACTTTTATATATTTGCAATATTAATCATTCGTAAACACGTCAAATAAAAAAAAAACATTTTTTAAATTATTATTGTATATACGTATTCATTATTTAGTACCTAATTAAAATTAAAACTATGATATTCTGACTATATTACTTTATTTCAAAAGTTATATATAAATTGGTTTTTTATTTGATGTGAATTGATTGACATTCAATTATTTGATATCAAATGTCAATAACAATTTTTCTAATCCGCTGATTATAAATTCTTGTTGGAAAAATTTATTTGCTTTTCAAAGCATTGCACTGATTTTTTTTAGTAGGTCCAGTTTAAAATGATTTAAGAGTAAATGCAACGAGGCAGTGCCATCTTTAAGCAGTTCATCCATACTTATATTCTAAATATATTTTTACAATATGCCGTACACAGCACACCATAAATGCAAACAATTTTGAAAACCACTTGGAGCCCTTTATTTATAATACATACGTGTTTTATTGATCCACAATGTTGTCATCAGGAATACCTATACTGCCGCATTGGTATAATTACTATAAAATATTATATGCTATTTTTTATATAAAAGCAATTTTATGGTGTATAAAATATTGATACATTTAAATTACCACGTTTCATCAAATTAACAAATGTGCAAAAAACACTTCTGAATGCTTTACTGAGTCCTCATTTAATCGATGCCACGCAATAATAATTGCGCTTTTTCACAATAAGAACAAAAAAGCACATTCAAAAGCTCTGGAGGCAGACTAACGAGAGCTAGAATTGAAATATAATGATGAGCCATGTGGAGTCTAATGAGAATTTGATGGTTCGCCTGTGGAGTTGGGTTCGTCACGAATATCTCAGAGGGATGCCATCATATTTTTCGACCCCCTACAACAGTAGTTTCTTGCCATTCTGACAGTTTGATTAGACAATCTAAGTTCTAAATGAAGGACAAAGAAAATCGATATTTTTGTCACGGTTTTTTTGACTCTTCGAATTTGTTTGGATGATCTCGATTTTGATAACAATATATTTCAAATACCTAAATGAATAAAAAAAATTTTGAGATCTTTTATTCTTACTTGCGGCGTAGCACGGTGAAACAATAAAAAAATGCAATGATTTATTCTTACAAACATCCTTAAAAGTTTCAGATTTATCAAACGTACACGTAAATACTACACTACAGATTTTTATAATTTTGAATATCCATGTGTATGCGTAAAGATAGTTTTCTCATGACGATCAGTGTATCAGTCCTGAAAAGGTTAAAAAAGTATCATATTAGTGTATTAGATCTAAAAGATTACGTTATGTCGTGTCCTAGAATTCCGGAAAAGTTAAACTAAAATTTTCTTTACTAAAGATTTTATTCTCGAAAAATAACAAAAATACTCGACGCTTTCGCAATTAACATTGTATGCAATATAATATCGATATAAAAAAAAAAAAACACTAATAATCATAACTTTTTTATGTGGGAAAATTTGGTAGTAAAGTCAAACCCACGACTAACGAAATCATAAAAAGGCAATAAAAAAATTAAGAAAAAAATATTATTCGCCGTTACAATAACCTAAGTAGTTATTTATACCATTAATAAAATTACGATAATCCTCACAAAATATACATTTCTTTCCACGATTAATGTAATACGTGGCATGTTAAATAACAAAAATAATTTTAAGCAATTCATAATTTAAATTTCATAGCACTAATCCACGTATTATATGTTTAGGTAGGTATACAAGCCTCCAGTAATGAATTTCGCTCGAGCGCCAGTCCCTTCGGGAAGCGACCTCCAGTTTGTTGATGTCGAACTCTCAACCCACTTATATATATATCTACCTACCAACCCACCTCTGGCCAGTGCCTCTGTTAACTTTCCACAGATGCCTAAATAATAATAATATGAGCTTCGGTGAAAGCTTTATGTACCCACTGGCGATGCTTTTAACTAAAGCATTGTTTGGCTATTTTGAATTAATTGTTGTTATTCAGTTTAAAAGACGGTTTCCTAGATTAATTAATTACGTGATACCTGTGGTACTAAGCTGAGGTTAGATATCATCATCGTGTGATTTGAATAATGGCGTAACTAAGCCTTACATATTCCCTTGGTGCAAAATTTCCGTAGATAAACCATGAAAAAGTTTGAAAATTCATGTTAAACCCACGGTCAGTCCAACTACATCAATTTGATAGCTACACAGTTCAATCGCATCTTTTTATTTTATACTATCAGAGTATCTATATCTTCTTAATTTTCTTCTTTATAACCATTACCAGAAGTAAACCGGGAGGATGAAATGAATTCTAACCGAAAAAATATCGCTCATAATTCACCTCGGGCATAAACAATTTACCACTAAAATTATCGCGCGTATATTTTATCACCAATTTGCACGTATAACAAAAAAAAAATTTTGATGATTTGAAAATCGAAAATAGTTATACCTAGATTATCATTGTCTAATATTACCTCAAAAATTGTCATAGTAATATTTTAAAACGGAAAAATATATAAAAAATTACATATTTTGATTCGACTCAAACATCTCATTGTTTCTTAATGTTAAATTATTTTAACGATTATTTGGACAATATAAATCGGTTTTACGATCAATCACCGAGCGGTAAACTGCTAGAAATAAATTTCGAGCGGTGAATTGCGGGCGATAAATTTTTTGAGCACTGTTTTCTATTATGTATTTGCGCAATGTCGCTATGTGATCGAGATGCTGATTTTTCTCAAAGTAATTCGACCGTCGGTTGATTATGCCAGTTTGATCGTTTATGCGCTCTTTTGTGTATCTATCACAAACAGTAAGGCGTTTCATAGTGTCCTATGGAAAGCAATTGGAATTCTCTAAGTATATCAAATATGTTCCATAAACTATTCTCTTTTTTATTATTTGATTCCCAGCATATTTGACTACATGATAAATTTGACGAACTGTGTCAATATTAAGTCATATTTCACTGATTACTTACTGAATACTGGAGATTTCCTCTTTTATATTCAGTTACTATGAAATGACAAATGACTTGATCATCATGAAGAAATGCATGTCCACATACATAATGTATAATGTATAATTAAGGAAACGAGTCAAATGTATAAAGTCCGCCTTTAACACTCATGATAATATAAAAAAAGTTTTCTCTCGGTAGTACACTTTCTTTATTTTTAAATTGTATGCGGAAAAGTAATTTCGTTCTTACTTTCAGAATTGTTGGGAAAATAAAATTATAAAGTTTCGCAAGCGGTGTGATTTTTTGCGGTTAAGTTTTTAACGTGTTTGAAAATCGTTTCGCCAGACCATTTAAAATTAAAGCGAACGAATTAAATTTACTGGTTTTTCTTTTACTTTGGGTGAATATTGTGTTACATCGTTAGTTAGGGTATAAGAGTTTCTAATCAAATATACACTGTGTGTGTATTTTTAAGCGATTAAACTCTCAATATAGATTAACAATTACTTGATTAGCTAAAACAACATTTATTATACTTGTAACATGAATATGGGCTGTTTATCGTAATTAACTAAAATTCTTAATGACCAAAAATCTACGAAAGATAAATAAAAAAAATATGAGAAATCTGGGTAATTGATGTGCATGATTTATTTGGTAGACCTTCATAAACGTAGTTATAAGCATTTGGTTCATGATTTTTAAAAATAAATATTCCTAGCTATTTCGACTTACGCCATCGTCAGAACATTTATTAAAATTTTATTTTTTACACACTGCTTCAGAAAATAAATTCGAAATATTGTTTTCTTATATACTAAAACAACATGACTCTTATCTTCCATTGAAATAATTATTAATGTTTATAGGAGGTATTGATTATATTTCGATTTTTTTTTTATTTCAAAACAATCTTTCACTGTGGATTTGTAATATTGCAAAGATGAGAAAATTTTCTAACAAAAATTTTACGAGCGCGCCATATAAAAGTGACCACTGATTTAATATATTTTTTATTATTCTTCCAACACACAGCCGTATTTGAAAGTACTTATATGTTTGTAATGGCATCAGTTTGGTTGGTAAAAGGAGAATATGTAAGCGCTGTAAAATCTGTGTCACTCTAGAAAAACATCAATTTTTATTTGAAACCCTTATCATTGTCAATAAATCTCTAATCAGATTATTTGCCGTCGATTTATCCCGGAGCGTCAAAAATTTTATGTTCTCATCTCGCAACATACCAACCTAACGAAATATTTTCACGTTTTATGAAATTACATGTCAGGGGAGACAGGGATTACATGACGAATGGGGCAAAATAAGTAACGAGTGTTGTGGTTCGTGCCAATAAAAAAATGTTATCGAATCTTATAGACTTCAACGAAAGCAGCTGGATGTTTGAATTATTTATTATTGCTAGTATACGTACATCTTTATTTCAAAATGACATCAACTTAACACTCTGCTTGCCATATCGACACTCAATACGTTTATAAATATATGAGCTTCAAATGCTGTATTTTTAATGGAAAGTATTTTAACATAAATTTCGGCTTTTACGTTTTTATGCTTTATTTATGTATATATGTTATATTTTATAAACACTATTTGTGGTAGTTAGTAATCCCTCAATATTTGAAAATGGTTTTTTTCGCTTCAAATGCTTTTTTTATGTAATTAAAATATTTTGATAAAAATCGATATTCGTGAATTAATTTATTCTCATCACGCTTACGCACGAAAAGTGTTTATGAATTAGTCAATAAAATCCACAGAAATCTGATTAAAATAGCGAATCGTCTTAATTTCGATTTTTTTCTACTTTATTGAGGAAAATTTTTTACCGAACGATAAATTTCAATAAATTATGTTTTGTTCTCGTATTTTAATAATTTTGTTAATCTTACTGTGACTCTTATGCATATTATATCAATTTTTGAAATAGTAAAGTTTTGCAGTTATATGCGCAAACTGAGCCAAAGTAATCCATGTCATTGATAAATATTTTACCAAATTGTATGTTCATATTATTTTTCTAACACAATTTACATACCACTGGTAATTATATCAATAACTTGATAATTCGCTCATGCATACAAAAATTTTATTTCACATAAATGGTTTTGACATGGAAACAGGTTTCTTACTCCAATATTTTCAATATTAGTGTAATAGTTCAATAGTATGTGTTAAATAACAAAAAAAACCACATTTCTATTATTTCTCTTTGAGTTTAGCCTTGTTACGCTTATTTCATTTATCAAAAAAATGTACAGTATTTATATATTTATACACGCACGACTATTCAATAATGTCAAGTAATGTATTTGCCTTGAGCTGCGAAATAAGCCCGCAGTGTAAATTTACCCCGGTGTCCCTATTTTACAAATCGCGTCGCGTTATTAATGTTCATAATGAAAACGATATTTTCACATCCACTTGCTTCTGGAGTTGTGAAAATAAAATGTATAAAAGTTCTTTTGTGACAGGATATAAAAGGGAAAAGTTGCCAAGCGGTGAATTATGAACTCTCTGGTGGTGTGGCGATGTGGCGGTACTTGTATAATTTGCTCAGAAGAGCTTCTTATCTATATACGGCTCCGGCATGATAAATAGTTGCTCACAAACGGTTATTTCGCACCAATGAAAGAATAATTCATCCTCGTCGCATTGAACAATTCAAATTTATGTCAATTCGAATTTATTGCTTTTACTTTTCGATGCGTTTCTTTCTTTATCTTTAATTTTTGGTGTAGTCAGCGTAAAATGAAAAAGTTTGAATGGGAAAATCTTTTAAGTAGTTCAGTAAAACCCCGATACTAAATAACGCAATTTTATAAAATTCTTAAATCTTATTTAATTCATATATTATTTTTTCTGTGAAAATAAGAATATACGGAAGAAAACAATCGGCTTTATATAATATTAAAATTTATACAATGTCAATATATATTATAATAAATAATGGCGTATTTGGAAAATTTATTCATTCAACTAAGAAAAAATATTTTTTTTAAATAAGGCACACTCTCGATTTATATCACACAACAATGTATGGTGACACGAAAATCAAAAAAAAAATAATAATAGACAAAACTCGATGTTCAAAAAATTATTATTTAATAATATCAATATTTTCATCGATTACTGAAAAATAAATAACATCTTAAATATTTCCATCTGAAATTTTGTTGAAAATGTCTGTTGCTTTTCTTTTGTTGTTTTGTACACATGATACTGAAGAAGTCTCAACATTTGATTGTTTCCAAACGATTAGGCTGTCTCATGTCATATTTTTGAATTTAATAATTAATTATTTTAGTATTTACTAAGAGTCTCTCCAGACTTATTTGACAAAGGATTGACACAACTTTAATAATAATGGATAAAAGCTTTCACGGATTTGAAATATTTAACATACCTATTAATATATTCTTATTAACATCTAAATAACGTATAAATCATTGAATATGTGAAATTTCAATTCATAACCAGATATTTGTGAATTGCTTGTTTTCTACTCTTTATATTTTTGGGTTTTTTTCCATTTCCATAAGTTTCGGATGCGTATACGTGTTGTAAATTTAGTAAGAAACTTAGGTTAGAATTAAAAATCTTATTTGTATTATATATGCGACTTTATGTCAAAATGTGTAAATTCAATGTTTGTTTATTCAGTATTATTTTCCAATAAAAAAGTGTCCACCTTGAAAAAATACATTTCATTATATTGTTCTTATTTCGTACCGAGACAGCAACGATGGTTATGTTGATACATTTTAAGATACTTATTTACGTTTTTCTTTTAAGTTTCGTAAACAAGCAAAAAGCTCAGTCATATTAGATAAGCTTTTGGGGTATACTATGTCTGAAAAAGACTCATAAATTATTCTTTAAAACTGAAACTCCACCGTACCTTTCGCTTCTTCCTTTTAAAATGTACAAAATGGCCATTTATGCAGAATGTTTGTCCAAATTTGAAAACATACCTAAAAGAAAGACACCGTCAGCTTTTACTATGTTTGTTACATCATAAATATCGTACATAATTTATTGTTTATTCTTTTTACTACCCCTTTAATCCGTACAATTTTCATTCGTTGTTGTGTATTAACAGTTTTTTTATATAGTTAAAACACACTCGCTATCATAAATTCGTTGTTATATCATATAAAATTATTCAAAAACATAATTTATACATGATATTTTCCTTTATATAATACATTGTTAAGTGGATGGAACGTATTACTCAAAGTCTATGTATGAAAAGTTGTCTACAGTTGATTGCCTATGAACTCGTCAATATATCGCTCTCTTGGAAAATGATTATTCAATTTCTCTACTCGCTTCTATAAAACATATTATTAATAAATAATTAGACAAAATAAATGATTTCATTGATTTCTTTATACTTTTCATTTTATATTTAAATTGAACTTTCACAATGTTACCACAAAATCTTAGTGAGTATTCACGTTTTGTAACATGAGTCAAATTGATCAATCAAAATTGCTCAAATATTGTTTTGTATTTGAAGATTACTTTGTGATTATAAAAAATATTCAATGCCACGTTTCGCATACATATATTGTTACAAGCTAAAGAAACGGCTATAGCACGTTATACAAGGCGCGAATACTCCAATTTTATGGCAGACGAGAATTGTCAAAAAAAATAATGGAAATTGTATATTTTTCCTAAGATCAATAAATTCAACCTTAATAAGTTAAACTGTTATATTAAACTGAATGAAAGTACTACAAATGTATGGTTTGATTTTCATCTCACCGATATTTGAGTAATTTTTCAAGGATATTTTACGATCTATTATGTGTTAAATTTTGAGTAGGGATGAACAATATTTAATTTTCAAGCAAAAAATATTTTGGAAAAATTTCTACACATCTTGTTCTACGTTGTATACATATTACTAAGCATTAAAAATAAAATATTGATTATATTTCATTGCACAGAATACGTCTCAAGTCAGTAACTGTATTGCCTTTCTCTCAATAGAAATGTACAATTTTTTTATAAATATTGGGGTACTTTCATTGGAAAATAATTTCGAGCAAAAAGTTTTTTTATGTCAACAAAAAGTGCTGTTAAGCTTTAAAAATCACCATTCAATCAAAGGCTTTTATGTTCAGTTAAACGCTGTCATGATTTTCATATCATATTTTATTTATTTCCGTTTTTTCCTTTCTCGCCAAAACATATCATGCATACAAATCCGCAGTTATATGGTGACGTTTTACTTCAATATATTACGTATAATGTAAATGGACTTTTTATATCTTAGACTGGGTGCGACTAAAGTACGTAAAAATATTCAGGGGCAACGACCCAATCCACCCTGTCTCGACAAAACCATTAGAAACGATTCCAAAAGTAAATACATATTTCTATAGTATTTGTTTAAGTTCATACATGTTCCTCATCCAATACTTGGTTTTTGTGTAGTCTCTCAAGAGAATTATTGGTAATTCTATCACAAGCTAACGGAATACTTTTTTTATCTCAAACAATATTCGTTTCACGTAATCTGTTATCATTCTACTAGGACTTGGTACTGCGTCGAAATCCAAATCACTGCCTGTTTTATTTATTATTATTAATTGATTTTTAAATATAATATAATTTTGTCGTATTTAAATTTAAGTTAAGTTTTGATTTTTTCATGGTTAAAAATATGTCTGTGACATAGCGTTACATTTAAAGTGGTATTCTAGAAATAATATTAATTATTAAAGCTGTTTACTCTGATAAAATATTTAATATTTTTGTCTATCGTGGTTACAAGAAAAGATTACTAAAATCATTATACTATTTCATACTTAAATGCATATAAAAATTTTATTTCATATACTATGCAAAAAACAAACCGATGTGAACTAACGGTAAGGTCAATATCAAACATAAGCTTTTTCAATTTACATTTGTGATCTTGGACATGAGTATGTGTGATTGCCACGTCAATTATCTTTGAGTAGATTTTGAGTGACTTATGAATATTATTATCTAGTCTATCTTGTTTTTTATATGTACGCATGTCCTTATTTTGAACTCATTTTTATGGCATTCTACATATTACACAAACTTAAGTTAATTATATGATAAAACGCTACATTTAATTATGTGTTTCATATACACCGGTTCATTTCACATTCTTTTTTGTTGTTGTTGTAATGTGGTTTTAGGATCGCATCCTCAATATATATGAAAAAATAATTCATGCTATGTAAAACGGAAAAACAATAGAATGAAAGGATTTGTTTGAGAACCTGTTGATCATGGCTCTGAGATAATTTATAATTCTCAAATGGTGTTTTAAATTTGAAAAATTAAATAAATTACTCCAAATGACGTCAAAAGAAACATAATGAGTTGACGGTTAGTCTATAATCTAATTTTAAGTATAGCAGTTTTATATCGACAGATACGAATGGCTTAAATCAACAAGGCTGCAAACTACCTTTCATTATGTATTTCACACATTCCAGATCATTCTTATGCAGAATAATGTTCCCTCTAGTAAAATTTTGAACCGATGACATTTTGCAAGCTCCGCTTTTTTAAAGACAGACAGATTCAGATATTAATGAAATATAGTCACTTTTTAAAAATAATTACAAACATTTTTATAGAATTATTTCCATAATATATTTGATGATCAAGAATAGCTTCGTTCATCGCGATCATTATCATCTAATGGGATACAAATTACAAAAAAGGTTTTTTCTACAAAATTTTGAGTTAAAATTAGCAGGTATACAAAACCAAAGTTTTCAGAACTAAGAAAAAAATAAAAGCAATCATACAAATGATAAGTAAATCATATTGAATATAGCACAAATACAAGCTACCGATTAATCATTCCTTTATGCATTTTTCGCGTCTTAAACTTTCGATTGGTCCAGAAGTCTGAAATTATAATTACACCTTCTAAGGAAGGGTCTTTACAGAGTGCATGCTTTGAATCAGCGAAATCTCTTTATTCTGATTAAAGTTTACAAAGTTTGTGTAAACGCTGCAGCAGGGGTGGATCGGTACATAGTAAAAATCAAGTAATTTTTTTTTTTTATTATTTGTAATTAATTTATTTGAACAATTATTTTATTTCTTAATATTTTTAATGCTGGGATCATAAACGAAAGACCTTTTGTGTTGGATAGAATATGTCCGGTAAATTATTTCAATAAAACCCAGATGAGGGATCGTGTCTACAAATCACAATAAAAACTCAGAGCTAGTCTTAAAATTAAATTTAAATTTATTGCAGGCACAAGACACATTTTTTAATTTGTATAAATTTTTTCAACATATATGAATCCTTAAATGCAAAACCAATTTGTCCAATTTGCATATAAGTAGTATACGGCATTTTTTAGATTAATTTAAAAGAAATGGTTTTAGTGATCGCTTAGTTTTTCTATTGAATTTTATTTTCAGTTAAGAAAATCATTCATTTACTTAGTACGCAAATAACCGCAAATTTATGTTAATGTAAAATTAATTAAAATCTACACATCATCATTTGTTTGTAACTTATATCTTATCGGGTTTTTCGTGTCATCAAATGTTCAAACATTTTATTATATGATATATACCTTTTCTAAAAAGATTTTCAAGCTACTCATCCTTAATTATTGTCTTAAATGACTTATTATCAACATTATTATTTTATGTTTGACCTGGATAAAGTATTGACATATAGCTTTTTGCTTTTCATCGATTCATGTTTTAAATATTTTTCATTGCACATACACTCAGTCCTTTTTTTTTTTTTTGCTCTTTCAAAATTCAAAATTTGTTCTTTAAAATTCGTGCAAAAAAAATTATATATTTCCATTTCTTTATTGCTTATAAAAATACAATGAGCCTATAAAAATATTATTTTTTTTCACTTTTTTGAACGAAAGTATTGAATTTGTATGAATCTGAATTTTGCTCGGACTCTTGTATATCAGAATATTTACGAGAGCCAAGTTAAAACTGTCTTTTTTAAATACTCATGCAAGTGTAAATTATTTTATTTTTAAATGCTTTTTACTTCAAGATTAATATTTTTATCTTCGGTTCGCATTTATTTTTTAACCTTTAAAATATTTCAACGTCATTGGAGGTCATTTATTTGACAATAATTGAAAGTGGTAAAATTTATGGCAGAGAAAATGCTATTCAACGAATTTAATAAATGCATTGTGATTAAACAAGCTTACGAGCGGACACACATCTCATGATTTTACGCAATTGCATTATATTTCTTTACACACCCTAAAATATAAATTCGCATAATATCCGATACACTTGTCAACATTTGGCAATTGTATGTGTATTTAAAAAAATGGAATGCTTTACAAAATTAAGTTTTAGAAATACACACATTTTTTTTTGTTTAAAAAAATAATGAAACGTACATGCCTAGCATCATATATAAATTTCTTCTTTAAAACAAATTTGGGGAAAAAATCGCGTAAGAACGAGTGAAGCGCGTAAAAAAATGTAACGGTGCCGTCCAAAAAAATCGCGTATAATCGAATTCGCGTAAAAAAGCACTGGGTGTATGTGTATTTGAACATTATAACTAGCTTTTGTATTGGGCGCACAGAATTAAAAGCTTTACAAAAATATATGGCGTTTCATTTCATACAACAAACAAAATACTGCTAATATTATATCGACCTTACATTCCTCGTACAATGGCATATATTATATAATATATAAGCTTTGGAAAAAATATTTATAGGTGATCAATTCGTCTCTTATTTTGTTTTCAATGAATGATAAAAGACAATCATTATTTTATGAGAATTTTTACCATCGAAATTTTCAGTTACTATTAATTTCGTTAAATGCTTTAATATTACACTCCTTCACTTCTAACCCACCGATAACGGTTGTATAAACACCACATCTGTGTGTGTTAAATTATTGAAGATTCAATTATTTTACTCTTAAATTTCGTTATACAGTATCATGAGTATATCAAGTCATTCCCGGAGCTAAGACCCTTCGGGATTTGTCCCGGTATCTCAGTCGGTTTATCCACCCCTGGCTGCCAGCGCTCAGGGTAAATTACGTGGAGAAAATTAATATTTCTTATTCCCGCAAAAGTTTGTCGTAAATTTTATCCGATCCGTACAAATGCCAGACTGAATTTATAGCCATGATTATGAATGGAGCGTTTTTCTCGAGTTATAATAATATAAGAACAATAAAGCGTCTGAATCGGGCTCAACCGGATTTTTCCCGGTTTCGCAAACATTACAAATAGCATTTTTTGGACAGATAATATCATTAAATAACCATTATGCACGCTGCTGAGTGATTTATTATATTTTGATTGAACGATTTTTTGCTACACATATTCTATGCTTTAAATAACGTTTGGAAAAACAGTAAAAAAAACAGTTTTCGGTTTTACCCACAGCGTAAAAGACTGAAAATGAAGAAATGAATGATTTTATTTCTGATTATCGTGGTCCATGGATTTAGCCTTGCACATCAATTCGGATGGGATGGTTTATAAGTTTTTTTTGCTCTATCTATATCTGTTTTTGATGTAGAGTACATATATTTATTTAGTATGTAGAATCTTTAATGAAACTGTTTCGAAATCAATGAATCGAAAGATATAAAGACAATACACAAACAATCATGTCATATATATAAAAGAAAATGTTATTACTAAGGCTTGATAAATTTCGAAAATATTTTTGATTAATCACTGGATTATAATATGACTATCACGTTTAATTTTTGAAATAGCGAGTCTCCTTATTAATATAACGATTAAAAATTTCCAATAGAGCTTAAATCTTTAAATATATCACGACAGTCAGTTTTGTGAAAATCAAAGATAAACGGTAAAATAAAATATAATCCTTTTTAAAGCCATTCATACAAATATTTGTATTGATATATAAACTTTTTATACTACTTTAATTATTGCAAAAATGCGAGCCAAAGCGTAAAATAAAGTTCATTGTTGATTTATTTTTTGCACCGGAAAAATGTATTAAATTAATATTTCTACATTCCTAATATAAGTCTTGGTAAAATCATATTTAAAGCTATAATCAAAGTGCACAAAAATAACCTTACTAAAATATCAACGTAATCATCTGCTAATGATAATAAACATCTTACTCTATTACCTTATATTTTATATTTCGATTCCACAAATGTTAATAATGAAGTGGTTCTATTATACGTCTACTAATTATTACAATAAGTATGACTATGCAACTCGCAAAAAATATAGCATCCAACGTACAGAAAAATGATTAGGCTTAAAATGCAAGATTAGCATTTCTTTTAAAATTCATTCTTACCATATTAAAACTTTAATATGATTTATTCAGAATAAATTACTTCATAATGTTACTAGCCGAAAAATGATTTTTTGGAGAAAAACTTTTAATATTTATGAAAATATTGTTTCAGGAATTTAATTATAATTTGATAAACATTGATGCTAATTTAAATTTCCTAGATTACATCGATATACCAAAGATGAGTATTGTCAGCAATATTTCAGTCGAAAACAAAAGTAGTAAGAATTTGAATTGTTACAACTTTGTACGATTCCAAATTCTTGGTCACTAACGATCCGGGTTTCGCCTTTCGGCATCTTCAGGCATTATATCACATGGATGTGACTGAATGTCTGAAGATGCGAAACCCGGGTCGTTAGTGACAAAACATGTGGAATCGTACAAAGTTGTAACAATTCAAATTTGACATTGAAATTCCATCAAGCACCTTCAGTCGTTATCATGAATTAAAAGCAGTATTATTTTTTCTGCAGTAAATGTGACGGAAAATTACGAACATAAAGTTACTTATTGAATAGTATGAATTGTGACGCATTAAAAAGCCTCAATATATGGTTTAATCTGGGTATAGACATTAGATTTTGCAATCTTGTTTTATAAATTAATTTATTTTAAATTTAATCATCAAAAATAATTATCTTAATATGGGGTTTGTACGTACTCTCGCAACCCTCTGAATGACACCACCGCTTTCACTTCGTGATATTTTGAGTAATGCCGTACTGTCAGACCAAATTAATGAGGGTAGTACAATTGAAGAAATGTCACCTTCTTCCAGAGACGCCACGCCACGAGAATAAAGTCACAGGAATTCATTAAATAAGTTGAATTTATTGCGCATGAATTTGTCCGCCCTCCGCCAAAAACTCCAAATTCTTGAGAAACTTTCCAAATTTAGTCAGTGTTTATTGAATTCCAAGAGATGTCGGTATTTTTTCATCTTACTTTTATGGCATGTAAGTAATTCCACTCCTGATTTGCTGCTTGTTACTACATCTCTAGAATACGATACCATATCTCTATTACGCATATGGACTACAATTGAACATTACATTCAATATGCTCATTGATTTTTTGTATTTAAATTAAACTCAGATAATTATTGTTATCAATCGTTGTATTCGTATTTTAAAAATAGAATTTAAGCATCAAAAGCGTACCGCTGATCGATCAATTCAGATCACTTAAAATATTGAAAAATATTACATTTTATAAATTACTGAATACACAATGACACAAAGCAAAAAGGGTTACAATATTTTTATCTACTCATTCCAAAAAATATTCAAATTTTCTGCTGTTAAATCAGCTGTTCCACGATCATTTAATGTAAATTAAAAATGATGACTATGAGTGAAAATAGTTTTGATCATTTCATAAATTTTCGAATGAATAAAATAATGTCTTATACAGTGTATTCTCGATTATCCGTGTATGGATTATCCGGTTTGCGGATTATTCGTGCCTGAAAATAAATATTTTTAATTCAAATATAGTCTGATTGATTTTTTTTCTATAACGATTATGAGACGCATTAATGAATTGCGATCTTGAATATGCGTGTTGTTTGAAAAAACGGATGAATTTAGGGATGTGTTTGTGTTTACGTAACTAATCGGTGGTTTTTTTAACCACTTGTGTGTTTTGAATGTATGAATGTTCGTATATACCGCAATAAACATCACAATTTATGGGACTAGAATGAGTCAAGATTTGAAATACTTTGTACTCCACATGTGTTTCTATTTACATTTCCAGTGAAGTGCATAAACCGGCGCGAGTGCCCGCAGCAAATTTGTTAATTTCGCTATTTATTGCCTAAATTTGTCAGCTCTCCGGACTACGTTTGTTATTATGATAAAATATTATGTTTTTACGTATTTGTTTGTGTTTTCTCGATAAATAATGTGTTAAAAAATTGTATTGTGTATATGATATTATATTCGAAAATAAAATAAAAAATTGATGATTCAGATTATCCGTGTTTTTCAATTATCCGTGACCATCCTCCCCAAACATTAGCCTGGATAATCGACATACGAACAAACATATAGTTAGAATTGATGGCAATAGCCGAGACCTGTTCAAAGAATTAGGAAACACTTGAAAAACAAAACACGTTTTAGAAGAACTAAAATTATGAGATGATTTTATATGTAACTTATTTAGAATTTGAGTAAAGAATATTATTTGCAATGACAAAGAAATACCCTTATCAAATTTTAAATAGGGAAAAGGAAGATTTCCAAACAACCAACTTCCGAACAAAAACATTGTAATAAAATTTATTTTTTGAGACGACATTGCCCAAAGTCAAATATTACTTTTTTGTTGTTAATCAAATATTTACAATATCGATTTAAAATGACGAAGATCACAACAGCCAATGTTTTTGAAAAAAATGTGTTTATCTTGACATTTTATATAATCTGTGCTTAAACCTTTGATTTAATATTTTTTATCGAAGAACATGAATTAAAATGAAAAGTTTTTAGAAGTCCACAAAGGCGGTCAACTTTTTCGTCAGGAACTTTCCGAAAATTGCACTCCGGGATCGAATTATCTTAAGCAAAAGTTTTCACCGAAAAACATTTGTTTGCGGGGCGCATAAATTTTGTTTATGCCTCTTTAAGAAGGTCTCAATTGAACAAAAAAGTTTTCTGTGGACTTTTATTGGATTTCTTTAAAGCGTCGAGTAGAATTTCACCTAAAAATCTTTAATACAACCAAGTATAATATATCTATATGTATATATATATATACGAGTATCATCACTTGATAAAAATCCGTGTATGCTATAAAAGGGATGTATAGCAATTTGAAGCGTATGCTTTTATGGGTTTTCGAAACACAGCGTTTATCTCAAATAGCTCACATATTTTACAGGATGTTTGTTATTGTATAATTTTTATGTGAAACGAATCATGAGCATTTATTTACACAGCAAAATTTTAACAACAAACAAAATCGGTTAAATTAGTTTTAATTTGAATACACTTACACAGAAATTTAATTTTTGTATCTTTATATAAATTATTACATAAGGTTTTAAATAACAGCGTTTGATTAAAATTTAATATCACTTGTTCAATTTTTTTGTTATGCATCAATGCCCAATGACGCTGAAAGTTTAAATTGTGCAATATTCGAATGGCTAAAAATTTTAAATAAAAACTCCTCATATTTCATTGGATATAAATTATTCATATATACAATTGGAATTCCAGCATAATACTTTACTCTAGTAAAGACATTTCATTTAACAATATTGTAATAATCAGTATTATATTGTTCTATTATTATATTAATATAAACAGTTTGCTTAGGATCATTTTCTTTCAATATTTCCAATACCGAAAACTGGAGCTTTTGACAATGTAGAAAAATTGATTATATCAATCGTGTGGAAACAAAAGTTGTTTATAAGAATGCTCACATTATATTTACATGTAGAGTAGGTAAGGTAATAAAACCTATGAAAATAAAAACTGAAATAAAATTCTCATTATGGGATTTGGCTACATTGATTTTTTTAGTTTCGTCTGAATAAAGAAGGTATTTTAAGCACATCTCTCTTAGTTTTTATTTTTTCAAAATCTTAATTTAAAATAATAAGTTATCATTGTCAATATAATTATTATAAAAAAAATCTTTTTAAAAACATCTTTGCCTTTCGACATCTTTGGATATTTTATCACACGGATACAACAGAACTGACAGATTTGAGATTGAAATTCCATCTTGCACCTTCAGTCGATATCACTAAGTAAAATATAGCATAATAAAGATTTTCATACAATATTAATATGACAATATGAAATTAACCATATTAATAAAAAACTGTATTTAATTATGTTTCATTATTTCAGATATGGTAACTTATTATATAAATTTCATTTACTCAACAATCAAAACGTCTTACCACCCATTGTGTACTTAAATAGTGATTGCTTTTTCTTCTGAAACTGTAGTACATCATACCATTCATTCAGCGACCAATTTTATTGTTACCCCATCTGACCAGAATCATTATTATTTAAAAATACAACTTACTTGGTGATACTAGCCGACTAGATACTAGGTTATACATATAAATTTAATCTTCCTGCGACGAGCTCACAACAAAAGCCATTGTTATTTATAAAATCAATAAGTTTTAGTTATTAGAAATATCTTAACTGTTCAGCATTTTCTCTTTTGGCCTATTGCCTACGAAATGAATTAATAACATTCAAGTAGTATATTCTACGGTACACAAAAAGTATCGGCATCAAATGAATTGATGCCGTTATGTACAGTACACCAGCTCTTAATGAGAAATATGGATTTTACTTATTTTGATTTAGGGGAACTTCTACATTTGTTTCTGTTACATACATATTCCCACATATTGTAAAGAAAGTGTACAATCAATAATAAAAATATTGCTTTTAGTTGGATCTCAATTCGATCTACATTGAAGAACCAATCAGTTGATTCGTACATATTGTAAACAATAGTAAAATTTTAATGTTGGATTTTTTTTAAATACTTTTATGCGACTTTTTTGTAGGGGTACACCATATCAACCGACTTCATTTTAACTATCAAAATAATCCCATGATATAGTATAAAATAAGTACTGCCATATGTTTGAATGTTATTTTGAAATCTTTCGTTTTTCTGATAGTTCTTGGACCACATATATATATTACATATTATATCAAATAAAACTCCCCGCTTGAAAGATGCGCTCGTAAAAAATGTAGAATTTTATTGCATTGTTGCAATATCACGGGATAAAGAAAAGGCCAGAAAAGATGGATAATGTCCAAACGATCATAGTAAAAAATATATTTAGCTTGATAGGTAAAGGCTTCGTTTATAGTTTATTTTATTTCGAAGATCAACAACAGGATAATGAAGTAAAGAAGATAGCACACAGGATTTATTTTTAAGGCAGTCCAGTCTATATTAGATAAGTGTTGAGAACATGAAACCCGGGTGGTTTTGTATCAATTATATTTACTCAAAAATTTCGTATCTATATTTTCATGCGATAGTGATTATTAAAATGTCGAAAAGTAGTTATTTGACTTTCGAAAAAAATACTAATGCATATCACTAATGAGAGTACAACGAAAGTTAGAACACTTTTTCGATTGAACGACGAATAAAACATTTTCAATCAATTCAATAAACTGGAGAGTTGTCAATAACCTAAAAATCAAATCGCTTTGGTTGCAATGCCAAATTAGTGTAAAAGTAACCTCTTCACCATTTAAATGTATTAAAACATGACTGTTTAATCCAGCGATACTCAAACTGCGGCCCAAATTGCTCTTACGTTCGGCCCAAAATAATTTTAGTCACCAAATATTTTTTTGTATTGCTTTCAATATTGGGTTGCAATCGGTCGGTTAGCGAGTGGGTATGGATGGTGCTGCACTGGTGCTGTTTATTGCTAAAATATGTTATATTTTTTTCTTATGCTGCTAAGTCTTCTTTAATAAATAAATATTCACAAAAAATGAAATAGTTTTATTTTGACATCGTAATACATACATATGAATGCGGTATAGTATGTGCTATATTTACAGTTTACTATTAAAATGTTGCGGTCCATGTATAAAAGCAAAAATCTGAATGCGGCCTTGAGGAAAAAAAGTTTGAGTATGGCTGGTTAAATCGCTCATTTCCCATTGTTTTTCTCAATAAGATTGTAAGCACATTAACATTTAAAATGACGTTTCAATCACACAACTTATTATTGGAAGAGTAAATAATATTTTAAATAGTGTATTCATTATGAATGATATATAATTACGATAGAATTATGAGTAAAATACATTTTCTCTTGTATAAAAATATTCTGTCATTTTTGGCAGATAAAATATATAAAGCAATGAATATTCAATTGAAATGTGTTGTCACTGCTTCGAGGAAACAAATTTATAATAAACACAATGTTTCGCACTATTTCCATTACTTTATATAATTAAGATCAAACGGGCCCTTCAGTTTCACTGCTCAGCATCAGTACAACTATATTTGACAGTTTAACGCTTACGGGCTTAAACAGCATACGCGTTTGTGACTAAACTTGTTGATGTTAGCCTAATCCTAGGGCCAAGAAACATGACGTGGTGACGTCGTTAAATATTTTGTGTTAACCACTGATAATATTATTATTTACTGTATATCAACCTTCCTACCTGATCATAGATTACGTTTGATTGATTAGATTTGTCATTTCATGACTGCCAAATATAATTTGAATGACAGTTCGGAAATGAATATAATATCCCCTTTGGAAATATTATATATCTGCCAGTGAATATGCACTTGAATGTGGTGTTTAGATATGATTTCACCTAAACGAAAATAAAAAATATATCACATTTTTACACGAGATATTACCGAAAATATAATTATTTATAATTCAATTTATATCAGGTTTTGCTATGCCACATTTTTATTTTCACAATGAATATTACTTTGTTTTATAGAAAAGTGTTCGGATTGATATATATTATTGGAGTATACTTTAAAAATTTTAAGTGATCCTTGCTGCTATAGTTAACTCATTCTTAATGAATAAACAAGAAATATTTCTCAGTACGTTATAATGTTTGGTTAGGCTTTTGAAGCTGTAGAATTAAATTACCGAGAAATGGTAAATTTGTTTGTAATATTCCTGCTTAAAACCTTCAACAGTGAATATCGAAATATTACTGATATTACCTAACGAGAATATTTTATTTTACCTTTTTCCAGGCCCACGGGTGTAAGGGCATGTTAAATTATTTTTTTAAATTCACGATATGAATTTTCTTTGAAAACACAATTATTATATGTATGAGGCATGGCCTGTTTTATGTCTTTTTATTTTATTATATTTTATTTATTTTATTATATATTACTTTATATTTTGAAATTATGCAAGTCTAAATGTATCCCTTGGCCAACTTTCACCATTTGGGTATTTTGTTTATACCTGAACTTCAGAAATATGTCCATATTCCATGTTTTGCTGTGGAAGAAATCTGACCTAAGTAAAGGTCAGATTTCTTGTATTTTTGCTCGAATGTTCACGTTCACGCACACAATTACTTCAGTTGTCGATATCTTGTCTCTATTATTCAATTTTAATTATTCAAACTATTATTTACTTTTCATTAATGTTTTATAAAATATTATTAATGCTAGTGACAACACTGACAACCCTTAAAAAAATTGAAACTTCGACTGTGACATTAAAAATTCAAACGATATTTGTCAATTTATAAACAAAACTAAAGTATTATTCATAAATTCGATAAGTTTTTTTTAATAAAAGAAAACTCGCGGTATATGAATGTCACCTATCTTAAAATTTCGCGGCACTCAAGCGGTTAACTCCTAGAGCCTGTCCGGATCTATTGGACTATCCCCTGTGTATGCCCACGAAAGTAATGCAGTGCGAATGGATATGAAACGTTTTCCACTTAGAGGGACGTATTCATTCATAAGTAGTATAAAAAGGCCACATATAAGATATACAAATATTTTTATTGATAAATGGTTACCAGACCAAACTGAACACTGATAAACCACCTCCTTGACAAAAACTTACAGGATATTTTTATTGTGTATTTTATTAATATTAAGTAACAACATATCCAACACGATTTTAAATAAATAATAAGTGCGTTTTGCTATGTTTTGTCGCTGTGTCATTTTGCTATGGTTTTTTTTTTGTTATCTAAGAATCCTAAATAATATACGTATGATTTTTGGAAATGAAATCAAACAAATGAAAAAAAATTCATTCAACCGTGGCTAACAATGGCAAAGTATCTTTTGTCATTTATAAGGAATCAAGGATATGACTATATTCAAAAAATTACAGCTCTATAATTATGATATAAGTACAACCAATACTAGACTGAATAAAAATGTGCATGAAATTAAATAAAAAAAGAAAATTGGTTCAATAATAGACTTTTTTATATGTTTGAATATATTAGTTTTTTTTTGTTTGCAATTTTTCACATTCACAAATTTCCAAATATTTCAATGCAAAAAACAAAAAAATTTTAATAATTTAATATTTAGGTTAATGAAAGCATTCAAAAACTTTCAATGTTGGCTGAAAAATTTAGACAAATAAAAAAGACTTAAAAACAGATAAACCGCCATTTGTTTATACTGGTTTGTTTATATATAAATATTTTCTTATAATGTAATAATTGTGATTGAGGTCTAGACTTACTGTATTATTTAAATAATAGAAACAGTGCTTAACGTCTAGCATATTTTGTTCAAAGGAGAAAGTCACAATATTGTACAAAATTATATTCATATAAAATTGAATGTAAATAAACATATTGAGTTTAATATTTTATCAGTTGATACTACTGATTTTCAACAATCAGTTGGATGTGCAATTCAAACTGTGTATTATTTGTTTGTATCCAGATTTTTTACCACCGACCGCTAGAGTATAAAAATTTTTACTCAAAAATATAAAATTGTTGGCACTGTTAAAACTTTTGATTTTTAAATTTAATAAATTTTTATGTTAAAAGTTTCATTTGTCTTGAAAATCTTCGTAAAATCATCAAGCATCAACATCAAAAATTATCCATATAATTTATGATATCGAATGAAGATGTTTGATGGAATTTTAATATCGAATTTGAATTGTTAAAACCATTCCACGTGTTTAAACGTGTGGAATCTTACAACGTTTCAACAATTTTAATTTAACAAATTATTCATTGAAGTTTTCGTCATTAGGAAAATTTGATATAAAATATATTTTTGAAATCACAACAAATCGTCAAGACTTTAATTGTGAACTTCAAAGATTGTTTTGAAATAAATCCAAAACAAAATATCTTTGATCTTTTAAGAAATTAACATGCTGTTTCATTGTGTAGTAACATGGTGGTTGGAATATTTGGTTAACTTGAGCATTATTTCTTTGATTTTATTCAAATTGTGCCAATATTTCTCTCATGTGTATATTATAAACCATAGAGATATCTAAAAAATTCTTAATGTTTTTAAATTATTTATACTTACTTATCAAAGAAATCAATCCAAAAATGTTACTTAAAAATTACATCATATCCAGTACTTTTCCCGGAAATATATCCAATTATTTTATTTCAAGCATTATTTCAAAGTGCCAGTAATTATTTGTGATAATTGCTTCCTGTGTCAGCGCTATAGATTTTATAAACCGAATGTAAATTTATATATAAAAGAAAACAATTACTACTTTACTGTTCTTTTCGAGTTTCGATCAATCATCGATAATCAACTATTAGAAAAATAACAATATTTTGTTTTCAATCACTTCTAAAAATGTTGATGAATTATCAAATAGAAAATTACATTGATGGAAAGTAAGTGTCTTTCAAATATTTGAGACGCCTCTACATTTTTAAGGGTTGTCTGAAGTATTAGAGTGCGCTTGGTTCCCACTACAAGACGATATATTTTGTTTACTATTCCCTTCAAAATAATTCAAATAATAATAAATCCAGCGAAAGTCTACGAGGACGAATATTAACACTAAGTTGTACTAAACCCGAAACAAATATTAGTTAAATTTGAATTTATTGATTGTATTGGCATTTACTTGGTAGATTTCCATTACAATACGGTGAAAAAATAACAATTAATTTTTGTTCTACAAAATTCTTGAAAAAAAGAATTTCGGAGAACTAAAATATATCGCTATTTTTTCAACGTGCTAAATTTGACTTGTTGATACTTTGTTTCCTTTCCACATATTTTGTAACTAACGACACGGTTTTCGCCTTTCGGCATCTTCAGGCATTCTATCACACAGATACAAACAGAAAACGAACGCACAATAAATAGTTATTATCGTCTATATACCAAAGGTATTAATTAAAGCTAAACACAGACCCCAACGATATTTTTAGCAGCTATTATTGAACGATAAATTTTGACTAACAATACGATTCTTTAACACTTATTTATTGCAAAGTCAAAGTTTTAGCAAATCAAACTTGGTACTGAAATTCCATCAAGCACCTTTAGTCGATATCATAAATTATGTCCGTATAGCAAGTATATAGACGATGCTAACTGTTTTTTGTTCGTCAGGTTTGTTGCATCCGTGTGATAGAACGCCTGAAGATGCCGAAAGGCGAAACCCGGGTTGCTAGTGACAAAACATGTGGAATCGTACAAAGGTGTAACAATTCAAATTTGATATTGAAATTCCATCAAGCTGCTTCAGTCGATATCATAAATTAAATATTCGTTATACCAATATTCTGTAGAGATGAAAAAAAACTAAATATTTTACAAAATTCATACATCCATCGTGAAGCAATCTTAAATTTCTTACTGGGTATATCAAAAGCATAATAATCGTAAATATTTTATTATTTTGTATCCTTTGTAGAAATTGTATAGTCAAATATTAAAATATTATGAATATTTAAAAATGAGAATCGGGTTTGTTTTGTTTTTAGTAATTTTTAAACTGATAATTATTCTTATTCGCTGAAAAGTTTTGATCTGTTCTTTAATTTAAATTTTGAAACACATAACATATTTATTCGATCATACTTCACAGTTAAAATTAATGAGACAACACCAATCAACGCTTTAATTTCTTCTGACATGTAGCAGGCTCGTGCTGTCAATAAGTCTTTGCTAAGTTATGTATCGAATTCATAACTACCCAATTAATGAAGATTAGTTTAATTAAATCAAATCTCAAGTGACGAGACTTGCTTAGCCAAAGTTATCGGAAGAGATATTAACTATATAAGTGTCGTATAGATAGTCGTTAGTTGGTAACCCTTTGAATTGAACGATTTGGAGTTAAACACGTTTGAAGCTGGTGCGACCCTTTTGTACTTTCCAATTTCTCGCTCGACACTCACTCCAGTCCGAAACTTTTGGATTCTCATAGTGCATTAGAGAGGTAACTTTGTAAGGCATAGTTTGTTATTGATAACATCATCGGTTATACCTTCTGTAGGAAGTGTGGAAATGTCCATTCCTTCCTGGTGAACAATTTCAATATTCAATTATTACACTACGAAAATGAGCAAAAAACATAAGTAAAAAATACTACGATTAATTACTATGGTCGCAAGAAATTAATTATTTTTAATGATTTAGATTGAAGCAGGGTACGTATGTTATAGCTCGATTAATTAGACTCCAAATTATTCAAAATTTTACCCATGTTTATTTTGAAGACAGTAAAAAATGAGTTTTACAATTTATTCATCTTTTATTACATATAAATATACTAATAGTACAGCCTAAAAAGATTTTTTTGATAATCGTATATTGTTTCGACCAATGTGAAACCAAACTGAAAATTTTTCCAATGATATATACATATATTTGCGATCATACTATTTATTATATGGTCTGTATTGCATATTACAATGCGATATATTTGTTGAACCTGATTTAAATAAAACTACACTCCAGACAAAAAAAAATAGCATATTGATTCTAGTAAAAGTTCTTAAATAAAAATATCAAATAATTTTTACTATATTATAACACAATCAAGTATTTTAAAAAAGTCGAGTTGTGAGTAAATATTAAATCTAACCAAGTTTTTCGTACCCTTTTGTTAAAACCGCAAAGCATTGTTTCCGTGTTAATATGCCATAACACGTCAAGTTGAAACATTTTTTTCTTAAACAACAATATATTATAAAGTAGTCTCTGTAGCACTTTTTTACTTAAAGGGCTACATTATTCTCTAAATAAATATATCAAAATACATCCCATAAAGGCAGGAAAAAACTCCTGTCCAAAAGCTCGGCATCAGCGAAACATTTTTAGTATGTTGAATAAGTACGCTAGTATTACCCCATTGGGGGCCATAAAAAAGGCTTCACCATAGATAGGTATTAAAGCCATGAATTTCTCTTACTGAATATCGTGGTAACATATTTCTTCAATCCATTGCAACCGACGCAATTTGAATAAAATTACATCACCGTTGTTTTTATTGTGTCGATCGTGCGTACTTTAACTACGTAAGAAAGCCATTCGAGATGCAAAGTTTTGCATACATTCAAATATGCTTGACGTAAGTTTTTGCCATTTTGATCAAACAAGTTATTTTGGATACATTACGATTTAACACAGCCACAGAGCAGTCTGAAATCTGTCCCCTCGAACCGTGAGACTAACAACATGGCTAAGTAAGGTGGTTTGAAAACCGACCAATTTATAAAATTATTAATAACCTTGGTAGTTCATACAAAAAAAATGGGCTAGATAAAACGAAACTGACGCAACAAACAATCATATCATACAACAACGCAAATAAATTACGATTTGTTCTCTTACAATGAAGATATATACATTTATTGAATCTTAAAATCATAACCAAGGAAAATATTCGGTACTGTTTGTCATTGACTAGTCAATTTTCTTGTATAAGTAAGGATCATAAATATTTATCTGTAAAGAAATATTATCCATTTATTATTTCAAATATAACTTTGACTGTTACTCATGTAGGGTTTAAACAGGTTCGGCCTCGTGAGTCGGGCCGCCCACACGCCGAATCTCCAAAGCTCAAGAAGTTTTTCGCCCCCATATATTCTTTCATGAATCACACACAGACAATCTAATGCTCTTGATTGGTGTTTATTTTAAGCACCTCAGCTCCTTTAAGAATATTTTATTCAAATCGCATATTCCTATATTTTGGTAGGTTTTATGGATTATTTAATATAATAACGATTTGTTTTGATAAATTTATTACAATGGAAAAAAATTAACGAGAGTGTGGACTTTTAGGTAAACTATTTACGTAATAAGCTTAAATACGATACAATCCTCTCTTTTTTTCAGCGAGATTAGAATTTTATGTCCAGTTCAGTCTTTTCACATTTTTAACACAATTAGAAAACATGAGATATATCAAATGGGGCTAGGTAATAAAATAGCAAACGATAAAATAGAATAAGGAAATATTAAACTTACAGTATTTATCCAGACAAAAAAAATGATTAATTCGTATATGTACATAATTATTTAACAATTCCAGGTTATACAGACAATACATTTAATTAATAAATATATTACGTCAATGAAACAAGTTAAAATGATCGTTTTTTGTCAGATAAAATTTTAGTTTGGACCAGGAAACTGGATTTTTTGTTTGGAAGTTTATTGTATTACAAACATAAATATAACTTATACTTTTATGTTCATAAATAGATACAATAATATATTTTGTCTTTTTGATACTTCATGAATTAACATTTTTCTTTTCTTTTGTAATTTATATCTTGATATAAAATTTCTTTGAAAATTTTGATAGTGAACATGAACATTGCTTGTCTAAATAAATTATTTATTCAAGACTTCTATGATAGAAATGATAAAAAATGTAGAAGAAAATATTTGCTTGAGAATAAAATGTCCCTAAATTTTATTCAACATTCATTTCTGCAGCTGAGTAGTCAATGTTTATGGCTTGGGTTGCGATATCCACGGGTGTGAATAGTAATACGAAAAATGATAACGATTAGATAACCACCGATCTATGTTTATCTTTCTGTATTTACTCTCTGCGAAAAATAGAGATTAAGTATCTAATTAACAAAAACTTTTTGTTGAACTTCTTACCGTGCGCTCCGCGTGTTGGGCAGGTACGGTTACAAATTTAATATACATATATGTTTACCAAGATCCATATAATTATGATAACGTGAACAGTGTATGATATAATGACCGTACGAGCAGTGTTCCGTTTGAGACGATGTCGGTAAAATAGATTGCTGTATTGCTAATTGTGTGCACTAATGTTGTCAGGAACAAGCGAGCAGGGACCATCAGTCCCAAAGCAATATTAGCAGCTCATAAACTGGCAATGCAGTTCCTGATTGAAGCCTCTGCGGGCGGGCGAGGGTCGTGAGTCGCGAGACCGGTCCCACTCGTTGATTTATTGGGCAATAATGCTTTCACGGTGACAATGGGGGCGCCTGTCATAAACAACAAACAAGTCAAGCGGCGGGGCTTTTGTTATAAGGGGTGCGCGGTCTGTGGACCCCGACCCTTGGCTCCGCCCACTCCGCCCCCGACGGAACGTCCCGAACAATTTGCGCCACCCGCGGTCGCCCACCGCCATGTAATAACGATTTATGACCACCGCATTGTGAAGAACGCGACATTATTTATAACGATTATGTGTCTTTAATCGCTATTCTAGTAAACAGTTTTTTTTATAGCGCCTCGATTTATTTTCGCACCCCTTTTGAATTATTGTATCGTTAATACAACGTGATTGCCTTTCACCGTACTTAACGTTTAACATTTATTTCGACTGACATGGATTGAAGCGGTTTTTATAAAACGTATTTATAGAACGACAATCAATACTTTTAGCGACTATCATATTCGATAATTTCTTAAGTTGAAAAACTTGTGTCTCCACAGACTACAGCATACAAGAGATTGAATACAGCAAACTTTGGTTTATCATCGACAATTTACTAATTCAATAATTAAAATCCGTATCAGGATGTAATACGAAATCGGTACTAAAATTTATTGTGCTATAAGTGATATAACTGTTGGATTTTTTAATAAAAAACATTGTATGCCACTTCGAGTTCGTATTTCTACAGATTTATAATTTATAAACCATAATTATTGTAAAAATTATTCAATTTATTCACCTATATAATTTTTGAGAATTACCAAATATGAACGATATGATTGTGGTGATATTTCTTCCAAGAGATTTTATTTTTCATATACATTTCTTGAAAATTCGAAAGCTTCTGAATGTAACACGGTGAAAAAATAGCAATGTATTTTAGTACTACAAATTTTTTATAAGATATCGTTGACTGCTATTTAGGCTCACACCATCATCAAAACGAGACGATGGCGTGAGCTATATCTTATAGAATGTAACACGATGGAAAAATAAACAAAATTTTGTAGAACTAAAATACACTGTTATTTTTTCATCGTGTTATAAAAGAGTTCTACCAAGTTAATGCCAATTCAATCAGTTATATTTATATATATTATATATAAAAAAATTCGAAGAGAAAAAAACATAAATTCATTTTTATGACAATATTTGAAAAGCTAATAGCTTTCCCGATATATAAAATTGTGTTTCAGGAAAATCACTTTACTAATTTTCATTTGCTGACTGCAACTAAAGCAATAATTAACCGACACCAAATATTCATAAAAAAATAGGTCAAATAAACGCCCTTGTCTGGCTCTTTCGCCGCATAACCCGCGAGAACTTTACTTATGTTGATGAAGAAAAAGATTATTTATTGGGATTGCCTCCAATGGAAAAGAGTTATAAGATATTAGGGGTAAGGCGGAGCGGGTTAGTGACGTCATCTTTTTGAAGGCGAGCCAAATATGAGATAAGATATATTATGATAAAAATCATATTCCATGTGATCAATTTTGCATGTAAAGAAGGGCCTCTATCAACAACTGTTTTCTTGAACCTTTTCGGCCCTTGTTAAAGCTCTCAACATTCACGCAGGATTAGGAACCGGTTTGTCATTATAGTATTTATAGAATATTGAGATTTCTATAGAAATGAGAAAAATCAGTGGGCACAAATTATATTCTTTGATTTTTAACGTGGATAAATATACAATTTTCCTTATTACCAAACGAGTTAAACAAGATATTATATAATTTATGATGTCGACTGAAGGTTCTCGATGGAATTTCAATATCAAATTTGAATTGTTACAACTTTGTACGATGCCACATGTTTTGTCACTAACGACCCGCCAGTTCTGTTGCATCCATGTGCTAGAATGCCTGAAGATGCCGAAAGGCGGAATCCGGGTCTTTAGTGACAAAACATGTGAAATCGTACAAAGTTGTAACAATTCAAGATATTACAATTTTTCTACGTAAAACATATATGTAAATACTTCAAACATGACTAAGCTACATATTTATTGTATCGTCAGAAACTAGATAAAATAACAATTTAAGTAATTAACTTCAAAAAAATGAATTGGAATTGCTTAAGTATTTTATTTACTAAACAATCATTGAATTAAATTTTTTTTTGCGTTACAGCCTAAATTTATTTAATATTGACTAGATAAAAGTTTTTTAAGACACTTATGATCAACTTAATGATACATAATATCACATACAGCCATTTTCGTGCTCTTAAAGTAAAATTTAATTTTGATCTCGCTTAGACGGGTCCCCAAATCGATCTGATAGTTAGAACAAAGTTCTTGCCATTACACCAAAGATATCGGTTTATCACTAACGATTTTTACTTTTTGGCATGATATGGACGGAGATAATCTTACGCATCTATTAAAATGTCGTTTTTATCTGATATTTTTTAAAAATATAATATCGACAATTACTTAAGAATTTCAAACACTATCCCACTGTTACTTGATTGTACCCTTCATGTTCAATCTACAATTTCACGGATTACATTATATTATTTTGGGAATTCTTTTTCATATGCGGTCAATAATCACGATTTTTAAAAGCGACGCATACATTATTCATTACTGAAAGACTGAAATCCATTTACTGGTATGAAAATTACTTTTCTAAATCACACAAAAAAGTGTTTTTTGGGAGGTTAGCTGGTAAGTAAGTATATAATTACGATGGTGTTTTGTTGATTCAGATTTGACGAAGGATAGTGCAGCACGCACAGAAATTGAACAATAAAATTATAATACAAAATACCCAAAGTTGTGTATAATATTTATAACTGATATCATGTTACTCAATTTGTCGGAAAATATATTCGATGTGGGTAATTACATTATTGTGTAAACTCGATATTTTACTTAATAAGTACATATTCGTGTAGTTCACCGCTAATCGTTTATAAAGTAAAATTTTTATATTATAATATAAACACAGATACAAAATTAAACATAATCTATAAGTACTACTGAATACGTATAAACAAGTATTGTACAAAGTACAAGCTTACAATAAACTGGTATACTGACTATAAATTAAAAATAATACATTAAGTAAGTTATAGAATATTTAAACCTAAAATATTTAAAAAAAAATCTAAGTTCACTCACGTCCGTATATCTAATTTTCATTAATAAATAATATTTGCAATGAGCGAGATTATCAACCGAAAAAGAGAGAAATTTGATTCTCGTATGGTAAAAATAAAGCCCCTGAAAATAATTATTACGTAAATTTATTTGAATTCGTAAAAGCGTGACATACGGTCAGCACTTAACATTCAACTTAATTTATTATATTGCTAACTATTTCGCCGACCGCTAAATTAAATAATTCACTTTTCGCCTCGACGTGACCGCTAAGCAAAATTGAACAAGACTCGAAAGTCGTGACAATCCCAAGTGGACGGACACAAAAAATCTCTAGCAAAGACACCAACTGTCATAATTGCTAACTTGCATAACTGTGATATAGACGCAATAATTTTTATTCAAGAAATTATACAAGCGATTTTTTCTAAAACTACCCCTGCCTTTCACAGTGGCCACTCATCACCCTTTGATAAATTTCCGCTAAGAATATCAATTACCGTCTCTCAAGAAGGTAATTGAAAGAACGAAAACTTGTATTTTTGAAAATATCTTTACAGTGTAGAGTTTGCGCTGAGAAAATACCAGAGTTGACTTGTATAGCTAGCGTTAACTATCGGGAAACTGCCACAAGAACGACGGCATACAAATGGGATAGAGAGACATTAATTAATTCAATTATATTGCGTCCTGTTCATTTTTAGGGAGTCAAATGGTACCGATCATACTCCGAGTATAGATTACTTGATGAGTAATCTATACAGAGAGATACAATATCTTTTTCCACAAAAAATAACTTACTATAAAAAATCATATGTAAGTGATCTTAAGCAATATATCAAATTAATTGATGAAATAAGGTAATTTTATTTTAACTAGGACTTAAAGTTATCAATTTGATCTACATTTGCTATACACTCACGCGTTCACACACATTCTCAGTGTATTATACAATATTAGGTTGTATCGTACGCAAGTATATTAAAGTTCCGTGCATTGAATACTGATGTAAAAATTATGTCAATGATAAATATATTATAATAAATATTGCAAACATGTTAAGTGATTCAAGGCAATACCATATTTAATAAAATGATTGACGCATGCCGCCAATGATTAATTTACTGTTTTTTGACGCCAGACAATACGCAGTGTGTACGCAAGTGAAATAGAAAATGAAAATTATTAATATTCCAATAACGTTTATAATTTAGTTTTTATTAATTAACAATATCATGTTCATCTTAAATCAAAAAGTATTTTTAACCAACATACAATTGCGAAAATAATAATTAAAATGCGAAGAAAAAGAGTCAAAATATAACGTTTTGAAAATTACTAGGTGGCAGCTTTATCCGTCAATACAAGCCTTACGATACGCAAATAGAAAAAGAAGCTGTATGTAAGTTTACATATTGTGATTTTCACACCTTTGGCGTTACAGACAGACAGGCAAAAATACACACCAAAGTAAATGGATAAGATATCGTATTTGTAAAAAATATTTCTGTTTCGATCAAATTATATCCTAATTAACATCTTTTACGTACATATATAATATAATTATGCCCTTAACAATGCCTTTACAAAATAGCTCGCTAGAATGTAAATAAAAATGATATCTTCATTACGACATTGTACTTTTCTGGTCAACGATCATGACAATCCCAAGTAGCAAGATGGAAGAGAAAACGTCTAAGAGAGTAATGGGAGATTTATACAGACAGTTTATTTTTTGATATCGTTTTTTCAAAGTTGGGATAAGACACACTTAGACTTTCCATAGGAGAAGTGGACCCTCATTATAATATTCATTTTATAAGCTAGCATGGATAATGTATTTGGGACAAGTGACTTGTAAGTGTTCGCTTTATAATAAATTGTATTCGCTTGTTATACGGCCTACCGAAAAGAAATAATACACACATTATTTTTTGTTCAATTATGTACGTTTATTTATTCTTATTTTGCGTAATCTAATGAGTGGGACTTGCTAGTGTAAAGAATATTATTGCGAATTGCCTAAGATTTGAATTTGTCTATATTTGTATGAGTTCTTTGATTTAGAGAGAAAAGTTTTGTAAAATTTTCGATCCATTTCATTTGTATAATATATTTACATTAGTAGTTAATTATTAGACTTTTTTGGATTCTATGCAATAATTTATTCAGCTGTTTTTTTAAACTTTCATTGGTTTGACAGATATGAAGTTTTTAGAAATGATTTTTTATAAATGTTTTTCATTTTTTTAGATAATATTAAGCCCATTTTGTTCATTGCACACTTTTTTTTCAAATATGAATAACATTCGCCCACAAAACACTTACAGATAAAGACTTAGATCATTGTAAGTTACTAGAGAGTTTCTTTGGTAAATATATTTTATAAACATTTTTTAAAAATGAAATTGACAAACAAATCAAAAAATTTCCAAAGGTTAATACATAACCTTAAAAATAGCATTGATGGGCTCGGCAAGACGTTTAAGCAGGATGAATATAGATTTTCATAAGGTGAGTCAACAGCGGAAACATTATGAACTGGGGTAATAATGACAACGATCGCGGATTTGCAGCCTAGGGCTTTATACAATACTGGTTGAATGGGATACAACGTATTTCTGAGCAAATTGAAAAAGGTTCGACAAAACTGCCGATCGGTTAAATATGTGACGGAACAGTAACAGTTGTGGAATAGAGTCATACATACTTCTTCGGGGAATGTAAAATACTGAACAATAACGGCCAATTGAAACAAATTGTGACAGGACCATAATATTTGACCGATAAATTGAGTGATACGAATGATTGATTGAGGAATAAAGATTGAGAAATTATTTAACAATGTTCTAACGCCTGATTACCCGATTTTATAAAAAATGGGTTGACGTTGATTTTACTGTATGCTGTAGGTATAGCACATTATTTCTTCGAACGTGATTCTTTTGGCACAATAATATATCCCCTACCTGTTTTCTATGATGTAATAATATTTTATTTTAAGCTCATTGTTTTAATTTGCTCGTGGAAAACAAATTTCCCTTTGCGGTAAAGTCAAACAATAATTAATCCATCATCCGAGCCCCATTGCGAAATTATTGCATCCGCGAGCGAGAACTTTTGCGGACGCTCGGACAAATAATAGAACTATTAAAGCGAAGCAGGCAATATTCGCGATGTGTGGAACTGTATTGTTTATTGCAGTCGTTTGCAATCTTTTATGAGAACACACAAAAGAAAGTTTCATATTTATTTTTACGTTTCATAAACATTATATAAATAAGTTCTGTCTGCTGGTTTAACGGAGTTGTCAACGGTTCTGGGTGTAATGCTTCTGCTGTCGCGGAGTACCCTAAATCAAATCCCCGATACAAACCTTCTTTGGCATTGATTTCTATTGCAATTACTAAGATTTTATTACCGCACACCGTCCTATAAAATAGTGTAGTGACTTATCAACCACCAGACCAAATATTCTACTGATTGATGTAACAGGCAACTCTCATAAATATATCATCTGTCGAGATGCCTAATTAGAATTATCAATTTGTGTAGTGATTGTTCTTGGTTCCCACTCTTATTCCCAGTTGTGAATTCTATAAACTAAATCTTCGCTACTTACCAACTGTGATGTTATATTGTGAGCAGTATGTATGGTGATCATAAATGACTGGGAAAAGCAGTACTGTACTAGCCTCACTATTTGTTGGTTTTGCGACTTACATATATCATATTATTGCGATCTAAATTTAAAATCGATAGAATAAAGTCAATAAGAATTGCATCGTTTGTAAAGTAAGTTATTCATAGTTGAAGATACAGTGCAGATTCCGAAGACACATAACGAACACAAAAAATATCTGTGTAGGAGTAAAATGTGAACGTTTTTGTGTAGATAGACTGTTTCTTACTTGAGTTGCATTATTTTCGTCCTGCCGATGAGATGTTTCGTCGAGATATTAGTATAAATTTAAACAATGGAAAACTTTAAATTTTTATCCACAATTTATTGTTCAGTTATTAAAAAAGATTGTCTTCATCTCCAATTGGGCTTAATTTGGCAATATGCTGATAAATAAAAATCAACACGTATAAAATAACAATATATACATCAATGTATAACTTAGCTATTTATGATTCGGGTAAAACATATAAGTCACTCACTCAAAGAGAAAAAATATTTGTATTATCCGTATTCAGAAGCTCAAATGCCTTACTGATTTGAAAAATATTATTATGTTATTGAATGTACTAATCGATATGCGCACCCGTTATTGATATACCAAAGTGACCAAAAGCTGAACAATTTTTAATGTCTTCTTTTAAAACAACTTAATTCCAATAATTGAGTATTGAATAATACATGAATATTGATTTTTTGTGTACAATAATTAAATTAAATTTTATGTACATAAAAATCACAAATATTTTTTTATCTTTCTAACATTCTGCCTAAATGTTGTAAATTGTCTTAAACTTTTCTAACATACAAATTTGTTTAATAATCTATTTACTGTCACGCTGTATGCATATGTCACTGATTACACAGCACTGCTTTATGGTACAGTGCTCCTACGTCCTGAGCTTTCACGATGAGTAAACACAATAAGCGATCCAGATGGTATGATGATAAATGAGCAGTGCATGTGCGGCTCGCGTGCCACTACCTCTACCACTGCCGCACTAAACATCTAGGGCGTGGACATACTGCCCTATCTTCATTCCTATGCCAACAATAGCTTCATAACGGTGACTAGGTTTCAGGGAAAATTCGAGACATAATTTTAATCATCTACAATATACTCCAAAAAGTAAATATAAGATTGTATTTTTTTAATAGATACATTTGGCATATGAGGATTTTATTTACTTTTCTTTTTTAATAAACAAATTAAACCAAATCTCATTGGCAATGTGTATGTCAAATATTCGTCATTAAAATTATCCACTCCTTACTTCCTTATTGATTGTTGAGAGCTCCTAATGAATTATTGATTTACCTTAATTGTATTTGTAATTCTTAATAAGTGATTGTGAACATTTAATTTTTATACTAATTTACTTTATTTGTATCAATATTGTATGATTTTATGTAAATTGTTTCCTATTTCGTGAATCCATAGTATTGTACACCTGCTACCTTTAACTTCATTAATTTTTTATTTTGTATAAATAGACTTGTTTGTAAATTTTATTCTAACAGTTGATAATGCTCGCGATGAGCGAAACCGGTTCTGATCAAAAAATATATTGTGGAAATAAGTACTAAAAAATGTGTTTTTATTATTTAAAATATCATGCCTTTCCATCAAGAAGTGACAGTTAACACCTTAAAAGTAACATGTATCATATTTTAAATATTTTATCCTACGTTCAGTCAAGTTTTATTAATGATTGATTCTTTGGAAATTTTATTTTCATTATTAACAAAATAATACATACAATTTATTTTATCAGTTATTATAAATGCTTATCTGTATTCTTTTAAATACAACATGACTTGACTTATATTTTTTAAAATATCACAATTTACACATCATTGTAAAAAAATATGAACAAAGATTTTTCCTACCTGGTAAATCAAACATATTCCAAGTCAAGTAAGATCGTGATTAAAATATTTTACAACTCAATTAGAAGCATTAAGTAGAACCAATTAAATTGTGATTTAATTCTGGTTAGCATTTAATATTTCTTTAGATGTATAAATGTACTTTTTGATTAAGCCAAACGATTTATTATTAACTTTAGAAAAAAAAGATTGTCTTCATTAATTAACTTTACATCTATTTAGCTGAATTCGCTGAAGTTATCATTGATTTTTTAGTATATTACGGAATTTATGGAAAGTAAGTATTCAAATATAATAAAGAAATATTCATCCAAAAGTACATGAAAATATCTGTTGAGAATTATATAGGCACGAAATATTTTGCATTATGATTAAAGAATGGTCACACCACCTGAGAGTTTATTCTGTGAAAAGTACATAGCAATTTCCTATCGATCTTTTATTTCCTTGCCTCCATTTTCTTTCCTTAAACGCTTTGTTGGAATAGCGGAAGAGCTGATATATAAAAATAATGATCATTCCAGTCGACGTACTGAAATATTTTATGAACAACATTTATTAAACATCAAATATATGAACTGTCAGTGTATTCGTATTACCGAAAATTTAGCGAAGCAAATTCGACAAAAACTCATAAATAAATAATGCAACAATCATTACTTATTGCAATAAATAAAAATATTATACATTAATATAAAATGATTCAATGTCGCGAAAAGTCTCACATTTAATTCTTTCAAACGGAATGTTGTTTGTGCTTAACGTGAAAAAATATTTTCTTAACAGCTGCGCCATGATAAGAGGTAATCTAGCGTTCAAAATTAATTTCTAAGCTTTCATATTTCATAGGAATAAATATTGTAGGTAGTATTTTTGTTTACTACAGGAAAATCTGTATAAAAGTGGATAAAAATATGGGTAATAAAGTGATCTATCAAATTATATTGAATCATCGTGAATTTTGGTGAAAGAAAAAAAAATGAATCTCTGAAATAAGTAAAATTTATTTCCACATAAAAGAAAGAAGCGACATGTACAAATAATAACATTAACCATGAATAATTTTCATATTTTTATGGTCTGGTAATATTCAAATCTTAATAATAAGCTGTTATTATTCTTAATTTCGTATTTTTTAAAGTGTTGCTAGGGCAATAGTTCATATTTCCAGTTGACAGTCTTTATTGCCCTATTGTTTCATTATTTTTGTATCAAATTGATGTAAAGAAAAACTGATTATTTTTTTCGCTGACAAGAACTTGTTTCAACATATTTCTGTCGACTTCTTTCAAAATTATTGTGTGACGTATTTATTTGAAGCATATGAAATCATTTTAGACCTTTTACTTCAACTGAATAATAATTTTCCATCTTACATTATCTGGATAAAAGATGCACTGCAATATTAAAAATCAACAAATCGCTCTTACTCAAACCCATTTATAGGTTTCATCAGGAAGATAAAAGTTTATTTCCCTTGATACAAAATATTACTTAGCTTGATTTATTTATATAATAGATATTATTTAATTTAAGTCAAATTTGAATGAAACTAAAAGATATGTAAATAACACGGTGAAAAAAATAGCAATGTATATATAATATTTTAGTTCTATAATTTTTTTATATAAGATATGGTTGGTAGCTATTTCGAACATAGCTCCGACGTTGGCGTGAGCCGAAATAGCCATCAACTATATCTTATAAAAAATAAGTAGAACTAAAATACATTGCTATTTTTTCACAGTGTTATAATGGAGTCTACCAAGTATATGCCAATTCAATCAATAGATATGGGAATATTTAAATATGATAAAGAGATTATATATTTCATTTTGGTGACGATATCAAGAATGCTTTTACATAATTCGACATTAAAATTTTTTAACATCATGTTGTTTATATTCATCTTCTTCGATTTGGTCAATATCTTTGATAGGGAATAGGTTTTATAGATTACTTTGGTTACAGCTTTTCATAAATCCGCAATCGTTGCATGTTAGTCAGCGGTAAGACAATGCAACCTATTTTTCTAGGCAGTAAATAAACGAATGCCGTATAAACCCATTCGGACATAACCACATGATATCGATCTAGACTATATGGTTTTTTAATTATAAATACTGCGATTCATTATGAAATCCATGATTGCAGACAGGCAGCCAAGCTCTTAAACGAATTACTGAAACTTTACAGCGTAATAACAAAATAGACTGTTAAGATTTTTTTTCACTTTTTATGAGTTATAAGTAAAACAATAAAATGTTTGAATACAACGCTTTTTTCGATAACTTGAAAACGTTTTTTTTTAATCTACGTAAATAGAATACAAAACGATTTTTCCTTGATGTGTGCGTTATCGACGAATTCAATTGATTATGATTGAAATATACGATACCGGTCTTGATTATACATTGCAAAAAATATTACTACTCAACAGAACAGTCACATTCAGCACATTAAAAGTGATGATTATAATTTTGGCATTTATTTTAAATCGAACTTTGTATAAGTAAAGGGTCAACACTCAAGTAAGAAAGGGTTCTTTTTCTTTTGAAGCTTAAGTTTTTCCGCAGTCATTTGGCTCGGAGATTTCCCTAAATTACGGTGTATTTATGTTTGTCAAACGCCCTACACCAGGCGCGTCTAAACATTTCTTTTTTTTAATGACCCGAAAGTGACATGGCTTACTCCGTGAAGGTTATTTATGATACGACATCAATGAAGCATCAATCATTTACAAAGTATGAAAAAAAAATGATAAGTTGCGTAGCCCTTTTGAAATCCATTGCATCGAAACTACCCTTTGGACCCCAAGTACACCTAGCAGTGTGGTAACGAAGATCTAATGGTCTTTCTTTTCACCTTCAATTTTATCAACTCACAATCAAATATTTAATTTTATTAATATGTATTGTCTGGATATTTTTTTTCATAAACACACATTTTCAAATCCCCGAATTTAGTCAAAATGTTGTCACGAAAAATGTCGAATTCAAGTTAATTATTTATACATATTTACAATTATGAAGTATGTTTCAAAAGTGGAAAATTAATCCGACTACAACAGTGACCAACAACCCTACTCTTGTTTTTTAAATATTTTTTTATATAACTTGAATAATATTTTTAGTATTTAAAGTACACTGCGCAGATTCTGATTCAATCAAAATTGTGTAAGTTGTGAGAAATTTCACCTAATATAATAGGAGAAAAATAATGTGTTAATCAAATAATTTCACATACTATCGATGGAAGAAGCTTACAAATTCATTATTTTAAAAATCCCGCACAACAAAACCTTTTCTAAGTAGTAAAACAATGATTTTTAAGAGAGTAGTCAGATTCACTCGTATTTTTACTACGACCTCACAGTTCTTAGCGTTTTTCTTTCTGTGACACGTAAAGGATGTTCCAACACGGAATATTTCGAAATGAATTCTGTAGAATTGGTACTTATCAAACTTGTAGAGGTTATCAGAACAAATCTAGCTTGTTTTAGAAAGTTATTTACTTTTATATTTCAGACCACATTCTACCGTCACGTCTCAACAGTTGACGTGTTATAAGTCAGGAAGTTAATAAAACTTCAAATGGACCATGAAATTTAATAAGTTGACCTATTAAAAAAAAAATCCAATACGGAATTTCAGTTTATCAATCACTTTGCTATTAGCAACATAAAATTTAATTATGATGTGTATTTTGTAAAACTGTCAGACCCAATGTTAAATATAGACTGAAAAATAAATGTAAATGGTGAACTTCACCGCATACTAATACGGCTGTGAATAAATCCCAATTTACTTTATAGTGTGCAGGGCAGCATTAAGGGGGGCCTTAATTTTGTCCGTATTACGTAAACATTTTATTTTATCTTAGTGGGCTATAAAATTATGTCAACATAAATATTTACTGTTGACGTAATTTAAAAGGTCGTTTTAATGTGCCCTTTAAGGAGATTTTCTACCACAAAATAACTACTACTCAACCGACAAGGGGATTCTACATAATTTACTACGCAGTAGCTTCAAAATTCAAGCGTTTCTGAGTTTTGCTCTGTGATTTTACAAAGGAAAACCTATTTCTTCCTTCCTGCAAAGAATTTATAAGCTTGACAATAAAGACGTGGCAGTAACGAAAAGAAAAATATTTCATTCTGACGCTCGCAAATAAACAAAAACGTATTTTAAATGACATTAATTTTATTACGCTGTTATAATCTCTTGAAATATTCCATTATTTTTTCCGTGTCTTCAAACATGACGAAAAAATATCAAAAGAAATATTTAAGTTTTTCATTGATATAAAAATAATTTTTATTTTTTGCATTTTGAAAATTGAGAAACTAACAACAACAAACTAAACAACTTATTCAAATACTATGAAAACCTTCATCAAGTTTTTTATAAATAAAACTTATTTTTGAATGGAAAAGAATTTTATTTGCTTAATTCTCAAATTGTTGCCAGAGAAATCTTTATGGATGTTTGAAGAGATTTTGTCATACATTAAAAGAAGTAATAATTCATTTTAAAATTGGCAATATTATGTTACTTAGATATTTTATTCATATGTATATATATATATATATATATGTATGTTTATTTTTCATGATATTTAAATAAAAGTTTTGTTAAAAAATCATTGTCTCATCCCATAAAGCAACTAATCACTTCATAATAACTGATTTCACATTCAAGCTAGGACAAAATTATCATTTATGTTATCTATTTGTCTCTTAGAGAGTACTTTTGAAGCATGGGGGTCCATTTCTTATAGATCCATAACGTAAATATGAAATTTTCAAAAAGGTTAAATGTCAAATATTAGTTTAAATTATTCAAAATGCAAGCTATCACAATGATCGCTGAAATATGAAATTACAATCACGACTTTGGCGAAATGCAAATGTAACTAAAGGGCTTATGGGACGCGGCCATCCCCAGGGTGATAATTATGATTGCACGAGCGTCCGAACAGGCTACGCGTCGCAACGCCGAGGTCCAGGCGGCGTCCAAAGGGTCGTGCGACAGCTGTCATGTTAGCAGGTCAAACCTACCCTCCCAAATTTAGCAGCTGCCTTTTCATCCACCGCCTGTCAATGCAAACTGCCGGCGAAAACAAACATGTATTGGACAATCGGAAACCGTGATGTGAGGAATGATATGCGATCAAACAAACGGTATGATGTGTACACATAATGAAATGCACAGCGGGGCTTCGTTATCGAATTTATTTTTAAATACTGAATATAAAAAAAGGTCAAACGGAGTTCTCTTTTTGTACTGGTGGTACTGTTTTACTGAAATATAACCTTATTAATTACTTATTAAATATTGTATTAATTTTAGCTACACCTACAATTGTTATTCCGTGTTTAATATACATGTAATATTTCAAAGATTAAAACTTATTTGAAAACAACCCCTCACAATATAAACCAAACTTCATTTTTTTTCAGGTAAAAAAAAAAAATATTTATTCTCACAAAGATTATATGATAAAATCAAAATACACAAAATTACTGCAGAGCTTGAAACTTTTTTAACATTAAAATATTCCATATATAGACAAACTGCTAAGACTTCTTTCGTGTCGAAAGTCATGAAATAATCATTCAATTATAATGATCGGCTATAAACAATCGTTCTACAACACGTTCCCATTACAGGAAAGGGTAAAAACGTGTGTAACTTAAACTGAATATTATTTTCAATTTAATGTTTTACCTCACAAATCAAGCCATAATCATTATTCAAAGTAAAATGACTAATTGGAAGTAGGTATATCTTTACATTTAGCTATCATATTATCACGATAAAAGTTTTTTGATTAACAAAAAAATGTGATCTTAACAAATGAAAACAAGAAAAATTTTGTGTGAATTATTGCTTAAACTATTTATTCCTCGTTGCTTTGATACTAGATCTGCCCATTGAACATATCGTTAACAAAAAATTCAGTGAGGATAAATACTGCTTTGTTATTTGAAATGAATCGCGTAAATATAATATATTTATTGGAGTTATTTTGAGCTTAAATTTCTAAAGTTCATTATTTTTTGAACGTTTGTAATTTATTTTGTTGATTTTAATGGAATTCAAAAAAGACAGATTCGTACAATACGATTACCTTTCGGAAGAATGGACAGGCATCAATTTACAAAGAGCATCTCCTATTTATAAATTTCTAAAAAGGTAAAATATTTTCCAGGGAAACTCTTCATGAATAATGTAGTTACAATACTGAAAGGAAATTTTCCTTTATCCAACAAAGTAGAGAAAACTTATAAAAACATGCATCTTTTTAAATCACATTACTAAGAGTGGAGTATTTCAAATTATTCCATATCAAAAAGAAGATATACATGTCCGCTCAATATGAGAGGAAGACTTTTATACCCTGCGCATTTTTAATTTTCTGGGAAAACAGAAGGATAAATACTTAAATAGGTTGTTTTTTTTAGAATATACTATGATGATACAAAAAAAATTAAAACTGTCAATCACGTATAAATTTTAGTTTTCTTTTCATAACTTACAGCTAACGATACTTCTAGCATAAATGTTTTCCGGCGGTGAAAACCAAAAATATACTCGAACGAAAATGTCAATTTGTATTCATGCCATTCTTAATATATATATATTCATTAATGATATATCATAGCAAACATTTACGGGAAATTGTTGAATTTAGCATGATGTACCAAATAATATAATCTTTTAATAAATTCTCCTGTCAAAAATATTATAACAATAATTATGTCATTTCGAAAAATTATAACAAACCATTTTTTTTAATAATGACAATTTTGCCAGAAAACAATATAAGTTAATCCATATAATATAATAGTTGAATATAGTAAATTAATCATTCCGTTTTAAAGGTCTGTGCTCGACGGTATTGATAACTGCGTTCTGTAAACCAAATAATTATATTGAAATTTCTTTAGTTCATCTACTCACACTTATGCTAGAAAGCTAAAATGACACTAAGGCTTTGTGGTGAATAAGTATCGCTGAAATTGTGAATAGTGCCACATTTATGTTGAATTAGTTTTTACCAGGCGTAAGAAACGTAAGAAAAAGCCTTTCCATTGTGTATTGTGACATAATAATTTTATTGAATTATTATTACATCAAAATCATTTTGTTGAGTTTCGACACCTAATTTGCGAGAGCATTTCTTGTATATATATTTTTTTATATACTATTCATCTTGAACAAGCTCTATATCAAACTTGATGGTCTTCGAATAAATTTGTTCGAGTGATACGTATGCCCGAAATCATTAATAACGCCCCCGAGGCATTGCGGTCATTCTATAAAATATATATTATGTAGGATGCGTTTTCCCCCATTTTCCTACGTATAAAACGTCCAGTCCATTGCATATTTAGTTATATTGGAGGCGAGTAGCCGCAGGGGTTACTCTTATACCGCTCCAATTTATTTTTCGTAACGTAGCCCTATATATTGGAAGCCTGGCACAATTTTACTGAGGGCCCATCTTTAGGATTGCTTTATAAGATAATTTGATATGATTTATAGAGACTCTGTAGGATAACAGGAAAATGACAATTCAGCATTTCCGGATTCAATTCACGGAAAAGTTAAGCTTTAAACTGAAAATATAAAAAATGAATGATAATTAATTCCAGTCTTTAGTAAACATTAGGCGGATTACGATTCGTCAAATAAAAAGCATCGTTAACAATTTTTTTAAGTTTCCAACTTAATTTACATAAATGATTATTGAAATTATGTTAAAAATGACAAGGATAATAAAATAAATGACACGAAGAACAGAAATGTTTCTCGCATTTACTTTTTGCTTAGGGGAATCCAAAAAGATATAAAACTTTAGGTTGTTAAACTTCTTGTCTGGTTTATGTATGACTTTAATCAAAGAGAGAAAAAATAAAAAAAGCGTAAGGTCAAATCTGTTAGATATTATTTTCGATGGTTTCGGCGGTACCTTTTTTGTGGAAGTTCATATACTATTTACCATTGTAAAAACACTATGTGCCGGCCTGACTTGTATATCAAATCGTTTATGAAATATATTGTTGCCTGTTTTAATGAAATCGTAGGACATCATTCCAATCAAAAGAAAACCATCACACAATACTATGTTGGCGTAGTCAATACTAACTTCAATACTTGGTTAATCAAAGTCCTAACAAATCAAGTTTCAATATTCTCGATATCTCTACTCTCAAACGTTTTCAATTCGTTAAGTTAATATTGTACAAACTATTGCTACTGTAGAGAGATGGAATCTTTTACAATATGGCAAAAATATATCTCGAAAAAGATATGTAAAAAAAAAAAACATTCAGCATTAAGAATGTTTTAGTTGTGCGTAATCGAATGCAGTTATAAAATAAGTTTCAATTCAATGACGGTAAAATATTTAAAGAATTGTTTCTCCATAGCTCATATGATTCTAAGCTGTCTCGTTAACACATGATTCTTACTATTTACAATTAAGCAAAATCTATAAAAAGAATTAAGCCATTTTTTTTATATCTCCCAAGTAGATACAGATATTCATATCCAAATACGTATATCAAATATGTAAAGACAGAGCCAAGAATTAAAAAAATATCAGATTAGATTCATTACCGTATGCCTTACAATTTAAATTGTCAATGAGACAAAAAATCATCGGTTAGCAATTGTCGAACTGGCGCAGTAGAGTAATTACGCGCTTATTATTTGCTGAGAAATTTATCATTTACTGTGACTTTTAGATTTCAGCAAGAGCTCCAACATCAAGATGTTAAAAAATCTGTTTTTTAGGGTTCAATGTATCTAACTAAAGTAATATTTATTTTAGAATGATATCGTCTAAAATTCAATTTATAAATCAAACTTCTAAAGTAGCCCACCTACTGTTTACTCTATATAACTCGACGTCGCAAAAAATAATTTATGACTCTTTAGTTAGACAACCTCAATGTGAAACTAGCCACATGTAAAAATAAGCATTTATTCGGCTTGCTTTTAAAGTAATGAATGTGAGAAAGTAGTTATTTGGAAAACTATTTTTGTACTACTACAATTTTTTCTTAATAGCGACGCAACGGGCAAGCTTTCAAATAGATGAAAATACCTACCCTTTTACGCAAAAGGGTGAAATCATAATAGAGGGATTAAATTTCCATTTAAATAATGAAGTTGTGATATATTCATAGAAAAATCTATGCGTATCAATTAGGCCTGCATGAGAACTTTGCGTTTCGTTGGCAAATGTGATTTTGATGGATTGTTTCCTGGTTGGGTAGGGCTTTACTGGACGAACCAAATTTAGGTTCGCGCTGGTGTGGTGCGGAGGATTTTGTATAATCTCTTAAAGCTCTATTTGATATGCCACATGCAGCGTTACAATGCATATCTCAAATTGAAATGCTTGCGCTTATTCAAATGAGAGTAATATACATTTTTCAGTAAATTTTAAATATTTCAAAAGAGATGAACAGAGATCGTCATTAATGTTTATATCAGCGGTTTCCAAGCTAAAAGCTACAAAAATTTGTATCTTTTGTATTTCAATTCCTTCAAATAATAAAATTTTAATATTTACATTTAAAAGTTTGTGTATTATATTTTTATATGCAGGCGTTTAATTTTTTATTGATACAGAGTTTGAAAATATAATAATATTCTTTTTTGTTTCTAATTTTCGTTTCAATAATTGAAAATGGAGGAATTGGAATGAATGACACACTTGCAAATTTATATCTACAAATTGATGTTTAATCAGTAAATTTATATTTTCATCCGTAAATAAAGTACAATACACCTTTGCAACATTTTGTTAGCTTGTTCCTTTTGTTGTTTATAACTTGCCATTGTATTATATATTAAGCTTAACAAACTATAATAACATATCATTGTACAAAAATGTCAACCAACCACAATCCATCAAAAGTCTATCAATCTAAAAATCAAGTCCATAGACACGTTTTATAGTTCACAGACATTTAATCCAAATACTTTAATAACAACCAATATTTATAAAGAAGATAAAAACTCTACTGTACAATTTATTTCTATGATTCTTTGGATACTATTTCAAATTCTGATATATAATTCTTATTTTGGCCCTATACCAGTCCAAAGCATTAAATGTGCCAACGTAAACTTACTGTAAGATAAAGCTAGTTATGTAAATCCTTCGCTTTTATTCACAAGTACTGAAATAGAGAAGTGTCAAAATTTTTCTTCCGAACCTTTTGGTCTATACTATCGGTATATATATTTAAAAACTTTTTGAATCCAAACAAACCATTAAGTTTTCGCCTGAATTTACATCTTTGTTTTTTTTTCTATTTTATCACTATTTACTAAAATAAAGGATATTTATCTAAAAGATAAAAAAACCTTTAACTAATTTCCACGAAAGGATCTTGAAAAATAAGTAGTGTAATACAAAATTATTTGAATTTGAAATTTGACGATCTATATGTATAAATTATTCGTGTGAAATAAAACCAACATCAATAGTCATACATACACATAATAAATTTTATTTAGGCGATACACAGCAGTAACGGAAACTGGTGAAAGATGGATTTATTTATTTGAATAAATACGCTCGCTTAAGCATAGTAAATTTTGGCCTCATTGCTCATTGAAAGCAACCTTATTTTGCCTTTTTCATGTCCTCTTCTGTAAATAAAACATAATAAATGTACAAAAAGCTCTTAGCATTGTTTGTATATCACCATTAAGAATACATACTATTTAAATTGTATTGTTTAATATTGCTTAGAATAATTCATACGATTGATATTTACTTTAAATGTTGACATTATATTGTCTTGTCGTATACGTAACGTATATAATGTTTTGGTTCATAATTTTTTGTCAAATGTCAAAATTATTTATTTAATTACATCAATAGTTCAAAAACATGTTTTATTATTAAGGCCAAAGTTTTATTTAATTTTGTAACCGATTTAACAATGATAAGTATAATATTAATTAATTAAATAGCGGTTTTTGACAACTCATTTTCTAAATGGTTTATTGTAAGTTAAGTAAATATTAAATAAAATGTTTTCTTTAAATGTATAAACTTTCATTATTAAAACAAATTTAAATAAAAAAAAATATATTTTCTATGTCACGTATAATTTATAATGGCAATATTTCTTTTCTTGAAAAAATAGTTTCTGGGTTTTATTGAACCCTATATGAGTATCGGAAACCATGCAATTATTCCATTGAAACTGTAATATTTTTTAGCTATGAAAAAAAATGTTTCTCTTAATACAATTAAAAGCGTACGTGCAAAGCATGAATTGCCAACTATTTTACCATTTCGTATAATATGGTATTGCATTATAATAAATATATAATTATATTTTGGCCTGGTGTGGTAATGCTATTCAAAGAACCAGAAGAGTTTATGAAAAAAAAATTAAAATTAAAAAGGCCATGTTATAAATTTAAAAAAAAAAGTATGCAAAAATGCTTTTTTATACTATAATTTGTTTCAATCACATCAGTTTCGCACAAGTAACTATTTGTTTGTTTATTAAATAGAACGATAATTCCAGCAATCAAAAACAATTCTTAGTAAACAAATCTAAAGTAACATCAAACAGTCAATAAAGCGTTATATAAAATCTCTTGGCATATTTCTTATGCGCATTTTAATATATGTATTACAATAAGCTGCACATACCTCTTTAGTATCGTAAAAAATAATGTTTGAATGTAGACCACCAAACAATATTTTATGTTAACGTCTCAAAATTCCTTCGGGCTTCGCAGGGAACTTTTAAGCTGTTTTTGCAACTGGAATAAAATTATTAGTTCGCTTTAGGCTTAGAGGAAATATTTTACAGCACTTTTGCCTAAACTTTATTGAGAAGGATACTTTTCAACGGAAAACTCTTGATAGCTATTTTGCAAGCCTACGTATAAAGAAATATGAATTCAAAATCTATTTTGAAATCTAAAGTGAATCTACTTGACTCAAGTTATTGTAATATATGACCGAATTCTTCAAACATGAATAATGGTTGAATGCTTTTCCAGCGTCTAGCGACTACTTTAGCAGTGGTGAGGCGAAAGTGCCAAAATTAACAAAGTGTTATATTGTAGCGGCAATGGGTGGAAAAGTAAAGCTTTACCTTCGCTTTGATAATCGTCATGTTACTTGAAATAATATTATGTAAGACATATTTTAAAACGCGACAAATAGTTAGGTCACGATTTTTAGGCGTGACGCCGTTAAGTGAAAAAAGCTGTTGGCGGGCAGTTTATTCTTATCGGTATAAATCATTTTGAGACAGAGGTACGTCGTTACAATTAGAGAGGTTTCCTTTTGCTCAAAGAGAAACAACATGTCGCGTCAAGAAAAAAGGGTCAACGATGCGTTAATAAGGTTTTCACCAGATTTACAGAAAAACAACCCTTTGATTAAAGAGCAGGAATCTCGTACCAACGATCAATGCCATATTACACGATTCGCGACATAGACGATACTTCTTCTTATGTGTACTTAACATTTAACAATGTATTTTTGATAAAATCGTATAAAAAAGCATTTTATCAAACACCAACATGAAATAAATTTAGTTGAAAATACGATGAATTTTGGAATACTAAATGAAAGATGAACATCTGCGTAGTGACGCGTAGAATGTGTTTTTTAATGTTTTTAAATGGATCACCGACTTTTTGTTTTTAAGGGGCCATTAATACTACGGGAAAGTGGTCTTGAAAAATAAATTTCGGTCTCTCGACTCGAGTTGTAATTTTCTTCATAGAGCATTATAGACGCGAGTCAGAAATATTCACGATGAAAATGCTAGTTAAAAAACCATGAACCGACTCGTCTAAACGGCTGAACTGTCTGGATATAAGTAGTTAGAAGCTGACTCAATAGCGAAAACACTGTCAGCTGGCATCTCAAGCCGATGCTAGAATATTTGAAGTCACAGTTTTTTTATGATACTGGTTGAATGGTGCCTAGCTTTTTTCAAGTCGAGATAAGTTTTAGATGAAAGAGGTTATATTTGTAACGGAGTAGCAGTTGATACCTGTTGATTCGAGTCGTGCGTATTTTTAATCTTGATGCTAAATGTTCGAAAATATCGATCAATCAGGGTAGTGTTCGTGGCATTACTAAAATATTAAACTAATAAAAATAGAAAATTTACATCAGAAAATAATGAATACAGGAAAATTCCAAAAAAAATATATTTATTTGGAACAATAAATATTATTTATTATGATACACGTTTTATTATGTGAATAATTGTTTCTATTAAATAAAATTTACAATCACATATATTATATCCACTATTTCCTTAAAATTACATGGGTAAATAGGAATAGTAAGAAAACATTTTTAGCAAAAAAAACAAAAGTTTTCATTTTAAAAAGAGTACGATATTTGGATAGTTATTGCCCACTTATGTTTTCTTTATCCCAAAGAAACCTCCAAATGGTCGATAACTGAGTAACAATACAGGATGTTCACTGACAAGATTCATTACTTTCTGTTATTCAGTTTCACCGTCCTGTTGAAACTAACTGTTAATCAAGTGCAAAGCATCCAATTCTGGTGTCAAAACATTTATTAATTACCATTAACAGATACCATAAAGTCGCGTTTATCTTTAAAACAGTAATGATCAATAATTTATACAGACAATATAGCGCATCATTATTTAATTTTTAGTTGATGCAAATGTGATTGATGAATATTGTGAAGGTTTTCTATTGCCCACAACCGACTTTTTTATGTTTCATATGTAGTTCAAAGAAAATGAGTTTCATCACTCACTAGGACTTTTTCATATTAATTTAGGTTATCATGAGCAAGCTATAACATATTATTGGCACGCATACGGAATCGTAAATGATTTTGTGCAAGAAGCTCTCGTAAAAATTGAATTTTACGTTTAAAATAAGTGAAGGAAAATCTTTTTTTTTTTTCAAAAAATTTTCCCTAAGGTCCAAGTTCTTGAGCACGGTGTCGAGTTGAGGTTGGAGAATTATTTTGTACACTGTCTTGAATGGCAGTTATATATTCAGCTGATATTGTCGTAACTGTCGTAACTCTTTCTTAAAAATGATTCCTATGTAAAATAAATATGAAAAAAATTAATATATTCATCACGATTTCGTACTAGAGTAGTCTTTTAAAGTTAGTAACATCTTACATCAAAACAATGCCATTCTGTGTACAAAGAAGTATTTCAATGATTTACAAGACAAGGTTCAAAGCTCGAATTTTGACTCGTTAAAATCAAACTTCATTCTTTTTCAAGGTCTTTTTCATAATCATACTACTCTAATCGGTTAGAAAAATATTGAATTAAAACGTACTTCATGTATTAATTGAGAAAATCGACTTATAATTTAAACACGTTTATATTTTATTTCGGCTCGCAATAAACAAAGCATGGTTCTGTAATTTAACAACTTGTTGCACGATTAGAAATATCTTTTTTGTCGTCACTTACAAACACAAAGCTACGAAAAATGTTAAAATAAAATACTCAACATGTAATAATAAATGATAAATATTTTTGGGCATCTTAATCTTATACATTGGTTTATTGTCAAACCATCTGGCGAAAATGCCACCATGTGATAAGGCCTTTCCGCAAGATTGATGTAATGTACATATACGCACGTGTGGTCAAGACTGCGCGGTATTCGGCGTTAGTTGCGGGCGCTTCGAGCTCAGAACAGATGGCCCTGACGTCGACATAATCACGCACTTGTTAAATGGGTCGTGGATGGGTTATGGCCAAATTGTCGATACGTGGGTGGCAAATACCCTAGCCGGCCCTTTGCTGAGTTGGTCCAAACTCTCACCTTTCAAATCGGCCTGAGACAATTCTATTCTATTTCTGCAAAAGGAAAATTTAGGAATTGCATCGTGCTAAATTAGAAATAAACCTTCAAGGTTCTCGATATCAAATACTTACTATATATTTAATTCTAAAATCAGTATCTTCAATATGCAATCTCAATCAATTTTCTGATCCGTGATAATTGGTGAGTCAATTTTTCAGAATTTTCATTATACGTATCTATAACCATGCATCATACCTGTGTAAAGTAAATCTTTTTTTTTGCAGCTTTTCACCTCTGTCAAAATGCAATCGTTTATTGAAATGCCTTTTAATCGGTAATATATTATATACGAACACTCGCATGGTTGCGATTTTGTATCAACGTTGAAAGTTATCTTTAACTAATTTTTATCAAATAGGTTCACAAATTCATATATTTTTACGGATTACGCTATCGCCCGTTTGTTACTGAAATTAGGCAAGACCTTTGAAGAGCTTTATCAATATATAGAGCATCCGTCTTCCGCATGCAATTTACCGCAATACTATGGTCAGAGTGTCTTCTTTTATACTGACTAGAAGTGAGTAAATGCGCATCCATTATCAGAATGCTTCTACTATTTTCGTGAGAGATTCTCAAAATCAGAAAATAAACGAAGAGATCTTATGTAATATGCTATTCAGTAGCAACCTTATAATAAATGGCGACCGAAAGAAGCTAAATTTCGCTTCTTAAAATAATAAATCTAACTGTACTAAAAAACCATGCAATTATTTATCTGTGTGATTGTTGATTGAGAGTTTTCAAAATAGGCTGAATAGCGATGAGACTCATTAAAATTTCAGACACTTCCTCGCTATTTACGGCTTGCGCTTTGCCGTTAACTGTGTTATGACTGTAATGCCGTTAAAGGATTATAATGAACCCAAAAGTTCTAATTTTTAGCGTATGTGAGTTGATAAATGCAAAGAACTTATAATATAGTAATAAGGACATAATTTTCTTCAGTTAGTCTTGCTTCTAATTGGTGAGAGATGAAATTAGTTTGAATGCAGTATGTGTAGTATGCGTGTGTATTTATTTAAAACTTGTCTTTAAAGTCATGTGTACGACAATTTGGACATCGTATTAAAAATAAATGATGAATTGAAGATGATAAAATATTAGACAAAAATCGGGTACTGTCCTATATTCGCATTCAGAAACCATTTGTTTGATAAAAAATATTATTTTTAAATTTGATTGTGGAAACTTTGTACAATTCCACATGTTTTGTCACAAACGAGCTGGGTTTCGACGTTTGGCATCTTCAGACATTTTATCACACGGATACAACAAAACCGACACACAATGAACAGTCAACATAGATTATACATATAATTAATTAATTATAAAGAAACAACAAAGACTCTATAGCTATAATCTACAAATACAACTGAAATAACATTCAATTACCTTAAAAGTTTGACCTTTGATTCATATTTTTTTTAAATAAAAAAAAACAATATTTAGTACTTATTCCTACAATATATTTTATGATCAGGAACGGTTTCGTTCATTGCGAGCATTATCAACCGACGATTAAAAGTGATTAATGAAGCGTGTACAGTTAAACTTAAAATCTTATTTAAAAAAAATACAAATTAAAAGTCTTCAACATCACAACATATATGGTTTAACATAGAATGTCTGCTTTATAATCCACGAAATATTTTTCACATAACATATTCTTGTGTTGTATTTTAAGATAGAGAAAAGGTTACACAAAGATTTCCATTTTTATTGCGAAAACGAATTTGGGTTTCTTACCTCTGGCAATTATTCGTTTAACTACTACACTTGATGATATTACTAAGAAATTTTGTGCTTGGTGTTAGCATACAATCGTAATTATAATTATAACGGCTGTAGCGCGGAGCATAATTTACGGCGCCTAGTGGGCAAAGGCATTTGGATTATTTTATATGAGGATAGGTTTATAATAATTACCAAGAGTAATCAAAGGCGTATAATAGGCTAATAATTCACAAAGCATTTACATACTGAGACGATTATGTCGCTGCTTGACTATTTCCTTTGAAAGTGAATGGACATATTTAACCTATAACTATTATATTGCAGGGAAGGTGAATAGCTACATCTATGTTTATTGAAACAAACTAACCACGATTAAAATTAATAATTCACATCAAATAAAAATGATTTATTATTTAATAACTGACAGAAAAACGTGTTGATACACAAACGCTATTAGTTTCCTTTGGAATTGCAATGGATTAAGCCGAATTAAAATACTTTAAGGCAGTCACTTTAAACCTATGAGAAAATAAAATAGTTAAGTTATAATGCAGGATATTTTTTTAAAAGCATATCAACATTTTTTTTCCATACCTGTGCAACTCGTATTTTTTTTAAATAGAAAAAAATTCAGACAATTGGTCATTTTATATTACATATTTATTTTATATACCTTCCGTACAGTACACATGAATAGAAAAAAAAACTTGGGTTACGTAAAGTTAATTGTAATTTGAATAAAAAAATTATTAAGACATCGTATTAAAATGTTGAAATTGTGCCGCGCATTTATTTACTTGGTCAACCCAGTCAGTAGATTTTCCACGCAGAGAATCTCTCATCATAAAATGAGCATTGTTCAAATTTGCATATATTCGATTCCCATATTGAGCGGTTGAGGTAATGGCATACTATAAATATCATACCTAAGCAATGCTGTAAATATATTTTAATAGTTAAGAAATGACAGTTTCAAAAGAATCATTGTCAAAAAATCTGGCAACATTATTTGACCAACTGTTCAACAACAACGACTCGCTTTTATTGTTTTATTCGTGAACTCTATTTCTCATTCGGTCGAGACTCGACAATATATATGTAACACCAATATTTAATATAATATAAAGAATTTACCGACGATCTTGAAAATAATACGAGGTATCTTCACAACTTATATTTGAAAATTTTATTACGGTAAAATTTTAATAAGAGTCAACAAAATATCGTTATTTTACAATGGGTAAGTAGACTGACCTTTTTGGTCACCTTCGTTCAATGATTTCCGTATTTCTCGATTACGAGACCAATGGGTCGACTCTAAATTATTAATTATTCGGATTCCACATTCTTCATAATGACCACTGGACATTTTGTAAAACTCTTTTTAAGCAATTTGTGAGCTAAAATTCAAATATATTTTAAGAATTATTATAAGAATTTCATTTTTTACAGTGTAAATATAAAACATTACGAAGTAAATAATCTCTCAATTAAGCAATTTTATTCAATTCACATTTGAATTATTAAAACTTTGCACGATTCCACATGTTTTGTCACTAATGACCTTTACCCTGTTTCACCTTTCAGTATCATTAGTTGGACATTTAGCATTTATTATACATAAAAGGAATTAATTACAAAGAAATAACACAGACCCTTAGGCTAGGATCTAAAGGTACAATTGAAATAACCTTCGTTACTATTGAATTAATAATAATGACAATCAATTGCATGTGATAAGTTTCATAAACACTTATTATTAATTGAATTTGTTTAATGTAAAATTTTCATCAAAGTTTCATTCCCGGATTGTTGGTTACAAAACTTGTGGAATCTAACAACATTTCAACTTGAAATATTAAAGTATATTGAAATTCCATTCAAGCACCTTCAGTTGTTATCCTAAATTATAATATATTTAGTTCATTACAAAATCAATTAAATCGTCTGTTCAATCAAAATCAAATCACCTCCGAAGTAACTTCCATTCGCCTGGAATGTCTGACTCATAAGGAATAGCTGTAATGCATTTCATAAATATGTGTATTTAAATACTTCAGTAAAATAACTACTATCCATTAATATCTTAGTATTAAAAAATTGAGTAATGGGCGTAATACTTTTAGTAAGAGTTCGTTTTATGATTTGTGATAAGCACTCCACTGTTTTGGAAACATTGCAGTGTTGTTCTTATAGCGTAACTTTTACGATGTCGAGTCTCAGCCAACATCTTATTTTTCTCTTTATTTTTTAGAATTTCGCGAACTGTATAATACTTTAAACTATCAATGTATATACATAAAAAAAACCATGGACGCCAAACATTGGATTCTAATTTATTATTTCAATTTCATTATATAGCAACTAAGTATACTAACAAAAATTTAACTAAGTGTGTCGCACGTACTATTTAAAATTTAATGCAGTTTTTCACAGGGCTACTTCAAATTTCATCTACTTGTTCGCGAACAAAAATAAAAACAAACAAAACACGACCACAATAAAAGTAAAATTGCTCTCGCCAACTTCCGCTGCATTTTTCCAGTAAAATAAACTGCTGAGAATTTTCCAAGAGAGGAAAATGACAAAGCCGTCATCAGCATTCGCGCTTTCGCTTGCCCCAGAAGCTACGGCCGATGAGCTTTTCACATACATATAAATATATAAGCAATTGCCAGGGCTTTTTGTAAACTAAAAACACCCCACTGAAATGCCTACATATTTTAGTTAAACATTATATAAACCGTATTTTCTAGGCATTTTTTGAAATACTTTGAGCTTCAATTATAAATGAAATTCATCTTTAATAGAACACTAAAGATTTCTTAAACGTTATTTATTTGTTAGAATGATATTCATTTGGAGAATATTTAAGAACAGAGAGAAGAAAAAATACAGTTGAACAAGACGTTTTTTAAACATTACTTATGAATTACAAATTATTTACCAATGGATTAATTTATGGAGAATTTTTCATTTATCCATACGCTTTGTCGAGATAGTGCCATTATCATAGATAGTTCTAACATATTTCTACTATAAAATACTTTTTACTATAATTATTTTTAAATGTTTTATATTTTTCAATTGTTTATTAACGTAGTTTTTCAATTAAGTCGCAACGTCATTGTTATCAAATCGGTATTCAAAAACGACAACAATTTATCTCTGCAACTTATTGCTTAAAAGAATCTTTATTAATCTTCCGTATAAACGATCAAACTTATTTACTTATTGTTAGTCCGTCCTAAAATAGAATTACTGATAATTATGAGACGCCAGCGCTGGACGTAGTGACAAAATATTTATTTTGAACTCTGCTAACTTTGAACGATTCAATTGTTTTATGATTTTCTTTATTTTTAGTCAGTCAACCATTTCAGTGTTGAAAAAATTCTTACAATGATAAGAACGTTAGGTGTTTTTGTGTAGGTAACAATGATGAAGGACAAATCTATTTTTATTGGGAAAAACATAATGCAGAGGAAGAGCTGGGGATAAAAATCCCACACCAAAATTATTAATAGTGATAAATATTTCAATGTTCTGCTTCAACAATAAATAATAAATGTCATTTTATACAATTCTTTTCTTAAATATTGTAAAGTGACTGAAAGCTTTATATATAGTGTAAAGCAAAATTTTCAGTATTACTTCTTATTTAAGTTCACGTGTGTTTTTTATAAGAAACATAATTTTAATTATTTTTCTGTTCAATCAAATGACAATGCTAAGATATTTAAGTTTTTGTCATAAAATCATATCAATGCGTTTTTTCTAGAGAAAACGATACTATGACAAAATTCTGAAATTACGTAAAAGATTATTCGTGAAAGTTTATTACGTAATTCATGGAATACATTTTTGTAAAATACATACGATTGGAATAAAAAGGTCTATCGGCTGTGACTGAATGGTGTATTTCAAGCCCCAAGCTTCAAGAAGCACCATCAGAAGGTTTTATTTTAAAGCATTTGGTTTTACTCGAGGTTAAAGTAAAACTCAAAAGACCCCCTCGCTCAAAGTTTTGGACGCTAATGAGCTTTTTAGAGTCGTTTTCATTACACAAACTTATGTTGCGAAACCGTTGCCAACGGACTTGGTCGTTATTAAAACCACAGTAATAATTATTTCATATACTTCCATGTATTATATATATGTATATATTAAAATAATACTGTAGATATTCCGTATGATCTAGCGACATAAGATTCAGTTGGTATCACCGAAAATAAATTTGAAAAAAAAACAATTAAACAACGATAATATTATTTATTCACAACTGAGGAAAGCAGTTTATTTAATATACACTTTTTTCAAAAGTAAATCAATGAATCAGTTTGTCATATGGAAAGGAGCAGTACAAATGTATATTCCTGAATTTTTTCCTTGAACGGTTTAATTTTTACATGCTACACTAGCTGCGTCAACGTTTTTATTCACATTGTCTTATATCGGTTTATCGCAACATTAGATTATTTTTATCCAATATCAATGAATAATAAATGTATTATCAGATATTGAAATAAGGCAAACTACAACAGTCATTCATTAAAATATGCGGAATAGATTATTTTAAACATTATGCATAATACAATATATGCATATCATGTGTGTAAATGACAAGCTTGTTCATTTTACGTGAAAATAAATTTAATAATGATAGTATAGAAAGTAATTTTAATATCTCGTAATATATAGCTTATTATACCCTATCTTTTCAATTAGATTATGCCATGAACTGTGTCATTGTTTGTACTGGATACGAGCATGTCAATACTTCAATCAAACCATATGAAGACACTGACCACTTGATCATGAAATCAATTAAAAATTGCATAAACTTAATGTTAGTCAGTAAACTTTTTACCAACATAAATCAATAACCAACACCCAACTACACTCTTGTACACCATTTATTACATATCATATAAAATCTCTGCATACATGAAAAACTAGTTTTGCCAAGCTCTGTCAACATAATCAGAAGTTTTTAATATTGTGCCCGATCCTCAGATATAGTCCGTCCATATTTGAATGTCTTATTGGAATGGCTGACGCGTTTGGGCGAGTACATTACATAACGTTGAGAATAAATAATATGGGTCGATTGAAGTCGCCTCTAGAAAGACTGCTAGCTTGCAATGGCAGACAATACTAATAAATTACAAACACAATAAGGTTAATATATAAATCTATTTAAAAAAATGTGGCATTTGTTTAATATTAAACATACCACTTGTACTGACGCTATTCAAAGAACTGATAATATTTCATGCTGGTAACATATTGTTTCAATTTTTTAAGCACTTTGGATGAAGGCATATTTATTGTGTATTGTTATAATGATTCAAAATAATCGATGTCACACTAAAAAAATATTGCTCTATGTTCTACAGCAAATAATTTTTAATCCACGGGATTATTATATTGGTCTGAATCTATATTTTTATTAATCAAGTGACACATTATTTCATTACGAGGGATAATATAAATTGAAAAGTTTTGCAATTCTTATCAACAGAGTTAACGAAAACATTTCGAATCAGATAAACAATTTTATAAATTTTATTTTTCAGGTAGAGTTTTTACTTATCTTAATGATAGACGTATATGAAGGCAAATCAATACGAGACCCGGTAAACAAAAAACTTTCCAAGATAAACGCAAAAAATACTGATTTGAAGCAATGTTTTGGATCTCTTTTTCATGTTGTTTATTAAGAAAACATATTTGTAATATCAAAAAACATTTCAAACTAAAAATGTAGTTCTAATCTGTACTGGAAAATGTATTTAGTGCATAAATATGACTACGCCAGTGGTTTCCAACCATGATCTACTAGGCCTCCCTATAAAAAAAAATCGCACCTCTCCCCACCTTTTATTTTTGAATGAATGTAATAAAAAGGCATGTTTTTATTAATGGTAACTTTATTGCAGAAACAGATACTGAAAACTACAATTAACAGAATAATAAATAATAATTGATTTTTTTATTAAAAAACATTGCTGCCTCCCATATTGCAAAGGACTGGACTAAGCTCCAACGCTCTCATAGTTGGAACTACAATATAAACATATGTAAAAATACACTTAATTCCATCTCTTTTCGACCCTATAACTGCTGTCGTGACATTTATACGTCAGATTGTAGTATATAATAGTTGATACTCAAAAACTGACAAGTGTTTAGAATTTTCCATGTTTCATTTTAAGGTTGATTCATGTTTTGAAAGATATGCTGATTTGTCCTGATATTTTTCATAAGTTTAATTAAAACCCACAGCAATGAAACTATTTTTGAAATATTCAATGTAGATATCTGGAAATTACATGCGAAGTTTGTTGAATAAGAATAGATCATAAAACATAATGAAACAATAGTTTGATACATCTGTACTCAAAATATATAGCTTGAAAATAATTCACCAGATGCCTTTAATATCGGCTGAATGTATTTGATAAACCTGCAATATCAATTTTAAATTTATTGATTGAATTGGCAATTGATAGAACTCCATTATAACACGGTGAAAAAATAGCAATGTATTTTAGTTCTACAATTTTTTTTTTTTTTTTATAATTTGTAGAACTAAAATACATTGCTATTTTTTCACCGTGTTATCAATTTTAAACATTAATTTATATTTTGGACGACGCAAAGCTTTCTTTCCGGTATCTGCTAGAAATTAAGTGCACCGATGAACTCGATCTGAACGAATAAAGTATACGTCAATAACATGTATTTTATCATAGATTTAATGGAGATAAATCGATATCCATAATTTTACTGAAATTATAAACATGTAGAATTATAAAGTTAATTACCAGAGATGAATTTTAAATGTTTTTAGTTATTTTAGAATAATATTCATCCTTAAATTCAGCCTAGTATAATATACTGTTTACGATGAAAGTAATAATATTTATATATTCTCACTTACTGACTTTATCGTAAGCTTTATTTACATAATATTAAATGTGTAATTATGTTAGAAGCTGTTTGAAATGAAACTAATATAATTAAATAGTATCGTTAATTAGACGTTAAAATAAATTTTCAATGATTTTAATAACGAATTTCGTAATTAAATGAGTTTATTGTAATTGTGATGAATTAATATTCCTTTGGCTATTTAAAAGACAATTACCTCGAACATTTATTAATCACCAATAGTTTGCCTTTAAAATATCTCACTAGCATAATAATATCAAATTTAACCAAAAATTTTACATATTCGATTATAAGGAAGACAAGTTATGATTTTTATGAATGCTTGATTGATTAACAAAGCTATTTTATATTGATTTTGTTGTTTCTATTTATTCTGTATTGTTTGAGATCTTTCTTATTATAACTAATTCCTATATAATAATTCGGAAATGTATACGGCTGATACAGATTACGATTAGTAAGCTATACATTTCAATGATCTCAATTTTTTTTTAATAATAAGAACACATCTTTAGCATTATTTCCATAGTATATTTTATGATAAACATTATCAACCGATTATATTAGTTAATAATGGTCGCGATGAACGTAATCGGTTTTGATCATAAAACATATTGTGGAAATAGTATCAAGAAATGGCAATTAACACATTGAAGGTTAACTCAAACAATGTGAATTTTTAGTTAATATTGTTTACAGTAATGAATCAATATAAAAATAAAATTGTTGCAAAATATTCAACGGTATAATAAACCATAAGAAATATTAACAAGTAACATTTTGTCATTCCAAATGACACTTAGTAAATATCAAAATTATGCCGAAATCTTTCTTATAAAGTCATTTTCAGTCTAGTTAACATGTAATTTCTCGGAATTTATAACTTGTGATTTAATTAAAGAGAGTCATGGTTAAACGGGTCACAAACGAATACAAGAAACAAAGAAAGTGTCACCGGATAGAGCAACGCAATCAAAGAAATAAGCTGATTGGATATAAGAAACAGTTAGATAACTACATTAAATGTGCCCTCTCTCCCCCTCCCAAGCGTACACCACTGCTAATATGCCAATTTATCACGCTTCGTCGCGCGGACGTGAGCCTATAGCGAACGAATCGATAAAACCATTCGGCACCCCCTTCGAGCGGAAAACAACTATTGCACTGAACTAGAAAATTCAACCGGATTCAATGCATCTATCTGTTCTGTCGTTAATACAATGGGTTTATTAACTTGACCAATAATACAAACATTTACGTCCATAGGCAATTTCTTTCATGCATCTTCAGCTGACTATTTCATGACTAGTTCAGGGATTAAAAGCCTACTGAGGACCCTTTCTTACGAATTTTCCATCCAAATGTTATACGATGAATTTTGTTTTCAAATAGTTTGATAGCCTTTACAACCTTTGTCGTCATATTTCACTTCTCGAACATTTCCAAATTTGTACATAAAAATTAGATGCAAAACACGGGTCAAGAGTCGTTCATTCCCGAGTACTTGCATGATTTAAGTATTTGATCAAATATTTTGTCAGTTCAAATAAATCGTCAACACTTTCACACTGCTTTTATAAAAACTCAACAAAAATCGTTAGTGCCTGCCATTATAAAACTAATGTTAAACCCCAAAAAATTTCTTTGAAACAAATACTTGCTGTTAAAATACTAATTTATTTTTAGCTAAAAAATAAAAACACATTTTTCCTCTAAAGCTCAGGATTAGGAAGCGGGGAACAAACAGTACATGTTATATATTTCTATAAATATTTGTCATAAAAAAAAAACCGTTTATTACACATCAATTGTTGAGTTGCACATAATAAATGACATCCAATAAATAAATAAAAAAAAATATGGCACACCAAATGAGGGAAACTAAATTAAGTCTTCTTATAAAAGATTATATTTAAGACAAAAGAAGAACGACTGATAACACATTGAAAAATAATTAATACTAACAATAACAAAACATTTCGAATATCAAATATAGTTTTGCAGAATAGCTATTTTAATTGATCTTTATTCAGACACTGTGGATATTATTATATATGTTAGAATATTTATGACTTCCCTCATTCCCAATATATTGCGTGAGGTTTCTTCAACACACAGCAATAAATTTCACTTCCCATTGGGGGTAACCGCGATAGTGACATATCAGTTCTGAAATAAATGATTTCTCCACTTTGGTTGATTCTGAAAGCGGTTGTTGTAAAATAATACACTTAAACTGAATTAAGTTGTCATGCCGGGGCTATAAATTTCAAGAAAACGATATAATAATAGCTTACATAATTATAATTGTTAACGTACAAAATGATAAATTCATTTGATCTAATATTTTAGTTGAATTGATTAATGAATATATTCTTTATATGGTAAGTAGTTTCAATCATATTTCATTTTTGTTATCACAAGTATATGTAAATAAATTATACAATATCACAAAAAATGGGAACATTCATTAAAATAATTGTAAGGTTTTTTCGATATTGTGATACTTTTCTTTTATTCTTTTACATGAATCAAATCAATGAAACGTTAACCAAGTCACATGTTATCTATCTGCTATATTTTTGATAAATATTAATTTTGGACCATGCTGCTAATTTTCAGTGTGTTTTATTTTTGCACTTGGGCACGCATGTGAACATAGATAAAATAATAAAATATACACAGAACTTGACAGATATGATAGTTTATTCCATCCAACGATGAATAGATTTATTTTAAAAATGAACGTTGTAAATCAAAATTTCACTGTATATACTTGTTTGACGGGACGCAGTGTCAAAATCAATGAGCCAATTATTCAAATTTGTAATTTCACATTTAACTTGTTAACTGACCGAATGCGTAAAGAATAGTCTATTAACTGAACATATATATTTATTTTAAATAATAAAAACACATTTTTAGTACTTATTTCCACAATATATTTTTTGATCAGGTCCTGATCAAAAATTTATTGTGTAAATAAGTATTAAAAATGTGTTTTTATTATTTAAAATATCATGCCTTTCCATCAAGAAATGACAGTTAACACCTTAAAAGTGATATATATTTATGGTTTCATGGGTGTTGTGTTTGGAAATTTATATAAACACCACTTACACACAGATAATTGAATAAATATTTTAATGGATGGTGGCTTACCTAAAAAATAAAATTAACTTCAAAATATTGCTTAATTTATTATACAATCTAAGCCTATATTTCTTATTGTAAATGTGAAACTAACGGTAGATTTACCCGTCTGATCCTAATCAACGGCGAGTAAAGAAAGCGGTTAGCTAACCACGAGTCTTACCTTAGTTACATTACATATTTACCTTCTTTATATATTAATGAGAGGTTCACAAACTGATTAAAAAGCATTTCCCATAGAAAAATCCATTATTATACAATATAATCCACCAAGAGAATATATGGTACTCGTTGGAAGTGTATAAAAAGGGAAAATAAAGTCTATTTTTTTTTATAATATTTTGACGGTTTTCGATGGCTTTCCATTATTAATATTAATAATAAACAGTTTAAGATAAATTACATTACTGATCTAAGCAGTGAAAGAGTGATATTACTAATTTTGTATATAAGTATTTTTTTGTTACAAATTTGGTTTTCTTAAATTAGCTTCCGCGAGCTTAAGATTTACAAAGGAAAAAACTTTCTTTATGATGAAGCGGCCTATTATAGAAAGAAATCCTTGACAGTGTGAGTTTTTGTTTGAAGTAAAAACAATGGCGCATAAAAATCAATGTTTGTTTTCAAAAAAGCCTACAGCGAAACTGTAGTTTGACAGTTTATTTATTTGGAAACTTCGCGCAGCAAGTAATACAGTTTTTTGACGACACACAGATAAGGTCGATCACAAATCACAATGATTTTTTTCCTTCTGACTAATCATAAACGGATGAAGAGATTTTTTCACACACATTCAATTGTACATCGATGTATACATTCGATTTCTAAGAATTATTGTGACTTTCATGAACGGAGATTTCGGATTCTAAAGAAAATGAAAAGACTTTCTTATTTGCCATGACTCACGATTTACATCAAACAAATGAACGCTTTTCAACATATTTTTTTCCTGTTGCCATAACGATTTTCAAAATTAAAATTTCAATGATTTTCATTCTAATATATTTTTCAATAAAAGATTTCAACATTGTCATTGCATAATTTTTACTTTCATTGTATTTGCAAAAAAAATGAGTTTCAAGGAAACTCATTTTTTAACAAAGCCATTCTAAACTTCGGCCCATCAAGCTTCTCTGAATGTAAAAATTATATTTGTACATTTTTCAAAAAGCTTATATTAATGTTCTGAGTATTATTTTTTCAATAACAAAATTATTATCGCTTATTATAATACGTTGTGACCCACATAAAGTGGCAAATGTATGCTGCCAGAAAAAGAAAAAGGTTTTATATGGCCTGTATAACTTAGTAATATAAGTTTCATGATAATAATACAAGTTTTTTTTATGAAATCACTATCCCCATTTAAATCAATCATTCAAATAAATCATAAGTGTGACAAAAAATTACATCTTTGTTATATCTAATGTAAAACTGTGTTCCGCGAAAGTTTGAAATTTAGTTTTAGCTATTTTTTATAATATCTTTTAACAATTAAAAGTTTCAATCGCGTAAAAGAAATTTGAGCTTAAATCAATAATTCATGTTTTCTCGTTATTTATTCTAGTGCATTTTCTGTGACCCAATTACGTTGTTTATATATTGGCATTTTCTTGGAGCTCCATTACAGCACTATGGAAAAATTACCATGTATTTTATTCTACAAAATTTGTAGAGCTGAAATACTTTGTCATTTTTCACCATGCTACCTTGTTTATAGATAGTTACCGTAACTTGTGTTTGAAATATTCAAAATTCAATTAATAATATCGTCACGATACACGACAAATCCTTCAATATTATCTATTGTTTTGAAAGAGCTTTATTTCTAGTCAATCAAATTATCAAACTAATTAATTTTGAAAAATAATAAATATTATTTCAAAAATTTTTGTTATCAAAATGTAAAATAGTGATATCACGATTTGTTGAAACAAAATGTAAGTTAAACATTATACAAAATATTGTGTTAATAATTTTACCATAATAGCTATCCATCAAAGAAGTGACATTTTGCGCATTCAAAGTAATTTTAAGATATATTTAATGACTTTCAATTCAACTTCAAATGAATACAACAATCTTCATCTAAATTCAGCAATTAAAATCCTACTTGTTTTTGTCGTACCATGCTTCTTCAGCTATCTTCAAAAATTTACTTACAATTATACCCCTGATTTGCCTGTTTTACGTTCGCATGTATAGTATTGCGTAAAAAATTACGATCATATATACATATAACATGTGCGTGAACTGAATGAAGATTAATGTCTCACCAATCGGAGCAATTTCGCTGAGATATATGGCAAGAAATGAATGACGCTTTGTTACATAAACACTACGTTTATGATATATTTAAAGAATATATTCTTAATCTACTGAAAGTAAACGTGTATATAAACATGAACTCAGCATTACTTCCTATTAATAAAATCCCCGTCCCTTGAGAACTTTGTCAACAGGTAAACTTATAAATTTCATTAGTTCAAAGACTTTGAAGTAGCTTTATCCTGTTCAATTTATTCAAGAAGTTTATTCTCATATCGTACAAAAATGTATAGAAAGTTAGTAAGATGTTTGTATATAACACGATAAAAACATAGTTATAAATTTCTGCATAATTTAATATGTCAGCTAACATTATACTTACGGCAAGTAAATTATCAACTGACAGATCGAATGAGAGTTTTCCCTATTATAACACTAAGCCGATTTTACTCATTAATATTATCGTTTTTCATATCTTACATAATATAATATTAAAAATATATACACTAAATAACGTAAATTTGCTAAGACATGATGTATCAATAACAAACATTATTCAGTATTTTTGTTAAATTCATTCTAGCAATTTCGATATTTTAACTCCCTTTAAAAAAATATTGATTAAGACATTTCAATAACCACAGACCATTAATCGTAATATAATTTTGTTTCAATTAATCGGTTTAATTCATCAATGCTCTGACTATATTGTTTCAATATAATTTGCTGTAAATATTCGTCTTTTTCATTATTAAATTAAAAAGACATTAACCATAGACTAAAAATATGACTTAAAACTTTTTTTCGAATTGGTTTTATAAAAAAAAAAAATATTTTACAATCGCTTGATAGTAAAATTAAAATATAAACAACATATTGCTTCACGCAGATTTTTTTTATCATATCATTAGAACTATTACAAGTATTTTTCTAGTCAATAATTAATTGAAATGGAAATTCCTGCGTTTTTGTAAATTAATATTTATTTTAATACCATTCATGTATTTTAAATAATAAACTCATTTTCTTAACATTATTTTCATAATTATTTTATGATCAGGGCCGGTTTTGCTGACATTGGATGAAGAAAACTGGTCCTGATCACAAAATATATTGTGAAAATCCATTGAAAATGTCTAATGAAGCTTTTTTACAATAAATTAATTGTTAATATTATAGTTAAGCCATTCAGAAACATTATGAATTCATGAATAATTGCAATTGTATAAATCAAATGCACAGCGAAAAAAACAAATAAAATAATGATATTTACAGAATTACACACGAAAGGGTTCATCCATAATTCCAAATAGTTTTAAGAAACTTTTTCATGTACAATATATATTTTTCGTTTTAAAATGTAGTGAATATTTTGTATATCGAGAAATCTTTTGATAAATAAAAGGATACCAAAAATAATGAAAACTAAATTGCATAGCAGACAAAACGTGTAAACACTTCATGTTAGGTAGAAATAAAGTGACATTTTCAAGAATGGGTCTATGTGCCGGCGATGTAAGATTTTTTATCCTTATAAAATAACATATTTTACGATAGCGTAAGCCCTCGCAAAACAGACGCCGAAAGGTGTTGAAAGCGTAAACTAAAAACTCCCTTAATGATGCTCTCACTGAAGCAAGAAGCACTCTTCATTGTTTTCTTTTTACGTTATTTCACCAAACGATTAGCATGATAAAATCCTGTAATTAGTGAGTACATAAAATCGCGTGTATTTTTCTTCAACCGTAAAAAATTGTATAATTAAACAAAAGGCATATCTAAAGCACAAGTTTGTGCTTAACGTTTATTCGTTTAATTTATTGCGTGAATAAGATCCTCGGTTATACTGCCACCCTAAACACGTTAATGATATCTAAATTTTGCCACGAATATTATGAAAAAATACGCGTTTGAAAAAGTATATTTAACATAGTGTCTTCGTCATTTTAACTGAAATAATTTATAACTTTCCAAAGAAATTATTTATTGGCATGCCTGATAACGATTTGACTTAGCTCGTAGGTGTATACTCTGTTTAATGAGTGAAAATATTCAATAGAACTCTTTGAACAAAAAACAAAGATAATTCATGGTTAGTGTGATAATTTAACGCCAGGAATCGTTGTATAGTTTCTCGCTTAGTGACATTATTATGTTTTAAAAAAGCTACGTACGTTTACACCTAAAAGATTCAATAATAAGTCAGCTATCGGGAAAAAATCTGCAAGTACTACTAAGTACTCAGTAGTATGACACTTAAGTAGTGGAAATATTCGATGTGACATTTTGTGTTAAATTTTAATTTGATTGAAATTGACAGTTTAAAGATTGTTTCGAAAATTAAATGCGCTTTTTCATAATAAGCATGAAAATATGAATGCATTAATGCATCATTACATAAAGCGAAGTTACAATAGATAATCCCATTTAATTTAATAACATTAAATGAATTAAAAGGGTGATAATTCAATAATGTTAGGAGGTATTCTCTTATGAAATACTGGATACAAAAATCCTTAAAACTATTTGATAAATATACTCAAATCAAAAATTTCGAAAAAATAACGATAAACCCTTATATTATTATATATTTGTATTATACGCTGCGATAATTTAAGTCCGTTGTTAAAATGCAAATTAAGCGACTGACCATACAGCTTTCTTAGAATACTTTTTAATAAGAGATCCATATTTGAATGCTATATTTTTCATATCAAATACATTATACATGCTTTGATTTCTTTATATTAAAAGTATATATTAAAATAAAACTATATTTTTTAAGTAGTAATAACGCGAATATTTTTTCGATTATTTCGTAAGAGTATTTAACCGTAATTTAAAAGATGCCTTAGAATTACTGATGAAATGGTCCCGTTTGTAATTCTTGCCTGTGAGATGTTTTAAAATTCTTACTTTAATTAGAGGAGACCCTGTTTAATTCATTTTTTAATTGGCCGACATTTTTTCACAGGGTCAGAATTGTCTGCACCCGGCAATATATTAATTTCGCTTAGCGAATGAAACGTTCATTTCCACCCTTAATGCGAGATTTACATTATTACAGTAGACATTCCTTAAAGGACTCTGCTTTGATAATGATTCAAGTCATTTATCAAGTCAAGATTCTATCTCTTTCAACTGGTTTTCTGACAATTTAACTCATTCGGAGCGCGTTAAAAGAATATTTCAAATGAAAGAGCAGATAATAAGACGGATAAACGGAAAATCCGACTCAGGGAAATGATATCAGCCCCATAACCAGGCATGGGCATATTTTATTTTGTTAGTGAAAACTTTTTTGTGTAAATAAGGTCAAGAGAGCTTCAAACTATATTTCCATATTCAAAATGAACACTGGAATAAAGCTCACGAATCAATTTTTAAAATTATTTAAATATCATGCAAGTTCTATTAAAAGCATTTTTTAATCACCATTATACAGCCTTTCGAGCTTAATACTTTTAGTATTGAAACTATCCCGTGGTTTTGTATTGGCATTATATGTTAATTTTTACAGTTTTCATGGAAGTCGCTTTTGTTAAATCAAACATATTTATAGAATAAATATATGAATATTTTAATCATCATTCTGAGCTCTTTTTTACTATAATTTATAAAACTCATGAATAACAAAAATTATTTTACAGAAACTCATATCAATTAAAAAATACTCTCACAATTGTCAAATATCATATCAACTGAAACGAATTCGTTACCACCATTGTATTTTCTTAATTAAAAGGCCGTAAATGCATACAAGGGCACTTTGTTCCTCAGCCTAACTCTGTGAAGATCCACTCTTATCTCATAATGGATACTTTATTCTGACGATAGGACTTTTCCCATCGTCTGCCTCGATATTCCTTCTTCAACTAGCTCTCAAAAGCAGAACCAAACTATTTTATCAAATGTTACAAAATGCTCTTGTAATCTTAAACATGTCATAACTATTTAACTTTCGGTTTGGTGCAGCTAATCTAGTTGAACATGATTGTAATATTTTCGATTCGTACTCTAGTTAAATGGAACTTAAAGTAATATTGTATACAATAACATTGTGTATCGAATATAAAGTTCAAAGTTGTATCAATTTCCTTTTGAAATACACCGTGGAGCAGGGTTTCTTCAACTCAACCGAATGCGATCACATATCGTAGTAAATATTGTACTGATAGAGTATTTTTATGAAATAGTCAGGGTCTGTTACACTTATCGTGAAAATTTTTGAATTGTCATTTTATTTCAACACAGTTGGGTAGTTAGTTTGATAAAAATCGTAAATTATTTACGTGAGAATAATGAATCTTTAAAAAAAACAAATATTCTTAAGAAAGATTATTATTACACGGTGACAAAAATAGCAATGTATTTTAGTTCTACAAAATTATTTTTTTAAATATGGTTGATAGCTATTTCGGCTCACACCATCGTCAGAACAATGCTTAAACTAACATTTGCTTTTCTATATATAGCTCTGTAGAAAAGGCACACAACACATCTTCTCTCCGGTTTTAATGATCTTTCATCATCATTAGATCATTTAACATTAAAAAAAAAACAGATTCACAATTCGCTAATCACGTTATAAATCACATAATATAAATTCAAACTCAGCGCCTAAAGATTTACATCTTTGTAGTAAGGGTCGCAGGATGACAGCTCGGAACAGCTGGAAATCAATAGACATCAACTATCACAAAGAATTCTTAACGAACAAACTAATATATTGTCTTCTCTATTAATTAACCCTCTCCGCGGGGGAGAGGTCTGATTTGCTTCGTTAATAGACCATTTCCGTGCCAAATTTAAACTTATTGTCATATTTTCGTTTCATTTGCAATTTTGGAAAAATCAAGTTTTATTGCGAGAAAGAAAGAAGCTAGGCCGTTAAAACAGGAGAGGAGATGTATTGTGTACCTTTCCTACACAGCTATATATATTATAGATAAGCAAATGCTCGTTTAAGCATAGTTGACGATGGCGTGAGCCGAAATAGCTATCAACTATATTTAAAAAAATAATTTTGTAGAACTAAAATACATTATAATTTTTTTCACCGTGTTATAACGGAGTTCTACCAAGTGAATGCCAATTCAATCAATAAAATTATTATTTTTTGCCATCGAAAAGATGTACATTTTTTACAATGATTTAACACTTATTTTGAAGCTTCTCCAAATGATAGACAAAAATAATATTTGGTTCAATCAGATTTCTATAGCTTATTAAGGTGCGATTGAAAACCTTTAACAATTGTTATCATTTATTTTGAAATCAGCGACATAATTTCAATTATGTATTTTTTCTAGGGGAGCAAATGTTGACTTTTTGTTTCGTCCATACGGGCAAGGTAGTAAAAAAACAAATTCAGGGGGAACCAAATTCCTCCAGCTAAAAGTGAAGTCCCCAAATGACGTCCCTAATTGAAATTCTCTAAATAAAAAATAAATAAATAAAATCAGTCTTAGAATTTTTCAACTCGTCTACTTTTTGCCTTTTAATTATTTTTCACAATAGTTTATGAAACATATCTATGGTATAAAAAGAGAATCGATTTCGCAAAATTTACCGTATATTTCATGAGTTTGTCGGAGAAAATAAACAGCCATATTCCTTATATTATTTATGCAAATATAAGCTCTCAACGTCTAATATTTTTCCCATTAAAAATTCTTCCTTGTCAAAATTTACACATCTAGAATTTTCTCCGGAACTTAATTAAGCAAACAAATTTTACGATACTGGAAACATAAGAATTCATCTCAAATAAAAAATATATAAAAAAAACTGGTCATTTCAGATTGATTTGTAGAACATTCCATTGATGCTACTGCCAAAACATGACTTAATTTGTCTTTGATTATAAAGAAAGTGAGTTATTCTTTGTGGTGTATGTATTTTATTAATAATTTAATCAAAAAGCTTTAACATTAGAGAAAAAATAAATTAGGTTAAATATAAAGCTGTTTAATTTCATATAGATTTCATCAAAACTCACAATTAAGATATATGAATGATTCTATACATACGGTGTTAACTAGTTTCTTTACAATCTATAAAGGCTTTTTCTTTTAGAATGAATAAACTGATTTGTACTTAAAAGTTATGTATAATAAAACCGTTTTTATAATGGCCAAAGATGAATGAAAAAATTGAAAGATTCAAGCCTTGGAATAATCAATTGAATGTCTTTCTCATCAGTGAATTTATTTTCATTTTAAATACACATAAATTAATAGCTACTTCTGTTTAACTTACAATTTCAAGAGATGTAATAAAGCCCAGTTAAATGATTTATCAATATTGTAACGTATTCTCCAAAATTTACTGTTTTAAATGTCTACGTGAGAATAACACATGTTCGTGTAATTAAATAATGTGTTATCACTACACTCAGCGTTAAGCTGATCAATAATTTCTCGTGAACTAGTACCACATTTGAATCACTATTTGTAATTTTATTTTAATTTGCGTCTGGCAGCGATTCAACCAATTATTACTGCCCACAGTTAAAGAGACCAGTAATTATATATGAATAGGTATTAGCTTTTTTTTTTTTTAAATATTTTTTGTATTAAATCGTTCAAATAGAAAGTCAGTGGTGAATTTGATTCAGAATTTAATTCCAAGCGATGCTTACACCTAAAATAAACAAATTTAAAATATATTAGGATTTTTAAATTTGATTTCGATGAAAAAATTAAAACGTTCAATCAAGCTGACTTCTAGATTTTTGTCAGAGAAAAATACTTTGATTATTCGTATGTCTCATATTTTGGTTTTAAATAAAAACCAATAACTCTGTAAAAAAATTGAATTGTTACAACTTTGTACGATTCAATGTCTTATCACAAACGTTGTAACAATTCAAATTTAATATTGAAGTTCCATCAAGCACCTACAGTCGATATCATAAATAACTCTGTACTTATTAATTAAATGATTTTTAGTTAAGGACAACTAGCCTAAATTAGTGTCAAATGATTTGAAAACAACAAAATTTTTACTTATCTTTAAATGCAGCAAAATTTTATTTGAAAAAGCACGTGATTTTACTAACGAAAATATATTTTTTACTTATGAAAAAAGAAGGTTTTGCCGTGTTAAAGTATTACCAAGATTAAGAACAGAGTATAGAACAAGTTAATTCACAGGTCTTGACCCAGAAAAAATCAGTCTTTGAACAAATTCTGAAATAAGCAAACTAGAAAAAAAAATTATTAGCTTTTTTTGTCATCAAAATCCTTCCTAAAACGATAGACGTAAACGCATCAATTGGTGCATTCTAAATTTAATCACCAAAATCTCTAACTCTATGATGACGTCTTTATTGTATGCGTCATTTGTTTGAGCAAAAGCTAAGTAATTAAACGACAATATTGTGCTTTGCCGAATTTTTAGATGGAATAATTATGCCTGAGTTTAATTAAGTTCCGATTAAATGTCTGAACGAGGCTACTGATTACTGGTAACACATAATTAATACTTTGCGCGACTGTTTTTGATCGTGCTTTTTTTATTGACCGAATTCCAAAAAGAAGAGCCATAAAGTTTATTCATCTAGTGACTGCCTGTTTTTTTTCTTCAAAAATCCATTTATCTGTCGTCGTGCACACTTTCGGCGTAGCAAACGTTTTACATAATTGAAATTCTTACATTCTTCTGAGTTTTACAAGTCGCACTCGGCTGTCAGCGTGAACTCTGGCAGGGATGGGGAGGGTCGCCCCTGCGTCGCTCTATTCCCCTGCCGACGGCCTACCCTCGCAAATTCGGTTCATCAGGAAATCCCATTATCGCAAACCATTTACCTAAAATGTGCCAATGTAACAAAGATAGGCCACCAGAATGCATGAATTTATTCACGTTCTATATGAGACAAACAAATGCAGAGTACGCGAGATGAAATTGTGGCTTCGAACACTTTTAAAGTTTCGAGTCAGCTTGTTAGAGCGAGGTGCCGCCATCTGTAAAAGCTGAACACATTTCGCGCTGGCCTCAAGCAATATTCGGAGGCTGGCTTTATTATTATTGTCGAAATTATACTTCTGGGTGTGCGCAAACTCACGTTTATGCTTGAAACTTGTATACGAACAAATGTTTCCATACGCTGGCTATAAAGATGAGCATGGGTTTTATTAATTTATACAAGGATAAAGACACATTCTCATAAAAGCTTCCTATAGTTTGATTTTAGTAGATCGTTTTACAAATGCCGTTATACCTGAAATAAACAACAAATAGGAACGATCCATTGATTCAGATATATAGTTTCAATATTTTTAATTTACAACAAATTTTGATAATAATGCAAAAAATAATAGTTAACATGGTAGGACATTTTTCATGAATTATAGTCAGCTCTATTTTTCATTAAAAGTGATAATTTACAAAAAAAAATATATTCATAATGAAAATATGTATTTCTATCTATTGATTGAATTATCATTTACTTGGTAGAACTCCATTATAAAACGGTGAAAAAATTGCAATGAATTTTAGATCTATAAAATTTTATAAGATGTAGTTGATAGTTTTTACGGCCTTCGCCATAGGTTTGACGATGGCGTGAGCCGAAATAAATATAACTATATCTTATAAAAAAATTTAAAACTAAAATACATTCCTATTTTTTCATCGTGTATTTGTATCATTTTTTGTCTATATCATATTTGAGACAAAACAAAAAATGTCAGAGCGAACTGTCTATTTGAACTTCCTTGAAAAATATTTTCATTTAAATACTAAAATCCATTTTTATTTTTTGAAAACAACTGCGTAATTTTTTTTATAAGTAAATAAAGCTTAAAATAATCTTTTATGAATACAAAACACTGCGTGATTTTCTGTGAGGTTACAATTCTAAGAAAGGCAAAAAAATATTATTTAATATTGTTTTCTGTTATCCTTACTTAAAAGACAATAAAAATCGAAGCATGGTAAAAAACAGCTGAAAAAAAATTGTATTTTTTCTCCATATTTCGCAATTTTTATTTATTTATACTAAAACGAAAAATTGAGAGACTGGATTTTTAGAAAGAGCGAATATATACTCTCCGAGTGTGAATATTACCATTTTGGAAATGTGTTTCCATAAAAGATTCATGCCAGGTATTTTACTTTAAAATAAATATTGGATCATAATACAAATTTATTAAATAAAATAAATATGTGGAAAAATTTCACTGCCGGGCAAAATGTTATTCTTTAGGCAAATTTAAGAGCTTGATATGGTTTAAGATGAGATCGCATGTGCTTAAATATATTTAAATTTAATTTAAAACCTTTTAACTTGTATCTTTCTTATCATAGTCGATAGTTAATGGTTTTTCATGTTAATGGACTACGCGAAACCACAAAACAGTAAATAATAAAAGTAAACCAAAAACAATATGAAACAGCCAAACAAAAATATTCAACAACGAGTGCCTTATGTAAATGAATAGTATTAAATTCAAAATTTTAAATACCATGGAAATATGCTTTTTCGTTCGATATGTCATGAAATATTGATTGGTTTTTTAATAAAGCAATTATTGAATCCTCCGGGTTTACATATTTTTCCAATCACCGAGATTCAGTATTTTGGGCAAAGATCGGTTACTATGCACATGTTATACTTGATGGAATTGTATATTGTTGCTATGACACTTTATTTGAGTCTAGAAATGTTTTTCACGAAGAAAAAATTATTGTAAGCAATACTTATTATTCACAATCAATTTACTTCTGCGTATATATGTGATTGATGAAGAAAAATTAGAAAAATTAATTGAATCAAAAATTCATTTTAGAAAATAATATTCCATTTTGTAGTAATAAAAATGTTAACCCATTTCAAACAGACAAAAATGAAGAAAGTTTTAATGAATCAATATTTTAAGCCGTGTGTCTAATATGATGCTTTTTTCAAAAATTTCAAGAAAACATTGTTTATAATTAAAAATAAACTGTAAGTAGAAAAGTATTTAATGAGAAAATTGGCTGTCTTTTATCGCATTTTTCTTAACTGCGATAAAGCAAAACAGTGCAAATCAAGCAATAGATGTATTATTAACTTCTCGTGAAAGTAAAACAAACAAAAGTACTCGGTGGTTGAATAATAATACCAAAAGCTTTCGACAAATTTTAAGCAGAGTTTCGCTAATTAATCACGAAATCCTTTAAGGTTTTTGGTTGGAAGTCTGTAATATACGAGCCCCGGCGACATTGGTACTTCATAAATAATCCTGTCGCTAAGTAAATATTTATCACTGTCGCATTTTAAAAGCGGAGGTTGTTTGCACCTTTAAAAAAATAATTCAAAGCCTCACGACACGTGTCTCCTTGTTTTCGTCGTCGGTAGCGTTTTGTTCAGGATGTTTTATTTCATCCGAACATACGAACACTACGGTCTATTATACATAGATGCATTGTTTTCATATGCGTAGACCGCATATGAAAACAATGCATCTATGTATAATACTTCGTAGAAATAATACTTAGAAAAATCAAAAATTAAGAGTTCTGAATCACAACAAATATGGTTAATCTCTTCCAAAAGTTTTATTTCTTATACATATTCTTAGCAATGGTTGGTCAAAAAAAGTATTTTTTGTCGCTGTATGTATTCGGTATAACAATCAATGGTTCGTTTACTTTTAATATAAAAATTGAATTAAAGAGCCAACTATTTTGTCTAAACACATCTTGCAGTTAAAAGTACATAGGTTTCATTAAAATTTGTCCAATGTCAAATTTTAAAGTTTGTCAAATTTAATATCAAGAAATTAACATTTATGTTATAACTGGGCTTTTGAGGATTTCTTCGCAAATTTTCGATAGAGAATAATATCTGTCTTCAAACTTAGCATAAAATCCCAGCATCACATGCTTATTAAGTCCACCAAAAATTGTAAATCTTAGGTCAATCTTCCACAGTAAAGATTTCTGAGCAAAAATTAAAATAAAATTTGAATTATTAAAGTAAAGTGGCATTTGCGGAGACGACGAATTAAATCCCTTACGATGTAGGCGTATTTAGGGGTGTCAAAAAGATCAAACGAAACCACTTTGGTGTTGTAGGCTGTTATTAAAAAATCTGATTAATAAAACTCCAGTTACTGTAACTATGTCGGAAAAAAACTTTGTATATAATATTATACCACCGTGTTTAAGTCGTAGCGGAGCATATTTCCAAATATTATTTGTATTTAATTTCTTACATAAATTATAATAAAAAACAATACTAATTTTATATATCTATAGAAAAAGTTAGTAATAGAAACAGATGGCGTTTCGGGTTCCTTTAAACGTTTTATTAGACTAATTTCTCTATATCACAACGAAGATAATATGTCTTAAATGATACTATAAACATGAAATTACCAATAACTTGATGACAAATAAGTTTACAATTAAACATTGAAAAAATGATTCTATTCCAACTCTTAACATAAGCTCAACTCTTCAGCACAGTCTTTGCCTGTAAATGCACGACATGCAGACAGAGTTTGATATACGTTACGTTAGAAATAGATACATGAACATAGCACTTTTATGATTTTTTTACGCTGCTCATACCTTCTGTTAAATCTAGAAAAATTAAATGATAATGTATGTATGAATTAATTTACACAGTGAAAAAATCAAACTGAATACGACGTTTTTTATAAATAAATTTCTAAGAAAACTGTACATTTCTTCAAGAAACACAAACAATTATAATAATTTTGATTTTATCGAAGATAACATTTTTTAAAAAATAATTTGCTCTTAATATTTTCAATAAAATATATTCTATGTTGTTTAAATAAATTTCTCACAATCCTTAAAGATAACATTCAAAATTTCTCATATAATGATCAGGGCCAATTTTGCTTTTTAACACCTTCCCACCAAGAAATGGCAGTCGATATCTGACAAGTAATTTATAAAGCGTGTGCCACTGAACGTATTGTCTTAGCGTAACAAAATATATAGTTCGATGGAAAATGCCTTCGTATTAATATTGTGATAAGCATGTCAAATGAAAAAAGATATCGAATTTTTCAACAATGTTAAAGACCATTAAGTTTGTGTAGTTTTTTGTTAGTCGATAATGCCCATGATGTTTTCCTTGATTAAGTTCAAAAAAGGAACGTTGGTCATAAATGTAATATAATACGTTTTTAGTATATATTTTATAATTTTTATCAACTAAGTCTAATTGTAAATAAATATTTTTTGTTTTTGTTTTGTCGCTGTTCTCTTATGCAACTATATCATGTTTTATTGATTGAATTGGCATACTAAGATATGTCGATCACCATTGCTTAACCCTCTGCGGGGTGCTTCTTTGTTTCTGTAATATACCATTTCCGTGCCATATATGTACAATTATTGATATAGCCACCTTTTTAGTTTCATTTACAAATTTTAGTTTTATTGCGAGCAAGAAACAAGCTAGGTCGTTAAAACAGGAGAGAAGATGTATTGTGTACCTTTTCTACACAGCTATATATAGATAAGCAAATGTTCGTTTAAGCATAGTTATGACGACGATGTGGGCTGAAACAGCTATTAACTGTATTTAAAAAAATAATTTTGTAGAACTAAAATACTATGCTATTTTTTTCACCGTGATATCATGTTTTTATAAATTTATCTGTAAATAACTTTAAATTTCTTGTGCAAATACGCTTTTTCATTAATACCGTTGTTATTCATGTTGAATAATGACATAGAAATTAGAAAATGCGTTACATCTAAAATAAATTAAGAATAATAAAATTAATGTGTTTTCGACGCCCTACGTTTTTCACCGTGATATCATGTTTTTATAAATTTATCTGTAAATAACTTTAAATTTCTTGTGCAAATACGCTTTTTCATTAATATCGTTGTTATTCATGTTGAATAATGACATAGAAATTAGAAAATGCGTTACATCTCAAATAAATTAAGAATAATAAAATTAATGTGTTTTCGACGCCCTACGCATAGCAATTCGGTTGGCGAAATTACAACACAACCCTGAATAGCTTCATTTTTATAAAATAATATGGCTACGCAAGGGTGCCATCACTCATACATGAATATAAATCCAGGGCGTCAGATGAGTGTCTCCAAAATTATTATTATTCTTCCCGCTATTAAGGCTGAGTGTCTATAAAAATATGTTTGAAGTGTAAGATTAAGTGGAAATCTCAAACGACTTTTTTTGTAGACATTTCTTATAAATTCATTTCTAAAAAAACTGTATGTTTCTAGCAGAAACAAAAAATATGATAATAATTTTGTTGGTGTTGACGATAACAAAATTTTTAAATATTTTTTTCTGGGTGTTTTCAAATGTAATTTGTAGCGTATGTTTATCTTATGATTTCCCATATTTTCGACAGATGGATTTGTAGAAATTAATTTTTAAAATAAGATAAAATTGTTACGCCAATAATTCTGGTTCTCAAAATTATGAACGTCGTCTGTAATTAATATTATACATGCCATTTCAAAATAACGGGGGTTTTTACTTATGAATTTACTATTTATGAAAATTTTTCGTTCTAGCCGAATGCGACGTTCGAATTTAATCGAAAAAAAATGTCTTTCATGAAAAAATATATATCTGTATATTTATAGCTATCTTTAAATATGTAATTGTTCACGCTCCCGGTAAAGAAGATAATCTACTCCTGATATATTATATAAGTATAAACAAAAAAAAAATATAATCAAAAGTAGCAAACTTCCATCTGTTTACTTGTAAAATATCAAATCATTTATCTTCGTCATCGATATCTTCAACATTAAGTTATTAGAGATATCGTTGAACTTTTGGTATCGGCTTCAACAAATATAATAATTCAAATACTGACAGCTTTTTTTAACGATTTTCATATTTTTTGTACAAGTAAGACTTTTATTTGAATTTCACTATCAATAGAAAAAATATTGTTTATACCCGTAAATACGCTTGACGTAATATAATGAACAAATAGAATATTCAATTTGCGACGCATTCGCGCCATCTTACGTGTATATTTAGCCTCGGGCAGAAAATTAGTGGATCAGAGCGAAAAGTGCGAAAGATAAGAGTCACAGATATTGTAGCAATAAGTATAAACGAAATAACGGCGAAGGCGTGAAACCGGGGGCGTTAAATTGCCTGTAAGGAAATACGGTCGTTTCCCTGAATTACAATGTTTCGAGTTGTTCGCTGAGAAGTGTGCATGTACATGTAATAAACCAGACCAGAATCTGCACTCTGCCAATAAACGTCTCAACTTAAAACCGTTTTTATTTTTCCTTTCCAAATCAAATTCCACTAATGAAACTAGAGTCAACCATAAACAAACCTCGGCAGCGCATTAGTCACACAAGAATAAGTATTCCCTGAAAACCAGAAAACCAAGAACCATATGGATAATGTAGTATTATTACCGATATCATTTTAACCACAGCCGTATCTAAAGTACTCTAAATGTATTATAATACCATATTTTATTCACTATTTATGAACGAATACGTCTCGCTAAATTCTAATCCACTGTGTTAGTCGAGTGATATGCGCAAGCATGACAGTTTACTATTTTTATCTGGAAAAATTACACGTTGAACGTGTTGTGACGCGATTTAATTAACCAAATTGAAACCATGTACCGTCACCATACTGGCAGAAATGGGTTTTAATATTTACGCTAACAGAATAAATAAACAACAAGATTCGTGAATATCGTCTCGTTTGCTGCAATAACTCAGCCAGCGTTTATTTTTTTACAAATATTGTAATAATAAATCACTTCGTCACAAATGTCTTATTCACATTTGTATATAAACTTCTAATTTTATTTGTGCTGATTTTAAGCAACGTTAAAATTTGAATTGTTAAAATTTTGTACGATTCTACATGTATTGTCACTAACGACCCGAGTTTCGCCTTTCGGTATCTTCAGGCATTCTATCAAACGGATGCAACAGAACTGACGTAAAATAAACAGTTAGCATCGTATATATATGAAAGTTATTAATTACAGGAAAACACTTACCCAAGCCGTAAAAAATAGCTAAAACAAATTTAACATTATCAATCTAATAATAATTAACTCAATTGCCTGTGATAATTTTCTTTAGCGATCTTGCTAATGATTCATTCTTGAAATGATATTACAACAAATATTAATCAACTAACATTAAAATATAAAAAGGTTTTTTTTCTTTCCTTATATGAATATAAATTATTAAATAAAATATTTAACTACATTTTGATCTACTACTTGACACCAGTGATTTACGTCTTTCACTTTCTATCCTTTTGCTACTCTCCATTAATCCTCTAGACTTAATACAATACTACTTTCTTTTGTTATTACTTGGCTGAGTGATTCTAATTCGCATTCAAGGTTTGAGCACTCAAAAAATCTTACAACTGACAACCTGATTTAAGACGGTGTAAATATAAAGTACATATTGACCATTAAACATAATACGTGTATTTATAGTCAATAAACGATTCGTATGCTTCAAATAATAAAAACATAAATTGATTGTAGTTGTCATATGTAATAAAAAGATATGTCAATGTGTTATTACGACACTTTTCACGATAGATCGTCGGCGGTATTTTTTTGAATTATGTCACAACGTTAGTTTCACATAAAAAGGACCTAAACATTTGAGTTTTATTTTACGGAAAAGGTTTGTGGAGCGAATCGCGTAGAAGAAAAAATTAAAAGTGAGAACGTTAATCAAAAGCGACTTCGCCGTACACGGCAGCAAAATTAACTGCTCCCAGTTTTGTTGTCCTACAACAAGAATTATGTTGTGCTTTACCACCGCCACCCCTCTCTCCAATTCCTTCTCCTATCTACAAATTAAGTGTTCCAGCTTTTTGCGTGAAAGTTTCAATTTTCTCATTTTTTCTCCGCCAGCAGAAGGAAGGAGTCAAAGTGTTTTTGTGAACAATGTATTGGAACACTTAATAATTCTAAATATGAATACTTTACGATGCGCCAAGCAATATAAATTCTTTCCAAAATACAACTTTCTTTTAAATTTTGCGAATGTTTCGGAATACTCACTCATTTGTTGAAGCTATTTTAAAGTTTATACAAAAAATATCAATATGGTTTTTTAACTGCTTAAAATTTCGTGTATGTTTGTACTAATATTCAAAATAACCAATTGATATTTTCATAAAAATACTTCATTCGCTACTTAAAGTTTTTGTATCATAATTTAAGCTCTTCGGTTTTGATCAAATTCAGCACTTCTGCTAGGTTTTCGGTTACGAGAAGGGTTGGGATTTAGTTCAGATATACTCATGAAAATTAGTGTATTTAAGACATGAGTGTTTTTGATATTTTTTTTTCACAAACCAACCGCATTTATACTGAGTGGTTATGAGTTTTATTTAATAAATAATTCATTTTTGAAATAACCACATAAAGTTCCGTTAATTTTATATATTTTTATTGATATAATGTACATTTTATGATTTTCTAAAAAAGAAAATGTTGCTAAGAATTATACTCTTACGGTTATTTGAAATTCGAAATTCAACGGTTATTTGGAGTTTTTTTTTTATCATAAAACATCAAAAGTATATCACTGCATTATGATGATCTAAGTTTAAAATCTTTATTTCAGATAAGTAACCTTCCGGAATATTCTCATATAGTATTAAATACATGTAATTTTTATGAAAAACGTTTTTAAATAAAAAATAAACTTGGCCGTTTCTTTACTAAATCAATGCTTTTTAAGTCGCATATATGACAATGTAAGTAGAAAAGGGTCTTCGCTTTTGATACCTTAAACAAAGGAAGACTAATTCTATTTAGCTTTTACTTTTCCAATGGGTTTGCTATTCGTTGTCTTTACACAAAACAGTAACCCATAGATACAAAAGGAAGTCTTTGCTTTTCTCTTCCCCAGATCAAAAAGAATTCCTTGATTTATTTTCTTTTATCACTCAATATAAATGACGCAACATCGCTAGTTGTAGCAATAAATTATTTGATGAATATGCAGTCATTTTATGTTAGCTTTCTATTCATCGTATTCAGCACTATTCATCTTCTTCTAAATCTTTATATAACTTATTACTTGTCGGCAGTCTGAATAGTTACTGCGAAATTCTTTTTGTATACAAATAATAATACTTTAATTACTAAAATATCCATTGTTATACTACATCACATCGCGGATTCTATATACTAAAATGTACATTCAAAAGATTATTAATATAATTCTTAATTATAAAAATATCTTCAACAGTTCTTGTGGCTACCAATATAAATCTGAACTAAGTTTAAAGATAGTTTTAGCGATGGCGTGAAGCAGAAATAGCTCTCACAAAACCTATAAAAATACTGTAGAAATAAAATAGTTATTATTTTTTGTCTTATTATTTGCCACTGTTGAAAAGAAAAAACAGCCACTATTTTTGTTATTCAAACATTTTAAATATTTTAGATATATATTTCAATGTAATTAATATTTTTTTGTAATAAATCGAGGTTAGTTATGCATATTTTCAAGTTAAATTTACGAAATTTGTACGTAATACACAGTACAGTACCAGTAATGTCAACACTTTTTGTAGTGGAATATTTAAAAAAATAGTTGTGACATATTTCTTGCTTATTTGTTTTTCTTTGTCGCAATTTGTACAGCAGCTATATTAAAAATAAATTCTCTGAATATTAGCATTCAAAGATTATATCACTATGTCAAACATTTGAGATTCGAATAAAATAGGAAATTGTAGGGTTGACAAATAAAAGTTCTCGTTAATAGAATACAATTGTTTATTTTGTTACCCAAGAAGTTTTCACCGAATATAAAATAAGAAAGTATATGCGGTCGACTCTCTTTCAGCAGTCGAAATGGATGGAGTATAGTTTCAGAAAACTTGCATTGTGCATTATCGGAAGAAAAGTTTGCAAACAATTGTGTTAGCTGGCTTTACGCTGAATGGTGAAATCTCTAGCTGATATTCTCAAGATGGGCTTTAAACAAACTTTAGGAATGTTTTAAAACGATAATTGTTATTGATAATTCAAGTGAAAAGTCGTTATTTCTTTCTTTATATTGAATACCTACCAGCTTATCTATTAAGAAAAACAAATGGTTTTATCAAAACTCTCAATATTCGGATTCAGCATTCATTCGTGGAATTTCAATATTTATATTTATAAATGGAAAAAATGTTTTGTCGTATTTGTCTTGTTATATTTGAACGATTTTATTTGTTATTTAGAATGAAAAATGAATATAATGTTGTATACTGTGTATTTTTTTACGTTTGTTTAATTAACAAATATGTCTACGTTAAATTTCTGTTGACACAAACAAATCGTGTCAAAAAACTATACAAATTCATCAATTTGAGAAAATCAGAAAATCCATGTAACTCGTTTTCATTTATACAAAAAAGTTGTCTGTGACTCTCATCCTATACGCAGCTCTCCAAACTTCCCCAAGTGTAACCTTTCAACTTATATCCGACTGAATAGTCAAATTTTAAATCATAAATTTCAGTTTCATTTATCCATCATGTACAAATATTAGCTCAATTCCACAACAAGCCTGTTTGCCTGTATTTAAGGAATATTTACTCTCAAATGAAGGATATATTAATTTTTTATAAAAGAATTCGAAAGTGCCCTTTCGTTACATATCATTAAACACTTAACATGAAAATGTGAATATACTAATTCTAATATTACATAAATAGTACGACTTATGTCTTCATCAATTTGTTTTCACATTTTCCACTGCAAAATCACGTGTAACACATATTATATGTAAATATGTTTTTATACAATATAGATACGATACAACCTTTTATGAGTTCGTTGAAACTAGAATATTACACTTTTGTGTTTATGAGAATATATATATGAATACAAGATATCAAATTAATCACTTTTAAGGTGTTAACTGTCACTTCTTGATGGAAAGGCATGATATTTTAAATAATAAAAACACATTTTTTAGTGCTTATTTCCACAATATATTTTTTGATCAGGACCGGTTTTGCTCATCGCGAGCATTAACCGGTCCTGATCAAAAAATATATTGTGGAAATAAGTACTAAAAAATGTGTTTTTATTATTTAAAATATCAAATTAAGTTAGAAACATTTAAAATCAATTTTCATGTGAGTCGCTATTTAAAACCAATGGTTAAAACAAAAGTACAAATTTCCTCAAATTTAATTGAATAGCATGACAATACGATTCTTGAAAGATTATAATCACGCAATTTCATATTTAATATCCTAAATAAACAATAATTATAAATTTTGTCTAATTTATTAAAAAATAAAATCAATCTTCAAGAACAAACATATATTCCTTAATTAAGGGATATTTCTAGCTTAATATCAAATTATAGAATTAAAGGAGGATTTGAAATAAAGTATAATAGTGGAAGATGATTTATGAAACAAAACATGTAAATAGTTGTCTATTATTCATTGTTTGTACAATTTATATTTTCGAAATGTATCATGGAAAACAAGTCTCTTAAAAGATTACTTCATTCAAGATGGGTATTAAGTTTACTAAAATAATGGGGTGTTATTAATATTGTACAAAATAAGACTTACAAGTATGGAATACGAAACGTATTTGTTTACTGTAATAATTTAGCTTACACAACACGATAAATATAAAGTGGACATATTATTTGTGATTAATTAAGAATATGCATTCTATATATATATATATATTTATTAATAGTATTGGTAAAACGAGACTCATGTGAACTATTGACTACTAGACTATTGACCCCTATTACCAATAATATAATGTTCGCATTTGTTTTTCTATTAATCATTAAGCTATAAACGTGTCGGAACAATTCAAACATATTTATTGGCATCGGATGATTTCAATAGTAAAAATCAAAACTTTATTTTAATAATCAAAAAAATACAATGGGTTGTAGGAATTTATATGACGTCAATTATTTTTACGTTTTGCTTACAAAGTGCATTTTTATTGTGCCCATCAAAGTGTTATAGTATTTTATTAAAAATTAACATACTTTAGTAAAAAAAAAAACAAAGAAAATTTATAAAAAGTCCGTGTTAATTATACTTCCCGTTAATTTAAAAATTCCGAATTTTGCATAACGGAGCATAAACCCACTTCACAATACGGACATTATTAGAATGAACAGCTTACGGTACAAAGATGGACCTGCTAAACAATTAGTAAATATCCAAAATATACTGTGTTTATACAAAAATAACATGAGCAAAGTCATGCTCTGTGATAAGCAGAACCAATTAGTTATCAATAAATTGAAAGAATGAATCCAATCATTATACAACTTTTATAAGGAACGGAGCATTAAAAAATACATCGATACAATATGAATCATGATAAGTTATATAGAAATTGAACGTCATAAAAAACAGTTGAAGATTACCCAGCAAAAAAAAAATCGAAGAAGAATTTCACTTCTTTCTATTTATTCAGATAAAAGCGCCTTTTGTTAAGATTGAGTGCACGTTGAAATCTAAACTTCCCGTTAAGTGACCCACAAGAGCTTTCAAATTGAGTGCTATTTTAATGAATTCGTTATAATTAATTATACACAAAAAGCTCTCGTCACACATAGCGCTCCTTGACGCTGAATTCTTTCAAATGCAGTATATGCTCGGTGAGCTTTCCAAATGTAGGTACTGTTTCAGTTGCCGTAGATTTTCCAATTACTGTAGCCTCACGTAACGCCCTAATTATCTGAGAAAGTTAGGTGCTGCAAGTCTTGTCGAGCTTTTGCTACAGCTTTATAAGGCTTCCTACTCATTAGAAATAACTTAAATAATATATCCGTGATACGCAACTTTAAGAGAATGACTTTTTAATTTAATGAGCATTAACTTGACATACATTGTGCTCATTCTACTTTTTTGTATAAATTTATGTAAAACGCTGATTAATATTTTATTGAATGCTAGATATTACCTATGGAAAACAATGTCCACCTTTATTTGCCTCCCTCGTTTAATACCGTTCATCAAACTTATACACATTTCAAGTAGTATTTTATGAATTTTGTCACGAACAGTTTGTTTAAGTTACTCAAGTATTTCTCGTTTTTAACACAAACCTTATTTGCTGTTTAAATATCCCAACAAAAAGAAGCCAGACTGTTCGCCTGTCCGGCGACCGTGGAGACCGATTGACATCGTTATATATTTTTTTATAGAAACAGATTTCTCAGTAAATCCATTGTTATATTGATTGTAAGCGTTTTGTTTGAAGCACAAGCGTAAGTCATCCAATTCTTGTCAAAATATTATAAATCATAAAACAAAAACCTTATTAACACTTACTGTATCGTCAAGTTTCTCACCAAAATTTAAGGGCCCCGATCGACAGAGAGCAAAGTGCAGTATTCCATCACTTTAAATGAATGCAAAATATTTGCCTTGCTCAGAACTGACCATTTTATTAAATTACATTACACTTATTCATTTTAATAGAAATTAACTTCATCTATATGTCCTCATTGGGTCAAGTACGTTAAATGGAATCAAATGTAAACCTGTGTGCCTATCTTTCCACAAAGTTTTCTTCTCGAAATCCAACTGCTGAAACATGGCTTTGAATTGAAGTAGATAATTTGCTTTATACTCTTTCTTGAACAAAACTTTTTTATTCGATCTTTGATTATTAAAAGATGGCGTTTTTTTTTCAAAAATGCTCATTGTGTTTTCATAAAATGATGTGAAACATATAATTCTGTTTTTAAGCAGGATTTTTCTTATTCCCTATTTTTCCGATCGGTCCATATTAATGCATGACAATTAAAAATTTTACCCTCTTCAACGCCTGTACACAACTACTAACACTACCCTTAGTCAGAAGCTTCCGCGACACATCCCACACTGATTATCCTAACACTAATACACATAACCGACACTTACTCTACCTATGCTTAATATTATTATTTGTCCGTATATTAACCTAATGAATTTTACCCTTGAAGCTAATAGAATCACGCGCGGTTTGCGTAATTATTTTCTAATATGGGAACACTAATTACGAATATATTAAATTATGATTAATACTTTAAATAAGATATTTCAGACAAAGCAACGCTCTGCTGAATTACATGCAGATGTATATTCTCTTCTATTATATATAACATATAGCGAAAAGTGTATAAATCCATCAACTTCAATATACAACAGTGTTTTTGAATTAAAAAAATATTGTGTATCTCAGTTTTTACTTTTGAATTTAATTCGAATTGACTGATCGGATAATATTGTCAACTCTCAACACTCATTTGATATTTGCAATATGCCAACCCCGAGCCAGATAGAAAAAGTATATTTGTGTGTGTTTTTTAAAAGATAGTATATTTACACAATATGTCCTGTGGCTCATGTTTATCCGTTTACGTCGGACAGACAGGTAGGAGTATATTTACTCGAGCTAATTAACATATAAGATCATTCAATAGTAAAAAAACATATTCACAATTCGCTAATCACGTTATAAAGGAATCACATAATATAAATTCAAATTCAGCGCCTAAGTGTTTGCATCTTTGCAGTAAGGGTCGTAGGATGACCGCTTTGGAGCAACTGGAAATCAATAGACATCAACTATCAAAAAGGATTCTTAACGAACAAACTAACATATTGTATAGCCCATTAACAAAACCGCTCCACGGGGGGAAGGGGAAGGGGAATGATTTGCTTCCGTGATAGACCATTTCCGTGCCACGTGTAAATTTATTGTCATAGACGCATTTTTGAGTTTCATTTACAATTTTTGAAAAATTTAGTTTTATTGCGAGAAAGAAACAAGCTAGGCCGTTAAAACAGGAGAGAAGATGTATTGTGTTTCTTTTCTACACAGCTATATATAGATAAGCAAATGTTAGTTTAAGCATAGTTCTGACGATAGCGTGAGCCGAAACAGCTATCAACTATAATTTTTTAAATAATTTTGTAGAACTAAAATACATTGCTTTTTTTTTTCACCGTGTTATAATGGAGTTCTATCAAGTGAATACCAATTCAATTAATACAATCAATAGTATATTTATTCTAACAATAATAGCCATAAACAAATTATATTACTAATACATTTATAACAGTTTTCAACAAATTTTTCAGATTCGACTGATGAAAATAATGATCTTTTTTATATAAAAATACATATTATATCACACAGAATATCATCAAAATTTATTCTATGTTAATTTAAAATATATCCGACCATATTTTCTTGAAAATTTATTTTATCGAAGTTGAAATTAGTTAAGTTAGAGAAATACATTTAGGTACTAAAAATCAACTTTGACGTTGAAACGCAAAATATTTTCGCTGTCATTTCTCATGTACCAGTAGTGGTTTCGTCGACTAAGTTATGTTACACAATCATTTTTACAATTTCCTGCGTTGTTATGAAACTTTTGACATTTCTTGTAAGACAAAATGCTTTTTCGCGGAAAAAATCAAATCTAATCATGAAACTTCGCGGAATTTTGTATAAAGCACTCTTTATTCCAAAGACTTCAGGCTATAATGCCAACGTAATTAGGTGAACGTATATACGTTATACAAACTCTGTGTGCCCACAATTCATAAGCATGTGTATTATTGTTTTATAATCCGGTGTTTTTACCACACAACTGAATATTTCTATCATCTGAGCAGCTTTTGAATAAATTCTATTAAATTCCAATATTGTTAAGTAAGTAAGTAAGTCTATATATATATATTTATATTTTGATTGTCAAATATTTTCAATAGCTGTTTTAGCATCTAGCTTTTCTGAAAACAAATTATCAACATATTGGATATTTTTTACATGATTATTGTATAACATATTTTAACTATATTTACTGCCGATTTAAAGCACTTTAACACTTTTAGAGCTAGTTTAACCGATTTTGTTGAAAAACGACTACATTCATATAAACGCTAATGCCGTTTATCTCTAAATCAATTTACGCAACGACTTGTACTGGGAATCGAACCTATAAGCACCAGAACCAAAACCAACGACTTTACCTCTCGGCTACAGGTCTGAAGAAAATGATAAGAATAACTATGGTTTTCATATAAACCATAATTAGCATAGTAAAAAAAAAATCGAAAATCTTTTTAAAATATTTTACGTTATATGATTTATAGTTAAAAGATATAAATTATAAATAACACGATAGTTAATATAGAATAATAAATGTTTACCGTATTACTTCACTTAGTGTCTTACAGGATTCGTATCATTGTGTACGGAAGTAATAAGTAATTTTGTTACAGTCAGTCTGAAGATGCTTCTCAAAGAAGAGAAACACGTTTCACATTACGTAAAAACGAGAAGACTAATAAAATGAAGACTTTCTATTTTACATTTAAAATTACCTTTCACAAAGAGATTACTGAACTCACTCAAGATAAGATTTTATATTTAGGCATTATTTATTTTTATTTTGTAGTATATTATATATACAATTATAGTTTAGAAGTATTATGAATAAAGATGGTTGATATAACATCACTGGATGCAATACTAAAGAAAGTTTACTTAAAAGTCCTTCAAAGTGAAATGCCTAGTGGCATTCATGGTAAAGCTCTTCGTGACAATCCATCTAACAATAATGATCGACAAAAAGCTCTCCCACTGCATTCTCAGTGACAAATAAAAAAATACCCCCGCTGCACTGAAACGAAAAAAGAAAGTACGAAAGCTTCCGAGTGCCTCGTAGAGTAATGGACACGGGAGTATTTTTTGATTACCGAACAAATGACAAAGCGGAACAGCCTTTTAAAGAGCGCTCTTGTATCTGTGTGGGCGATCTTTTTCACGAGATACTTGCCACGTTTGCGACTCACCGATTATGCACGTGTGACAGAGTGATTCATGCGCCAAGAATCGTTAGATAAGTGAATATGAAATATAGTAATTGTATTTAGTATACCGCATTAAAAAGCAGAAACTATCTATGACACGTTTTCGAAAAAAAATCAGACCTAAATTTTATATTTTGTATTATGAAAGATATACTTCATAAATTTAGCTAAGAAAAAGCAAATCATCAAAATTATATTCTACTGAATTCTTAATGTAAGAAAGAAACTTAACAGACATATTATTTTTATAAACAGACAGAATGTTTCATACTGTCATTGTACTGTTTATATCAAGAGAATAAAAAGTCAAAACATTTAAGTTGGGTAGTATATTAATGTATTACATTAAATACGATACTTTTTATGAAATTCTTATTTTATAGCATTATTGTTTCATTCCCCTACCTATTAAAGATTATAGGCTTACAAATAGTCTGAAAAACCAACACACAAAAAGTTACTTTTGCTATGCTTAAACAAGAAAAAAGCAGCGCAAGCCATACATTGAACGCAAGCTACAATAAACAAACCTACACAGCAATTCTTTTCCAAGAAAATAATGAATGTAAAATTTTTATTTGTTTTATATGATGCATATTATCATTTAGAGTAAACGTGGTGTGAAAACGTTCCATACTTAATCGAATTAATTGCTCTGATGAACGATTATGTTGAGCGTAAAATGGACGTAGTGCGCGATATGTATTTCGAACAGAACAATGATTTTGAAAATAAATTTGCACAATTTGGAAGCATTGTTCAGGCGTCAGTCTATTTATGTTGAATTGCCAAACCAAACTAACCATAAATCACTTAACAGCTGACAAAATGACCGCCAGTTAAAAAAAGTGTTGCCAGCCTAAAGTTTTATACCTCTAAAAAAACAACCTACAATATGTATATACCATTGCTTATTTCATAGATTATCAACTATCTATTGAATTGAGATAAATACATCATGACTTGAGAGGGAAAAAAAGACAAATAATCGTATACTAAAAAAGCAGCAAAAATTTCATCTTATTCATTTTATGCTAATTATAAATTAAAAATCCAGGTAAAAAAATAAATAAATTTTCTTTCATAAACGGACAAATTATTTGTACAGTTTCTATTTCCATTTCAACAAAGTATTCTCTATCAACTGTGAATTGAAAATAGGCTTCAATATAAAACTCCTACATGATACGGAAACATCAATATTTGATGGACCGTGTGCCCCGCATTTATTGAAAGCAAAGCTTTTGATTTCAAATAATAAATGATGAAACACCATCACTCATTCGCACGTGTCACTAGTGCTCGAATGTTGTGATATTCATGTGATCACAAAGCGCCGTACAAAGTTGTGATTAAAAATGTTTCACAAACTCCCATTTAAAAACAGATTAATGTAGGCGTAGCAAACTATACTCCTTTGAGTATTAAAATGACATTACGCTTAAAAATAAATTACAATGAATGGATAAATAGTTTTGATAAAATTGTCGGGCTTTTTTCGCCATCTTTACAAGTTATGATCGATTAATAAATACATTTTTCAGTTAGTCGGTTGAAAATCTGACAATACTCTTTTTGAAATTTTAATTGTAAACATACTAGTGTTAAATACTTGCCTTCGTCTAGGTTAATGGTCTTAATGCTCAGTCGATTAGACGTTAGCGTTATTTTGATTATAGCTTGTACTAAAAGTTGAAAATATCACCATAGACCATATCGCATGTAACCATCCGTATTAAATATTGTCCATTAATTATTTTACATCAAGAAGAAGATACATAAATCCAATGTTAAAAATATCATCTTGGAAAACGTTGAAAGTCAAAGACCTAAAGTTGCAAGTTGAAAATGACAAAAATTAGCTCATGGGACACCAACAAAATAAACTCCACCGATTTCGAATACTCTAAATAGTTGAAAGAAGAAAATATCATTATATTGCAAGAAATTACAACCGGAATAAAATTTGCAAATATCACATTACTATGGTCACTTTATGAGTAAAGTTCTTGCGACAGATAAATAGCTTGACATATTTGTTTTCCGATTTATATAAATAATATTATCATTATAACTAGCAATTGTCAATCTACTACCGGGTGAATCGCGTCTCAAACAGCTTTGTGGCAAAATTCTTCTTCATTAACATAATTAGCAACTTTTTACAAAAAGAATTAGTTTTTTGTTACACTATTGTTTTTTTATCGAAAACGCTTTTTGAAAAAGCTCTTAGATTTTTGTTTTTTTTTTGCACTCTTTTCGACAGACCCCTTTTATATATCACTACTTATATTTACAGTCGGAATGACTCAAATGGCAACACAAGAAAAGAAAATGCAAAATAGTGATTGAAAAAATATTCGCGCCACCGAAAAAATAAATAAAAAGGGCGCGAAATGTTATCTCTCGCCCGAGAGGACTGTTATTCCATAAAACATGAGACAGTTAGCATTTGATGTGTGATGCATTCACATTCACAGCGCTCACTCTATCGGAAAACATACACAGACTTTGATCTGAATGTACATACAATACCTCACCTCATCACAATCGCTAGCGTTTTTGAATACCAATCACAAACGTTCCCCGAGGATGTTACTTTGAGAATAAGCGAACCGATTTTTTTGCCGAGAATTGGATTTTTCCCCTCATAAATGTTCTGATTAACGAAATAAATTATTGCCTCGCTTCTGAATACGATTGTATTCCCCGATTATCATTTCGTAATATATCAAGGTAAGTATTTGTGAAATGAATTTTAAGGAACACTTTATGATGATAATAATCGATACGTTTTTCAAAGAAACGTTGGAGTTCACAATTTGTTAAATTTGACCTCTTTTACAGATTTTTATATTCATTTTACGTCAGTTCTGTTGCATCCGTGTGATGGGATACCTGAAGATGCCGAAGGGCGAAACCCGGGTCGTTTGTGACAACATGTGGAATCGTACAAAATTACAACAATTCAAATTTGATATTGAAATTCCATCAAGCACCTTCAGTCGATATCATAAATTAGATTTTCATATTTTTACTGAAATGATATTAGATGATTAATGTGTCTACTTGAATGAATTAATAATTTATTGATTAAAATGACAGATTCTCGTTATAAGACGGTGAAAAACATAGCAACGTATTTAAATTCTACAAAATTTATAAGATATACAGATGATAGCTATTTCGGCCAAAATCATCATCAGAACTTTGTTTGAACGTACATATGTAGGATAGTCAATGTTACGGTGGTTCATCATTTTTAAATATACAAAAGCGTTCCTGATACTTATATATCTGTAAAAAAAACAATTTTGCTATCAACCATTTTTCACAACCCATGAATGTTTGCCTTCAAACAAAATTCTATAATTAAGTATTATCCATTTAATAAAGTGATTGGTAGTGGTATTTCAATACATAAGATTTGTGTTAGAAGGCAAAACTAAAAATGGTTTGAAAATTAAGGTTCTCATTTAATACACCAAGGCAGTATAAATTGATGTCAGATCAATAAAAAAAGCGTTTTATAATATTTAGAAAATAATAACGTTGAAAAATGTCAGAAAATGTTGGGCAAGTTAACCAAAATTTTATTTTTCAAAAAATAAAGCAGCAAAGTCATTCCAATTACATTCAATAATACATTTGAGGAGTTTTTCTACCAACCAATACGATTAAAAACTTCTCTTTCCTCAATATTGACACGATATTTACTAAAATATATTTATGAAAGTCGAATTCTCCAAAGACAAAAAAACAATTTCGTAATTACCTTCTCTCTATTTGGAATACTATTATTGAAGAGTTTTTAAATCTCTTGAAAATAAACGATTAATTTTATTTTAAATAATAAAAACACATTTTTTTAGTACTTATTTTCGCAATATATTTTTTGATCAGGACCGGTTTCGCTCATCGCGAGCATTATCAACTGATAGAATACAATTTACAAACAAGTCTATTTATACAAAACAAAAAATTAATTTGAGTTAAAGGTAGCAGGTGTACAAAACCATGGGTACAAGAACTAGGAAACAATTTACATAAAATCATACAATATTGATACAAATAAAGTAAATTAGTATAAAAATTAAATGTTGACAATCACTTATTAAGAATTACAATTATTAATTATTATCAGTTGATAATGCTCGCGATGAGCGAAACCGGTCCTGATCAAAAAATATATTGTGGAAATAAGTACTAAAAAAATGTGTTTTTATTATTTAAAATATCATGCCTTTCCATCAAGAAGTGACAGTTACACCTTAAAAGTGATTAATTTTATAGCGAAATCGGTCCTGATTATAAAATGTATGGTGTAAATAGTACTGATTTTTCTTTATAATTTTTAATATCATGCCTTTCCACCAAGAAGCGACAATTACACCTTAAAAGTAAGTAAAAAATCATATTAATAAATACGTTTTTAAACCGGAAAACCTTTGAACTACAATTTAGATGCATCAATTCAATAAACCAAGCTTAGTAGTGTAAAAATTGCCTCACAAAATTTGATCACAAATTTATTGATGTAAAATGTTTTTCCTATTTTTTCATTCCATCAACACCATTCTACCATCGTTTTCAAAGCTAAGCGCCTATATCTTGCGAGCGAATCCCAAAGGTCAGGTGCCTACCGGATTGTGATCGCAAATCCAATGAAAAGCTCTGGAGGTCTCACATCTGACAACTTGGCCTGCCTTTCTGACTTCTCGTACTCTCATTGTAACAGAATGTTTCAAAAAAACGAAATGATTCCACTTTGAATGCAATGTAGAATCATTCTGTTTTCTTTACTACGAGAAATGTATTTCACTTCCAAGAATTCAGTTAAAAATAATAATTGCGTTTTAGGCCATAATAACATTACAAATTACTGGTTTCGGTTTGCATTTGCATGTACGGTATTTTCTTTTATTGACATTTCATTGCATCTTTATGCTAGTAAGCGCCATAAAACTACGTTTTAACTTTTAAGCTATTCAGTTCAAGATGAAAATTGTTCGCTTCGGTATTACTTAATATTGATCACATTAAAATATGATGCCAGATTGTTTATTATAAAGTTATAATCATCATTCAAAATCAATTTAATCATAATAAATATACACAATATGTCCAACTGAAATATAAGAACGCAATAGGTGAGCGTATTTTTTGATTGAAAATCATTTACTACAAAGATGATTTCCCCTACAATAAACTATAATATAACATAATAAAAAGTTTTACTACATGCATCATTGATCCAGTGGGACGCGTTAATTTATCGTAAATTAAAAATATACAACCTGGTACGTGTGTAATAACATACACATTACTAATTTATTGCTGTTTTACAAAAGTGTTTTTCCATTTGTGTCCGAAAACGCTGGCAAAGGGATGCTTGATATGAGGCATTTAAAGGCAGTGAAGGTGGAAAAGGTCATCGATGCTCTTTCGGGTAAACGAGGGCGAGCTCGACCAGTGCCGCAGAACCATTTTAGGCTGCAAGCCAATTCGTAAAGCTGAATGAGCTACAAATCTCAGTTATCTGAGACGTAAGCTAGTTGTTTGTTGATGAATAAAGTTTTAAGCTTATTGATTATTGAAAAACTGTTTCTAATAAAACTCGGCAAATTGTTTAACAATTAATATGTAGCAGTTTTATTTCATATATTAGTTGATATATTAATCGCACTTCTTATTTCAAATTATACGTCTTCTGTTTTTTTTAATTTAAATAAAAGTAGACTTGCTTGAAATTATGATGATAAATAAATTAAGGTGATAAGACTGACAGTCTGCCATCTAGCCTAGGCTCAAAACAACACCTTAAATCAACTACCAGCTAATCGCGCATACTTTATGTAAATCTATATTATTTTTCGAATAGTAAAAAAACTATTCTTTATTCACTTAGTTGTTTCGCATTTGTAAATCATCAAGTTGAAATGATGCATTTCTTATATCATCCTTAAAATATCGAGTCCTGATGGTTTGACATCACTGGATTCGGGGTAGGATGCGTCGGTGGAGTGAGGATGCGCTGATTGGAACGGCAATCCTTCCAGGGGTCAATGGCATTCAAATCTAAGATAACTTTTGGAAATTTATTTTATGGAAGTGTACCAACACACAATAGGGTGAATGCATAGAATAGGAAAATGTTTGCGAAGCGGAAAGTCATGTTTTGCAATTTCTGACCACGGAAACTAGCTAAACAATGAACAATATATAGATACAGAATATTCCATTTTAATCTGAGAACGTGATTTCAAATGACATTTACTGTTTTTAGTTTTAATAATTATTGATTGAAGTAATATATTATATCATCAAACACAGAAATATATGCTAAGATTAATCGTTTGGTATGAATTTAACTTAAACTTTAACAGTTAACTTTTCACACTTAATTTTATATCAATCGCCTCCAAACATGAATTCATATAAGTTTGCATACAACAAGCAAAATAACACTTTCTATAAACTGTCCCCATGGCAAAAATATACTGCCTTCATAATTCAAAAACTAACGACAAATTTACACAAACCAAAATTTTAGCCAAAACCTTTTTCAAACGAATTTTGAATGGTTGTAGTTGCATTTATATTCTGAAATTAATTAAATAGAGTCATAACCAATAAATGCCGATTCATTCAAAATGATTGTTGCTTTTGCGAAAATATATGGTCAATTATCGAAAGAATAATTAAATTTTATATAAAGCGGATTAGTATGGCTGAATTATTGTTTTTGAAATTAGAAAATTGCGTGACTCTATAGACGCTTGTTTATATAAGGGAAAAAAACATTATTCTTTTTTCAAAAAATACCTTGTAATTAAATGGAAGTATACTAGAACTTGGTGAATGAATAAAAAATATTCACCGCTTCTAACACACGTTAACCTTTATGGCTGGATGTCAGGGTTGTGAACTCGGAGTCGTAAAAAACGAGCGACTCCGAATACCGTTTCGATTAGACAATTTCGAAGAATATCATAAAGAAAAAATTGCCGAATCGGTTGGTTGATCTCTAATTTAATGCACATCAATAGGAAAGGTAGGAAAAAAGTGTCGAAAGAGTCGTGTTTTTTTAATGACACCGCAACCCTGCTGGATATTCATAAATATTAGATGAAAACAAGACGGAATTAAATCACTTATTTCATGTATGATTTTATAATGCTACATTTTTTAGATGTACACATTCTGCAGCACTGACAAAAACTAACAACGGCCACAAATTGCCTGCACAACTTATATCGTCTCAACGAAGATATATTTTATATTTCATTACTCATTACATGTTTTTGTGACAAGCTAAGTTTGACATATATGTATGACGACTATGAAACAATTTATGAATTAAAATCTGTAATATTTCTCAAAAGTAAAATTTGATAGTCAGAAACATATTTAGAAATATACAATATGTTGTAAATTTGTACGATTCCACATGTTTTGTCACAAACGACCCGGGTTTCGCCCTTCGGCATCTTCAGGTATTCCATCACAAGGATGCAACTGAACTGTGTCAGTCCTGTTGCACCCGTGACAAATTGCAAGTTGCAGTTGTGACAAAACATGTAGAATCATACAAAATTACAACAATTCAAATTTGATATTGAAGTTCCATCAAGCACCTTTAGTCGATATCATAAATTATATTATATGTATTATTTTGAAATATTTACAACACACTTGTTAGTATTATTTCCACAAAATGTTTGATTATCAGAACGGGTTTTGTTCATCGATAGAATTATCAACTGATTATCAAATATAATTATAACATATTATCAAAGCAGTACTTTAAAGATATTATGAATTTATTTAAAATATCATGCGTTTCTACCTAATAGTGAAAGTTAACACTTTAAATGTGATATTTATTAATTCTCTATTATTGAGAAAAAGAAAGCTGTTTCAACAACAGTAAATTATTCAGAAAGCTTATGACAGTCATATGGAAACCGTTTGTGTATTTACATATGTTTTATTACTACAATAGCTTCAATATAAAACAAAATTTCATAAAAAAAATCATAAATAAGAAACATATGTGAATGTGTGTACATATTTTTAAATTTTATTCAACCCTAGAGTACCAATAAAAATAAATCTTCCTAATCCGACCTCGTTAGATGTTATTTATATCTACCCCATAAGAGCTCGGGAATTATTTATTATTGAAATATCTATGCGACGAAAAATATGGCGGGCAATAAATGTATTCGAAAATAATAAAATGTTCAGCGACAGGAATTCCAATATGCGAACGTGAGTTCTTTGCAAGGCAAACGCAATCCACCGCCTTTCCTATCCCATCTCATCTGTTACTGAACAATTCTTAGATATGTGGCGTCCCTCATTTAGGGGTTATTTTAAAATATAAAACCATTGAAACTGTTAGTGCTTAATTTCTATTTCATATTTTTTTATTTGCTAAATTATTTGTTAATAAAAATTTCATTTTGGCTGGAGCCCTTGACAGTCAAAAAAATTATGGGAAAATGCCCACTTGGCTATGGTGACTTATTATTAAATTCTATCTCATTTGAATTAATGAAATTTTTTATAGTTCTACATATTTTGTCACTTACGACCAAGGCTTCGCCTTTCGGCATCTTCATGCATTATATCATACGGATGTGACTGAACTGACACCGGTCGATAGTGATAAATTATATGGAAACTTATATGGTTTCGATAATTCAAATTTGTTATCAAGTACCATACTTTTGGTCGATATCACGAACTATAAAAAATGTCTGTATGCCAAATAAGAAAAATGTGATTTTTTTTATCATATCTATGTAAAAATAATTGCCTTAATATGGATAATATTCCATAATGTTTATATATTAATGTTGTGTTTGAAACGATCAAATAAAGCAAACTCAATAATACCAGACATAATATTGGAAATAAAACTTAATAAAAAAATCGAAAACAGAACATTTCAACTTTTTAAAATACTAATACTTTAAATGTATGTCGAATGTAAGTGAATTAAAAATACAATGTTGATATTTTTAAGAAATATATAATTATCTTAAAAACTACGATTCCTATAAACCTAGATAAATTGGTTAGATAGGAAGACCACTCATCAATAAAATTTAAGCTTTTAAGCATTTGCTATAACAAATGGAAACGGTTAATGTGCAAAATATTCGTTTTAAAATAAATATGCATTAAATATTTAAAAAAAAAAGTGCTAGAAACTGCCAAGAACAATAAATATTATAAACCAATATTATCCTATTCAAACATATTCAATGAAAAAACCACGTTTTATTCTTAACTTTTTTTTATCTTTGTCATTACTATACACATACTATATTTGACGGAGGTCTTTAATTCAAGATTATTTTCATGTTTTTGCTTGCAAGTGTCTCCTGAGTTATTTTATTGTATACTTTTATATATTGACTGTTTCTAACGATAAATCTTCACTTGCAATTCTTTATATTAGATCTTACTCATAGGCGTTCAATAAAATTTAATCAATTATTTAAGCAATGGTCAATTTTAATCTAGAATTATTCTTTTTATGTCATTATTGAGAAAGCTATTTTATAACTCATAACTTGGATATCACTTTTTTATTTGGAAGTTTAGTTACTATATCTGTGTAATTCAATATTTGCAAATGCAAGAAGTCATACCTGGACATAAAAGTTTATAAAAACATTCAAAGCATTAAAAACAAAGTAAATTTATAAAAATCAAGCAAGAATAATTATCTTTTCATAAAGCTTTTTCGAAATATCAAAACTAATTTTATTTGACTTTGAGATAATTAACAATTTATTTGAAACTTATGCCAATTTTGATTTATTTATCAATTTAATAAGCAAACGCTTGAGGGTAAACAATAACATAGGAAATTGAAATTTTGTAATATTTACTGACTAGTATTAATATTTAAAATTATTGTTGGCAAGACGATGTAAAAAATGGTCTTTATGTTAGAAACATATCTTAGTTCAGTGTCACACTATTCATAACAATACATTATTTTCTTATTGATTGAATAGTAGAACTCCATTATAACACGGTGAAAAAATAGTAATGTAAATCAGATCTACAATTTTTTTCAAAAATATTGTTGATAGCTATTTTGGCTCACGCCATCGTCAGAACTATGTTTAAAGGTATATTTGCTTATCTATATATAGCTGTGTAGAAATATTATTTTACTATAATACATTAAAATCGCCTGCCAGTGTCGCAACGCTGTCAATTCTATGTTGTCATTATCGCATGTCATTATATAATAAGCAACGCTATTTTTCTCCCTCATTTGACACTCTACAAAAATTGCGTGACAGAAGTATTTACAAAATGCAATTTATAAGTATGCGGGTTCCCTATTCATTAAACATATATTTTTTCAGTATCAATTATACGATTTAAAACCTACCAAGCTTACTAACTATCATAAATAAATAAAACTTCACATCTGATGGTATATTGTTAATAAATGAATCGATAAACTGTAATATTAAATACATAATAAGATTATTGCCATTTATCAAAAAAGGAAGATCGTTATAATAAGAGATAAGTAAAATATAAGATATAAATGATCACAGAACAATAATTTCGAAAATAACTTATGAGTTATCAAATAAGTAATTTTAAAACGATGAGTGGATAAAGAAGGAGTAAATATTCGACATAATAATAATGGAAGTTTTTAAATAATTATTACGCTAGAAATAATCATTTTCCAGTGGTTATTTAGCTTGTCTATCAGCTTGATCATTAACATATTCTTATTTTAGTAATAAACATCAATGAACTATGAAATATATAAATGTATCCTATATGTTTACTGATAATGCTATCTGATTGACTGTAAAATAATAATAATTAAAAGTAGATAGCTTTTACGACTTTTTTAAACTGTTGTAGGTTTTTGAAGCGATAAATGCACATTTATTTTTATGCTTAGATTGGGAAATTCTCAGGAGAGTGCGCCACAGTCTGTGACCTAGATCGGCACGCTGTCAGAGGATATACCAATATAGACAACGATTTGACCGCCAAGAAAATATACCAAGAGCAAATTGCATTTTATCGCATCATCTTTCTCAAAGTCGTCTTATCAGAACGCAATTCCAACTTTCAACTTAAATTTACATATAAGTTTGAAAGCGTTTTATAATGGAAACGGCGTGCAAACGGCCGCAATGTGTAATTACTTTGTTCGTGAGTATACTGACGAAATGTGAAATAACACATGCCGTATGATAAAAGTGATAATTCAAAACTTTGCAATTTATATTCAGTATAGTGGTCCCTCACGTATATCACGTGTAGGTATCAAACATCCATGTTATGAAAGTTCCTGTAAGGGAAAGATTATAACTTTTTTTTTTGTTTCAAGCGCTTGATCTTATATCATACATTTACAAACTCTGCATGGTGGTTAAAAATATTCAATTTTGATCTCTACAGTAAAAAAATATCAAATATTAATCCAGTCAATAATTTTACAAGTAAATGTCTGGAATGGGTGATTTTGTCAGTTAGGTAACGTTTATAGTGATTAAAAATTCTATAATAATACGAAAAATTACTTTGCATAGTTGAGCTCAAAATAGTTTTACATATATTTTATAACTAAAATTTAACAGACTACATTAAAAGTATTGAATGTTTTACGCGTAACGTATAAATATGTAAGCGATTATGATTCGAAATCAAAACTAATTTCATAAAATCAACAGAATATGAATGAGTATTTTTTGTACTTTATGAAATTTCTGTAAATTTGTTTCAAAGGCCCAATAATGTTTATAAAACTGAGTCTTTACCTATCTATTTAATCTTAAATAATTAAAATTGTGATTGCAATCATGATTCCTTTTGAGGGTGAACGTGCGCCGGGGTAGTATTGGCAGTAATTTATTTTCATTAAAAAGGGTAAGTGTGTGGTGAGCATTTTTATATCCAAGAGCGAAAGATCATTTAAGTCGCGTACACTTTCTGTGAGAATAGAATTATTTGGTTGTGGTGGCTCACAAAGCAAAAACCATTCTGGAGTCATAAAATGCGGTCGTATAAATATTTAAAACAAACGCTTTCAACTCTCAAAATTTAAATAATTCCTTGCGTCACTTTTATTAAGAGTTTTATTGTGTTTACGTTTTAAATTTTTATTAGTTTATAGCCTGCATCAACCAAACGACTCAATAAAGGAATACTTTTTTTGAGTGAATCTAAGGACTATTCTGATTTTAACTATGAAAAATCATTCAAAAAAATTCAAACGAAGGATTTCCGTTGAAACCATGCCATGTGACATTGCTGCTTTTATATATAATAAATCCAGAATATCTCAAGACTTTTTTATTGAAAACATACAGTCATATTGGAAATTGCTTTACTTTATGAAGAAGTGAGATTTCACTGAAATAATATCAGTTAATGATGACAATTTAATAGTAAAAGGCATACAATTTTCTCCACATCTCCATCGTTCATAAACCTTTAATAATATTAACTCTATAATATATTATGATATTTTACTCGACAAAGAACTGATTTATAAAGACGGGGTGTAAAAAAATATACATGCCATATCACTGTGATTATAATTCAAAAATCTATCGTAATAAAACAAAAATTCCCTGTTCTCTGGAAGCGTCTTGCAAACTGTTAGAAGCCCATCAACACTAACGTTTCGCTTAGCGACGCGACAAAAGTGTCTGAACATTACATACATATATTAAATTTCTACACAACACTGCAAAACGAATGAACCGAAGGAAAAAGCTCACTTTTTTCGATGGTATGTGTAATTTTAAGGATGCAAAAGTTAAAAACACATTTAATATAACCCCATTGCATTTCGAGACCTGTATTCTTAGCTGAGAGTAATATTTCAATCGATCTGAAGCACGTCTAGGTGCCTTTGAAACATATTTTATCAAACTCTCTGAAGCGCTTCCGGTAGACGTAACCTTTTTCATTGTTGTCTGTCATTATCTACAAATAGATCTGCTCGTATATTTAAGTTGTAAGAAATCGAAGGCGCGTTAATGTTCTATACCCAAAATGTTTTTTCGAAAATAAGGTGGCCCGGAAAGTTCGTGCTTTGTATTTCTAACAATTTTTCATTAATCGAATTAATATGATGCTAATCACATTGCTGTATAATATTCATAGATAAAAAACGAAGTAGAAGATTTACTCAGCTCAATAACTGTCAAATATATAATTCGTTTGATAAAAAAATAATGTATCATGATTTAATGTTAAAGACATGGTTAAGGCCTACATTCAATGTTATTCTATACTTACAAAAAAGTCAAATATGAACGAAACCGGTGCTGATAGTAAATATTTTTTGTGAAAATAAAACCACAAAATTTATTTCAATCATTAAAAATATAATGCTCTTCCACCAAGAACAGATAGTTACATCTGAAAAGTGACCTAAAAATATCTCAAACAAATCGATTTGACTATAATATTATATATTAAATACGAATAAAAATCACACGGTGAAAATATAGCAATTTATTTTAGTTCAACAAAATTTGCTCAAAAAAAGATAACTATTTCGGATCACGCATTCGTCAGAACTATTGTCATCTTTTCACCGTGCAATAATGGAGCTCTGCCAAGTAAATACCAATTCAATCAACGAATAAAAATTTCGTTTGAAATAACCCTGCATACATATAAAAACGCCATCTTATGTACTTTTATCAATATAACTTACAGTATAATAGAAATGAAAATAATTTCGATTGGCATATTGGTCACAAGGTTATGCAAATGATCACAGATTTCAAGCAAAGAACGTATCTAATATATTCAAGTACCTTGAGACTAGAGTTAACAATCCAGGAAACTCTCTTATTTTCCATCTTTTGCAAGACTTGAAATCGTAAACGCACAATTTTGGGAGTAAAATTGATTGTATTGAAAAAAAATTTTAACGCAGTTAAAATTATACTCTTTTTCAAAGGCTTTGATCGATTTCTATGCAGCTATATTAAATATTATTCTTTTATATTGATGCATCGAATAACATGATTATGTAAAGTATAAATATGAATGAAAATTACTTACTATTTTTAACAATTTTTCAAGGTTTGCAATCTTATAAATTGATTTTACGAATCAATGAAATGCCACATGATTGATGAATTTGAAACCAATCGACTAAATTAATAAGATTGCTGTATAAGTCCGTGGAAACGGCCATTATGATTAAAAATAATATTTACTTGTGACATATTATATTTTCGCCTCAACCTGCACTCAAAAATATTTTATAAAATGCTATAAAAGTATATTTGTTTTTGTTATTTTATTTTTCAAAAATAACATGTTTATTAAGCAATCAATCGCTTATAACGAAGAGTTTTAAGTATTGTTAGTTTTTCAACATGTCCTTTAAATGTATGATAAAAACTTGCATTCGTTGATTTTAATGCTAAAGGCAAGCTTTAAAGCATAAAATATTTACAAGAAATATAGCTTTCGGGCAATTCAAAGTATTTGAATAAGCTGGCGAAGGTACCTTTCAATTCTTTCGAAATACGACTGCCTGACTTTTGCATAGTGGTGTGAAAAGTTTCCTTCCTTCTAATACTGTTACCCTAGCTTTATGTCATAAGACGGAAGTAGTGATGCTTTAAAAGTAACGAACTTTTCGTATACGTATGTGAATTTGGATCCCTCGGTTTTATCGAACAATTCACATATTACAAAATTCATATTATCTTTAAATGAAAGAATACAATCTCAGATGGCTAAAGTTATGAAACAATTATTTTAATTATAAGGAAATTGATCTAGAGTGAATTCTCAGAAATATCCATTTGACTTATATTATATATCTTGGGCAATGCTTGTTGTGATGGATTTTTGGCTCGATTTGGTTTCAAGTAACTCAAATTACTAAATAATTTTCTTTTAAGTCATTCCCAAAACACTTAATAATAACATCATTTTATAAAACGATTTTACATGTCGCTGCTAAGCGGTAAACAGAATTGAGCACCGTTTTTAAATATTTTCTTACAAATTATAAGAAAATTTATTGTAATACTATCATAATATAAAATTTCCAAATCCTTATAATTGCATGCTGTTTAATCTTTGGTCATTTCGTGGTCATTTTTTAAACTTGTTTAATATTAATTGGAATTAAAAGACTGCTTTTATGCCTCAATTTTTTAACGTGGTAGAGTACTATATTTATATTATAGTTATATTGAATATGTTTATATATAATCCATACCCACATATTCCATAGTACTAATTTCTACTAATCTTCAATACTTTACTGAAGACTAGTAAAAAAAACTTTTACCATAGCTTTTATGTATAATAATAGTACAAATACAAATATTTTTAAATACTGTGTTAATCGATGATTTTTGTATCGGCACTTAAATGGAACCACATCCGTGTTTGTAAGTCGTAGCCGCGGGGTTTCTTTACAATCGGTTATTTCCCGGAACACATTATGCAGGAGGAATAATGTACCTTTGCAAAACTGCATAACAGCAGCCGCAAGTCAGAGCATTGTGGGAAATCGGTGTTTACTCTCAAACTGTATTCATATGACGCTCGGCAGTCGACGTCAAATACGCTCATATCATTGGGAACACATCCCGAGTTTCTTGACGTCATTTTCTAAGCACAGCACGGGTTATGTAATAAATGTTAATTCCTTAGAAAATTCAACTACATCAAAATGTGGAAGTTTACAACTGCAGACTTCTAATCTTATAAATTGTTATTTCAAATAAATTTAATATTTTTTTTTTCAAAATAAGTTGCTAAAAAATTATTTTATTTTGTACCCAATGTATTACATTTTTCATGGGTTATGTTGAATGTAATTTAAATAAAAAATAGACTTTTATCATAATGTACAGACTTCCTTGTGTTAACTGTACGAAAGACAGCGTTTGCTGTTTAGAAGTAATCTAGTAATTGAATTGTCATTTTCCCAATCGGACGCATTTTCTTATATAGAATTTTTATTTTCTTCTATAACGACGTAAAATAGGCACTTATTCAGTTCTTAAACGATTTTCAATATTTTTTCATCACTTTTTCAACTTCCAGATATCGTTTTTTATGTATCAAGTCGGTGGCGCCTTAACACAACTATGACGCATTAGCATTAGAGCTCTTCAAGTTATTGATTTAATTGGCATTCACTCAGTAGAAATCCATTATAACATTGTGAAAAAAATAGCAATGTATTTTAATTCTAAAATGTTTTTTTTTAAGATATAGTTGATATCTATTTTAGCTCACGCCTATCGTCAGAACTATGCTTAAAAGAAAATTTGCTTATCTATATATAGCTGTGTAGAAAAGGTACACATAACATTTTCTCTCCTGTTTTAACGACCTAGGTTGTTTCTTGCTCACAATTAAACTATAAATTGTAAAATGAAACTAAAAAGACGGCTATGTTAATAAGTTTACATATGGCACGGAAATGGTCTATTACGGAAACAAAACAGCCCCCCGCAGTAGGTTGAGCAATGGCGATTGACATATGTTAGTTTGTTCGTTAAGAAACAAGTATTCTTAATTTTTTATGTATTGATTTATTTGTAGTATAATTGTTCTGTCGTTGCTTACAGATGTAAATCGGTGTAGAGCTAAGCATTCCACGGTGAATTCGGTTCACACAGTCACCACACTTATAATATTATAATTACATTATCTCCACATAATATAATTAAATACGCATACATATGCATACAAACGCTCACACATATACATAAATTCATATACGATTCGTAAGGAAGTTAACTACGAAAGTAATTCTCAGTTGTTAAGGTTACGTGTTTTTGATTGTAATGAATATTATCAAGAGTAGAGTCATAGTTCTTGGCGTTGATATGGAGCCAAAATATACAGAAAAGCTCTTACTAAGCTACTCAACTAATGGAATAATATTTTTTCTTGATGTAGTGTAATACCTTACTTTGAAAGTTTTCAAATTATACATTATTTTCATTTGTAAGGCTAAAATAATTCTATGCTATTCTGTTTTTTTTGCGTATTTATCCATAAATCTTACTTTCATCTCAATTTTCTTTTATTTGAAATTTGACTCCATGTGTAATATTTATTGTTTAGAGTATAGACTCTTGAAATGAATCAACCCAACATAAAAAAAATTATTGCATGCAATTTTACTGTAACGTTCTATAGTACAGTTTTTCTTCATTTCAATATCATTTAACTTTATAAATAATTAATTAAAAATTCCATCGACATTTCTGCGACACTATAAATATAGGCACGTCGGGTTATGAATCTCCCCTGATCACAATAATACTCCTGAAATTAAGCGATTAGATATAAGCTGGAATTTGTGTTATTTGATTACCCCTAAAACAAATAATACTTGGTATTATGTTAACTCACCATTATATTAATTAAATTATTTTTTCACTCTAGAGGATTTAAAAGATTAAATAGCCAGTTAAAACAATTTAATTATAATATAATTAACAAAGGTTTTAGAATGATATTTAATCCGCTAAATATTTATTATTTTGTATATATAAAACATTACTGTAATTTAAACAAAAATGACAATATTTTATTTTTTAAATTGTCATCGCAACCTTCATTACATTTTCACTATCCTTATAACATCTACAATATAATACACGCTGAAGAAGCACCTTGAAACAATAATGAGGCTTTTAAAAATATAAACCTTTTAATAAATAAACAAATAAACTCCACTTATTCAAAGAAATAAGAAAGGCAGTCTTAACAAGTACTCAATTATCAATGAATAAATGCATCTTCTCTTTTGTGTTTAATAGAGTTTCAGAACAAAAAATAACAAAAAACTTTTTTTAAACTTTCAAACATAACATCATTAATTTTCTCTCATAACTACATATTCTTTAAAATGAAAAATCTAATATCAAATTTGGATGTGCAAAAAGCGTGTTTCACAGAACAGGCAATCTTTTTTTGAAATTCACATAAATTATAGATTTATTGATTGAATTGGCATTCACTTGGTAGAACTCCAATATAACACGGTGAAAAAATAGCAATGTATTTTAGTTCTACAAAATTATTTTTAACAAATATAGTTGATAGCTATTTCGGCTCACGCCAGTTCTGACGATGAAATAGTTCTGACGATGGCGTGAGCCGAAATAGCTATCAACTATATTTGTTAAAAATAATTTTGTAGAACTAAAATACATTGCTATTTTTTCACCGTGTTAAATTATAGATGTTGAAAAAAGTAAAGCTTCCCTAAAAACTAGCTTGCGGTGCATATTTTCATTTCATACAAACTGTAAGCGGACACTATATTTAATTCTAAAAAATTACATTGTAAGATAAATGAACCTTGAATTTTGTTTGAAAAAATATATAAATTCGTTATAAAACTTTTTTATCGTGTGATCAAAAGCCGGAAATTATTTCAATGAACGATTCCCTTAGAAATCCGCTTAGAGTGTGAATTGACGTGCTTTAATCCGAATGCTTCTCAAAGTATTTGAAAGTAAAACAACTCTAAAAGAAAGAAAAATCTTTTAATGAATCAAAAGCATTTTAAGGGTTCAAAAGTTTCAGGGTTTAGATTTGAATAAGGTTTCTTATAAGTTTCATTAATCTGTTAAAAATATTTACAATGTCAAGGAACTTGTCTGTTATATGGTATTTACATTTTTATATTTCAATTTTATATAAAGTCATTTGATTATTTTGGTCAAATTTTTGATTGATTCTGATGGAATATTTTGTTAAACAAACGATTTTTAAATCGAATGAAAGCACTCACGATGCTTATTATAAATAAATATTTTCATTCTAAACTCATTACGCGTTTATTACCTTATTATACAAATACAAAGTTTTCTACATTTTGATATAAATATAAATAAAATTGAAACTTCTTTTTGTACAGGCATTTTATGTCAACATTTCACTTACTTTACTGCTTTGTGGACATATCTATGCAGAAGATCCTTTGGGTGTAAACGTCGGCTTAAAAACAAATAGTGATTATTTTTCCCAATTAATTCACTATTTCGCTGATCTTGAAACTATGCACATTTTATAAGAAAACATTTCACTTTAGAAACTGTGTTAATTGAAGTATAGTCAACTTTAATATTTATTTTAACAATTGTTATAAGTTTATTTTAAAGTGTAACTGTATATTTTAATGTTCTGATAATTTTAGTTTTTTTGGTTTTTCGAATTGTTGGTGAAAAAAATACACAGTCAAAGCCGTCTACTCACGTTCCAACCAGCTGATCGGGTTGGTACACACTGTGATAATAATTCCACGTTTCGTCTGTTATCACTAGAATTGTGATGTTTCGACTTCACTTTTACTCCGAAAAGACTCTCAACCTCATTCTACGATATATATTTTGTGTGTAGGTAATGAAATGAATGGTTTATCATTAATATTTAAATTAAAATTCGATCGCAAGATCAGCGCAATGAAATGCCGCCTCGTCCCGAGTTGTACAACTAGCACGCCGTGACGTTTAGTCGGAAAATGCCGTCTATAAATCCGACGTCGGCCGCTAGAGTTTCTCGCGTCGAGCGCGGAAAACTCGCAACGTTGCCATCGCGATGTATGAGGGAGGGACGTCCCCTCTGTGCGGAACAAGGAGGGTGGACATGCATGCGAGGTTGCCGAACTTGATACAAAGTTTATTTTTTTTATTTCCACAGCCGGGTTACCCGATTACGATGCAGTCAGACGTGCGTCTGTAAGGGTTGCTTGGAGGGGAATGAATAAGTCAGCGAATTGCATAGTTGTATGTGAGAAGAAGATGGGGTGGGGAATGGTCTAAATGTATTCATACCGCCAAGAAAGTGGATTTTATTCGTAAATAAAATGTTTGTTTACTTAAGAAACTGAAATAATGGTTTGATTATAACCATCACCACTTCTGTCAGAAATGTATTCTATTTTTTTTCAAGGAAACAAATGGTTACATCAAATCATGAAGTTAAAATCATTTTTAAATCCAAACTGATTATTCGCCTAGATACTATTTTTATCATCCGATCTTTCCTTATTATAAAAATAATTAATTTAAGAGAAAATAGATATATTTTTACAAAACTTGACGGGAAACTCGTGAACAAATTCAAATCAAAACGGTATGCATAAGTTGATGTAACTATTTTAAGAGACCAACAATGAACTCTTTAGACGCAACAATATTACTTGAAAATATACATTAAAAAAAACGAATCACTCCGGATATTAGCAATATTCATTACGGCATAGATTTTCTTATCATAATAAAATTTAGCACTGTTGCTATTTTTCCATTCAAATTATTTTATTTATGTTTCATGTGTACGTTTTTATGTAAAAGCTCTCATACCATCATGAGAAAGGAAAACTTTCAGAAAGTATTTAATATCAAATGTATTGAAGAACTACTTCTATCACCGTAGAAATTTTCAAAACGTCAAAAATAGAAGCAATTACGTTTTGTAAGTTATTGAATCCAATCGATTTTCACATAAATTAATTTGAAATCTTTCAAAACGTTAACGTAAGAAACCTTAATAATTTAGAAATGTCACTTAATAACATTTCCAACGAAAAATATACGATTGGTTTTACTTTTACTGTAGCATTACTTCTCGAGAAAACGCACAAGCCGTTTAGCGAAGAACTAGCAAAACCTTTGGAAAACTACGCAGTACGCTAACGTCAGATGTTATAAATTTGTCATTCCATAAAGATATTACGTTTTTACTTCTCATATAAAAATGCCTTATAATAAGCAATACAAAAATTAACATGTAAAAATAATTTTTATAACTATTACACTACTTTCCTGATAAAAAATCAAATAATTAAGTAAATGAATGATTAATATGAAAAAATAATAATTCATTTTTACTACGCACAATTAACTAATTAATTTCTTAAATAAATTCTATATTGTATATTTATATATAACATATATGTGATACATATATAGAATATGTGTTGTTGATTTGTAATTTTATAGTGTTATTGTATTACTTTAAAATAATTTTTATAACACTTCATCGAAAATTTTGGATACATCTAATAGCTACAAACCGCTACTCTCTTTCATTTATTGTCTTGGAGATCAATTTCTAAACCTAAAACCAAAAAATGAAACACAGCTTACGAATAATAATATATATACAAAATCATTAGAAAAACTGCAGGCTTAAAAAATATAAATGTCATGAACATTGAAATCTGCTTAAAATATGCCTAGAGAAGAAATTTGGACCCCATTGAATAGAAAAATAAGCCTCGTTACCTCGTTCTGGATTTTCTCTTTATAAAACGTACGTATGCCCCCGTTTCAATTCAATACCTGTACATAACATATAACATAAGACCTACGACATGAAAGAAGAGATCCAATCATACTGTGCAGATACTTGACAGGAGATGTCTCGACATAAAAGTTCGGCACGCGTGCAACGACATTCAGGAACGGCAGAGATCGACGGGGTGCTACGCGCGTAGACGCTTAGGGTCGCAATCGCAGAGCCGTAGAGGGAGTCGCCTCTCCGCTTTGCACGCTAACTGGTTCAAACTCAAAGCGCGTAGGCACACACTACGAGGTGTTTGTGTTTTCAATAAACATCTAAGTTTTCAAATATATATTTTGAAATAAAACAAGAAAGATTACATTTTCCACAACACGATTATATTTTTATTACTCATTTTGTCACGCGATAAAATAAAATGAGATATATTTTTTATTATACAAGACAATGCGAAAACTGATCTTTTTCGTTATAATTTAATCACCATTCATTGAAATTCTGCTGCGTTTTAAGATAATCAGCGATTCGTTTATTATATGAAATCATTTTTTTTCAAATAAAACTATTGAAATTATTGTGATAAACCTCAATAAATTTGGTTCAACAATCATACATAGCAATAAGCGAAAAACACTAAAAAAAAATTATTAATGATGGCGATGAATCAAATAGGTTGTGATCAATGTATTACAAAATTTGAGCGCCTTGCTTAACTTTTCTATCAAGAAGTAATAGCTAAAACCTATTTCATCTGTAAAATTTTAATTTCGTTTGTCATACAAAATGGTCACCATAAATACTGTTAGAAAAAGATCTTTTCTCAACACATTCCTTACAAATACACTAAAAATGATGCAAAATTAGTTGAGAGAAATTAATTTCAAATTGATTTGTTTCATCTTTTCCCCGGATTTCGCCTTTCGGCATTTTCAGGGATTCTATCATACGGATGCAACAGGACAAAGTTTTAACAATTCACATTTGATATTGAAATTCCATCAACCACCTTGAATCGATATCATAAATTAGAAATTGATTTATTGAAAGATAAGTTAAATTTGAATTTTTTTTAACTGTTGTTAAATTTTCGAGCGAACACAAAAAATATGCAAAAATAAGCGCTCTTAATTAGTAACAGCCCAAATCAAGAAAATATACCAGTCTTTTAGTGGAATATCATGAACATGTTAGTGCATAACCAAAAAAATGCTACTGACTATTTTACAGCATATATGTTATGTATTTTATATGTCACCAACATGTTAAAATTTGTTCAATTGAAACTGATTCCATAAAATATCACATAAAAGTTTCTTCCACTGTTTAGTGTGGGATGCCCGCGGCATGTATTGCCCTAACCTGTACGGTCTTGTCACGACCCACCGTTGAAACGTAACGGATTGTTATACTCCAAAAATGTCAATGGGCATTACGTAATGGCATCACCAGTATTTAAATATTTTCTTCAGGAGATATAGAATATTTTACGTTGAAAATCGTAACCAATATAGATTCATTTCATTTCTATAATGAAATAATCAACACAACCATTTGACACTCACTTACTTTGTAAACAATAACGTAAATTGAAAACTATTTATTGTCTTTCTATAATAGAAGTTTTATCTTATTCCATATTATTTATATTTTATTTTCCATTTCGTTTCTTTGTTATTAAATAAAGACCACATTTCCTTATTCAATTTTAATTTGTAAGAACCTGCATGTGGAGGTTTAACGAAGGTTCTCCTGCAAGTATCAGTAAAGCTTCAAAAGTATATACTTTACTTTTGCATACTATAATACCTAATCTTAACATGAAACATTTATTTCCAGAATGGAAACATATTACTCTTCAAGCACGAAAAGCTTCGCATTGAATTTGCCATGGCCGACTAGAAAATTCAATGAAATGGTTTGATTACACTTCATACGTAGAAATCTTCATATTCATTATAAAAATATTCATTTTATATTAATAAAGATCTGTGAATTAAGTTATATTGAATAATTTACTATAATTCAAAATAAGTTCTTTACGTCTCGTATAAATAGAGTATTTTTTCTAAATTTTTGGATGTACATGCTTTTCAAATTCATCCGTACTCATCTTCTATCCGTTAAGTTGAACACTTTCCTTGACCCCATCTTTCATCAGCGAATTCGAAGAACTTATATCCGGTTCCTGTCACTTTACATGCCTTTTGATACTTCAGTAATAAAAAAATAACATTTTAGATTCATAAGTAACTACTCATTTTAAAAAAAAATGGTTATACTAGCGCGTTTCGCCAAAAGCTATTGTTCATTGAGCATATTATTTTCGGTTTTGGCTATGAAATCAACAAATTAATTTTCGGATGATTTATTTGAAAGGTACTGTAACAATCCAACCAAGCTTTCAGGCGAGTAAGGTATTCAATTGTTTTCTATTATCTAATAATATTTAATCTGTTATATCTTAATTTATGATACCAATTATCAATACAAATATTTAATACCTAAGGATATTTGTATGGGTAATAATACTGATGAAAATCTCAAATAGTATTCTGATATGTGACCCAGCATGAACGAGTTTTCTAATCCAATAATGAATCGAGATCGGCGTCACTATATTGTAAAAAATAAAACAAAAAAGGGCAGGAGTTTGCAACATGAATTAACAGATTGGTAACAGTAACTTTATATGTCTTTATAAATATATTATAATATAATATACAATTGAAGCGAAACTGAATATTATAAGTATATCTACACGATGAAAATAAAAAAATTTAAAACTTGTAAATAAGAGCTCAGATAGAAAACATATAAAGTTAAACTAACCATAAATGTATTCTGCAATCGTTAATATTCTATAAAAATCTTTAGCAGCACTGAGTATATACGCCATTGTATATAAAAGCTGATTCAATAGTAGCGAGAATAAATCGTTTTCACCGTCAATATTATAAGCAAAACTTGCGAGACATCATTGATAAATTCAAGTGCTTTTTTGAATCATGACGAATCAAACTATCTTAAATAATAAGGGAAAATATTATAAGCAATGTACAACGCATCAGAGGCATTAATTTTAATTAAAGCAAAAGTATTGTTTTCAAAGTTTTATTTAATTCAAGTTCTGCAAAAGCATTGTATTTCAAATGTAAAAGATCTGTAAAGATATTTCTAAAACAATATGACGGTAAAGCCCAACACTTCAAACGTTTAAAAGAATACATTTAAATGTTAATTATAGTTGAAATGAAAATTCCTTTGGATATGACTACAATGATTTTTCATAAAGTTATATTTTCTTGATGATGTAAATTTCATAGCAAAACTTGACGGGCTAGAATAGAAAGCTTGCGTAATATTTATGCAGCTCCTTCATAAAATGAATATAACATTCAATTGTAAATTAAAGTTTCCACAAACAAATAATTATATTTCAAACTGGGTTGGATAATAATTTCCAGTGATGTTCAACTACAAACAAGAATAACAAATGTAAGTCAAATTATTTCACGATGAAAAATTCAAGATTAAAAATAAAACATATTTGATTCAGTTCGTGAAAAAATGGAGGCTCATTCCGGCTACAATCGTAACCCTGCTGACAAGCTGGCATGAGGTAGCTCGTTGTGACACAATAATAATGTACATTTATAACGGTTAACAACAGCTGGTAAATATTGAACTGGTTGAGGGTGCCTTCTGTGCAGAATATACACGTTGCCGTAAATATCAAGAAACATTTCCAAGTTTAGACGTTATTTAATATTTACCTAACCCAATTGCTTTATAGGCTTATCATATTGATTTAAATTCCATTATGCTGAGATTTGTTTCGTTTTGTACTATAGCTTACAATTCTCAATTATTGAATGGCTTTAACCTTGCGATTCTTAAAAAATATTTTGCTAAAAGTTGTAATTCAATGTTTCGCAAAGTTGGTTTTCAATAACAGAAAATTGGTAAGACTTATATTAAGCTTTTATTGTATAAATTGACAACTCTCAAATAATCAATGTGATTCTTCATAATCTTATAGTTTTAGATATCGCTCAAGTCGAAATTTTATGCAATTCCAAATTTTTTGTCACAAAAGACCAGGATTTCGCCTTTTGGGATCTTCAGGCATGCATCACAAGGATGCAACAGAACTGACAATCAGAATTGTTTTATTGTTAAACTGTTAAACATAATAAAAACGTATAATTCTAAATCACTTCTAAAATAACTACATACATATTACCACTTGTTACATTTTGAAACTAGTAGATATTTTTGTTTTAAGCACTTACTCGTATTTCACTTAAAACTCCTTTTAACCACTTTCACTTTCAAACTGAAGAATCGATATTTTTTTTGTAAATATGTAATTTTATAAATCAACATATTTTACTAATGTGGTCATAATGATACAGAGTAGGACAGAACCGGTAAAATTTTGTGAAGGATTATTGAAAATCAATCTTAATGAGTGAGTTTTATTAACGCATGCTATTTTATATTATATTCGTCATATTTGATTTGAAAACCTTGTACGGATGGAACAATTACTTTGTATATTCACTACCTTAATAAGTTTATTCATTAAAATTGAATAGACCACACTACAAATTTTGTAAGTAAATATTGTGTTTCCCTCACATTGTTATCGTTGTACCAAAGTCAATATATATATAATATATTATTATTTCAACAGGAGAACTGAAATATCAATGTATATTTAGGTAATCCTCTTTCTTCTTCCATATAAAGGCTTAACACTTGACATTGTTTTCTTTAGCGAGATAGATTGGCCGGCATCATTTCGTTTTATTTTATTTTATTATTGCGGTAGTACCATATAAAAACACGTACGTTTTCTTTGTATTAAATTGGCTCAATCATTATCGTGCAGTTAAATATTTTTTGACTAAAATTTGCAGAAATTATATATAATTTATTGCGATAATACGATAAAACAGAGACGTTTAGAATGACAATAAAAAAATGAATTACATCAAACACATAAGTTATATTATTCTGATAAATATTATTCTTTTTCTATTATATATTACCTTCATTTTCATCTCGTTTGCTACCGGTTACAAATGGTGAAACAGTGGGCTTAAAATTGTTAAATAATTACAAATTTTCAATATTGAAAAGAGTCATCAATTTATTCAAAAGACTACTTAAGATAACTGAAGTTTTTGAATCCTTCAAATTATGTGAAATTGATTCTATTTTTTTACATACTTTCCTTGTACACTGTATTCTTTTTAATGGTCAAAGTTTGTTATGTTTATCAATTTTCAGAACTTCTTATCGCTGAATAATGTGAATAAAAAATGAACACGGTATATTTTAACAGGAACATGAAAAATAGTTGATAAACCGCATTTTATGTTAAGCTTGTAGGAAAATATTTGACGAAAATTACATATTCAGTCCAAATCGAGCATTAGAACTGTTTTAATTTCAATAAACAATTTCACATTTAATTTAATTTTCAATGTAACAATTAAATGCAATATTGGATGATATACATGTTCACCTTTGCTGTTTTCATTTAAATAGCGTTTAACTTATGATTTAATCAACATATTTAACAGTGAACAACCATTCGAGAGCATTCTACATCACCCAAATCGTTCCTATATACCCTAAGCAATTTTAACAACAAAAGCACTGATTATTATCTACATTTTGCTTTTTACTATACATATTTGTTGGTTTAGCATGGCCAAAATTTTCGGGGGCAGGCATGAAATGGCGTTCATAAATAAATTGGCATATAGACAACGATAGACTACCCAAAATTAAAATACTGCTTACATTACCTTTATTAATATAGAAAGCTTATGGATTAGTTTATAGTTTAGATACAGCTACCGATGAGAACTATCTTTTGTTTTAATAAATACTAACGCTATTTATTGATTTGTATGATTTTTTGTTTTAATTATTAATATGCACCCATTTGTGTATAACATTCAAATTATTTTTGGTCTGCTAATTTTGAATCATTAATTTGTATGTTAACCTATTAAATTTTGTTTTGACTTGTTAATATAAAAGATGTTGAACTTGTATTGTATGTTTGCTATAGAAAGAAAGAAAGGAAAGAAGAAATCTAAAATAAGTCGATACCTTTTTCTGTAAACCTATCAAAGGTTTATGTATTGTTTTCTATTTGGAGCGATGGTTTAGAAGTAATACTTAACATATATAACAAAGTTTCATGTGCTGTTATAATGTGCTTAATTATTCAGGTGTGGAAATAATACTATTCGAAAAGCACTCATTAGAAATTTTCGTTTTCTGAAGTATAACAATAGTTGGTATTGGGTTTTAATAATAGACATTTCTTCTTATGACATACTGACAGGTTAATTTGCTTCCAATCATGACGAGCAAAAATCCATGGAATTAAAAAGCGCCTTCTAAAAATTAAGTATAGATTGGCAACCGTGAAGGGTATTGTAAGGCGGGGTAGACAGACGATGGGGGGGTGGGATAAGACATAACAGGCTTTGAGCAAATACCCGTGAGTTTCAGATGTAAGCACTACTACCTGAGTGAAAGCAATACCATCCCCTATCGACCCGACAATAATTAGTGAGGTGGTTATACTCAGCGGATGGGGTGGTATTCATGGGCGTGCACAATATATTTGCAAAAAGATAGCATTAAATTTGTACCATCGTCACTACCGCTATCCACGCTCACGTGACCCTAATCTTCAGTCATTTGAAATCAATTTTAAACAATTTATGTAACACGGTGAAAAAATCATAGTACAAATCATACCTGGACATAAAAGTTTATAAAAACATTGAAAGCATTAAAAACAAAGTAAATTTATAAAAATCAAGCCAAACTAAAATTATGCTTTCATAAAGCATTCCATCAAGCACTGAAAAACATGGAGTTTTGTTTTCTATTCAATAAGTTTTAAAAAGCTTTTACAAAGTATTAAAATCAATTTTATTTGACTATGAGATAATTAACAATTTATTTGAAACTTATGCCAATTTTGATTTATTTATCAATTTAATACACAAACGCTTGAGGGTAAACAATAACATAGGAAATTGAAACATTGCTGTATTTACTGACAAGAATTAATATTTAAAAATATTGTTGACAGACAATGTAAAAAGAGGACTTCATATTATAAAAATATCTTAGTTCAGTGTCACACCATTCATAAAAGTCAAATATTATTTATTGATTGAATTGTAGAACTCCATTATAACACGGTGAAAAAATAGGAATTTCTTTCAGTTTTACAAAATTTTAACAAGATATAGTCGATAGCTATTTCGGCTCACGCCATCGTCATAATTCTGAAGATGGCCATCAACTATAACTTATAAATTTTTTATAGAACTAAAACAAATTGTTATTTTTTCATCGTATTATAATGGAGTTCTACCAAGTAAATGCCGATTCAATCGATACAATTTTCGATTTATTTCAGCTTAGTTTGCATTAAGATTAAATTATATTTTTATTTGAAATATTAATACCGCTGGGTACGTGGTGCAAAGGTCAATGTTATTACGACTCTAGTTAAATAAATATACATATAAATGTAAAAAATGCTATCAAAATTGTTTTACGGATACACATATAATATAAAACACTGTCCTACCTATTCGATACCTACAACGTGTCATAGAGAGAGATTAATTAACCACAAGTGCTCTTTTGACGAGTAACCATAACATGTTATGAATTTCTGTTTCAATACCATCATTAGGATACCATATGTTTCAGATTATGAAGGTGTAAAAACCATAAACTACTAAAAAAATATAATGATTATGGTACATAATTTATCTTTACAAGCATTTTGTTTTAACGTGATAATTATCTTTTTTTTTTTTAATAATAAAAACGCATTTTTTAGTACTTATTTCCACAATATATTTTTTGATCAGGACCGGTTTCGCTCATCGCGAGCATTATCAACCGATAATCTATCTATCAGTTGATAATGCTCGCGATGAGCGAAACCGGTCCTGATCAAAAAATATATTGTGGAAATAAGTACTAAAAAATGTGTTTTTATTATTTAAAATATCATGCCTTTCCATCAAGAAGTGACAGTCAACACCTTAAAAGTGAGTGATAATTGTCATTTCTTGATGGAAAGGTATGATATTTGAAATAATAAGAAACACATTTTTTTATGCTCGCAATGAGCGAAACTGGTCCTGATCATAAATATTTTATGGAAATGTTATTAAAAAATATCTATTTTATTTTTCTTGTACTTATTTTTGATATCGTGAGAAATTCAATTTTCAACAGTCTTTCGGATTGACCGTAAATATTTTTTCATTTAGTAAATAAATACGCTTTAAATTACGCATATATTGCATAATATAAAAATTTATCATGCTGCTAGTGAAATGATAAAACAACCCTTTTAAAATACTATTTTGAATATTTAAAAAAAAATCATCGAGAGCTACATATTGTGTTATACTGGATGTACGTATTTGTGTAGCGGCGGTCGAGTAATTGTTTTCACGTCTCTCCTGACGCGCACCACTGTACGCACTCATGAAGAGCCTTGCTTGTTGGTGACGGGGATTCCTTTTGAAGTATCACGTTCGATACTCTCTCTCTCTCCGAATGCTCACTGGTTCACCCTTTCATATTTTGAAATTTAGGAAAATTTAATTTTCCCTCTTGCGGCTGCTTTCACGTTATGGAATTTACCCATTTTGTGGATGTTTCTCGATTATCTTTTAATGAATGGGGTTAGCAAGATTTTAACTTTTTTAATTTGATTTCTATTTGAAATGATATTACGGCTTTTTATGTTAAAACTTTGATATTCTCTCTTTGATTATTTACATCAAAACTTTAAGTCATTTATAAAATAATAAGCATCATCGTCTGCATCTTTTTTTTACATTTGAGTGTTTAATAGTCATTTCTTTCTTTTTTTTTTTGTTTTTCTCAAATCGTATCACCTTTCTCTATGCAGCAAATGACATACATTGCATGTTGTCTTCAAGACTACATAAGCAAGTATAAGAATTATTATTATATATATAATTTCGATTTAACCTCTGAGAGCTTTTATATGATGTTAGCCAGCGAGCAGACTAATTCTTGCAAAAATTAAAACTACCAAAGACTTGCCGAATTAGGTCATGTGAATCGCGATATATCCAAAAAAATCAATCATATTCGTCATCTATTTAATCCGTTTAATCCCTCAAAACAGGTGTTACAATGCGTTTATATGTAGCTTTCTGTTGAAGTCACACTAGAAAACACGAGCATAAATTAGCGAGCATTTCTAGATTATGAAAATACTTTCTGCAAAATGACGATCGGTCGCCTTTTTTATCATAAAAATTTGAGTGATATTTAAAAAAATCTTTTGAACCTCATTCCATTAAAATTTTCAATAATTATATATTTTATCAACCCTAAAAGGGGCTAGCTTCCAGGCCACTTCTTCCGCAATCTTAATCTTAGCGATTATTTATATTTATCTATTTTTAAAAGCTCCAAAAATCTCAACCACCTATTTTTTCCCGGATCATTTGAGAGTAACTGCATAACAAGATGTTTTTCATTCCTTAGGCATGGCAAGTACATAGCGAAAAAAGATTATATGATGCTCATTAACAAATTAATAATGTCAGCATTTTTTGTGAGAATATCAAAGAAAACTTTCGCAATTGTGATTTTTACTCTGATATTGAGTATCGAAATACAGTTCGAAGTTTGCATTTGAGTAGTAGCATCAAATATTATAGATATGGCTTCTTATACAAATTATGCAGTTAATTTTTCTATTTAATAATTTTTAGTTACACTCGGGTGAACTTTTTCTTAAAATCAAAACTATGAATAAAAGACGTTCTTATCACACCCCTAAGCAAAGTATCTTACGACCTAATTTTTTGTATCCAGCAGTAATTTATTGATAATTAACTGCTAATAAAACACCAAAATTGATAGCATCGTTATTCCGTTTGTTGTGTCATTTCATATAAAATATTCGTGTGTTTTGAGAATCGTATATATTATTCGCCAACGTCCATACCACGTTGAAAGCACCGGCTCTCGTGCGATCACCGAAGTTAAGCAGCATTGGACGCGGATAGTGCTTGGTGGGTGACCGCTCGGGAACACCGCGTGCCGTGTTCTTTTGGCTATGGGAAGGAAAACCCAGACAGAAAACCGAACACCAACCCGCCTGGGCAGCGTGGTGTTGCTATGTCCAAACAACCCCCCTGAAAAAAAAAAAAACAGGGGGAGGCCTTCATCCAGCAGTGGATCGACCCCGGCTGATGATGATATATTATTCAATAAAGTTCTCTCAATTTATTTTAGTTTATTCAATTAAAAAGGATATTACATATACTGCAATAATAACATATATTATATATATTAGAAAATACTTTCTTAGGAAATGAGCAAAATTTAAGTAAATAAAATGAGAGATTCATATCTTAAATGCCCTTTTTTATTAAAATTGCGTGTTTAAATTTACTGCTTTCGCAAAGTTTGTTTTATCATTATGAAATTAAATTTGGCATGAGAATTTTTGCGCTGCATTTGTTTGTTCAAGCGCAGCTTTGCGAGGTAATTAAGGTACTCTATTATTTATTTTTTCACTCCATAGAGCATTATCACATGTGGGAAAAGTGCTTAATGTCTTTAATGACTTGATTAATTAACAAGTTTATTCACAGTGCACCATTACATTTGCTAAATATACCTCAAAGCTATTAATAAAACACAAATAACTATCTGGTTAAACTACCATTATCAGATGTGAATGATACAAAATGTATGTAATTCATAGTCTTTTTATGAGCTATCGTTATGATTTTATGATTTTTAATAATTTTATCAAGAAATAAATTAGGATTTTATTTCAACAGCTTTTGTAAAACTGATGAATATTACAATCTAACACAGGCATGTCTGTTGATTTATGTATCTATAGATAAGTACGTATGTATATATAGTTAATATGTATGTATAGTTAAGACAATTGAGTTAATAGAAATATTACTTTCCAAATATTATTTTTTTTTATATATGTAATACGTTATAACTGAATGCGTTACTTAAAATATTTTATTATACTTATATTATCAAAAATTGATTGAACGTTTTTGTTTTAAAACTTGGAACTGTTTTAAGAATTGACATTTATTTTGTAGGATTCCATTACAAAACGGTGAAAAATATCAATGAATAGCAATTTTTTCACAATGTCAGGATATTTGTAGATTAAAAATTTCAATCTTAATGAATTCAAAGCATTTTTTTATTCTAGATTCTGCACTAGATACTTAAAGAGACTTGTTTTTTTTTATGTTTTGTTTATTATTTTAGATTCACGTATCACATAACAGTTTTTTACAGATTAAGTGGACATCAAGTGGAAGTTGTGAAACCCCCGTGTCTTATTTATCGTTCTGATAGGCATATATATTTTGGGGATCTCGGACATGAATTTCCTTGAGAGTTGAAATTGATTCCTCAACATTCAGCTTCATAATTTTGGAAACTCACATTCCAGTTATTGGTCCTTAAGAAAATGAAAAATTGTTGAAATGTCAACCTAACTCATTAACCAACCGCAATACATAATTCGTCAATATTAGCGAGTTTTTAATATGTAATACAAAGTATACAACCATCAAGAAATACGCCGAAAACAATTTTTAAAACGAAATTGAAATAACTTTTCTGTAGCGCATATTTTTTGCGATCGATTTTTAAATTCCACGGTAAAACATATCGCAATACAAAGATTTGAGGGAAAAACGTAATAATATCTTTGAAAATCATTTTTATTGTTTATTTTATATGGTACAAACATATTTAAAAAATACAAATCAAAAGTTTATTTTTTTTGCAAAGTCAAAAATATTTTTAAATTTTATGTTGAAAATTAAAAGAATAAGAACAAGAATAGCAAAGAAGTCAACCATGTCAGCTCATGAAAAATCTAATTAAATACATTAAAAATATAGCATTCGTCTAAACTCACTCTCGTTCGCATGGAATATGTCGACATCCGAAGCAATACTGTTAAACATTGTTAATGCTCTTGGCATTTGCACCCCCATTGGCTGATTGGTTCTACACTTTGGAAGAAAAAATAATTCATTTCCACGACTTCTCAAAATTATCCGGAACACGCGATTTTATATAATCAAGTGTGACTGAATTCTCATTTATAAAATGAAATATGTGGCATTACAATCAAATCTTTGGAGAACCAGTCTTTATCGACATCTTGACCATTTGGCAGAAAAAAATTTATAAACCTGCCAAAACAAGAATTTCTCCCGGTTTTCAATAGTGGGGTAAAATTTTGACTGCATAAAAATTCTGGCTCAAAACTGAGAAAGAAAAAGTAAAAAAAAGGCTGCTCATCAACAATTAACAAACATACTTAGATACTCCTTGAGGAATAGATGAAATAGTAGAAGAATGACCAGAAAATTCTAACTATCTTTATCGGGTTTAACTTTAAGAATTGGCTATGGCGATACATAATATTATATTTATAATTTCCAACATTGACTCTCACCAAAATACGGTATAATATTAGAGCCCTCTAATTATAAATAAAACATAACAAACATCCAACATAGTTGCAAAATCTTGCCATTATCATCACCGAAAGTTTAAAATCATATCCAAGAACTGTTGTGCTAATGAAAGCTTTACCAATTATTGATATGATAATTTTACTGAATAAAACTGGACCGAATGCAGGAAATGTCTTTATTTTCCTTTCGCTTTATACAGCTCATGAATAACTGAAAGACGAGTCGTGTCCCACATGCCGCGCAGCACCAAATACCGTCCACTTGTTTCGTGAAATCTGATTTTGTGTCCTTTGAGCTGTCAATTCAACTCACATAACTATACCGCTGGGAATAAATTGGGCGGCATGTGTTTGCAGACCTGTCGAACTACGCCGCTGATATAACGTGTTTTAACGTTTATAACAATAAGGCGTAAACTAATAACCTTAGAAATACAGTAACAGGCAAGTCTTGAACATGAATATATATTTCTTATTTAAATACAATTTAAAAAAGTAATCCAAATTGAATATATATAAAAAATTTAATAATGTGCTTCAAGCTCTTCGAATCATATATGATAACATCATATAACCAAATTTGAAAGTAAATTGCTAAATTAGGTGTACAACATTACTATATTATATATTAAAACTGAAAAGTCGTTAAAATGAACCCTCTTGCAAAACTTTAAAACTACTTTTTATTTATAAGTTTCGAAGTACTTTCATTGTGACATGTGACGAAAAGTGCATTTACATCTACAATTCTTGTTTCTTTATGTAGATATCACATTGCAACGTACAACATACATACATAAGCTGAAGCTACATAGGACTTTGTGAAAGCAACTTATCAGATGTAAATATTCATTGCATTTTATGTAGTTTTAGAAAAATATATACTTCTGGCAGCAATATCATAATTGCAGTGATTTCATCTCAAATATTGAATTCAAGAGTAATAAGTTAATAGACAACTAGTTTCAACTACATGTCACTTTATGGCCGAATAAGATTTTATAAACAAAAATGCTTTAATACGATGCAAAAATTTATCAACTCATGAACTTTGAATACAATTAAGTCAGTTATGATCACGATATTGGAAAACTTATTTTGATTTCGTACATTTCATAAGGTTCTTTTAAAATCTATAGCAAAATATAATGCGTTGAAACGAAGATGTTAAACGACGTATATAAATGGATTTATTATAACAGAATAACAATAAATTTACAGTTCAAGGAGAGAAAAAATTGTTCTCAGAAAGCTATTTTTCAGTGTGAACGTGGCATTAGTTGTCATATATCGAATTAAATACAATTCGTGCAAAATCGAATATCATTGTGAAGCAATATATTTTGGACGAAATTTTGCAGATATAGGCAGTCTCCAACGAAATTTAATATAGATAACTATAAATACATTCTTAAAAGAATATGTATTAGGATTTTTCGGTTGGTTGGCCACATTAATGCCGATGTTTATGGCGGCATCTGGCACCCTTGTGAAATATTTTACTCTCTTTTCATTGAGGGTCAAATTTTTCAAGTGCCGCTTTAAATTGTTCCATCAGTGACAGAGACAGTCCATTTGAAATTCACGATCTGATAACGGCAGTTCGTGACTTGAAAGTGGCATCCTGTAGCAATTTTCGACGTGTTAACAGCCACCACGCTGATTCCTTAATTATATCCACTCGATATTGGGAAGGATAGGACCTGTCATACTCAACCAACCGTCCAAATCTATACGGCAAACTGTTATAATAAAATCATTTTTCAACACGCAATAAATATCATTAAATGCAAAAACATCACAAACTCCATTGAAGAATGATTGTCAGAAGCATGCTTTATAAATTATCATTTTTGTTACTATGCTCACTCCAAGTGCAGATTTTATCGACTCTTAATAAAGATATATTTCATGAAGCTACTTTACGATAACTGCTCGTCACTCAATCGCTCAATACCTTTTAGAACCAATAATATCTCCAGCACAAGACTATTGGCTATGTAAACGCTTGACAAGCTCAAATATATGAATTGAAATGGATAAAGGCAAAAATTCGAATCATTAATTAATATCTTTTACCTTGGACACGATTTGAAAACTTATCCCAAATTTTAGAAAAAAAAATTGGAAACAATTGAAGTGAAAAATGTAAACAAAAGTTTTGACTTATACTATTAGAAAGAGAATTAGTCTTTTTCAATATATTTTTGTGATATTTCAATTGTTTTTATCATAAAATAAGTCAACTTAGAAATATCTTATTATTACATTCATTGACAGAATTATATATATGCTTCCGATAAAAATTTCACAGGTTCGTTTCCAGTAAGAATAGACTATGTTATTATATTTATGTATGAATTTCTGTTCAAATACATTTGTGTATGTGATGTCTAAAATGTATCTCCATTGTATAACCCTATCCCAAAAAACCGAGCGTAACAAAAACTATTAACTTATCACTAATCCTGACCTACCCCTATCCTTTATATCACCAGTTTCTTCCACAAAAGAGAACTTGAACAACTTATTAACAAGTAGTTAGAGGTATGCTCAACAAAGAAGCAGATATATATAAGAAAAGCAATATAATATGTATTTTTCGTGGAAGTGTCGAACAATAAAAGTAAGCTAGCATCCCAGTGGGCACTCATATTTAAAATATTAAATTATGAATATATATGATATTTTATTATACAAAATCTCATTTAAAGCTTAACGAAATTTCTATCTTCTAATACATTTATTATACATTCATGGGCAATTCAATGTTCTATTCTATTATTACATTTGTGTTACTATTAAGTATACGTTTCGTATACTTCATAGTATGATAGATAGACGTCTACAGAATTAAATCTAGATGTTTACTCTGCATCAAATCTGAAATATAATCGATCGAATTTTTGTGTATCGTGTCGCAGAAGAAGTAAACTTGTCTTTGTTACTCGAAATACATGTAAAACTCATAACCAGTATTTACCATTACTATCCATTTAAAATGGCAAGTATGTACTTCAAAAATTATTATTCATACTTTCATATTACAATACTTTCATCACCTGAAATACCACCTATATCTGCATTCCAAATAATATTTTTAAAAATGGCATGAACGAATGCATAGAAACATTATTGATCAATTTTTCACTTACCCAAATAATTTAAATAATAAAAACACATTTTTCAAAACTATTTTCGCAAATTATTTATGCTAAATACAATACCATTCCACAAAAAAGCAGGGAAAATTAACACCTTCAAAGTGAACAAATGTATAAATGTGGGGCAATTAAAATCCTTCTTGGGTACTTTTAATCAAAGGTATTCTCCATAGATAGAAATATCACTCGAAAAATAATTGATTTGGTATTCGCGGATGCTGCCTTTTTATCCTTTACTATGAATTAAGTGAATGAATTTTCTACCAAACTGAACTTCAACCAAATTATTTTAGGTACCTAGTAAAAGAAATTTACCCTCCATGACAGAATCATGAAATATTATTTGTTTTACAATTTTACATTTAAATGTAAACAATGACAGATACATGAATATATTTTAGTGAATAAGAATCCTTTAATTATTATTATTATTAGATTGAATAAAATATACATATTCTTTTATTGAAAAAAAGAAATTAACCAAATTAATATAATCGATGATGACCATTTGGCTTGGAAATTACTATTATCGAAATGCTCTTAGTTTTAGTGGATACGGTTTTTAAATCACGCGATGGCTTATCTAGGCTATTACTTTTACGCCACCCTCCCACTATCATCCCTCGTAATTGGATTGGTAACCCAACTCTTATACTAAATAGATTAGGATATCCAAAAACGGATCCGATATTCCCATCAAGGCAGTCAACCCACTAAACGAGAAAAACGCCCTCCAAAATGAGATTGTAACGGCCGATCAATGAGACCACCAGTTCGGGAACCATTGTTCGACACGACCAACCGTAATATGACATAATTATCACACTTTTTGTGTACTACGGGTGCAAACTTCTGTTTAAGCGATTCAACTAAGCTCATAGTAAATTCACGCAAAGCTTTACGAAAACTATTCCTTACTACCATATGTATATTTGTGATGTATGACTCTTTCTTGTTGGTTTTGTTATGGCAAGGCTTGGGTTCGAATTCAATGTTTTTTTTTATGTAATATCACCTTAAAAGATTTGAAATTTCAACTGAGCCTTAAGCTTCACTTGAGAGTAATGACGATTAAACATTTACTATAACTTTTTTTTGTGTGTACATGATACAGTCTGAGTGTAATAACTTGTCGATGTGTACATTAATAGCAGTTTTAGTTCAAATCTATATCATTATAATTCAAATTCACTTTGACTAGTCAATCTATGCATAAAACGGGTAATTATATAAGCTCCCTGACCGCTTCAAAGTGTTAAATGACAGTTTGATTATGTGAGATTAGGTTAAATTATGAGTGTCATATGTAAAACCAACGCATCGAGTCTTGGAGAGTATTTGATAACACTATGATTGTACAAGTGACTATTTTTAAATTTATTAACAATTTAAATACTCGACTGTCAATGTGAAAACATTTGGTAATTAATGTGTATAATTTTTCAATCTTTTATACTGTTCGTGGGATCCATTTCAATATGGGCTTATTGTATTGTTTAACTGTTAAATATACACAATAAAATCTCCTTAGTTATTAATCGATTTAACGATCATTATATCTTTGTGAATATGGTATTATTATTCGACGATTGTGTCAAAGTGATTTTTTATTTATTCTTATTAAAATATCACGTTATAAAGTAATTTAATACCGTCCAATTATGTCACCAGATGAGACAGATGAAGAATCAGGGCACTGAATTAACTGTACGCAGCAACTGTGAACCATTCACAACTAAAAGCGAGCAAAATTCTTGATAATTTCATTTATGTTGTATATTATTATTTCGTATTTTACACTTTGTTTATTCTCACCCTTAAAAAATCTATATTAAAAAAATTACAATTGAGAATAGAATTTTTCAAACTATTGATTGTTTTAATAGTCTATTTCCGTTGGGATTGAATAGAAGAATTTTTTTATAAAAATTTGTAACCTAATGCTACTCCAAGCAAACAGATCCATATTTTTTTATAATCTATGACGTGCTCAATCTGGGATGTTTATTTTTAAAGGTTTTATTTATGTAACTTGTCAAATTGACGCAATGGAACTGATTTCAAAAAATATATACTATTTATGATGTTCATAAAATATCTTTTAAATGAAATTATAAAACAGAACCATATTTGTTGAATTTGATTGTGTGCTATTTTGTTAAGGTGTATCTCTTTAAATTATTTTTATGTGTATCTGAAGAAAATTGAAATTAATAAATTCCATAGAATCATTAGGTTTACGTTAGTGAACGCCTATTTTTTTATGTTATATTCTAAAAGAAAAGAGAACATTTTTACCTAAAGCAAAATTTTATATTCACTGATTGAAACATTAAGAAGTGAAAATAAACAACTAAATTTATTAAAAACCTAACAAAATATGGTCATATTATGACTCGAGTACGGTGAGTAAAAATATAGCAAAAATTATTTTATCTAGAAAAACTTTTCACCAAGAAATAATGACCAATTATTATAAGGGAAATCTTTGCTATTGGTAATCTTTACAACCGAAAACACAAGGCAATAAAACTTCTTTAACAAGCCGTTATGTTTTCCTCTTATATTTCACAAACTTAATCACCCAAAGGCTTTTTTCGTTATTACATAAGAGACCCGGGAGATTGTGTTTCAAGTGGTTTCGATATTGTGTTGTTTCAACCCCTTACCAGTCGCCGTCTGGACTTCAATATTGCTTCAAACAAGGTTAAATTATACCTAACACTTTTTGCAACGAAAAGCGTTTACTCACTCCTTCGTTTTATAATACCATACAGGAATAATAAAATTAAACTGCCAAGAAAATGGAGTTTTCTTTTACATTTTTTGTATTGCCTAGCCGCACTCAATAGCCCAATACTTAGTGCTTTTAGCTTTCATGCTGCCATAATAGACTCTTTATAGTGTTTGTTTAACTTATAATACTAAAAAAATATTCGTGAATACAAAAAATATAAATGTCGTAAGTTTTCGATATTATATTTTATGAAGAAGTACAAAATTCTTTTTTCATAATTTTTTCAAATCATTTATAATCAACCAACAACCTGTCATCAAGGTACATACTGAATACAAAATATTTATTTTATCATCCAAAATTCATCGAATTTCAGTACAAATAGATTTTTTTTCAAATGTTAAGTGTTGCAAACAGTGCGCCAATAAGTCCATTAAACTGTACTTAAAAACACGTGTGAAAACGTTTAAATAAAACTTCTTTATCCAAATATTTCGTGGAATATAATTATATAACTCATTTACCAATCATTTCATTAGTTTTATGTGACTTGATGTAGTTATATCAGAATTTTTTATTCCTGAGCCAATTGTTTTAAATGCAATTTTACACCTTCTACGTTGCTTATCGTAGCGATCGGCTGAAAGTGATTGAAAAATGATATTTCTTCAAAAAAAATATAAAATTGATGATAAAGCAAATTCAGTTACCAGGTATTTAGAATGGGTAATGAGGATTTATTGCATTTTCTATGGGCAGGTAACGCATTTTTTTTGAAATGCAATAGATAATTTTTAATAAAAAATTAATTTAGTGCAAAATTAGCTATTGTTATATATGATTTCTCAAAGTCTTATTTTAGCTATTACAAACAAAAAACGATTCTAGCATAAACCACATTTTACACTAAAAATAGAATTTATCGCTTAAAAAATAATTAAACACAGTTTCGCAATCGGTGCTTTCAAGTTGTTGGATAAAATGAATTTACTTCCATTTTTACTGTTAATTATTATCATTCTATAATATAATGTATACAATATATATATATAAAACGATGTGCACCCTGTAACGCTTCGTCTATTCAGCTATATTCAGGTTAAATTGTTACTGGTACACTGCTCGTAGAATAGTGTATTCCTGGTGGACCAATGAATTTTATTTCCATAAATGAATGGCAAACTTAACTCACATATCAAAATAATTGTTTATAAAACACATCGTCAAATAAATTCATTTCCCAAAAATATGTTTCTCGGTTCCCATGCGATACATATTTACCAACAATTCGTATTTATTTCAATATAAATGATCGTACTAAGATTTTGTAAAATTCATTTCGTAATAAAATATATTTTATATCGAAATCAAATATACTCATATTATAACGTGATGATGAAAAATAGTTTAACGTTCGGACGAAGCTAGTATTTAATTTTTTTAAACGTATGCTCATTCTAGCATTTTTTTTACCAAATCTATAAAAAAATATATAATATGATATCTGGTAAATTGAACTCATGTGTTCTACGTGTGACACATTATTTTTTATTTGGCTTATTTATAACTTTTAATGTGCTAACTGTAACCTCTTGAAAGAAAGACATTATATTTAAAATATTAACAACACACTTTTTGAATTATTTTCAAAATATATTTTAAGATCAGGGCCGGTTTCGCTCGTCATGAGCATTATCAACTCAAGAAATTGATGAAATGAGGATAAAATTCATTGAATATATTTTAGGGTGAGCAATAATAAAACTAAATTGAAAATCATGATTTGTTTCGTTTTTTATGGAATGACGGTTTTTTTAACCACCATAGGCATATGAACGTACGTGATACGCAAACATGGACTGTACAATTCTGCGCTTTCCCGTATCACGTACACGCCTGAGTAAAATAATTTTCCTTAAAACTGCAAACTGTACGGAATACGCACCCGTCTCAACAACAATCTGAAAAAAAGGTTCCTGATAAAGAAGCACAATAAAAACATGTCAAAATGACATTCGCCCGTCGTCAATTTTATTTAATATTTTGGAATATAATCAAAATAAAAAAACACGTTGATTGTTTCCGATTTTATGATAAAAAATAATTCATTAAAGTCGATTTATACTGGAATAAAGTTTTACGTATATGGTAGGATATTTTAACTATTTACAAAATCATATATTTTGTGCTTTTACGTTACGCTTTAGTGAATAACTGTACACAATAGTCCTCTAACATGCGGATTTTATTTTTATAATTTCAAATTGTGTTTTTTGTTGTGAGTGCTACAATTATGTACAAACTTTTTTGAGCGGCTCCTAAAATAAACGAGTACATACAAACTTACTTTTATATTTTTCTATAGTATTTTCCACGCACATGAATCCACAGTAATTTCAATTCTCGCCACCAGGTACGCGCTGTAAACCACCTTTATGTTTGCAGCAGAGTTTTCCAAATTACCCGCTGTTAGTACAATATTTGGTGTTACCCACTAAATTTAAGAGTAAACAAAAAGGTGTACGGATTATAAATACTTTGTCAGCGAGATGAAGACACCATCTGGTGTCTTTTAGACAAAACACTGATAAGCACGAACCTCCCGTGCTTTTTCTTTATATTAACGGATAATAAAAACAGGTTTAATGTATCGCTCTACTTTGTTTGTTTCCTAAGCTTTCCCAATTTATCAAAACGTGAGGGGAAATCGATTAAATTTGTATTGTATCAATTCACCGCAAAATAAAAATGTTTAACGATAAAAATTAGTGTTATCATTCTATAACTCCAGAAAATACACTAAAATCATTCACTGTATTGTATTAACAATTATTTTTTTCACTCTTAATGTGTTAACTTTACCTGTCATTTCTTAATTAAAAGGCATGACATTTTAAACAATAAAAACACGTTTTTAGTACTATTTTCATAATGAATATTATAAACAGGACTAGTTTTATTTATCGCGAGCATTATAAACTGATTTGATAATATTTTAGGAAAAAAAAAAACAAAAGGATAATTAACACACTTTAACAACTTAACAAAATTTGACTCAGAAATATCTTAATATAAAACTAAACATAAGTAAGGTATAAAAATGTTCGTCAGTATCTATAAAATGTGAACAATTTAGAGTAGTAGTACTTTATTTTCATTGTGATTTTATTTCTTAAATGATTTTTCAATATAGTAAAAATGCCTAATTATTTATGTGACTTAAAAATAGTACATAAATAAAATTATGCGCAATCATTACGAAACAAAAACTCTGCCCTTGCGTATTTTTATATCTCTAAAAATATGTGTTCATATAAATTGTTTTAATTGCATACATCCCGTTATCGCCTCTACTTAAATAAATGTTTTCCCAGGGCTTCATTTCCTTTGAAAAACTTTTTCTTATTACTTGATTGGCTGATGGAAATTGAATAAAAGACGAGAATAAATAACAATGAATTTGTTTATAAAACGATATTTTTTAATAGAATTCAATTAAAAATTCATGTGGCTTATTTTACAAAAACAAGTTTCCTGGTTTCATTGCCTGAATTGAATTGAATAAAATCAATAAATATTCTTTATTTTTTTAGAAGAATTTTAAGTCACACAAAATACTGTTTAAATATACTCCTTCAAACGTTTTCATAAAAATAAATTACAAAATGAATTCATTTCATTTTAACACGATTAAAAAAATGGCAATTAGTAAATGAGAAGATTTCAACCCAAAAATTGGCAAAAGCTTACAGCGTTATCAAGAATATATTAAATAGATTTTTTGATAACTTAGATAATAGCTCTATAATATATCCTTAAAACTCTAGTTCTAATAGCTTTATTAATTATTTTTAGATGCTTGAATATTTACTAAGACCTGAAATACATAAGCAATGTTTTTTCTTCTACAATTGTATCATAGATTTGTTCTGAAAATTTTCAAAAACAAAAAAAAAATCTAAATTTGGATATGGCATTTTTTTTAAATCAACATTTTTACATGATCGAACTTATAAAAATAAAAAAACACGATAAAATAATGCTTAATAAGTTTGTATTTGAATGCTTTTAAATTATATGTTTGTACATATATTTAAACATCATCCTTAATTTGTTAGCGAATTATAAGTAAGATTTTTAAAATTCTCTTTTCCTTCAGATAGATTCATGGTTATATTTTCACCAATACAAAATTGATTGATATTACGCGATCTTAATCAAATTATATATCAAACCGTGCTTTTCTAATGAAGCGCAAATTTTCTATGATCACATTTAATCCCAATCAACTGGATGCACAATATGAATATTTGTACTACATACTTCGGTTAAATTGAAATATAGTCCTCTATACAAGTCCAATAGTAATAGCAAACAATCCGTACATATGTTTACATTAATCTATTATATATTTAAAATTACATAACGTGGCGCAAGTATGCTTTGAATATTTATTATAAGAGTGGGCGTTTTCCATTTTTTTTTTGCATTTTCTTGATTGCAGCTATCACATTTACTTTTGACTCCTGTGAACATACGGTTGGTTAAGGTGAAGAATGTTTTATTCGAACCAAATAAATATATTGCCTAAACTTAGTGTTGAATAAACAAAAAATATCAAAATAGTTGCAATAATGTACAGTCTGTGGAATATTTTAATTTTTTTGTATTCATTGTTTAGAAAGCGGTTTGTTTTGCTATATATCTAAAGGCTTTACTAACATGTCATCGTTAATAATAAACATGTCACTCGGTCCTGAAATTTTCTCTCAAATATTTATTAGATTCTATCCTGTAAATTAATTCTAACGTCGTACACGAAAATTTCCGGAGAGCGTATGAAACGTAATACGAAAAGGCTTAATTATTTTCTCGAGTAGTACAACATACAGAGTTCACTTTATTCATTAGCTTACTTGCGAGGTTTCTATATCTGTCATCTCTTATCATTTCTATAGGAAGATGTCAAGTTCTTCGAATTCCATGCATAAGCTTTGAACTACGCATCATATATCGTTCTTGAACATTATTTTGAACGAAATTGCTGTCAACTCGAATACAATCGAGCTTAATTTTACCATCGTCATAATACAAACTTGTTTATAATAGAACTCGGTTATAAGCATAAACGTAAATCTTGTCTACTTACGTTGCCGGTTTAATAGGTATTGATTTATTATTTTACTGAATAAGCTATCCGTATAAGATTAATGTTTGACCCAGTTTTAGTATCGTATTATTAATTAAATGTAATTTAATCAATTTCATTTTGTTTAGTCTCATTTTTGATTACCTTATATCCCTTTTAAGGTGTTAACTGTCACTTCTTGATGGAAAGGCATGATATTTTAAATAATAAAAACACATTTCTTAGTACTTATTTCCACAATATATTTTTTGATCAGGACTGGATTCACTCATCGCGAGCATTATCAACTGATGAGCGAAACCAGTCCTGATCAAATAATATATTGTGGAAATAAGTACTAAAAAATGTGTTTTTATTATTTAAAATACTTTATATCCATTCGCACACTCATTGTGATATTGATTTAGAGCCAACACATTTAACTAATCTTATATTTTAATTTTTCATATAAACCGTTATGGAGATACAAAAGCTTTGCCCATCAGTTTTTTAAGACTTGGATTTACTTTGAATAACAATAACGTTTGATTTCTTTCCGATGCTAGAATATCACTTTCTACAGCGATAAAAGTGCCGTGAATTTTATTAGGTAAGGTTGATTCAACACTAGCTTTCTACAATGATCTAGTGTTTTTTCCCTTTACAATACGAACTTGGAAGTTTAGCGACTAAACATTTTCTTAAAATCCAAAAAATAAAATTGAATTATATATTTATTCTCATATGAAGTTCAGCGGTAATCGTGCAAGTTTTTATTACTAAGAAATATTATCACATTACATAAACATGATCTTTTTTAATAAATGTAGTACTTACAGCAAAAAATCAAATATTCCTGAATACCGAATGAAATAAAAAATATAAAAAAGAAACGGTTCAACATCTTGCTTCTAATCCAAAATTTTGTCAAATTTAATTAAATTAAATAATTCTGATGTTAAATTATATTTACAAAATTATTACGGCGAATATTATGTTTTGGACATTGGTAAACCAAACATCAGTATGTTTTACGTGATAAATTTCGCATCGAGCCTCACGCTATCCGATTATCGTAAATGTGTAACGACCAGGCTGTACATTATCCCTCTCGGAATACATTTGTTGTTACGAACTTCCGTTTCCGAGCGGATATAGTATTAATAATTTTAACAAACTATTTAAACCTTTCAAATTAAACGCCAACAAGAGGAGATTATTATTATTAACCAGAGCTACTCCGAATTCATACGCTAAGGAAGGAACTTGCTGATTTATCATTGCGTTAAAATTGATCGAAAAAAATGCACTATTATTTTAACAGTGAGGCCACTGTTTATAATGTAATTTTAACTGTTGTATATGCTTTTTTCGAAAAATAAATAATATTGCCATACAGCTTACTTTTTTGACAAAGTCTGTCGTACTAAGATTAACAAATATAATTTTACACTTCTAAGGTGAAAGACTTTATATTTAAATAATAAAAACACGTGAAAAGTACTTAAATAATAAAAACAGTATGCTTAGTCGTATTTCCACAAATGTTTTTACTATATTTTTTTTTTCAATCATTTACTGTTACATTGCTGACACTGCGAATTTTGCTGAAAAATTTGGGTACATTTCATAGATGTGCAATAAAATAATTTTATCGAAATAAAATTAAAAAATATTTAAACTCTCTCGTAAATTGGGCGAAATGCTTCGTTGCAAAACTGCGATAAGCGTTGCCGGAACGTTGACTCGTTTATATGCCATAAGCAAATTCAGTAATCCTTTAGGGAAACAGATTATCCTTAAGGTCGGTCTAAGGCGCTTGACAAAGTGACTTCGGTACAAAGAAGCTGCCAGGCGAAGTCAACGATCACCTCACATGATAGCTGATAATGATAACAAAATGTTACAATATATTATATCTGTCGGTGGATTAGATACAACCTCTGCTTAGGCCAGTATTACAAGCCGTTATTTATAGGCGAAATACAATAAAGTGAATGATAATAAATTTTACACTTTTTTCCACGGAATGAAAATGGACTGTTTCAAAAAAACTATTTCATAAATATAACGAAGAGATGGTTTTGATCTAATAACAATACTACAATTTATTTAAGTAATTTTTTTAAATATACAATATGTTCTACAGCTCGGTAACGAATGTCGTTAGCTTCGGCTACTGATCTCGCAGAGTCGAACCCCAATACAGATATTTTTTTTAATTGATTGATTGATTGAATTGGTATTTACTTGGTAAAAATTAATTATTACACGGTGAAAAAATAGCAATGTATTTTATTTCTATAATTTTTTTATAAGATATAATTGATAGCTATTCCGGCTAACGCCATCGTCAGAACTATATTTTAAGGTATATTTGCTTATCTAAGCCCTCGCAATGCATTTCTGTAATAAATCATCTCCGGGCAGTATTTAAGCTTATTGAAATTGCCACCTGTATAGAATAATTTAATTTAAATTTAGTTTTTTTGCTAGCACGATATAAGCTAGGTCGTTAAAACAGAAGAGAAGATGTATTGTGTACCTTTTATTTTTTTCTTTCTTTTATATTCTTTTATATAGCTGTATTAAAATTGTATGTAAAACATTATTCTGACGATGGGTGAGTCGAAATAGCTATCAACTATAATCTTACAAAAAAAATATATAGAATTAAAATGCATTGCTATTTTTTCACCGTGTTCTCAAATTGAATTATGAATTTTAGATCGATGTTTGTAACATCTCAAGACTCCGGTCGATCCGACAAATTTTTAACGTCAATAGTCTGGCTGTATCTCTCTATCTACAATCTCTTTGTGACGTTTAGAAACTGATAACAAAGAGTTATCATAAAAATGCTTCTGCTAAGATACTCCCATGAGGAATTCCAATGATCCACGTTGAAGTGGACATACCAGTGATGTCGTGCTTAATTAAGAAGTACAAGGGCGTTGCATTCACATATTATCCAATCATATTTATATAACCCATTTCAAGATTGTTTATGTTTTCATTACCAGAAGAATATTCAAATATTATTTCATTTTTTAACATTTGGATAAAAGTAACAAAAGTAGCGTTTTATAAAATACAAAAAAAAAATATTGCACACAAGGTTAACGATTATACAGTATTAACACACACGCTTTTTTATACAAAATCAAAAATCCTTCATTCGAAAAAATTTTTTTCATTCGCATTTATACAAAAACTGTCAAGTATCATCATAAAATATATATTTGACCGACAAATAGTAAAACTGACAAAGCAACATTTTTTGTATGCAGTGCCATAAATTACATGCTTTATACGGTAAATAATTACTTTATATGGTAAAATAACTTTTTTACGCATCGCCATAATAAATCTTCGATCTCAGTCTTTAGTTTAAACTGTAGTATTTTTATTTTAGATTTTATTCATCATTTGTTGAGGTGAATTTTAATCTTTAACTGCAGAAAAATGTTTATGTCTATCGTCATTTTTTTTTTTAATATTTGGAATATCTGTGAACATTTATTTTTAATATGTTATATTATTACAATTAATTTCTCTAATATTTTACTAGAGAAGAAAAACATGAATTCATAACATAATTAGCGAATTTTTCTTTTCAATAATAATCTTCAAGCTATTTTTTCTTTATCATATCTGATCATTACGTTGAGTAAATAGTTTTCTAATGAAGCTTACCCCAACATTAGTTTTCCTACGCAAACTGCGTTCTATTCATTTGTTTAAGCTGTCTTTTCATTAAAAGTAGAGATAACTAAACTCTTTCTCCATCCACGCCCTGTTTTGGGATCGGATATTTGGAATTGAATTCAAGGCATTGCAAATACGAGAATCCATATATTGATTAAATATATAATTTATGAAACTAGTTGGATTAAAGCCTGTGGCCTCCGCAACAGGTATAAACAACGTTATTCTCAATTTTACAGACGATAATGATCGAGGTGATCGAAACCGGTCCAGATCATTTAAATATTCAATTGTGGAAATAGTGCAAAAAATTTTGATTTAATTATTTAAAATGTAAAGTCTTTTCACCAAGAAGTGACAGTTAATATTGTATATTATAGTTATAAGGAACTTCATGTTAATTAATGTTTTTATTTTTGTAAAATTTCTAAAAATAAAATTCTTATAAAATTATACTATTCCCCATTAAGAATGCAGTAGTCAGCCCAACCCCTATAAAGGGTAGCCAGTGTCTGCCTCTAATAAAGTGGCCTTAATGTAATAGGTGAGCTTTTCTCCCTCTCCCAGCGGAACTTAGATAAGATCAGGCCGAACGTAAATCAATTTCAGAAAAGCAATTTAAAGGAGACTTTAAAACGTCTTCTTTTGTTTCTTATAGCATGTATTTTTTCCTTCATTGATTTAATAAAATTTGATGATTATCACACAAAAGAAACCATTACCAAAATAAATATATCGTTTCGATATAAAATCTCTCTTTTTGAATTTATTTGATATAAAAAATGAACCTTTCTGTACAGAAATTTTTCTTTCGGCTCTATAGCCGTTAGTAATTTTGTAGAAAAAAGAGTTCAAAATAATATTTAAAGTATTATATATCACATTTCTTTATGAATGCATTTATAACAATTTCATATGTTTACAACATTAAATGTTCCGTCTTTTTAGTAAGAAACTTCAGTCCAAAAAAAAAAATCAAACAAATTTGAATTATTACAATTTTGTACGATTCTACATGTTTTGTCACTAACGACCCGGGTTTCACCATTCGGCATCATCAGAAATTCTATCACACAATATAAATTATCAAACAATATTAAATTCAACTTATCACTCTTCAAATATTTATTTGTAATTAATCTTAAAATTCAGTAAATAAAATATTGTTTCAAAACATTGGCATGTCGCTTCGTAAACTTTTGCTTTACTTTTGGATGGTGTAGCCTTTTTTTAATTTTAAATATTTTCTTGGCACTGGATGTAAACAAAAAAAGTAATTATCTTTCCATATTAATTAAACATGTTCATGAAACACTGGGTTCATTTAGCCCACACAGCCAATTCGTGCCGTTGTAAAACAATCTAGTTTGCTAACCAACCTTAGCAATTCTAAACGCGTGTAAAAAAAAACTTTTACATTTGGTAGGTAAAGCCGCAATTTGTTGCATTTATTTCGTAAAAAACATATTCGTAACGGTGGCAAAGTGGTACAAAAAAATGAAACGCTTCTAACTGTTTGAAAAAGTTTTACGCGCGGTGATAACTTTTTAGTAGGACAAATTTTATACCACACCATCCCACGCTTTCGTATACTATACATGCCCAGATACCATTTCAACAAAATAACATACCAGACCTATACGAAATAAAACAGAAAGGAACTTTGTTTACTGGGCTTATTTGGTAAAAACAAACCAAGGATTTTTATTTATTTTGGGTAGGTTTCATCATCATTTAAGGTTTCTTAACAGCACCTGCTCTCTCGGAATAGTTACGAAGTGACAAAACTTAAGAACTCAAACTTATTTCGAGAACAAACCACGATTTCTCAATATAAGATTAATTCTGTAGGCAATTGAATAATTATTTTATCCAATAACAATTTTCAACAATCCTTTAATAAATATTAACGTTATTCTTTGTTTTTTTTATATTTTTCATTCCAGATATTTTTCATTAATTTTGGGTACGAAATTCCATTTTTTTATATTAACTCATCAAATATTCCATGTTTTTTTAATTTATAGAGAAAAACCAAGCCATCAAAATCGTGGAAAAAGATGTTAAAAATAAACCAGACAAAACATTTTTCATCAAAAAAGTTTATTTATTAATTGTTTCATTCATTCTCGCGTTTTATCCGTAAGAACCTTACATTAATAATAACTTAATTCGCAACATTTATGTAAACAATAAATATTATTGAATACTAAAAATATTTTAATTTACATTCAAACATATAATTCTCTCTTATATTGTATATTGAAGAAACGAAGATCACTACTATATGCTACGTCAGCCTCTGCGACTACGCATCTACGCCATCTGATACAAGGTGTCTAATATGCTCCACTTTTACATAAATGCAATAAAAATACGTTATCGGAACAATGCCGATAGGGGTTGGTTCGTTTACTCGTATGCGTATTTTTTTATATCGATGCCGTTTTCCTAACACTAAATATTAAGTTTGTTTTGTTATTTGAGTTTCTTTCATTATATTTTTGCTTAACAAACGTTAAAATTCCTTTCGTATTTTTATTTCATTATACTTTTCTTGTGAAATCATTAATATATGACACTTTCCATTTCTATAAATATAATCTGTTGCGTCCGTGTGATAGAATTCCTGAAAATGTCGAATGGCGGAATTCGGGTCGTTAATGACAAGCCATTTGGAATCGTATAAACTTTCAACAATTTATTTTTGACATTGAAATTCTATCAAGCACCTTCAGTCGATATAATGAATAATAATAAATATTCTGTTTAATTTTATTTTATGAATATATATTGATATTTTCATTTGAAAAAAATGAGTTAACTTGAGCAATGTAAGTTATTTTTTTTTCAACTTTGAATTACTGAAACTTTTGACATTTTCTTATATTTTGTCACTTATGACCCGGGTTTCGCCTTAAGGAAGGAACTCTATCACAAGAATGCAATAGAACTGAAACGAAACACAGTTCGTGAATGACAAAACATATGGAAATGCACAAATTGTCAATAATGCTATTCGGGAAAAGTTCCATAAATCATTTATGAATTTTTTTGGTATGTAGGTCACAAACATTTTGTATGATATTTTGTAAACCAATAAATTCATAGCTTCATATTTGAGCACGGGTTCACTAAAACTAAACATCACATCTCAGCCCAATATAAACTCCATTTATTCTCAAATTTATCTTTCTTGGATTAAGTGACTTTGCTTATTTACTAAGAATGTATTTAACTCATATCCAGTATTTTATCTGTATGGTGGAAATGATAATTGGTGATAATTAAGCCACGCTCTACCTCTCAAGCCAATTATTAATGTTACATATTTCGCCTGGATGTTAAACAATAACTGCGATATTTTGTATTCATAAAGTCGACACCTGTTAGGGTTATTATTAAAACCTAAGTTTGTTAAATTATTGCCGAGTCAGCTTTGCCAACAATTCAACGCACCCCCTCACCCTCGCGGCTGTCATAAAGAAAATACTGACGCAGATTTTGATTTCCCGACACTTGACTTTAGGGTTTTATGCGAAATGATGTTAGTACATCTTTAGTTTTGCGACACCCTGCTATTCTCGAGACTCAATTGACCCATTTCGCGTTTTAGTAGAGTGTAAAGTGGAATCACATTTGATCCAGAATCATCCAAAGAAAAATTATCTCCAACGTATAATGGAAAAGAGCTGTATGTTAAAATGATGCCAAAAGCTTACTAAGTAACAAATTTAACACATTTTTTTTCATACTGTATTAAACAATCTCACGTGACTGAATTTCTTTCGAATGGACAATGCTGTAAGTCAACCCCAATAATGCTATTTCAACAAACTTATCCAATAATCACTAAAGTAAAAAAAATCATTACATTGTTATAAATTTTTAATACTCGTGTTAATGGTTCACTTTAATTTTTACACAATTCATTCATGTATACGCCAGTTATGTTATATACTTTTTGCTACAACAAATTGACCAGCAAATTCATTTCACTGAGATAATTGCTTTGTCCTACCTCAATTATCGTAGAAAAGATTAATACGAGCTGTTCTCGCCGAGCATCATGAATAACATATGATATAATCTAAAATTTATGGATAAAATTATCTCACTGATTTGCTTGCGCGTATAATTTTTCACAACTTCCCTTTCCGTTGGATTTTCTCGTAGGACCATAACGTAATTTCGTATAGGTGCGAGATTTTTTTTTGAGTCATTGGGACTTAGCCCTTTTCCTGGTGAACTACATAAAGAATATTTTATTACGGAATATTTAAAAAAAATATTTATAGAGGGTAGGGTTTAATAAGCTGATGAAAAGTATCATGACAAGAAAGGATATTTCAGTATAAAATTAACTCTAACACCTAAGTTGTAGTAACACCTTATGGTGTTGCCAATCTTAATTTTTTTTTATGTTAACTTTTAACAGACTGTATTTAGCTGTTTTAGATATTATTTAGAGATAAGTTATGATATCGACTGAAGGTGTTTGATGGAATTTCAATATCAAATTTGAATTGTTACAAATTTGTACGATTCCACATGTTTTGTCACTAACGACCCGGGTTTCATCAGTTCTGTTGCATCCATGTGATAGAATGCCTGAAGATGCCGAAAGGCGAAACCCGGGTCGTTAGTGACAAAACGTGTGGAATCATACAAAAATGTAATAATTCAAATTTGATATTGAAATTCCATCAAGCACCTTCAGTCGATATCATAAATTGTATTTTTAAAAGTAAAATAACTTATTTTGAATCATATAACATGACTAGATACTAAAGCATTCGATACTACTGGTTTATTGCGGCTATTGAGAGATGGAGTTAATTAGTTTTGATACAGTATGACTCACGTGTATTTTTGTTACTAACAATCTTGGTTTCGTCAGTTCTGTTGCGTCCGTGTGATAGAATGTCTGAGGATGCCGAAAGGCGATACCCGGATCGTTAGTGACAAAACATGTGGTATTGTGCAAAGTTGTAACAATTTAAATTTATTATTTAGAGAGTTAACATATTCGTAGATATATCCGTTGAATGTGAAAAGATTACTTTATTTTTTTATAATTGTAATTATAGTACAAAAGGCATAGTGATTTCAGTTGACATAGGAAAACCTAATCAATTACTTATCTATGTTTTGAAAGAAAAAAATGTTTTTTCACATTTTCTTTACGTTTATAAAATCACTTATGAGAAAGACTCGCAGACTAATAACAAAGATCCAATAAAACGTATTTCGTTGTGTAAATCGAATTGTGCGGCTGACAATATGTCGGTGAGACGAACGGTAGCGTTGACTGAGCCGCATTGATTCGAGCGAGAGTAATTGTTTTTTCGAGAAGAATGTTCGCCTCCAATATAGTCTTATACATGTGAGTCATACTGTATCAAAACTAATTAACTCCATCATTTAATAGCCGCAATAAACCAGTAGCATCGAATGCTTCAGTATCTAGTCACGTTATATGATTCAAAACAAGTTTTTTACTTTTAAGAATACAATTTATGATATCGACTTAAGGTGCTTGATGGAATTTCAATATCAAATTTGAATTGTTACAACTTTGTACGATTTCACATGTTTTGTCACTAACGACACGAGTTTCGCCTTTCGGTATCTTCAGGCATTCTATCACACGGATGCAACAGAACTGACATTCGTTCCGTTTACTGTCAGTTCTGTTGCGTCCGTGTGAAGAATAACCTGAAGATGCCGAACAGCGAAACTCGGGTCGTTAATGACTGAATATGTGGAATCGTACAAAGTTGTAACAATTCAAATTTGATTTTAAGAATACATTTTTGTTTCATCTTTTGTTTTTATTTTTATTTTATTCATTTGAAAAGTAAGGTATGAGTTACAAAAATTACAAATACATTTATTGTTTTTGAAATGTTGAACAGATTTATATAAAATAGCATAAAAATGAAATCAATCAAGCAAGTTAAAATAAAATCTACTTTAAAACATTCATTGATAGAATTCGTCTGAACTCACTTTCGTCAAGAAAAAATATGTCAATATTTGAAGCTATACTGTTGTACATAGATAATGCTCTCGTAATCGGCATCCCCGTTGGCAGTCCGGTTCTAAACTATAGAATAACAAATGGTTCACGTCCACAATTCTCAAATAATTAACTGTAACGTTTGATTTGATATTATCAAAGAGGTAGAATTTTCATTTAATACTCGTATAAGACGAAAGAAATATAAATGCAGCGAAGTACATTCCTCTTCGAATATAAAATGAAAAAAATAATTTTTAAAAATAATATTATATCAAAAATAAATAAATGATTATATATCATTTTGAAACTATGAAAAATATATAACAGCATGTATAGGGATATTATGTTTTTTTTTTCAATGATTATTTGAAGCATCATGCATTTTTTATTAGTATTTAACAAGCTCAATAGCGTCTGCATCAACTGCAAATTTTTCATCAACCTTTTATATACTACTTACTAGTTACAGCTTACTTAATAAATGTACCTTTTTGCAATCCTTATCAAAAAAGAAACATTTTTCAATTTTCGAAGGTAACAGCAATGTATTAAAATTTAATGCATTCATGATAGAATGACACGAAGATATTTCATTTAGCTATAATCAGGCTAATATCTACATTTTTAACGGTGTTCCATTTATTTGCTGAGCCAGTTTTGACACAATGTGACTCATATATATGAGAGACAGAGAGGGGCAATCCTACCGTGACAGTATTATTTTTTCGTTGAGCTGCGCTTCGGAGACTTGCGTTTGATATATCGCAAATAAATCCGAAATGCCTGATCCGTGCGTGTCAAGAAAGGCAGAAGAAACCGGATTGCTAAAGACAAAGGAATATCGACAAATACGCAATTTGCACGGTACTAAAGTTCTCTCAGCAAAAACTTTACAAAAGATCCATTGAGTGGGGAGACATGATATGTTACACATAAGTATGTAACATAGGCAGACTTGAACGGCGGCCGTGGTCTACAGATCGTCTACGGAGTCATTAATCGACAATCGTAACATCAACGAGATGTCGAAAACATTATTTTAATAATTAATAAATTTCAAACAACAATTATATTTTTGGGGATGAACCACCACAGATATTTTTATTAAATCGATTAAAAAAATTATTTAACATAAAAACATCCTCACGCACTCGTTAACACACGGTCAAATATGAATACTCAAAACATTGACCATAAGGTTACAAGCCATTGATCATATTCGCGACGAGTTATACTGTTCTTGATAATCAAATTTTATCATAAAACATGGGAAGTAGAAGAGATTTATTGTGTTTTATTTATTCCACATAGAAAAACCACTGGGTGTTATCTTTCCCAGTTCATTTTATAGCTACTTAGGTGGTGCAACTTTTTTGCTTCTCTTATATAAAACATCAATTAAGGTAATACAACATACTTGGTAGAACTCCATTATAACATGATGAAAAAATGGCAATGTATTTTTTCACCGTGTTACATCAATTAAACCTTTTTAAATTGTCTTATAAGCACGGAATAGTTGTAGAAAACTTCAATAACTTTTAAAAGACTGCCTCGATAAATTTAATGTGTTATCAGTAAACTAAGCCATATTTACCCAAAGTATTTAATAAATAAAAAGTACAAAAATGAATAATAGCTATCGTTACCACTGAGATCATACTTATAATATGATATATAAAAACATACGCATTTACACTCAGAAAAACCATATCATTTCAATATTGCCATCAGAGCAATGTTTATTTAGTGTATTAATGCGATAAACTGAATAATATAATCTGATTTTTTTTTAATATTTTTTCATGATATAATACCTTCAATTTTCCAAAAGAGTTTTTTGACACTATCAGTCGAATTTTATTGGTGAACTGTACATTTTGTTTTAAAAACTAATATTCATTTACCAAATATATTAAATGATTCAATTTTAATCCCATTTTGTTTAATGTTCAACCACGTTTACTTGAAAACAATAAATCGTCTGATTTACATTGAATATAAAAAAGACTTATGCTAAGCGTATGCTGAAGGGCAGACAACCCAGAACAGCACAGCGCAGACTTACCAAATGCGGACAGACGAAGCAGGCATATGGAACTAGCAAATGCTAGTCGAAAAGCGACACAGAATTTATAAGAATTAAGTAAAACTGTGAATCGGAAAAACTGTACGTGATTGAATTCGCACAAAATAAAGCTGTTTTCGGAAAACACCATATGATAAAACCTTACAGGATAAAACCGCATATGGAAAAGTGTGTGTCACAGAACGGAATAAAATTTTTAGTTGTCGAAATCCGTGCTGAGATAAGCTTAAAATTATACTACTTATATCATCAATAATACGACATGCCACCAACTTACCTCCCAAAGCGTAAAGCTTATGACATCGGAAGGCTGCACCTAGAATAGCCACCGTCTAGTTGCAGTGCGAATGGCTTCGACAGCTATCCGTCAGTGCGTATGAATGCTAACAGTGCAAGTGACAGATGGCATACATTTTTTAATGAATTTATGCATCTATTAAACAAATTCATACAACAAATACGTACAATGTATCATATGTATAAGTGTGCTACTGAGTGTATATTCATATTTTTTATAAATCTACAAAACTCAACTTTTTACCTTCGTTTTCTTTATATTAATCGCTTTTTGGACTTAAGTCATACTAATACTTAGAGTTAATATTTATAACTTTTCTGTTGATAGTATTTCGTTGTGTTTTTTAGAATAACACTTCAAACACAAAATATAACAAACACGTATTTTTTATGCTGAAACAAAAAAAAAATATTTTAGCACAATTTACAACATCCAGAAACGCATTTATATCACCGCACTAGACCACCATTTTTAATTATTTGGTCATTGTATTTTTACTACGACGACAATAATAACATTTATCGTCTAAATTCTATATCTATATGGAAAAATATTTTTTAAAAATAAAAATATTATACATATTTTGTTTCTTTTTATATACAATAAATAAAAAGTTTTACATCAACTTTTCACATTTAGTATGTAACTGACTCTTTCAATCCTCAAGGAAAGTTAAAGAGACGTTTCTTGAAGAACAGCTGTAAGAAAAATATCGTGTAAATAAAGATGGAGTGAACTGCAAAACATTTTTTTTAAAGTTAATTTCGTTGCATTGGACCGTGCAATTCCGACATAGTGCTTAAATACGATCGTGCAAAAAGACAACCTGATATAATTTAATGAAACGTAACCTAAATAGAAAATGTGCGATCAATACGCAAAAGATTATTAATCAGTTCATATAAGCATGGATATTCGTTTCAAATTACAATCACAATGGTGATTTCATATTGAAATCTTAAAAAGAATAAACTTTTTCTTACGCCGTTATTTTACCATGATTATTTCTTCGATTAAATATGTATATTTAATATCATACTGTGAATGTTTGTAAACATTCTTTTCGATAAAGTAACATGAAACAATCCTCAATAAATCTTGAATTGTGCGACGTTATTATGAATATTGTATGAGAATTATTATTTTTAACTTTACAATAGAAAGAAAACCAAATGTTTACATCGCAATCCTCTTATAGACTCAAAGCTTTATGGTTCCACGATTTCAATCAAATACAAATATAAAACATTTCAAACACACCGATCACAATTCGGTGTACGACAAAGATTAAAAAATAATAACAAAATATATTATACACAAATATTAAATTGAAAATAGCAAAAATTTCACTTAAAATACTATGTGATTTTTCATTTAATCTTATATCCACCAATACAACAATAATTAAATTGGCAGTTACTTCAGGTGACACTACATTGTTACGAAGCAAAAAAAAATGTTAGTTCTATACTGTGCTGACTAATTCTCAGCTAATATTTAGATATACTATAATCATGAATTTTTATCAGCTTAAAAAATGCGATGGCGTGAAGTCAAAATAGCTGTCAACCGACGTCTACAAATCTTTTAAAACCTTGATATTCTCTGAATATATAAATTATCAATACATAACTTAATTATTTTGAATATATTTTTTCTTTTATATGTTTTATTTTCTAAAAATCTGACGTAATCTTATCACTGTTCAGAAATCACTTTTCGTCACCCAATTTATGATTTTATCGTTACAGGAGCAAGAGCACAGTCCAAAGGATATGGTCAACTGTGAAATTTTCACAATTTACCAGAGTGCCAGGCAAGGTCGTGGAATTGATACCATTGGAAAGAATATTGATTCCAGCTATGCCTATCCTCGGGGATAATCAAACGCTAGCATGTTGCTTCTTGGCTTCTTCTGTAAGAAGGTCTTTAGTAGTCTGCACCAGGATTATTTTAAAGTGGTACGAAATACTAACCAATAATATTCCCACTAAATACATGCATGAGAGTATTGAGTGATATATAAGAATCGGCATTGTAACAACAGAATGGCTTGGGGTGTCAGAAACCAGTGTCAGAAAAGTAACCGACTTAGGTCCGTTATTCCTTGTATTCAAAATATTTTTTTTTATATTTATATACTTAAAAAATCGATAAAACATATTCTGATACGTCTTCATTACTAAAATATCTGTCACATGAATGGTTTTAAAAATCAGATTTGTGACGAAAATATTTCTTAACTTTCTTATTAAGATCTTATAAGTAAATTGTAAGTTTAACAGTAAGTTATTATTCATATTTGAAGGTATTATAAAAGTTTAGTTTTAAATATTTTAGCTTTAGACCTAGCGTTAAAAAATAATTGTTAATTGTTATCATTAATGATATTGAATCCGAAATATTTGTTAATACCGCTAGAGAATACTTTTGTTTCAAGCGAAACAATGTTGAATTGTAGTTATCTTTTGAGCATTCCTTTATTTCCCACGTTTGCCGAATTCGTGAGTCAGGAAAGCGCTCTTACAAAGAGCACCTGTTTACCATATTTATGAATTGTGCACCTGTACAAATGTTTCAAAAACTACACACATACATTTCTTATTCAAACATCTAAGCTCTATAAATTTGAATGAAGTGTTTTTATGATTTATCGATCTAAAAGACTAAAACAAAATAAAAGCAGTGCGATTCAGATTGAGTGAAAAAGAAATAATGTTGATTCTCGGTTTGTTTAAGATTAAAGGTTTACATATCAATCAATTTTTCACTTTTGACACATTTAAACCTATCAACGCTGATGGAACTCATTCATTGATTGTTACATTAAATATAATAGCTGAATTTACTGTTACGCGGTGGGTGATTTTTACACGAAATAGCTTTATAAGGATGATATTATATAACAATACTTCAACGAAAGCAAATAAATACTGTACGTAAAATATTTTTATTTAGTCGTAAAACCAATACTAGTTCCATCAAATTACGATTATATAAAATAAACTAAAGTAATTATAATAAAAGGAAAGTTATATTTTCTTAGAAATGATTGATAGGCAATGTCTTAGGTTCTAATAATTTTTTCAAAGAACAATTATATATATCCAAAAAGAAATAAATGACAATATCACCAGCACAAGCACAATAGTTGAAAAATCAGTCATTCGATATTTATTAGATTTCTCTATATATAAATATTTTACTGCGTACTATTTTTTTAATACGTAAATAATTTATGAACTAGTGATAAATAATGATCTCTATCCCACACTATTTTTATATTTCAATTTTAAACTTTATACATTTTATAAAATAAATATCTGCCATTAAGAATTTGTTCTTCCAATGGATCTTTATTTACATTACATGAAGTAATTATCTTTAAATGAATTGCTCAGTGAAAATAATATTTTAACTTTTTAATTGGAAAATATTTTTGATCCACTGCACAAAAGATTTTTTTAATAAATACATTAGGCCCTTTGAATTAAGTATTACTAATCAAAATTTTCATAGAATTGTAAAATCATTTGTGATAAATATCTTATTGTATAAAACATTAGCAGGCTTATAAAGAACGTCTTTGAGTCTCTAATAAGTCTTGATTTTCAATACCCGATACAATCTCAGACAAAGAAAGTTGAAGAGGATTACTGAAGCTTATAAAACAAACACAGCTAGAGCTTTCATTTTAAAAACAAATCCATGTATTTGTATACAACTTTTAAAGTACGGAACGATAACAAGAATTTAAAGGTTCAACATATTTTTAATTTTCAATCTTCTAATTAAATACCTTAAACGAATAAATTTCATTAAAATAATATTCAGTTGTAAATCAAAAGGCAATGAAAATATACATACATTTTCTTATTTTTAATTTTACTTAGCTTATATTGAAAAACGGATGTCTTTAAACACTTAAAATAATTTCTTGTTTTTTCACAATATTTTCATAATATTTACACGTGTTCAACTAAGAAAATACATTCGAAGTATAAATTAAGACGGAAAAAAACAAATTGAGATCTTTATATATATCGTATAACATCAGTTTAAAGACATGGCTCATCTCACTTTCCGCTATCGTATTTTTTTCTTTACATTTTAAGATACAATGTATTAACAATGGGAGGCTTAGTTTTGCACTGTTGATAAATATAATGTTTTATAACAAAATTAATAGAGTCGAAAACTGTACAAAATTGTCGTGTCTGCATATTATGTGTGTGCAAAAATATGTCCAAAAGTTTTCACAAAACACGATCCAGGAATTTTGGCAATGGGAAATCTGCGACTTTAATGAAACTGTAACATGAAAATTGGTCGTAATTCATTTTCTTAAACTTTCAGAAATAATTTTAAAAGAGATGAAAATATGCAGACATAAATCTATTGATAAATTAAAAAAAAATGTATACACATTTCCGTTCAAATATTCCAAGCTGTTGACACACTAGTATGTACTACAAAGCTGTAATAACAACACATAATATATATACTTACTAAAAGTTATAATTTAAATAATTTCTCATTCAAAATATAACTTCAGTCTCCCACTGATAATTTTTTATGTAGTATATATTATACATCTCTCTTCTTTATAAAAATAAAAAATTAATTTTTGTTTATTTGTTCCATATTCCTTTTTTCTAGCTTTCGTCCGATGGCGATAAAACTTTGGTGGGTTACTATACACACGCTCGCAAAGGTTTCTTATTTAGTACAACTATCAGATAGACCGGTTTTTCTCATCGCGAGCATTATTTGTATCATCTGACTGCGATATAAATAATCGTTGTAAACACACTTACGAAGGTTTCTGAATAAGTATAACCATTAGATTACGGCTGGTTTAGCTCATCGCAAGCACTATCAATTGATACACTGGAGTCTATAGATATGGTTCTCACATCGACAGCTTTATGTAGCCTGCTCACGCGTCGTAAAACCTTCTGATTTATTTGTGTACGCAACAAACGGAAAAATAAAAAAACATGGTTTATCCTGAAGCACTTCGATCAACAAAATTAAAACAGAAACTCTTTCTTTCTTTGAGTGGTATTGCAATACTCATTAGTTTATGATAAATATTTATTATGTTTTTTTGTGAAACTGACAAATAAAGCTTAATTGCTAGAAGTAGTAGACAACACGTATGAACATGAAAAAGGATATCATTGCGTGGAAGTATAACAAAAATTTCTAGGCTTAATGCTATGTGCATTTTCAGCCCCTATAACGTTTTTCATTTAAAAGAGGCTCTAGATGGAAAAATATCAGAACACAAAGCTGAGCTGCTTGTTAAGTACAGAAATAAAAGTAGAGATACGAAGAGAAGGGAACACAGAATACGGACATTTGCGGTGGTAAGGAAAATGAGAACTTTAAAATTTATCCACTAACCGCTAGAAAAAAGATTTTCCTCTCGTTGGCCTGAAAAACATCCCCCTACCAAAGGAAGCAAAGTTTTAGATTAGATTTAATGAACTCATAAATTGTAATCTCCGCACTGCCATGTTACATCTTTTTGAAAAAAGTTGACGAATAATAATATTTTTGCTTACATTTTTTTATTTCAAAATAAAACCTAGTTTAAAATAAATTATTTTTCAAGTTTCTTCTACTGAATATTTTTGGGCGTTGAAAATGTGAAATTACGCTGCTAGAATATTCTGTACTTTGCTGTATAATTTAATTGTTTTTTTGATTTAATATATCATCGTTTAAAAAGTACAATATATACTGATTTTTGATCCATTTTTTTTTAATAACTTAACTTGACACGGAGCAAAGTATTTTGTTTTAATTGGACGAATTATTTTCGTATTTTATTGAACTCACAGTATTTATTTTACACAATAATATTTGCTCCATATATCAAACAATATTAGGTAAAAATCTGTCTTTCGATAGAACCCCTCCTGAATCGTGTACGGTTGCGAGGTAATTAATACACATGTCATTCTGTCAGTCATTTCTAGTTTAAATGTGCTAGTTCAACATTCTATAGTAAATTTAATTTTAGGTCTAATCTGTCACTTCGAAAAGGTAGTTGAAAAGCATTATATTAAGTAAATAAAACAAAATGTTTAGTAAAATTTCCAAAATTTTATATTATAAAGAAACAGACCGTCTTTGTTCATTGTGAGCATTAATATATTAACTGAAAAATTCTTTCCTCAATAAAAAATAAAAAACTTTTGTTTTAGAAATCTCAATGCAACTGACAAAAATAATAGAAAAAGAAATTCGATAAGCAACTATTTTCATTTCCTGCAATTATAATATATTATATTTATTAATTGATAGTAAGAACGATTTGAAACTAATGTTAAAATTATTCAAAATACTAAAAGTAATGTTTTGCACTTTACGTAGTTAAGTCTCTGTTTTCACTTGCATCAAAATCACGCCAACGTTTATATGTTAGTGTCGTCAATCACATTCAAAGTTAGGTGATAAATGATCGAGGGATTAAACATGACTACTTGTATTCTTTCTTCAAATGTAAAGCTTGGCGATTATTTTTGGAGTACCTATTATATCATTATTTTAAATACTAGTTAGACGTATGTGGCTTGGCAATAATTTGCTAATGGCTATTTTCTATGTATAATTTACAGTACCAAATAGAATCGTTGGGAAGGAATTAAATACCCTTAGTATGGATGTGTATTTGGTTCCAAGATTAATTCCCTATTGAAAAATCAACGCTTAAAGGACTTTACAGGATTTTGAACCCTTGTCCGCAAAACCAATATGGACGAAAACCCACATTGCTAAGGTGACCAAAAATAAACTTATTGCGGCTTAACATTTCCAATTTGTCCGTTTAGAGAAAAAAAATGTCATTTTCACGTAATTTTCTAACCATTAAGATACACTCATCCTTCTAGCGAATTATTCAAAAAAGCATAATAATTCATAACATGAAAGAAAATATTTATTTTTTTTATCTTACACAATTGAATGAATTATCGTTAATAATTTGATAGTATCTTCATATTTAACAAGACTGGTTGCAAAAGAATCTTTTTGTTCCTAATAAAGCACGTTTTTCTATTAGTCATTTGGGTAACAATTTATGCTATGTATTATATTATATGTATGTAATAACAAAATCTTATTCATGAGATTTCATAAAATTCGTTACAATTCTGATGATTTAACTGAATAAATATTGAATGAAAATGATGGTCAGAAAGCATTTTATTTCAGAGGATTGACTTCATAATCATCTCATTAATTTAGCTGTTTTTAGCTGTAAGCAAAACATGTAGTTTGGAATTAAACGAAAATATTTTGCATTTTTATAATATTATATTTACGTTGTGATTCATGAATTAATAAATAATTCAACTTCACGAAATTATAATTTAATAAATGCATAAAAAATTTACAATCGTAGATCGCCATGCAAAAATATTCTCAACTCTGAGATTATAAGAATTGATCGCCTGAAATGGAATACTTATACTGTCGAAATTTGTTAGCAAAGTAAACTTTTACACTGTACATATTTGTATAGGGCCCCCGCAAACAAACTGAAAGAAAAACTTCTAAAAGGGAACAATCACATTGGGTTGACCAAGCCGCGCACGCCATCAATAAGGAATCACAGGTGGAATGTGATCCAAACAAATTCGGATAATCCAAGAGTAAAACTTTGTTTTTCCATTTCTCATGTCGTGTCTGCACGCGAACCGAAAGGGGTGCGGTGAACCATAGAGAGGGGATAGACTTTTAAGCTGCTAATTGACGATGAATTTAAATAGATTTCACAAATCGGACCTTATTCATCAATTTATTGTTTGATTTTTATACTTTCATGAATACTTTTTATAATATGACTTTACTTATATCATAATCTGGTTTATTCAGTTCTAAATAAGGTATCGGGTTTTGAAGTTTTTAAAATAAATACTTGTAAATATTTCATATCATCGGTTCATTATTTGTCATAAATTTTCCTCGATTTGTTCACTCGTCATAAATTATCAACCCGTACAATCCATAGTTTTACAGTTCTTGGTAAGGATTTATATAAACAAAGAATAAAAACACCTTTTGCAAACCAACATATAGATTTATCAGAAATCTGACAGAATTTCCGTAAATTTTTCTTTGTAGAAATACTACTAAAAACGGAAAACACAGAATGTTGGGTACTAAAATATTTTGAATGCTCACAGTTGGACATAATTATTAAAAACATGCTGCCATCTTTGGCATTTGATATTAAACTTGCAAAAACAATTAAATTTGTGTTTTACTTTTAAAACCAGTCATAACACATAGTTTTGTTTTTTATGAATATATTGATATTGAATTGAATCGTGAGAGGTAGTCTTAGCAGGCCGGATGTAGGCCACGGCACGTTTCTACTCAGCGCGGAAATCTAACGATTGTAAGGACGCCTCTGAATTGCAATGCGACGCAACCAGCCCACTCTAAGAAAATCCTGTACATTATTGATTTGCAAAGGATGTTGTACTGTTCTTTACACAACGCTCAATCAAATTATTTTAACGGCAGTTCGAAATTTACATCATGAAATATTTCGTAACAACATTGATAATTTACGTAAAATAATAAGTCATTGTTTTATGGCTTTCATGGAGGCTGGAAACAAGTCATCGTAGATTGAACGAAGACTTATATTGAAAACATTGGTAACACACGTTTCTTCCAAAAATAATTTCACATATCCTTCGATAACTTTCGAATGTTTTCTCAGACAGCATTTACCAAAAACAAATAAAATGTCCCATATACTATGAGTTCCAAACAATGTGAATAAATTATCCGAGATAGTTCAGTGAAAACTTAAGAAAAGATATTTAAGATTAACAAAGCTTTGCTAACTTCTTCCATGCTAGGAATGGAGAAGATTACATTTTTTTTGAAATTTTTTTAAGATAAACTATTTATTGAAATAAAAGCCGTTAGAATTTAAACAAAATGGTGCCATATTTTTAAGCCGTGAATTTTCTATACATTGGAAATGAAATGAATGCAAGCATGCATTATTAATAATCTGAAATCTCATCCGTGTAAATCAAAATTAAAAGACATTTTAAGCTTACAATTAATTTAGTTGTTATAAGAGTAGATAGCTTATATTTAAAAGAGGGCAAACACATATTTGGTGTGAATCTCACAAAATTCGTATTTTTATTTTATTTTTTTACAATATATCCAGCTTCTATCCAGATGATTTTTTCAATGCAAATTATTTAATATAAATATTCTCTATGACTTTTCAGATTTTTTCAGTTTCAAATACAAAAATTAAAAATAATCGAAACAAATTTTGGTAGAACTTTTTCACTCAAGCCTAAAATTTTCAATTAGAAGATTTTTTATGTTTTGCTTTTCCACCAGAATTGACAGTCATCCTAAAAAATGAACTTAAGATACCAATATAAATCAACAATGAAAATCGAGGAGTAAGGTCAACATATGTATTACATTAATTCGCTCCAATGATAAATTAAAACGATAAATATTTATATTCTCGGTCTTGAACCATGAAATATTCGATCGATAAGGCAAAGTTTAACTGCTTGGCAGCACGAGCCAACTTATTCAAGAATTCGAATGTAAATATCCTAAAATAAACATTTTTGTGTGGATTTCATAGAAAGCAAGAATCAACAAAACAATCATTTTGAGACACAGTAATTCATTTTGCTTATTTGAATCGCAAAGCTTTTTTCTAATTGACGGGTTTGCTTTAACAGTACAAGCCCAATGTAATACGACCGGACGATGATTGAGGTATCATTAATTCAGCTTTATGTCATATCGTATTCAAACACTCGTATAATACCTCACTTAATCCTTTTTTGCCTACTATTTTGTCATGTTTGTTTTAATTTGCTTGATTGAACAATTATTTAAAAAAAAATCGCTTTCATGCTTTTGAGTATGTGCTTTTCCACTTCAATTAATGTTACTTTGTTAATGCATTCACAATATTGATAGATATTTTTTTAAGTCTAATTTGGGACACCGAAAAAATTCATATCTCACTAAATAAGTTTAGTATAATTAATACCAATTCAAACGTTTAACTACGCTGAGATAAAACAATTCAGAACAATTTTTATTTAATATGTAATATATTTTAATACAATTTGCATAATCAAATTTGACGGCCCATATAATTTCTTTACACCTATTAACAAATCGCACAACTCGCAGAAATAGCGTCATCTGTGGTAATTATTATATTAATATTGTTTTTACAATCTCAAAAAACCATCTTTTCCAGAGAAAGCACAAACTATATATTGTAATACATATATGCGAATATTCTTTATCGATTCTTGTGTAGATTTCTTAAAAGTATTTTTTTTAATATCGCAAACTTTGGTTTCTTTTGACAGTTGATAATATTGATATTTGTTGTATATATTATTTTATATATACCATTTCGAAGTGATGCACTGTTACGAGATATTAAAAATGTATAAGAAATAAAACTACAATACTAATGAAAAAATGTTTTTAATTTACAGTAAATGACAAAAAAAATATTTATAAAAAAAAATTGTACTAGTTTTGTTAAAAGTCATAATGCAGTGCAGTTTGTAATAATGCAATAGTTTTTAGTCACCAGACAAAAAGCAGCACATTTATTTTATTCCAATAAATAATTTCCACATTTTCACAATCGAACCCACCAAAAGTAGTATTTTGTAGTTTAAGCTAAAAAATAAGAGTTTATTTAATTAAATAATAATTGTTAGTGTCCGCAGTTAATTTTTAATTGCCTTAAAAAAAGCATTTTTCCAACTCTGTTTTACTATCGTCACACAAACGCCATATCCAAATATAATATAATTATGACGGTAATGATTTGATTTAATAGGGTCGTTTAGGGCTTTCTTTTGGCCTCTCCCTATAAACGTATATAAGTGAAATACCCAGCCATAACTTTGAAGATTATATACGATTCTAAGCGGATCGTAACATCCTTGAGTTATGACAACTCATAAATCTTTCGAGTGAAATAAATCCGGCCACAAAAATTGCTTTATAATTTTACTGTCACTCGAATTTAATAGAATACAAGTATAATTAAGGGATTGGAAACAAAAAATAGCCGCCCTTTTTGGTTAGTTGTATTTATATTTAAAAATGAATAACTGACAACCTTACGTAATATTATATGAACACCTATGGAAAGTAAAAACATGGCTTAGTTCCATACTTAAAAAACAGTAGATACTTCATATATAATAAAGCATTATCATTATTGATGGCTGCATTAAAGTAAAATGTTTTTCCAGACACTTATTTTATCAGGAATTTACAGTCTTCAAAGACTTAATAATTTTGAACTACTAAAACTGTACTACTCGCCATAATCGATGGCTTGCAAAATGTCATTAGAAATTCGTAACCTCAAAGTGCCACAGTTTCACAAAGGCAGTATCTAAGTACCGATTTAAAATACCAATAGTTATTGATAAAATTCAAAGTAATCGAACTGACCGAATACCATTTAAAAAAATCATTCAATGAAAAGGGTAATTCCACAATCAAATTTAGATTATGAACAATTGACAGTGTGCAAAATGTCATTCTCAAAGTGTGACATGGTTGATAGTTTTGTAAAAGATTTTATAATAGTAAAAAAACTTTTCAGATGTATTTTCAAATGGTGGTAGTAATCCAGTAACCATTACGTGGGTAGAAAAAAGATATTTTGAAAGTTTGGAACATTTCTTATCGTTAATAAAGCAATACATAAAGGACATACATCCAAACAACAAACATTCATTTTATTTTTGTAAATATATGTATATCGGTTACAAATTGCAAAGTAGACGAATTGAAACCTATTATGAATTTCTTCCTTTATATTATGAATATGATTTCAAATACATTTTTCTTATTTTTATACTTCTTTTCAACCGATCACCAAACTGTAAAAAAATAGGAATGAATAACTGATTTCGGTTTAGTTGTTTTATTAAGGGTTGATAAAAATTTGATTTCTAATGTAGGATTTCATCATTAGAAGCGAATAAAAAGTGTCGTGTAAGAATGCAGTTTCAAATGTTCAATGTTTTGCATAATTTTACATATTGGAATATTTTTTTTTTACTCGAAATTATTATTTCATTCAAAGCTTTAAATAGTATATGATTATTATATATTTTACAAATTTTAAAAGTGAATTTTTCCGATATCGGGTTGTTATTTTTTCATGATGTTTTTTAATATGAGTTCTTTATCTTATCCAACAGAAATTGAGAAAGTGAAAGTACAGTTCAGAGTGTCAATTTTCAATTTAGATGAGCAATTAAAATCGTTGATTATTTTCGTTTTCCAGTGCATAAATCTAGCCGGCTTTTTATAAGAATGGTTGTTAAAAATAAATTTATTATTTTTCAGATATAAAAAGAATTCTCAGTAAATCAACTTAAAGACGGCATCAATCGAAAAGCTGGCTAGAAAATATAATCGACGTCGCTCACCAAAAACCTTTCCCTAATGAGAATTTATCGCAGTCGAAGTAATGATTTTCCACCCATCTCACCTGCGCCACGCCGTGTTTCTTCTTATCTAAATATTGCTGTCACACCAAGATCTCACTTTGCTTCTTCGTCCTGATGCAGCTACTAAAACGCATTTCAAGATTTCACAAATATAATACAATACGGATTTGGTCTTTTCAAAAATATGTCTTTCATTACGATTCCTAATTATCATCATGATGAAAAATACTCTCACGATATTTTTGTTTTAACTATTATAACTGGTTTCTTATAAAATATAAATATGACCTCCATCCTGATAATACTTTATCTGCTAATCTACTTTTTTTGATTTTGAAGATACTTGTATCAAGATTACAATGATACTATAGTGGCGACTGACCAACACGAATCTCACCTACAATTTATTCTCTCTAAACCTTTCGTTCTACAAATTCATATTATTGAAATAAACAGTAACTAAATATTATTTTCCGAAATCGTCTACATGAATACTTTCAATATTAACTTCGTTTTTCTACTTTTATAAATTGGACACGCTTCTTTAACACTTTGGTCGCACATTTTTGCTAAATAACTACACCGAAATAGTTTTTTTGCAATTTTGATTTTAGACCTTGTGTATATTCTTCATCCATCTATCGATAAATTTTGAAAGTAAGAATTAAAATTCATATCAATTGTTGGTAGTATAGCTGCGCGTATCCGAAGACGCCACATTGTGCGCTCTCGGATCGTAACGTTTGTCTCAAAAATGACCAGCCTTGTCAGACTTAATATGTACATAATATTATATAATATCATTTTTAACAGTATCACTTGCCTTTTATTTCTATATCCCTCTCTCTCTCTCATGTACACTCTTATTATCTGCCCATCGTGCTTACGTGCAGTACAGTGATAATGCAGTAGTTTTTTTTTTTTTTGAATTCATATTTTCTCGGGCATTTAGGTTTCCTGCTGTCTGCAACGCGGTTGTTGTGTTCCCTGCGGAAAACTCACGGTTTAGGGCCAAATATTTGTGAATACATCATTAGCAGAAGCTGTGGGTATTGGCATTCGCGATCTACCGCGATCGATCGCACGTCACAGAATAAGATACTAACGAGAGAACGGAAAGAAGCCATTAGAGCGATGATATTGTTATCGAAGCCGCCGAGAGATGGTGCCACCCGACACGTGATGAGAATAGTGATTCTTTAGCCCCGCCTAACCTCATTTCTACTCCGAATTCATCCGTGATGACATCTTAATAGTTCCAAAAATAGTATGTATGTATTTGGCATAATTGTTCTTCAAAATATAGAATACAATTTCGATATAATCATTAGGAAAAAATACATTTTTTTGGTAAAAAAAAACAAATATAAAAAAACTTTGTCTTCTTGGATTAATATTTAAATAGCTCGTGGTAGTAATATTTTAATGTTACACCGAAGATTCTCAACCGGAGGTCCGCGGAGATTTTTGTGTGGTCCACGATGTGATATTATTTCGATAAACAATCGAATTTCATGTTGTATTTTATGCATTTTAAAATTTATTTTTTTATTACAAATATTTATTATTTAATACCAATGCTGAAACTATGGCATATACACTCAAATTAAAAATGTATAAATAGATAAATCAAAAACCTATTAAAATAGAAATCTTCGATTTTGATTTCGATTTCATTCCGATAATTGACTAAGAATGAAAAACAACATAACAAAATAATTCGATTATGATATATTAAGCTGTAATTAAAAAGAAACTATGTAATGTTTAGTATTGGTGTAAGTCTTATTACAGTATTTAAATATCATACATAGAAAAACTTAATGATATCGATTTAACATCGAAATTTTTCATAATAAAAAACATTTGCAGATTGGCCATACATGACTCGATGAAAAGTGGGCAGAAAATATAGGCCTACGCAAAACTCTTCTGTGACCTCATTATCAACAACTATGTCCAATGAAAATCTCTTGTGGCCGTACCAAGTTTCTGTTTTAGTCTAAAAATGGATCACAACAAGTTAGTAGTTATTAGATTTAAAAACTACCAGAATATTTCACTCGATATGTAAGCCATAATATTGAAAAAACTTGAGAATCACGAGTTAGCAGTAATTTCTTTACAGTTTTATTAATTATTAAGGCAGTTCTTATCGTCATAAATATGCACAAAGAAAATAATTTATTTATGTTTTTTTTAAATGACATATATTATTTTTATGTTAATTTTGCTTAAATAATAATCACCGTATTCACACTATAGTTCACTGCCTTCCAATAAAATTTAATTTTGGAAACAAGTTTCCATGTTTGATTGATAAGATGCAAAAATTTCATTTCGATAGTTTTCGAATATTTAAAACATGGAAATTATTTTTTATTACAAAATACATTGTTCTCAAAAATATAAAGTTTTGGTTATTTTATCAAGATTATATCTTAAACATCGCTTATAAAGAAACGGAAATTATCTTTTTATCGGCCCAATGAGATAACGATGTCCGCAAAATACAACAATTGAATAGTCAATAGATATTATCTCACAGAAGTTTAGTTAAGTTTGAAAATGGAATGAGACTTAGAATCCCAGTTATATTGTTTATATAGGCTCATTGTAGATAATTGAATCATTTCGGCAAATATTTTGGTTTTATTTTTTTCTGTTGAATTGAAGGACCATCTTACAAAAAATACAATAAAAAACATCCAGTGATACTGATTAAATGATTTTCTGAAAAAATTCAATCTTTATTACAGTATATGTATGACGATAACAGAGACTTTCGATGGCATTGGGAATGAGCTCGTCTTCTATACAATGTACAAATGTTCAAAAAAGGTGTTCGATTGTCATTTTCTCTTCGAAGAACTTTGTATCCAACTTTAATATGAAGCACGTAATATTAATTCAATATCACAGTAGGCTTAAACGCTACTCCGTGAACTATATTATATATTATATGATATGTCTAAATTAAGAAATTTTAGTACAGCCGTCAACAAATAGACACTATTTTTTTTTCTTTATCCTTTTGTAGTTTTTCCAAGTGAATGTAATTTCAATTAATATTTTTTTACAACTGAAAAAATATTTTCTTCTTTATTGATATTTTCAAATGTTTTTATTATAAATAAATAACTTGTAAACACTATTTAATTCTTACTATCACAAGCTCGATATTATCATATAATGATCATTCAATTAGATGCAAATTTATTTTATAAGACTTGATTATATTAAAAACAAAAATTTTCTAACACGGTGAAAAAAATAGCAATGTATTTTAGTTCTACAAAATTATTTTTTTAAATATAGTTGATAGCTATTTCGGCTCACGCCATCGTCAGAACTATGCTTAAACTAACATTTGCTTATCTATATATAACGAATTTTCTACATTATATTTTGATAAAGTCACTTCGTCTGATATGGTGTGATATAACATCAAGTAACGCCACTAATTGGAATGATTTAAATTAAAAACATCATCACAATGAAAAACCATTACCTTTCTACAGAACTAAAAGAAACTATTTATACAAGTACCTTTCCTTAATAAAATGAAACTCAATTACCTTGCACAATTTACTTCATTCATTGCAAACTACAAGGGTTCGTTTTTTAAGCAGACGATTGATTCAATAAAACCGTGTGCGATGAAGTCATACATTCTTAATGTAAGGTCATTTCGGAAAGGGCGACCATTGGAAAATTTATTGGCGATGTATCGAGCGGCGTTCGACCCATATTGTAGTCCAACATTCAGTTATATTCCTAACACCTAGCCTTAACTTTAAAACTGGCGATAACTACATCGTGTGTCGTTTTAGTATCGAATTATAGTGCGCGCGCAGGTGTCTAAGCACTAAAGCGTGGACCGGAATAGTCCGACTGTTGTGTTATCGCTCTTGTAAAGGAAATTGCTTTCGGTTCCATGACCTACGTCGCGTGAACTCGGTAAATATTGAAATTTTGATACACAGCCTCTCCTGTAAGTATTTAGGTAATGTATAATGCTATTATACATTCTGGATTTGGCTTTGTAATTCGCGCCATTAGAGATCGCATATTTGTTTGCGTAACAAAAATAATTATTACTACATTTTTTTGACTGATTCTTTTTTGGATCTATTTCTATTTTAGTGTTCATGGTTCATTGGTTGACGTTGCTAGCTTTCGTTATGGATCTCTCGGATTCGATTCAAAGAATGAAGAATTTCGTCATATCTTGCTATAGTCGGTCGTAGAGGTATCTTCATAGCCTTAATCTTTGTGTAAAAGAGAGATTAAGTATCTGCATAACAAGCACTTTTAGAAGAAATCTTCAACTGATCGTTCTTTTAGTTTCATGCATGCTACTCTTTGGGAGCGGATATAATTTACAAGTATCTCCAAAGTATCCATTACTAATTCCAAGATCAAGTGGTTCATAAAAATTTTCGATATCGAAAAACTTAGTTCGAAAATTTTAAATATCGATTTTTTAGTTATACGGTAAGATTTCATATGTGTTATTTTAGAAAGCGTTAAATCTAAGAGAACTGTTTTACCATTATTAACATATTATATATTCCAGCATTGATAAACTAGTTCTTGTACATTTTTTAACGTAGATTTTACGAAAAATTCTCAATTTCAACAGATGATGTTAAATTGAAAAACAATAGTTAAATCGAATCCATTTTCAAAGTGAATTAGAGTATTATATTATAAATTAATAGATAATAATGAAGAGGCTGCCAGTACTTCTATATGAAGAAAGTCACGATTTCGTTAGATATAACAATATCAGCTAATTCAACTAAATTTAGATAAAAAATGTTACATTGACATAGAAATTGAATAGAACTTATTACCTGTTTTGAAACGAACAAGATTAATTGATTGAATTGGCATTCACTTAATTGAACTCCATTATAACACGGTGAAAGAAAATAGTTCTAAAAAGATAGTTATGGTGATGACGTGAGCCGAAATAGCTATCAACTATATTTAAAAAAAATAATTTTGTAAAACTAAAATATATTGCTGTTTTTTCACCCTGGAACAAGATTAAAGTGAAAAATTATAAAACTTAATCCTTTTACAGTTTTAAATGAGAGGTTAATCATATTGACGTGTTTTGTGAGTAATTCATGTTGACCTGAAATTTCAATAAATAATTATTTTATTTTATACAAATAAAAGGTAATTCCATATTCAATCCCATCACTTTGACAGCTGTTGGTATCTTTATATTAAAATTATTTCCCAACTGAAAATGACCATATATGTGTGTGTGTGTGTGTGATTAATATTCCGTATAATTCCGTGTAATATTCCGGCGTATTAAATAAATTTTAAATTGTTTCTAAAAAAAGGAAATAATTGTAATCACTTTCTAAAATTATCTTTACCACAATTTACGTTTATGATATTTTTTTGTAATAGGTTGAAATATATACTTCTTTTTCCAAACAAATGCTTTTTCATTTCTAGAAATTTATCTTAAGAATTATTTTTTTCAATTAATTAATATGTGAAAACTTAAATCTTTGTAGCACATCACATTTATGGAATATGTAAAATAATTCACTTTATTATATTTAAGTTAAAAAATTACCGGTGTATCCTATACCGATATTTCATATTTTTTCAACTTAAGTTTCTTTGCAAGATTATTTCATAATTCAATAGGAACGAAAAAATATCTCACGTTTTATTCTGTCACATGTTATGAATTGTCGTTTTTTTCGTATAATATTTTAAGAAGTTCATTTTTTCCAGACGGGATCTCCATCATCGAATCGAGAAACGGTTGCAACAAGAAAATGCTGGTTCAAAGGAGGCAAAGAAATCTTATCTATTTTATAATAAATCAGATGTTTTTCAAAATGGTTTTCTCGTATACTGTAACATTCATAAAATTTATAATACGAGTATCGCCACTTGTCCAGCCGTTGTACAAAGGGGTGGTCTGATTTGCTTCCATAAGGACCACTTCCGTCCCACATATAATCTCATTGTCATAGACACCTATTGTTTCATTTAGAATTTTAAAAATTTAGTGTCATTGTGTTAAAGTAACAAGCTAGGCCGTTGGAACAGGAGAGAGGATGTTGTGTGCCTTTTCTGCACAGCTATATATAGATAAGCAAGTGTTAGTATAAGCATAGTTCTGACGATGGCGTGAGCCGAAAAAGCTATCAACTATATTTGTTAAAAATAATTTTGTAGAACTAAAATACATTGATATTTTTTCACCGTGCTATAATGGAGTTCTACCAAGTGAATGCCAATTCAATCAATAGAATTGATAAAGCTTATTACTATTAATAACAAAAAAAAAAAAAATCTTTTCAAAGGCAATGTATTGTTTTTGAAAAAATATTTTATATAAAATATATATGTTTTATTTGTATCTTCAAAATTTTCTTTCTTCTTCGTCTTATAATGCATATTAAACATCATCATAATAAACACGAATACCAACTCAAATGCTTTTTCATATTTTTAATGCAGGACCTAAATTTATTTAATCTATATTAATTGATAATACAAATACAAATATCGACTCTTTCACTTTTGAAATTGAATTTTATTCCAAGGTTATAAAAAGAATTAAGCGCATATCATTATTTTAAAATAATTCAAAACTTTGCAAGAATAAGTTTGATTGGCTTAATCGCTCTGTTTCTACTAATTGAAATGCGAAACAATTATAGCTGAAGTTTTTTTCAACTTTTAAAAGAACTTTACATTTAAATCCAAAAAGCTTTGAAAAAACCTTGACGTGGGTAATAGATAGACGAGTCTGATACGAAAAGGTAATTCTCGTAAAGACGTCGCATCTTCTTCAGTGACATACATAAAGGATATTGAAAGAAAACCTTTTAAAAAAAGTCTCACCATGACTAAGCACTTTGTGATTGTTACCGTCGTTATATATAATATGACGCTTCACACCCCTCATTCGCATATATGAAATAAATATAATCATTTATAAAATACTCAGAACTGTATCGTTGAAAATTCTATTAAAAATGGTTTCCGAAATCACTGTAATTTTTTATGCATAAAAACAAAAAAAAATGTTTTTTTTAATTTAACGTATCAAAACATAATTGCTTTCCAATGATATTATCTTTTTTTTCGACCAATTTTTAGTTAATTTCAATCAATTTTTGATAATCATACAAAAAGGACATTCATGAAATTAATTATTTTATAATTCCTTTTTATTTGTTTTGTTGTCTATTTCTTGAATTTTTAACATAAAAATTTTAAATATTTTGACGTTGTTAAAGCAATGTACTTGTAATTTTTGTAACGTGTATATATAAATAAACAAATTATCTAAGTCACACGTTTTTTTACATATAATTAAAATATAATTTAATGAATATAAAAAACAACCCTTAATGTGTAAGGGATGCAGTAACATCAGATAATTTTTTGGAATGTTACATTTCATTACAAATTTAATATTATAGAAGGTGCTAGGGACCGAGTTCATATCATGCTAATGATTTTTGACGCTATTAACCCTTTCAACGGGTACCACTGTCTGTAAGGTGTCAAGGACGTTAGCGAACAAACCGGCAAACCAAAAAGCAAGGCGCCTGTCCCGCAACCACCAACCCTTGTGATTCATACATTACTCTTACTATGTGAACGTTTCCCTGGATTACGGTCCTGTCTCTCCTCAAAGATAATGGAGCGAGATATCTTTGTACTGCCCGTTCTGAGTAAACAGACTTAATTAATTATGTCCGCCGGAAAAATAGATTCAATCATACTCAGTAGACTTATTTACATTTCTCCTAAGATTGTTTTGAATCCGTCGTTATCAATTACGTCAGACACTGTTTTGTGTCGCCATTTGTAATGCTTTGACTTATATCTATTTCATATTACGAGGTTATTAAATACAACGATTTTGTCAACTATTTGAAATCATCATTTACTAATGGAAAAGTGATTTAACACAGACTGCTGAATTGATGAATGATTTATTTGACATTTACCAAATCAAATATATATTCACTACGCTTTTTGTTTGCAAATTTCAATTTGTTTGGTATGTAAATGAATTTATTAAATACTCCAGTTTTATTGTATCCAGTATATTCTGTGGTTACTCTGATTTAATGTAGATGTAATAAAGCGTACCGAAAAATTTAATATAATATTTCAAATTGTTGACTTATAGTTATTTCTAAAATAATATTTTCAGAACATAATAGTAATATGTTAAACATAAAACAATATTAAAATTTTAGAGGACATGTTTTTTGAATATATTTATTATAATATATTTGAAATAAAAAATATCGCAAAGATTGTTTTTATTCTTTCTTTCTTCCTTCTCTATTAGTACAGAAGAAAATTATCTTGTTTTTGCAGATATATACGAATATATTTAGCAGTGAAAATAAATTCCATGGAACAAAGGATACAATTATAGTTGTCGTGCGTAATGGATATGATATTTATAAGATTCTCATTATACATCCATTACATTATAATTACGTATGAACATAGTAGCTCCCAGTCTGAAAAAATTGGTCACTTTTTTTTTTTAATTTGAACCGGCATACTGTTATTTCATATTAGAATTTTTATTTCCTTACTGTCTTTTTTGGTGTAATTTATATTAAATAAAGATTTGTAAAACACCTCTGACTCACAAATGTATTTTAGATAATAAAACTGACCAAAATATGTCATCGATACCTCGCAATATAGCTCAGATAGTCAAGTTTATCTATTTTTATAAATCCTTACCTCGATTTTTGCATCAATATTGAATGATTAATGTCAATTATCGACCCGAGCACAGTATTAAAAAAATCTCGCTACATTATTCAATGCGCAACCTTTAAATGTGAACTTTTGCGTTCACTCAATAATAGAAGAAAAAATATCACACTTATCTAAAAGATAACCCAGCATTGTAGGCAAACACAATCAACTTTCCAACGCTTAGTATCGATCCGTTATTTTTCCGTACCATACACTAATAGTTCTTTGAAAATATTGAGAACACCAAGACAAGATTAATAATTTCGCAATAAACATATTATTTTCATCTCATTTTCATATGGGTATCGTATCCAAACCATGTTACGTAAAGATGCCAAAACTATTTTTTCTGTTAGCTTATGATTGAGTAACTTATTATCAAAACATTCTTCATTCGACAAACCAAATTGTTAGCAAACTGCAAAATAGCTGCTTTATTTTGATCAGTTTTGATACTAAATAATTTGTTTCACATTTTTTTTACTACCAAGACAAAATTTTGAAGAGAACAAATATCTATCTTTAATAAACAAGATAGTAAAATGTGGAATAATTTGTCATCAAATTTTGTAAAATGTCAACATTGGTCGTTAGGTAGGTTTTGAAAGTAAAGTTCTCAATAACAGATTAAAAAAGTAAAAACCGTAACGTATTTATTTTTAAAATACTTAATAAAAAAATAAAAAGTATTCTTTCCAAAGCAAATAACAGTCGATTATAGTTTCAAATATATAAATATAATTTTTTCCAGAAATGGTATTTTTTTTGTTTTTTTTTAATTTAATAATCAAAGAATGTTGTTAATGTACTGAAACTTGAATTAAAATATGTTCATACTTTGTAAGGAATCGTTTGAAAATATTTGTTTTAGAACACATCTGTACTTTTTTACAATGTATATGGAAAAAAGGAAACATTTACCAAAATGTCAGCATTTGGATTGATGTGTTTTATTTAATCTTTTATCCAGGACAGTCGTAAGAGATTCGGCCATCTATGTTTATAATAACTACCACTGTATGTGTACAAGCGTCAAAACTACCAATAAAAACTCTTACACTTTATTCTGTCATATATTTTTCTTGCAAAACGCGTTTTACCGTGCAAAATTATTTCATCTCACTTATTCAACATTTAGTACTTTTTTGAAAATCTTTTAACCATCGTTTATCCATTTTTTTAGAATATTATGTTCCTGATTTTATCAGAAAAAAAATGTTTTAATCTTTCTTATAATGCAAATATTGCATAATCTTACAAATCAAATTGGTGCTGTTGCAATCAAAATAGTGCCCTTGAGTTCGGCCGCCCGTGTGCATTCCAAAAAACTCTCATACGGCCCTGCTTCCAGCACCGTTGATGACTTGACCTTTACTCACTCCCAAACCGGACAAAGTGAACTTTTTTGTGTACACAATAAATTGATAAATTCACATGCTTTTTGTCGTTGCTAATACCTCATAAATTGAATGATTATACTAGAAACAGATGTCGTATTATTATACATATAATTCTCATGCGTAATTCTTGTTGATATTTTATAACGATATCCTTATTAAATTAATCGCTACTACTTTGTTTACATATCGGCTAAAAACCATCGTGACATTTGGCGATTTATCATTTTTTCTCTACCAGTAACGTGTGCAGCACGTACGTATTCAGTATATAAAAGCATATTCGAAACGGCTTCTAATCGATGTTTTATTAATAGAAATGTTGTAATAAATTATTTTATCTTCACTATTATACAACAGATTAATAATAATTTAAAAAAAAAATATTAAAACATTTTTAAATCAATTATTCATACTCTAAAACGAATTTAAATAACAATCGATTCGAATTTTAAAAAAAAGTAATAGTCTCTTTGCATTAGTCATTCTTCTTTTAAATAAATATATCTTCTTACAAACAAAATTCGTTCATTGATCCTGCGACCAATTTTTATTCAAAAATGTGTCTTTAATAAATCCAATTAATAAGGTTTGTATTTTGGCATGAATATGAAGGTATGTTATTTGGAATCTACATTTGATAAGTTCACACCAATGTGTGAATAAATCAATACAGTTCATAACGGCATGCTACCGAAGTATTGGGAATAATTTTGAAGATTTTATTAAAATCAATTCCTGAATCTACGGGCTATTATTTTCATAATATAACTCTAGAGGTTCGTTAAGAAAGTATGTGGTAATGGTCCATGTAACAAGAAATAAAGCAAAACGAAAGCCATGTGCGAGTAATCGTGAGAAAGAGGAGGGAGTTTCCTGCATAATGGAAGAAATGGAAAATGCAGCAAGAGCTACCAGCCGCTGCCGACCTATATTTGTTTAAAAGCTGGAAAATTGAATACGACAATAGCATCGTATGAGTTCTTTATTTACGCTGCGTAAACATTTCAACAGTCAATTGTGCATAGCAATAATTGAATATTGCATTCTTTCCAACTCGTTGAATTTTATTCATTTTTTAGAATAGAAAAGTACAACTCTTAAGCTTAAAACTGACACTTAAGCTCTATGTACTGGTCAGACAAATTATTCATAAAACAAAAAACAAAGCATTACACAAAGACCATTGTTTTATATTAAAAAAGATATTTATAAATGTATATGATTTCGTATCAATGAAATTTTTTATGTATTTTAACACTTCGATTGATTGGCTCTTTTCCTGCGCCTAATTATTTTTACGTAAAAATGATATTTATCAACAATTAAATAAAATATTTTATCAATGACATTTTTCAATTATTCGTTTCATGTTTATGACAATATAATTTTAAAAAAAGCGTTGTAAAAGTGAAATATAAGTTATCTTCTGTGAGAAATGATTATTTTCTAAGTGCAGTTTTACACGAAAATGTATGAAATATGTCGAAAAAAGTTCTATTCAAATTGGCGGCAGGTGTAGGAACTTTATATTATTTTTTTTTTGCCAAAAATTATGAAACATCTTCGAAAACAAATTTCCCAGCATGGTGAAAATAAAATGTTTGAAATCTACATAATTTTGGAAACAAATTTAACCTCTGCTTACATATGAATTCGTTAGAATATTTTGTTAATAAAACATGTTTTTTTGTATCTAAGGTGACATGTGTACTGAATAGTTAATATTTTTTTAAGTAATTCATTTTCCTTTCCCGCCACTCACCAACCTTTATAATATTATATGCTTACCTAGCGACTAATTAAACAAACATGTTGCTATATTCAAATAATCCAAATTATGACATTTAATTATGTTTTTTTAAATCTGGCATTTTTTTATCTTATCAGTTTACCGTCGTTTTGCAAACGCTCTTCGTAAAGTTTGTTATAAAAATATTTAAAAAAAATTGCTGATACTGTAATCTATTTTTAAAAAAATATTGCAGTTAAATTTAAATAATATTATCGATTTAATGAACTTACTACACAATTACTTACGAAAAACATACCTTATATATCAGAATCATCTGAAATGCGATGGATAAATTACAATCGAAATTCATACTCAAGATAAACACGATCCTTTGCAATATCAAAAGTTAAAAGAAATATATATATGAAATAGTTTGGTTAAAGTTTTTATTCATAACGGAATGATCGTGACAGTCTTAAAGGCACACCTTTATTGCAAGAATTAAGGTAGACATAAATAATTGGATTTCAAAAATATATTGATTATTTTGAACAAAAATCAATTTCCTAAATACTGAATCACTTATGCTATCAAACTTGTTACACATTGCTTTCAGTCAAAATCCATGAAAAGCTTTCATATGTTGATTTTTTTAATCAAATTCAGAAACCATCTTTTATCAAAAAATTACGGATTCCGGATTTACATACCTACCTACTTTGATAGAAATTCATTAAATTTTTTCCAAAACTTCTCAAAAAACACCCTCTAGATGCTTTATAATGGGCACATATTTTCCAAATTGGGAATGGAGAAAGCTAGAATAGTTATAATATTTCATTACAAATCTATGCGTGACTAAAAAAAACAAGTGGTTTTTGAAACTCTTTTTTTGTGTAAATCAAACAGATTGTGGTATATAATAATATATTAAACTTTTAATAGTGTGTATGCAACACATATATTTACTTTTATGGTTTTACTTAGTTTTATGGGTTTATTTATATTTGATTTTAAATCATTGTTTTCATTTATATAAGAACGAATGAGCAACAATAAACAAAAAGGGATTTATTTTTTGATTCAACATCATCTCGTATAATGAACACAAATTGTTTTTTAGATTGTCAAAAACAAGAAATAGCCTTTTTATAATGTAGTACGTTTACGAAAGCCACTTAAGGCTTTTTTGTAAATAATGCTAATGTTCGTAGTTATTACAAAGGCAATTCTACATTAAATAAAATAAAAACGGCAACGAAAGCGACAGGGAAGCCTTTGAGTACAAAGGGCGTATGTACATAGGCCCTCGTTTGTGTGAGTAGGTATGAAAAAACAAACAATTTGTGTGTTGAGATCCCAAACTCTGCATGCCGGAGCTTAGCGAACAATGCCTCCCAAACCTACAGCCTAACGATATTCGTTATCTACGCCAGTGATGTGAAAAGTAAGCATTTATGAGCGATAATCATTCTCGTCGTAGCCGAGTTTCAAAAAAAGGTCTTTTGAGAATAATTACCATATTTCTACAAGAATACAGAAAGTTTTTATGTTGGATGTCTCACAATTAGTTTTAAATTAGAAAGACGTTACAAATACAACAATAAAAGAAAAGATATACTGTTGCCTTAAACAATTCGAAAAATACATATAATTGAAAATTAACTACTTCAAAAAATATCATTATAGAAAAAAAATTGAGATCGTTTTAACAATTTTTACAAAACAAAAGTTTTATTTTTTCATTTACCACGAGGAAAAATAATGTTTACACTTACCTTTATTAAAAAGTACAATACATTTCTAATTAAATATAAGGCTATAAAATAAAATATTTGCTAAATTTTTGGCCTTTTTTTACTGCAAAGGTGCGAACGGAATAATCATATTATTTATATTTTAAACATAATGGAATATAGGCTTTAAAGTTTAGATTTCAGTGTTTGTATATAAATTTTCTATCAAAAAATAGCCCCACATGAGAACCTTATTGTGTGAAACCAAAATATGTTTTTATCTGAATAATTGTGTATTGGTTAAGTTTTTGTTCTCGATATAAAAAATTAGTTATGTAACAGTATCGTTGTAAATCTTCTTTTCTGATTTATCAAGTATTTTTCATGCTCATTGTTATTAGCTAATTTTTTTTTATTTCTCATTTTTAACATCTTAAGAGCTCATTATGTTATATTTATATACTATATTTATATTCGCAAAGAGCGAAACCATATCTGATCGTAAAAATATTGTAGAAAATGCACTAAATATGTGATTTAATTATTTAATATAAAACCAAATGTGAAAACGTAATGGGATTTTCTTCAGAGATACTATATTCCTTATGTAACCAAATCATATAGTACATTAGTTATGTTAAGTCAATAGAGTTATGTTTATTCTGTGTAAACAATGGGTAACAAATGATGCCGCTGGAAACAAAATTTACACAAAATTCATATTTTACTTTAAAAATCATAAAAATGTATTTTATATTTTATCAATAAATTCAGTACTATTAAAGAGCTATATTAAAAGATATAATTAATAAATTCTTACTAAAATAATTTATTAGTTATGTTACAAATACATGATATTAAAAGAAGATGCAACAAATCAGCTACTATATAAATCTTTCAAAACGGTTAAATAAATCAATATTTTACCAAAGGAAATTTTTTAAAAATTGAAATTCATTAAACGTAAAAAAACAATAAAAGATATCTGAGTTTTGTATGCTTATTTTGTAACTTTAAATGAAATAATATAATAAAATGACCGTTTCAATAAAACTTTGTGCCTTCCAAATTTCGAAGAATCAACTGGAAAATTACAAACCTCCATAAAACTTAAAAAATACATTGCATGGAACAAAGTTCTTTTATGCGTGACGCGACAGGGTTGGCAACCTCACCATTAATTGTACAATGTGAGTGTATTAAAATATGTATGTAGATTTAGCTCAAATAAATGGCGTCTTTAAAAAACGTTTATAAATACACATCATAATAACATTGATGTTTACTTAAGATGTGAGAGGAAAAGCTTGGAAGAGGTTGTCTTTACTCAATAAAAAACCTAAAAATATATATCTCGTTTTTTAGTATACGCACATTATTCTTCGATCTTTTTTTGGTATTTTAATAGTGATAATAAAAAAAATTAATCGTTTTTCATTGATCAGCTAAATAACAAAAGAAAATCTTGATCTTGTCATAATGGAAACACTTTAGTACAAAATACAATATTACAAGCACAACTTGTGAATATTAAATGCTTTTTTCATCAACAGTTGCATTTATAAAAATATAAAGTATCGTTAAATTAACGTATATTCTTAATTTTCTGAAATACAGCATTTGAGCAGAGTGTTTTTGTAACTGTAGAGATTGCTATATCAGTATTTTTTTAAATCTCAGAACTTGTTTTTAATATCTCTGTAAGCCTTACAAGTTTACAAGGACAAGATTTTTCTGAATCTTGATTTTAACGAATGTACGGTCGATATTGACAGTTTGAAAACTCTTTTAAACTTACTTAATGGTCGCCACTACACATTTTAAGCCGTATTAAAAAATATATTTACCTTTACATACTATCACAATAATAACATTTGTCATTTTTTCGTCAAGCAATGTAAGGATTCCGTAATGTTAAGCAATCCCAAATCAAAAAAATAAATATCTTTCATAGCTTTCAGATAACTCTTAATGTCGATAAACAAAATAAAACAGCCCTGGTGCTGCATTTACACACTTAAAGTTCTGATTATAGATACAGAGGCGTGACGTCAGCGCAAGTGGGCGCGAGCCACCGTTAATTATATGCCCAAAGCTTATCATCGTCGTAAATTTTGTCGTAGAAGCAAAAGCTCGCGGTTTCAAATGAGAACTGTACCCGACCGTAGCTTTTCAAAGGAAACACTTTTTATTTGCTCCTACTCTAAAGTTTTTGCCCGAGCTATTTTCGCTATGACGTCATTTCGGCAGATCTTTCAGTTTTAATGAGACGGCTCAAAGCGTTTTTCTTTTTCTCTGTGAAATCTTAATTAACAGACATAATATTATTTAATTGCTTCCTCCAAATCGTTCTCTAAGAACAATGATGCGTTCACCCTCAAAGATTGATAAATTTATCGGAAAACCCAATCTTTATTTCTGAGTAAATTTTAATTGGTACCCGTCCATTCTTAAGGGCTGTAAATTTTCATTTAAGGGCTAGGCTAAATTTTTATTTATTCTTTGTACATACACATCATTGCTACCCCGTCGAATAAAATAAAACTCTAAATCCAATTTTATAATTTTATAGAATACTTTCATTAGAATTTGACTTATCTATCATATAAATAAAGTTGATTTTCAATATGAAGAAGAGAGAATATCTATTTTTTTCTATAGTATTACTATAATCAAACAGAGTTCTCAATGAGTTTTCCTACAAAGTCTCGATATATATATATATTATATTCCAACATAGTGCGGTTAACCAACGTCAAGCCTAGTGCGTCTTTCATTACTTCATTGATAATAATTTTAAGGTTGTTTACTCTCAATTAATTTTGTAGAGAACAACTTTCATCCGGAACAAGGATCTATAATTTAGTTGTAAAAGCTTTTTTAGGATATTACACATAATTCTCAATTGTGTTAATTAATAAACTTTGACAGTTATTGATATATGAATACAATTCGAAGCATTTATTGTTGTACCGATATGCGACGCCAAAAAAATATGTAACAGGTTTTTTTTGGTAAATTAATGAAATCAGTTAGTTGCGCGTTATTAAATTATCAAAACGTACCGTATCGATGGTATTGTATTTAAGTTCCAGGAATGGAACATATTCACGTAGCAACCTTCTAGGCAAATATTTCCCATTAATTAAATATAATCCTCCGTAAAGGTCTTTTATGGGTCGAACAGCGTGATATAAGGATTCAAATATACATTCAACCGTAATTAAATTTTAATAAACAATTCTTTTCTTTTCATTCCAATTCATTTCATCTGCGAAGGATTATTTGTACAGTTCAATTTGTCTTCTTATATTTAATGAATAAATAAATTATCAATTTTAATATTCCAATGTTCTTGAACCCAATGTTGTCATAATATACAAATAGTAAAAATGTAACAAATTAAAATAATTTATTCATTTAAATTGTATATTATATTTTAACGGTGTCTGTATTTACCTTTTTATCTACAAATCTACTAAAATCGTTAGTAAAATTAATCTTTTGCATGCGTGTACATTTGCGATGATATCACAATAATTTAATATTATGTACAAACAGTAAACATATATGATATACTCAATGCATATATTATATATACAAATGATTCCCCATTGAATAGAATAATTGTTAAATTCATATTCAAGGCAGACTTTTTCAATGATCTGTAATATACTAAGAAAACTATTTATATATTAAAATCGTATACAGTGAAACCTCGATTTTACGTTTTCCAAGGGACCCTGAAAAAATAACGCAAATAAAGCTTTAAATAATAATAAACAAGTAAAATCGTAAAAAACATTTATTTATTAGTTACTTGTACATACTGTAAATACAATTTATTTTTTAAAAAAGTCCTATATGTCAGTTTGCTTCTTTGTTATTTGGCACTTTAATCGGAAAAAAGACTTTTTGCTAAACTTTTGACTAAAAGTATATATGTACAGGAATCATTATTACCATGAATTTTAATTACACGTGTGGTGGATTTCAACCCAAAAAATAGCACATGCGTCCAATGCGTTACATCTAACATGTACAGCGGATTCCAACGTATCTAGATATGCCACATATATACCCATATAACACCTGCACTCGGCTGTGTCAACCTTGCTTGCCGAGATACGGAGAAATATGCAATAAAAACGTTTGTGACGGGACCAAAATTTTTAGATGGTTTATCGAGGAAATCAGGGGAATCGGGGAATCGGGAAACGCTCAATGCGGGACTATTTAACATTGTTCTTATGAGAGTTTCACGGGACTATAAAAAATAAGCGTTCCAGCCGGGAAAACGTATTATGCGAGAACGGTTGATCGAGGTTCCAATGTGATATGTGTTTTTTGCCAATATTGCCTTTAACTGTTTTCTTGTATCACCAATAGATTAAAACAAATGACGAGAGACACTGAGAAGTGATATGAGAATTTTAACGTACAACTTCCCTCGAAATTTATGCATTTAATGGCATCTTACCCGCACAATATGTTGACTACGCTAAATTATGTATATGCTCACGACTAATCTATTACATACATGCGTAAATTTAGTGTAGCATGAAGACTCAATGAAATCTAAGAAATTCCATTCCATTATATGTTTCATTTTATATTATAGTTTATGATTGACAAAAGTATATTTTGGCAGTTTTACTATTTTGGCTACATTAATATACAATATTTGCGTATAAACTTTCTTAAGCCAAATAGAATTACTTCACTTCATCTTATACAGTGAAATCTGTTGAAAAATATAAAAATTAATATTTATAAATAATTTTAATAGGTTTTTAGCATTTCAGTTATTTAATTTATCACTTATTACTTTATTGATTATCCAATATTCGGTAACGCATTTAAAAGTTGTATTACCGTTTTTGTTCGCTTTATTACGTGTTTGTCAAATAAAATCGTCACATAAACCTCTATTTTTTATCATTTTTAGCATTTTGATTTTTGATTTTCGCGATGCGTGGCATATAAAATAGTTAACACATTTCATAATGTTTCAACATAATCTATGCTATTAACAAAATTTAAAAGCAAACTTACTCACTAACTAATATAAAAAAAAAAATTTAATTACTGAAAAAAATATATGAAAAGACCATATATAAAACAATGTTATTATATCGAGATGATAATCATAATTAAATTGATTTTTTTTACGGCTTTCTTCCAATTGCTATTTTATATTTTACTTAGATCAATTGACAATATTGTAGATATGCTGAAAAATCTTACAGCATCTATTGTACATTCTTGCAGGACACCAAATTCATTGTTTAGCATAACAAACAAACTCGTTTTATTAAATCTGTATGGTTAATAACAATGTAAAAATTTTAATATTATATTTGTTTTTAGTATGTATAGAAGTCAATGAAAGCTTTTTTTGTTTTATTTACATAAGTATTCTCAAAATTAACTGTATTTGTTTTGTTTTCTTTGTATTTGTCTCAAAACAAGGGTATCTACAAATTGTAAAGTTATTGAAGAATAAATGTCTCATTATTGCTTGCCACTCATTGCATAAAACAGTCACTATAAAAAACGTGCTTATTACCAATGATAGAAGATTGACTACAAAATTGAATAAATCGAAAGCTCGTGAGCATGTTTGACCATTTTTTCATATTTTTATTGACTGAATTCATTTCTTGCAGCTTCAATCAATAATGATTATATCGGATGTTTTCAATACACTTCTGCGTACATATGTGGAATATAAGCACATAGAAATACCAATACCGGTGGCTTAATTGGGTGTAATGGAATGTGCTATGTAGATATATGCTTGTTCTGTTTATAATAATATGCTGCTTATATCATAACAACATAATATTAAGGAGGGCTCATAAATAAGCTGGCGATTTAAATTCATAAAACAATATAAATCGAATATCATTACTCAAAAACGAGCCATTATATTTTATTATATTGGATACATTATTATCTAAATTATAATACGTTATTTATCATTTATTTTCGTGTAATGTTATTATCTTCAGCTTATTAGTTAGTTTAATGTGAGAAACATCTTCCTTATTATGTTAATTCTTTGAATGAGATTTTTCTAACCGCATTCATTTTATGAACTGTATCGTTCTTAATCTTCCAGAAAATAAATCTTCTTAGCCAGCCTATCAAGTTAGACATAGATCTGGCCATAATTGGCAACACACGGCGAGGGTTTACGATGCGATTAGTTGCGCTTTACATGCTCAAACATTTTACACACACTGTCATTAAGCTTTCAAATACAGATACGTTGCTACGTGACCATGCACAAAAACATGTTTATGTTCTGAAAGCGTACATGTTACGGTATCTATAGCCTGTCAGACTTAATTTACTTACGTTTGCGTTCTGAAATACAAAAAATGTAAATTAACACGTAAATGAAAAGAAAAATTCTTTTCACGCGTTACTCGAAATAAAACAAGAAATTCGTAAACAAAATACTTTAAGTAAAAACAGTCTTAGGGATACATTATTTATTAATATTCCTCTTTTACTCGTTAAAAATATTAGTAGTATTGTGGATTGAAGTGTTAATTTATTCCAAATATTGTAGATAGCGTGTCGACACAAAATCCATTTTTTTTTATTGGCATTGTTCAAAAAATTTCTTAATCAAAATGATTTCAATTCGATCTTCGAATATTTATTTATCATTTACATATACGATTTTTTATCGTTTTCTATTGCTAAGATTTTAATCGACATCTAGAGCGTAATACAATAGCTACCTCTCTGTTTAGTAAAAATCTAGGGCGTAAGCTCAGTGGACTATAAAAAATTCTTGGGGCAGTATTTGTTTCTATGTTCTATCATCTAGCATTTGTCTACTCTTCGAGAATTTTCCTGCAAATATAGATATATTTTTCATGACCTTATTGATGAAGTATCGACCTCTTCATTTAATATCACAAATAAAGGTTTCCAATCCATGAGTATGTCTTAATAAAAAAAATTATGTGACTTTTGTTAAAAAAAAATATATAAGATAAAGTTGTGCATGGAGTGTGATTTTATAACAATTCATCATGATATCAGTCAAAATAAATATACTAGTTAAAATTTTCTTCTTTAAAAAAATAAATATAATACATCAACCAATATGAAGTTACCAGAAATGCAATGATAAAATTTTTATAATTTAACTACTTTACTGTTATATCACAAATCAACATTCCACATATTATTACACAATACAAACACTTAAAGCTTAATTTCTTAAATGAGCGCCGTCAATGAACAGTAAATAATAATCTATAATTTGAATAAACTCTACGTTGATATTCAATACGTTGAAAATAATATTATAATATACACGAGTAGTGTTTGTACGTAGAATCGTAAACTAATGCATGTCTTAGAGAATACGTTTGTTTACCTTAGCGTGTGTAAAATAACGAAAGAAATAAAATAAACTTTTCCCAACAAAAGCACAAAGAAGGTTTTCTCTCATCATCATAAAACTAATGCATGTACTTGCATGATTTAACGCGAGCATTACTTTAAAAGTTGAAGACGTTTTTTGAATAACGCAAAGTTTTACAACTCCGACGAGGCAGATTTTTTTAATTACGTACGAAATTATATCTTCTCAGACTGTTGAATAGTTAGCCAGAAAAGTTAGAAATAACATTCTTGCTTTAAATAACATAAAACTTTGTTTTAATAACGGTATTTATTGATAAAAAAGTACGTAACAAAAATAATGGTTGTATATGCATGAATTCTTTTAATCCCAAATTTCTTATCACTAATAATTTATTTTTATTTATTACATTACAAAAAAATATATAGTGGTAAACAAGCTTGGGTTTTCGCGCTACTCGGCAGTACGTCTAAGACGGTTACAATCAAAATCATTCTCTGTGTTCATTCAGTGTATGAAATTGTAAACAAAAAGGGAGTACATGTCTCACTGCATTGTTTTACAATAAATTTCTTTGAAAAGAAAAGTAGCACGATTAACATTCAGCCAGCTTAACATAAAAACCTATGTTTACAGTTACTCAACATTGGAAAGGTAAAATCAATAGAAGTAATCTGTTTTTTTAGTCTGTATTTGGGTTTCTGATACACTAGTTTCTCAAAAAAAAGCATAATATAAAATATATAAATATTTATGCCCATACACGCCATAGAGAAATAACACTAATTTATAACTTCAACAAAGACCATTTAAGCATGATGGATATTCAAATTATAACATACCACAAATAAATAAATTTATATTATTAATTTAAGTATTTGTTGGAATACAATCATATCGTTTACTGGTGAAACTCGTTGGGATAGCAACATTAATTGATTCAAACAGAAAAAAAACTGCTAATTTAAAAAACTAAAATTAATTCTGTTAATAAAATACTTGATCAATTTTAATGTTACGTTTATTTCTCGGCCATGAATTGTTATATGAAGCCGCTAATCTTTGTATGCCTTCAGTAGAGTTTTGATAAAAACTTTACCTTCTCGCACAAAAAAATACTGTGGGTAAATTTAGTTAAGTGAGGAAGAAATCACGCAAGTCAATAAATAACACAAAATTTCATATATTTTTTTTTATTGAATACAAAAATGAAGTATAAAAACGTCAATCAAGTCACTAAACAGTGTTAGACACAATGTATGGAAATATCTGATTGTATCTACTTCGTTTTTTTTATGTTTTGATAATATTTGACTACTGTATTTGGGCACATTATGAAAATATGTAAGTACCTTCGAGATATAAAAATATCGAAAATCTCGAGAAATGTTATTTTTCACTCAGGCTTATCAATGTGAGCTTTATTTTATATTCTTACTTAGTACACGACTCCGTCAAATGTTTTATTTCACTAGTGGATTAATTAATACTTATGAAAAATATATTAATCCATATTATAGAATTGCATTCAAATTCATAAATAAAAATCATAATTGTATATTTTGTTGGTACGAAAACATCATTTATTTTTACTAATATTTCAACGACATCTTTGGTAGGTATCTGATAACAGATATCTTAGAGTTTTTCTACTAGTGACATCTATAACTTTCCGTAAAATTTATATTCTAGATAGTGTTTTCCACATATTTTTTATGTAAACTTTTACGTTATTTCAGTAGATTTCTCTAGTAAGATTAACCTAAAACTAGAGAGTAAATCTTAGTATTCAATTTGTAAATATACTAAGTAATATTTTTATAATCTGCAAAATTTAAAAAGAATTATCTTTTTTTTCATTACTAATACTCGTAAGGACATATTAATATTTGTTAATAGTAGAAAATATTCTCATCGGTAATGAATTATATGGATTATTAACATACCACTAATCAGAAATATCAGGTCATATAATTTTTAATATGTCTAAATATAGTCCGCTCTAACTTTAACACGCTTAAAACTCCATGCAATATGAATAGATTTATTCCACAATATCGCATAAAAAAACAGTATAATAACGCCGTATATGTGGTACCAAAGCATATCTAATAAAATGAACTATTTAACTAAAATATAATCAGCAAACGGATTCGCATTCATTTCGAAAGAATTATATTATATATAACCTAGTTAAAATCATTTATATCAGTTAAATATATGCTTTCTTACTGACCGACTACTCATTATTTATTTTTACATATATCTGAGGGTATATTTGTCTATACGAGTTCGTGATATCTATTTTTGAAAACAGGTGACTCCAAACCGATGAAAATTTTCCGGCCACGTGAGATCAACTAAAGGATAAATTATATGACATAAATATTTATATTGATGAATTTTTACAGACTTTGTATCATTTTTAATTATATTTTAAATATGTATTTTAATATGTTTACTAAAATATCTCTCAGATGAATTTTACTTGTAAAAGCAGGCAATCAAAATTCAAAAATATTTACTTTCCGAATTCAATGCATGATGAGAATTAATTTGATTATGTAAAGTTTAGTCATTCTTCGTCCGATACAAAATATAGACGGCTGTCAATTGATATACAGTCAGTAAATTGTCATCAGAAATAAATCAAAAACATGAATATTTCAGCCTTCTCACAATTCAGATGGATACCGTATTTCAAAGGACTCACGTGGCCCAGGCCAAAGATATACTGAATAAAATAAAGATTTTTTTTGTTGCAATATTTTCAATCAATTTCAAAAGATACAAAGTAAAGCGGAAATACTGCGATCATATTATATTAACCCACAATGTGTTATTATTAATGGAAATTTTTGATGAAATGGATAGGAGGATTATTAAATATTCGTTTAAATTAGAATGGGTTCCAGATGAGATTTTTTTTAGTAAACGGTTGTTACAGAAAGCAGTGATATTCACAAATACTGTTAATTTTTGTCAAAATGAAATAATAATAAAAATGGGCGATGGCCTTATGGTTGCAAACATTTTTCTTATGATTGTACCTAATATAACATTTTTAATGTAGCCCATTTATCAAAAGGTTATCCCAATAATGAAAAAACATAACAAAACGTAACAAAAAACGTCGACCTACGCAAAAACCTTTGAAACGATAATGACGATTTAAAAAAAATATTGAAAAAAACAGTACTTGATACGATACGTCGATTAACTAAATCTTGTAATAAAATAAACACAATGACATTTACACGATCGTGGAGGAAAATTCAACCCCAATATAAAAAAAGATATTCCAGATTCCATCGAGTGTATCATGTGTATGCAACCGCTGTAACGTGGCTGCCTTCCATAATGTAATACTGATAAAAGGGAATCAATTCTGATCCTCATTTTCTTAGCCCGACATAGAGCTGCACGGGTCGCTCTTCAAATCATGCACTATTGTGCATAAAAGAGAAGAAAAAAGAATAAAAAAAATATGACATGCTCAACCACTTAGCTTACTTGATATTAAGTATCCTGTATTTCTATGTACTGAAAATCCGTCGTGGCGGAAGGGTTTTATGTGCTCCGCGTTGAATCTCAAGACGAATCGAGAATATCTCGTTCTTGCAAATTTATCGAAATGAAATATCGAAAATTCGTGGAAATGGTTTGAATATTATCTGTGTTATTAGAATATTCAAATATTGAGTGAGCGATATAATAGCCAGTCATCTGAACACAACAGAATGAGTTTGAAAATGAGCAAAACTGATTACCAGTTGAACACGGTGAAAATATAGCAATGTATTTTAGTTCTACAAAATTTTGTATTGCTATTTTTTCACCGTGTTATAATGGAGTTCTACCAATTGAATGCCAATTCAATCAATAAATTACCAGTCGCATTAGTTAATTTAGTTTAGTTTTAAATTAATTCGAATTTTTTAGATATTTTATTGGACTTGATCGACCAATATCAAATCAAGTTTTATGATGTCAACAACTCTTAGTAAAATTAAACCTGATATTGGAAAACCATTAAAACATTACTATAAACAAATTATAATCACAGATTCTCTCAATAAATAATCACGATTAAACATTTTAAAAATATTTTCTGCTTTTAAAATAACATATATGATATTTAAGAATCATTAGGCTGGATTGTACAGTTTGTTTTTATTCATATGCATTGCCAATTTAAAATTTTAGTCTTCGAAGAATAAATATTACAGATTTTAGACTCAACTAATTGATCCTCCAGCGTACAGAGCAACGTCGGGAGATTCATAACGTAATATTTAAATAATATCTTTATTCCTGTGCGTCTAAAATATATTATTATATTATTCACTTTTAATGTGTTACCTATCACTTCTTCATGGAAAAGTGTAATATTTTAAACAATACAAACACATTTTTTTTGTCTGCTTAGATAATCTATTGTATGGTCAGGAACCATTGCGATCATTACCATAACTGAAACCGATTCTAATAATAAATTATATTATTATTTTTTCGCACCTCTAAATCTAAAAATATACATAAACTTCCAAAAAATAGTACATTCATTGACTAATAGAGTTTATGTATCTCGATTAATTTAAAACTAAATTTCACGAAACAGTTATATGTTTCATTTCGATAAAAAGAAGCGTTTTCATGATCAAATATTATGAATGAATAATAATGAGATAAGATTGTCTATTATAAATATAATAATATTTTGAAAAATCATTACAACGAATCCTTAGATGAATACTCCATGAATTATAAGTGAGAGATTTCATTTTAATCGATGCGTTTGTTTCTACGGATTGGGTCAACCAGTAAAATATTTTATCGAAACGTTCTGCAACTTAGTAAATTTACACATTAAGCTTTTCGTTACATTTGTTTGGCATAACAAACTTTTCGTTGCCGTGATAAGCTGATTAAATCAAAACATTGCTGAATTAACACATTTCACTAAATCTACTTTTTGATATCATATGTATTCGTTTCAGTGGAGTAGACGAAGCTACTCTTTTGATTTGAATATCTCACTAACTTACATGAAAGGTTATGATAACTTCTTTTTAGTTCTGAAACTTAGTGTTCACATCAGCTAAGGTCATTGCATAGAAACAAATAAAAATACAAATAGTACACACATATCATATATACGTCATAATGAGTATTTACCCAAGTTACGACTGACTTTTCACAACACCCCAAATAGTTTTTTTATTTAACTTTTTTACATTATAAATCGACCCAATAACACGTTAAAAATAGTCTTTTTCCGATATTTCAAAATTCAGCTAAATTTATTTTCTCTTATATATCATTAAAATTAAACTTTAAACTGACTGAATAATTTTAACATTTTTGTCTAGTCTACCTATAAATCATTTCATTTTTATATTTTAATTTATGTGGATTTTTTTCAAACCGATTCTTAAAAAAATATTCTTATAACTCGTTCCCTGCTGAGCATTTTAAAGGATATTTCAACTCCTAGACTTCAAAAATTGATTGAATAATATCAGTTTAAAACAATCGTATTGAGTTTGTCAGAACACATCAAGCAATGCATAAACTCAAAAATTATCGAGTACAAGAAGGTTTTAACCACTGTTAATTCATACATTTTCAGGTATCTAATATCAACACAGTAAAATCAGCCGTCTCAACTGTTGAGACGCTAGCATTCAGAGGGTTTAGTTATTGTATTTTTTTCTTGATTTCTTTTATATAAATATATTTCATTCAAGCTTTATGTTAAAGTTGTTGACATATAATATAGTTTTGTGCCGCCACTGACACTCGTAAATTGGTGTGAATTTGTTCGTAAGTATTTCCAATTCTATTATAGGGATTAGTATTAAAAAAGGTGGCACGCGTTAAATTGTATTGAACCTTCAAGAGCACACTAATATCATACTCGTGATTGGGGCTTAAATAATTAAGTCGCTACACATGTAAATTAAGTCGCTGCATCTTAATAACCATAATACTTAATATCATTTGATCAAAGGATCTATCAAATTAAAATGGATTTGATAACATACCAATAGTTTTGCACATATTTTTTGTCTAGCCATTTGGCATACAAATATTTCTCTCAATGCAACCCAATACACCTTAAAGCTATCATGTTCCAACTATGGCAATAATTTCTGGCTATACAAAAATCACAAGGCAGTTTCCTAGAATATCAATTCGCTTTAATGCTAGGATTTATCATCATCTGTTTAGATATCATTTCAAATCATTTCAATAACCAAACATTTGAGTACATATTTTTTAGCTCATTGAATATCTGTTATATAATATAAGTCATCAAAAAAAAATGGAATAATTTCATTCGCTTATAACCAGTATTAAAAACAATGATAGACAAAAATGATATATTGTTCAAGCCGAATGTATTATAGTTTAAATGTTATTTGTCAAAGAACAACTCGTCTTAAAATTAATCAAATATTTTTAATATAACATATATTTTGTTTCTTGTTTCATATTAACGATTATAAACTCTTCTTATGGTTGTACCACATCTGTTGTCTAGCAACCATTACAGTATAGCTAGTTTTATCTGCAAGCGATTCCAAGCTTTTTATTTTGTCTGCTTTAAAACGAGGGTTCACCCTCCCTCGTTTTAAAGCAGACAAAATAAAAAGCTTACACCTTACCTTACCTTACATTATAGATTTTAAGCCCGCGATTATTTTAAGGAATAAAAAATATTTAATCACGTGCGAATGCGTTTAAATGAAATGCCGTCTTGCGTCCAGAAGTTATCTTAGATTTTTTCAGCGCATTTGTCACCTTTTGACTATTTTTTTTCAAAGCCAATTCTGAAATTACATCTCAGCTATTCACTTAATATTGCCCTGAACTGTAAAATGTACTTTATAAAATTGAAGACAATTGAGTATCTATGCAAAAGTTTTGGTTCATCAAAGTTCTTGTTTTTTTCACATGTATAATACAATACTTCTCATTACACCAATCAATCTGTTTGCTCTCTCAACTGTAGATCATAATATATATTGTTAACTCATATTTCATATCTTTGTCAATAACATTCACACATGAAAAAATATATATTTATATTTGAAAAAATTTACAATAGTGTTAGTATGTTTATTAAAAAATCCCAATATGATTATTATCGTAACTTTTGTGATTGTTAAATAAAGTCCCCACGTCCACGCAGCACAAACGTCAAAAAATGTTTTAAATACATGTTTATTAATTTGAATAATATCATTTTTAGAAATAAAAATCATTTATACTAAATCAACTTAAAAAAAATTGGCGATTCCATCGGATCTCTTCATTACCTATAACTTAATATACTTTGTATTAACACTGAAAAAATAGCTGTTTTTTTTAATTCTACAAAATTTATGTTATTTTAATGATAGTTTTTCACCATGTTGTAATGGAGTTCTACCAAGTAAATGCCAATTCAATCAATATATACTAAATATTAACTGATATGAATAGAAAAAATGTTAACTGAAATTTTAAGAAATATTGGTACACAAGATTTTTACGGACGGATACCAAAAATCTTACGTACAATTTTTTACTGGTTGGTACCTAATGTCAAAATTGGCTCCATTTCTTTGAAATATCTTACATCGAATATGGAAAATGGCTACCTTCAAAAATGTTTTTTTAAATCACATCTGTCGGTGTCATGACCACCTGCCGGGGAAATAATGGTGGTAGATACGCTATGCATAAAATATATACGTAACAATATATTTTCAAAGGGTTAGAAATCGGAAACGTATTTTTCAGAAACATATTCTGTCAGATATTTATAATGATCAGCTTTCTATCAGAATTTTTATTCTAAAGAATATAAAAGTTTCCGTTATCGATTGAATCAATCGAAATGAAAATCTACAATTCTCCTTATATACAAAACTTTCATACGATGCAATATTTTTAAAGAACCTTTCAAAGTGATTGTAATCAATTAAATAAACTATATACATCGGAATTGTTATCATTATTATGCCAAAGGCAGTTAAGATACTACTTTTGGTAAAGATCGGAGTTTTTCCAAAAATATATTTTTTACTGTTATTACATATAGTCCAGTTAAAGATGGTTTTACGCTTTCAGAAAATGAAAAAGACTAAATATTTATAGCTTTTGGAAACATCTCAATTTCAATTAAAAGATAGTAGAACTTTAACATTCAGAGTTTTTGTTATCAAAAGAATCAATGAACAAATGTCCCATTTATTGAAAATGAATATTCAAAAGATATCTATTTATATATATTTATAATTTGCTAACAGTGATTAAACCTGTAATTACATTAACTAAATAATAGAAAGAGAAAAAATTGCATTTTTTTTATTATATTTCAAATTATTTACCATTTTTTTTTTCAAATAAGTAAGAAACCTTTTTAAATGGCTCAAAGAAACCTTCGTAGAATTTTCTTTTATCCAATTGGTCTCACTCTCTACATATTTTAATCTTCTAATAAGAACTAAGTATTTTATTATGACAGTTGTGTGTGTTTATTGTATTGTATTGATACGATACGATTTATTCACCCTATTATTGCATTAAGGGCTTATCAATCACGGAACGTTTTTTCGTTTCCAACGAGTATAAATATCGGCCACAAACATACGACTAATCAAGTGAGAAGCGACTTGTTAAGTCGAACTGAACTCACTTCAAGAATTTGTACTTGTTTCCATATCAAATGAATTCTGATTTCTTTATCGCATCGTGATTTCGAAGAGTGTCCTTAAATTTTATTTTGATTTTTAAAATCCTTGTAACGTTGCATTATTTCAAAAATGTTTACTAACATGAGTTTGGAGCAGTATGGGCCAATGGCTCAAGCCTTCAGAGCGTAAGTGTTGCTATTTAATATAATTATTAATTTTTATTTACTTTTATTTCACATAAACGTATTTTATTATATGAAAAAATTCAACTTTCAAACCGATAATTTTTATCAAAATGATTATTCTTGGTAGTTTGTCATTTAATTTATAAAGCATATTTTTCATAAAAAAAATCTATATTATATTCAGTTGTGATCAGAACAAATTTTTGTGTAAACATGCAATCTTTATAAAATTTCATAACTCACTAATTTTAAAGCCGTTTATATTTTACATTTTTTATTCAGTGTATTGATAAGGAACTTTTAATTTTTAAAAATAAAAGAAACCTTTTTTATTTAACTTTGTAGTTTTTTAAAATAATCAAGAAACAATTCATTCAACTCACGTGGTACTTTAAAAACTATGGAAGAAGTATTACAATTATTTAAATTAAAATTTACTTTTACAATAATTTATATATAAAATAATTAAAACTACTTTCAATTTCTATATAAACTTATATTTAAAAGTTCCTTATTAATAGTTAAAATAATAAATGTTTTTAAAATTGTGTAATTACAGGCCTGTAGAAGATATCTCGGAGCAAATTTTGGGCTGGAATTTTCCACCAGAGCACCAAGGCCTTGTTCATCCTCATTGGAGAAATTTCGTATCACCATCCAAATACTGGCACTTTGGACTTGCTCTCCTTTACACAATGCTCATGATTACGTCGACCGTTGGAAATGGGATTGTAATATGGATATTTTCAACGTAAGTCAAACTTAAATTTTTCACTTTGAACATTATTTATGGTGACGATTTCTGAAACAATATTTAATTTACATTTAATGTAGATAAAAATTCTTCAATGTGTTTTAATGTTTAAACTGTCACTTCAAGGTGAAAAGTCATAATTATATTTAAATTAATGTTAAGTACTATTTTCAACATTTTTTTACATAGTTCCGTTTTCACTAATCGCGATAATTATCAACTGATCTGTTCTGATCATTATTTCATAAAATTGAAGAAATAATACAAAACATTGTTTTTTTTAATTAAAATTGTGTTTAATTGTCTACGTTTATAGGACTTTATTAATTTTCAAAATATAATTTCAAATCGATATATCTTGTTGTACTCTATTAAAAAAAATATTTTAGTGTTCCTGATTCTAAAAGGAAAATATTATCAAAAATCATTTTAAAATCCAAAGACATCATATTCTCTGTTTGTTGGGGAATGAAAAATTACATTTTTACCATGAATGATATTTGCATTTTGTAAATGATACTCCGGCGTAAAAGAAAATAATTGCTTCCATAACCAAAAGTATTCCAATGAATTTACTCCCTCAAAATAGATTCATGACACTATATCAAAAAAAAAATCTTTCACACGTGATGAAATAGAACAAGTGGTTAAATTATGTAAATACACTGGAGAAGTATTTCATATAATACAAGGAAGAAAAAATTGATTACAAAATATTTTTAAAAACAACACAAACAAAGCTACTTTTTTCTTTAAATAAATAGAATAAAATTCACGAAAAACATTTGTGGCTTGAATAAACATTTTAATTAAGATTGACATTTTTATATGTTTAAAAAATTTTGCATTCCAGAAGTATTCTTTACTTAAGTGACATTAATATAATGGATTATTATTTTTTATAACAAAATAATATTATAACAAAAGCTGCATTTAATTTTTGTAGGTCAAAACAACTACGCACTGCCAGTAATATGTTTGTAATTAACTTAGCCATTTTCGATCTCATGATGATGTTAGAGATACCAATGTTCATCGGAAACTCCTTTCATCAGAGGCTTCTGGGATACGAAACCGGGTGCAACGTTTATGCAGTTTTTGGGGCATTATCTGGAATCGGTGGAGCAATTACTAACGCTGTAATTGCATTTGACAGATACAAGTAAGATATATTCACGTATACTTCAAATTTAACTCTTTAGTATAATATAGTTTTACTTGTATTTTCTACTTTTATTTTCACACTTTCAAAAATTATAAGTTAATTTTCGTGTGTGTTGTGAATACAGTATTTTTTCTATGTTTATTATTAAATTTTAACGAATCTTATTTTCAATATTTTTTGAAATTCATTATCAATGTTTGATACTTTTTCTATCAGCGAAATATTATATTTTCGTTGTATCATAAAAGGATAGAATCTGTTTGAGGAGCATAATAATAAAAAAATCTTCAATTTAAAAATGTACACTAAATGTTTTATTTTTATTTTGAAAATTGAACCAAGTTGTACGATATTCAATGAGAACACCAATTTAACTATATTAACCTTTTAAATCACTAAAAGTCTGAAAATATATTTTTCGTTTAAGACAGACAATCATTCAATATCGTATCACATAAACTTATATTATAAAACTTGGAAAATATTTCGTCATCATGATAGTTTAAATAACGAATACAGATAATAAATTTCTTTAAAAATAAATATGAACAATTTAGTACAACCTATGGTAGCAAAAAAAGTATTTTTATTCAACATTCTATTCAAATTAAGACAATAAGTTTTTATAATCATATATAAAATATCTCTGAACAAAGTTTGTTGATGATAAATTCTTTATTTCAGAACTATTTCGTGTCCATTAGATGGTCGGCTAAGTAGAACACAAGCCATAATCTTGTGCGTGTTCACATGGTTTTGGGCGCTTCCTTTCACAGTTTTGCCTCTCTTTAAGATTTGGGGGCGATTCGTACCAGGTGAGACATTCAATCAATAATATCCCGCGATAATCAACCACTTTGAATTTCTTAACACCTCTTTGTTAGTGATCGCGACAGGCTATATTTTCCACACAAAAAAATCAATGAGCTTATTCACAGCGTGATTGTTTATCTTCTCAATTTTTCTGTGAGTTAAAGGATTTGTTAATTAATATCATTTTTAGAAAATTCCCACATTATTAACTTTTGCATTCATTTAAATACTATTCTGCATTCCGTCATTATAATGATGTAAAACAGATTATTTTCTCCTTTAAATTTTATTAAAATGATAAAAGTTAGTTGAATATTGAAAGAGTTTTTCAATTTAGAAAAATAATTTATATAACAGTGAATCTCCAATAATGCACTCTTATATTTTAAATTTCAAATCACTTACTACACTTACAAAATACGAAACAACTCTACTTTAAGACGTAACAAAAAAACATGACGCAAGCCCGTTTTCTTTGCATAAAACTTTTGATCGAACAAAAACGATTTGATACAATTTAAAAATATCTTTTATATTAAGCTTTATTTGTACTAGCTTACAAGCAAATGTTTATATAAGCCTAAATCAGTTTATATTTTAATGCAGGATATTAATCACATAATTTTATAATATACATAGCCTTTGCATAACACAATTTCAACAATTATCTTTTTCTCAATATAGTGACTCCTATGTTTAATTTTTAAAGATCCATTCAAATATATAATTTATTTACTACCACTTTTCTTTTTTAGAGGGATTTTTGACAACGTGCTCATTCGACTTCCTCTCCGACGACCAAGACACAAAAGTATTTGTCGCCTGCATTTTCATTTGGAGCTATTGCATCCCAATGTCTCTTATTTGTTACTTTTATTCACAACTGTTTGGACAGGTATGACATTTATTCACAATATTGTGTGTATTTTACACGTTTATCTTCATAAAATTTCTTAGATAAACTTTATTAAATTCTATGACGTGATATCATAAAACAATGTATTGCTTCTTTTCGTGTTAAACACAACATTGTTGATATACGTGAATAAAATTACAATGTTAGTAACGTCATAGTTCTGACGATGGCGTGAGCCGAAATAGCTATCAACTATATTTGTTAAAAATGATTTTGTAGAACTAAAATACATTGCTATTTTTTCACCGTGTTACAATGTTAGTGTCCAATTCTTTCAACCTCAAAAGTTTTATTGTTTAAATTTCAAACTTTTTCATTAAATTTTAATCTGATAAATAATCTTATCCGTAGTAACTTATTATATTATTCTCTCCATTTACCTATTATGACTTTGATTTTTTTTAAATACTTTTACTGACTAGTAACGAAAACAATTAAAAAAATATTTTGGTTCAAAACACCAATGTAGTCATGCTAAAATTGTAATGTGTATATTTTGATTCATAAACTATTCATTGATATATCATAAATTTGTTTCAACAGATTAGAGATGTTTCTCCTTAAGTTTCACCTAAGCGACAGTTGCCACTCATTTTATTATTCAATATAAGATAAAAATTCTTATTAAAAAAATATTTTGTTTCTCTAAATATAAACCCTAACTTCAAGTTTATCGACTTACTCCATTTTAATATATAATCTGAAATTGAATGTTCATAATGTTTTATTGAAAAAGTTGCTTGTATTGTTCTTCATATTGATTGAAAAAATCCCATGCACAATATGCTGCCAGAAATAGTTGGCTTAGTTTTAATTATACCTAATTAAAACTAGGCAGTAAACATCCACACTCATTTGGAAAACATGTTTTCCACATAAAACTTTACTCAATCTTAATTTTATTATCGCATAGGTTGAGCCATAATTTTGTTACAGTATGAACACAAATAGAAAGTAAAATTTCCGTGAAAGCAAAATAACTATTACATAAAATCATAGAAAGAAATTCAAGTATTCAAGTGCACATATCTAATTTACGTATTCCAAATAGGACAAATTTATGCATAATTAATTAAAATCAAATACTTAATATCAAAAATTTACATAAAAAAACTAATAGAATGGTTTCTTAAAATGAGGTACAGACAGCTACATTCAACTAAATATAGCCAATTTACTTTGTTAGCATAAAAATATGTTTATGCTAACAAAAACACATACAGCGCACTTAATAATTCAACAACAGACGTTACGCAACAATAGATTTTTTAGATATCTTAAAATCATCAAAGTCGCTGTTTTGTCACTATTTTCACATAATGCTAAAATGGCTATGTACGCGTTAAACTCTTACTTAAAAAATCATTCTCTTATAATTTTAGACAATGTGTTAATGTTTTCGAACTAATTTTCGTTTAACCTACTGCAAGTGTTACAATTTATTTTATTTAGTAAATTAATTATCATTTCAGGTACGAGCACACGAAAAAATGTTGAAAGATCAAGCAAAGAAGATGAACGTAAAATCTTTGGTAGCCAACCAGGACTCGACGAACAAAAGTGTTGAGATTAGAATCGCGAAAGTAGCTTTTACGATTTTCTTCCTATTCATTTGTGGGTGGACACCATATGCATTCGTTGCAATGACTGGAGCTTTCGGAGACAGGTACAAATGCAATAAACATTCATGTATCATATAACTTTTTATTTTGAATTAAAGACGGATCAGCACATACACAATTCAGTTTTATGTTGTAATTCTGCTATTTAATTTATCATTTATGGAATTTATGACTTATAATTAATTATTTCTCCGTTAAAATAGGTCAATTTTGACACCAGTGACTACCATGCTGCCTGCAGTCTGTAGTAAAATAGTATCATGCATAGATCCTTGGATTTATGCTATCAACCACCCAAGATACAGGTAAATTAGTTATTCTACAAATTTTTTTATCTATATATGAATTTATTTTGCATATGTGTACACTCCGAATCTTTTATTTTATTTGATAGCACTTGACAAATAACTGCTTTTCAATTCACCATTACGAGTATATGTGATACATTCGTCAGAAAACATAGTTGAAAAAAATAATGCTATTATTATTTCTTTGTAAAATAATAATCCTTGCGTTATTTACTGTCATTTATATTTCGATTCATTAATTTTACCTCTGACAATAATCACCAAAATGGTTTGTTTTTATTTTAACTTAATATTTTTATAGAGTGTAAAAACGTTTTCAACGATGGCATTAACGTCACGTGGGCTCAATTAATTATAGTACGACATGAACATCGTTGATGGTTTTTAAGGCCGGTACCTAACTGGGTGAAACATTGATTAATATCTACATTCTGATTTTAGACAAGAACTCCAAAAACGTGTCCCATGGTTGGGCGTTCGCGAACCCGAGGTCGACAGCGCTTCACAGACAACCGGAAGTACAGTACCCGTAACCACTTCAACGGAAACATAGATACATATTGTTTATTTTTACATATATACATGAAATACTTAGTTCAAATACTCAAGTTAAACAGCACGAATGGTAAAAGAAATCTTCATGCTTAAAATATGATTAATTTTAAACATATTTCGCATATTAGACCATGCCAATTTACAACGTCGACCACGCTGTGTAAAATATATTTTTATTCTTTTGACAAAATAATATTATTTATTTTCTGGTGTATTTATTTTGAGGGAGTTTTTATTTGATTTATTTTTGACTCGGCAATGTCTTCGGTATATGATTTGATTATAATTAGTGTTATTGTATTAATATTTTTATTTATTTACTTCATTAAAATCTAAATCTATCGTCTCATTTTCTATAAAACATGTTGTAATTGAGATGTTGCTATAATGTTGTAAATTACTATGTATTTTTATTGAATAAAAACACCACACTCAGCAATATGCATTGAAAAAGAAATTTATTGACTTTATTTTTTTATAACCAATATAACCACCCTTAAAAGTAATTACTTGTAATCGGCTCAAAAACATAACCATATGCAAAAAAAAATAGTTATATAGCCACAACACACTTCACTTTAGGTATCCTACTTATCTTTTAACTCTTGCTGAAGATCTGAAAAATGCTTTGGTAAAAAACATTTCAGTCTGTATATTCAAGCAGTTAAAAAGATTAATACACGAAAACACGATTATTACTAATCTATAAACTATTTTTAAATACAAAAATAATGCAACATAAATTTTCATTTGAAAGTACTTTAATCCACATAAATATAAACATAATTCATATTTACTCTTAAAAGATCGTAAAACTGATTTATTTTTTAATTATGTTAATCAATTGAATCAGTCAAATTGTCCCTTCCAATCTTTAAGACATATATCATTCTGTGGGGAACATAACTATAAAATACCCGACAACTTTGTACTTTGTCATATAAAATATAAATTCATATATCTATAAGCTTTTGAATATTGCAATCTATAATATATATTATTGATTGAATTGGCATTCACTTGGTAGAACTCCATTATAACACGGTGAAAAAATAGCAATCTATTTTAGTTCTACAAAATTATTTTTAACAAATATAGTTGATAGCTATTTCGGCTCACGCCATCGTCAGAACTATGCTTAAACTAACATTTGCTTATCTATATATAGCTGTGCAGAAAAGGCACACAACATATCCTCTCTCCTGTTCCAACGGCCTAGCTTGTTACTTTAACACAATGACACTAAATTTTCAAAATTCTAAATGAAGCAAAAGGTGTCTATGACAATAAGATTATATGTGGGACGGAAGTGATCCTCTTATATTTATAAAATGTCCTGTGGCCCATGTTTATCCGTTTATATCGGACAGACAGGTAGAAGTATATCTACTCGAGCTAAGGAACATGTAAGATCATTCAACAGTAAAAAAACAGATTCACAATCCGCTAATCACGTTATTAATGAATTACATAATATAAATTCAAACTCAGCCCCTAAATGTTTGCATCTTTGTAGTAAGGGTCGGAGAATGACGGCTTTGGAACAGCTGGAAATCAATAGACACCAATTATCACAAAGGATTCTTAACGAACAAACTAACATAATAGTATCGCCACTTGTCCAGCCGTTGTACAAAGGAGTGGTCTGATTTACTTTCAGAAGGATCACTTCCGTCCCACATATAATCTTATTGTCATAGACACCTATTGTTTCATTTAGAATTTTGAAAATTTAGTGTCATTGTGGTAAAGTAACAAGCTAGGCCGTTGGAACAGGAGAGAGGATGTGTTGTGTGCCTTTTCTGCACAGCTATATATAGATAAGCAAATGTTAGTTTAAGCATAGTTCTGACGATGGCGTGAGCCGAAATAGCTATCAACTATATTTGTTAAAAATAATTTTGTAGAACTAAAATACATTGCTATTTTTTCACCGTGTTTTAATATATATATTTTTTTCTACAGCAATATTGTCCCTAAAAGTAAAATCCTCCACTCAAACAAAATAAATAAACAAAACTATCGAGCCCCATGTCAGCGTATAGATTTCCTTTATTTCGAATAGATGTGAACTGAACATCAATGATTCATTCATAATAATGACTGCAAACGTGTAATATAAATATTATATACCCCTCTTTTGTATTATTCCAAAGATCCGTAGAATATCCACCTACCACGTACTAAGCCTATCACGCCTTTTTCCAACCAGTAGCGTGCTCCGTATATAGTAAAAAAGTTTCCCTAACACGCTTATGTTATGTATTCGTCGGTTACTTGATTGAGAAAATCTTAACAAGTCGTATTCAATGAAAATCTTCAGTGATGCAGTCATAAGGAAAGAAAAATATTTCGCATTACTTATCCAAATGCAAAGCTTTCCGAGATTTTTTTTTTATAATCTTATAAATCCAATCAGTAGTCATAATTATTCAGCATCATTGCATAAAGTATTCGGTACATATATGGCCAAAATGAGAACTACGCTAAAATGTAATATTCGAGTAGAACTTAATTATTTCTTCTCTTGACTTTATTATTTATTCGTGATACTGAAATGAATGAAAGAGACGTGACTACTATTGGCATTATTTTTTTAAATATTTCGTTTTTATTTTGATGAGACCGTACATATTATATACTGTCGTTACATCTTTTGAATAACAAAACATTAATAGACAGGTGGAGTTAATTGACAAAATAAAGATAGTCTAGTTGAAAGTGTTGTAAAAAAAACCTATTATTTTAACTTGACATAGTATTTTTTACTATACTTTACTGAACGCAGATTTAGATGGGATATTTTTTGATTGTTTTTTTTTTGTCGTATTACAATTTCTACATTGGCTTGTCTTGTTTTTGTATGCGCACTTCACTGCCCGCAGCTAACCTCTATTGTGTTACAATCCGTCGGGCCGTGTCGTAATTTATCGCGTATTAATACACATGAATCAAACCCACATCAAAGCATTGTTAAATGATAAAGTTGGCTGGTAATTGGGCCGCGAGACTGCGAACCGGAGGGCGTCGTATTATCTGTTGCAAAGGAAGCGCCTCTGCGCACAGTGACTGAACGCTACAGTCGATATTTCAAGTGAACCCTTCTAAAACCTAACGAAATAATAACATTTTATGATTAGTTGATACGGTGATTCGTGTCTTTATTCAATGCACATATTTTTAGAGACTTTCAAGTTATTTTTGAGCTTAAAACAACACGATATTCTCCGCAAAAATAATTTGTTATTTAGTTAGCTTCCATATTTTTGTCATTGTTTTTTTTGGTGTAGCTATATAATGATTTTTTCTTTTTTTTTGGGATATCAAATTCATGGAGCGTTAAGATCTATGACGCGTCAGCATCAGAGCTCTTCAGGTCTCCTCCATCTCTCATATATAGATTTAATTTTGTTATAATTGTTGTGTCATTGTTGACAATATTAGGTCGCAGCTGAGCCGTGGAACCCACAATGAGTGCAGCTCACGCAGACACCATACGCATTATATTCACTCACGCATACGTGTGCATACAGTCACCCACACAGCCACACGCATGCATATACAATACATAAGGAAATAAAATAGGAAAGTCATTTTCAGATGCCGAGGTTGTCCTTGTTGGGATTAAGATCTGTAACAACAAACCTATGGCGGGTCATCGAGCAGAACCGCTCTCGGCCTTAGACAATTACTCAGTAATGTCTCATCATAATTATGTAGATAAGAAATTGTAGGGTTATAATGTTTGCCTATATCGCTGTGAAAGTTTCGAGACATTTCACGAACGAACTTTCGAATTGTAGGCATTTTCAAGTCTCTATGTAACAGCGAATAGTGAACGTACCACGGGGCATTACAAATTTGTCGCAATGATTTATTTTGAACAATTTGAAGTGTCTTCAGATCCTTCTGGTGAGCATAAGCCCACACTGGAGTAGCGTACACCATAATTGGCCGAGTTATAGCTGTATAGAGGAGCAGCTTGCTTTTGAGAGTAAGCTTGCTCTTCACATTGAGCATAAAGTTTAGTCTAGCTTTTACACCATAAGCTTGACGTTTTTTAATCGCGGTGTGCTCATTGAATTTTAGTCTATTGTCTAAAGTGAGTCCTAGATACTTGACAGTATTGAACCACTTGATAAGGTTAAGGACGGGGATGGCGGTCATATGGCAACTTTTACTATGCCCCATCTATATGACAAAATGGGTAAGAGAGAATATACCCATGCTTTACTAAAAGAATAAAAAAAATGCTAAAAAAATCTAATTAACCCATGGGAGCCGCAACCAAAACCAACTTAGTATCCCAATATGCTTCTCATATGAAATATAATAACTTATAGTTTACGCTCCTTTCATTGATTGGATTGCCATTTACTTGGTAGAACTTCATTATAAAAATGTAAAAAAATAGCAATGTTTTATATTATAGTTCTACAAAAAAAAATATAAGATATAGTTGATTATTAGTTCTGACGTTAGCGTGACGTGACGAATATTTTTGACGATGGTGAGCCGAAATAGTTATCAACTATATCTTATAAAAGAATTGCTATTGTTTCACCGTTTTAACTCCTTTTAATATTTGGTGTGAATATGAAAAATAGCATCGTTCAAAACTAAATAGATTTGTATAAAGTGTATATTTTCTCAATGGATGTGTAATATATATTATCAGAATATCTTTGTAGAGGTGTACAAAAATATTAAAAACTTTAAAGTCTTTTATTATCATTAGAACGATGGTGCTGAAATATTTCGAAACTGGCCTTGGGCGGCTTGTGCCATTGGATTTACGCTCAAAACCTCGCCGGTCAAAAGGGATGAAGGGGCGGGCGAGCATCGTGAGTTCCAGACGCTGTGGGGGTACGTTGGGCCGACTAAAACGGTGAAGAGTGGTGGCCTACCCCGTGTGCAATCTATTATGTCATTTATAATTCATGAGTAAGGGTGTCGGTAGGCTTTGGGGTGAGAATATCATGTTTGCCTTAGTTTTTCCGAGAAGGTTGCGGTTGTACCGTTGCTTAATCCAGTATCTAGCAAATTAATAGTTTAGAATTATAAATATACGGTCTTCCCGAAATATGTACCGCAAATATATGTTTTCGAAAATATTAAAGTTTCATGACATGTAAAATCATCCTCATTAAATGTTCACTGTCCTCGAACCGAACGTTGATAAAACCGATATTTGGCATTATTTATTTGAATTTACATTTCATGCAAACGAGAGTATTTTTTAATCACTAATGAGATTAATATTTCAATTAAATAACGGCTTATAATCATCTCAAGCACCTTAACATCGTTAGATCCAATATTGAATACAATATTGAAACCGAAATTTCTATCGATACATAAATTTACCTAGTAAGGCACTTCTTCATAGTAAAATTTGTAAGCATTGTTAAGTAAAGCTTAGTAGAATAATGTCGTGGATGATGGTAGTCTATGGTGCTTCAAAATCATTGCATGCTTAGTTTTCAACAAAAAGATGCATTAAATGTTTGTAAATAATGTAACATGATTTATATATTGTTGATCACATTCAACCACCAAAATCAAAAATCAACAAGTATTGACTATAAAACAGCTTTTGTCGTCGTTACTTGTAGATTTTCAATAAACTTTTTTTTGGTGTACGGGAGTTTTGGTAAATCATTGTCTGGCATAAAATTTTTATTCGTTACTTTTCTGTATTACTATTAGCGCTATAGATGTTTAACGTTTTTTTTCTTTTTTAAAAGTATCTTTAGACTCATTGAGTTTGTAAAGTTTGGAATTATCATACTCAATCATTACCACAATAATGCCAAATTTTAACTGTTAAAATTTGTATATTTCCACATATTTTATCACTCATTACCCGAGTTTTATCTTTCGGCAACTTTAGGCATTCTATTACACGGATGCAATAGAATTAACACATTGTTAACGGTTTGCGTCTGTTATATACAAGCAGCATTACATAGGAAAAATATATATCTAAGGCAAAGTAGTTAAATATACATCTGAAATAACTTGAGTATCTATTAATTTGATTATAACTCAAAATTTTAACAATTCAAATTTGATATTGAAATTTCATCAAGCACCCTCATCCGATATCGTAAACTAAAAAATAATATTATTGTTAATTATATTATAGATTATTGAACGCCCCTCGCTTCACTTTAGGGGTGTCTAGTTGTTGGCTGGTGCATCGTCTCATGAAAATGCTCACCTATTTACTCTCTCGCCCCGTTCGGCTGTTAACTTTAGATGACTAGATGCTAAGTGTCATTTGATGTAGATAGCGACGGTGGCCTCTACGACGTCGGCTACGACGACCTCCTCAGCAAGCCGAAAAGATTTTTTCATCAAGAAAACGGAGTGTCACCGCTTTTCGCCGTTCCCTAAATTACCACTTGGCGTTTTGAATGTGATATGATTTTGAAAAGAGTACAGAGTCCGTAATTATTAAATAATTATTTATTTAACAATCAGCTGCACAATCAATATAGAATGTATATTAAATAAACACTATCTTTTTTTAAATATTTTGCTCTGACATTTTAAAAGTCATAAACAAATCCATTTTGTCTACATTATATTATTTTTTATTTAATTTTTTACTTTGCATAACTTCGCTCAAAAATGAGCTAAAAGAATATATCAATTGCATTATATATCAACATAAATTTTAGGATTCTATGCAACGCCACCGTCATTTATTGGACAAACGTCACGATCCGGTAACGCACAATGTGGCGTCTTCGGATACGCGCAGCTATACTACCAAAAAAAGTATAAGAATTTTAATTCTCACTTTCAAATTTTATCGATAGATGGATGAAGAATATACACGAAGTCTAAAATTAAAATACGAAAAAACTTTTTTTATTTATATTTACATTGACTTATATATTACTTGATCTCTCGTGTGAGCGTTCGTGACATTCCGTCTTATCGCACAGATATTAATATTTTTTTTATATATTAATTAATTTATCGTAAAGTATTTGATATATAAATTGAATAAGCAATCAGCATTATTTTAATTTAGGTCGTTCTTTATTTTTATTAAAATATATTCATCTTTGTATTATAATATACTATAATCTAGAAAGACAAATATAAATTAAAAAATCATTTTTATTTAACTATATAAAAATTATTTGTCACTGTTTTTGTTTTAAAATTTCGCAATCATTTTTTAAATTTTAAAAAGTCATCACTCGCTTTTAATTATCCGTACTATATTATATCGTCATAGCTGTAAGAGAAAATGGCAAAACTTCACTTCTCATATCTCTGGTTTTGTACATCATAATTACGTGGCTACTCGACACTCTCATTTTTATCTCAGATTCATCACAAACATAAGTATTTTCACCTAAAGTACCTTTTTACCTTAAACTCTCTTCCTAAAAAGTTTAACTTAAGTTAATATGAATTCTTAAAATTTAATAATTAATAATCTGTTATATTGGCTCTGCAAATATTTTGTATATGTGTCTGCTATCTACGTTTATATGTATTTATATATATATGCTATTTTTATATTGAAATCGATCCATAGTAATTCCGCATCGCCCAAAACAATGACTTTAATGATTTTTCGAGATAATCAAACCTTACGAACTTCCAACTTTTTATTGAAATTTTTTTACACATTTTTTCGATGAATACAGTATTCCACTTACACCTAAAATAAAATAATATCATCACAACTTAAGTACACATAATCAGGTATTTAGTAATCAGTTATATGGCGTAGGCTGTATTCTTTAGTTTGCGATATTGCAAAGAGATGGCCTAAAAATATACACATATTTATTAATTAAACACCTGCCTTTGAATATAGAGACTCTTTCCACTTACAGAAACTATAACATTTTATAACAGATTGCGTCAATTTACGTATGAGGAACGGGCACTATTGTGAGAAAATTGTTCAATTTTGACGAAAAGGAAATCTTGTGTGTCTCTGCTCTCTATCTGTTTAAAAAGTTAGTATAATATCAGCGGAAAGAATAGGTAAAGTTTACGGTTCTTATTAAAAATCTACGTACAACATTACTGTCGTAGTGCTCACTCGTTAAGTGCTAACAGTATATCAGTTGGTTCCAAGACGTTTAACATAAACAAGAAAGGGCAGGCGGCTATCGTAAGGAACAAGCTGAATTGCGGGGTGTATGGTTGTAGGTTGCAGGTCGCAAGTTTGGGTAGTGAGACGCTAGCCGTCGGACGTTGATTCACCGTCGCGGCGCCACATTTAAGCACCTATAATATTTTACCTCTATACATAGGGCTGCCAACGGTTTTCATATCAGGAAATTGTTCATATTTCTTTTGAGAGCACCATATTCTATCTTGTGTCTTCTGAAGAAATTAATATTTGTCATCACTTAGGTTAGCGAGACCAGTGTTGCTTTCCAACAAATTTTGTTTTTGACAGATAATAGTTGCGGCTGCAAAGTAAATTCCTTTTGTGATTACGATTAGATTACAGTTCCATTACTATAAATATTGCTGTTAATTTTGTACATTTTATTTCATGAATTCAATGAAAGTTACATCTGTAAAGATTTCAGTTTACAGATCAGTATTCTGATTTTTATTGAAAAGTGTTCTCACGTATAAAAGCTTTGCACTGTTGAATTTCGTAAAAAGCATTTTTTCAATTTCAAACAATTATTTTTTGCTATTCATAATCACTTTATCAAATTGACACTTACAACGAAACGTAGAAAGTAGTAATGGGTCCTCTTTATCATTACCTTATATGAATTTTTTTTTTTAAAAAAATATTTATAACACGATGTATCGTTAAAAATGTGTTTGAAACATCTGATGAAGAGTTAACACCATCCACGTTTTAAAAAATAATTAGTTATAAAAATATATAAACCAAGAGACTTAGAATTAGACAAAATTTCACCAAAGTTTTATTTCATCTTGTGATATTTATTTTTTGATATCTCACCGTATTGTCGATAATCAGGATAAACTACAACACTGGTAATACTAGAATTCATTTTCATTAACACAATTTTGGTGCCCCTATCGACAGTGTTATCTTGCCGATGACTTCTTTGCCGGTAACAATTTATTCGTAAAAGTCGTTCCGCGTCCACCTCCGCCTTCACCCCAGAACCTACCTTGAAACGGCTTTTGCACCAAACTAAATTTCCAAGTTAAATTTAAGGTCATTTACAACACACCAAAAGAAGTCCATACCAAAAGTTCCATATTATATGAAAACGTATCGGGTATTTACATACGTGACATGTAAGTATACATAACATAAGAAACGTACTCAAAGAGCTTTCGAATTAACCACGTGACCTGGAACTACCACAGATTACGTTAGATGTTGTTCCAGTTACCGAATTTAGGATGAAACTATTGCATATTTAAACACGTTTTACAATACTTTTTTATTTTTGACGGAAACAAGTGGATGATTTCTGGGGCAAAAGATTTTATGGAAATTTAAAAAACATATTTGTATTCAGACGCGACACTTATTTAGCGACTAATATTATTGATATAAAATAGCGCACACTATCTTTAGTCACGAGGGATACTGTTTATAGAACTTATAATAAAGAGTTAAATAAATGAAACAATACTCTTCTTTTTAAATTTTCCTTTTAATTTAATATTAATATAACGATCACGATCAATTTCACTCATCGTGAGATTTTATATCAATTATTGTATTAACAAGTTACAATAGAATTAGTCATTAGAAGAATAGAGTCATAGAAGGTAAAATATTTGTATGTATTTATTTAAATCGTTAGAATACCATGGTAATAACATAAAAAAAAATTACTCTAATACACCAAAATACTTCGATTTTGGTATTATATAAGTACGGTTATCTTTTACCACTATTTTTTCCTTATATTATATTTCAACAAAAATATAAAAGCCATTTTTATATTGAATTTCAATTTATTTTATATCAACAGGTGGCCATTTATTTTATTTAATATCTTGTGAAAGAAACATTATATAAAGGCCTCATTCTCACTACTTAGTCCTCTTTGGAAAATTAGAATTCACACATGTCTTCTCGTTATAAGAGTTGTTTTAAATCATTCTGCTTGCTTTCGATTACAGCCGAAAAATTACAAGATTTCAAAACAAGCGCTAACCTTTTTGATTCCTTTATGATCATTGAAATTTTACATTTTATTTTACAGCAACGCCGTGGTGGTACAAATAATTTTAACCGGCAATACATCAAAGATTTGGACGTTGATGTTTCGTAAATAGAAGGGTTAGAAAAGAAACCCAGTCCTGGAGACTGGTACCCCCGGGGAAATCAGATGCTGGCACAAGACCATCTCCGCCACATCTTGAATGCTTCTACCTATCAACAACTCACTATCTCAGGTAACTTCATCTTCGCGCGGTGCATTTTTTATTCGGTGGCAAACCAAATGTACGACTCATCAATTGTATGCGTGTATTTTGAGTCAGTTTTTCTCACTTTCATTTCCTATTGAACAATTTACACTAGTGATTCGGTGAATATTTTTACCAAAAATTTGAACCTGATTCTTATTCTGTCACTCAAATTCATTAACTATAAACCAATTTCAGAGTTTCCGAAATCATAGACGTTCATATTTTCAAACAAGCATAGCTATGAATTGATTAACAAATAACTTAAATGTATCGTCTACTACTGATTTCTTTTTTTCAAGTTTTCATACGTCTTTCTTTAATTTTATGATGCAGCAATTTAAGTTTTTCCTGTCAGGTAATCATTTTGATGATTGATATATCATCATTTTATATCTTCGACTTCAATTAATAATTCGATTGTTGTATAAACTTTTTTTATTTTTTCAGTTTCACCAAATGTGTGCACTAAATTTATAATTGAGAAGATCTTTGATTTGCTACTTATACTAGTTTTTTTTTCATGAAAATGGAGCCATATGAAAAAGGCCATTTAATTTTAATTGCAATAATTTTAACACTAACAATTCGTTGAATTATCAGCTTTTATGGATCATTTGAACCATGAATGAGTTATCTAAGTCATTGCTTAGTCTCGCTATTATTCGCCAGTGATAACATTTATGAATTCTTCTGCTTTTCAAATATTATTATCGAGATTTCGTAGAATTTATATTTTTAATATTGTATATGCAATACTACCAAGCACAAAAAGGCTTAAATATGTTCATATTTATACATATTATTGCAATGAAGATATATTGAAGTTTTCATCGTTTTTGGAGTTTTCCAAAACCGTTGAAAGCTTCACTTGTGATTTTTATGACCGCTGTTCGTGATCGCACAAATTTGTTTTTTTAGCCGGTGCGCCATTCTTCGGAGTAGCATCAAATTTTCTTTGATTTTATAGAATTATTCATAACTTTTAAGCTTAAAACTGGAAGGGCTTTTTAAAATCATGCGAATACGTTTAACCAAAACTTCAAATCATCCAAAAAATCATGCAAAAAATAATTATGCTAAAAATATTGATAAATATACCCGTTTGATATATTCAAAGCTACTTTTGTACATACGCAATATAACATCTAATTGACGCTCAAAATTGTACATATTTAATCGGATAATAGAAGGGTTTTCGCAATTAGTACTACACAAACCGTATACATTGTTTGAATTCATCTACAAATAAAATTATTGAAGCTCATCTGGAAATGCCGGCAGTGAATTCTTTACATAATTTAAAGCCATTTCCCCGTTTTTCATTTAGTCATTTTGCAAATGGGTAACAAATAAATTATTCAAGTGACATGTCACGTGACATCTGTAATCAAAACCATGCGTTTGTTTAAAAAATATTGACATCCGTCTCTACAACTCCGTGAAAACGTGAAAGGGATTTTAAACAGAAGCAACAGTCGGAGAGCTCAGTCTGCCGCGAACTTTCAGGCTGCAAAGACGCCTCCGCGACCTAGTGATCGCGGTAAGCTTTCGCGTGAGAGAGAGTTTTGTAGCGTGTGTTAAATTTTCACCACGCGCCTGTGGAAACTTTCATAAATTTTTCCATCTTAAAAAAACAGTTTTGTGCTAAGAAAGTTTATTGAAACAATGAAATAAGTTTTTAGACAATTTTACGTTGGTGAAACATTTTATTTTACATATTCATTTAACAACGTTTATTGATAATATTATTATCAAAATTGTAAAATATTATATCATGTAATAAAAAAACAGTTTATCATACATCTTCCACAGTTTTTGCCTAACCTGTGCATATATTAAATCTTTTGAATATTTTTATAATTTAAGACATATCAGATTTGCTTCAGAAGTTATTAATTAAACGTACATTTTCATTACTTCAGCGATATAAAAATAAAATATGTTTTACAGATAATATATAATATTTTACTATCTACGAAAAATTTATTTTGACCCATACTCATCAAAAAATATACATATAATTATCATCAATATTCTCTAATAAAGTAATTTTCAAAAAAGCTGACGCCATTAAAACTTTGTATTTGATATCAAATGAACTAAAATTGATATCACATATTTTATGATTTTTTTAAAAATAGTAACAGCTGTTTTCAACAATATATATTTCTTGGACAATGAAGTCATTTTAAGTAATTTTGTAAATTATAATTTTACTGTCTGTGTTTTTTGTGTGTTTGAATGATATTCTATGGCGTTTTTCAAACAGTCTTAATTCAATATGCTATATCGTTTAAGGGTGCTTAATGGAATTTCAATATCAAGTTAAATTTTTTGAATCTTTGTACATTTCCGCTTGATTTACTACTCACTGCCCGGATCATCTGGAAACAGCAAAACTAACGAGCTCAGTATTGCATATGTATGATATAATGCTTGCAGATGACGAAAGACGAAGCCCGTCTTGAGTAACAAAACAAGTGGGAATGTACAAATTTACAATAATTCAAATGTATTCTCAAATTAATTACAGACACACGTTTTTAATAAAAACATTTTTTTTAATTAACTAATTTTTATACTTTCGCTCCTATTAAATAGATTTATTTTCTTCTGTACTTATTTTCCAAATAATTTGATCAATGTATTCAGTTTTAAATCAAATGTGATTGTTTCTATCGAATGATTATTTCAAATAATCGAGCATTAAAATTTTATTGATTGACTTGGCATTTACTTGATAGAACTTTATTATGAATAGCAATTTATTTCTGTTTTACTAAATTTATAAAATATATAATTGAAAGTTTTTCGGCTTATGCCTTCATCAGTCCTATATGAGCGCTCACTGGCTGGTTGCAGTAGACTTTGATGCATTTTTGGGTCATTATGTAAATTCAATTATGTGTTAACTAAATCTCTATTTTCCGTAATTATAAATAATAAATAAAAATATCCATTTACGTGTGAGTTAATATATAAACCTGGTTTTTTTCTGATTTCCTCTATTCATCAGTGAAAAAACTTCCAAGTATTCTGAAATTTGACCTATCTACTATTATTTGCAAAAGGCTACTGAGTAAATGACATTTAGAACGACTATGACATTTTCTTGAGTTACGTTTTGCTTCTTGTGTCTCAGCGTCATAAATTTAGCTCTATACAAATAGTATCGCGAAGGAAATACGTACGACAATCTGGTGCATTATAAATTCCCTACTGAGAATATAAATTACGAGAATAATCAAATTTCAGATGAATTGAAAATGAAATATTGTGACATTATTTCTTTTCTCGGGTTTGATATTTAAAATTATGTCTTATTGTATGCATAATATTATGGGAACGGATTATTACAATATATATATCCAAAAAATGTTTGTTTGAAACAAAAAATAATTATAATGTATGACTCATAAAGACAGGGATCACTCTATCAAATTAGTTATTTATTAGAGTTGAAACATTTTATTCTTGCAAGTGAATTTTTAATTCAAGTATATTATTAAGTATATATACATATATATAGCTTCTCGTTACTGCATCCACCTGAAATAATTATTATTTATCTATTACCTATAACTCATAATCGTATATCATTTCTTATACACTTAAGTCACTTTGAGTGAGCAATAATACTAACAATTTTACCAATGTAAACTGGTTGTTATTAAAGCAAACCCGAAATGAACAATAATGCATTTATCAAAGAAATCGGTTATAATAAGCTTTAAATTTAACCCAAAATATTGAACAAAAACTGACGAAAGTTTTCAAATCAAAAACAATAGAGAAATTTAATATTTCGCAGACAATGTGAGAAATAACATGAGCGACGTTATATGTGTTCAAAAACCTTTAATATTTTGATATAACGCAGAATACAATATTCTTATATGTAGCATGTACATTGCAGTTGAAAAATCCACATTTTTTTAAAATTTAAGCTGACTTTATTTTACTAATTGTGTTTGAAAAATTTAAACAATCGGCGAACGCTTTTTTCAATTATGACAATTGTGAATTAGAATTGTCATAAAATTTTAACATATTATCTAAACTTTCTAGATGTTAAGTAATTAAAATTATATTTAATTAGTAATTTGTTTAAAAAACCATACGTTCGAATTAGTGCCTGTCGAATATGATAATGATTATAAATCTTAAAGCCTCAACATATTTTTGTTACATCTCGCCTCCCAAAATACTTAATATCTACTTATAATATCTGCATCATTAAAATTGGTTAATTGATATTTTTGTTGTTTTTAAACGAATTATTAAAACAAAACGAAATCGATAAGATTTCTTAGAACAGATTCGAAAAAGTAAGCTTGGAATTTTCTGGGCTGACATTTAGTCTCAATTATTTACTAATTTTACATCCGGGAGCTTTTTTATAAGGTAACCTTCTCAACCGTAAAAAATAAGCTCTCTAAATCTGATCAGCTTAAAATGAGCCCGTCTGATCCTACCAGGAAGGGTTAAAAATTCCTCAGAGAATTGCATGATAGTAATAAAAATGAACTTTTCATTTGAACAAAAAAAGACTTTTTTTCAGTCGCTTTAAGCGGGTATAATCTTGGAATGAAATTGTCTTCGTACAAATTGTCAAATAAAACAAAACGATATTTAAATGCAATGTTATAAAGAAAATGTAATAGTTACTTTACTTGGAATTTTAGTTCTTTCATAACAAAATTAATGCATTGTAGCTTAATATTAAATTTAACCTATGAAGTATCATACGTTTTTCAATAAGAACTGATTGTTACTTTGTTGAGAGTGTCTTAGGAGAAACTGTCCATGACTTTCACTGTGCATAAAATTAATTTCTCGTAACACATAGATTTTATGGGTTTATGTCTACTCACTCTCCGTTTGACGAATCAGTGAGCTGATGCGTTTTGGTCTATCGTTTGGTCTATCACCCCCTATTTTGGCGTTTCCAATTGGTTCAATGAATGATTCTAAAGAATTTCTTAACTTTCAACATTTCCTTGCTTATCATGACATTACTAAATGATGTTTTCTTTTACGTCACCACTCGCCTATGTATAATATAAGCAAATTTTGAACTAAAAAGGAACGGTTGTCAAAAAAATAAATGTATTTTTTACTCAACATGTCAAACTAACGCATTTCTGAAGACACGTATGTTATTTAAATTATTCTGACGTTTACAAATTTAACTATTAAATTTGTTAAGCGAAAATCTTTGTTTGTGCCATCAAGTCAAATATAAATCAAACATATTTAAAGTCTAGTTTCAAATTGCTTCAATTGAGATTAAAGAGTATAGTTGGCACGGAAAGAAATATTGATATGAAATCATATGACTCATAATGAAAGTTTGCTAATAACGATAATCAAAATTGACATTTAGATAATTCCCAAGTTTTTTGCAGTTCAAAATTAAAATATTGAAATAGAGCGTGTCAACGATTCACTCTTCAGAGACATGAAAAATGAAATTTGATGAAACTAAAACAACATCGTGAATTTATTAGATTGTTACTATTTAAATATATTAAAAAACTTAGTAATGTTTTTGAATCGAGCAATGTAGATTTATAATACACTAATATTCATTTTACGTTTATATTGGACGTCTAATCCAGTTTTGATTGTGCATTGTATACAAAATTGTAAATTGTATAATTTATTTTTTTGGATTTTTTTTGTATTGAAAAATATATAATTTTTCATGTCGAAAAGTATCGTCATATTTCTACAAAAACAAAAGGATATCAATTGACTATTTATACCAAACAATTGAAAAGACTTCGAAAACTTATCACTGCTATAAGCTTTAACGAGTAAATAATATCGTTGAAAATAATAGTTTTCATGTATACAGTGAATAAAAATAAAACTGCATTTAGAATATAACTTTATTATCAGGGAAGCATTTGAATATGCGTTATTATTTTTAAAGCGAAAAATCAATTTACTGATAAAACATACGTATATTATAAAATTTTTGATTCTTGTACTAAAAAAATAAAAATCATTTTTTGTTAATAGCGGGCTTGGAATAACATATCGTTTACTCTAAATCCGAAATTGTTGTAATAAAGCTCATTTCAAAATTGAGCATTTATCCTCACAAAAATATCGAATAATCTCCTATCTTAAAAAATATTTATTTTAAATCGTTAAAAAATTGCACAACTACGCTTTTTTTTTCATTAATGACCCAAGTTTCTCTTTTCGGTATTCTCAGACACTCCATCAAACGAATGTAACATTGTGAGATGGAGCGCCTAAGGATGCCGAAAGACGAATCCCCGGGCGCTAGTGACAAAACGTATGGAGTCGTAAAAAATTTCAGCAATTCAAGTGTGATATTGAAATTCCATGTAGTACCTTTCAGTCGATATTATAAATTGGTTTATATTGCTTTTCTCTTCAATTTAATTCTTTGTTATATGAATTTATCGTACTACATATTATATTATATGAATTAAATATATTTTATCACTACAAATTTAAATCATTTATTCCGAAATTCTTATCAAATTTTACCGCATAAATGTTAAGAGCCATAATGAAATAGAAATTTTCAATTGTCCACATATTATAATCCCTTTTCTGAATACAGGTCTGTACTTTGTTAACCTGTACCGCCCCGTACCAAGTGGCCTTTTCAAAACCCTATTCAAGTATTTTCCTGGCTGCTAACAATGCTCTATCAATTAACTGCTCAATGATACCGAAGTGTTTATTGTTAATCCAACCAAATGTTTCACTTTAAATTATCTTTTGGTTTTTAGATTGAATTCTATTTCATATTTTTTTTTCATATACTAGCAATTCAATATTACTTAACGAAATGCAACATTTTCCTTCATAACAAATCAATAACTTTGTAGTTGTACGATTTAACTTCAAAATGTCAGTTTATTTTTACAATGTAACAATGTTATGATACAAAACATATAATGTCGATATGATCAGACATAAGGGTCGAGCTGTATTCTGAGAAAATTGACTTCTATCTACATGCTTACGTAGTCTTATTACCGATGAGAGCATAAACACCCAATAGATTTATATATGCCCATTCTAGTTTTACTGGTGCAGTGATGCTGAAATACTTCAGGGATTCAATGTAGATATAAGCCATACAAGAGGGTTTTGCGGTTGAATGTAATGTGGAAGAGCTAGTTTATGTTACTCACAAACAAGAATTATATTTCAGTTATTGATTGTACCATTTGGAGCTTAAATATTCTTTATAATTCATTAACGCAATTCCTTAGATAGAGTTTTAACAAGAATTAACAATAAAATGTGATATCTGTGATTATAATTGTATTATTTTTGTCAACTGTTAAATTAGTTTGATTAAACAGCTTCCTTTTCAACGTCTACCCTCAGGTAAAACAATATTAAAAAAATGTATATTTTTTATTTTTTGTACATAAATATTAAAATTAAATACAACAATTCATTTTGCATATATTTTTTATGATCAAAAGAACTTTATATATTTTTATTTTATTTTATTTGCCTTAGATTGAAATCAATCTTTAATTAAATCAATAACAATAACTAGTAGTGATAATTTCAAGATTTTCGTATGTATAATATATTGTTGTTAAGTTGACATATCATTTGTAAAATTTAATTCAAATTGAATTATTCTAAAAGACATAAACTTTTTTATATTAACTCTGACATACAGCTAAGTAATAGCATGTATAAAGACTTTTAATTTATCAATATTGCCTGTAAAGTGAGTAAGTAACTAAGCTCTATTATACATTTAATGTTCCCCATAGGCACATAATTATTTTTCACGGTTCAGCTATTTCGTGAAATTTTGTCTGAAATTTCTATTATAGTAATGGTGTTAAAAGTGAATTATAAAAAATATGATTTGTGAAAAGTGCTTTTGAGCTAATGAAAATGATGTTCCGGTGTGTAATAAATCAGTGCATTATCTTAAACAATACGATATAAAACTAAACTCTAAAATATAGTGAAAAATGTGCTTTAGTGAGATAAAATTGGAATTGTACATACTAGTTTTCCTGGCTGTTATATATGGTAAGTTTATACATTTAATATTACATTTAAATATTGCTAAAAACTTTAGTAGATACAATAATAATTTTTAAAATACATACATCGATTGCTGACTTTAATACATTAAAAAAAACATATGTCTATTTTATGAAAGCTTCCCAAAGACATTGTCAAATTTTATTTCTAACAAAAATGGCTTTTGTAAGTCATATAATTAAACAAATGGCAGAATCCAAGTACATATTTTTTCATCTAAAAACAATGTCTTTTCATACCCAGTCTATTTTAATGTACAAAATGTTTAAAGATATATAACGAGAACTGGTTAAGCTATGATGAAACATAGTAATTTATTGAAAGTTAGTTAACAATGCTTTATAAGGAAGTAAAACATGCATACATTCAAAGATAATGACACAAATTAAATGGAAAAACAATGATATCGATTAACGTTTTATATATGTGAATAATAAATCAATTTGTAAATTTGGTTATTCTATAATACAATCGCTAGAATATTTAGTCAAATATTAAGAAAATGTATTGCTATCACTTAACAGTGTTAATAAATAAACTTATCATAGTTTATATACAACAAACAAAATATTATACTGCCGATTTTCTCGAAAACATATTTTTGAGTTTGTTTTAGATTTGGTTTTTGAAATATTAAAACACATCAAAATAATTTGATTTGTTGTCCACATTATTCATAATAAAAACTTCGCTGTTTTCCCAGATCAGTAGTTACATGAAAAATAAAATTTCAAACAACCTAAAATCTTTCGTTCCTTTATGTATTACTATAATATATCAGAATTCGTTTTGCTTTTTCAAAACTCATAAATCCCAAAAATATTTTAAATTCAATCTAAAAATTCAATAATTGATTTTAAGCTACAATTTTTATTCCAAATATTATTACAGAACTATACAAAATACTAACAAAATTTTATAATGCAAAAATCTCACTCATATGATAAAATTAACAGCAAAGAGTTGTATTAATTCAATGTGATTCCGTAAAGTTAGATTTGTCGGTTAACTTTTTATATTATCTTTTATATTATCAAATTTATTTATATTATCGATACTGTTTTTCAAAAAACATTCTAAGAAATTAGTTTACATCGAGCATCCACATTTATCACTTTCACACCTATTATTTACCTTATCGTCAGTGATTTCTAAAAATATATAAAACTGTCTTTTTAAAATGCATCGAACTTTAGAATTTCTTTATCTCTCAAAAAACTAGTTGTTTGTTTAATACAAAATTTTTTTTTTTTTAACTAGAATACAGGTACCCAAACAATCAATACTTGATATCGTTTTTACGCTTACATTTTTTAACAATTTCTTTTATTTCAAATAAGTATAAGATTTATAATGATATATTTAACAACAACTCCTTACATACCAATCTATGACTTGCTGTCAAAGGCAAATTGTTTTGATTGGCTTGCAGGCTGCGATAATATCAATAATTGAAAAAACAATCTGTTACAAACATTATTGTTTTACATTTTGTCTCACTGGATTTTACAATCTTTAAGATTATCTTCATTCTGATACACATTCGAAATGATTACTTACGGTCTAGCAATAATTCGTTCGAGAGAATGGCACTCTCCTGTCTCAACTAGAGATAGTCATAACACCTTTGAATTATTAAACCAAAGTACGTGGCATATTCACCCCTTGTGCATAGTAAAATCTTTAGAATGATATACTTTCTTAAATGTATAAGTGCCGTAATGCTCAGCGCGTGCTTAAAGAGTTCAAGCGTACAACATAGAAATTATAATATACGCAAGAATTAATGTCTTAACAAACGTAAATCGTGGAAACACAAAGTCGTATATATTATGTAATTGCATCGCGCTTTCCCAATAAAAAGAGTTGTCTTAGTTAAAATGCGATGTTTTATGTCTAAGCAATAAATAGAATCTATTATATCGCAAAAATTCCCGAATTTTATCGAAATTTAATATGAAAAAAAACACCAATCAAATATTAAAAAGAATAATACTCTATACTTTTCCGTATCAATATATTCAAAATTCCGTATCAGTCTTACTATCAAAACTATTATAACCTACTAATATAACCTAGAATACTAATAATTTACATTTCTAACTGATTATATAAATACTAAATTAATCAATCATAGGCAGTCTCAATATTTTCTTTTCACAACATTGAATCCTGTTAATTGATGCTATTTATCGCTGATTTTTTTGAAATGCCAGTTAATTTAAAAAACAATTTGAAATATTAAATATAGACTTTTTGTTTTTCCTTGGTGATTTCGGGAAGATTTTGCTTAAAAAATGTATTCAAATAATTAAAATATTTCAAGGGAAAAATTGAACATATAATTGATATACAATACAACAAAATATTTTCATTTGTACCTAGTTGGAAATTTTAAATGAAGACATGTTTTCAATATTGTACATGTTTGTCATAAACTTTTGAAAATATGGCTTTTTTTATTTCATTACTTTTTTCCACTAATTCTATACAATAAATCATTGTTTTAATTAGCTAACCGATGTCACAAAAAATCTTAGTATTTTTTTTAACAAATTGATAGATTACACGTCATTAAAAACTGTATTTACATATATGTTAGTAACGTGTCATTATTTTTCATTATAACATTCAAGTATTTTATTCAAAAATATTTAGTAAGAGAGGATAGATATATTCTGTTCCATAATATGACTATTTATTTTTACGGGAATTTATTTTTGTAGCTGGCAACACAAAATTCAGACGTTTATACACAAAACTGGGTAATGGATACTTAAATCGTACGTCTTATCTCGCAAAAAGATGTAAGAAGACTTGAATATAAAAAAAACGTTCCGGAAAGTCCCGAATGACTCTGAGGACTTTTTGATGTTTCACCTTCTCTAATATGCAGGAAACATTCCAAAGAATGGCTCAGCCCGTGTACATAGACGAATCAAAACAGTACGTCAGACAGATAAGGCGCAAAAAATGTAGGATTTCCAGCTTGGCTTGAACGTTGGTAAACTAAAAGATACATTTGGAATTGTAATATATATTCTATGCTATTAAATATCTACTGTGTTTTATTTCCGAATATAAACTGTTTTTTTTTTTAAATGAGAAATAGTCCATGTATAAAAAACATTAGATGTACATATAAAAATAAAATATATGTCATAATTCATCGACATTTTCGATTACAATAAAATCTTTAATGGATTTTTTTTTTACAAAATATAATTTTACAGTGCTTAAAAAGGTTTTTAAAATTTTATTAAAATTAATTATCAGTTACAAAAAATATTCCGATGACTACAACTGGTGTATCTCAAAATCACCTAAAATCCGTGTAAAAAGAAAATAGGATTTAAATGTAATGTTAAAGTAGCCAGGAATAACTTTTTTACTGCGTGATGAATTTTAAATCAAGATGAATATAACATAACCAAAACGTAAGAATGAAAACAATACAATCATGATGACTGTACAATAAACTATTCATAATATTTAAAAAAATCATAGCGCGAGGCTTATATTCTTAAATCTATGATCAGAACTATCAAAGCATTGTATTTAATATTTTGAAAAATTTTAAAGTTGCCTTTGTATAAATGGTCAGATGTGAATCAGATTCAAATCTTATGCAAGGCAATTAAAGCTTAATTTAAGCCACCAACCGTTCCCATTTGTCATTCAGCTATTTTTATTCGCTAATTTCAAATGAATTAGTTTATACTTAAATAGTAATTGATACGTATTATTGATATTTTAGATTGATAGTGTAACAGTAAATACATAATACGTACCACATAATATCAATTTTGACTTCACATAAATGTATATTTATTTTAAAAGTTGTTAATAAAAGAATATGTAATAGCTTCTTTGACGATTGACAACTAGCAATATAAACCGGGCGTTCTATATCAATAGTCTGGTTTTCTTTGATGTCTGTGATTTCTGTCGTCTTTTGACAGCTAGGAAAGCTGTACTGCTCAGCAATTCTACTCTTTTAATAGATTCTTATTTTACTTTCTATACTATCTAATATGCATTTTCTTGTGTTTAGCCTACGATGTTAGAAAAGAATAGGTGAGCAGGGCCGTTGTATTTGGAAAATATATAATGTAACGTATCAGTAACGTATAACGGAGTATGAGTTGAAGAAAAAAATCAAAACGTATGATTTCTTCACTGATTAAATTTGTTTTTATTCTTTTGAAAACTGTGTATTTAATATATAGCCTTTAGTCTTTTTTATACCATGTTAAAAATTCATTTAAAAAAAAACATTTCATATAAAAAGAGCATATTTTTTACATTTTATGAATCAAATATGTAATATTATTATTGTCTATTTTATTTTTTTCTTATAAGTAGTAATTATTATTTTCATTTATTTAAAAAACCTATTTAAAATTTTTCAAAATTTCATGTTATTCTATCAAAATCTGACTTTCAATACCTTAAAAGTAATTAAAATTTACTGTAAAAAAACATTTCGTGAAAAAAAAGTTTTTTCTATTAAATTAACATAGTGTTTATATTGCGCTCTCTCGAATATTTGGTTCACCAATCATCTTTTCTCTGATTACTGACTTGTTTTCAGCATTTTTTAATGATTTTCTTTTTGCTTTTTTTACCTGCCATCATTTGAATTATTCAAATTATATTTTGATAGTAAAGTGAAGGCAACGGCATTTCGATTTGAGGCGTATTCAGATTTTTGTACTAAAGACAGTATTGAATGGGCAGTACTGTAAAAAGTATAATGTAAGTAAAATAATATCGATTCATCTTTTATTTTAAATAAAATTGTATGCATAATGTTTTCAATTAAAACAAACAGTCTTTCTTGGGTCTTTCTATATCGACAACCATGAGAAAAGATTATCAGGTATATTCACGTACATCGTATCGTCATCAATTTTCCGTTTCCCTTATTCCACAATACATTTAAAGCAAGGGTGGTTTATTTTTAATAAGGTCCCGGCCACCCTTCTAAAGTAACGGAAACATTTCCTGCGGCGATCCAATATTTTATAATAAATTATTATTTCGTGGCTATTCAACGGAGGCGATTGTTATGCCTGCCAAATTCAGACCCAACCACTTTCAAAAGATGGAGACCCGATAAATCCGTACGTATTTAAAATCGCTCGACTGTTTTTTTTTACATCAAAACTTAAACAATGCGCACCGCTACCCCGATCTTAGTAAAAGGTCTAGTCAGTGACGTCCCCATTACTTTTTTAGCAGTAATAATATCACATAAAAAAGGTCTACAGTTCACAGCATTTTGAACTACGATACTAAAACTACTATTTTTACATGGATATTTTTTCAAGGTGGTTTAATTAACGTCGTCAAAAATCAACCATCTGCGAATCCATATCTTCAAACCTTAAATAAATATTAATTATCTCATATATAATACGTTTATAGCACGTTAAAAATATTTTCTTTTTCGCATTGGCTGGTAGAATCGTGATTGATAAAATCTTATTTAAATATTTAGATGAATCGTTCTTTAATTACATCATTTAATGATTTTAATTGATTTATCTTACAATAAATAAGCCATTTAAATATTAAAATGCTTTGATACAATAGATTGAAATCTCATAGTAAAGTAAATACGGTACTTATGAATTAAATTGATTGTATGGTAACAATATTGTTTAATTATTTTTTGTGTTTAACTATTTGACATAAAGCTTATAAGCAAGGCGCTTTATTTTTGAAATAACCCAAGATCAACTCGAGGAGAAAACCCATTACCAAAAAAGTGCCCAATGTCTAAAACGTTTCATCAAAAATTTTTAATTTAATATTTGCTTATAATTAGCAGTCTTACCAAAACAACTCATTGCTTATAATCACAATCTATAAAGGAAAGATGAATCATATAATATCAAATATTTCAAAAATGCGATCCAATATACAATGTGTTTTTAATTTATTGATAACTTTTGAGACAATAATACATTTTATCTGAGGTACGCCACTGAATTTTTCGATGAATTCTATCCCGCAAGAGATATTCATTGAGAAGAAATCTTACACAATGGGAGGCGATTTCTTCTTTTCTATCTTCTCCAATATTGTAATGGAACCCTCGCAAACGAAGCTCCTAGAGCTTTACCTACAATGACCGGACTTTTCTTTTATATAATCAAATACACACTGCATTCGGTTCAACACAACTACACGACAACGTTAACTTGCGCTGCGGAACTTTCTTTATATATTAATTCAATTCCTCAAAAAAAAGTGATTTACTTTCTTTTACTGCTTTTGATATAATATTACTTAAACGTGGATGGTTATAATTTATTTCATACTTTACCTGGTGGCATTATATTTAAATGCCGAAAAAATAGCTTTTTGAATAAATTATTTTTAATGAAGAGTTATAGGATTTCGTTGGTTAGAAATCGTATTTGTATAAATAAAATAGACAACTTGTTTTGAGTAAATTGATTTTGAATATTCATTTCATTAACCTACTTTTTCAACAGATGTGTCTCAGGGTATAAAGTTTTCAATTGAATTTTGTAATAAATAAATAGTGGTCGAGTCGTTTGACCATTTTTTAATTTCAAAGGCGATTAATTTTTAATTATTTTAGGTAATTTTCCAACTCAGTTGAACGTCATTACTATCAAATAAATAAAAATGAAATTACTTTGAATATCAATTTTGTTCGTAGGCTTAATGATTTTATTCTATCGATATTGTATCTCAGTAAAACTACCATTTTGAAATATCTGTTTATTTTGTACTAGCAAAAGAGTATCAAAATTAATCAATTGTGGACTTTATCACATATAAACTGTTTGCTAATTGTCATTGATATACAAGAATAGCTGATTATACCTTTAGTCGGTATTTTAAATTAGATTCTTAATTATCCGATAAATGTCGCTACGCCACGTTAAGGATCAGATTTGTGGGCCAAAGTCACATACATACGTGTAATTGAATACGAATCTATAAATTGAATGAAAAATCATTATTCTGAAATAATCACTATGAAAATTCGAAATTTTGGAAATTGCTTTTCTGCTGATACTTCGAAGTTGTTTTGCTATCGCAAATGAAGGTATATACGACAAAGGTTTTATTGTATTAGATTGGAAATAGCAATGAATTTAGTCGACGAAAATAAATTCATTATCCAAAGCTATTTCCACGACTGCTAACTACAATACTGATTTATTTATTAACAACGATTGTTATTTCTACCATCATCTACGTCCTAATACAAATCTTAATAGTAATTCCGAGCCCCATAATACGCAATATCATCATAAAATAATACATTATTATCGAAAAATACGGCAGACTTATCATGGCAAAACGTGAAACACATTTTAATCAACTAATTTCGTTCGCGTATTCAATAATATCTCGAATTCCAGACATTCGTTATTCCCACAAAGACGGATAATATATGTCAAATTGAAATTTCATAACCGTGTTCTGTGTTTCACGCGATTCGGGAATATTTATAAATAATGACTAAAGCATAATAAAATGGCCAGTATTATTTTAGAAGAATATGAAGACACAGACTAAGTATTATTAAAGCCGCCTGTTATATGTTAATACACGTTTCAGATACGTGTTTATAAAACAAGTTGGTTTGGCCTCTCATTTGAATAATTTAATTTTGAATTGTTACAACTTTGCATGATTCCACATGTTTTGTCATTAACAACCCGAGTTTCGCCTTTCGTCATCATCGGAATTCTATCACACGGATATGCAACAGAACTGACTGAACTTCGTCGAAAAAACATGTGGAATCGTACAAAGTTGTAACAATTCAAATTTAATATTGAAATTCTATCTAGCACCTTCAGTAGATATCATAAATGTGAATAATTTAAGCTTAATGTCAAAAAGACGTTTATTTCAAATAAACGTCCAGATATGCATTTTTCAACAATGATAGAATTGTGGTCAGGTTTCAATTTTGTAAATTTTGTTTATTCATAAAAATATTTAAAATGCCATCATGTTATAATAAAATTGTGAGATCTGATCCAAAAAAAATGAAATTGGAAACTTTCTAACTGAATTGAAGTAAATGATTTGAGTATGTTGGTCTTTATAAACTTATTTCATAACGTTAACAAATCATAGGCGCACACTTTATCAATTACGTGAAATAAAACTCAGCAAGAGTCTTATGTAAAATAACACAAAATATTCTTTGTCTATAGTAAAGATTTTTAAACAAATCTTAATGTTTTTCTCGTGCGTCCCCAGCGCTTTGGGCACGTGCAAAATTTGCCCAATATGTAATGCGTACCTGAATGAAAGCTCACTTGGCGGTTCTGGTGGACCTATACCAAATATTTCATTTTATTATCACGCTCCTCTTTTATTGCCTTCTTCATAAATAATGAAGAATATTTCTATCCCATATAAATTCTTTTCGCATTACCTATTATCGTGGGTAATAAACTGGAAATATTTTGTTCGAACTATTTTATTCAATATAAATACTATTGGGGTTGTTGATTTCACTTTCAATTAAATCTATCTACTGCATTGGTATTGGTCTTCATACAAAACTATCTAGGCTCATAAGAAGGTATCTATAATAGATAGTATATATTTTTGAATGTATCTAAAAATTAGTTGCAATCTATAATAAGAATTTGAATATATTGTTATTTCAAATTTTAATAAATCCGTATTCAAATGAATACTGTTGAACATTTTTGGTATCACACCAATGTTTTTTTGTCCTTGTTTATTCAAAAACTGACAAAGGATTTGCCAAAAGAAATTCAGGTATTTTATATTATACTGTCACGTCGTGATGTAAATGCATGACATATTAAATAATTGAAATATATTAAATAGTACTATTTCCACAAATATATTTTGTGATTAGAAACGGTTTTACTCATCGCGTATATAATTAAAAAAATATATCAAACGTCTTACATATCTGCTACTGTCAAGAAGAGAAAACCTTTAATGCATCACTTTTTTCAGTATTCTCGAAATAGACGTCAGGCAAATAATGTGATTCAACGTCAGAAACATTTGCTAGTTACCGTGTCCAGGTTTGACAGGTGTATTTTTACATTTCTAAAAATTGGACGTGAAAATTTAAAACAGCTCCATTTTAAGCAATTTGATATTTTTATCTTTTAAACAATATTCATTTTCTATTAAAATAATATTAATTAAGTTTAAAAAGATTTGTAATAACGTTGTTTTATTTTTTCACTGTGTTATTAAGAGGTCTACCAAGTAAATATAAATTCAATCAATAAAATGTTTTGTATTTCCTAATTCTATATGTATATTTCGTATAACTCTATTTGGAATAATCAGTCACAATAATGGGTGAAAATTTGCTTTATTTATACATATATTCAATAATTAAATATCCAACAAAATATTTTTGCTATTTTATTCTCAAATATAAAATCTTGATAGGGTCTACTTTTAAGAAACACATAAAGCAGTTATTAAGTATCTGAAAACAGGTATCTACTTTTTGCTACGTATGATTATAAACGTTACCACGGAACAAGTAAATACATACGATGGTTTATAATATCTGGTAACATTAAACGATTAAAGATGTGGAAAAAATCTACGATTTCTTCTAAAATGGTTCGAATATCCGGTGCATAACTTTCTAAAAACGCGTTCGCCCTTGAACTCAAGTTTAATGACTAAGTTATGGTCTGTGTAAATCAAAGCAAACAACATTCTTTCAACAGTCTTTTAGTCATATTATAAATATTCTGGATAATAATTAACCATTTTTATTTATGAAGCACTCACAGTCATTAACAATGTTTACATCTGCCATAAGTTTAATATTGTATAGTTACAATACACACTGGATAGGAATATAATCACTTATAATTTACTTTGTCTTTTAAAAATACGCTAGTAAACTAAAAGCTATTTTGGAAGGTGTTATGTAATTTCAAAGGTAAGTGAATTTTTTTTTTTTTTAATAAATATTTATCTATTTTAAATTTGATAGTCTACATTCAAATACTTGTATATTAAGTATATAAATTAAAGCTCGTATTCTTTAAACTGGCTGATAAAACTGACAAAGTACATACGTGGGCATGTTAACTGACTCCGATATACACATATAAATTTTTTCACACAATTGCTCGCCGGCATTATTTAAAACAATGTTTTCTTCTGTGGTATGTTGTACCTTAGATTAGTTTTCTTAGACTATTCTGGGTTATGTCGTTTCTTTATGCATTGGTATTGATTGAAGTTGACATAAAGTTGATCCAGTTGGTTGTAAAAAATACGAAATATCTACTGTCTTGACCTGAGTAAACTGAAATGAAATTTAATTTATATTTTAAATATTTGGAAATGGCAGACTTTCGATTTGCTGTTCTAGCTGGGATTACTGAATATTATTCCTTTGGCACATGTTTACATGTCTAAAGATGTAATATATTCTTGTTAAGTCAAACTGATTTGTAAGAAATTTTTCAAATAATTTTGAGACCTCTATGAACACTTTTCATTTAATGTTTAACTACTCGCAGTTAAAAAAATATCTCCCTCGGTATAATAATTCAAGCTTCTTTCCTTGAGTGGTTTTTAAAATTTACACAACAACAATTACTAATATATGCATTTCGCTTTATAGCAGAAGCAAATTCGTTTGTTATATTGAATATCTTTAAATACTTAACGAGCTTTCTAGTAATTTTAATGTAGCGTAGCCAGTGTATTTAAACGCTCTTGGTTCAATTTCATGTTTGAAAGTAGAATCTTATACATATAGTGCTCGATTTGTTGCACCTTTTTCGCTATGCAGTGCAAAACACTTATTTACTTGTGCCAAAATTGAGGCCTACGATTTTGTGAAGAATGTAGTTGCAGCCTCTTACTTTTTCAATATTTACGATATATTTATGTTTCGTAAATACAATATTTCTATGATATTTTATTATTCCTAGTAAAAATATTTTATCGGCGACGAGCTGTTTTTTATTTTGGGAAAATGGGGGTCGACTTGTTCTTTATATAAATGCTCACACCGCAATGAAGTGGTTGAAAAAGATTTGTGTTATCTTTGATCCGAGTAGTGCGTTTTCTAACACCATCCTATATACGAAAGGGGTTGCCTCTTATTTCCATAATGATGACCTTACTAAAGGGTGAATATGCTTTACGCTACAGAAGCGGATTTTATTCTAAGAAATAACTAACTCATTACATGAATAAACTACTGGATTACATTATTTTGACTTAAATATTTTAATCATGTCTATTTCTTCAGAGATTGAAATGATATATTTAAGCAGCTGTTACTTTTTCGACATTTAATTATCACTCAATTGTGTATCTTACATAAAATACATGATATTTTCGAAAATCGATTATAGTTTAAGCATCTACTCCTTATGCGGATCATATAAATACATATTGAATTATTTAAAAAATAGGATTCGAACCATAAGCGTTCAAAATACAGATGATAAGAATGAATTTCAATTAGCTTAGTCAACCGATTAGAATAATCTTAAAAAGAAGAGTTGTCAAAATATTAAAATCGTAAAAATGTCATGAAAAGTATGTTTATTTAGCGTCTACAACACTTCGTGTAGACAAATATCTTTTATATATTATTTGCGAATTTCTGTGAACGACACGAAACATAAACTGAAATACTTTCTTAATTCTTACCTTGTTTTATAAATAATTTTATCGAAACACACATCTTAATTTTTAAAAAACATGACACTTTCAAGGTGTGAACTATAAATTTTTGGTAGAAGGTGACTGTTAAAAAAAGTAATTCTATTTTCAAATTTTTCTCATCGAGAACATCGAGATAAATTTATCTGATATTACTTGACTAGTGAAACTGTTCCTAATATTTTTTTTTCATTTTGAAACAGTATCCAAATTTTTAATTTTGTTTGATTGAGTGAGTTGCTGAAAATATGCAAATCTAATAAAAATGAATGTAAAAAACAACATGTATTTTTAATAAATATAGCTTGCTTTTTACTATAGAGAAATAATTTGATAAACCAATTATCGCCTGGAAACATTAACCTTTTCTACTGAAACTCTTTGTTCTCAATAAAGCTTACACAAAAACACATTTATTTGTGTAATAAAAATCATAAACAAGTTAAAGTTTCCTTGATAAAGCATGCGTGCACGAGTTAATGAGTGATGACTTCATTTTCGTGCAATGTAAAATTTATAAATTATTTTCACATTGTTTTTTTTACGTTGCTTTTTTTAAATATACTTACTGACTAAATTCTGTATACGATTAAATGTTGTAAAGTCTTTTTTAAATATTCGATAACACCGTGAATTCAGAACTCTGAATATCCCCGAGTAACTAATACAGTTTGTATTCAATAAATTATTATTTTTCTAAGACCGTGTCATGGTGGTTATCTCTTGACTGACAATGTTGAGGCTCTCTGGAGGCATCCGTAGCACGTGACTTAGCAAGTCCCAAAGCCCTTCCGTAATCACTGACGTCACAGGGTGTTTCTTGGTACGTTCCTTAATCTCTGAATTCTTCACGAAGTCAAACCACTTCACAACGATTACCCAACGTAAGCACTTATTTTTGAAACTCACTAAACGGTTCATAGAACTGCCGTTGAGATCTTTTGTATAATATTGCAAAAAACATTGTGTAAATTTGCGTATCCCAATCGGTCCATATTGAGTCGGATATGGCTTCATGTATCCCTAGGGCATAGACAAATGGCGAGATCTTTCAACTCTGCCTGCTTCTTTTTTCGACTAGTGGGCTTCGGTCATCGCCTATTACTAACCACAGAATTAATTCAGAGAAACTGAGTAATTCTGGTATGTCATGTGAGGAAGCAAAGGTGACAGAGATTCATGAAGGTACTACCTGATGACCATATGCTTCACATAAAAATGTAATATCCTTGAAGAAATGGAACCAAATTTAATGGATATTTTTATTTGTTAATCATTTTTACTAAAACTTCGGAAAATTAAATCTACAGTGATTTCAAATCATTGCGCAATCATCATCTATCAAAACAAACTTCGTAAAATAGATCAACATTTTTAGCCTTACTACATTTGATAAATTGTTACGAAACGAATATCATATATGTACGAAGTGTCGTAGATGTTACAAAACAAAATTTTGTACAGCGTAGCATTTACACATTATATCATTAACCTCTAGACACTTTAACCAACAAAGCTTTTTAACTCTTATTAGGTATTGTTAAATTTGTTGTCGTAACTCGCATGTGCTCAGATTATTGAAATTATTATGTGCCGCGCGTCTAGACATCGTGTTTTTTTGTATCATTTCAAATATGTTTTACATTAATCAATTTACCTTAATGCAATAAAGGTATGTTTTGGTTGAAAAGTATAATAAAAATTCATAGGTTACGATGAATATCACTTAGGTGAATCGAACTGACTCGCCTTGAATAGTGCTAATTAGACAGTTTTTATATATATATATACTTATGCTTTTTAAGTTTGAGAGTGCGAAAATGATTTCAAAATTCAAACATGTTTACATTTAGACACAATTATTAATTTATTGATTGAATTGGCATTCACTTGGTAGAACTCCATTAAGGAACATGTAAGATCATTCAACAGTAAAAAAAAAGATTCAAAATTCGCTAATCACGTTATTAATGAATCACATAATATAAATTCAAACTCAGCCCCTAAATGTTTGCATCTTTGTAGTAAGGGTCGGAGAATGACGGCTTTGGAACAGCTGGAAATCAATAGACACCAATTATCACAAAGGATTCTTAACGAACAAACTAACATAATAGTATCGCCACTTGTCCAGCCGTTGTACAAAGGGGTGGTCTGATTTGCTTCCATAAGGACCACTTCCGTCCCACATATAATCTTATTGTCATAGACACCTATTGTTTCATTTAGAATTTTGAAAATTTAGTGTCATTGTGTTAAAGTAACAAGCTAGGCCGTTGGAACAGGAGAGAGGATGTGTTGTGTGCCTTTTCTGCACAGCTATATATAGATAAGCGAATGTTAGTTTAAGCATAGTTCTGACGATGGCGTGAGCCGAAATAGATATCAACTATATATGCTAAAAATAATTTTTTAGAACTAAAATACATTGCTATTTTTTCACCGTGTTACAATTACTAATATTGGTCGATTGATATTTATGAAAGATTTTCCATCTAAAACACTTAATAATCAAAAATAAAATCTCAAAAGCTTTAATACAACGATGATGATTTTACAGAATTAATAAAGCAATTGTACACGTTTTACACATTTTAGCGTCATTATTTGACTTTTATAAATATAATAAATTGTATGAAAAAAATGGTTTTATAATCGATATTTTCTAACCTAATAAAGATCGTATTACATCACAGTATTATATGCCGCAAAAGTTATTATATTTGGTGGGAATAATATTCTATGAAAACATTAATTAATAATTTATGGTTTCTAATGTATTGAAATGAAAACATTTTTCTGCCACGGTGGATTTAAACTATGCATAATTAAAAATTAATTGCAATTATTTCGTTAAAGAAACATAATGCATTTTGCAGATTGCATGTTTATTACCTTAAACATTCTTTCTTCGGCTATAAAACGCAATCAATTATAAAGCTTAACATTGTCTTTATGTTCAAATAAAAAAACACAATGAAAATTTTCAGTGTATAATTGTTCTCAATCGTTTCTTTCCTTCTTCTTATAAAATACACTCTTTTCGTTTCGTTATCGACAGCGACTGTAATATTTCATCGATTATAAGACACACTTCTACTAAAAAAAAATTATGCTCAATAAATTTACTAAACATGTTTTTTTACAGGAACAGCTAGCCTCACTATGGAAGGAGTAATAATACCAGCATATGTTCTCCAAGGGGACGCGGCCGAACTGCGATGCCAATACACATTAGACCAGGACAGTCTGTACTCTGTCACCTGGTATAAGGACCACGAGGAGTTCTACAGATATGTTCCCAAGGACAATCCAAGGCAGCATACTTATCGGTTGGAAGGTGCAAAAGTCGATGTGAGTACGGCTTTACAAAACTTTTATGCTTGAGGTTTTAGGCAAGTGGCTAGACCGTCGATAAACGACATCTCTCGACCAAAGTTATTATTTGACCACTCCCCCATTGTAACTCTTATTCGCAATAATTTGAAACATCTGTCCAAATGAATGAGATGATTTATCATATTTTGCAAGATAATAATTTTTAAGCTCATTGAATGCTTCGCAGATTCTAATAATATTGTGAAAAATAAAAAAATGTTTTATCACTTACGACACGTTTTACTTTTCGGTATATCCGGCCATTTTGTCATACGGATGCAACAGATATAACTGACAAACACAAAATCAAATCACCCAAATACATTAGCAGTATTGTTTTGTAACATTGATAATTTTCAAAATTAGTGACCATTATAATAAAATCAGTAGTTATGAAAATTATTTCAAATATATATTTAGCTCCTATTTTCAGGTAATGTATATTTTCTGTGTTATTCCACATGTGTATAAGCAATACAAACTCTTTATTTGTGTCAATTTTATTGCATCACTGTAATAGAATTCTTGAAGATACCAAAAGGCGAACCCCGGACCGTGAATAAGAAAATATGTGGAGTATTACAAAGTTTCAACAATAAAAATTCAATACCGAAATTTCATCAAGCACCTTTAGTCAATAAACAAAAATGTGGAAAATTTTATGAACCCATAAACGCAATTCATTCTTTTCGACAATAAAAGTTTTTTCATATATTTTTTTTTAAATTATAGCAAGTTCACATTTTATTTTTGCCAAGTTCTATGAATAAATACATAGCCTACTTTTAAAGTGGTATGTATTTTTAGATTTTCCCTATACCCTTATTTGATCACGATTATTGTGTGAATTATTAAAGCGCTCAGCAGCTGAGCCAAAGCTTTACCCCAAATAGCCTTTTGGGTATCTCTTTTACGTAAGCCAGATTTGGCGCGCAATTTTAAGGTTATAACATCTTTTGCTTGGCTCACTACTCGATTCACTATTACTCAACATAAAATCTCACATTGAAGTCTTCGAAAAAATAGTTTTAACATAAAAAAGAATTTTTCCGCCTTCATAGAGATAATACTTATTCATCCGCTTCAGAATTAACTAAATACTACCATTTTAAAATAAGATATTTTAAGAAATCCAATTAGAAAAATATACCTCACAATTTACGATCAAAAAAAGCAACTGACTTGTTTACTGAGTGTTGTGCAATTAGTACATTCATGTTTACATATGAACCTCCCAAATGTACATATAACAAATAAAATACGAAAAAAATGTAAAAGCTTACTATTGAATAGTTCTGTCGAAGGCGTGAGCCGATATAGCTATCAATTATGCATTATAAATTTTGTAGAACTAAAATATATTGCTATATTTTCATCGTGTTATAATGGAGTTTGACCAAGTAAATGCCAATTCAATCAATAAACTTATTATTAAAGCCTTGTCTATTAATTTTATAAGTCTCAGCGAGATCTTAACAATATAAATTGTTATTCAATTAAACATTCCAGTTGATGTCTGATTCAAATCGACATTTTTTGTGTGGGTTTTTACGTTCTCAATTATTTTGTTTTTTTCAAACATTTTAAATTAAGAACATAAAAATGATTTTTTCGCAAATGAAACTATTTGTAGGCGTGTTAATTACTCTGTCATTTGAGAATGTAATTTTGCCTTTCTGACCTACAAATTACTCAAGATTGAGAAGCAACGGATATTGGCGAGTACGAGTTATTCAAACAATATCCCACCGGCTACTTAATGTTAAATTGATCTATATAATCGTTCTCTACATCTTGAAATTCACATAACGAAATCTCTCTAATATATCTCAGCCATAAAAGTAAGTACGAGAAAAATGTGATGGCGTATGTCGTATAAGATATTGACGGTGTTTTCTGTGTGCCGCAGCAGCAGCGTTCAGACGCACAGGTTGTGAGACTTCGCGCAGCTCGTCCTCCAGCAAGCGGAGTCTACCGCTGCGAGGTCTCGGCCGAAGCCCCATCTTTCACCTCTGTCAATGGCGAAGGGAGAATGGACGTCGTTTGTAAGTATAGCTTTGTTTCAGAAAAAATATTCAAGAAATAATGAACACTTTATAAGATGGCATTATTTTATCACGAATTAGAACGAAAAAAATATAATACAGGTTATCCTCAACTTACGACCGAGATACGTTCCTGGACTTTGGTCGTAAGCCGAATTGATCGCAAGTCGAATTTCATACAAAATATGCATGGATAATACTTTCATATTAAAATAAAACATGTGTATTTATTCATATTTTTTTATTGTCAAATTTATACTTATTTATTAATACATAATAAAATATTTACTTCATTAAGATTTAAAATCTGTCGTCATCTGTACTTATATAAGTACGATCCATCAGTAGTGGAAGAAGAAGCAGTAGTAGTCTTCTTAAAAAGCATATCCAATTTTAGTTTAGTTGTTTGTTGTTTTTTTTTTGTTCCTGTGTATTGCAGCGTAATGCAATTTTTAAAAAATACTTTTTTTGGTCGTAAGTGCGAATGGCCGCAAGTCGGACCGTCATAAGTCGAGGAATGCCTGTACATATTTCTTGTTTGCTTTCTACCATAGAATATATAAGAGTTTTTCATATCTCACAAGCGTTTATTGAAAATATAATATTGTAAATTTTTTTTTTTTATAAACATATGGTTAGCATCTAGAAACTGTTAAATACTTTTAATTATTAGTTACACACTCATTCATAAGTTCCCAACCTTTTTCGAGTGGCGTACACTTTTCATAAAATCCATGTGACCCGCGACCCCGACACAATCCAAAAGCATACAAAAAAAATATTTTTTTAGTTGACCGTATAAGTTGGCGACCCCCAGATTGGGAGCGTATGCACTAATATGTGTATTTTTATTTAATTCTCTAATATATTATAATATTTCTTAATTCAAAAATACTTTTTCATTTTTCTGTGTTGTTTTCAATAAGACTTAAATAAGAAAAGGGATAAATAAGAAGAACTTATTTCGTTAAAAATAGTTTCTTTATCTTTACTCTTTTAGTGTCATTATAACCTAAAATTGTTTTTAAAAAAATGTTTTGAAATGTATAATTATTTTTACTTGCGTTTATTATGTACACATTCTTTTTAGCTCTTCCAGTGGAAGGTCCTGAAATTAGCGGAGATATATATCCTCGCGATTATCGGGAAGGAGACGTCTTATCTTTAAATTGTTCAGCAGGAGCGTCCCATCCTCCAGCGCGGTTGAGTTGGCTTGTCAATGATCGACAGGTAAATGGAGAAATCATTCATTTTAAAATTGTTGAAAAATCTCATAATAGTTTTAAGTTTTTCAAGAAGACTCTTCAATGAATATATTGTAAAGCTCTTCTAAAATAAACAGACTCACTTTTATTTATGTCAGTCATATTTATATGATTCAATTATCTATCATTTTTTTTAATCCGTAATTGAAGTACTTTTAAAAATATTCGCATCACATCGAATAAAGTTTCTTAATCAATGGCGTTTAAAATTAACAAGCACAATAGCATTAGAGTTGTCAATGTAATAATTTCAAAACGATTAAACAGATGTCATCGTGGTTCGAGTCTCTTGGAGTGGGAGACAGGGGTGCATCATCAGGACTACGAATTAGACTTTCTCGACATCATTTCCCTGATGGAATACTTGCTGTAAGGTGTATAGCTACAGTGGACGCACCACCGCCACTTATTGATACAAGGGAAGCTCTTTTGTTAGGTCAGTAGCGTAAATATCAATAAGATTCCTTTTATTATGTTAAAAACATACACTTTATATCAATAAACTAATATAATACAGCAGCTTGAAAAAACATTGATTTTTATATAATAAATTTTTACTCAGATAACAGGTATAATTCTGATTCAAAATATTATATAATAAGTTATTATAAATATTGAGACACAATTTTCTAAGAAATATAGCGCTTGTGGAAAAAAATATAGATCAGTTGAACTAACAACTCTTAATAAATTCACGAGAAAAATAAAAATTCTAGGAGCTAGTAATTCTCAGTAAATATATCCGACGAATTTATTTTTTTCAAATTATTATAAACTTATATATAATATATTTATATAGCCGTGTGACTGACAAGAACAATTATTAAATTTTCATTTTCATATACGATAAACAAGATAAATTAATAACAGGACTGATTATAAGCCAACGGGTCTAAAATGACTGTTCTTCTGGTAGTTAATTAATATTTCTTCGAGTTTTAATATTTTTGTAGCCCCTTTTAATGATGATTCAATCGTAAATAATTATTTATGATCGGTTTTATTTATTCATTATGTTCAACAGCCTTAAGTAAAATTTACCATTGCTGTAACAGCGACTGATTATGAGCGATAATTTTTATTATTGTTATGAAAAGTCAATGTTTTTCAATCAGCCCTAGCAACATTAATTGTATACACATGTTAACATTTATGATTATATTATATCGAGCTGAAAATTTGAAAGTAACTTAGGGTTTTGTCTGATATATTTGACTCTCATAAATGTCACTTCCCCACTAACTTAAGATCAAAAGAAATTTCTTTCGTTGATATTATTATAGGAGAAAAAGTTTTTCCACGCTATTCGTAAACATAATAAATATATAGCACTCGATAACATATTTTCTGCGAAGGAAATATTTGATGTAGCAAAACAATTCTTTTCGAGCATTATTTATGAACAACTATTTCTCTCTAACTCTATCGAATTGTTTTTCCCCTGATAAATCAAGAAGGGGGTTGTGCCGACCGCGGGACAGCTTTTTTTCCTTTCGCCACTGCAAACTTTGGTTGCTACTGAAATTAAAGTATACATTTTGTATTTGTTTTGTTGAAAGACATTTCAATTGCAGACTTGTATACGGTTTGTTCGGTGGTCAAAAATCCGAAAATAATAGAATTTACATATGATGAAATACGGAAATTGACTTAAAAACTTCATTTTTCTCATCATATCATATCATAAATCATAAAAGGGAGATTTATAAATCTAAAACTCTACATAGGTGCTATTTAGGCACTATTCAATAACTCTCAACCTACATTTATTACTTTTGAGAATAAAGTTATTAATAAATAACAGCACATCGTGACAGTGACTTAGGTCTTAATTTGATTATGAGCTGAATTGATTAAAAATACAAGAGTATTTTAGGGGCTATAAAGGTTCTATAGTTGTACGCCCTAATTTCAAGGGCATTAAGATTAAGCAAGGTTTTTTAATGAATGAATCTATTTTCTTATATTCACTAATGTATATATTGATCGATTAATTAATTTTACATATTGAAAAAAAAATAAGAAGATTTTTTCATGTTGGGATATTTATTGATAGACATCACGAATTTCTTTTTATTGCATGTATCATTCGCAATTTACTAACAATAATAAAATTAAGTTTCATTAAATATATTTTTTATGTCGCTTTCCTTTACGTTATATAAAAATTTTATGTAAGATTATTGTCTAATTTCATTTATAAATTACCGTGAAACATTTTTAAAATTTCTTATATTTCAGTTGTTTTGTTACTTACATTTACACATTTATCATTTCCATTCAAGTTTGAGAAACACTAGAATATACCACTAGCCGCATTTTTATTTCTTTTTTACTGCGATCTAGCGGCGAAATTAACAATACGTTCTCCATTCTCCAATACTATTTAATTTATTTATTCAATTCTTTGTTGGATGTAGGGATAGAAAATAACTCAATTATTCAAAATCTCGCTTTCCACTACCCACCAGATTTATCTACAGCTTTTATTCGATGACTCTCCTGACATACTGAAAAGTGTGTGAAATATAAAAAAAAGTCTACAAAATTCTATGTGACATACCAACCATCCAATAAGACATTCATTGAACAAAAACAATACAAGGATGTGTTTCCACAGTTATTTTTTAATATTTTTTGCATTTGGTTACTTGCATACTTTATGTTTTTTTTTCATGATATGATTAATTCACAAATATTGTAATTTATGTTCTAAAATATTGTCAGTTTATTTTTGTAGACTTTGATAACTTTTTCACTTTCCCCCTTAAATTCTAAGATTTAAATATTTTTTTTTTGCAATACATTCAATGAAGCGAAATTGGTGATTACATAAAACTAAGGGAAAAAGGATTCAATATTTACCTGTAAATTTAAAAAAAATATAACGATATATTGTCTTTTCATAAGATTGTTTCTACTGTAAATGATAATATTTGTTGATACTGAACATTTTTTTGAAGCTTACACGAGCGGTTTTGTTGTAGCCAACTGAGAAATTATTAAAATATCTGAAGGGCCATTGTTGCAAGTATACAATTCTTTCTCCTGGGTATTGCCAGAGGAAATAATTTCAATCAGGGCTTGGCAAATAAATCATTTCGTTTATTTGTTTTTTATTTCAACAATCTCTAGGTACGGATGATTAAAAGCACTGTATATAGATGTTTATACATGTACACTTTTCTTCTAATACAGAATGTTACACAGTAGATTAGTTTTGATATTGAGTGAAAATATTTTTCCAAAGAATAAATAATAACTCGTGTCTTCCACAATTTCATCAGATTGTGACATGCAACAAAACACCTTTCTTTAATGATGTTCAATATAAGAAATCTAATAGTACACTTCTACAGCAAATTTTATATAAAAGACTCAGTATTATCATTGAATTAAATTAAATCAAATCTTAAATTAAAAGTTAAATTAAATCGTTTAAATCACTTCGTTAGTATTTTGAAACAGAAGATAGATGCCGTAAAAACATAATTCAGTCAGTAAACTTTTTGCATCGTACATTAGGCCAAATTTCAGGTATTCATTTAAATTAACAGTAACAGCAATCAAAAGTATTAGGATTAAAATAACGTATAAAGACATCAATCAATATTGGTTATCTTTATTTAATATGATACATTATATTATATTACAAAGCTAACCTAAAAGTGATATAAAAATCTGCGTATAATGAAAATTTTAAATGGGCATACAAATTTCTTCGTCGTAAATATTATATACAGCTTTCATGGTTCGTATATAAATTTGATGTGAGTGATAAACCCGTTAAAGACATCAATACGGTTGGAATCGATTGTAAATATAGTGATATAAGCGTTTTATTTTTTTTTTCGAAAACTCGAATCTTTCAGGACGAAATCTTAACAGTAATTGGCCACTCACTACGCTCATTTCATCGATTATTAATTTCATTACAAAATTTTAATACAAGTATTTCTTGATTATTTAATTTCGAAATGATATTTAAGTGATTAGTAACACAAACATATTTTTATTTAATAATTTGGTTGGTAAATAGTACATGAAAATGTGGTTACAGTACGATGAGTTAGTATACGACTTTACGTTCAGCACAGGGTAACCAGACTGCTTCATCAAAAAATCGGTACATGCATCCCACGACACAGGAGATAAATGACCTAACATCGTAACAGAGAAATACGTCAAACTACTTCGAGAAAAAACATTTTTGTAATAAGGCGATAGTATATCCAACATATTTTAAAAAAATATTCTGGAGAATAATCTAACAAAAAATCAACAACCATTTATTTCTCAGCTATTCAATCAAAAACAAACTGAGCTCTAAGCAAAGTTTTTATTTATTAATATTTCACAACAAAAATCAATCATACTTTAATTATAATAATCACTTTATTAAATTTATTCTTTTCTTAATTCTAGAATAAAAACTATACAAAATGTTTTGCAACTCATTTTTTTCTAATCTGTTCTAATTTTATTGATTGAATTGGCATTCACTTGGTAGAACTCCATTCTAACACGGTGAAAGAAAAAGCAATGTAATTTTGTAGAACTAAAATACATTGCTATTTTTTACACCGTGTTGTAATTTTGTTTGGAGTGGTGGAATTTAAGATTTGATGAAAAAATTTCATTCATATTTTTTTCAATCCTGAATAAAACCAAACACAATACCTAAGTCGACCTCTATTCAGTAATTTCTTTAGAATTTATTTTATTTCAGAGCGATTTTCAGTGATGCTCTGGTTTTGGATTTTTTTTTTTTAGTATATTTATATTTTAGATCTTTTTTTAATTCATACCGTTAATTACATAACAATTGTCAGCACACACGATTGGACCTGATGTTTTTTTTATAGATGCTGCCTGATGTTTTTAATATTTACAAATCTCGAAAAATCAAAACATCTGGTCACCCTTGTTGGACAGCGCTTGTGGAATAATAATATGAATCAAAACATTAATCAATTTTTCAAGAAGTATCAATCATACTTCTTAATATACTTCAGACTGGATTTTTAAAAAAGCTTGTATTGAAAATGAAATTGAAATAAGCACTTCCATTTTTGTTTCAGTTCGAGGATCAGCTCAAAGTGTGGCCGTAAGCTGGGAGATTTGTTTTTTTGCTACACTTGTAGGACTGTCTTCGAAATTAATTTTATTAAATAATCGTTGTTTCATCTGAAATTTTATATTATCTCAATCGTAAATTAATTTAATCAAGGAAAACCGTTCTATTTGATGATAATCATATATTTTATCCAATTATAAAACCTTTGTTACAATATAGGTTATATAATTAATTGTAAATTATCTGTAAATATTTTTGTACTTTATATTATAATATCGAATAATTGTGGTGAAATATAAATATTTCGATGTATTTATAAATAGAAAATAAACATCTTATAAGTGTATATAATATTATCTGGTTTATAATACTTTTTTTGTTATATTGAAAACGTCACTTAATGACCAACTCTAACGCACCAATAGAAAAATGATTATTTGTTGTCAATCTTAATTCTGAAGCAAATATCTTCATAGCAGTTGATAAAAAATATTAGTAAATTTTTCATACAGGATATTAGATAGTAACTGTTTCGTATTCCGGCAAGTTCTGAATGCACATAATTATTAGAAATATCGATTAAAATGTATTTAGACGATTTGAATAAATGAATAATTTTTTAACCCATTGTTTTTTATTTATCATTATAAATAATAGTGCCATTGTACATAAAAAAAGAATCAAATAAAATTAAACATGATAACAGAAAAAAAATTGCCAATCTTAAAAAACAAGGTGACCATCACATCGTTTCATCTATGTCAATTGTGATAATCTTTAATATTGTATTTATTGGCATAATTTTTTAGAATTTTGTGTATCGTGATTAAATATTTTAGGGACGATAATTTGAAAGTTTTTACACAAAAAAACTTCCAACTCGAGTTTTTTCAATCACATTCGATCTTTAAAACTTAAAAATATTATATATAACAGAATTGTTAATTTAACCAGGCGAATCCATCAAATATATTTATTTCTCATTGTTTCATTCAAAAATATTAAGAAATCTTTTATTATATATAAAAATAATCAAAGTGTTCATTCATACTGTTTTTTTTTTATAAGTCATATGTTGTAATAAACTATCTATTTTGAAATTAACAATACCTGCTTATTTTTACAGCAGCTTTTTTACATGTACAGTTTTTAAACGAGAAATTTCAAATATTCGAAAGCATTGCTAAAACTGGCATAAATTCTTGTATTTATATTAAATTATAACGTCCCCTTCTTTTCTAGTGGAATTAAATTGTTATCATGCTACACAATGGATAATTTGGAGGCTGTATTTCGACCTTACGTATCCCATATCAACATAAAAGGTTTAATCAAGGCTTTGTTGTTTCAATGAAGTCATGTTGTAATGACTTTATTTCTGCATGACAGATCACGAAAATTAGCCCCAAGGCGAGAAACTAACTCAGGTACTTGAAAGTGTTTACAAGTTTCCGAAGGCGTTGCAAGCTTTTTGCCAAAGGATTAATGTACTGCATATTTTTCTTAATCACTAAAATTTTTTATGTATTAAAATAATTAACTTTTTCCTCGTAATAAACAAATATGTATATATATATTACCATTACAATAGTAAAAAAATACTTTATAGAATGAAATAGCACAAATATTTAACCATCACAGAGATATGCTATCTATATATACATAAACAAATTAGTGGCTAGATCTCTCTGAAACAAAAATTGTTCAAATCACCCAAATGCGTGATGGTGCTAAAAGCGCTCACAATGCACTTTAGAAATAACGTAAATTTTCATACATCTTAAAAAGGATTTAGTTTTCAATGAAATGGAAAGAACAATGACTCCTTCATTTTCATCTTATCTCTTTGTAAGATATCATTATTTAAATTTTCTCAAAATGTTCGGGAAGTTTATATTTTTTTCGTTTTAAAACGTACTTATTGTTGCCCTTGTTTCTGAACAAGTGTTTTTACCTGACGCAAGAGAAGATATATGGATTGGTGCTTACAACTCTCAAGAAGCTTGTAAAACGAAAATATTTTTAAAATGTTCATATTTATCATATGATACATTTCTGAATCTACAAAAAATGATTTGATGGTGCAAGTTCCAAAAACTCTTAATAAATCTTTCAAAAGCAAGATCAAATATCGCCTTCGTCCTATTTATTCAACCTGTGAAACATACAAAAACTTCCAATCTCAAAAGATATACATTGAAAAAGATCTTTGTGAAGGAATGTGTAGCAGGTCCTAAACACCACTTTTGTATACTATTATTATCAAATATATACTTATGGTGATTTCATTTCATCCAAATATATATTGAAACTGCCGATAATTGAATAAATTAAAATATGGTATTTATATTTTGATGGACTCTAATTTCCAAATAGTTTATTAAAAATATACTACTTTAGCTTGGTTCTTAAAGTTTTTTTTTTGCGAATGTTTTGTGTGTTAAAATATACAATATTATTCAGTGGAGTTCTTCTCCCTGACAGGGATGTCCCTTTCTATTCGCTATTCAAAAATGGGTATCATACAGGTATTGGGTAGTTCAAAATGACACACAGAAAGGAAAACGGTGCCAGGTCACGATTGTCCGGCGTATAATAAGGGAGTCAACTCCCCGCCAAGAACCATGGAGGCAGGAAGCAATTACCAAAACGGACTAAGTCCTAAAGGGCGACAAATTCTATCTCTCATCAGGGCAGATCAACCATCTTTGAAATCTATTCATCAACCTTGTTACCATAGTTTCATGATTCATATTTAAGCTCTGTCTAAAAAAGAAATATGTTTTGATATATTTTATTGATTTTATCCGTGTAGCAACTGTTCTTCATGAACACAGAACTCAATTTTCTGTATCAAGCCAGATAGACTTCTTTAAATGTATTGCTTCAAACAGAACTAACTTTGATTTAAATTGCTCGTAGCCATGAGGATGTGCATAGCGTCGTTGGCTTCGGTTGCGATTCTCACGGCTCGGATCCTAGTATGATTTTTCAATTTATTTATAAATTTCTGTTGGAAGGTATATATTTTATGGATTTCTAAGCTTTCACCTACACTAAAATCCTTCAATCCTAAAATCCAGGTGCAACGAAATCACTTACACCACTGCTAGAGTCCTAGCCTTATTCTTGTACTCATAATCTCCGAATACCTTATTTTATTTTTTAGTGGATCTTGATCAGTTTTATGCTACGCGTTTACTGAAAGACAGATAAGTCAAGACACGTCTGCATTCTTATTATAAAATAAACGTTTTGACTTAATACCGCTATGGGCTCAACAATTATATCAAAGACTAGCAGATATATTTTTCGTAAAATTAGTTTTAAATTTTGTATATAAATATATATACATATATATATAATATTATGAAACTATTCATAACTGATTCGAACAGCTTTGTGGAAATATTTTCGACTGTGGTAATTACACTGCTTCTGACTGGCCTGGCCATATAACTATTGTGAGAGCTTACAACTGTGAAAAAAAAACATTCAATTACAATGAACGAGCGATATTTCAATGTTGAAAATGCAGTAAATAAATATTTTCCATTTTTTTATATAAATATGAAGTTTTTCATTTTTAAAACGAGAGTTGAATTTGGCCAGCCAATTTAAATACATTATATATATTCATAAAATTTGGAAATCAATGAATGTAAGTTTTAAAGTGACCATGCATTTTTGCGGCGGTTCTCAATTTTAGGTTGTTGATAGCATAGTATAGCATTTATACGATACTTAAAAAAGACTATGAATAAATAGACACTTTTTCTGTGACAAAGCATAAATTATACCAAACGAGTTTAAAATAAACCAGGTAACTAATCGATAAAAAAAGTTTCTAATCCTCTACATAAACTTGCGTCGATATACCCCTGCGCATAGTAAATAGTGAACACCTTAAGACTGAATTATAAATACATGTAGATCGATAAATATATATATTACAAGCTTACCTCCGCGAGTATAACATAAGTACACGTGCGTAGCTAAAAAAGCTGGCAAATGTGTTACGTTTACTTAAAAATTAATTTCAACCCTCGTTTAAAGGGTGCATTTTTAATTTATATTCCAATTTAAGTCATGGGACTTATCGATTATTTTTTTAGTCCATGCGTAATCACAGTTTCGTTGAATTATTTAAGTCGGCGTATTATTCAACAGGGAATATATGCGATGTTATAATATAAATAATGGCCTGAGCACATTTCTAGTATGCAAATCAATCACTGGAAAAAATAAGAATTCTAATGGCACTTATAAAAATGGAACTAGCATACAATCAGTGGATAGCTGATCGTTTTCTCTTTATTCCATTTTTTTATATCGAGTTATGAGCCTTAAAACGTATGCCTTTGAACAGAAATAATCTTTAAGGTGTTAGCTGTCACTTCTTGGTGGAAACGTATGATATTTTAAATAATAACAACGATTTTTTAGTACTATTTTAACTTTATATTCGATGATCAGGGTCGGTTTTGCTCATCACGAATATTATTAACTAATAGGATACAAATAATAAATATGTCTATATAAACAAAATTTTTAGTTGGTACTCAGCAGATATACAAACAGAAACCCATACATTGATTGAATTTTTTTTTTATATTGGGACCTGAATCTGCGACATCCGTAATAAAAGCCAACTTAGGCCGCTGCACTCTTATTTAAATTCATGTCCGCTTTAAGAGTGAAGCATTTGATATGGAATGTCAATTGACTAATGGTGTTAATTCAGAGTTTTTCTACGAAAACTACTGAAGCTTTCAAATTATGGATACAAGGTAATGGCTATTACAAGACTACTGATTAATTTATATATTTTAGCTTTTTTATAAATAGATAGATTTTAAGTATCATAAAAACGTATCCCTTCGGAGCTGGAATAGATTGAAATAATTCACAAAACTGTCCTAACTAGGACACAAGCCCGCCAAATCAAAGTCTGAAACCAAAACATGTTCACCCGGTAATCGCATTAAACCATTACATTAATCAGCATCCATCAGTATTGAATTAAATCCTTCTCAATTTGTTTTCCGAACTTAGGCTGTATACAAATTCATTCATTCATATTATATTATAAGTAGACTTTGATAGCTTAAACAGCTTAGGGGTTCTGGCTACTACAAAACTAATTGCAAAAATTAATATACTCTTATATACATAATCGTTTGATTCGACAAGTTATTTTAAACAACCACTTAACTTAGAGGTCGTAAATTATAAAAACCTTTTTTTATGTAACCGTACATATAAAAAAATTACATCTATGGCAAAGCTTTATTTACTTACAGTATAATAATTCCAGCATTACATTAGATAGTTTTGCAAAATGCTTACCCAGTTTGTTTTATAAACACAGAGATTACCGTGCATTACCATTCATTCTAAACGGCTTTAGAAATAAATGTTCAAGTGCACATTCAAATGATAGTGTAATATTAAATATCCGTTTCATTTATAAACCTAACTGCAAGACGGTTAGGGTTACGAGATCTAAAAGTGAGACATTTTTGATTATTTGACCTAAAATTATACCAGACATTTATTTGGAAATATGCTGCTCTGTTCTGCATTTCAAATTATATTCACCTTTATAATATTTAATAAACAATTTCGATTTTAAAGATAATAATCACGAACGATCTCGAAATACTCTCGCTTAGTTTGCAGCATGTTGTTATAAGACTGTGGAATTATTGTATATTTGTATAAATTGTGAATCCCGATATATCGTTTGCAATTTAGTAACATGGATCATGCCTCTGGCTGATCTTTATTGAAATCTATAATATTGTTATCTTCTACGCCGTTTTATCTGGTAACCCTTAGGCCAGCGCTATTATGTACATTGTACGAACACTAAAACATCTCTATGGCATTACTTGTAACGATGTTGTGCAGGAACTCAGCCGTACAGATTTTAATAGATTCTCGAGTGCAATTTTGTTCCTAAGAATTGCGAAATTCATTGTTTACCTCTTCTAAACGCTTGAAAATGTTATGGAAACAGAAATCTATTCAGATGGGTACTTATATCGTTCAGTATTGAGAGAGCACGGTCTACTTCAAAAATTATTTATATATATATATTATTAGAGACCAGATTTTACAGATTGCGTTAAAGTTACTGAATATCAACAAAAATTTTATATTTTAATATTTTTTGAAGATTGAATAATAAGTGATTTCAAGAATTCTTTTTTACTATAGTAGTATAATTTTTTATATAATATGTAGTTTCGTCTAAAGCTTTTCAACAGAACTCGCACGCTAAATCACTCGCTTAACCTCTCTTCATAGAAAAGGTAAGTATTATATAAAAGGATGACTAAGGAAAGGATTATTAAACTCTTCAGTCATTCTATGCTTATTTTATAGGATCATATGAGATAGATAATATGGAATAAAATGTTACAGAAAACCTTGACTTAAGCTTTATATATCGATTCGGAAGTTATATTATGTTTCCAGAAGGCCAGAAGTTAGTCTTTTGATTAAAACATTCATACATATTTTTTCATCTGTTTTTTCAAATACTGAAATACCTTATATAAAAATTATAAGTACGCCCAGTCCTTTTTTTACGCGATACATTGGTTCCAGAAAAAGGCGCGTAAAAAAAATTATTTCACGCAACTGCATTATATTTCTTTACACACCCTAAAACATAAATTCGCATAATATCCGATACACTTGTCAACATTTGGCAATTGTATGTGTATTTAAAAAAAGGGAATTGTTTACAAAATCAAGTTTTAAAAAAACACATTTTTTTTATTTAAAAAAATAATGACACGTATATGCCTAGCATCGTATATAAATGTATTATTTACAAAATATTTGGGGAAAAAATTGCGTAAAAACGAGTGAAGCGCGTAAAAAAATGTAGCGCTGCCGTCCAAAAAAATCGCGTATAATCGAATTTGCGTAAAAAAAGGACTGTGTGTACTGATATTTTGGTTGAAAGAATATTCATTTTCATATATTTTTTTAATTACATTTTATCCAAAAAAGAATACATTTCATTTATTAAGAGTTTTCTTATTGTAATTCTTATTTGCCTGAAGATTTGATCAAGATTTACAGATTCCCGTCTTGATGAAGTCGCTTCAAGTCATATTTGAAATATATTTTGTTTTAATCTACCTGTTCTACTATTCCATTTGGGCGAAATTCTCTTAATATAGTTTGGATATAAGGGATAGAGAGAGTTCAGGACTAGTGGCAATCTAATCGCTTTCGCTACTCCGGGTGAGTAGGAAAAAATTTTAGACATCACCGACATCCATGACTTCGACGAAAGATCAAAAAAATCGATTGATAAAATAATAAGGTTTGCAATAAAACGTAAAAAAAACTGTAACTTAGATACAGTCTCTTGATATAAGAAAAGCTAACAAAAAAATATTGTATAAGTATAACGCATTTGTTGTGAAAATCGGTATTTATAACAAGTGTACATTTTATACAACTTTATCATAAAGGGTAATCCAAAAGTATTTTAATGATTTGTCTAAATAGTAGAGGCGCACACCTTTTGAACCTTTTCCCTTGCACTGGATAGCAAGGTAAAGTGTTCCTTGCTTTTCACATTTTCTATTCCATACACAAGCAAATCTGAAAAAAGTTTTGAACAAAAACATTTTTAGATAGTAAATATGTAAATCCTCTGGAGAATTTGATTTTATCACATAATATATAACGTCACAAATTTCTTTCTATTATTTTATCCGCAAGGAATCGTTTTTTTATTAAATTTGAATTTTTGAAAATTTGTACGATTCCATATGTTTTAACACTAACGACCCGGACTTCACCTTTTTGCATCCCCATTGATTTTATCACACGGATGCAACAGAATTTATATCATTATTTTTTTATTTTAATGATCCGCTATTTTTAGCTCAATATTTTGAGTACAGTACTTGGTAGTGGGAAAATTCATTATAAATTGAAGGTTTTAGTTTATTTACATTTAGGAATTGTGGCTATACACTAACAGCTGACAATTCGCCACTTTTTAATTACATACTAATATTATATGGGCTGCTAATGATCAGTATAATACGTTGTTTGCGTTTTCATGAGAACGTCACAGATACAAAATAAAGTAACTTACAAATATGTGCACTTACATGCGATTAGATGTAATAAGGATGATGCCATCTGTGATCTTTTTCATATGATTTAACAATCAATCTCTAGGGTCTAGACACATGTCAGTGATCTTCAAATCCAGCTCCAGTAGAACTATGAACACAAAAACATATTCACAGCTCTATGGAGCGTGATGTTCCGCTATTATGTGGCGAGCATAACTGTGAAGCAGGGAAAAAAGTTACTGTACCTTAGTGTGCTTATAAGTTATAATGCATATGAGCTTTTTATCAGTTTAAATGATGGATAATTTTTGCTCAATCTTTGAAGTCAAGGAATATTTGAATTTAATACGAAAATGATATAGGAATGTACGGTTTTTTAATGATTTTTTTTAAATTAATTATGATAATAATGGTTGTGGATGATTGGCAACCTTTAATCTAAAAAATTCTCAAATCAAAACGAATACGACATCATGTAAAAATTTATTATTTTTTATAAGAAAAAACTTAGGGTAGCTTAACGTTTTGGTAGTTCTATAAACGCGTCATAGACCGTGAGAAATCATCATAGCGTTTTGGCAATATTGCTTTATCAAAATTTTGTTACTCCCAAATATCTCAATCATATCATGTTAATTTTATCAGTGAAATAATTCTTCCGTTGTTTAGGACTGGCGATAAAAAACTCACACTATGACTCATTTTCCTGTGAACCGGTGAACAAATTATACTTATGGGCTAATAGAATAACGACCACAATTAAACTTAGCGGACAGAACCCAGAGAAAACATGAGCTCTAATAATAAATTGAAGGTGGACCAGAATACCTCATTTGCATACGAAACCCATTATTTGCTGAGTTTTTTACCATATTTTACAGCTGTATTTATTCTTGTCTTACTATTTTCATCATTTATCTTGCAGTGATTACGTGTTATGTTTTTAACGGCTTCAACGAAAAATTCATTTTCAAATGTTTTCTTGAGATTTATGACAACTACATTAAATAAATTGTAATGTCAAAATATTACTTTGACAAGGTTTGGATCGAAATTAAATACCCGTATAGTTCCATAATGTCATCATAAAAATTATTCATAACTTGGAAATGATGTGACTTGCTATTTTAACTGGCCATTTGTATATTTTTTAATTCAACGTAAATATTTTTCTACTTTCTTCTATGCGTTTAATTGTGGAAAGCTGTAAGTGCTAAATACGCCTTATACGTTTTTTATAGAAAATTTATAAATTATTTAATATATTAATTGTTTAAGAAATCCCGCATGATTAAATCCATGTCTATATTTACTAACAAATATAAAAATATTCTTCAATTATATTCATTTAAAAATTACTGACATGTATTAGTTTTTTTCGCACAAGATATAAAAGTGGTTTGGATTTGACAATGAAATGTAACAACAGACTAACACTGTACTGCGAAGTTGTAAATATTTCAATGACATTGAGTCATTTAGTTACGAAGGCATTGTTCTGGTGGTATAAAAATGTTTAAATTCGATTAAAATGTTGAAAGTGTGCTTGAAAAGTTACTTTTGTTTGCAGTTATAGATTTTTAATCATTAAAAAATCGTCGTATGGGAAATGAGACTTCCCCTTACCTTCGTCAGCGATGCGGCAGTCGTAATTGGCTCCAAAAAGCTTTTATTCGATACTTTGACCTGTCAACTCAACCCTCTTTTAGTTTGAACACTTTCAGACAGAGTGTGGTCAATCGGCTTTAATTTATTCCTGAAATGGCCTCTTCTTAACCATCGAATGGAAAAAATAAATTTTATAATAAATCACAAAGAAATACTTATATTATTCTAAAACGTATCTGCACTACATTAAATGTACAAGGAACCATATCACATAAACAAAAATTTAATATTTATTCATGAAATCTTGAAATAGAAATCAATGGCTTATTTATTTTTATAAGCATTCTTTCCTAATTCTTAGAATATAATGAAAGTTTGTTCGATGAGCGTAATAACGCATATGTTACATTTTTTATTTTATTTTATGCGACATCCTTGTCATTGTTTTCGTATGTTTGTGGAATAATTTAGGTTGTTTAATGTTAAATTATAAAACATATATGAGAAAGGCATTATGTTAATTGAATACATCGCTGTATAAGCATCATTTTGCAAGTTATAGAAAATTCTGTTTTTGCGTGCATGTATGTCATGTACCCATATTCCATATAGACAAATCAGACCTTTTAAAATTCATATGGTCTTTTGTTATAGCGATATATGAAGAACCGAGTAATGTTGTCTTTTATTGGCCAATGGATGATTATATCATTCGTTATTAATTAAATATCAAAAAAAAGCATAAGTGTCATTTTATTAGTAAACGATGCATTTGAAGCTCTTTACCAATATTTTAATTAAAGGTCTAATAACGTTTTCATTATTGATAACGACTTAATCACATTGCCATATGGATCTGAAAAAACATTAACTTCCTTTATTCAAAACATGGATTTTTCAAATACTATTTAAATCTATATTTTATTTTAAATCTAAAATATCAACATTACTCGTAAATTTTGCCATTTTTACGTAATCACCTGCATATGTTTAAACATAGTTTGATTATACTATTTTAGCGTACATTTCAAATAGTATTCCAACCCCATTTTCAGTATTTCTGACGCTTTACTTTTCGTTGACGTTTACTTTTGCAAAAAGTTTTCATAATGGAAATAACAGGGCTGTTGAGTCGTTAAAAAACAAAACTCAGACTCCCATATTGATCAACAACACGTCTCTTACCACAAAAAGTTCAATGTTGTCATCATTTTTGCCTACCATTCCTATTTATGTGGATTAAATTAAAGATCAACTAACCAATTCAGTAAATAGTCATTTTTTCATATTATACGCGTTATAGGAATAAATAAAAACAATACATATTCTACGTTATTTATTTTTTTTTCTAAATTTTTTTCACTACTTTCAATGCATCGTAAAATATTTATTTAAATTTTGAAACAGAGTCTCCTTCGTCTACTATATTGGGACTCGAATTGGGGAAAGGAGGACGATTTATTTATTCTTTTTTATTGAGATATTTTTTTTTAAATCGTCTAATCGCGAAGGTAGTCGGAGTCTTTTTTACAACGACACCGCCCTGGTAAATATTTTAACAGTTGAAACTTTATTTATATATTATATTTAATGAAAAGTAAAAATATAAATAATTGACACTTATTTAATTTGCAATATCAATAAATCTCTTCATTACACATCTTATGAATATATTAATAAACTCTAGCTTTGTTTGATTTCAACTATATCTTAACCGGATCTCTGCCGCAAGCGAGTTTATTCGCTCTACAATTCCGTGTTTAAGGGGCCGTCCGTACAAAATGAGCGAATTAATACGCTCTACTTTATACTTGATTTACAAGTCACCAGTACCTCTTTTAAATAATTAAATTTAACTTGCATATAGTGACATCTTTTGAGATCGTGTTGTAATACTTGAACTCGAAGGATATTGAATTTTAATCTGTAATACATCGACTTTTTGACATCGACTTATTTTTTGAAAGAAAACCGCGGCCCTCCGTGTACGGCCATATTAATCCTTCCAGGCATAGAATCGGTTAATAAAAAATCGCATTCAAAATATGAGCAAACGTAAAATATGTATATCGTTTGTTAAGAAGTAAAGAAGTAACTCCTATGGCTAGATACCTTATTATGTTTTGGTGTCTTTATTATTTTTTTTGTTTGCCAAGAACAAATTTTTTATTTTAGAAATTTTAAACAAGTTTAAATAGGATTTGACACAAGTGTCACAGCAATATTTATTACGATTATTACGATTATCATTTTTCATTGATAAAGATAGTTATTTTTTCACAGACTGTATTTTATTCGTTATACAATTTGATTCATCTGAAAAGCTTGAGTTTTATGAAATTAATTAATCATGGTACGAAAGTTATAATTTTATTTAACCTTACCAATGAAAACAGCCTTCTAATCACTATTTGCGTTTTTGTGACAAACTTGTCCAGTGTCAAAACACGTTAGTTTCAAAGCAGTGGCACGAAAGCCACATTTAACTCCGAAAAAAAAATTCTCAATTTGCGCCCTTCTCCCCACCGTTTTTATTTTATTTCCGTGGATATATTGCCATGTAAAGCTCGGTCGAGGTGTGTTATCAAGATTTCCCCTTTGGGCCGACACCTCGCGGCGTGCCGACGAAATAATCAATATTTTAGATTAGCCCTCTAGTAAACGGCCTTTACTGTACAATTTTTTTTAATTTTTAGTGTAAAACTTAAAAATAGATGTACGACTCACATCTAAATAAAACTTATTCAGCATAAAATCACAAAAAAAGAAAACTTGTGAGACCCAATATGGTGAAAACAGGTATTCCATTTTATTTCATAATTGATTTTTAATACATTGCTAAACCGCTAATAGAATGATTAAAAAAATATTAATAGGCCAAGAAATATTGAATGATTTTTTTTTTGACATTCTGAAATCCAAATTTTATGATGCCCTCCGATGATTTTTCTTAAGCAATATGTTTCCTCCTTAGACACTGATAAAATAAAATAAATCTCGACCTTTCTGTGAAAAACCATTATCAAATTGACCATTGATCTTTTATTGAATGCTTTTGAATGTACACCTTTGCAAAATTTTACCTTTTTTTTAATTCAACGGTCTAAAACTTTAATTTGTTTTTTACTGAATATTTAATGATAGAATATCAATCATAGCGTTTATTTGATCAGTCACAAATTTAATCAATTCATGGATATGAAATGGTTTTCAGAAAAACAAAATATTTTATGGTCATATTAATAATTATATATTTACCCATTTTATGATAGCGACTGAGGGTGAGTACTTGATGGAATTTACAAAAATCTAATTTCAATCGCTGAACACGCTTCAAATGTTAAAAAAACGCTGAATCGTTCGTTCAATCGCTCACGACACTAAGATAGTGTCGTGAGTGACAATGCATGTGAAGTCTAAAAAATCTTAAAGATCCAAATATGATATTGATGGTCACAATTAAATAAATCATAAAAATATGCATTCTGATTGATGACACTAGCGCAGAACTGGTCAAAATACCTCCCATCGCCTATTTTTATGCGGCTAATATTTGACGTTCATTTTTTCACTATTATTTAGTAACTTATTTGGAATGCTTAAATTGCTTTTATATGAAATCAAATAGTGTATTTTTATACAAAATTTTATTTACGATCTGCAGATCATTTTAATCTTTTTATAAAGCCCTTTAACCAAAAAGTTTATTATATAAGGTATATTAATACCTCAAAATACAATTATCATCAAATTAGTTTTCCTGGTATTTTTAGCACTTTTTACCATGCGCTGAGTGGTACTGATTAAAAAAAACAATAAAGCTTAATAGGTGATCACATTTTTATAAAATATTTTTTACACAAAATTAGAAATTATAAAACGTATAATAATATGTTTTCGAATTGGACTAATCTTTCTTTGAACATGCATTAATCCAGGTCGCCTACATATACGTTACATATGAATTCTTAGCGAGCGTCGCAACGTAATTTATTTCACGATAGCTGATTTTATATAAACCCCTTAACAATACTCTTCGACACGGTGAAAAAATAGCAATGTATTTTAGTTCTACAAAATTATTTTTAACAAATATAGTTGATAGCTATTTCGGCTCACGCCATCGTCAGAACTATGCTTAAACTAACATTTACTTATCTATATATAGCTGTGTAGAAAAGGTACACAACACATCCTCTCTCCTGTTCCAACGGTCTAGCTTGTTACTTTAACACACTGGCACTAAATTTTCAAAATTCAAAATGAAACAATAGGTGTCTATGACAATAAGATTATATGTGGGACGGAAGTGATCCTTCTGGAAGTAAATCAGACCACCCCTTTGTGCAACGGCTGGACAAGTGGCGATGCTATTATGTTAGTTTGGTCGTTAAGAATCCTTTGTGATAATTGGTGTCTATTGATTTCTAGCTGTTCTAAAGCCGTCATTCTCCGACCCTTACTACAAAGATGCAAACATTTAGGGGCTGAGTTTGAATTTATAGTATGTGATTCATTAATAACGTGACTAGCGAATTGTGAATCTGTTTTATTATTGTTGAATGATCTTACATGTTCCTTAGCTCGCGTAGATATACTTCTACCTGTTTGTCCGATATAAACGGACAAACATGAGCCACAGGACATTTTATAAATACCGCTTCTGTCCAGTATATTGATTTTATCTTTACTATTTTTAAGATGTCTGCCTAAGTTATTGTTGACCTTGAAAGCTACGTTTATTGAGTTTTTAATCTCCCGATGATTTTTTTCGCTTATGCTACCTAGGTAGTTAATAGATTTATAGAAGCGGAACCCAATACAAGATAACCGAATGAGAACCACCGAGAGATTCTAGATCGATGTTGTATGTTTGTGATTTGCTTATTCATTCTTATCAAACAAAAAATATTTTTCAGCAATAAAAGAGAAAAGCCTCTCCAATAACACAAATTACCTTTTCATTGAAGAGCGCGATATTTCATTACATCTCTTAAATACAGATAAACATTACAGATAAACAAAGACAGTTTTAAATGCTTTGATATTATTGATTTACTCGGGACTTATGAAATTAAAACGGTGCTGCTTAAACACGGTGGTATTTCTTAGGATGGACAGCAATACCCGGTGGTGGCGACACAACATTATTCCAAAGATAATCTGATTTCGCACATCAGCTTGGCTCCACAATCGTTTCATTCCATCAGTACAGAGCTGCCCTCGTATATTTTTTCGCAGATAATAATCGCATTTGGATAGGCGTTAATTTGTCCCCGCCCTGGCTTAGTTAACGGTTTTACATTGACCACACTCAAGTTTCGAAATCCATGCATCAGATTCAACAAACCTTACTCACTTAAATATTCTTTAATTAAAAATAATCATAGAGAATTTCATCGATATATGTATTTATTCACACATTTCCTTGTTACTTTATTGTTATGATAAAATTACATTATATAGCATTACCCCTGACATCATTACACCATGCATTGGTAAAAACAGATAATAATATGCAAAACCGTCATAACTAATTTTACTATAGATCTTATTTAATTTTTTCTTGAGAATACAACAGATGACTTTGAAACGATGAAAAATAATATGTATCGACACTAATCAGATACAGAGAAAGTCATATACAACTAAAAAATAAAACTAATTGCATAATGGCAACCACGGTGCTAATAAAATTTAAGATGCATGCAAATAATTCAGCTGATGGTCTTCGTGTGATCAGGTTTTATTCACAAAAATCAGTTTTCAGTAATCTATTAGAAATCATTTATTTGAGTACCCGATCTTACTTTAATAAACATTAAATAAAGCACTAAAATATACTGACGCATTTTAATATAATATCCTTGGCAGTTACTTCGCTAATGGTTATATTATCATCTGTATATATCATGAACACAATTTAACAATTATTTCTAATAATTTCTTTGAATTTGGCTTAGTTTTTTATCGTAGATTAGTAGATATTTTTTTATTAGAAACTCTCTTAAATTTTATAGTAAAATATACACTTTTTTATTGTACTTAATTGTGATTGTTTATCGTAGTTCTTGAATCTGACCTGGTAATCTTAAGTTTTTAAATTTTGACGATCTTGTGCTTAATATACTCAATTAAATTTATGCATAGTTTTTCAACTAAAAATCGCTAGTTTTGTTGTGATAAGTGATGTCTAAATGATGAGGATATTTATTGAAAAATTCTAATAAAGTTGACGATCAAGAAACATTACACGTGGAATAAACATATTCTTATGGCATTATAAATGAACAATGGATTTTAAGGTTTTGAACCTTGTGGCTCTACATTTCTATGAAGTGGCAAGATTGATTGATATGGAACATGCAGCGGGCTTCTAACGTAAGAATACAATTTGCTTGAGTACGTCACATTTTTTTTCAAATAATCCTACAGATTTTTATTTATAATATTCTCGTAAATATTGTCTGATAACTCTTTAAGAAGTTTGCTATACGAAGAGCTGTAATGTCTATGATTCACGAAATATTTTTTTGATAAACTATTGTTTCCAAATTGTTTCTTTTTTAAAATGAATCATTTCTAAAATAAGAAAAAAAACTAATCAACTCATTTTATGTCTAAGCGCCATTCAGAACTAATTTAATATTATCGCGATAAAGGAAAAGAAATATTCAAATTTAAAAAATATATATTATTTTCTTAATACTCGCGCATTTTATTCGTCATAAAAAGGCGCGCAATCCGTTTTCATAAAACCCGAAGCCCACAGGTACGTGACATTGCCCACCTTTACGATTGTGGAAAAATTGTCAAGTATCACGCAAGCATATCGTTGCTTTTACATACAATTTGTAAACTTGCTTTGCCTTTTAATAAAGAATCGTGATGTGATGGTGTATGGGCGAGCCTTTCGTATTCTTTAGCTTCACAATTTCACACGAAAGAAAATGCGTTCGGCGATTTATCGATTGAAATCATTTCATTCACTTTGACTACTCACGTGAAGTTTTCATTAAAATTACTAGCACCACACAATAATGACGTTATCTTATTATTGTAACATTTCAATTCTAATGAAATACTCAGTGAAAAAACTTATATTCTTTACATTGTTTTAATCACAACCATTGTTCATATTTGTCTAATTAATATTTGAGCGGGTTTAAGAGCTGGCTGTCAATTTCAAAAAAAGAATCTTAAATACTAGTAGAATCCATTCTTTTTAATTTATACACAAATACACATCAATATGAGCCTTTTCCGAAATCTTGAAGATTTTCAACATGAAATATGACAAAGGAAAGAAGAAGACCTCGCATGTTATCATAATATCAATAGGTACAGCTACTATTTTTTTTCAATATAAATATCTGTATATCGGTAATTTTACCATTGAGTAGTTTGGTAAAGGTGCTTATATTTTCATAGTGAGGAAGGTCTCTGAAAATAAACATTTACTGTTTTTTCGTTTATTAAGTCGTATATAGTGTGTGTAAATTTATGTGTACATTATAGTGCATTTGAACAATCAAATAGAATATAGAGTGTTTGAAAATTGATAAATTTATACAATATATATAATATTACTATATTGACATTGTTTCGTTATCAAAGTGTTCCCAATCGAAATGACTGTTTCTAAATATTGTTCAAAATAATCTTAAATTTCTTTCTAAATGCGTATCCATACTATTTAAGTTTTTCTATGCTTCTTCATTTTAAAATGTTATTGTGAATTTCATTCTACTACTTTGATATGCTAAACTTCATTAAGTCTGGCAGTACTATCGCGTTACGTCATTTATTTGAAAACTTTCCTAGTTTCTTGAAGGTAAAACAATAAAACCGCATTGACATTATCATGTCTTTCAATAATTCTGCGGTCGTGAGGTAAAATAGCTTAAGTCAAAGAGAAGACATAACGCAACATTTAACGTAAAACTTAACACCGACAAGATTCCAACTTTTCGTTTAACTCAAACTTCTGATTTTCAATGTTATTAAATAAGATGGTGGGAATAAGGATATTTCAAATTTATTTATAAAAATGACAGTGCTTGTCAAAGATTTATGCATAACAATATTGTAAAATTCTAAAATTATTTTTTAAAGTACGCAAATTCATTGAAATTTTAATTTTTTATTAAAACGTCTCAACATTTCATAAAAAAATTCAGACAAATTATTAAAATTGGAATCATATGACTAACTGGCCAACATTAGTATTAACGACTCAACAATTTTTTCAAACATGTCACGCAAATTGTTTCGTTTTAGTAAAATTATTACAAGCGGTAAAACGCTCAAGTCACCTGTCAGTATTTCTATTAAATGTTTAAGGAAATAATTATAGTTCATAATAGTTTAAATGTATCCAAGTACCGAGAATAAATGTGTTTGATCTTCTAAATATTATTTCCACCATTAAATGAACAGCTTGGAGTTGAAAGACTAACATCACTCGTGTGTGGCGTTCGTAAATGGTAAAAGCTCTCACTAGTATATGTCACGATCAATCTGACTTAGACAGCCTTATCCGCAGACCCCTGAAATGCAGATAATCCCATTCAAAGATGAGAATAATAAAAATGCGACAGTTTCAGGGGAAAAAATATCATTACATACTTTGCTTGCAGCATTCAATCGCTTTCGTTGGTCTCTTTTACTGCTTTACCTTTGCTCGGATGGTATCTAATTTCAGAAAATCTCGCTTTTATTTTAAAGTGCGCCAAGAAGCGAGAATATGATACTGTAGAATCAAATAAAAACTATCCAACGCTTTACATTAAAGAAATTTCAATTTATTCGCTTTTCTATGACTATTAAAATATCAATTTTTTGATGAATTTTATTATTTGTCATCAAGAATTATTTATTTGTAGTTGGATAAACGAATAAGAAATATAACGCAGATTGACATTGTAAGCAAACTCAAGATGAAATTGATGCATTAAAATATAATATTGAAAAACAAATAAAAAGTGTCATTCTTATTTCTTTTTGAAAGTACTAATCTTTTGAAGAAAAAATATGGCAAAATTTTGACGTAGATGCAAAGGTGAATCAACAATAATTATCAAAACATAGCATGTATTTTTTTTATTTACTTTATCGCTTTATCATTTCACAATAATAATTGTATGAAGGTTTTACCGTAAGCCAACAATATTTTCTTACTATTTAATCACTAATATTTTATCGAGGTTATAGTTAAGTTTTATGGAATTCCTTGATTTTTCAAGAAGTTATGATTCTTTTTATGACGTATGAATTCATGATCGGCAAGAAAAACGCTACGGTAAAGTTTAAGTGTTTCTCATTCACTACCTCCATTTCTTGAATCTCGTTCAGTCTCCTATTCTCCCTCTAGGTGTTTTATAGAAAAGCAAACAAACGTGTCACAATTATTGTTTACTCAGAGTCCTGCGGACGTAGTTATTTTTAATGTTTTTTACGTTCACTTTTATATTGCTTTTCGTAATTATTATGATAAGGTTTTCCACGTAATTACGTGCTAGATAAGATTATCGCATATTGCAGTTAGTCCTAGATATAACTATATTAAGCGAGAAAAATAAAAATATTTACTAATTATGCATGTCTTAAATTAATCACTGTATTTGTATTTTTTGATTAATAAATTAAAAACATTATAGCATTGCCAACTGCCAACTTTCAGCAACAATTGGTGTTGATCTGGTCGTCATGTATGGCGAATACAATATCATCTTGCTTACAGTGACTTGGGCGATTATGGTCATTATAAAAACATTATATATCTTTCTTAAGAATAAAATACGTACCGTAAACCGCATCTCACCTGACATGGGGATAATCCTCCACTATCATCTTACTAAATCAAAAAGCTCGCTATCAACTTAAAAGAATCACTCCAAAAATAGAATTAAGCTTTAATATTAACTCCTTTACAAAGCTATCGATTTTTACATACCTGATCCTTGTTACAAATATGAAATATTTGTTTTAAGTAATATGTAATAAATCTGCATTTAAATTATATTTTAGATAATAAAAACATAGTTTTTATTCAGCGAAATCGCTCCTGATCATTAAAGAAATAAATAAAATTGTGTAACTAGTAAAAAAATCTGTTTTTATTATTTGAAATGTAATACATTTCCCATATGAAATGATAGTAAACAGCATAAAAGTATAATTTTATATTTATAATTTCATTCATTCTTAATGTTTTACATATTTCATTAATTAATTAAATTTTAATAAATAACTAGTCCAACTTGTTTGAAGTGTATTATACAATATTTGAAGACACCCATAACTCCCGCTTTCACTTATTACTATATTTTACTTACTTAAATATCTTTCTTTATCTTACGCGTAAGGTTATCAAATGAAGTGTGTTTTTAGGTACAAGTCCAAATAACACAGTAGGCAGCTAGCTCATTCATGTTATACATACTTGTAGCGATATAACCACTATTTTGATTTCTTGTCATTCGCAAGAACTAAACATGCAAAGAAACGCTCAATTCCAACATGACAAGCAACAACTGAAACGACTGCAGTCAGATTCATGAAGTTGTACTTAACACTTAATTTTCCTTCTTAATTGAGGAAAATATATTTTTCTAGCAATATGGGAATTGAAAATTACATTACAAAAAGAAAAAATGCTTTTTAAACGAATAATTTTGCCAACATTTTTGTGTATTCTTTAGTTTGACTTATAACACCCATGAAGCTAAAAAAATATTGGCGAAATAGGATTTCCTTTCAGAGGTTTTGGAATTTTATTAGTGCAATTATTCAAATAATTATTTATGAGTCTTCAAGAAAAGAATGCTTTAAACTTAGAATAAACAACATTAAATAGGGTTTTTATTTGTCAACATCCAAATTTCTATCTGAAGGTTTTGCTCTTCGTTATATTTATTTTTTGACATACGGTCTTTTTTTCTTAGTTTCATATTAGTTTATCTACACATCGCAGTACATTTTTTTAAATGTGCGTTAAAAAGCGTTGCAGTTTCTATCTAGAACTGAGAAGAGTTGCCAACCTTCGCGAGCATACGAATCTTTCTAATTTATCTCTCACACTAGAAATGCATGGAATATAACGCTACTTTTGTAGCGTCGCGACGTATGCAAGTGTTTATACGACGCATATTAATGCGTCGGGTGCAACTTCATACGCGAATTATTTCCTGGACTTTAAGGTGTCTACATTATATAATAAAAAGTACTGATACCAAAGAAGACAAGAAAAACAAATCAGCCAACCAATTAAATAAATAAACCATTTTTAGTACTTCAAAAAAACTTTTTTATATATAAAGCTTATTTTTCTCAGTGATAAATTTATGAATGGAAAATATATAAATTATTCATATTCGCTCATAATAATGGCTTCATTATTTGCATGATATTATAGACACTAGTCTTTAATCTTCATTTTACTATCCCAAATAAAATACTTTGGTGGAAAACTAGTGTTTTTCTGTTGGTTTCTAATGCTGTAAGTACAAGGTCTCTTTATTTATTTTTTCGTCGCAAGCGTGTTTAAAATCAGTGTCTTTATCAAAATACATGAACATCGTGTCGTAGAAGCCATCGTCATCGACTCAAAGCCCCCCTATCGAGCCTTGGTCAGGGGTATTCATATATTTCTACTTGACAACATGTAAATGGTTTATTATAATCATGATAAAAACATCAGTTTATGAATCTGTATTTAACGACCTATAGACCATACAGTGGACATATTATAATATATATGATACATTTAACAGACCTCAGACGACTGATAGAGTAGCGTTAAATTTGCAATTGTTTCACGGATTTATTTATTATTGAATTTTTATTTTGATTAATAAATTCGACAGCGAAATATTCAACCGTATGAAGAATTTTACTGGCCATCTTTTATTGCTTTATCGTGTTAATCTTATATTGCCTTACAGGGCTCATCCTAAGTTTTTGAATTTCCGCAAAAACTGCTTTCATGTCATCAAATGTTCGATGATTTCGCTAGTCTAGTTCATGCTTTCTATATATAAGTGTAAATATGTAATATTTCTTGTTCTGAAGATTTTTCAGCAATTGTTCGCATAACACAATATTTCTTGTCAAACTAAAATACCAAATAGAACTTCACTTGACTTTCAATATTTATTTATTGGAAATTGCACTATGTTATGTATCATTTATTACATCACATGCAACCGAACGAATATTTGAATGTTATTTTTAACAAAAAAATGAATATTTGAATGTTACGTTGAAAACCATAATGAATTAACAGTTATTTTAATTGTACTTGTATTTATTAATCTTATTTGGATATTCGTTGATTTTATTATAAAAATTATACAGAAAAAGCGTATCGTTTAGTACTCGAAATATAACTAACCTCAACATGAACATCATAATGCTTCATTAATTATACTACATACTTTTTTTATCGATAAGCTGAGAATATGTTTGGCATAACTAAATGGCAACAAAGGCATGATGCCAATTCATTATAAAAAATACAAATTTTAAGGCTGATCGAAAATACAGGTAGAAATATGTTCTTCTTCCAGCCCTTGTTGATATACCCTGGCATAAAGAAAGCCTTCGGACACGTATCGCGATAAGAGATACAAAGCAAAAACCGGACAAGAGGTGTCACCGCCCAATATCATTTCACACGCAAGGAGAAAAAAGAAAAACCCACACCGGTTATACGTCTTCCTGCGCACAGATACAGATCTCTTTTTCTTTTTTGTTTCATGCGCTTTATGCTTTTTTCAAACAAAATAGCTAGGTTTATATCACGATTCTCATTATATTTTACAAAAAGATATAAGGGGGAGCTATTCTGGGTTAAATATTACTATTAAAACATGTTTAACTACAGTCATTTTTATGTTCGAAGAAAGTAATTAACCTAAAACAATCACGAAATCACACTAAGAATTCTCGATTGAATTATAAGCTAGTTTATTTGTTTTAGTATTGAAAAACGTGGTTTCATATACCTAGTGGAAAATTCCAGTTCTTATTGAGTATTGTAATTTAATTTCTGTCACCCTAATATAATTATTTTTGTAAATTATTTAATCATTTTTTTAAATTTATGTATCGTCTTTATACATCCATTTCAAATATTATAAACTTTTTTTGGGCCCAATTCATTGAAAGATGTTTTTTTTTTTTTTGATTGGTTGAACCCACAAAGGGTTTTCATGGATCCTTCGAATTGTTGATACGCTACGTCTCCCACCAGTGGTATACGCATATGCTAGATTTGAATTGTATATACATCAAAAAAATTGTATGACATATATTTATGTATTTGCATAAAAATATTTTCAGCATATGCAAATTTTTCTTATAAAATTTGAACTCTGGAATAATCAAGCTCGTTTCCCCTAAATGTGAACATTTTTCCCCTAATAGGCACAGTTTCAAACAAACTTATATAAAACATTGTATTATATGTGGATATTTTGTCATTGTAGTTAAGATAAACACAATATTTATTTTTAATCAATGATACCCAACTCCCTTAATGATAACTCTATATGACCGCCCTTGTTCTACCAGTATCCAGTGAAGTTTGGACGCCAAGTAACCCTTTAATAGGGTTGACAATCGGCCTTTATTTGGAAAGGCTCGTGTCAGCATTTCGAATTCATTTCAGAGTCAATATTCTTGATTAACTAGAATAAACATATATTATACCTTTGTTGTCGTTTAAATCGACTTCGTCGAATATTTTATGATATAGTATTTCTCAGTAAGGATAACAGGAGCCATGGTAGTTAAAGTGTTAGGTTTGTTAATTTACGTAATTAGAATCCATTTGACATACTTCTTTCCCAAAAACAATAAAATCCTTTTCGCTCATTGACTTATATATTACGGTAGTTAATGTAAATATGCTATAATTTCATCTGACCAGATGTGTAAATTTTACCAAAATTGACTAGATAAAACCGTTTTGATTGTGCAAAAAAGCCAACATAAAATATTTTTCAAAAAAACTGAGCTTACAATTAAAGCATCTGTTTTCCTTGGCTTCGAAAATTGAACAATTATTTTTTTCGGACAATTAAAATTTTTGAAAATATTTATTTTAATGAATGGTATTTACAAAAGAGTTATATATGCACCATATTCATTTTTTATGTCATCATTGCAAATTATATCTTGCTCGGATTAGGATGAATACTGGTATTAATTTTAAAGAAAACCAAGTGTCCACACTTTTCAGACTTGGCAACCCTGTCTCGTGACGTTGATTGGAATATGATGACTTAGTGACTAAGCGTTCAAGACACAGATTCCCATGCAAATTCGATCGGCGTAGTCGAGACGGTACTTACCCAGTATATTATTAGTGGTATTAATATGACCTGTGACAAGCAGGCAGGGTTAAACCATTACGATGTTAAGGATCAGACATTGTTGTAACTAGTTTCACAAGTAAAGTCTAATATTCATGAAAGTTGATTTCCCGTAGCGGCGCTCTCGAGACGCTCACATTATAATTTATTATTTATTAGGAAAAAATAACACGTGCAATAACGTTTGCTGAGAGTTTATTTTGCTATGTGATTCTGGCTAGATTCATATATGAAATATAATTAAGTCAAGTAATTTATCAAACCATATTAGATAGTGAAACAGGTAGGACAGTCTAATTGGTCCCAATTCTCGAGTTATTAACTTTTAGTATACATTTGAAATGAAGCATTTAAACAAAAATATTATTCATGAATCTATTTTTTTTTTAATTTTCACACATAGTGGATAATTCATTCTATCATTTTTTGTGATTTTCGCAGACCACTGGTCGTATAATATGACTAAAATAAACGCGCATTGTATGAGCAAGTCATAAGCCTTAACTACTGGTGGGCCTACGAATTCAGCGTGTACTGCTATCTGCATTTAACACATTCCTGTTATTTTATGGTAATTAATTATGTTATTCGTTTGAAGTTGTCAATGAAAATTATTTTCCACAAAAATAAGTGAAGAATTGTCAAATGTTAAGAACTTACTTAATAAATTATACTATTCCGAAATTATTTTTGGGTCATTTTGATGCATGCACACTGGATACATATAATATATGGGCAGTAACTCTTAAAATATTTATGGCTTATATATATTGGGAATTGGTCAATAGCCAGTTATAGAAATAAAAAGAGGAAACATTTCAACATAATAATACAAAATACGTTGGTATCAATATGAATTCAGTAAACAAAAAAATGTTTCTTTAGCAGTTGATTAGGTCTATAATACAAGCCTTACTGTCCAAATTAACCTACACAGAAAAGAAATATTTCCCTCCAAAAACTGAAATATGTAGCAATTCAATTACTTTTGTTACTTCTATAGGATTCCTTCTAGTCATTCTAGGATATATTATTGTTTGTATGAGAAATTTTTGAAGATTCAAGGGTCACATTATCGATGGTAGTTACCAAATGTAGAAAACATCATTCAATTTCATTGTCTTTATTGTGTATATAAAAAAATTAAAGCCATAATCAAGCAAACAATAAGTAAGCAGTGCATTGATATGAATTTTTCTAAAATTATTTTATTATCATGATGATAATATTTTAGCCTAAGCCTATAACTTAAAAATAAATCAAATCACTTGAGCTGAATAATGAAAACATTAAATAATTAATCATTAAGTCATAGGAAAGCAAAATTGAAAATAATTGTATATTGTATTTCTCTTCAGCAATTCCTCAAATATAAAACTAATTTAATCTACGTCATCATCAATTGCTAAAATATCTTCATGTTTAGTGAAGCCCATGGGTCCTAGTATACTGCCGGCTGGACCGACACCACCACTTTCGGATTTATAGCTTTCCAGAATATTCTTCAGAGCGTTCACATCAACATCTATTTCATCATTGTCAATGGAACACTTTTCAAATGATTTACCGAGAACAGTATGAGAGAGCTCACTGTCCATCTCGGCCATATACTTTTTCATCATCGACTCACTTTCAGATTTCATCTCTCCCGAAGCGAGCTCGTTTATCTTTGGTTCCAATTCATCACTGCTACCGTATTCACTTAAATCAGAATCCGAGTCCATATCCCAATTGTCTTCAGGTATAACAAGATCCAAAATATTTTGAATGGCGCTGGTAAATTTATCTGCATCAAAGTCGATCTGATTCCTTCTTTGTGGACTGGGCGATCTGTATTTTGTTTCACCACTGAAAGAGACGCCTTTTTTCAATTTGATCCCTCTTTTAGGTCTCACCGGAAGATCTGCAGACTTATCACCGTCAATAGATTTGTCCGGGAACTCAACACCATCAATACCCGACGTGTGTTCAAGAAAATCAGTAATCTTAGCCGAAAACATAGAAGGTTTCATCTGTCCGTTAATAGGTAGAAATGTTTTCTTGCCATATCTCTCTTGCAACATATTTTCCAAGTCAGATGGATCAACCGTTAGCCATTTATCATCATCATCACTCGGCAAAAAAGCTTCATTTTTCCGAAATTCTTTCTCATCCTTGTCAATAACTCCGAGCATTTCGAGCACCTTGCCAGCTAATTGGGGACCAGCATTTACCGATTCTACATTAGTTTTGAAATAAGTTTTAGCTTTATCCATCAACTCATTATAGTTATTAGATCCTTCTAAATAATTTTGAAAATACTTTCGATCTGTCAAACTTCGTACATAGTTTTTCCAAGATTTATTTGACTCTAAATTCAGGTCAGGCTGTGCTTGCGAAACAAGAATTTCAAACCCGCAAGCCAATTTGACACCAATGCTATGAGCTTTATACTGTGAGGAATTAGGAAGAGGTAAATTCCAGCCTGTCCGTCGATCAGGATTATAATTATTGTGCATGAGCATAGCGTATAGACATTTTGTAAAGTTTACTGATGTGTTGACTCTGTTTTCTGGTGGAAAATATTTCATAGCTTTGCAGGCTTTTAAATCAATGGGATCCCTATTACAAAATGCATGAATAGCTGCAGAAATCAAGCTTGGATCTTCTTTTAGTAATGCTGCAACTCCCACCGGAGTATAAACAGTTGTCCTGTGCAGCATCTCATTGATTTTTTCAGGATAATCAGAAACTCGCTGTACCAGAGCTTGCTGAACATCATTGGATGCCAAACAATATTTGTCATCAGACTCAATATTCATAAGGCCCTCCTTTAATGAAAGCTGCGATATATCCTCTTCATTTTGAGGTGGGATTAAATGCAGAAGTCCTTTATGAAGAAACACCTAAAACAATATTTCAATCTCATAATGTTGATCATAAACTTTCATCCTGGCTAAAACATAAATGTTAACACTTTGGAAAGGGCAGATTTATTGAAGTTCTGTGCTTATGGATCTAGCAATGAGAAACTAAAGTGTTATATATAAATATTCAGAACAAGTATGGGTTATTATTATTTATCAAGACTTCACCGTCCAGTATCTCAAGGTGAACAAGATAAGAAATGCTTGACATTCTTGTTTTTGGTAAATATGCTTTGAGAAAGAAACAAATTATGTACCTACAAAATTGTAGACTGCTATTTTTTCTAAACATCTCTTTAATTTTACAAAATTTAGTCATCTGATGAAGTCAATAAATGTTTTGACTACATTTTGACTAAAAATAAATTATTATTAACACGTCATTTACATTTTATTTGTAAACTATTTTACTTCATTTAGATACACATATATTGTGTGAATGATTAACTGCAAATTATTTTGTCAGTTCTTAAAATTTTGATATAGTATGAATGTTAATTTTAACTCATTTTTTTTTCATAAATGGCCTTGTTTTTAATTTGTATTGTATAATTTGTTAATGTTTGCTATGACCAAAACCAGTCCTGATCATAAAAATAAAAAAATATGCAAATACTACTAAACATTGCGACTTTATTATTTAAAAATTTACTTTTCCTTCAAGAAGTGACAGTCAACACCTTAACCGTTAGAATGCTACGCGGCGCAAAAGCGCTGCGATCGTTTGTATCGAAAATTGCGACGCAGCGCAAAAGCGCTGCGAGTTTCAGTGTGTTTTCGGTGCTCCGCGGGAGTGCACGTACGCTAACCTCGCGCGTTATTTGTAATGAGAGTGCATTCTTATACATTTAAAAATAACTTTTATCGTTTTTTATATTATTTTAAAATATCACTGCTCGAAACCATCGTAAGGGAAACAAATCGATATGCTGCACAGTTTTTGGCCTCGCACACTGTATCGGATAATTCTCGAGCAAAAAAGTGGACGCCGACAACAATATACGAAATGAAAGCCTTTATTGCTGTCATACTCGAAATGGGAATAACGAGAAGGCCAACAATTAGTAGTTATTAGTAGCTATTTGTGCGGCAAAACATAATTGTTGAGCTATTTTTTTTTGATTTTTTATTTTCTAAAAGAAATAAAATACAATAATATTGATATCACTTTATGTTTAATAAACATTAATAAACAATAAACATTTTATCTTTATAATGCAAAAATAATTAATAAAATTGATTGATATTTGTCTAAGTTAGAGTGTTTTATTTGACACCATTATTTTTTCCTCTAAATTAATCAATATGTGTATAGCAATTTTCATTTATTTTTGCCAAAATTGCTTAGCACTAAAACGGTTAAAAGTATTATTACTCTCTTACATATTCTAATATTTATATCAAATTTGCCTTAAAACATGAAATTATTTCAGTTGGGACCCTGTAATGTTTATTTTTTAATTGGACTATGGAAAGAACAGTGAAAAATTTAATTATTTTACCCGATTTTCTGAGTTGCTGGGATTAGCCCATGACGGTAAGGAGTTGGCAGCCTCGATCAGTAAAAATTCACCATCAGCGTCAATAACACGTGCAGCCAACCCATCTATCTTTTTAGTGATTTCCATTAACAAATACACAATAAACCATTCATCCTCAATATTATCTCCAAAATGACAAATTCCGTAAATGTGTGTAGGCAAATCTAAAAAGAAAAACATCAATAAGACATTCACCGTCAACATTATAAAAACATATAAAGAAAAATTTCTCTTTCTGACAAAGAGTTTCATTACCAACCAATATGAAAAAAATATATCAGACATGAAAATTTAATTTAGTTGATTAACTTTTAAGACAGCCGATAGCAGTGTGTTCATAGTCGAATCTCCATACATAAGAGTTAACATTGTTTGATTTGATAAAAAAATTACATAATAAAATATTCCCTGATCTGTCCTGATAATCTCCATCCATTTAGTCAACACCAAGACTTTTCATTTAATTTTTGAAATATTCAATATTGGTATATCGATATAGCTCAGAAGGTTTATGTTCATTACATTATAACTATTGATGTGTAAAAAATGCAGGGCAATCATACTAATCAACTGCAGTCAAGAATACGAATTGAATGCAGACTTCTTTATATTAACCCTATACACTTGGAAAGTTCATTTAAGCATAAAAATCAACACTATATGTGATATTGGTGGAATAACATGACGCCATTAAATGTAAAATAGCTAAAAAATAAAAAAATCTGATGACAATCAATAAACATAATACTATTTAAATTATAATTGACTTACAACCATAGCAGTGGCATCCAAGTCATTACAGAAAAATCAATGAACCCTGTGGTGGCATTAGGACCATTTCTTTAAGGACTAATTGTTCAAGTGTTTAACAGAGTAGGATCTTAAACAATACTCGCGTAAATTTTTCATTGTCTCCCAAAAAGCAAAAGTAGTTCTCTACTGTCCTTAACCCTCTGACTGCTAACATCTCAACTGTTGAGACGGCTGATTATACTGTGTTTTGATAGTTGATACCCGAAAATATATGAATTAACTGTGGTTAAAACCTTCTTGTACTCGCTAATTTTAGAGTTAATGTATTGCTTGATTTGTCCTGACAAACTCAATAAGATTGTTTGAAACCAATATTATTCAATAAATTTTTGAAATCTAGGCGTTGAAATATCCTTTAAAATGCTCAGCAGGGAACGAGTTAAGCAGCGGGAAGCGTAGTTCCACCTTTTCAGCCACCACAAATTTAAAGGTGGGTAAAGTAAATGTATTTGCTTATTTCATACGATTATTGTACATCAAGGTCTTCAGCAACAACAAAAAAAAAAAAAAAACTACCCTTAGTTTCCCACACGCACTAACACAATCAAATCACGTGTGACTTAGCATACCCATGCGCAGTATTTATGAGATTTTGTGTGAAAGATCATTAGTTTCGATAATTGGTGACAATTGGTGATAACTGATTGAAAAGAACAGTTACCACTATCCACTTCCAAATAAAATAATTTACCTGAATTAGGATCCTGTGCAGATAGTGCTTGGTCTTCGTGAGAATGGAGGTATAGCTTTAAACCATCCTTGTGCCATATATACCCTTGGCATAGAAGATCTATCAATTTATTCACCTCGTCGAATACGACTTGCATATTATTTTCATTTCTGCCGACATCGCCAGGCAATGAGAATATAAAACATTCGATATAGTCATCCTCTCTCACATCAGTCAACACATGGGAGCACATAATTCCTTTGTTTTTAGCGATCTTTAAAAAACATAGGTTATTCAAAATCAAAACACCACCCAACGCAATTCATAGCGAATAAAGGGATAACCACTAAGTAAAGTATTCTTCCAATAATGACATACTTTACATAGATTTCTTTTACATTGTAACTAGTAAATTAATGTTCACACTTTAGGTCAACAGTTTACTTTGGTGTTTCATGCATTTTTATTTGACGCTTGCTGATTCTGTAAGCGGCATGTTATTTTAAAGGAATGAAGATAATTACACAAGAACTATTTTGTATTCATATAATGGGTACGTGACAAAATTAATTTTGATTATAGAATTTGGGAACATCACAGCCACAGTCGTATAAATGGAGTTGGTATAAAATGTCTAGACTCCAGAAAAAAAATTTAAAAAAATAATCAAAAAATTGGCTTTTGACCAGAAAATTTACCCGGGTCCACGATTCACATTCAGCTCACACTATTTTAGTGTATATATTTTATTATTTACTTTTATTATTTCGAATATGGCAATTTTATTAATCGGAGAGCCATAAACTAGCGTACTTCGAGTCCTATAAATTAAGTAATCGACTCTAGTCGGATGACAGAAGTTTCGAAATCCTTGATTATTGAATTAATTTCGATGAGAATTATTTGTGAAATTTTAATAACTTCTATAGAAAGGCTCATACCATGACGTTATCTTATAATTTTTCTTAGACCGTTTTTCGTTTGATTGATTAGTTTAATTGTGTTTATTGCATTTATGTGAGTGAAGGTTAGAATAAATTAAAATATGATCATGAGATTATTATTGAACAAATTGCGATGGCAGCGGCTTGTAGGTATAGATGGTTGAGAGCATATAGGGCGTTCGCTATCATCGGTGTTGTTATATTTGCTATTCAAATATATTTAGCCGTCAAATTTTTTTCAATTGACATCAGCAATCAGACTGATCTTTCAGACAAAACAAATCACAGATCGTTAGTTCTCTCAGAAGACGGCGAAAATGGAGGAGTTTCTGCTAGAAAAAGCAAAGACAACTTTGCCACCGACGATGAGGATAATCCTAACGAAATCGGATCTGTCAAAAAGAAAGACGTCAATAACGACGTGACGAAAATATCGCACAATCAAAAGAACAAGACTTCTCTAAGACTTGACGAGCTAGACTTTGTCCCTCATTGCGAAATTCATACTAAAGAAGCTGTCTCGGCAATACACAGAGCTAAAACTCAGAAGTGCAAACAGCACATAGTAAATATCACTTGTGCAAGCCAAAGTGGTCATCTCTATGAAGAACATCTTCCTAACAACTGCCCAAATCATGATGCATTGGTCAGGAAATCGTTGGGATGTTTTAAGGATGAGAAGAATTATAGATTGCTTTCCGGATACTATGCCAACTACAAGGAAACAAATAGTCCAGATCTTTGCCTCAATATGTGCCTACAGGGAGGATTCTCATATGCAGGAGTCCAATACTCGTGAGTTTATTTTTATTTTAAATTCAAATTTTTTACCAGACATTCTCTAGGGCCTATAATCTAGGCAAAATAAAATGAGTCATTTCAGAAAGGGCAAAGCGTAAATTAAGAAAACTTACAGCACTCGGAAAACTCGTTATCTATTTGAATAATTTGTTCAATATATAAAAAAAAAAATGCTGATCATTTATGATTATTTCACTGAATAAATTTTTGATGTAAAACTTCATCAAGATATCTTTACTTACTCGTATCAAGCAAATGAATAATGCTTATTATTATGGTCAACAACATGCCGATTTTTTCCAGGGACATATATTCAGTTTTTCCAGGGGTGGGCAGTTGTTGATGTTTTGGCACAAATGCCGTCCCTATCTGTTTCTATCTAAATGTTTACTAGAACAATTAAATAAGTAATTAAATTACTAGTAAGAAAATCCAAATTAAATTAAATTAGGAAAGTATAAAAAATCTGTCAATTGTCAAATCATTGATCTTAGAATATCCAGAAAATTTTAAATACAGTGATGAATTTTGTTAATAATATTGTTTCTATGGCAATTAATTGAGTTTTAAACAGGAAAAGATAAACATGCTCTAAAACATTTTTTTACCCATATCCGCTCCCAATGTAGGACAAATAACTACCTACCTGGTGGGTCTACTAACGGAAGTTTTCCCATGAGAACCGCTTGTTACTCAGTTAGAGAGTAGGATAGAACATATTTTTAGCAAATTCAATATGTATAGTTTGTCCCATTAAAATGAGAATCTCTTGTATAATAAATCTTATTTATAATTGTATATGATTTTTTAATTAGTTTATTTAAAACATCAATTGCCTTTATAGAATAATGAAATTTAAATATCATTAGTGCAATATTTAGCAATACATTTCTTAAATAACTATAAATTTAATATTTACAATATGGACTGAGGGTATTTGATAGAATTTATGTTTAAATTCTTATTATTGACACACCATAATATTATAACTATTTTCCATATTAAAGAAAGCAATCACATAGTTAAGATTCCCTATTTCAGAACTGATAAAAGCCATTGTGAGCACTTGTCCTCTTCTTGAAATTCCTCAGATATATTAATTAACGATTTGTTTTAATTTTATATGTTCATTCAAAATCAAATATCCTTCCTTTGATACAAAACAATAATACGGAAAAGTATGAAATTTATTTGTGTAATATTTTTTTTTATATTTTTTCCACTCATAATAGCATGTTTGTTCCAACTAGTTGCCCATCTCATGTTTTAAAATCAAAAATTATCTCAAGCACTCATTATCCTGGATTTTATTTAGTATCTAATATTTTTTATGCAGCTATTAATTTTCATTTGGATGCAAATATAATTTATTCATGAATTTGGTTGTCCAGAACGGAATGCTTCTGCGGTGAAAATCATCCCTCTTCTGCATCAAAATTAGCAGACTCCTCATGCAACATGAAATGTCCCGGAAACCCCCGAAACCTCTGTGGCGGTTATTTTACAATGAACGTTTATCAAACTGGCATAACAAGTAAGTAAATTTCTCTTGACTTAGATAAAGGTCCTTGACTCTTCATTTTTAATTGACATTGCATGCAATTATTTTTTATGTTTTGTAAATGATTGTCTTATCTGCGATACAGTTTTTCAGTTGTACTTATAAATAAATTTGGATGCCATTATAACAGTTATATTTTTTTTTTTATATAGTACATCTTAATCTTTGTATCTCACTACGCACTAGGAAGAAATAATATATCTTTTTATACCAGTTCATTGCTTTATTATTATTATTTAGATATTAAAAATGTGTTTTCATAAAACAGTAAATCAGCGCAGTCCAATAAATAAATCTTGAATAGTTACCATCATAAAATTTCATACAGCTTCAAATAGATTCTGCTCCTTAGGAAACGAAAATGGAAAATACGACATTATAATTACTATTTATCTTACATGACCCATTGACTATTTTATATTGATTCAAAAAATTTCAAATATATTATCCAAATGTTCATAAATCAGAAATTATTCCTGCTTATGCTTGCAAATGATAACAAAAATCTTTTTTTTCCCTTTAAGATAACTTGACACATTCCTTACTGGGTGGTGTGAAGGGTATTTCAAGAATTAATTAAGCAATGTTTCTGTTACCCAAACTTGAAGATTTCAATGCGAATAGGAATTTATGCTATCACTACTTATTATATCATCTTTGTCGAAGATAATTATAAAAATTACCCATAACACTCGAGTAAGCCGTTTTATAGCGTCAATTATAAATCCATTAAGAGGGAGTGAAATTGTATCTTCGCATGGAATGGCATCATGAAAAATGGAATGAAAGTTTTGACTGATGACACAGTGCAATCTGCAGTATCAACGGTTGAAAATGAGTATCTATGTTTGACATAATGTCTCCTTATTTTCAGAATTTATTCCTCAAATAGCTGCACTAACAACTGATCAAACAACTACACCGGCCAGAATTGTATTTCTGTTGACATTGAATGGCAGAGCATTGAGACAAGTTAGAAGACTGATAGACATTTTGTACGACACAAAACACTACTTTTTTATACATGTTGATGCGGTAAGAATCTACACCCTTTTCTATAACCTTTTGATTAAGATTTATCTGACACCTCATTCATATATCCTTCTCTATCCATCCCGAATACAAATACATTTTTCTATTGGCTTGGTTACATATGGTTATAGTATTTTCAAGAATAAGCTAGAATATGAGAGTAAGAAATAATTAAATATATCTGCAGTAGTATTCTTGGTAAATGAGTAACTAAACATATATCAAATTACAAAAATATGCTTATGATAGTGAAAATGTTAAAAAATGCCAACACAATGTTTAAGGGCAATTTGATATCCTTGAAGTTTCTCGTTTCAGCTATAAATATTTCAAAATAGATGGTGAATACATAACAATAAAAATAATGAATCCAGATTGTTTTAAATTGGAGATTTCCATCCACAATATTTATTGTTTCATTTTACTCTAAAATATTAATGTTTTATTTTTTTTATTTCAGAGACAAGATTATCTGTATCGTGAATTATTGCATCTCGAAAAACATTATCCAAATATTAGACTTGCCCGTAAAAGGTACGTAACCATTTGGGGAGGTGCCTCATTATTAGAGATGCTCCTTGATTCCATGAGAGATTTATTATCGTTTGATTGGGAATGGGATTTTGTGATAAACTTAAGTGAAAGTGATTTTCCAGTGAAATCAGTTGAAAAATTAGAAGAATTTCTGACTGCTAATAAAGGTAGAAACTTTGTTAAATCCCACGGCAGAGAAGTGCAACGTTTTATTCAAAAGCAAGGCCTCGACAAGACATTTGTAGAATGTGACGCACACATGTGGAGAGTGGGAGACCGTCGACTTCCGTGGGGCCTTCAAGTGGATGGAGGAAGCGATTGGGTGGCTTTAGACCGATCTTTCGTCTCTTACGTGGCCGCCCCTGATAAGGATCTTCTCATTTCCGGCTTGCTCACTGTTTTTAAACATACTCTTCTTCCTGCAGAGTCATTTTTCCACACGGTATTGCGAAATTCAAAATTTTGTAACACTTACATCGATAACAATCTTCACGTTACCAATTGGAAACGAAAATTAGGGTGCAAATGCCAATATAAACATGTGGTGGATTGGTGTGGGTGTTCACCGAATGATTTTCGGACTGAAGATTGGCCACGCTTGCAAGCAACAGAACACCGGCAGCTCTTCTTTGCGAGAAAATTTGAACCAATCATTAATCAAGCCATTATACTTCAAGTGGAGCAATGGATCCGCGGACCGATGCATGACAAAAGTATTAATATTGACGCATACTGGCAAAGCATTTACCACTTCGCCGATCTCAGTCCTTTAGCTGACGACGGTCTCGTTACTGTTGCCTCCAGCATAACCAGACACAATGCGAAGATGCTTTTTGAAGAAGGCTGCGCACTGATAGCCGGGAGTATTAAGGAAATTTCTTCATATCATTTTGTTGATATTTTTAAAGGAAATCTCATTTTTCACAATGCAGAATTGGAAGGTCACGGATCCATTTTGATAGAGACTTGGTTTAAACACCAACACCATTTGCAAATAAACCGTTCCGCTAAGCTCTTCGACAGGCTTAAAGTGTTAATGGTCAGTTCGGAATATGACCAAAAAGAGCAGATTTTTAGAAACCTAATGAGAGCTCTCGGTCCTTTCTCAGAACCTTCGTTGATGTATCACTTTGTGCCTAGTGTAGACGATCCGTTGTCTACCAGCAATATAACGTTTTTATGGATCGACGCCGCCGGCAACGTGGCGGATATCAGCGACGCCTTTATAGATGAAGGCGTCGTCATAAATTTTATTAAACCAAGTCTGAAAATGCCCCTTTTGCCTGGAGTGTGGACTGTCAAATTGTTAGAAGGTAAAACACTAGTTGCTCAAACAAAATTTCTGATCACCCCATTGCAATTTATGTCGGGAAGTGAAATTTCACCACAGGAAACAGTGATGCTACACAGCGGGTCTGCGTCAGGATATAAAAATTTCCATGGACATTTAAGTTTGGTCAAACCCTTTCTTTTAAGTGATGCCGAGAAGATTACCGTTCAACTCAAATCTGATTCAAATGCTAAAAGACACGGATTGGACTTAACAGAGTGGATAGACACTCTTGTTTTTCAGTTTTATAGCATTTTAGGTACTTGTGTGGTATCCAAATCTGATGAAATTTTACACTGTGGTAAAATGAAAATAGTGCCATGCCATACCACAGAATGGAGCTCATTTGCCTCTGATCCAAAAAGTGTTCTGGGCAAAGCTAAATATGATCGCAATATTAATAGTCGGAATTTAACTGTTAAGTAATATTTACCTTTGATTTGATGTTATTATTCTTTAAATTGTACCAATTTGTTGGGAGTATTAAACTGAGCCAATTGATTTACACATTAAATATTTTTGACACCAATGACGTGCAGGCACACTAAACGGCACCACGAAAAAAACTATGTATACTTGATTTTTTTACTTAAATTAAATTTGTATTTATTCCTTGAAACATTTACATGTAAAATCTTTGAGTACTTCGAAAATGTTGCACAATACCTTCAAAAGAGCAAAATTCTGATCATAGGTTTTTTTTTTTACTTTTGCGTGACCGCCTGGAAAAATATACCTGGGTTTTTGGTTTAATTTTTTTAACTTTGCAATAAAAGCCAATAAAGAACAATCTAATTAATGATTTTACTTGCATTTACTTTTACACTATATTTTATAAAATAAGAGTTGAATCTGTCATAGAGAAGAGAAGAGAGAGAATCTTTCATAGAGAACGACATTGTCTCACTGCTCATCAAAGTTTAATCTCTTTGGTTAAGTAGGAGTATACTCAGTTATACATGATGTTCTAACTACAAATAATATGGTATACTGTGTTAAATAAAAAATTTATGCATTGAATCAACTCATACTTTTTATAACTCAGCCACCATGTTAAATTTCTTACAGAATGTATTCTTCAAAAGGAACCATTTTAAGATTTTTTTACTGTAAATAACATAATATTCCATTATTCAAATAATGATCATTTTTAAACTTAAATGCACAAATGTCGTCATCATAGATATTTATGTGATATAGTGTACTTGATTTTTTAAAAATCATATTCTTTCAGACAAAGAATCCATCTTTAAAAAATACGATTTGAAATGGTCAAATTATTTTTTATTGCATTGCATTCCCTGGTTTGGATCCATCATAGGGAAATAAAATTTGGTTTCAATGATTTCTTAATTTATTGTTAATACAGTTGTTTGATCTTTATAAAAAGACTGGGACTAATGAAAATTATTTTTTTTAAAAATGTAATGCATGATGCATGAATATGAAATATATTTTAATAAAAATCAGCCATTTTCAAAGTGGCCTAAATTTCTGTTAAGAGATAATATTTTTGTGTTGCCATGTACTTTAATCATCTTCCTTATATTACGAATTTGCTTGTGAGATATGATTATTTTTACAAACCAAATTAATTAATATACTGACAAAGTAAAAATATGATAGTGGTAAAAACCATGTTATTTTAAAAATGTTTGATAAGTTTTGATAAAGCCAGTGTTTATGCAGTTATTTTACAATTGATAATCTCTGTTCTCTTGTTTGTTCAATTCACAATTTATTATTTATTGCTTTTCACATTGACTTCTATTATCTTTTTTTCTCGGGCTTTAGAAGTTTCTGTTACTTCTGTCATTGTATTTAAGATTTTGTAAACAACAATAATAAATAGCATCAAAATAGCTTAGCACATTCAGTATTATTAACAAATCAATATAAATGATAAATGGTTCAATGATTCCAATCAAAACAATATTCTACTGTATTGTTTGGTAAATCTGTACATTAGCAACTTATTATACTCCCATGGGTGGAAACCTCTATCTAAATCTACACTTGTTTGTCACTCCAAAGCCCAAGAAAATAAAATAGTTAAAAAGAATATCGAAAATCTAAATATATTTCTACAAGTGATAAAATTATTTTTAAAAGATCTAGGGGGCTCAACTATGATTATTGTCTTTTTTAACACACTGTATGTATTCAATATTTAAAGATGCAATCATTTTTGTTTTAGTTAAATTTATAATAATATTAATGAAGTTTACAGAAAGTATTTTTAGTTAATTATTGACTTAAAGATCAATTAATAAAAATATTAATTATACATATCTATTGACTATGTGCTAGAAAACCTAAGTCACCTATTAGGTACCACCAAAAATTTTGAGCAATATATCCTTTTATGGGGAATTTATTTATATATTGTTTGTTTTTCTCATCTTGTGTACACCTCCAATGTATGTTTATAATTATTTTAGATTTAAAAAAAAATAATGTCATAAACTCTATGCGAATATATTATTTCATTATGGCATAAAAATTTTATTTTCAATAATAAATTCAAACACATATTTACTTTACTTTTTGCTAGAATTATAGCTTAGCTATTTTTTTTTTTTAATTGATGGGAACATTCCACAATGTTACTACTTGATATAAAATTTTCATGATATTCATCATTAATAAGAGTTTTATTAGATTAACATCTTCCAAGCAGACTTTAGCAAATAATTGAAAAAAGGAATCTTTTAGTTTTATTTATTTTTATGTCGCTTAATGTTTACGGTCAGTTCATTATTATTTGACAGAAGCTCTTTCAAAATTATTTAATTTTGAAAATTTTATTTTAAACCAATTGTCTTATTCTTTATGTAATTACTCAACTATTTTTCTTGTAGAACAATTTCCCACAAACTTAAATCCTTATTTTCTGTTATATGTATAACAAAAATATTTTTATATTTATTGTATTAAGGGTTGTTAATGTGCCATCGAAATATAATACTATTGATTGAAAACTGATGCTTATTTCACTTCCTACAATCAGTCATGTCGTTTGGTCCTCGAGATGAGCATTCACACACATAAATTTAAAGAAACATCCATGTCTCTCGCCCAAATAGAAACTCAAAAAATGAGGTAGATAACAACTTTTGTCAGGAGAAAAAAACATCTCTGCATAAAATCTTTTCTAGTCCTATCCAATGTTAGTATCCTGCAAAACCTAATGTGAATTACACTAGCCTATTTATTTGCCAAAAATCATGCATACTTTTGTTAAAAAAACCAATAACAATTTTTGCAATAATTTACTTTACATCCATGCAAATAAATTAATCTCAAGAAAAATGCCAATACAGTATATCGAGTTATATTTTCATCATAAAAAATTACATTGTAATAAATATAAAAAATTGTTAAAAAAGAGGCATGCCTCTTGAATAGTCGTTAAGTTATTCCTAGTAATAAAATTATGTCGACATAATACAAAAACAACATAAAGAGTCAGTTAAATTAAACAGAGATTATACAAAGTCAAATGTTTATAGGAATCTCCTGAATATTTTACTTAAAATTGATAAATTTTAAATATCATTTTCAGTCATTCATTTCCATGATATTATCTGTTGTTTTGCTATATTCATGAGTTTATAAAAATCTTCAGTGAGGTGTGAACGCCAATAGCGGCAACGACCCCACACAATTGCGGGAAAGTTTGGTGAACTTATACCTTGCAATATTCGGGCTACAGCTCGACCAGAAAATGTGCAATCTCTGTAAGTGGACAGCAATCCGCGGACATCGGCTATCACTTGCTCATTATTAACAGGTCTTTCATCTAATTGGGCGTCAATATCCAGTGGAGAGTCTCGAATAAAATAGCTTCTAATGGAAATTTTCAATTGATCTGAATTTTTCATACAAATATCATGATCTATCAAATTTGAGCAGTAATTAATGGACGGGAAAGATACAGTCATCAACGCTTTGGTTACCTCCTGAAGTTGGTGCAGCATGGTCTGCTCTTGCAATTGAGTTCTCTCATATAATAAATCTAGTGCTTCATCGAGTTGTGTCGGTGTCAAGTCACCGGGTGATCTTATATGAAAACCGAGATCACTGAATTCCACTCGAAGCAATGACTTCTTGGATTTTCCGTTTTGTTTATCCCATTCTAGATTTTTTAAGTGATACTTGACATTGCCACTCTCCCAGCCAATGGCTGCAGCAACTTCTATAACACAGAATTCAATACATCCCGCTTCATCAAAATCCCTCCCTGATTTTTTTTTCAAAGCAATCGCCATGGCCAAAGGAGGACATTTTTCAGCCGCTTGAAATAGAGCCGACGATCCTCCGTACGACATTATTTTACACATTATATAGACATTACTTAAAACTTTAGCATATTTTTTGGGATGCAGTTCCAAATAACAAAGCAAAGTAGATATGTTTTCAGATGGCACATCTAATTCTGCAACAGTTTTATCAACAGAGAATGCGACTTCATGTCCTAAGCATTTCATTGGAGTAGTTAAATTTTCTATAGTGGCAGATTTCAACATCAATGAACAATTACATGGAACGAATACTTTCTGAAGCAATTTCCTAATAACATGCCGTTCAATAGAATTGGCATGTATGTGCCGTAAAAGCTCATCTTTGTCTCTTGAATTATGATCAATAAATACATGACATTGAGCGGGCAGTCCGTCTCTTCCTGCCCTACCCACTTCCTGCACGTACGATTCGAAACTGCTGGGCATATTGTAATGTATAACACCGCGGATGTCAGATTTGTCAATGCCCATGCCGAATGCTACAGTAGCCACTACAATTTTTAACTCGCCATTCATAAAAGCTTTTTGAACTTGACGTCTTTTGGCAGCTGACATACCAGCATGATAAGCTTCCACTATCCAACTGAATCGTTTACGTTTTTTGCCTCTGTCGGTACTCTCTTCTGTCGATGGATGCTTCACTGATCCTGGTAGCGAAGCTCTTATCAATCCTGCCACCCTCTGACATTCATCTCTCCGTATGCAATACACAATAATAGAATTACAATTGGCAAATCTTTCAGACTGAAGAATTTCTAATAAAGATTGGTCTCGCCTTTCATCTCTAGAAACTGTTAATATAAGATTATTGGGCAGTGGCAAATTAGTAATCACGCCATTGACGCCGTCAGGTATTTCCAAATGATTTACTATATTTAAGACTGTAGGCTTGGTAGCGGTAGCAGTTAACCCCAAAACGCATTTCACGCCTAAGTTTTCACGCAGAACCCGGCATATCATCAAATAGCTGGGACGGAAGTTGTGACTCCACTGCGATACGCAGTGCACTTCATCTATACAAGCGAAAGCTATGGATGGCAGCTGTCGCAAAATACTTCCAAATCCAGTTGACTTCTCACCAGAGACAATCGCCTCAGGAGATATTAACAAAATGTGAATATCACCATTTTTTATAAGATCAATGATCTTCTCACGTTGCGTCGGAGACTGATTGGTATGCAAGCACGCGGCATGAACAAAACTTGGCATATTTGTAACTTGGTCTTCCATCAAGGAAACAAGAGGCGATATGACTAAAGTAATGCATTTATTATGCTGGGCGTAAAGGTAAGCGGGCAATTGGTAACAAAGAGATTTGCCACTTCCGGTAGTCAAGGTAACTAATGTAGATAATCCACTAAGTATTCTCATGATGGCAGTTTCTTGACCTCCTCTAAAACTTTCATACCCAAATAATTTAAGAGCACTCTTGACTTCGTCAGGTGTAACAATACAGCTTCCATCTTGATTTGGTTTGTATAAAGGTTCGATAACTTCTTGAGAGTTGTTGGCATTGTTCAGCGGCACGGAAAGGAGCTTTAGGAAACTCGTCGGCACCTGATATGTTCCTGAATCGAAAGCAGTATCGTCTGAAAATTCTTTATTCAACATTTTATTTAATTCATCTTTTTCCTGTGTTATTGTTTCAAATGACACTGTTTCAGAAATGGATGGTTTCACATGACTCGTCAAAGTTTCTGCATCTTGTAAGGTGACATGGGAACTTTTATCCTCGCAATCTTCCAGGGCCAACAGATCGTTAACCTTATGAGCGCGGCAATATCTTGACATGTGTCCAGATTGATTACATTTGAAGCACTTCAGCACACCACCATCAGGGAACTCTGGCGTGTATCCAAGCATTTTCTTTTTATTTTTCCACTGCTGCTTTTTGAATTTAGAGAAATTCATAGTTTTCTTGCCTCGAACATATATTTTTTTCTCTAGATTTATACGAACAAAGTTTTCATTGAGGCTTCCGTCCTTCACTTTTTTTTCAAGCTTAAGTTCCATTTCGCTTACATTTTTGTCAGTTTTTTGTTTATCTCTTTTCTTTTTATTTGATGGTATTTCTAAAGCTGCAGTCAAACCTTCAACTAAATTGTGCTCTTTCAAAACTGATGAATTGATCGCGTAACGAGGCATAGAAACTTCAGCACAATTTAAATCATTCCCAAAGTGATTAACTTCTTCCGCATTATTCAAATTCTTTACCTTTTTTTGTGGTACAACTACCTTTCTTTTACGTTTTGGTCCTGAAGCTATTTCAATTTTTTTGCCCTCACCCTCTGTATCACTATCAGATTCTAAGGTGTTTACAGCTTTTGCAGATTTCCTTCTAGTATTTACTCTTTTATTGGATACATTTGATGTTTCAGGCAGAATAACTTCTTTGGATGATTCAATTGATAGATTCTCATCAATTTTGCATTTCTTTACAATGTGTCTAATTTTCTTGAAAGTACTGTTAAGTTTAGAGGTTTTTTCTTCCTCTGATTCGCTGTTCTCTACAAAATCTGAATGATAGGAATCGTTACCGTCTAACTGCAGTGGCTTTACTACCAAGTTTTTTAAGCCATAGCCCAATGTCGAATTGTCAGATTCATTTTTCAGTTTGACATCACTGGAAGATGTAGTTGTTAAGCAATTCAGTTGAGTTTCATCAGAATTATTATTTACCGAGGCAGGGGCAATTCCAGTGCAGCGTTCAAGCCAACCAGGATTTATATTTCGAACTGATATGGGAGTAGACGCTGACATAACAGTGTGGACAGCATTAACAGAAGAATAAGATATATCCTGCTTATTGACTTCTATATTTTCAGCTTTTGCAACTGAATCTGGAAGAGAGGAGACTAAGTCTTTTTCACTGTCTTTTAATACAGTAGATTCGAATTGACTATTATTACAGAGCTTACTTTGGCTGTCATTCATCACTTGAGATTTATTAAATGATAAGGATTTTCTTGGATTCCGCATATTGAAACTGCAACTCTTAAACAGTTGCTGAGACATTGAGGTGCGCTTACTGAGAGAACCTTTAGATAATTTGGATTCAGTTTCTGTAATTTGTTTCTTATTCAAATGATCTCCCCACACACTGCTCGAAGAAGATGGAAGTTTCATTTGAATATCTTCAGTTTCTATTTTTTCGCACATGAGTTTTTCTATTTGTTCTGTAGTCGGCAGCAATTGAAAACTGACATTAGAAATGTTCAAATCCGGTTCCAGTGATTCCGGGAAATCAGATTCAGCGTTGGAGAGATCATCTTCGTCAGAATCCATACGTATATCCATGAGCGAAGTTTCAAGCACTTTAGATTTAAGATTGAAATAATGCTTGTATGCGCAACGCACAGTCTGCGAAGCCTCTTTAATATCATATTTGGAAGGAATCCTTCCATTGGTCTTCATAAAATCTCTCTCCCATTGTTTGACGATGAACTTGCATTTAGAATAGGATTTATTAAACTCCACGTCTTGGTTGTATTCCATTTTGATCGATTGCCGCTGATCAAATTCACACTTGGCATACTACGTCAAAACTATATTAAGAGATATTAACTACTACATAAAAAGGGACTTCTCAACTTATTTATAAATATTTAAAATGAATATTATTTTTACTAATTTAATTTTCGTCTGACAGCGCGAGCCCGATAAGTCAAATTTGACAGAAAAATTTCGGCGCTCAAATAATTGTTGGGGTAATAGTAATGATATGAAACTTTTGTACTCGCTATACCATACAAATTATATAATAGCAACTGATACACCTATAACGAAAATATCTTGGATTTCCCCAAAAATTAAAGTAAAAAAATACGGAATATTAAATCATATTACGTTCTTTATGCAATATTTTAATAATTAATTTAAAACTCAAGATATTGACTCTTCCGTACTTTCGTGCATGATAGAATTTCAATATCAAAATTGAATTGTTGAAACTTTTCACACTAGTCAGTTCTGTTGCAACTGTGTGACAACTGAAGATGGAAAAAGGTGAAACCCAAATCATTAATGAGAAAATTAGGAATCGTATAAAGTTTCAACAATTTAAATTTAATTAGTTTTGTATCTTTTTCTTATTCACCCGTGAAGAATAAATATACAAGAAGTAATAAAGGGCTTAAAATTACCTTTTTTATATATTTTTTATATATTTTTATATATATATACATATTTAGAGGCCAAAATTGTTGAAAAATTGTTGTTATAAAAACTTTGTGTACAATTTCTAAATTGATAATCACCACTTAAACAGTTTTTATTTATTATACATCTTTTAGTCCCAAGGGGCCCAACATCGATTGCTTCATTATCAATTGTATTTTTAGGAAAAATATTTTTTAATATGTACGTAAATACTTTGCGGTTGGTTACATTTCAAAATGCATTTACTACATATTGCACATCCTAAGGGTAAAATACTTACAATACAAATGGTCCATAGTGCTTCTTAAAAAGGTAGATAAAAGCTTTACGAGAAAAATCAAAGTCAATCAGTCTAGAACAACGGTCGGGAACCGGAGTAAATTACCCCAAATAGGGTAAAAATGAAATTTTGGGGGAAAATAAGAAAATTTATGTAATTTGCTATTTTATAAACGTGCTAATATTTTTACAAAACATTTTTTAAGCTTAAGCAATACAGCGAAATATACGGGCCAGGCCATCCACTCCTCACCACTCCTCACCACTGTTAATACGCGTCGAGGGCGGAGTCTGGACCATCCAAATAAATTTACATTGATTGTCTCCTTTTCAAAATGAGTGGATATTATCAACTTACAAAAAAATATTTTGGGGTAATGATTGAAAAAGTTCTCCGACCGCCGGCCTAGAATAATAGTAAGTAGAAGTGGAGTGTATCTTTTGGATACATTTGTTAACATTTTTCAATATTCCAAAACAATATTTCTATGAGACTTTATAACACAATGAATTTTTTGTTAGTGTTTATCTTTGCCGTTTTATTTTTTAATTCAATAAGGTTGCAACTCATGTATGTATTAATTTAGTTTCTTTAGTAGTGAATTTAGAAAAGTAGTAAATGATAGATGTTTGAAAAACCTTATAACAGCAAAACAAGTTTTTTAAAATATTTTTTCTGGATTTATGTGTTATTATTTTGAGATGCATGGTTTGCTAAAATAAAAAATAACCTTTCACTTTCTTGTTTTTAGAGTCGTCTGACTTAACTGCTGAAAATAAGATGTTAGTAATTACACGAAAATGCCACCTGCCGATATTTACTCAATGTATTTGATTCACCCGATGCGCAACAGATACATGTAGAGGGAATGTGTTTGTATATGAACGTTTCATATTAAAGATGCACAAGCGAATTAAGCAAGCTAAATGTGTATCATATTTTGTTTTTTTTCTGAAATAACACTTTTTAAGCTCAAAAAAATATATATTTATAAAAATTTAATTATTATCGTAATAGGTTAACATTATTTTGAAACTTTATTTTAAAATACGTCGTTTTGTGGCCAAAGAAGAAAAGCTTTAGTGAATGAACTCGAAATTTCCAAAATAGGTAGGTATTTGTACCATGTATAACGGGCCAATGACAATACTAACATGTAAATAAAAATAATAATATGCAAAAGTAAGATGGCGGTAGTGTAGTTACGGTTTGTGTCAATTGTATAGAAATCATGTTCAATCGGTAATTTTGTGAATGTACAATTAGGTTAAGGTTCGTTGTATTAAACTAAGAAAAAAAAATGTTTGGCTTTAAACAGCGCTCCAGTTAAAATTACCCATAAATAATATAAAACATCGTATGCATCACTAAATTGACATTTTCCGTTTCAGGTTTTCAATCGTTTCTTAAACTAACCTTCCGTATGTATACTCGAAAATAAAGAAAGAAATGTAACGAATCAACTATTTTTAATCATCACTTAATAGTAGTCTCCGGCCAGAATGTCAGAAAAGGAAAACCAAGCTCTCGAGTGTATGAGGCAGAAACAATGGTTTCAGGCGTCTCAAATATTCGATCAAATATTGGGTCCTAATTTCAATTTTAAAGTGCCACGCGAAAAAGTTATATCATGGTTGATGAGCCGATCCGAATGCAGTCTAGAGCTAAATCTCCACGATGCAGTTGCGCAAGATTGTCGGAAATTAATTAAGATCCTTAGTGATACCGATGGCTCAAATCTGGGAGCCAGGGCGCGGAGACGTCTGGTCCATTCACTTTTTCAAATGAAAATGTACAATGAAGCAGAGCAAGCTTGCGCAGAATGGATGAACTCAAACTTCGGCCCCCATAACAATGCAGAAATTAAGAAAACTTTAGAAAGGCTGCGCACTGTGTTACAAATAGCTAACGGCCAGAAAAACAACCAGAGGATATCGCAACAAAAACTAGACGAAGAGATGTTAATCTTAGATTCAAAACTAGAATCCTGGGCCATCAGCTCTCAAGCTTCAGATAAAAACAGAAAGATGGCGACCCCCGCTGGTCAGAAAGCGATAGTTGGTATCAATATGCCTGAAAATCAAATGAATAGGAAACGAAATCAATCAGATGCTAAAAAATCTACGAGTGATCCAGCGGGAAATGTCAATAATTTTCAGAAACAAATAGAACAAGTTGGCAAACAGAGTGAAGCTACGGCCTGTTCTTATTGTTCGCTCACCTTTAGTGACCGAGCCGGTCTTCGAGCGCACTGCGCTACACATCAACATCAAACAGTCATCATGTCTGACGAAGGTTTGTATAATATGTCTCTTAATATAAATATATAAAATAGTGCTTCCCAAACCTTTTCATTCTACATTCTGCTTTATTTGATTGAAATAAACCAAAGCCGCCAACTTTGAAAATCAAATATAAGTATTTATCACAACATTTTTTGACATTATTTATATTTGCAGCAGCATTCTACAGTCTCCTTATCTTAAAAATTTCATAAAGTTACAAATAATATGTTCTTATAGAACAAATAGATACATATGTTAAAGCAAAAAAATGCATAATTGCTTGTATCTCTCCTCCGGGATTTTGCAGACTCACACAGAAACCTTGACATATCTATAAGATTGGGCCTGAAAATGAGCCATTACAAAATTAATTAGATATATTATATTTTATCACGATTATGAATTTGGTTGAAACTTTTATATTTCTATCATAGGTTAAGGTACAGGTAAGAGGAGCAACAATAAAATTATTAATTTGAGCGATAAACTTATTAAACTATTGCCAGAATTTTTCGTGGCAGAGCAGTCTGAAACAATCTATATTCTGATTTAACTGTTGAATTGTGGTATGTTTTTCAGTGGAAAAATAGGCATTTTCTGTATTTTTTTGTATAGCCACAGTATAGAACAGGGATGGCAAACGGGTCGACTATGTAGCTATTCCTAGTTGTACCTACCTATCTGATGCTTCAAAACAAGAACTATTTTTTTCAGTTTCATAAGAATATTAATTATATTGAATTGGTATTCGTGTTTATTTTCAATTTCAGTTTATTTTGGCCTTTCAATTACTACTTTTAGTGAGTAGACTGCTGCGGATAATTTCAAAAGCAAGTTTGCCTGTAGTGATTGAAAGCTTGGTCATCAAAATCACCATTGTATTACTACAGCAATAGCTACTTTTTAAAAAAAATTTTAGGCCGAGATTGGAAATGGAGACCTCCACCACGAGGTTTTACGTCTGACACTTACGTTCTGTGCGAAAGTTGGGAAGCGAGCGGCAGTTCCACAGGAACAGAAGGTTGCCGTTATGGAGCACAGTGTGTAGAAGCACACGGACCTGAAGAGCTTGCAGAATGGAAAGAGAGGTAAATAGTTTCAGTCCAAAACAAACTTACATAATTACTCCTGTGTTCATTTCTGCTGATCTTCACATTTTTAAGCTAGCAAGTATGTGTTGTAGTAGGTTTATATTGTATATATAATTGTTTTTACACTTGTATTGTTTTTCCACGGAATTTTACAACGTATTTGAGAAAGAGTTTGCTGGTGATTGAATTTCGTAGAAGAGATAAAATTATATCTTTTTTCTCAACACAATCTACCACTATAATTGTAAACTTAAATAAATGTGTAAATAACTTTACCACAGTTATTTCATCCATTTTTATTCAAAAGCAAAACACTAAATAATCAAAAAAATTAAAAAATTCAAATCTCAAACTTAATTCACAATGACATAGGCAACATTCCCTACAGCGGTAACATTTTTTATTTTTTATGCTAAACTAATTAACTATGGGGTTTTAAAATACATACATTTTTTTGCTGGAACTAGATGAAACCAAATCTTGGTGTGAATTTGTATCACATGCCGTATTCTCAGATTCACTTATTTCTTTTTAGATTTGAATACCGAAAGATGAAAATGCAAAGGGCCTGTGAGAAAGAGCTTTATGGCAAGAGCTACACAGGTGACATTTTTTTAATACAGGTCAAAATAGATTTATCTTAAAATACTGCACAATACCTCTCCTATTCATTATCCAACTGCATTATTGTCTTACGCAATGAAAGACTTCAAAAGCCCTTCCCGATATCTCAAACTGAGATATGCTTGTGTCCCTATGTTTTCATTTAAGATTAATTCATATCATTCAAACTCGTTTTGAAGCTTTGTTTGAATCAAAATTTGTTTTTTTCAGAACAATTACTTGAAAAATGGATACAGGCCACTTCACCAGAAAAAATTATGAGGGAAAAACTAGACGGAGTGGAAGAGATTTGCAATTCTGATTTGATAACCACCGTGTCATCAAAAGTCAGCAAACGGGAATGGACATTTGTGCTTAAAACAAAACGCTTATTGAAGGCCGTAGCGCTGTTACAGGATGCACACAGAAACCACTTCATCCTCAAGCAGGTGTTTCCTGGAGAACCCAAACCAAATAAAAAAGGTCATAAAGTTGTCGAAGCAGATCTCACTTCTGACCAAGAGTGGACCGCATCTAATACGGAAAAATCACTTGATGCAGTAGATCAGGGTCCCACATTAGAGCATAGAATAAAAGTCATATTTTCCACAGACATCTACGGTACTTTTCGACAATCTGTAGTATTCGATCTGGGTAGCGAACCTGTTCTGGTGAAGCATCTATGTGTAGATGTAGTGCCTGTAACAGATGCTGACAAAATAAAAGAAATCCGTAAAGAAATGGTACTGTCTTCCAGCGAAAGATGGGACACTTGCAATGCTGATGTGGTACCTTTTAGTTCTCCAGTTTATCCGGGATTGGCCACACCCCACGGTTCAGAAACTTGCGAAAGAGACAGGGATCTATTGAATGCCTATCCTGCTCCCAGAGCGAACAATTTATGTCTCACTCAAGCGACTGTCACCGAACGCCACCTCACCCGAAATAATTACAGAACTCGCATGCACGAGCTTCTGTCAGTCGAAGAGATGGCACGGTATGAACAGGTGGCGAGATATAATTTGACCTGCCGACTTCGAGTGGCCGCCAGTTACCTTCTGGCTCCATCCGGGATGGCCACCTCTACAGCCAAATATGCACATTCGGGGGAGTTGTTTGCTCTTTTAACTTTAGGAAAAGATGTTTCTGAAGACACATCAGCCGGCAGACTTATTCTTAACAATTGCACCACAGTACTTTTAGCAGCTTCACCGGCACCGGGCGGTGGCCCCCGTCGAGTTTATGAATCTCTCATAGAAGATAAAGGAAAGAATATGATCTATTTGAGGCTATCTGCAATCACGGTGCGGGAGTTATCAATGCGTGGAGATACAGATTTTTCAGCCGATGTACAGTTCCAACTTAATAGGCTCACTTATTGTGAATGGCATTATGCAATTGATAAAATTGCCGATTATAGACTTATATTCCCTGACACTGTATTAGAACCGAATATACCATGGACTCCTCATCGTCAGTGGAGTGAATCTCTGGACTCGCGGCTCAATTCGAAGCAGAAGGAAGCCGTTCTTGCTATCACTACCCCCGTAGGGATGCCCATCCCTCCCATTCTTATTATTGGACCATTCGGTACCGGGAAGACTTACACCTTGGCACAGGTACACACAATATTATGTAATTCAAATATTTCAGTGTTCATTGATATTCTGTGCGTCCATTATTATTATCTCAACTTTTTAAATGTATAGCTCTGGAAGCCAGAAAGAACAATTTTGAATTAGTAAAATTTCTCAACTATGTTTCCTATATTGCATGTAAAAGTTTTAAAGGAAGGAATAAATATGATATAAAATGTAAAGACCATTTTTATCTGAGTGATATATCAGGTTGACCATGCAAACATAATAACTGAAAAGAATTGACAATATTCTCATATCAATGCTCTCATATTTCTCGATAATATAGCTTATAAATTACCCTAAGCTTAAAAGTAAAATGTGCTATTTTTAAACATGGGTGTCACAACATATACACAACATGATATTATTTCCTACAACTACTATATCCACCTCAAGATGATAAAATTCATTTTAAAAATTAATTTGTTATGGAATTAACACGCTAATGAATTTTGTAATACTAAACATTCAAAATAATCGGATGAAAGTGAACTGGAAGGCTGAAATACTTTTATATTTTATAAATTTCTCTAGAAAACTTACCATGCAATTATTCTGTCAATAATTTACGATATCGACTGAAGGCACATGATGGAATTTCAATATGAAATATGAATTATTAAAACTTTATACAATTCCACATGCTTTGTCACTCACGGTCTAGGTTTCACTTTTCAGCATCTTAAGGTATTCTCTTACACTGATACAACAGATATGTCCCTCAATAAATTGTGCAAATAAAGTTTGCATTTGTTATATACAAGAGAATTTTACAGGAAAAACTGAGACGCTAACGCTAGGATCCAAATATATATGTCAACTACTGATGAATGTTACCATCAAGAGGAGTGCTCTTTCAAATGATTGAACACTTTTACATAAGTATTTATTTCTTAATATTACAATATTGTTGTGTTTTTTTTACAGGCAATAAAACAGTTACTGCTTCAACCTGAATCAAAAATTTTGATTTGCACCCATTCTAATTCTGCAGCTGATTTGTATATAAAAGATTATCTTCATCCCTGGTTAGAAGGTGGTATGGCGGAAGCAAGGCCTTTGAGAATTTATTACCATAAGAGATGGGTGACTACTGTCGATCAAGTTGTACAAAAAGTGAGTCACTTGATATTCAAACAATACTTAAAGTGTATCTTAACTTAAAATTTATTCCGGAAATGTGTTTGTATATTAGAGAAACTTTCCCAAAACCTAAAAACTTTGATGATTAATTCGGATTGCATTATATTTTCAATCTATTTTTATTATTAAAATAATGGAATTTATTCATCGTTCATATCGAATCTATGTACCACTATACTATGTACCACTGACGACTAAATGAAATCTTTTTCTCTTATTTAATTTTAACCAGTAACCAATCCAAGAACTTTTGCCTTTTTTTAAGGATTCAGTGAAAATATGTAAAATACTCACACTGCTACAGCTTTTACTTAGGGTGCTTTTCAATGAAATCTTGATCTATTTCTCAGCCCGAGAATGAAAGGGAAAAATTAACTCTGCCTCTGCCACTGCTCACAATCTTTGTTTTGCACTGGAATAAAAACCACTGTCTCTAGTTATAATCAAGTTACGCATTACATTTTGTTCGTCATTTGAGATACTGCTTGATCGTTGATCCAAATTAAAAAAGAAATAAGCTAAGTAACTTGTGAGCCCAGGTTCTATGCATTCATTATTCAGATCGCTAGAATTAAAAAACTCAATGAATCCATAAATTTTTTTTAACTGTTTACTTAGAACACTGATTTATGATTTTTTGTGTGTGTATTGTTGCGATTTCATAAAATAATTAAGAGCTTTAAAATGGTGGTATCGAAAGGGTTAGATTTGAGTTAATATATTTTGTTGCATAAATTTTTCATATATAAATAATTTTTTTAATAGCATTGTATTTATGATTTTTTTCTGTTGATATGTTTTTAATAATTTTTTTGTTCACTTTTACAGTATTGCCTGATTGAATTGAACGGAGGCGTACGAAACTTTAGGTTACCTTGTCTAGAAGACATCTTAAAACACCGAATAGTAGTTGTGACATTGTCAATATCAATGTATTTATCAACACTGGGATTGCCAAAGGGTGAGAATATGTTATATCTGTAATATCTTTTTCATGGAAATATATATAATGAGAATTTTGACATTCTTACATCATTTTATTTTGACTAGCCTATAAAGAAAATTATTCCAATTCTATGATTCTTTCAATTTTCAATATTTCACTGGTTGTATTAATTTGCTTTCCTCTCTAATACTGTTTGAATAATTTTCAGGTTATTTCACTCACATATTGCTAGACGAAGCAGCTCAAGCGATGGAAAGTGAGGCACTCATGCCTTTAGCCCTGGCCACGCCTACTTCCCGTATTGTTCTCGCTGGAGACCACATGCAATTGAGCCCAGAGCTGTTCTCGCAATTCGCAAAAGAAAGAAATCTGCACATCTCATTGCTGGAGAGACTCTATGACCGCTACCCTGCCAATTTTCCTTGCAAAATTCTACTTTGCGAGAACTATCGGGCTCATGAGGCCATCATCGGCTTTACTTCGGAACTGTTTTACGAACAGAAGCTTATTGCTAGCGGAAAGCAACCCCGGCATGACAAGTTCTATCCTCTCACTTTTTTCACTACAAGAGGGGAGGATGTGCAGGACCAAAACTCGACAGCTTTCTACAACAACAGTGAAGTATACGAGGTCGTGGAGCGCATTTGTGAGCTACGGAGGAAGTGGCCTCCCGCCTGGGGAAAACCAGATGAACAGAGCATAGGTATTATGACTCCATATGCTGACCAAGTTTTCCGAATTCGATCAGAGCTTCGGAAACGTCGTATGGGTGGCATATCTGTTGAAAGAGTGCTTAACGTGCAAGGAAAGCAATTCAGAGCCGTGTTTTTGTCAACTGTACGTACACGACGTACTTGCCAGGCTGCTGCCGAATTGGACTATGGGTTTCTATCCAATCGAAAGTTGCTCAACACTGCCATCACCCGTGCGCAGAGTCTTGTCGCTGTGGTCGGGGATCCGGTCGCACTTTGTTCAATCGGTCGTTGCCGAAAAGTATGGGAGAGATTTATCCGAATCTGCAATGAAAACGAAAGTCTTTTCGGTATCACTTGGACACTCCTGCGATCCCAACTGGATGGTGTGGAACTCAAAAAAACTTACACGCTCAACCCGCTAGCGCCTGAATTTGTTCCGCGAGCCTTGCAGCCGGAAGCTTACATTAAGCTCCAACAGGCTGCAGTCCGTCACACAGTACCCGTAATGCCTGGCCTCGGTCCACTAGCTGCCGCACCGATTTCTCAAACGGGTGCAATTAATATTCGCCAACCTGGACCTGGACAGTTGCCACCCGCTTTAGGACTCCCTGAACCGTCGATGGCTTCTTTCCCTCTCTTTCACTTTCTCGGAGGGGCCGGTCAGCCGCAACCGCACGGTGGAAGTGTTTTCCCTATGGCCAGGGCGCCCCCTTCTCAACCCCCAGTACCTGCGCAATACCCACATCCTGCGCAACCTAATCCATCCATCAACCCGTGGACTATAAACTCTTTTGCTCTCGCATCTCCAAATGGTCGAAGCACACCCACGTGGCCTCTCAAGCAGACGCAGAAAAAACCCTCGGATACGAGCCCTGGGGCAAACGGACCTCTTCGCGTTCTCCATCCTGGTGCTCCACCAGCCCGGTCGATCGCTACACCCCAGCACCTTATGGCGCCACCCGCTATCCCCTCAAAGCAAAATTTCCTCCCCCTCCTTTCTCAGCAGAGGCTTAGTCCTGAAGCCTCTCCTGTTCCGACCGGTTTCGCCGTTGAAAATTTTAATGAGCTTATGTCACCTGCATTTTTGCGAAATGCTCCTATTAGTATGCCACCCGAACGTTTGTCATATCCTCCTGCCTCTGTCAAGTACCAGGAGCCTGAACGTCCTGTTCCATCTCAGGACAAGGACCACATTCAGTTTCTTCAAAATGTTCACTTCCCAGAAAGGGGTCCGGCATCTGGTCGTGTGCATCCTGTTCTTTTGACTCATACTGGACATCGGGAGATACCTTCTGAAGGGCATGAAAACCATCTGCAGTGGTACAGACACTTGCTAGACACGCAAGGTGTGGAATGCGCATCTCATTATATGGATATGATACTACAGCAAAGGACGATGGCGCCCCCTAGACCACAGAAACCAGCGCCGCCTATTCAAGAACAGTTTCCTCATGTAGACAATTACCCAAGAATGGCTGACGATGTCTTTTCCGAAAAAGGTGTTCGTCCCGGACGTCACTTTATAAATTACGGAACGCCCAATGGGCACGCTCCCCCCACCTTGTCCAATGATGTCGAACGTCCGTGGCCGATGACCGATATGAAACCTAATGTCGTTGGGCAGTATGTCAACAGCAAACCGTTCGTGCGGGAATTTGAAACACCAGCAGTGTTCAGCGGTGCCATGTACCACCCCAACACCAGTCAAAGGGATGAAAGAACCGTCCTTCAGAGAGGTTTTCCGCAACAAGACCCTGGGCTGGATTTACCGTGGCAAACGAATAAACCTGTCACCCAGTCCGTTCCTCTCTACCGACGGCAGGCGGGGCGTGGTGGCTCACGGGGGGAAGCTCCCATTCCGCAAGGACTTTTAGACACTTTAGACAAGCAGAACACCAGTGCCGGAGCTTTTGCCGGATATGCTCGAGCCTTCAGTTTGCAGCAGACCGAACCTTCACATCTAAGTCAACACGGTCCGACATCCTCTGGCGACAGAGGGATGCCGAACGGAGTGTTAGGTCCAGAGTGTCGCATCCCACCGCCCTCCCGTCAGCATCCCCACCACATGCACCAACAGCACGCCGAAGCCGACTACTCTCGGCCACTGAACGGAGCACCTTTAGAAGGAATGGACAGTGACGGAGCCACGTATGCCAGTGTTCTCCGTCAGACAACTCCCAAACCGGATGAGGATAAAGGCGATCCCTTCGTCGGCTTGAGGGATTTTGGCCACAAACCTCAACCGTACGGTTTATATCATTATTTTGATTAAATCGAATGGTTGATGTATTTTTTTTTTCTATTTTGTATCTCGAAAACTGTTGTTAAGGACCTTTGCGTGCAATTTCTAGACGATGGATTGCGATTTTATTTGAAAGTGACTTATTGCATATTTCGATCGATCATCATATTGATTTGATTGCAAGAAGTAATTCAGAGTTTCATATGAAAAATGTAACGATCGCCGCAAGCGACGCTTACGGAGAATATTAGAAAAAAATCGACAAGAATATTTAAAAATAGTTATCTTCTAGTAAATAAAACAAAAAATTAAAAAAAATGTAAAACAAAAAAACCCAAAAATTATCTTCTTAGAATAGTCTATTTGTACTGTCCGATAGATCATTTTCACTGCCTCAGATCAACCAAACGTAGGAAATGAAAATAAATTGTATCTTTTCTCTCGTCCTGAACAAAATGTGGTTTTGGAACACTATCATGTAAATTGAACGCAATCTACTTGAGTCAGCATTAGGGCATAATATGTTGACTTGGTTGGTCAACAGTGATGTAAATGTAAAATTATTTTAATAAACAAATTACTATTGCATTTTTGCTTTTTACTTTCAAATTCGATTGAATATTTTTTTCCTTTAATCAGTAGGCATGAAATTCTATTGATAAACCGGTTTCTAAATATTTGGAATAAGCAGCAATTAAGGACATTTAAATGATTCACCATGCCTGCTCTCTATTCTATGGGAACCACAGTGTCTCCAAGTTTCTGTGACCTGCCAATCTATTTACTCCCTTCTCATACCAGTGTTGTAACTCCGCTGGGTATATTTCATAGATCATCATTGGTAGCCTTTCATAGTGATAGATAGGACATGGATGAGGATTCACGCTCTGCTGCAGCAATAATAAGTCCAAACTGGGTCCATCTGTACTTTGTAATAATGGAAGTCATTCCTGATAAAAGCCATTATAACCACCATACCTCTAGTGTCCCTTGCAAGCATCCGGCTGTGATTCTTGTTACAATGTATATGGACTATGTGTGTGGGGTTCAACTCTTGATTCTACAATATATAGACATAGAATGAAAAGCAAACAAGTTATATATTCATATAATATTTGCAGTATTTATTATGGTACAGACAGTTATCATATCCATATAAGACTGTGATTGTTTGAATTAAATGGCAATGACTCCATAATTCCAAATCAACCAATCTTGCAAGTATTGGTAATCATCAAATAAACCAATGAATTCAACAATCCTGACACTATACAGAATCATACAATTTTCAGTAAAAAAAACCTTCACACAATAAAATCTTTACTAACTAATGATAATAATATACAGGAAACGAGAATAAAATTGGAATAGGTGCGCTGAGTTAACAGTTATAGTACTTTTAAATAGATTTATTTGGTAGTTGACTGCGAAGTGATGTATGTTTTTAGAAAATAAGCATTTTTCATTTATCTTCACTATTAAAACACAGAACCTCCCTTTTTGTGGGTCAATCTAAAAAGAATATTACTTATTGATTGAATTGGCATTAGGTTGCTATTTTTTCCACCGTGTTAATATTACTTATTGTTCAGGTAGTTTGAATATGATGAATTTATAATTACTTATAAATAAACATAAAATAGACACTAACAACTTCATAGTAAATATAAATTAGTACCGGTGCGGCCATTACACAATTCCATAGAGCTGCTACAGTAAAATTTTACATGAGAATTACTCTTCTAGAGGCTATTACTTCTTAATCAGACATAGATCTATGTTGGATTTAGAGCACATGTGGTAATCTATTGATGCTAATTCCAAAATTGATTGAATACACATATATATATATATATTTGTAAGCAATTTATGTAATTTTATGGCATAGGGGCATAAATTAACATGTGTATATATATATTTAAATCTTTCCGTCATTTGAAACAAATGAAAAATAAAATTTGACTGCCAATGACACAATTATCAATTAAATTTTGATAATTCCATAATAAAGGATTTCTTCAGGGACTGATTTATTATAATAAAAATCATTTCACTGTTTTTATACATCTTTTTTTACTTTGTTAATCAGAAACCATGACCCGAGATACATAGATCGTTTCATTACACTTAAAATGATAAGCTCTGCATTCACAGATTACTATGTATACAAATGAACAAAAATTGATTACCTATAACTCGTTATATTGATATTTATAAAAGAGTAACTCTACAATTGCAATAAATTCATAAGATTTTAAATCCGTCACCGAAATTAGAACAACAATTATTTATGAGTGAATGGAAATTAAGCATAGAAATATTCAATTTGAATTGTTACAACTTTGTACGATTCCATATGTCTTATCACAAACGACCCAGGTTTCGCCCTTCGGCATCTTCAGGTATTCCATCGCACGGATGCAACAGAACAGTCAGTTCTGTTGCATCTGTGCGATGATTTAATATTGAAGTTCCATCAAGCACCTTCAGTCGATATCATAAATTATTGAAATATTCCTCTATTGCATTAATTAAGTTGCCAATCAAAAAAATACGAAACGAGATTCATTATTATTGATTGAATTGGCTTTCACTTGGTAGTTCATTATTATTCCAAATTTGATGGCATGCTAAATGTGCATTCAATGCTCGGACTGTATTCCAAATTTCATATAAAACAATTGATAATTCTTACAAAACTAAAAAAAAATATTTGATTTTTCATTTTGTTAATGACTTCAATAAAAGTTTTATGTGTAACAAATGTTTTGCATTGGAGAAAATTTGCCATATGCCAGATATTTTTCAATTTCAAATTAAAAATTTCAAAAAATTTATATAAACTAATCAAAACCAACTGGGACATATTTGAAGAGTAAATAAATTTCTACTTTCAATTATCAAATGTTGAATGAAAGAAAACAACTTTTGATTCCGGAAAGAAATTAAAATAAAAATTAAACTTAGGACTCTCAACTTTTTTATCACATATTCCATGGTCATAAGTGTGTAGTAATTTGAATGGTAAACTTATGATGCTGAACAATAGAAGCATGTAAACACCAATTACCAGGACACTACTTGAAATGATTGATATACTTAAACCAAAGTGTGAAAATATTGTATGGTTATTCTTTATACTAGCTTATCTTTGACATTGCTGCTGATGATAGCCGTAAGAAGGTCAATTACCCAACTTATGTTTCCAGAGTAGGTAAAAATAAAATTTTAGGAGAACTATTAGTTTGTTTTGCATCTTGAGTCAATAATTTGTTTAAAATTTTTAATATATCTTTCAAATGATTTTATCTCAGTAAACATCCCTAGATTATTGAATGCCCCATAAAACAATAATACACAAAATACTATAATCGTTATGGATAATGAATAAATATATTGCACCCCCAGTTAAATACAGGCTTTTAAGCCTTATGCTTAGTGCACTGATCAATCTCAAAAATATCTTGATATTGATCGTTGATTGGAGTCCAGTGCAACTGATTCTCAAAAGTTTTATTATAAAAAAATCCAAAGGAAAGTTTTATCCACATGCTAAGTATATTATTATGATTAAAGATGGGTTATTTATTGAAGAAATTTGCTATCACGTAGAAATGAAAATGGTAGGTCAAAAATATTAAAAATTACAATTTTAATAAAAGTAGCACGTCATCTAATATGCATATCTATAATATACACAACTTTCACAATGGCAATTTTATATCATTAGTCATAAAGATATTAACTTACATGTCTTTTCATTTGCTACTTACGAAACTATAAGTTTTTTTGATCCATTAAAAGTTGTGTAGATTCTAAAATATGAATTTCTAAAAGTTTTAGAGACAACCCAAATCTTTTACCAAGGTATACCCAACACTGCACAAACGTGCAACTACAAATTAAAACACTCTTAAATCAGATGTATCAAATACACTGAAATGGTATGTGTTTACATATCGTTTGCCAAGAAGAGTCACACTTCATTTTCATGTCTATGTACTGAAGTAATAGTGATTATTGCAATCAATAATAATATGATTAATAAAAAAAAATATTTTTGTGTCATTTGTTATTAACACACTTTGAGCGGGAAAGGTAGTTCTACCTTTTGCGCCAACTCCGCTTTAATGGTGGGTGAGGTATATCTACTCGATTTTTTCATATAAGTATTATATACCAATCTTTTGAGGACAGTCACAGATACACATATATCAACATAAAAAATACTTACTTCGTTTCCTATACACACTGACATTTCATATTATATGAATCAACCAACATAAACTCTTGTGCAGCTTTTATGAGATTTTGTGTATGGTTTTATTGGTTTTGATAATTAATGAATGGTAGTGACTATGACGATATTGAATTAAGTCTGTCTTCTTCACACATTTAAATTTCCTTTGGTGCGGAAGCAGAAAAGGCAAAATCTCTAGCTAATATAACGAAGTCTTTAAAAAATACTTGGTTGTTTGTTTTAGGAATGTAAATATTATGTCTAGCAACAATACCCCAGAATAATACCAACTACCTTAAAATTATTCAACACATGGAATGGATTAAATCTCACTTAATAAATAAGCAATTATTCAGACATAATCAAATTTTTTACAGTATTTAATGCAATATCGTTGCCCCGAAAGTAAAAGGGCATCTGTGACATTTTGGCAGTTTGAAGTTACGAATGTGCAGTTTTTTTCATAATTTTCCTCCCTGCATGATCAGCAAAAGTACATCTTCAAAACAAAAGCTATAAAATCGAAATTGAAAAAAGAAAAACAGAGTAACATGCGTATTACATTACCCCACTGGCAGAGTTTGGTTAGTAACGAAATTGACAAATCAAATGGATGGAGAATTGTTGCTGTCTATTCATTATTCATCATGATTGTATCAGATCGGTACAAATCCATGATACTATATGTATCATATTATAATGCCAAAATCACTATAATATGATATACAGTAGAACCTTGATTATCCAGACTAATTGGGGATGAAGATAGTCGGGATAAGGACAAATCCAGATAATCGAAATAAAGCATAATTGACAGGAAAAGACAAGTATATTCAGTATGAATAATTAAAAAAATTTCAGATTAATAAATAGATTTGATATTAAATTATTTTTTAGCGAAAAAAACAATTATTGATTTCTGCTTAAAATTAGATTTTCTTTTCGGTGCTGCCAAATTGTGAATACTCTTAATACATATAAGTTGTTCTGAATTCCACCCTTCTTCTCTCAAATCACTTCATGATGACATCTAAACACTAAAAAGCTTCAGAACGTGTATGACCAATATCTCCCCATTCATTATTATTCTCCTATTTTCTTGTGGAAACTTATAACTGTTTCTTCATTATTCTCATCCGCTAGCAATAATTGTCGAGGCATCTGTTTTCTATATAAGCGTTTAAATGTTTCTATTTCACCCTAATCTATCGGTAGTATTACTGATGTGACATATTGTGGAAATTTTTTTACCGTATATATCCACTTTATCTTTTAATGAAACTACAACACTTTTTCGTTGACATATCGGTAATATTAAAAATAAATATTTTAATTGTGATCAATTTTTCGAGAAACAAATGTTCATTGCGTGTCGAATTTGGGCCTGTATTTTGCACCTGACTTGTTGTTGGAATAAATTCATAAAAAACAAATGCAACAATCAAAATGTTAAGCTTACATTCCATCACATACTTACACAATGGACACAATTCGCCACATACATATCAACATACTTTTGTTTGTTTATTTTGACCAATCCGGATTGTCAAAAATCCGGATAATCGAAGTTGTACTGTATAATATAAATGGTAAAGGGTTCATCCCAAAATCTCAAATTTTATTACATACTCGAACTTTAAATTTTGAGTTGCTCTGCCACTAAGGTAACCATTTGTCAACTAACCTTTAATTAATACATTGCAAAACATATTTACTAAATTGAAATATTATGTTTTTTAATCTATAAATGACTTAGATATATTCAATTTGATCAAATAAACTTACTTGTCAAAGAAATTAAAAATTTTGCGAAATTCTGACTCAAAACTGCTTACAAAACTTGAATTCAAATTAAGTCAAAATTTTCACTCCAAAAACAAGAAAAATTCTTTCTAAAAATCAAGTTTAGGAATAAAGTAATAAATAAAATTTAAAATTAAACTGTTGCTATTTTGCCAAAAAATGACTGGGGATTTTCACATAAACTATGCTTAATAAGCTAGGATTAAAAGGTAAAAGTAGACATATTATTTTTAAATGTCCTAATTTCTATCCTATAAGTGTATTTTTTTTTTAATACAATGTCTATCACCAAGAATTGAAATTTAACATATTAAATGTGATTAACTAAATTATATTATGTCACAGTTCTTGCCATAAAAAATATATCAACGGTCTAAATATAATAATATCTGTATTTTGCTGCAAAATACTATTCTTATATCACTGAGGTATTTACACAATTTTAAAACAAATTTGGCGGATACGCTCGGATAATAATATACATACATATAAAAGTGATGAAGTGAACTGTCAGCATTATGCTGCTAAAAATGCGGCAAGCAAACTTTTCCAGCGAAAAGTTCAGAGATTACAGTAATCCAGAGTGCCAGCACAAACAGGATGTAAGAGATGCCCACTTGATGACTGTTGGGCAACTGGTAGGGTTGCCCTCCAATTTCGTTGACGTGGAAACCCATGGGGAATATCACAGCAGCTACACAGAAGAGGACCACTGAAAACGCCGATTCAATCGTATCACTAATAAATTTGGCTGACATGTCTACAGAATAAGAAAAATATTAACATATATTTTAGTTCAGCGAAATATTCATGAGACTCAAGATGCTAATTTAAAAGGTCAATATATAGCAATTAATTGAACAGAGAAGTTGAATGATTTTGAATAGTGAATAGCATCAACCCAAACAAATAGAGCAAATCAAAAATATGAATAACTACTAACTTGCTGTGAATCCAACCCATCGAGCGTATGGCACCACGTTTCTATCCCAGTGGCTCGATGCGAGGAGTATAATAGTGGTCGTAATACAAATACATCCAACAAATATGCATATGAGAGCCAGAAGCCACTCAGGTTGTAATTCAGGTGTGAAACATACTTGAGGTCTATTGTAAAGTGTCATGCATGTCCACATTAATCCTAGACGGGTGTCACCTAAGGAGACAAAAGTAAAGATAATGTAGAAACATTTGAATTGGTACCAATAAAGCGTATACATCAGAGGAAATGTAAAATAATACACACTGATAAAATAATAACATTATATATATATATATATATATATATATATATAATACTAACCTCCAACATCTGTAACAATCCAATCTGGCATAGCAAGACTGACGATGGCAAAAATATCAGCAGCTAAAAAGAGTGTACCTGACACCAAGGTTAGTTTGTCCATTTTCGAATACAATTGAGATAATTTTCAATTAAAATGATAATTAAACGAGAATATGAACTTAATCACTTTATAAAAAATAATTATGCAAGACAGGTAAGTAACAAATCATTATATGCACTTCATTTTAGCAGTAGATCAAGATGACTTTAGCAAAAATAATGTATAATTTATATAATCACGTCAATAACTAATTATACAGATATTACTGAAATGTCAATAAACACCAAAGACAAAATTGATCGTATGGGAAAGTGGACAAGGTGACCTTGAGTTGATTAAAAGTATTTACACCAGCGAATAATATTGTAAAGCGACTACGACGGTTGCCATAGACAATATACAAATTCAAAATAAGATGACATTTTAATGTGATTTAATTTTCGATATCAACTGAGGGTGCTCGGTAGGCTTTAAATATCGTATACAATAGAATTGACACTCAGTTCAATTGGATCCGTGTGATAGAATATCTGAAGATGCCGAAAGAAAAAGTCTGGCGAGTGAGTGTTAAAAAATGTGGAAATCTACGTAGTTAAAAAAAATATATTTAAATTGATAGATCGAAGAATGATCACAGTATACTTAAGCTAGATGACTTTTGTTGAATGAATAAATGTGTTAATATTTATCACCACTATTTTTGTCTATGGTAAGGCAGTAAACTTTTAACGTCAAATTTGGCGACATGGCATCCAATAACCAAAAAAGTCATAATGAAAACAAATACACAATACTTCTACCGACTTACAATGAAAAAGAAAACCTACCAATCATAATATGGCTTCTTGTTAAATATATGAATGCGACGTGAGTATCCAATTGATTTTAATTTGGTCAAAGTCTATAAGAAAAAATGTGATCTTTGGCCCTTTTCTTTACGACGATTGATTGTCAATATCCACTGAATACTGAATGATATTTGCATTTAACTTATTTTGAAATTAGCAAAGCCACTGCTTTATATTCATTACGGATATTTAAAAAATCTTAAAGTGATTACAGGTTTGTAGCTGTTGGCAAAGAATGATATACTTTGTGCAAGGATGATAGGTTGTTTTTTATTGGGTTTAAAATAACCTTATGCAATTCTAAATAAGCTGCCTGTCTCTGATCTCCTAGGCAAATACATAGTGTCTTACGTTCATTAACTGAAAGCACATGATTAAGTATGGTCTCAAACAAACTCCTCTTGTCTGAACTGTTCGAAATTTTGCAAGTACCTAATTAGATTTCCTCTAATATAGAGTTATCATGATAATTTCTTTAAACATGGACAGTATTTCCTTTAATTATTTAAAAAAAATCAATTTTTACCCTGTCGATATGTTAATAATATAAATTCTTTAATAGAAATTAAATATTTTTACACTTCTATTGATATATTTCAATGAAATTTTGACTCATTGTCTGCTAAAAAATTATATACTGCTGTTAGTGATAACAACCAGAGTTGCTACTGATACTGGTCTCGATCTTAATATTAATTTTTTTTTTTTTAAATATTGCTATACATTTTGTTTTTATTTATTTGAAATATTTTTTATACATACACATGTTTTATCTACATCAATAAAACGTAATTCTTGTGAAGTCAGTGATTTTTATCAAATGTTATTTCTTCACTGAATGGATATTACCCCCAGCATTTTTTTTTAGAGGGTTTGATTATGAAATAATTGTAATCGATGATGGCAGTCCAGATGGGACCTTAGAGGCTGGTAAAAAATTACAAAAAATCTTCGGAGAGGACAAAATAGTTTTGAGGCCCCGTGAAAAAAAACTCGGGCTCGGCACCGCTTATATTCATGGGATAAAACATGCGACTGGAAACTTTATCATCATTATGGATGCTGACTTAAGTCATCATGTAAGTTGACAAATCAAATATTTAACAAGTATTGGTAAAGCTTTTATTCTTCTTGTACAATTAGGTATGATTTGTTTCTCACTTCTTTCTTAAAAAAGTATGTGTACAAATTAGCAATTGATTCCAGTTCATTGATTACTGATCATACCAGATATTTTTTGCTTGCCAAATTTTTATCATTTACCGCTTTTACCTGTTCCTTGCTGAGCCACATAAAAGGTATTCAAACTCTGATTATTTCGAAAAAGAATTAATTAGTGTTGATGTAAACCAGACTTATGAAGATAATCTAGAAACATCACTGTTGCAATACAAAAACAAGCTTCAACACAAAAGTTTTGATCCTTTTAACTACACTTGCAGTTGAGGAGTTCAGGGTTAAATGAAAAAAAAATTAAACCAGCAGAGCAAATTTATGTATTTTTTTTATAATTCACAAACTGAACCACTACTAGCAATACTACAAAAAATTTATGCTCATAGATCATCTTTCTCCTTCTTTGTTGGAACACATCTTCCAAACGACACTATATGTACTACACTGCCTTTCTTCAGCCATCAAGAGTATGGTTTTATTAAATAAATTCATATAACATAATAAAACTGTATGAAAAATCAAAAAATTTCAGCCCAAGTTTATTCCTCAAATGATTGAAGCCCAAAAGCAGTTTGACTTAGATGTTGTGTCAGGTACACGGTACCGAGATGGAGGAGGTGTCTACGGATGGGATTTCCGCCGTAAATTAGTGAGCCGTGGAGCCAATTTCCTCACACAGCTATTGCTGCGGCCTGGTGCATCTGACCTGACGGGTTCATTTAGGTATAATGGTTTACTTTTACTTAATATGTCATTCATGGCTTTAAAATAGTCTTGAGAATCATAAAAATGTAATCTTACCACAGATGATGAAATTTATACAAATTTTAAAATCTTCTTGGTTGCTCTGGCAAATTACTAATTAATCTAAAATAGTTTTCATTGATTTTCTTGATCTGTGAAAAAATTTTTCATATGTATTTTGTTTTCAGGTTGTATAAGAAAGATGTTCTCGAAAAACTTATAGCGAGCTGTGTTTCAAAAGGATATGTTTTTCAAATGGAGATGATTATAAGGTATTATGCTAGCAAATTTTATCGTTTTCAATTTACTACTTGTTAAATTAATTTCAATCGAAATGGTGTTCATTATTTTATAAATGAGTTTATCTGCTTGGTCTAGAGCTGAACATGACAGATAGTAAAAAGTGTATAATTGCATTTAATGCAACACAAACACTCAGTGGTAAATCTCAAAAGTAAGCAAAAGCAATGAGAATCAATAATAGGGATGGTGAAGATATTTCAGAATTATGCTTATTTTGTTGTCAAATATTTGATGTTTTTTGAAAAGAATATTCAACATATGAAATGTTTATAAAAACCTTTCTTGAGTTTGTCGTGAATAAACTAAATCAGAAATGTCAATGGAATAAGATATTGGATTGATTACAAATTTTAAGCAATTGTCATGAACATTTTACATTTGATTTCTTCCTGTATTACGAAAATATATAAGATGTAATTATTTAGATAAATTAAGTTATCTATCAGAAAAGAAAACTATTTACATACATAATACACATATGCACATAATTCTAAAATTATGACTGAAGTGGCTCTTGGAACCTCATTGTAAATCAAGAAATTATTTAACTCTATTCATTTTTATTATTAACCATTTTCTACGGAATGTGTACTACTTCTGTGTAGATGAATATTTATGAGACTTCAATGCGACTATATTACTCTTAAACAATTCATGCTATATAATGTTTATTATGTTTCCTATTTTGAACTGAAGAACCATTTGTACAATTTTCAGAGCTCGTCAATTGAAATACACTGTTGGAGAAGTTCCCATTACATTTGTTGACAGAGTATATGGAGAGTCAAAATTAGGTGGATCTGAAATATTCCAATTTGCTTCAGCCTTACTATACTTATTTGCAACGACATAAACTAAGAACAAAGGTTTTTTTTAATGTTTGTTTTATAATGTCTCACTACAATTTTGATTTTATTGCATTAAAACATTCCAATTGAAACTTTCTTTGTTATTTTGATGGATAAAATTGAGACGTGCAGTTTATGGCAGTGACACCACTTCCTTTTAAAATATGCCATAATCTAAAACACATATGTATCTAGATGATTAAAAAAAATCCTTATTTATGATATCAGATACATTTGACAGTTAAGAAGCCTTTCATAATAAAACATCCATGTTTTAATACATAAAATATTTTATTAAATAAAATTATATTAAGTACATATTATAAATTGCTTTTCACATTGTGACCATAAATATGAAAGATTTTCAAAGTCTGAGATAACATAAAAAAAAATGTATACATATTTTATTAATTATTATAATATACATGAAACGAGTACCTAGCTAAATTTCAAAATATATTATTTTTGGATAATATATAAATAGTGCATTAAATATCTTATATTTTAATATTAATAAATTAACATGTCTTTTAACCTTTTAACAAAGTAAATTATTTTTAAAAGCAATCTTTTCTGATAATATCATTATTCAAGCTACCAAAATAAATTTCACCAGGTAAGCATCTAAATACAATTTATTAAAATCAGATGATTATGTCAATTGCTTATTAAATTGAATCCTTCCACCAAAAATATGTGAGAATCTGATTATTTTCAAGATATCACATTTAAATAAATAGCATTTTGTTATTTTAAGTATTCAATTTTATGGGACGAATTAAAAAATACTTTGTTTTCCTATCTATAGTGAAATCTAATTTTTATAAATGCACTTCAACCATCAATGGAAATTGTTTCAAAATCCTAACATATTTCTTTGCTGGTGAATTTAATTTCACAATTATTTAGCCAAATTCAATGCCTAGACTGTCTATAGCCATCATACATTCAATGAAATGAAGAAATTCAATCTCATAAATGTAATTGATGAATTTTAGGCAAAAAAAAAACAAATGTTTCAGATGTTATTTTAGTTGGCTGTGAACAGATTCTTTGAGAATATTGAAAGCTAGTGAGTGGAGTACATTGAGTGTTTTGTAGAGGAAAATACTTGTATTGTTTATTCATCTTTAACAAATTATTGTCTGTACCATCAATAGAAACGATCCATGAATACACATATCCTACAAGGATATTCCCACATCTGTTCAACATTTATACCTGTATTACTGATATCAATAGTTTGTGTTTTAAATAATACCAAAGAAAACAGTAAAAATTATTCATGAGATGAAGATAAAGTCAACTGAAAATTTGATACTTAAATTCAATAAATTATTCAGAGGCTTTATTCCTCAACAATTTATGTTATCTCAAGGTACAGGAATTAAAGCCCTTAAACATTTTTATTCAGAGTTCTACAGACCCAATCTTATGAGATACTTAAATCTATGTATTCAATACCCGATAACAATTTTATTTCATGTTAGAAAAACATCCTGCATTAAAAAAATCTGAGTGTAAATCTGACACACATATTTTGAAACTGTTTGGAATGATAGCCTCGTCTGAACATTTTTTTCAAAATATTACTAAAAATAATGAAGAAGGAAACCAAAAGATTCAAAAATGCTGAAATCTTGTTAGTATCTGAACTATTTAAAAATTTTAGTATTACAGAAAAAGATCTGCATAACGACAATATTATTTGATTTGCATCCAGAACATGAGTCTGTAATGTGACTGTCAATAGTAAATAATTCGTCACTGTAATCTGGATATATACACTATTTCACAGTTGCATAAAAATGGCTCATCTTTAATCAGCACGATTAGTTCCTTTTTGTGTAAGCTTTGTCAATGTGGGAAGTTGAGGAAAACTACTTTTAGTTGGTGCCGGGTTGAGTTTGGTGCTGAGAAAAACAAACGACTCGTATAATGAAGACCTATCCATCGCAGTCGCTTCAAAATGTCTGAGCCGTTCTCTAGTACACCAGTTTGCAGCTTTTGAAATTGTGTTTTCTTGAAGTTGTGGTTCTGGTTGACCAGTTTTATTTCCAATAACTATGATGGTAGCCTGAAATTTCAATTCCAATTAATTTAATCATGGTGGCTACTAAAGGAAAATTTTAACAGGAGAAAAAAACATAAGTTTGAAAAATTTTATATAGTTTGATAAATAAAATATAGATATAGAAATTTTTTATTTACTCACATCCTTTTTATCTTTATTTCGTTCAATGTCTTTGTGAAGAACCATCAATACAGTAAGAGATTCAGATCTACAAGTATCATAAACCAGAACATATCCATCTGCAAATGCCATGTAATGACGCGGAAGACCTTGGTAATTATTTGACTGGGGATTACCGTCCACATTTGACTGCGTAATGCCTGCCGTGTCATAAAAACATATTTTTTCTTTAGTTCCACGATCTGTCTCAATGTTGGCCACGTAAATATCTTCTATGGTGGGGTAGAAATCGGATGATGAGGTTACATTGCCATATATAAGTTGTTCTAAAATAGCAGTTTTACCTACTCCCTTCATTCCGCATATCACAACTTTACTCGTTTTACCCATGGCTTTAAATCATTGAAATATGTTTCAAATGGAAAATCTAAATATCGTAATTTAGTTGTTTAGTGTAGCCATAATTGCATGTAAACATTGTTTTAAAATTATAGTAGCGAGTTGTTCTAAAAAGCGAACAGATTGACTCCCAAATTATAAAACAGAATACAGCGTTAACTTATCATATTAATAACCGACAAAGTTTATGTTTAACTTTATACAACCTCGACAAGAAAATGTCTATTGTCATTAATGACAGCTGTGATTGACAACACCAGAGACAATTATTGAAGTGTCATAACAGTAAAAATATATTTTTATATATAAATGTACCCGCTGAGACTGAAATCAAATTAATTTGAAAATATAAAGAAAACGAAATTAAAGTGATTGTTTTCATCAACATACACAGTTTTCAGAATTTTATAAAAAAATCTTTGTCGACGTTTTCTTTTACATCATACAACACAGTCATATATTAATGAATTAAAGTATGCATTACAAATCATAACGGCTCAACTGCCCAATTACGATTATTTTTGATAAGATTGCTGTATGAGTGTATACAGTCTCGCAACAATTTTTGTAACTTGCTACCCATGCACTTATCTTGGACTAACGTGTCCATATTCAAATTCTAAGATAGAAACGATAAAAAATATTAATTAATGTTAATTTGGCGTGCATGCATACTTATGTGCTGAGAATAATTAATAAATATACTTTGAAAAATTTTCGGAGGAGTTTTTGAAAGATGTTCATTATTATTATTATAATGTTCAATGTGTATTTTTTTAAATAAACTGTAATATTTATTTTATGACCTAGTTTCAAAACATATGAAAAGGACAAATACATAGTGGTCTTCACAAACTATTATAAGGAACTATGATCAATATAATTTCTTCCCATTGATTTTTTTTTTTTGTATACGGCATCAAATGATGCCGTTATAATTGCCATTACTAAAGTTTTTTTGACTTGTGTTTTTTATGTTGATTTATATTATTGTACCAGTAGTTAACACAATAAGTACCGTATCGTTACTATACATTATTTACTCACTATTTCATCAGTGGTAGTACTGGTAATCAGATTATTACAAACTTGCGTACTTCACGCGAATGTGTCAAATGTCAACAAAAACAATTATTTGAGTAATATGTAATACACAGGAAAAACAGCGCAAAAATAGTTTAATGTTTTCAAAAAATGTTTTTCCATGATAAGGTAAATGTATTTTGAAATTAATTTACCACATTCTTATCTAAATTCTATAAGAAAGAACGCAACACTACTTATTGATTTTCTACGCGCACAAATACTGAATAGCTATGTCAAACCAGGGATCAGGACAGGGAGTTTACTCACCCCTGCCGCAAGGGATTACAGATTCAGAATCAGAAGAGGAGTTGCACAATTCTATTTCCGCAAGAAATCAAATACTTCAAAAAGAAAGACACAATAAAATAATAAAAAACGGTATGACTCCTTTCGATCATTATCCGGCGTACGAAGAACCCGAAGACCCGAACGGATACACTTTGGGCTTAGATAACAATATTGAGAATGTTAATATCTTACAAGATGAAAAAAAAACAGCCCGTATGTCTCCAATCAGAAGATTTTTCTTTGGCTTTTCGATTGTTGTTTGCTTTCTAACTATTATAATATTTCTATGGGTCTTGCCTTGTTCAGAGCTAGGAGAATGTATGTCTGCGTCTTTACACAGAATGAAGACACCGAGCTGGGAAAACCCGTATCATGATATAGAATTAAAAGGAGCTATAAATATAGTTGATGGAGCACTGGGGCATGATAAAAATTTGATCATGCTGTTCCGTGGAGACGTCGTCAATCCGGAACATTCCGAAGGTGTCAGATCTTCTAATGATAATGGTATTATACTAATCGTAGGGAATTCTGGAAAAGTGGGTTGGTTTATTAGACAACCGAGGCTTCCTACTGATATTGATTGCTCGTTGATTGACGTAGATAAAGATGGATTAAAAGATTGTATCATGGTTGGCAAAGACGGCCTTTTTGCGGCATTCAGCCCGATGACTGGAACTGTATACTGGTACTTGCACAATCATGAGGCTAATGGGAAGCCATTTGAATCGGTTGATTTTCCTTTAGTTATAATGGACATCGATGGAGACGGTGTGAGTGATATGCTCGCACCCTGCAGTACATCTGACCAAAACCACAATGCATTAATATTTGTCTCTGGATACCAAGGAAGCGTTATTGGCCAACCCTTGGTTGTAACAGAGTGCACGTCTCTGAATAAACTTCAAATTGATAAAGATCATATTGTAAGCTACACTTGCAAAAATAACACTAGCTTATTTGAGTCACTCAAAGATGTGACTCTGGGGGAATTGTATAAAAGCATTACAAATAAGCCTTATAACCCGAAATGGAATGATTGGGCGGTGACCAAGCAGCACCAAGTTTACGGTCAAAGAAAAGAAACTGAAAATCAACGGAATATCTATTCGGTTGACGGCAGGAAGTTGATAGTCGAAAATCAAGGCCACTGTCCTAAAAAATGTAAGGTTACTGTTCAACTGATTGATGAGAGAAGTGGAAAAGAGAACATTTCTTGGGAGTATGGTGCTGCACGAGTCTACGGAATGGTTCCCGCCACTCTGGTGTTTAATAACAGCGCTAACATTTTAAAGCATCATATATCCGGTTTCGTATTGAAATTTTGGCAATGGAATGTTGGCAATCGAAAGAATAGGTTTGATCGCAAAGCTGATTCAAATACTTACAGCATCTTTAACAATATTATACAACAGCCAACAGAAACTCCTGAAAAAGTAGAAAGTCACCGTCAATACAATAGAAAAATTCTGCAGTCAAAGAAGAATATGAAAACTGATAATGTAACAATCAATCGTTTGACAGAGAGGGTAGTTTTGGTAACATTTAATTCAACTGACATACATATTGTCAATGCGAGCCAAAGTGATGTTATTCAAATTTGCTTTACCGAAAACAAGGAGACTATTTGTCAGCCCGATTTAAGTTATCAAGAGAATTCTCTACTGATATCTGACTTGGATGGAGATGGTTCACAAGAGTTGATCACGTATCTGACCAGTTTCATCTGTCCCGAAGCTCTCGATGAATTCCCCACTGATATTATAAAATGTGATGAAGATTGGAAATTGCGTTCCACAGTACGGGTTGTCCGCCTAGAAGCAGAACTTCCCAAGCTCTACGAAGCTGTGTCCCACCATTAACTCATTAGTGCCTATTTGAGATTTTATACGTGAAGAACATTGTCAAGTTAATTTAGAATAACTTGTGATTTAAAGGAATGTTTTTGAAAGTCGTTATTTATATTGTGTGTGATAATTCTCTATGAAAAATAATTAATTGCATATTTCGTAAGACTGCGATAATCAAAATATATTATATATTATGCTTGTGTTTTTAAATATTATACATAGTTTTTTAAAGTTACGCTGAAACACCACAGAGCTTAATTAACTTTCTAGTGTTCCTTCTAGTACAAAATGTTCTAGTCATTTCATAAGATTATGCTTAAAATAATATTATATTTATTGCAATCAAAACTCTGGCTTTCACAAGACACTTTTACAAGAATTTCATTTGCAATTAAGATGTTTGGCCGTCCACAGGATTGCTATAACTTCAGCAAAAAAGTATGATTACAGTATAAATAAGTGTGTGATTCCACCCTCTAGTTCTTTGATGTAATACTGTTTGGTTAGATCAATCTGGATTTACTCATCTCATAATAATGCCAAGACCTGTTGTTTACCATTCTTGTTGCTGATATCAACCTAGCAGAATTGTTGATCAATCATAAATATATTATACTAAATGAGAATTCAGAAATGAATGAGATAAAATCCATGATTAATAATATTAGTGTAGCCAATAACTCTATTAGTAATTTGTATAGCTAAATTTTTCTTTCTTTTCCACGTAAATTGAGATTTATTTATGTATTCATGAAGATAAGAAAATATTATTTTGTAATTTTTAATGCCTTAATGTGAAATTTTTACTGCGTATTTTACTGATTGAATATTAAAAATAAAAAAATTGATGATTTGTGGACTTTCTGTCGAGATCCATCAATTGCTTGCTAAAGAAAGGTCAATGTATCAAATATTTCAAAACAATTTAAAAATATGAGCACAAATCCTAAATGGAATGCAAGAAATTTTTCAAATGCATATTGCCTTAATTTGTAGAAAATTGCTTTGCTTAAAATTTTATCAGTCAATGTCATTACTTTTTGGATGACAATGTGCAATGAAGTTCCTGATCACTTCATTACACGCTATTCCACATTACTGTGGACGGCCTTAATGCGTGAATTTTAAATGATGCGTATATATAGTATATAAGTAATATTATCTATAAATTTAAACGTCACAATTTGTCTTATCTCATTTCCACTTGTTGAACGTGTTTTTGGGATTAAATATTTTTTCATAGTATTTCATTTGTATTTTGAAACAAATGGTTTAATTTTTATAAAATATTTTCATATAATAAAACCTATTTGATGAAGTTTGAATAATTCTAAATTATTGATTTGAATTGCGTGCTTGTAATTCATACATGTTATACTCTTGAATAATGTGAAGACTACAATTTAAGTTGAGTAATGTTTTGAATTTTTGGATATATGCAGTTGTAAAAAATTTGATGGGTTTATTTTAGCTATATCTTGGAAAACTTCCAGTATGTTCTAAAAAAAAACACAAATTCACTGCTTTGAAGTGAAAATTGTCCCACCCGGCCTTTAATTAGTCCCCCAGACTTTGGCTAATGCTATTTCTTACAAGGGTGGAAATTTTATAGAAGACAAAAAAAAAATTTGAAATTCCAAAAACACCTATTTTAAAATGATATTCCAAATATTAAGTAATTTACAAATTTATTTTGATTTTAACTATATTTTGACTAAAATAATATATTTATCCACTTATACTATATTCATATTAGTAATTTTATATATAAGATGAGTGTTTTGTCAGAAAATGTTTGTGACCAAAATCGTAACTTATAGAAACTTAGCTGCTAAAATGATTTTTCTGATAATTTACCTAAGTATGAGTAGAAATTTTAACCCATTTGTATTTCCTGTGATATTTTCTTCCTTTTATAATTACAATTGGAGTGTCAGAGTGTTATTTTAATTGATTATAATTGTATACCCCATCAAGCCAAAATACTATTATAAATGTGTTTTTTTTTTTTTGTTGTTAAAAATTATATTTCAAACACAAATGAGTTACCTTGATTCCATAAACAAATAAAGATTTGTACTATTATTTATTATATTATTTTATTAATATTCATTTTATGTTATTGATACCGCTAACATGAAATTTTGTAATGATTGTTGAGTTTGAATAAAAGTTTTTTGAATATTAATTTATTAATAGTAAATGGTTTTTCCCCTTTTCCAACTGTACAGTTTATTCTAAAACTTAGAGCTCCCAAAAATCATTACCAAAGATTAAGAAGTAAGATTTTAGTATTAAAGTTTGCTCTGATAGATTAACATCCAGTAATAAATTAATAACTGGTAAGCATGCATCTATGTCAGGAATGGAGAGTAACATTCCGTATTTTCATGTATATAAAGAGCCATAGACATTCTCGTATAGTTTTATACACAAATTAAAATTTATAATTTCTTCATAAATATTACTTAACACAAGCAGTGCATACGACACGGCTCCTGTGTGCATGCCTGAATTGTAGCACCACATTGGTCACGGGAACCGTGTTCAATATTACAAAAGTTCTTATAGTAGATAGATCTAAGAAATATAATAATACTCCCTAATATTTAACAAACTTTTATGGTGTCGAAAAATGCCTATTTTTGAAGCCCTCAAGAAAGCAATGCAATATTTTTGCGAAGGCAACGTGTTATTTGTTGTGACATAATGGGCAATGTGTTAATAATTGTTAACATGTTGTGACAAGAAAAAATGAGAAAAAAGTTAAAAAAAAGAAGAAAGGAAAATTAATGAGGAAAGAGATACCTATATTTTTATCAAGATGTATTGCGAGCAGCACTAAAAGCCGTATTTTGCCACAATTAACTACTAGTCTTATCTAAGCCATATCCTTCTCTATTTGTAAAAGAGAAGTGTTAAAAAGAATTTCAGTAAAAGGCCATAACACAGAGTTGTACTTGGTCAGATCCAAGTGCCCTCTTAACTCGTGTATCTTGTCAGGTCTGCCTAACAGTCTTGAATCATGACACCTTATGACAGTAACTGTAGACTGTGCTTCGAAAACAGATGCTTGCGGCAAATACTGGGGATACTGTGATTTGAATTTTTCAGGAACATGAAGGTAAGAGAGTGGTCTAACCAGCAAGTTCAATATAAAAAAGAGATTATGGACCAGACTAAGACATGTTTTGTGGATAACCTCAGGAAGCTTCAAGCCTATTAGTCTCTTCTATATGACATATTCCCCACCTAAAAATATACATAAGATGTCATCGGAGAAGTGACAAGGTACTGGAATGATCCAAAGAAAGTGGCGGGAAATAGAGAATTGTAGATAAATCATATTGTGGACATAATTGACCCCAAATAGGAAGAGGATAAATTTTACAATTTATAATATCAAATGAGAGTTCTTGATGGAATTTCAATATCAAATTTTGAAACTTTATACATTTACACATGTATTGTCACTCAAAATCTGTGTTTAGCCTTTCGGCGTCTTCAGGGAATTTATCACACGGGTACAATAGAACTCACAGTCAGTTCTATAGCATGAGGTTTGTAAAAAATGACTGGTAATGTTTATTTTGAATTTTGTTTTCCGGAGTTTGCGCCCTCTATCAATTTGATACAAAGTTTTTTTGACATAAATAAAAAATATTAATGCCTGTTTTGTCGACCTCAAATGAAACGCGACGTTTTGTTTCTTCATAGAGATTGTTTAGTATTATAAATATCTTTACCGGTGATTTATAATACCATAGGTACGCGAATGATGTCAATATGTCTAATTGAGTAGTCGAGACAACTCAAAACGTTAAAATATTGAAGAAACGCAGTGTATGAAAAATGGCGACCACAATGGAAGCAGAGCAGAGTTTACGTGAATGTGAAAATTATATACAAACACACAATATTCAAATATTGCTAAAAGACTGTATTGTTCAATTGTGTGTAAATAAACCAGAAAACCCGGTGACTTATTTACGTCAATATTTCCAGAAGCTCGAGCGGGTAAGTCAGTTTTATTATGACGTTTAATATGTATATTAAATTTTTGTTTATGTTTTATGGCATAGGTCTATATAAGCGAAAATAGAAACACAATAAATATAAAAAAAAAAATACATATCATCATCTCACATTAAATAGAAAAGAAAACTAACTACTGTTTTGACATTAATTTGACAATTATTTAAAAATTTTGTTATATGTCAATAGATGTCATAAGTAGATGTATAAATTGTTATCGAAATATTAAAAAAAATATTAGAGTTACCATATTTGCTTGGCCAGATGACGATAAACTTTGTTAATTTTCTAAGATTGATGATTCTAACGCAGGCCGCCCCAACCCTTTTCGTCTATTTTCATTTTCACCATTGTTCATAACAATATCAAACTCGGGAGGCCCTAAGTTAAATATTATGGATATCAGAAAAGTATCGTAAAACTTCACTTAAAACAAATAACGAAGCAAAAATAAGTTAGTTACTGATAATTTTTGAGACCCTCACGATCCGACAATTCGATCAGGACTGTTTTCTATTTTTAATTTAAATATCCCTGTCATCCTAAAATTTGTATTTCATGCGGTGTCTTGATCTCTATCAACACTGGAATTAGTAGAAATCGTATTATGTGATATTATTTTTGGTGAAAACTACAGAAAATGTTTTTTTTTCACTGGAAACATTGTAATTTTGCTTCCTCTATCCTCTTCCAATATACCAATTTGAATGGTTTGGATTTGGCCTGTGATGTTATTATTCCTTTCCAAACATCCTATTAGATATAGTATTTTGCTAAGTAGTTATTAGTGCTATAATTTATGACCATATATACATTTCCCATATCTAAAGAAAGAGGAGGTTAAGTGAAAACAAGTTTTTGATTATTATTTTGCTTTGAAGATTGAGTTTTCAGATTATCAGAAAAACACCACAAATTTATATATGATATAAACATAGATAACAGAACTTAAAATTCGTTTGCTATATTATAAGTTAAGTTATTTTAGAGAACTCATACGCCCATCTACGAGATGGGCACTTAAAATACTTATTTTATTATACCATTTTTCCCTTGACTTTCCGTTGCCTTTTTGTATGAAGGGTCACATACAAACTCAAAATGATCGGCGGGCTTAAATTAAATCACTGGAAATCACATAGCTAAAATATTTCCAACAACTATCTTATTTTACTATAGAGAACGAGTTGTACTATATAAACGTATCTACAGTATCAAAATTGAATTGCTAAAACCTTGTACGGTTCTACATGTTTTGTCACTAACAACCCGGGTTTCGCCTTTCGGCATCTTCAGGCATTGTATTACACGGATGCAGCAAAACTGACGTGTCAGTACAAGGTTTTACCAATTCAAATTTGGTATTGAAATTTCATCAAGCACCGTCAATTGACATCATAAATTGTATCTACAATAGTAGAGGAACGTAAACAACGAGTCATCGGCCGATTTGATTCTCCTTAAATGAAGGTAATTTTAATTCGAGAGTGTTGGTCGGATACACTTAATGACTGAAAATCAGTCTTTAAAGATTGTAGTAATTAGGTTTTGATATCATTAAAAAACCCTATAAAATATTATGGCCTTAGAGATGAAAGTCGTAATTTTTTATAAATTTACGAATAAATCTTGATATAGCATTACTGAGAAATGGAGAAAATTTCAAATATGAGCACCATCAAATTGAATACGACGAAGAAGTTCCAAATCTGTGATAAATATTACAAACTTACTAACGTGAGCATACATTTACTACTAACACGGTGAAAAAATAGCAATGTATTTTAGTTCTACAAATTCGTAGAACTAAAATACATTGCTATTTTTTCACCGTGTTACAATGGAGTTCTACCATGTGAATGCCAATTCAATCAATACATTTACTTCTACTTTCCTTGTTGGTAGCCTTAATTAAAATGCTATATATTCATTGCTTTCTGCTAATTAAGAATTTTCTTATCATTCTCCGAAACCCACATTTATTCGACTGAGGATTTATGTTTTATTAAATTTCATTTCCAAACTTGTTCCGTGTAAAAATTTGATAAAAATTTTGTCAATGCAATATAGTAAGTAGTTAAAAAAAATGCATATGTTTTTGATATTGTAATTTTGTTATATTATATACGAATTTTGTCGACTGGAATACATGACTGCTGCAAGGGAAAAAATGAAATATTTTTTAAATATGGTATTTAACCTAATAGGGTGTCTAAAATTTACCCAATCGTATACAGCCAGTGCTATGAGATAGCGTTGCTTAGGAAACTATGAATATATTATCAGTATTGATATATTTTATCTGCCAACTAGGTAGAGGAATCATTAATATGTATTTCAATGCATTGTACGTTGTCTAATCCCTTTATAATAAATATCAGTGGTTTTTAAACGGCTACATGCTATGTTTTTTTATTATAAGATATGTATCATAAAATTTGAATCGTACTATTTATTTTTACCTATCGTATGTTTGGTTGAAAAAAGCTTTTTTAAAAACAAAGTAATATAAAAATACACATTAATGGTTGTATAAATAAAAGGAGGGGGAGTGGGGTCGTTGATGTTGGATTGGTGCAATAATGGCCAGTTTGTATTTTTAGACTAAATTGAAAATAACAAAATGGCAACATTACCTCCACCTGGAAATGATTAAATTATGCATCTGGTTTATCTTGAGATAATTAAGTTAAATAATTGTTATCGTCAAAGAATTGTGAGTCGGGGAAGTTATCCCATAATGTTAAAAAGCGTTTTTTGTTTGCTGCGAATAAACTTGCAACCGTTTCAGTAACGAATGAATTAAAATATTCGATTTTCCTACTGTCATGTAAAAACGAAATTGAAAATATATACATAATTTTTATCAAAGATAAATATAAATAAAATGCGTGATTTTTAGTTTCAGTACTCTGAATGCCAAAGTTAGTGTTTATAAAAGTTTTACAATAGTAGTTTTAAATATTTTATACCAAAAAATTAATATATCTACTACTTTTTCAAAACAAAATGAAAGTGCCACCAATGACCTATTTAAACGTACTTATCAATATTTTGGATCAGTAAAAAAAAATGAACTATAGGAAGACGGTGGTACACAATAGATGAAAATATTTTTTTTATTTGCTCTTCCTGAACATTTTTGCTGTAGCACTTACTAGGTTTTGAAATTTGAAAGCTTAGTGGTTCCACGTTATACGCACGTCATATAGATAACAAAGTCATCTAACCATATTATTCCATCAACCTCCAGTCACTTTGCAATAATTCGGTGTGTGGTCGGGTCGAATTTCGAAATATTCAGAACCTACAGTAATCAATGCGATATCGAATGCAATTACTTGTGAATCAGTATCTTAGTTCATTGTTTGCTAAAATTACGCCAGTGATTTTTTTCTGCAATAATATGGCGAATGTTTAAAATAAGTGTGAAACAAAGTGGTATTTATTTCTGACGCTTTTTTTTATTTCAAAAATTGTGATGGGTAATTGGTTCAGTAAACAACGGGCGGCTATCGAGCGCAGTCTCTATGGGGGTACTGGCACTCAAGTTGGACTCGAACATCGTTATCCGCCAAATTTTAACTTGAACCGCCAAGAAAACTCAAGTGTCAGCTATGGAATTTCAGAAAGGGTACGCCATTATAATACTATTTACGTGTTCTAACATGATTTCAATTTGCAGTATCTACTTTTCGAATCAAACATTATTTGTATTCGTGTATCGATATAAATGTGAAGACCAATGGTTCTTATTGATTGAATTGGCATTCACTTGGTAGAACTCCATTATAACACGGTGAAAAAATAGCAATGTATTTTAGTTCTACAAAATTATTTTCAACAAATATAGTTGATAGCTATTTCGGCTCACGCCATCGTCAGAACTATGCTTAAACTAACATTCGCTTATCTATATATAGCTGTGCAGAAAAGGCACACAACACATCCTCTCTCCTGTTCCAACGGCCTAGCTTGTTACTTTAACACAATGACACACAATTTTCAAAATTCTAAATGAAACAATAGGTGTCTATGACAATAAGATTATATGTGGGACGGAAGTGGTCCTTCTGGAAGCAAATCAGACCACCCCTTTGTACAACGGCTGTAAAGTATCGCGACTTGTCCAGTTCTCACTTATAATTTTACTGTGGCTGCATTGCATCAGCAGTCATATGGAAATGTCCCTTAGCCACAGCGATACTAAATAATGACAAAAAAAAAACATCTTGTCAACGTTTTGAAGCTGTTTCCACTGAAAAGCAAATTCCTCTAGTGGCTGCTCATGAGAACAACTGGTGTATAGACTCATTTAGTTATAGTAAAAAGAAAGTGGCAAGCTTCTTTATCTAATAAATTCTCTTATTTAAAAATAAAATACGTTTCTTTTATTTGAATATTAAAACGCATTGTTAGTACTACTATTTCGAAAATTTTATATTATGAATAAAAGTACCTTATCCTTATCTTAAATATATATAATTGTGGAAATACTATTAAATGTTGTGTTTTATTATTTAAATATAATATAATACATTTCCACCACGAAGTAACACAGTAGTTAACACATCAAACAATTCTCTTTTAGCTATAATGTCATAGAAATTAAAGCAAAATTATATAATAATACATTACGTTTCTTGATAATTGTTTAATAATAAATCGTGAGATAGTTGTGTAAATTTGTGTAATGAAATATGTTATTTTTCCTCGAGATTGTATTAATACATAAATTATTTTTAATTTTATTCAATGTCACAAGCGAATACTATTTATAAATGCAGTACCTTTAATATTTAATCGACCGTACATGATTAATAAAATATCAAAACCTTATGTATACTATAAAATTAGCCGAACTATACTTGCCGATTGGAAGCTGTTTTTCTTGAAGAAAATGCACAAAGCATTTTTATTGTTATTTAACCTTTACGCGAGGCGAGGTAAAAACGGTTTAATATTTTAATAAAGCAAGGTTGCGACCCCTATACGCCAAATTTTTGTGATTGAGCGTGTTTGGCAAACCTATTAACATCATAGTTTTCCATCGTAATAAATAAAACCATCAATAAAAATATAAACAATTTACGGCGTGCACGCCAACTTATGTAATTCAATTACTTTCCTTTATAATTGGTTGTTTTTTTTTTCAATTACGTGCTTTATTGACTATGCATTGACCAGAAATAAACCCCAGTCTATATATATATATATACAACATGTTGATTGTAGCTAATATTCCTTGTATTAAAAAAATATTTGAAATATCCGTATCGTAAACATGGAGATACTTCCCGAATATAAAATAGTGAAAAAAGGTCCTGAGACTTCAAAGCAATGGGAAACCAATTAATTAAAATTAGCTTCAACAAAAATTAACAAGAGTCATGTTCCAATACTTTGACCTATCCACCGTGTTCTTTGAAAATGTAAATAAACTAGTATTTGACGTGATTATATACTAATAATTGGCAAATAAGTAAATATTTTATTATCTTATCACGTGTTAACTGTCCGACTACGTATATCTGTGTCACCCTCTTTCAACAAATAACGTTGCATTAATGTCAGTCACCTTTCAGATTAGCAGAAAGATGAATTGCCCACATGCGTATGTAATCATAAAAACTAATTGTTCGTAATAGTGCTTCTCCGTTTTGAGATAAACCCCCCAATATTAGTTTCCGTCGATATCTATAGATTAATAATCGCACTGTTGGTAATCTACTATTGTTTGTTTACCTTTACACCATACCAATAAGTGATTGGCATTTGATGGTGGCATCTGCAGTCGATTTTTTACCGGAGTAGTCATTAATACCGCCAGTTAAGATATAAAAGCTCGTAACTTCACAAACTACTTTATTGAATTTAGAAATTTTAAAATTCCAGTGATGCTGGAGAATAATTTTTTATGGGTTTTCGAACATACGCACTTATATTTAAAAACAATCGAGTGCTTTCTTCCACATTCGTGAAATAAAATAAGTCTAGCCGATTGCAGATAATATATCAAAAAATTATATATTTATTGCATTGATTTATCGACAGCATAGATTTAAATTCTATGATCCATTCAGTTTTAACTGTCGCAATACCTCAGGTTAACAACTTGAAACCACTATAAGTTTAGCCTTGATAGACAACATTAAAGTCAAAGTATCATAAAATCTCACATTATATTTTGGATTTGTATCTACTAGAAATCATATCGTATAACAGTGCATATTATAATGTAATTCAAACGTTCACTAAACGTTATTTCAATCAATTTTTGTATTTCTCTAATGTGCGAGTTGTATAATGGAGGGTTCACCAAATGCTGGATTGATTTTTTGAGGGACGCACGAAAACTATGCTTGTTGAAATCTCATTTGAAAAATTGCTATCGTATATATTAATGCTTATATTTTTCTTGTATCACTTTCTTCGAGATGAGTGTATTTGATAAATTTGCGAGTAAAGAAATAATTTTGATTTTTTCACTCCAGGTCAATTGCATGATAATCTTATACCAAATCTCAATATATGACTTCAAATTAATTCACAATCAAACTATGTACTACATGTTATAAAAATAATATTTTCTATTTATGAAATCTCTGTACATAAAAATCGAAGGCCGTATAAAAATCTCAGGAGGGCCATATGCCGACAGCGGGCCTTATTTTGATGACTGCTGCTATAATCTATTCAATTATAATATTCAACATAGCTATGAACAATTTTCTATGAAAGCTTTTGTAGCCGCGCTAAGGTTGTCTTTTATTTACAGCTGTCTGTGCGTCGAACATTACCTTATTGCCGATTGATTTTCATTTAGTATGGCATTGACAACATATCACCGCTAACCCCTGGATACATATGTATATTACATTGTAATGTATGGCAATCGTAATCGATCTAATTTCGGGATTATAAAATTTGTTCAACGGTTATATATATACATGTCTTATTTAGTGTCTCTCTGATGTCAGATACGAATTCTGATCTACAGAAAAAAATGCTTGAGAAACATAAATTTCATTTTCACTTCGTATATAATTGGTAGAATTTAGTTTTTAACTGACAGAACGTACGTTTAGTTCTAGTTTAATTGCGATTTGTATGCTTCCATTAGATGTTTTATTTGGTCCTATCAAAAATATTTTTTTCACTTTAATATTTTTACTTCAATGTTTTAATTTGACTCTGTATACTATTTTATATTTCTATCGATCACCTTTAACTTTATGTATTTAATCAATTAATAATATCAAGAAATTTGTAGTAAATAGAGAATGACTTTGATTTTATTGGAGTATCAAAGAAAGTAATTGCGTTACCCTACATCCACCAACTGATATTTAAAAATGTATTGCTATTTGTTTGATTTTTGCATATTTTTAAAACGAACCGATTGTTACGAATTTGAATCTTAATATTCAAAATGTTTTTTTGAACTATCGCTAAACTCTACACATGAAATATTGTAAAATACTAAACTTTATATTACTCTCGTTCTAATGGTGATATAACCGTATTATAATAAGTATTATCGGTAACCACCTATCAATCTTGCATCATTGAATATTTATTGTGTTTTTTCTTATCACAGACGATGCAATATATATATAGACGCGTATTAGTTTTAATTGATTCTTATATGATATTGGATTCTTTTTGTCTGCAACGCGCCTCAAATTAATTTGATACACTAAAAATCTTTCCAATGGACCTTATGTGTTTACATGTAAATAATTTAATATTTATATACATGAACGTGCGAAATTCTTAGATTGTATAGCTACAGAATAAATAAGATAATCTTTTATTGGATTCCGTTTCAAATGAGTAGTTCGTCGTGTGCTAAGTTTCATTTGTTTTATCAAAAGCTCTGCGAGCTTGTAAGACCATGCATTATTTCGAGCTGATTGAATGTTAGTTGATTACCACATAGTTAATCGATTTTGGCTTGGGTTGTTTCCTATGGAAATCTACCAATTTACAATTGTTTTAAAGTTCGCACGAAGTTCCACATATCAGATTATAAATTGTTTTAACAATATATAGTGTTGTTTTACACAGGGATTTTTTTTTATTTACAGCGTTGTAGCGTTTGCCAATTAACATCAATGATCATTACAAAAATACTTTTAAGGATAAGTAAATTTTTCAAGAATTCAAGGAAATGTTTGAGAAGTTTGCTTGAGAAGAATAAGATTAAGATTGCGGTGGATAAAGTTAGCCTTCACAAGAATTGTATTTTATCATTTTATTTGAAACGATTTCCATAGCAATAACGATGAGCGCCCTTATTTTTAAACCATGTCTGATTCCAATGCAGGAGAAGCTTTTTAAGTTTGACGTGAAATGATTGTTTATTAGTCGATGCATTTATGTTTTACGCTGAGGATGACATTATGAGATTAATAACGAGTTCATATTTTTAATCACGTCATCATACTTCTCGCCCTTGAATTTAATTCACAATAACCAATTCATGCTTCTGAACGTAACACTGACTTTTGCACGGTGACCACTGATTTATACAGGTGTAACTAAGTTTACTTAGCTCACTTGAAGTAAATTCCTGCATGAATTGATGAACAATCGGAATTGTGAATTGAAATCAACATCTATCTTTAAAATATGGACCAATATTAAAAAAGTAATTAAGCATGCCAAAATGTGATATGATCTTGGGAAATGAAGAAAGTATGGAAGAACATACTTAACAAAGTTATCATTGATATGATCACTTATCGACGGTCTAATAATATTTTTTTGGTCATTTGGCATAAATAGAATTTGAAATATGTTCTCCACAATTTATGTAAATTTAAAGAGTTGAAAAACGGTTAACTTTAAAAGTGCAAACAAAAATTCATTCTTTCTTAAAGCAAGATTAACGAAAGCAAGCGCGAAAATATAGAAAATTAACGCCACTCTACATTGAGTGTGTTGGGATATATCATCCGATGATGAATGAGTAGGATTTATATAACCGGTTTCGTTTTTAAAGGGTATCGCCTCACTCCTAAATGTTCGTAATATAAAAGCTCTACTGCACTCGTTTTCCTGTGCCATTTTCACGAGAAAGGGGTGGGTGGTAAAAGATGGAAAACATCGCTGACATCCACGCCCATTAAGAATAAAAAGTTACGTAATCTAGTAAATAAAATATAAATATTATTGAAATCGAATAATAATTTAAAGTACTTCCTTGGACATTAGGGAGATATGTTTATAAAGCGCCTGTTAACTTTAATTGATACAAAATATACCTATGTATTCTCGTTCCGAAACATCAAACATCAATTGTGTAGGTAAATTGTTTTTGGCTATAAACATCCAAGCAATTTACTATACACGCTATTTGGAAATCATATAATTTACATGCTTCTTTTAAAACCGTGTCGATAAATTCCATTTATAAGTCGCGTGTTGCCGCACAATTCGTTGGTACGTTTTTTAAAAATTCGTTTCCACGTCAAAAATTGTATTTTTTTTCGTTCCACTGAAGGCTCCTGATAATTCAATCAAAATAGCTAAGCTTGTTATCTAAAAAAATAGGAAGGGATTATTATTTTAGTACTATTCATTCAAGCTACTTACGTAAAAAAATCACAGAAATGAAAAAGAAACGGTATTGCGCTTTCTATAGAAACGACTACTTTAAATGAGAGAAGATTTTTCTTTATTTTATTTCACACTCTTAAGTTTATTGGGCCATTGGGGAATATTTCTTTCTAGGGAATATAGCTGAAAATAAAGTGGAAGCTATTTTGTTAAAAGTTTGGATGGTTTTTTTTTCACTGAAAAATAATATTAATTTATAAAATTACAATATTAAATTTGAATCTTTCAATTTTTTTCAAACAATAAAATTATGGCATACACAATAACACACGATTACCGTTTATGTGTTTGATACATATTAAACATTATATTAATTTAATAATATTATGCTCCATTTATATAAAATTGACCACTAAAACTTTCTTCTTTTGGTCAGTGATTCACAAATCGATGAAATGTCATTAAAAGGCCACAATAAAATCTTGATTCGATCAAAATTAATATTGGCTTTTGTATTAATTGAAATAAAAAAGACCGCATTCGGTTATGATTAATAAAGATTATTATCATAACTCATTTGAATTATTTTTCTTGATATGCAGTCTCATATGAATGCTTTTATTTTATATATTAGTAGTTTGGAAATCATTATCAATGCTTAAAAACAAAAATAAATCATAGTTAATAAATAAAAGTTTTAGATATACCTTATATGAAATAAGTAAGAAACCGAATTAATAAAATATCTCAAAGCATTCGATAATATATTGTATTGTATAATAGATAATTGGTTGTTTTTTGTGTGAGGTCATTTTATTCTTCACGTAATCTCTATTTTCCTAAATAGTCTAACTGATATGTTGTATATTCTCTATAAAATATTTATAATACGCATAACTAGATTTCGGTTGAATTTGTTTGGAGTAATATTTCTCTCGAGATTTTAAATCGCTTCGAATTTGTAACGTTGTCTTGACTTTGTCAGTTTAATTTAACAAATTTTGTTTGCAAGGATCGTTCGCAAAAGCAAAATTAAAAACGTCTGCTCAGATGTCCTCGGGTGACAGTTACTTATCACAATAATAAGCTTAAAATGTTGGGCGAACTCTCGGCTTACGACGAATACAAAAAATGAGCGTTTTATTTGAAATGGATTGAATTAATTCTAATTTGCAAAATAAATTCTGTCTTAGCAATGAATTATTTAAATATTCCCCTAAAACGGGTCAGGCAAATTAGAAAGAATATTTTTCTTGCTATTTTATATTTATGACAGTGCTTATTTAATTTTTGAATTTCTTGAAAACCACCACTGATATTTACTGGCTGTGTTGGTTAAGTAAAAATCGCTAAGTTTAAGCTTTTCCCTTAAATGTTTACATAATATTTTCTACTGTTTTCAATGAATGGAAAATATTAAGGAATATATATGTGTTATATTCGTCATTATCGTTCACCACCCCTAGCACCTTCTGGAAGAGTGTTGTCACCTGAACGTTTGTAAATTTATATATATGTAAATAAAATCAATATTAATTCACCAGCCGCGGAAAATCTATGTTTTTCATTTGGTTGGAAGATTAAGATGAGATCCAGAATTTGTTTTTAAATTGTGCAATAATTACTAATTATCAACTTTAGTTGTTTGGTGTTCCTAGATATATTGACTTGTTATGGTTTCAATTACTATAAATGTGTACTTTTAAGGTGTCAAATGTCACAGAAAGGCATGCTATTTTAAATAATAAAAATATTTTGTTTTTGTTCTGATTCCCACAATATATTATATTTTATGATATGTATACTGATTATAAATGTGTAGTTGTATCAAAGAAATTTATCTTTTTTATTAATAAAACACGATGTTTAGTACTATTTCCACAATTTCATATTTTTATGATAAGAACGGTTAATAATGCTCGCGATGAGCAAAACCGGTCCTGATCATAAAAAAATATATGTGTGGAAATAGTGCTAAAAATTGTGTTTTTATTTGTTAAATATAATGCCTTCCTCTCTAGAAGCGACAGTTAACCAACCCTATTAAAGTGAAATGTGTGTCAAAATTTTTTTTAATCTTCATACTGTCTCATTAAAATGAATCGTTTGTCGGTAGGCGGTAAGAACTTTTTACCTCAGCGATCAGATTTAAATTTGAAATCAAACTTGAGACTGTTTGTGATCTTTTTATCGCAAATTGAACTCGAATGGCTCAAGAGTTTGCAACAAAGCTTTCCTGATTGTTAGGTAAAATTGTGGCATCGTATAAAACACTATGTTTCAATATAATATTAGGTTAATACAAGTTTTATACACATTTTTAAATAATTGGAATTTTTTCCTTTTTTTCCAATAATTATAATTGACTGAATTGGCATATACATGGAAGAACTCCACGATAACACGGTGAAAATACTGCTCACCGCAATTTTTTTTACCGCCAATTTATTTTATTAATCTGTTCCACAGTTCTTTAATTTTTTTTCATATTCTACTAAAGCAAATATTCTGAGTAATACAAAGTATATATTTAAGGATGTTCTAATTCCGTTGTTGTATTTTTATATTTCTCGGTTTGATCCTGGACTAATTTTATTCCTGTTTAAGCGTGGCTTATGTTAAATTCCGACAGTTTGATAAGAATTCAATTTAATACATTAAGCTTATTTTATATTGTCAGCGTTATATGTGGTCTTGTTTTATTGTACAAAAATCTACTCTTCTGGTTACCAAACGAAGTTGTTTCCTGATCAAAGATTTGCATATTTCCAATAATCTTCTGCTGCAATATTTTCATCATAGAAAATACCATCGAAAACGTTCTCGCATTCACGCCAAACACAGCGTATTTCATTTTTAAGAGATTCGGCTTCCAAGTGTTCTTTTTTGTGTGACAGTGTTGCGAACTATCCATTTTTCATTATTTCTCACCAATTGATGGGTGATGGGTTGTGATTTTGTTTTGAAGACAAATTTTTAGCTATTTTTTCAAACTAAACGTCATAACGTGAATTGCCTTTACATTGCTTATTAATCGAATTCTATGTTAAACGTAACCACTTTAACATTTTGGGACGTTTGATATTTCACCAATCACGGCTGCAAAGGTCGCCCGGTCCGTGGTTATTAGTCCATGAGAAATTCCTTGATATTAATTTGTTTAAAACTACCGCTACATAATCCAAACTTTAGTAGCGATTCATTCATTCAAACTTATACTGTTATTGGTTGATAGAGTAACCGTATAGATTTTGCGAAATCGATTAAGTAAATGTATTTTATGAACACGCATATTCAAAAATATAGAGTTTTTCAAATGTTTACTGACCAAACGAAAATTGAATATAAAGTTAGACGGTGTCACCCTTTACAAAGGAAATATTTGAGAACAGAAATTATCCATCAGTTTTAGTTAGTAATAGCGTTATTTAAAAAAAAACAAAACAGAAAATTTTTTGCACCAACCCAATCTAATGGAATCAAATCTTCTTAAAAGTGCGTACTTTTTCTCCTAATGATTTTATACATGCTATGTCGCGTTACCACATTTTTTTCACGTAAGCCTTCTGGACACTACTTAATGGCTTTGCAAAATTAATGTTCTCTATTCCCGAGTCTGGGATTAATTTAAAATCCTACGTTCCGTACTACAGAGATTGTGAACCCTTTTTCGCAGGCGTATTAAAATTGATCAAATCATTAATGAAAAATATGTGTTATCTATCAATATATCTATAATATATCTTGAATGAAATGTTTTCTGTCTTAATTGAAAGTATAAAATAAAATGTCATTGTTGTGTTTACCCAATTATTCTCTGCACATGTGATTGCACATGTGCAAACTATTGTTGAATATATCTGCTTACACATAGGTACTCGCATTAAGTTGATAGAGACTGTCCGTTTAGGTTGCCTTTTTTGTAGTTTTTCTAACAATTCTCTCAAAGTTAATGACATTATTGTTTCACAAATATTATCATTAATTTGTATTGAATTCTTCATTTATTTTTTGACTTAAACACACATATTTTGACTGTATTTTTTCTGAAACTGTAATATGCGGGTACATTAATATCGTCGAGAATGTTACAGGTTCGCAACAGCTTTTCTATATCATGCTGGTACAGCAGAGTGTTGGCTTTATTACATTATATTCAAACTATAAAGCTCGTAAGGATGACGTGAAGAGCGATATCGGTGCCCTTCATAATGCGCACTGAGGGCAAACCGTCTGTTATTCATTTAAATCGGATTTTCTCAGCAAAATATTACAACGTTTTGATATGGCAATAGTCTTCTGTAGACTGTGTATATATTGTCTTATTATGTGCATTACTTTTGTAACGTTTGATTGCAATAATATGTAAAGCTTAATGACAAGTTCATATACGTATATTCTTGGATATATAATTATACTAGATTTTCAATAAGCTTTGTTTGCTTGAATTTTACAAGTAATAATGATGAATGAATATCTGCTAAGACTTTTTTCACTATGATATAGCACTGGATTATTTTATGTCAATATATTGTAGATATTGTAAATAACGCAATACAATACGTGTGGTTTAAGTGTTAAGCTCTCAGATAGGGTTTTATATTTTAAAGAAAACGATTAGTTGATATCAGTGTATCACTTTATAGGAGTCAAATGTGTGTTCTTGACGGAAAGGAATTATATTTAAAACAATAAAAACATATAGTGTTTTTATTGTATTTAAACTATTTGCACAATTCAATATTCAGTCATGATCGTAAAAATATTAAATTGTGCAAATTTTACTAAGCATTGTGTTTTCATTATTTGAAGAAAACAGTGTATCACTAGAATATGCTTAAAAACATATTCATATGTATAAATTGCTAAAATATTATATAGGAATGGTCATTTGTAGTTTTGAAATAATGTATAGTGATTTGTCTTTGTGTGCAGACAGACGTTGTATGCAAATTTTGCAATTCCTATTTTAAGATTAATAAACTTAATGCCTTCATAATTAATTAACGGGCTGTAAACGTATACAATATTAATGGCGTAATTATTTCCAGGTATGCAAATAGTTTGCCCATTGCGGCGGTCGCCAGGCGTGCTGTTGAGTTTTCTGCACGCCTCCCGCCCTCGACTGAAAAGACGTAGTGACGTAGAAAGAAAACTCAAGGTTTAGGTCACACCACCGATTCGTGCGAGCGATTTTTCATATCATCTCTCGCACCACTTCTTTACTGTCCCACTGCGCACTGGTACACATAAATAACACACCGTCACTCATCCCTGCCGCACTGCTCTTCAAACTGAGCAGCAAAAATTATTTTATGTTCTGTGAACTTACCGCATCGTTTAGCATTTTGTTTGTGATATCTATGCCATAGCACAATATGCTCCTATGGATATGCCTAAAGATTTACAGTGTTATTATATTTTCTACGTATTGTGGAGAGAGAATTTTCTTTTATTGACAGGTCTTTAAGAATGGTCTCATTTGTGTGTCTGTCTGCAAATTTCGATGGCATCTCAAATTATTTTAACGTGATAATATTGTCGGCTATTTTACACATCGATGTCAAGAATCATAGCTGTTTTTACTATCTTTACTTCTGAACCTATGTGTGTATGCCTTTTCAAGTGTGTGTGTGTGTGGGTGTTTTTTTTCTCTCAATGGGCTGCATTATTTGGCATGTCTACTCTGGTAAATGATTGTTGAATATATCGATTGAATTGGCATTCACAATTGTATTTTAGTTCTACAAAATTATATTTTTTTAAGGTATAGTTGATAGCTATTTCGGCTCACGCATCGTCAGAACTATGCTTAAACGAACATTTGCTTATCTATATATAGTTGTGTAGAAAAGGTACAAAATACATCTTCTCTTCTGTTTTAACGACATAGCTTGTTTCTTGCTCGCAATAAAACTAAAAATTGAAACTAAAAAGGCGGCTATATCAATAAGTTTACATATGGCACGGAAATGGTCCACTACGGAGACAAAACGGCTCCCCGTAGCGGGTTAAACAATGGCGATCGACATATATTAGTTTGTTCGTTAAGGATACTTTGTGGTAGTTGATATCTATTGATTTCCAGCTGTTCTATAGCCGTCATCTTGCGAACTTTATTACAAAGATGCAAACACTGCACAGGTCCTGAGTTTGAATTTATATATTGTTGAATACTCTTTGATTGCCATATTAATTGAGATATATCAGCTCCTCACAGAGAGGCCAATGATGTTTCAAAAATATTATACATTTTGAGAATGTTTTATTAACGACCTTTAATCGATGAAAAACGATTGTGAAAGTTACGGCGAAAAATATGTTTTACTTATTTTCTTTATTATTGCAGTGATATTAATACTACTGGTATACTATGCTAATTAAATTTTTTAAGTTTTCATGATTGAAATTAGTCAATCTCTTTCTTGATTTCACTTGAAGAACTGTTTGATAAATTAAGTGATAAAATACGGGAGGCCACAACCTAAATCACGTAGTTGTAACTATGTCGAAAATGCAAACTTTGGAAAGCCGTTTTCCATGCGGTACGCGTAGGAAATCTTCGGTCGTCCCTCTCGAATTTTATTGTACCGCGCTGAGTGCGTCTCTTTTCGGCGTGACGTCATTGAGGCGACAGGGCCGGGGGTCGGTCTCGCTCGTCGAGGAAAGCTTTCCCAGAGGGTGGTTTGGGGAACGGAGAAGGCAGTTTCCTACATAACCGTCGGTTTCGCGGCACTCGCTTGCGCCTGGCCGCTTATTCAGATTCAGTATCCCGGCTTATCCGCGCATGGGAACACCGCGCACATACATCCCGGCTTCAATGCCGAATTCGATTATATTACTAGTGTACTACGATATGTCTGCGCTTAAATAAAAGCGAGTTATTTTCATTCGAAATCCGTGATATACACTTTACCGTCGGACTGAATTTTTTTTATCACTGTCAATTTACAATACATTTATTTGAATAAAAAATATATATTGAAATAAATAACTACGAAATATTTTGATTCGTTTTGTTTATTTAAACTTTGTTTGTAATGTCTTTTTTAAATATATGACTGAGCGCTGACAACCGTAGTGTTAATACAAAATTACGCATTTTTTTGGGTTTTTGAGACGCTATCGTTGTAAAATTTGTTACTTCCAAAAATATTGTATATTATTCAACTATTCACTTAAAAATTGCCTACGATGTTGATTATTCGGGTAAGTAATATATTTTTTTGCTATCAATGTGCCAATAATCTCCTTTGTCTTTTTTATTTTATAAATTTCAATAATAAATACTGTCTTGGATGGATTTTGCATATTTATCCTTCCACTATGTTTAATATAAGAATTGAAACAAAAATGATAATGTATGTGACGTCGCCAAAAATAAATCCTGATCTTTTGTGAAAATTTATCTGAAGCCCGTTATTTAAAACACACCATAGAATTCAAGTACATCGAAAACAATGTTCTATGTGTGAATTTTACTTTTTAAGTGATTCGATTTAACGTTGTATTTTTTTGTAAGCAAACTTTTAACGATGTAACGACGTGTTTGACAACACCGCGTTTAAAATATTTGTTTCGCTTGTATAATATGTTACGTATAAGCATTTAATATTATTTACATTTTATGTTCATTTTTCAAGTAAAGCAGTGTTCGTGTGCCTATTTAATTTATGATATTATATTATATATGTCGAACTCAAAATGACCACTAAAAAGACAATCATTTCATTCGTTTGAATATGGGTTATTATTTATGTTTTATGGTTAAACCCATTAGTAAAAGTATTAACTTTAACAGATACACATATATACATTTAACGCGAACTATTAAAGATGTGCTTTGAATGCACGGCTCATCGTCATCAGATTGTATACCATGAATGGTCGTTGTTTTCAAATGAAAAGAGGTTATATATTTAAACTTTATAATGTTGATCATTGGTGGAAGAACTGAAAAATAATAAATAATAGGTACCCAAAATGCCACAAATAGATTTCCATTATATTAAATAAAACACGTGTTAAAATTAAAAAAAAAACATTTATTAAAATATATAAAATATTCTCTTTGATTAATCGGAAACAATGCAATCTTATAATCTCTTCATCTACAAACATAATTAAGGTGCGACGGCTATAATTTACGTTTTCATTCTTTAGAAAATACATTTCGGTACACCATTCTCGCACATAATACAATATGTACTCTTACTATTATTATCGTCTTTTTAATCGCTAATTTCATCATTTGCTATATAAAATAGAAAAAATAAATTAGATAACATTATCACATTTATGTTTTGGGAATCAGGTATTAAATATTTTAAAACTAATGGTATGTTTGCGTAACTACAACGGATTCTTCTTAATTTCTCACATCTTAATCCTGAATTAATTTTCTAAGTTTTGTTTTGTATTCCAAATTATCCGAAAACTGTGTAATAATTACTAACTATGTGGGACTTTTGCGACGACGGGTTGTAAATATTGTTTTGGAGCTTTTGTAAGCATTTGAATATTTAATGGCCCATTTGTAAACCGATTAAGTATATTTTTGACATACTTCAATGGAAATTTCGTCATCCATTAACAAATGGTCAGGTTGTGTTGTCACATCATCAAATTAAACTTAAGGTATCGTCTACCTTGTAATATATTATTATGTCTTCAAAAATTAGAATGCTAAATAAAAATTACTAACTTATCTGGAATATGCGTTTTCGCAAACATTATTTTAGGTATTCTAAGTCATGAAGTTTCTTATATTATTATACTTATTGAAAGGCAACACCATTGTACATACACAGTTTATGCGTGTTAGTTAATACATTTTTCAATGTATTGCACTCAATAATGTCGGAGCTTTGGTTAATTACTGATATATTCCAGCTTCCAAAGCTGGTCAGAGAAAAAATCAATGACAATGTTTAAGTCGCGGTCGTGATGTTCCTTCAAATATGGTTGTTGGGCAGGCGTACACTGTTCACTGTCACGGTTCGCATAAATCGGCATGCAAGTCACGCTCGACGGTAATACCAATCCTTCGGGAAGAAGAGTTCTCGGATGTGGAGTGATGGGAGACTCTTGCTTAGACTGCATCGCTTGCTTTAATAACCATTCTCCCGCTAACCTGGAGATCTCCACCGTACTGTCGATTTTCCTGCTGACAACTTTATGAGAAGTTTCTTCCAGTCGAGGTCTCTTGGGTGTAGTTGGAAACGTAAGATGTATTTGTTTAACAGATCCGTTGTTGTTTGTGGGAGTTCCCGCGAAACCAGGGCCTGTGAAGGGTCGACTGCACTTGATGTAACTCTGTAGTTTTTGCATTGCTCTTGTCAATATGACTCTTTTATCGCTGATAACGTGAACATTGGTGAACGCCTTCAGGCAAACTTCAATATGATCCCAATCTGATTTATCCGTATCAATATTTTCTACTTTTTCGCTTATTCTATTGTCGATGGTTCCGTTCGTGACTAACTTTCCTGTTTCTACGATAACTCCATCCTGTTTTTCCAGACTTTTTCCATCTTCTTTTGTTTCATCAGATATACTGATTGCTATTTGTCCCTGTGATTTCGCCTTTTCGTCTGATATCTTTTTTTCTAAAACTTGTTGCTTGAAATCAGCTTGTGTTAATATTGGCACAAAATACCTGAAGCTAGCTTTATGCTTTCCTTTAGTTTGAGGTTTTTTGTCAGTTGTAGTGTTATTTACGTCCCTTATTTGGATTAATTTGGATAGGTACTTGTACTGACGACTGCGGTCAGTAATTCCCTTAAAGTACATGCAAATCCTTTGAATCAGCTGGGGTGTTACTCGCTCGGTACACCTTTGCATGCATTGGCATAGTATTTCAGGGATGATGAAGGAGCCTGAATCTGCAATGAAATAATTTGTCCGTTTAAATTTGAATCGTAAAATTTTTATAATTTCAATATTTTTTATCATTTGCGACCCGGGTTTCGTAAGTAGATTACATACAACAGACCAATGGTTGCCGACTCAGATTAGTATGCCACAAAAGAGATAATTAAAAGTACTGGAGACTGAGCGTGCCACTGAAATAAAATTAGTAAAACTACATAACAATTTTATTTGACTACAATATTACACGCTACATGAAAATATCATACAAAATTACAGTATTTGAACATTAGTGACTCCCTAGAGAATTAACTTTAGAAGATGACACCTCAACATTTGGTTTATAATTTGTAAACTTATAATTTTATTTTCAAGGCGTGCCACTTGGTGGCATGCGTAGTATAAGTTGCCGGGCGCTATAATAGACGATTGAGAAATTTCAATTAAGCTCGTAGTATTTTTTAGCCAGTTCGTCTCATCTTATATAGTGCATAGTTTACTAAAGTGTCTGAAAATGACGAAAGATAAACCCTTGATCGTGAGTGATAAAACATATATAAATGTATGAAATTTTAACCGCCATTGAATAATTTCAGTTTAATCTTATGCAGTTTTACAAAAATATTTAATAAATATATTGATTAAAAAATATATATATATTAAACCAAATAACTCTTATGTGTATTTGTTGAATCGAGCGATACATATGCACAATTTTATTTTGACAGTTGTAATTTAATGAAGCTGTTTTGAAAAACATTACTATTACATTAATCAAATTTGTAATACGTGGCACAACCATACTACGAAAAGGAAAAGGAGTCTATGCTATTTTAATCTTGTCGTTGTTGCATTCGTAGTCTTTTCAGCATATGCTGAATACATAGCAGAATTAAAGTCAATGTTGTTAGAAACGCAGTTAGCGCACCTAACGTAGAGCGTGTCGCTTTGTTGAGTATGAAGGTAAAAACTAATTTTTGGCCATTTATACCAAGTGGGCCAACCTCATTTTAGTTTCGGGTAGAACAAATTGTAGTAACTATTATCTTATTATACACTCAATCCTCTTTAGGCGGGAACATGATCGATGTAAAATAGACGTACAAAAAAAGCGTGGATATCAAGATGGAGTGAACTTATGTAGTTAACAAAAGATAGGATTCATTACATTGGACCATGCAGTAAGAATATGTTTGAACTTGTTGTTTGTGATTGTAAAGTATTATATTTTCGTTGTGCGAATTTAAATTGGAATGAATGCTATTTCCGGACATTTTTTTTTTTTATTAAAAATAAATTTGTCATCCATTAGTTCTTTCTTGATCAACAGCTATTATTTATAATAAAACGTTTCGTTTTGAGGGTTAACGATGAGCGATCGCTATTGAAATGTAAATGGTATTGGTTTTTTGCTTTATGTAGGAATAATGATTTTATATTATATGAACAGGATAAAATTTCTTTTATAAAAAAAAAAATTGTTCGAGTGATTTTTTTAGATAATTTAACTATTTTAACTTTTGAGGCGTTTAGTGAGCGCCCCTTCATATTTGAAATTTCTCAAATATCGTTACGGAACAATTCCCCGAGGTATTATGTGAAAGACATTCTATGTTCTATAGAATACGTCGCAAATCTAAAATTTTCCCTTTCAAAAATGTGTAAATAACCAAAATAATTTCAACGCTGATTCCATTAAATTTAATATAAATTATTTTTTTCTGATTATATTCATAGTTCAAAATGAAGACTTTTTTGTAGTATCGAAATAAAAATTTGTGATAAGCGAAATATACTTAATTCATTTTGTTGATTGATCATCAAACAAGATTAAAAATGATGAATTTTGCATATCGCGTAATACTAAGTATTTATTTTGTAGCGACGTTTTAAGATTTCGTGATATCTTGCTTGCGATTAAATATTTGAAATAACTCAGCAGCTAGGTACGATCTGCGAGTTATTTTTTGAAATTTTCTAAATGAAAAAATCTATGTATAAAATAGTCTCTTTATGGTTTAGGTATATGTGTCAAAAACCTGTTCCGTTTTTATATGTTTGCGAAATCAAAACGTTATGTATTAGCTATGCTATATAACCTTTCATTCATATAACAAAAATCAAATGTAGGTACGTTTAATATCTACGTGTCCGTTTCTTATATCCACTTTTTTGTCCTTGCTACTACTAGAAACAGTACTTTTCAAAGTTGTTTACTTTACGAAAATGATCGAGTACAAATTTCTGTTTGTGTCAACACGCTCGCTCATACGATAAAAAATATTTCAACTTAAATTATAAAACTTAGATGTATGTTCTTTAAGTTAGGTACGTGAACGAAAGTTTTTATCGATTAGATAATTGCAAATATTATTTTGATAAACGATTGCCGTGACGTCACAACAACACTGTCCCTCCCTAACCTCTCACACAAATGTCAGTATTATAATATGAAATATTATTATGTCACTAACCTGGAATAGTTTTATCTTTTACTTTCAAAGACAGCGGTGGGTTGGTTTCAGCGGCTGCGGAATTATGTTTCTGCTTTTTTTTGAAATGTCGCTGTTTTTTTATATTTTCATCGTACAATTCTATACTGTCATTATCTGACGCCGCCATGTTTTTGTTTAATGCTTCATAAATTGATCGTAAACTCCACTGGCGCTTCACTCTGTCAGCTGCCAACTGCCAGCTGATAGGATTTTCCTGCCATCTATCGGATGTCATTATTACTACCTAGTAACCACTGATAAAACAGGTGATCTGAAGCGAATTTTGAACTTAAATTGTAGGTATACGAAAACGTACGTACTGAAATATTATATTGTATTCATTTAAATACCGTCTTGATGTCACAAAATGATAATTGTGTGCTTCCACATTTTATTTCGGAAGACAACCTACTGCGATTTATTATCGGTTACAGGTTTTAGGTCCATATATTATATAAATGCCTCATAACAACCCTTAATAATGAACCAGCAGCAGTTTCGGAATGTCGAGTGATTCTTCGGTATGGCAGTTTATACACGTTTCCGGGGAATTTCTTGACGTCTGTCTTGCAAAGATCATTCGATTCATCATTGTGATTGCTACACGCAAAAGAACGTGGTGGGTCGCAGGTAGACAGACTGTTAATAGAATAATCTTGTTAAATCTTTCAAAATTATTCAGATCGGTAAAAAATATTTTTTTCAACGGTTGGTTTATGTAAAAGTAAATCTAATATTAGCATTATGATTGCTAATCAAAAAAATATACAGATAAGATGATGAGCACTCTATATATAAGAATTCAAAATCTTAGTCAGTCCAGTGCCTCACACGCACCGGTGCGTGAATGGAGTGTTCAACGTGAGAAACATTGAAGTGTTATATGGTGCGACACGTAATACTTTTTTGGAAACGTTTAATCCCATCTTAAGTCTACTTAAATAAATTGAAATAATCTTTTTTTAATACTTATATTTATGGCATTTACGTTATTTTGAAAAAAACGCGAATTATTGTTAGTGAAATATTTTTATGATTTAAGCACTGAAAGAGTTAAAAGAAGATTTTTCAATCAAAAGAATAAAAAATTGACATTGATTATAAGAAAATAAATGTAACAAAAGAACTCGACGTAATTGACCATAAGATCGTTATCCAATAGTTAAGCGGCGATGTCGTATACGCGCCCTGTTCGCAGCGTTTATGTGCTGGAAATGTTTGCAAGTTCCTAATATCGCTTTTTTATATTACACCAAACTTGGAAGATAAGATAATAAACGGTGGCGTTTTATATTATGAAAAGTCGTCATGATAATAGATTATGATCGCTCCAAAACCACATTTTCGCCGCCGAAAATGATTTTAAAAAACTGCTAGCAATACATGGGCTACATCTACTACTAATATAGCACTACTATATTATTGTTCTAGAATATTTTGAAATCAACTGAATACAAATTGCCCAAGTGTTATTAAAATAATAATTTATGTTAAACTAATTTTATTGTAAATTTATACGACTGATTGATTTCGATTGTCAAAACAAACTATACAAAAACTTTTCTCACTTATTTGGCTAAATGATGGGTATAATATATCACGAATAAAGCAGTTGTCGGTCTAAACTCATGGAATTACATTTTATCTGTTTTTCAGTTCAAAGATATAAGCTGTAATATATTTTAAAAATGATGCAGATATATCGATAATTGTGGTATAATGCTAGTTGATCAACTCTTCCCTCTCTCAATATGTAGATTATGGGTTTCTAACGTAGCTGATTTTAATAGATTTTTTCTATAAAAATAAAATGTTCATAAGGAAAAAACGTTGATTGTAAATTTATATTATGTTATATATCGAATTAATCAATACTACATATTGTTAGCTGAGAGTATTAAACGAAATTATTATTTGTTTTAAACCGAGGAACAATTTTACTTGTCTTTTAATGGTTTTTTAATGTGTAGGCGATAATTATTCCACCATCTCAAATCACATAACGAACAGGACCTTTTCAATGTTACATGACAAAATGATGATGTTTCTCGGTTTGCTAAATTAATAATATTATATTTATTCAATAGTGGGCGTCAACGCATTACGTAATTTCCATATTTTTCCGAATCGAAGCTGTTTCATCGGGTGAAATTTATTTAAATATAATTTCATTTTCTTTTTCAATCAACGCTGATAACTAAATGTAATCGTTTGATTTTCCGTTGCAATAAATTTACTTTCCTCAATATTTGATGATAAAAAGCAATAACCTGCTGTAATTATTAAGTGAATATTGTAACTGTGAGTGCGAGTATTAAACATTTTGTCAGTTTTTAGGAGAAATTCTCTAACTAATATTAATATTTTGTAAATATTATTTCTCGCTTTTCTAGTGCAATATATTTTAATGTTCACACATAACTATAATATACACCTTTATTATCATGTTGCCTTTTTGTGCCGTAAAATATGTGTAATATATTTAAATAATTTTTGGATCAAATTATTTTATTGAATTAATCCATCATTTATACTATACTACGCTAAGGATTTAACAAAATTTATTTTAATAAAATTTAATACATATTCTATTTATCTATTGATTAACGATTGTAGACAGTATTGTCAAGTGAAGACTAATGAAAAAGGTGTGTCTCTAAAATTTATATTCTAGGTTAAATTGAATATATGATGGAAGATTTTCGTGGAGAATGAATGCTTAATTTCTCTTCTATTGTTATATATTAATAGCTATATGGTAGTATAGCAAAAATCCAATAATTCAAAATAAAAAAATACACATCTGAATAAAGCGACTCTACACTTTATCGTCTACTGCGTAGATGCTGCAGAAATTATTCACTTTGAAAATTTGATGTCATAGGAATAGTAGAAATAATTTAAAAATTCCGTTGAAAGAGGTTGCGTTGGATATTATTTTAGGTTTTGTGTATATCATCGTAATTTTTCAGTAGTGAAGCTTTTCTGAAAAAAATATCCCGATGCTATTATTTAAACTCGGGTCATCATTTTCCTATGTTTTCTTGTCTACCTTTTGATACTACTTTGTTTTTATCTTTGTCGCTAAACAAATTGCTATGTGAGATATTGCCAACCTCGAAATTGAGTGATCGTCTTTATTGTGCGCTTGCCTTATTGCGTCGCGATGTCAAAGGGCTCGAATCCACCTACGGGCAAATGCAATGATTAGCTTTTCAATGCACTTCTAAAGCTGTGGATGTTTTTAAAAACAACGCGAAGCGAAATTTACAATTTTTACTAAAAAGCAAATTTTCCGACGAATATTCTAAATATAATTATACTACTTATAATACTTCGAAAAGAACTAGAGCTACAAAATTTTCTATAATATATATACGTCTTTTAGTAAAATAAATTTAAAAAAAGCGATAAGAACATAATATATTTATAAGGTAATGACTTTTCGATGTTTTTGTTATCTTCCATTGTGATTCAATCGGAGTTTGTCGTCTCCCCCGACTATGCGCTATTTAGAAATTCTAATTCTATTTACCTGGTAATCCTGCGCTTTTTATATTGCCAAATAATTATTCAATGATAAATGATTGAGGCGACTGTAAACTTTTACCGATTATTTGGGGAAAAACAACATCCGCTTAAGCGAATTTGCTATCACTTTTTCATCTGATTTGGCTGCTCACTATGGAAATTATTCGTACTTATATTTAAAACTATTGCGTAGGAGGGTTACATTTCTCTTTAAAACAAAATTGGTTTCGGAACAGTTTTTAATGATACATAATGATTGTGATAGGCCAGAAATGTAATGTGTAATCAAAAAAAATACAGGTCACGTTTCTCAGGTCACCGTTAATGTATCAAAACAGTTTAATTCTACATAAAAAAAAATGTGTTTTACTATAATAATTTTCAATTAACACGGAGAAAAAATAGCAATGTATTTTTATTTCTACAAAATTATTTTTAAAAAATATAGTTGATAGCTATTTCGGCTCATGCCATCGTCAGAACTATAACTAACTAACTAAGAAACTAGTTATAGTTATAATGGAGTTCTACCAAGTGAATGCCAATTCAATCAATACATTTTGAATTAGGTATCATTTGATAACTGCTGAATTTAATCTATGACTTGTAAAATGTTTAATGAGAGATAGAATATATATAGTCTCATCTATTCTAACGACAAATTTAAGTATGTTATTGCGAAAAGAGTGATAATAGTTGTTCTAAGAAAATACATATAACTAATTTTTAATTACGTGAATTCATTGTCTTGGTTGATTGATACGATGAGTTGATTTTGGTTTGGTCGTTCAATAGATGAGACGGTGTATTGTTTTTATGTCTCTTCTTAAACAGTATATAAAATTAAGCTTAATTAAATTTCATCCTAGTTCTGGCGAAAATAACAATCGACTACTATATCTAAATTTTATACTTATTGTAATGGAATTCTACCAAGTAAATGTCGATCGAATAAATGATAAATGCTATCTTCAATGCAGCTGCTAAAATATTCACCAAAAAAGTTTTTTTTGCCTATGTAATAAAAATTCTTACTCATTATTATCACTCGTAGTAGGTACAAGTCTTAAACAATAAACCGAATATAGTAGCGAGTTACGTGTATTTTATTCTTATATGACCTCATTAAATAAATGAATTCTTTATTGTGAAATAAATGATTCTGGTCATTAGTTAAGTCAATGCGACAGTATATGTGTCAAAATAAATATACATACAAGTAGAATGCATATATTCTTTCTTTTTACTAAGTCATCTAAATTTCCCAATCTAAAGAATTGACAAGCATAGCAAATATACTTTCGTAAATAAATGGAAAACTTAAGTGTTTTCACTTACTAATAAAGCTTAATTAAACTTTATTCCGTATTTTGTTGTTTACAGAAAAGTTGTTTTTAATTACGCTGTATTGCTTAAAATTTGGAGCTATCAGATATAAGTGATTTCTGATACTTACACTACTTACTTAGGAATTTTCAAAAATTTGAGTGATTTATGATCAACTTAAATGATTTTCAAATATGTTACTTGAAGTAAAAATCTGAAATCTCAAAATGATATTGAAAAAATTCAACTTCGAAATTGGAATTACTGAAACTTGAACCGAGATCGCTAGGGTAATAAAACTCTTACTTCTAGATTTATAAAGGCAAGTCAATCCAAATTTATGAAAATTTTCAAGGAATAGCTTGAGTCCTTCCACAGAAGCTTTTTCTAATGAAAGGGTATTTACTGAATAATATTACCTATGTATTAAATTAATTATTATTACCTATGTATTTCAATGTATTAAAATAATTTACACTTTCATTATACAGTTAAGCCCGCGGTGTTATTTTTGACAAATGTCATGTTTCTTTTTACTCTTACACATGAAACTTGGGGAAATTATTTCCCCATATATGTAGTTATTCATTCATTCATATCGAATTCACGCGGAAGCAACAGGTGTCCGTCCGTATACTTCTCTCGTCGATTTGATTTTCATAGCGCACGTCTCAAAATGCGCGGTCCTCCCGATACAGCTCGCAGCGGCCCACCTCGCGAAAGGACCGCGGTAGGAGCCAGTCTGCGACTAGCGGCACGGCAGATTGCTCGCGTACCCCTTTCGTACAAGTATCACGGGAAAGCTTTCAAACACCGCGAACTTTTTCTGCCACCCTAATACATATATGGTGAATATCGAGTTGTGTTTTTTTTTTATTGACGATTTACTTTCTACAATCATTCGGCTAATTTGTATTTAGTGTTTTTAAACGTGTTTCATAAAAATATTGTTGATTTAAGTTAAAAAAATTTGGATTTTTATTCATTATATCTGTTAGTTTTATATAGAATGTTCGCCGGTTGCATTATATTGGCCTTTAACGACAGTGTTAGCGTATTCTTGTATGCCCTTAGTGTTTGAGCTTAAGAGTCTATTCGTGATATTTCATACTGTTTTAATTACATTAATATTTTTTCCAGGATTCATTTATTTAAAGTTTCAATTGTGCTCGTTTATTTGTAGTGCTGTCCGTTATTAAAGTGCTCCAATTAAAGTTAAATTAAAAACAATTGATAAGTGCTGTTCGTTGGGACAATAATTGGTTTATAAAATGTCTGCGTCTACCAAGGTATTGATTTGATCAGTGTATTTTATTTACCTATTTAAAATATTGTTTGCTTTTCCAAATAATAAATTAAACTAGTGTATTTTTGGATATGTCGTATTTATAGACAGGATGTTGTATATTTGGTCCGCTGAAAAGTCTAGTTTGAATCATTTCCGAAATAACACAAAAGTTTTCAACTGTTGATGGGTATTTCGGCACTCGCTTTGCTTAATTAACCCCTTATTTTTGTGTTAAATTCTAACAAAATTCTACAGACAAAACGAACCATTAACGGAATTGACATTTCCTTCCTATAAATTAACACTGCCATTAAATCTTTTTTAGATCACTTTATTTTATATAACTACTCGAAGAGCCAAATAACTACGAACTTTTTCGGGCGTGAGGACTGGGGTATACAATTAGCGTTTCTAAAGTCTTCAATCATTTCACGAAAAAAACGTATTATTTCGCACGCTCTTATTTAACATTTGAAATATCTAACGGCAAAAGTTTCATGTAAAACTTTTCTAGCGTAGCTGTTAAAATGTTTGGGGAGTTTTAGCAAAACAACTTAAATGCGTATTTTAAGGTGCTCTCACGTTTTCTATCTCCGATCTGATTATTGAGATAGCGTGATATTCAGAATTTAGTAACAGAGAAAGATATGAAGCTGGCTACCATGCTTTAGTTTTTTGTTGGATAGACTATTTATTCAGAAACTTTTGAAAAAAATATAAATCCCTACACATATTTTCCAAAATATGTTTTTTTTTGTTACTAGATAATTAAATCGAAATCTACTGTCCGTGTGTTGGTTTTTTATAGATTTAATTAGACATTCCATTACGTAGATACTTGTGTGAAGTCATGAATCGTGATGATTGACTGATGAATCGATTATTTCACGCCATCTGCAAACAGTAGGTACCAAAGTACCACAGCGAGTCAAATCAATCTTTCAAACAATTTACTTGACCTTAAATGCCACGGTCGATTCTGTTCTCCTCTTTCTTATTATTGATCTTTGACCATTGTCACTTAATAAATCTTTATCTCGATCTTTGATTGTGCAATTCCTCGATGAAATCGTAAAAAAATAACTCTTTAATAAAGAATATTTCATATGAAGTCGACATAAAAGTGAATGTATTCTTGCATGCAATATTTTTTTATCGCATTTTGTAAGACACTTTAGCTAAATATAGAAAAAACAAGTTTATTTCGAATGCCCAAAATAAAATATATTCCATAATTTCCAGACAATCTGAACATGTAACAGCTTTTCACGCTATTTTAATTGATCACAATTGATTTGTTGTTCTTACGCTTTCAACTATTATTTTGCAGTGCCATAAATGAATTCAATTAAATTAAATAATAATTCGACGTTTAATATGTTTCATAAAGATTTATTTTTTCCTATGATTATTAGATTCAGTTTACAAAATATTTCATTTGAAAAAGAAAATATCGATAATTTTCGATACTTCTTAGCTATTTTTATATTACGATTAATAACTGCAAAAAAATGAATCATTGTAGGAGACTTTTACTACAAAGAAATGATAATATAGTGTTTAAATTGTGAGGCAGGGCCTACATTTCCAAATGTATTTCGTCAATGACTATTGGGATAAATATGTAACTATTTCAAAAATCTTCAAATAGATTAGTATAGTTAAATATGTAGTTGGAAAAAAATAATTTTCATAATTAGCAAAACACATCATTCGAAAGTATTTTGCCTCACGAACTTATTAACATTGTGTGGTTCAAGAAGAATGAGAAATAATAAATCAAATTGTCTATTTCTGTAAACGGCGGTTGATGGTACCATAATACATAAAGAAACGGTTACAATACTTACCATTCACAATGTATAAGGGGCAATATTAGATTGATATTTTTGCATTCAGGACTTTACCCAGGTCGATCTGTTTATCAAAAGTCATCTACAATATATTGTTTGTGTTTGATTCTTGGAGGCCATCATATTCCGTATATTCATTAAACAATATGTCAAATAAGGAGAATAAAACACATGGTTTTTCAATATCAACATTATTGTATTTCATAAAGTTTATCTCACCTAACGACCTCTCTTTTTTACAGTGAAATTGTGAAACTATTCCAAACCATTAATCATTATATTCGTATATGATTATTAAACTCTAACTATAGTTGATGTATAATGTTAATTTATTTACACATTCATTTGGATTTATAATGTTGCTCAAATCCCGTTACTGCGAAACCATGTCAAACTAAAAAACATTACGTGACTTTGATTTATATCGTGTTAATCTCGGTGTAGAAGACAAGTGTTTATTTTTACATCATCAAAATGAAAGTTGTTACTTTACAGGCTAGACTGTTTATTAATTTATCTTAAATCAAGTACCAAAACCGAAATTTGAATTCAATCTTTGTTTGTGTTCAGTTGATTGGAATTAATTTCACTAATGGTATTCGCCACAACTCTCCTTGAAGTATCATTTTTTTGCAAACTATTACTGTTTTAATGCGTAGTCTCTTCTGGTTATGAGTGCTTCTTGTAAGTTAATCATATAACCGTGTGAGCTGTAATTTATTTATTAAAACATCGATATATGTTTAATTAAATTTCATAATGGAATGACGGCATTATTATGGTTATGTAATGATGTGCAATCTGAGTAATAAACAGAATCGCATGCATGCTATGTTTTTTGGTTGAGTAGCCCGTGTAGATTGGTTATATATTTTAGATGTTTAGAAATACATTGGGCATCATTTATTGTTAGACTGTAATGTATCTAATTTTTCTATGTGGCTAAAACATTTTTATTTTTTTAATCAGATTAATTTTTCAGCTATTGAAATCTTTAATAAAATTTCATGTGTTAAATAGGCCTTGTTTTTTGCGACATTATTCCAATTCAATTGAAGTAAAATAATTTATCGACGACTATTGTTTTTGCTGAAATTAGTGGAAGGAAGTAAAAACCTACGCATTAAAAAAGCGCTAGAATTTTTTTTTCTTCGTAATTTTCGTATGACCCTTTAGACATAGATTTAGGTTTGGTGGGGTAATTGATAATTTCTCGATTTTTGTTTTGCTTCATCTAGCGAAGTCATTTTGCACATCGGACAGTGTTCTTATAAATAATTATTCGCCAGCAAACTCTGTCACTTACTGTCTTTTTTAATACATTCAGTTGAATTCGTTACTTTAGATATTCCAGATTGTAATTAAATAATGTTAACGATTTTTAAAATTTCGTTAAAAATCAACTAGTAAAATATGCTCGTGAATTGAGTCGAACGAATGTGATTTTAATTTAAATTCAATTGACTTGTCTATTTTGCCATGCAAACAAAGACAATATTTTTAGAACGGAGGCGATCTATCCGTATTAAAGGATTTTAATAAACAAATGGAAATAATATATATAAGAATTTCAAGCCTTTTAGATTAATAATTGCGTACACGTTTTATGAAGAATAGGCTATTTTAATCCAAAATTTAAGTGTTCGTTTTTCTACAATTTAAATTTTATGCACTGATTTTTAATTATAACGTTTGTCTTTATTTTTAATACAACTTTTGCCGTCGCTCTTGTTTTCAATATTTAATTTAACCTCTTGACATTATAAACATGTGCGATACCGTCTTATTTGACGTGAAAATATACCAGTGTTTGAAATAATGTTATGCCAAACTATTGCGCTTTGGCACAGATTCTGTAATATTTTATTACTTAATTTTTTATGTCACTAAATGTAATAAAATATCACTTTGCTTTTTATGACGGCCATGTCCGCATATTCTTTTATCAATTAGATTTATTCAAAGATTTTTATAGCATCATGTATGACTAAGGGAAATTCACAATGAATTTATTAGTTGAGTGGGATATCTTACCGTAAAAGCACTTTCAATGTCATTTGTTGTTAATTCAAAAGTTAATGGATACATCAATCGATTTCAATTTTCAATCAAGCATTGGCAGTCCTATCATTCTATAATAACTAATGTAATTACTGAATGTGGACACCTAAAATGAAATTGTAGGTTTTTACATTCGACACGTGTTTCTTTTGTTATCATATAACTCATTGTGAAACATTACTAATTACTAGCAGACATCAGGTTGTTTATCACAACTTTAGTTGGCAATAAAACGTTTTTTTTTATCTCCGGATTCATTTCATCATCTTATACGCAACATATTATATAATAGTAAGTAAATTAAATTGCATCTATGTTGTAGATATCGCGGTTAACCTTCTATTTATTCATATGTACACTAAAACCTATCATAATAAATAATTAATAGCTCGACACACTTAAATAAAAATTTATATTACGGTAAAAATAACAGGAAATCGTTAAGATTTTTGATAGCTATTTCGGTTTCACGCCATTGTTAGAACGATGTTATAATCTTATTAAGCGTTATATTTGTGCTGTTTTTAAAATGATAAATAGTATATCATCTCATTCATTCAAACACAAAACAGTTTATTTTACAGATAGAAAATCTCTGAAAAGGTGGTTTTTAATTATTGAACGAGAAAAAGAATCATACATTTTGTAAATATGTATAGAAAATTACACGTGCAAAATAAACACAATCTCTGCGATAAAACACTAGAAAAATTAGAACTGTAATAAACGAAGGATATAACGAAGACAAGATAGACTATTAATTCGTTTTTAATAAAATGTATCGATCAAATAACACTTGGTCGAGTACGTTGAATAAATTAATAAAATTCCACAAGGCGTCGATTTGATTTGTGATATTTGCAAGATAAAATGACAGTTGAGGAAAGAAGCCAAGACTGCAGAGTTGTTGGAAATCTACTGAAAAATTCACGACACTCCGATTACTATTTTTAAATTTTTAAAATATCGACTGAATATTATTTCTTTGTTATCAGGAAAAATACATAGTCTTATTTTCACTAATCATTGAAATGAGTAGACTGTCTTTAAAAAAAATACTGTTTTCTTTATATACATTGTGATATTAGTTTGCTACGGTTGACAAAAGAAAGTCTATACATTATTTGTCTTTCAAATCGGAGTCAAAATATTGTAATCACTGCGACCACCAGCGATTTTTTGCTGTTTGTTTATGTTTGTTATGTATGTATACAGTTTTACGAGGCATTTGTTTTACGATGCACTGCTTATACTTCTAATAGTTAAAAGTGATATTATTGTATCATTTTTTTAAAATCCGCAATATGTCGGATCTTTTTTAATAATGATGCATGCTTTTATGGCGATAAAACTAACAACCGAATGAGACAAATTCATGCATTAATAGCGAGCGGCAAGTTTGCAAATTAATGATTACATAGAGTTGGAAAAAAACTGCGCGACCGAAACTAGACTTGACAAATACGGCGTAGGTTGGGAAGACTGGTGCAAGTTACAACACTTCCAACATTCCGAATTTCATATATTTTTATTTTTAACTATTCATAATTTATGAGAGCCTGTATATATTCCGTGATTTTAAAATATCATAACAGAGTATAGAATAAAATATAAAATTATATTTTTTTATTCTACTAATTTTGTTGGATGTGAAATATGCGTAACACACAAACATGATTCTGGCGATGGTAAACTGTAATAGCTTTCACAAACCATACCATGTATAAAATTGTAGTGCTTAATATTTTTTTTTCATTTCTATCATATTATTATGACGTTCTACTAAGTAAAAACCAATTTAATAAATACAATACCCTGTTTGATATTCGTAAGTCATATTCACATTCGGAGTGTTGTCGGAGAATCTTTGTGGATAACAAAATGCTTTGTAATGTTGTTGTTTTAAATGACTATGGAAATAAAAATGACTTTATATCGGGAAAAAGGTCGAAAATCAAATATAACTTCTCTTTCGGTAAAAATTATTATGAAATGATGGTGTCTCTAAAAGTTTTTTTTATGAAATAAGTAATTAAAATTGCAAAACTTAATAACTATAGAAACGTTAAAAATTAAATCGATACTAGAAAACTATTTTTTTTCAACTAGCCCATCCTCCCCATAGGCTGTACAACTTTTCTTTCCTTATATAGAGCAAATTTATCGAGTAAAAAACGGTTTTATGAAGGCAGCTCATAATTTTAAATTCAATTCGAATTATTCTCCGCTTGTATCTGCTTATATGATTGAACATTTACATCGATGTCATTATATCGGTTGTAAAAAGTGTATAATTGCTCATGAGTAAGATGTGTTTGTGTTGAGATGAATAAGTGCATTTGATATATCAATAGGTTTATATAAAATTAAAGTTTTATAAAATCCGTATATAGACACATAGATTCAATGTTTTATCTTTGATTTCGTAATGCTAGAGGTGCAATATTAAAAAAGCACAAGAATATTGCTCTTTTTCGCATACATTCCATGAGAGAATGAATTTAATATTTCGGCGCAAATGCATTTTCCATATGTGAAAAACACGAATGAATTTCGCTGTACATTTCTCTCAGAAATTGTGAATGTTTAATTGTTGATTTATTCACCTTCAATCAAATTGAAATATATACATGCAAGCTTTCGCTTAACAAGCATTGTATATTAATTTTAATTCATAATATATTTTCTTTTCATGTAAAATGGTATGGACTATGTATAGAAATACCTCGTACAATGCGTAAAAAATAATCTTCTCAATGAATAAATATATGAAACTAAGTACGATTTTTATATGTATCACCCATATGAATTTCTTTGTTATTTTAATTATTTCTTTTAAACTTCGTATTACTTCCTACGAGTAGAAAATACTACAGCAGCTGTTGCTATTAAAATACATCGAACATCAAAATAACTCTACTCCTCTTCATTTTTAACTCATACTTGTGTGTGAACATTTAAGAGGTAAACTAACATATTCTTGTTTCTTTCTGTATTTTTTATTTTATTTTGTCGAAACGAACACATTTCCGGCGGATTCAAAGAAGTTTTAACTTATATATATTCATATTTAATATTGTAAAAAATATCACAATAATTGTCGGTTATTATTTTAAGATTTTTGATATATCATAAGATGTGCGGAACGTTTTGAATATTATGATTGTTGCATATAAAAGTGCAAATAAACAAAAATGGCATTTCCAAACCGTTAACGACGAAACTATGAAAACGTTTATCTCAAAATATTTCAAAACAGCTGATATTTTTGATTTCAATCAAAATACTGTTATGAGTTTTGTTTATCTAATTATGATGTGCTGTAATGATAAATGCCAATTCAATTAACATCAAAAGATTCTCGCATTTGCTGCTGATTTTTTTTATAATATTTCAATTCTACTTTTACTTTTTCAATAATTATCACTCAAAAAAATCAATAAGTTATATATGAGAACATTTTCTATCAAATTCCTGTTCGTTTTATTGCAATAGTGTATTGTAATAACGTGCATGTTTCTTTATTGTAACAATGAAAAAGGAACTCTTAATGAATTGAAATTTTAAAAAATACTGAGTGTTTTACGATACTCGATATTTGGCAAATACTATACGCAGCTTTGCCACTATATAGTATACAATGACTTTAATCCATCTTTGATATTTATACTATTGTAAACATTGAACTCTTTTTGTGGCCCTTTGCTGTTGCGTCGTTAATAAATAGTTCTCGCCACTTGTAGTTCTTCGTTTGCATGAATACTGACATGCATAATAGACTGTCTATTGAGTTGATTGCATATTTATGTTCACTTTTATATGTTGATGCCGACCTGATTCGGATTTACGATGTCGTCTATCTGGTTCATCATGCATCGAGTTTGATCGCAATTAAGTGTGCAATTCGTTAGTTTTTCATCCGTTTAGTTAAAATATAATTTTTATAAAAATGAACCTGTTGCCTACAACTGGTTTTTAATTTTCAAGTTTTAGTAAATATATTAAATATATTATATGTATACATATAATTTTTTGTTAAAATATCGTAACTTCGTGTAAATCAATATATTATAAATACTTGATATTTATTATATAATATATTATGGTATTTCACTTGTAAATCCGCAGAACGTGGAATAACTGAGTTATCAATTTTCCATACGGCAATCGTTGAATTTAGCGAACGCGTTCGCGGTCTGAATGAAAATAGTTCATACGAGTTACATAATATTAACCATTCTATGATTTTCAATTAAATGTTTATTTATATTTTTTGCATAAATTGTAGTATTATTTACTTGTAATAGATTTATGTTTATGTATAAAAAAAGTATTTGTCACGACAAAAATCACGTGTTACATTTCAAATAATTTTCAAGAAAATTTTCAATACTATATAGTTTCAGACTCAAAAAATATGATAACATAATTTTTTATTATGACCTATTATTCAAAACCAGTCAACTAATCGATTGTTGTCAAAGTCATTTCGTTACCTTGATAAAATATAATTTTAAGGGGTTTACGCTGTATTAATTCCCTTGCCAGAAATTTCTTTCATATTATATATCATTAAAAATATTTGTTTTCATTATATTGTACTATTTAATTTATCGACATATGTGTGGGAATTAGACTAATCTATGTGTATTTTAAATGCAATGTAACTAACTAACTGCCTTATCGTGAATTTCTGTATGAACTTTTGGTATGTTCATTTCACGTACATTTTTTTAATCGGTAACATGTCTTCCTTACCAGTCAAAACATTCGATCTGTGTTATAGATAGGGATTGCATTACTGGATTACCGGTTAGCCGGTAAATGGCCCAAAATGCACCAGCGGTAATTACCGGTAAATTAAAAATTTACCGGGTTTTTTACCGGAAATGTTTTTATCGCGAATTAATACCAGATACAGGCATATTATAACGAATTTTTATTATGATATATGCATGAGGGAGTGAGAAGTTTTTTTTCAACTCCGGCAACATTGATAAAAGTTTTTTACTTGTCACACTGGTGTCATCTGTCATCGCAATCGCAATCGCGAGCACCGTGATGCCCACTGCAGGCTGCAGCTGATTATAGTATTTATGGGACAGATAGCGAACAAAATTCGTACTTAGGTACATATTCAACAATGTTTTCATTATACCAAAGAAAAAACCACTTATTTATAATCTCTATAATCCAATACATTATTATTTTTCAATTATGAATTTATATTATTATTTACAAATTATGCATACATGTATAAAATATATATATATACTACATCAATAAGTCAATGGATAAACTAATAGTTTATGCATGAACTTCTTAGAGGCAGGCAAAAAAAATATTACATAGTTGTAATTTAAATTAATCAATTTTTGTGTGGGAAATAATAAATTTTCTGATTTACTTAAAAAAGTACATGTAAGACATACATATAATCACCTGAAACATATTTAAAGTACATTTTATGACATTACTATTCACCTGAAATTTATTTTAAATTATTTATGTTTCAATCCAGGATACCATTTTTAGTGAAAGTAGCAACGTACAGTCATACTTTAATGATATAATCCACGTCTTTTTTTTTTCATTTACCGGTAAAATACCGGTAAGAGGTGAAATTATTTACCGTTTACCGGTTATTGAAATTTGACGGTAAATTGCAATCCCTAGTTATAGAGTATATTTTATTCTTATGCATTCTTTGTGTTATGTCATTATTCAGAAAAAAAATCTACTCATAAATATGTAAATATAATACGAAATCATTATGAACATATTATTAATCAAGTATATATTTTTTGTCGTTTTTGCTAAGTTCTAATATCAAAAAAATATATTACGCTGCTGGCTTTGATTTCGAATTACCGTTGTGTACACATGATATTTTTGTAAGTTAAGTGAAAAAAATACTATGCAATTCGGAACTAATTCTATAAATTACTGCCCCATGTTAAACTTTCTGTTTAAAATTAATAAGATTTTTTTTCTTAAAATTGCCATCAGCACCGGCTGCACGAAAATGGAAACAGGTGGCCAAACATATCAGTCGATGTCTTTAGCATTTTCTTAATATCACACTGGAACCCAGGACCCGATACATTTATTTACGTACAATTTTTCAACTTTCTATCGACATGAAGTGTAAATATTCATGCGCCCTGCGAAAGCTCTTTAATTAATATATTTTCTGTCGTTTTTTAATGTTTTATATTTATTTTCACGCTCACTTAATTTATAGCTCTTGGCATCATTTTGTTTTAATGTTTACGTTTTATATTTATTTAAAACTCAATTTATCATTCATTAAAACCCGACATGATAGCATTTCGCAAGATGCGGGTTGAAAGAGTTATACATCATAAATTTATGGACCGTCCCTTTTCTCGTCATCCATCTGAATTGTTTTATGTTTCTTTGTCTATAATATTGTACGGCCTTTCAAACTTTCTCCCTTATGAATTTCTTTCGCATTAAACTTGGCCCACACATAAGCGCGAAAGTTTCACTATGCATATATGTACAAAGTTTGTATAATGGGTTTCCACATATTGCCCGAACATTTTCAATGAGAATGTTAACGTAGTGGTATTGAGATATATAATCTACCATACAATACAACTGAGCATTTCTTATTGTGTTAGTGCATGCTGTCAAGAAAGTGATACATTTTTTATGGAATGAAGATCAGTGCGATTGTTTAGTTGTGATTTATCACCCTTTAAAAAAACATCAACATCTCTTCCGCCTACTTAAAAATAAGTATTGTCCATAAACTACTGAGAATTAGGCAAAAGACATTTATTTATTCAAAACTGCTTTACAACTTTAATTCTTCACGTATTAACTTTCTAGTAAAAATGAAGCTGGTGAAAAACGAACGCGATCGCTATTGTAGTTCGATCTATTTGAAATTATTGGTGAAATTCGATAAATAATCTCCATTATACGTTTATAGTTAACATTGTACAATCAGATTTATCTTACAAAATTTACCGAGGTAATTGTACCGATTTTTGTTTGATCCGGTGTGCTTATAAAAGTGGATTTGTTTTTGGTTAATTTTACTAAAAGATATTGAAATAACTACTCTGGTTTGCTTTTAAATTTTATTTACTGACATAGATTGTGTTATAAAATTATTTAAAGTTACCGATTTTTGCCAGTTATATAGTAAGAAACGCGCTTCGAATTATTACTTTGTCGTCGTAATGGTCTTTCTTATCGCATTATCTGAACGGTATCAAAGGGTTTTACCATTTTCGATTTTTCCGGTAACATTGAGAGGTGCTTTAATATCGGTTTGATAATGAGCTTAATAACAATGTACCTATATTCGATGATTCAATATTAACCAATAATAATCCATTCATATTATTTTAATGTTTTCTGCAGGAAAAGGAAACGTTATATCTGTATTCTATAAATATATTTTGTAAGAAGTAAACTCACGAATACATGAAATAGTCCAGTTGATCTGTAAAGATTTTTAATCAGCTTACTTTAAGTTTTACGGTGGTTCCAGCCAATGATCTTCTCGAACCCGCGCGGGCCGGTCGGTGTCTTGAAATACACTCTATAATATTATCGCATTCGTACACAGTATTCATATTATGTATTTATAATAATATTATCCGATCCCGGGGAGCTGCTATGATGACGTTCGTAGAAGTGGACCGAAATAGTCAGCGCGACACATGACAGAGTGGCCGCGAGCAAAGGCGGACGTTGCCGCCTCACGAGTAATAAAATAAAAACCCAATCTAATATAATATATGACGATTGAGAGATAACACGTCCATACGAATGTTGCCGCTTTTCTTACATACGTTACGTGCCTTATTTTCACGTGATTCTTTCCTTTACCGCGACCGATGTAATGCGTGAATGTTTTCTTGATATTCGTTTTTTTATACATGCCGAGTTTATCTGAGAAAATTTTTCATACAGTTTATAGTGAGAATATATATATTTCCATAATATTTTATTACTGTTAGATGACAAAATCTTAGTTTAGAGTTTGTATTATATCAATTGATAATGCTCGCGATGAGGGAAACCAGTCCTATTTATAAAAATATAAAATTGTGAAATACCATTTAACGACTTCGTTGCCTAAACGGTACAGCAAGTAAAATCAATACCCGGTCGACTGTCTTTTAGTATGAAATGCTAATTTATGTACCTTATGTAGATGTTATGTGCAAAATGCTTTAATTTTTTTTCGATGCGTCGTTTTTGATTTTGAATAGAAGTACTTTTTACGAACAGCAATCTTAAGCTTGGAATTGTTTAGTGGCGACATGGTTTTATATTCATAATATTCATTACAGTACCATATACCTTACTGATAGGTTAACTGCATATCGGACCGCATATATATTTGTATTGTGTATATAAATTTGTATATATGTCCATCTACAATAGGTATACTATCCAATGTTTGCGTTAAGTTTTCATTGTATTACAGTTAGGAAAATCTTCTGTGAACAAATACTGTAATTTTTAATTGAACTAATATAAACAAAGTTTAAGGATCGCTTTTCTGCTCAAAAAATTTGATAAGCCGAAGAAATTTTGATTCATTGGTAGTGTTATATTGTTTAAATACAAAATATACATATTTGTGATAAAACTGCTTGCATGTAAGTAGATTTTTTTTGCATATTTATTTAATTGAATTTGTATTCTTCGGGATCGGAAAAAATGTACCGGGATATAAATTTTTACTTTTAATAAAACTATATATCCAATTCAAAGTAAATCAGGAGTGTGAAACGATCTGGAAAAGGGTTTTTATATGAATATTTTGCGATAAATTAAAATGAATTATGTATTCTAAATACAAATATTTATATCAAAAGTGTGCCGTCGTATATATTCTTCAAAATCGTTCTCAATCTGTACTCATAAATATACATTTATTATATTCCTCTGGGCTGTTTATCAAATAAAATGAATTGTGTAAAGTGTTGTGTGTAGATAGCATAACAAGGATAATGGATTAAGTTTAAAGTTGATTCCCCAAGTAATTCGCTGGTCGATGAGGCCACGGGGGTGGCATTCGCAACGAGCCACGCCCGCCACCAAACCCCATCCCTCACATAGTCGAGTATCTATGGAATTTTATCAATGTCGCATAAAACGAAAAACTGTCATGGAAACTGCGCTATATCACTGTTCAACTCTCTTGTTTATCATATTTTTATTCCTCTCCAGCTAGACTTTTCCACACTTGAGAAATTTTCGTGTTTATCGAGCCACTGTTTGGTAACAACATTTAGGAAAAATTAATTTATCAGAATGAATTTTATAATACTGTGCTTGAAATTTCGTAACAAAGAGCTTAGTTGTTTTTAGAAATTGTTATCTTGGGGTTATTATTGATGCGGTGTTTAGAAACAACAATCTAGAAACAAAATTTTAATTAAAAAAATACATACAATTTTAACGCTCTGCCAATATTTCATATGAAAATGTTTGTTGTGTTTATATGGTTTCGCAAAAAACATATCTTCATATGTAGCAGTATGAAAAAATTCGATTCATGACAATTAAATCATTAAACTGAAGCAAATGCCACACCTAATGGTTTTTCCACATTTTTATTTATGTCTGCAGATTCGTATTAAGATTTTCTTTGTTTTAAAAGACTGCAAAATAAAGAAAATAAATTGCCGTTTCGAGGAGAGAACAAAAAAGGACACTGCTCTCCCTCCCTCTTGCTTTCGCGAATCGGCAAACAAATCGTCGTTGAATCGCCGAAGCGGGTGAAATAACAAGTCGTCGACAACAAAGAGACGGTCTAAAGGGGAATTGGGAGTCAATGGGTATCATGCGTATTTGATCTTTGTATTGACTGAGTCGCTATAGAGCTCTTCAAGGATCGCTTAGCTTGCGTCTCTGTAAACTACAATTGGTCTGATGTTCGTAGCTTAAGCACAATAAATTTTGTGCATATTTTGAACACCTTTCAATTATTTTAGAAAGCCTCTTGAACTGGCTTCTGTTTATAAATATGAAACGCGAAGATTTGTAGAGGGTTAGTCAAAATTTATATACATCGATTATTTTAAAATCGGCACTTAAAATAATATCGAAATGGTGATGAATAAATCTTCGACCTTTTGGTCTCATGGTACGTAAGTGCTGAACCCTGACGATTAAATGTGATTATGAGGCTTAAGTGTCTAATACTTTATCTGTAAAAATTTTCATCGCGGCGATAAGCCATCTCAAAAATTTTAAATATCTAAAATATGACCGAAAATAAATAAATTATTGATATTGCATACCAACATTTTGAGGGAAACGTGGTTGAGAATAAGGAATGCTTCAGAAATAAAAAAATACCACTTCCTTACCTTTTAACACGAGGTATCTGCACTTTTCCAAACACCGCTCAGCTCCCTGCGGCATATGTTCACTTGAAAATGTAAACATGTCCTTGCACAAAAACAACATAGAAAATTGTCGTCGCTCAATTTAATCACAATGTTAACTGATATTTCTCAAATGAAACCATAGAAATATTTATTTGAACGATTCGCTAGGTTTGTATATTAAACCGAGAATGTCTTAAATCGAATGTATTGTAGAACAAAACTATTGGTGAAACTAAATTATCATTTTGCTCCCTTGCAGTATTTTTCGAAAAGATCTTTATTTAAGAGAAAAGTTTTGCTATGTAAAATTATTCGATTTGCTGAATGCCGCCCGAGGATTGACGAAGCCCTGACTTACATAATTGTGTGTGAGTATTTGAAAAATAAAATAATTTTATTTGTTTAAATTGTGAATAATTTTAAAGATATATCATGTTACAGTCGGAAACCATTAAAATCTAATGTACGAAAATAAATATCATGACATGTATGATTTCGACTTAAATAGAACAACATTCTGGAACCGTTGTAAATTTCAAAAGAAATCGACATATATTTCAAGACCTATTCTTGTGTTTATATTTAAGTTTACTGTTATGTATATGATTTTTATTATTCGAGACACAATTCAGAGCTTCTGGCGCAAATTGATTGAATAGAAATTTGGTGCCACAAATATTGTGCTGGCACGAGATGTTTACAAATAAAAGGAATTTTTCTGTAAACAAGTATTAGTCAACAAATGGAGATAATATCCATGCTACCTTGGTAGTCAAGCAAAGTGAAGTGAGTCACAGAGCAGTCAAGATCAGTTAGCATAGCTTTTTCCGACCAATCGGCGCCATTTTCCCAACCCCGTCGATATCGGCGAATTTATCTATCTTGAGAAAAACAACCGCATTAAAAACTATTTCAATGTCGTACTTTTTATTTTTTTTTATAAGTAAAATACACTAAAAAATATTGTTCGAATATTGTGTACTTGTTTTATATACGGTATGAAATGCGTGTTATATATAATCAACGATTTCTTATTAAATTTAGTTATGCTCGGAAACGACATGCAGTGTGTATTTATTTAATGTAAAAAAATATCTGTCTTGGAAACATGTTATTACTCGTGACAGTATTTGAAGTAATTTGTCCTTATTATTTGTATAAGTGCGAAATATATGCTATAATTTGTTTTTTTTTATATTAAATAAATAATATTACTAACTTAACGTACATAGTGACGATGTCAACATTTGTTTCGTGATTTTTATAAATGCTTACGACGATTTTGGTTTTACTGCTATCCAACAAATATGGTGACCAACGAATGTTGTGGATGCTGAAAGATTTTTCAGCAGAAACAATGTTATTTAAAATGAGTGTGTCACAGTATTTGAACTTAAAATGATGCAATTCAACTGAGTTCAACTGAATCAGTTTACTAGAACGCTTCAAAATGCCGAAAGGTGAAAACAGAATCGATAGTGACAAAAATATCGGAATCTTCAAAACGCGAACAATTCGAAAAACTATTCTTATAGTAGCCTTTTGGCTGGATTATTGGGGAATCAATTCGAAATGTGTATCGCTGCATTGACATGTGAAAGCCTAATTTGGAGAGCAAAAAGGTGTTTCGGAAATTTCAAGAAATCTTGTCTCTTCTATTTTAATACGCGTGTCCCGCTATTTCGTATAAAAAGTTTCTAATAATTTAACTGATCGAGCACATATTACTATTACATAATTTATATTTCAGTTTATAAAACACTGTTTAAATGCTATATATATATATATCGAATAGTTTTATGTTTATTATATCATTACTTTAATGTAAGACGTTTCAATAGTGGAATGAATTGTTAATATGTTTGTCAATATATATGTCTCTATAATAGAGATAATGGATATTGCGATTATGTATGGTGAAGTTAATAAAATACTATTATGTGCTCGTAGCCGTGTGATGGTAGCAATATTTCATAAAACTTCCATTATAAACAATTTTATTTTCCGAGGTTTCATTTCGAGGGTGAGCGGTTTTTTTTACGTCGAATAGAACAAACTTTTCGCCGTCGCTTCTTACGCATTCGGTTGACCGATAAAATACGCTGCCAAACACCATCTATAAAAAAATTAATATGCCCGTCGTAAAAAAAACTTATATCGGACGATTTTTCATCGTACATGTCCGTGGGCATTATAGTTTGTTTTAGAAATATATACCTCTGTGCAATGAATGTGTGGTGATATTCTTGTCACCAGTATGCTTCTATATGATGTTTGAAAGACTGCCAATGTCTTTAATAATGCTGCCATACAATTAACTCGTTGCTATGAAGCATTTGTAAAAAGATAATCATAATCTCAATAAATGTTAAATATTATATCAATTTATATTTTCAATATAACTCTAAGAATATGCTTAAATATTATCTTATTATATTAAAAAATGCTTAAGTTGTTTAAGGGTTTCACCTGTTTTCAAGTTATTTTTAACGGTAAAAAGCTGTCACTGCCAATCTACATATAATGGCGTAGTGACGTTATTACCTCAAAAAAAATCAGTTTGTACAAATATCATTCATTTTAGAGGAAAATATTTTTAAATGATAGAAAAGTTTCCTCCCTATGCAGTTTAAAAAAATCGAAACCATGTTTTCTTCATTAAGAAAAATGGAATGGATAGAGTGCTGGCAGTTAGTTTATTTCTTTGTATGCATCTTTCTAGATTCAGTTTCTTGAAATGATTTAGGTAAACAAAAAGAAAGGAAATCATCGCAAAAATATTTTTTTATAAAAATCATTCGGGTATTCAAATCCTTGATTGTCCGCCTAGTTGTGAGAATGGTATATCATGTTGAGACTCGTACATTAAATTTTCAATGGACGATTAAAAAAATATCTCTAAGTTTTAATTAAAAAAATCCAAAACAAACAGTCCAAACCAATAAAGTAACACATTGTATGCAAAATTAATGACATCGAATATTTGAATACAAAATTATAAAACGGAGTGATCGAACTTTATTATGCAGTGAACTTCTTCCGGGTGACGCGTCGCGACGCCACGCCAGCCAGTCACTGGAACCTCTTAACAAATTAAACATTTCGAATGGCTTTTCCCGCGTCGGTTGAGTTCCGATTTATTCAAGATACGGACGGCTATCAGCAGGAAATCAATTTGTAATTTGAAATAGATTTACGGCTCCAATCATCGGATGCGTATTTTTACTGCTGGCAATATTATTACCTGCTAGCGAAATTACCGGATTGGAAATCTACATACCTCGTAAATGAGTTTTTATTTACATTCATTCAAGATGGTATGGGGTACTTCTAAACTTAAGAACTAAAGAGCTTTAATTATTATCCCGATAATTGTTTTATTTGTTTTACGATATTGTTTTTCTTGTCGTCAAGAGTTGCATATTTGTTGATAAAAAATATTATATTATTATTATTTTTTAATATCATTCTTTTCTAAAATTGATAACAACAGTTTTTTAAATTACTAATTGACTGGCATATAAATAATTTTTAAATTCCACAAAAATAATTATGTTCATTCTATAGCATAACAGTCCAATTCCGTTAAGCACTTTGAATGCGTTAACTGTGATTTATTGGTAGAAATGTATTATATTTAAATAATACCTAGAACTATTTCCACAAATATATAATAATTTATTACTAATTTTAAGTATGTAATATTAACGTTAATAACAAATAAATTTACTACACATTGACTAAAACATTCAAAGTAAACATATTTTATATTTCATATTTATCTTGATGTTATGCCAATAGCTTATTTACTTGTTACATATTTCTGAATCTTGATGTTTTTCTCCATTAACAGATAAGAAAACGACAAAATATCGTTCCTTTCGATAGACACTCGACACGATTGACAACAGCGCCAAAACAATATAACGACTTTGTTGACAATATTCTTTCTTTTCCGACATAAACAAATACATAATTATTGTTGTTTCTCTTGGCGCTTATATCGTACAAATCGTTTTATGATGATAGAATGCAAAAAACCCAGACTGTAATATTTTTAGCTTACGTTTTCTTTTTTGATTGTTTACGTTTCAAAAATTTACATTTCGGGGTGATGATCCATTCCTGTCTGCTGAAATCACTTTATTTCGTATGTACATATTTCTGTAGAGCTTTTCTCACATCTTAAAACTTATTCAACGTTTTCTTGTTTTTTCGAAGTTCTCCATTCTGTAAATATGAAGCAAATATACTTATTTTTTCCACTATTCCATATTACAAGAGAATTTTAACTAGAAATAATATTAGCATCGAGAAATATTCTGAAAATTATTTCCTTTTATTATATTGTAAGATTTCAATATATCAAAGACACAATTGCATTCAGCACTTACTTAATGAAATCACTTATGTGAATGGAAAAATGTAACATTTTGAGTAATACATCATAGTGTAATAACGTCAATATTTTTAAGCATACGGTTAAATGCGTCGATTTTTGATTAACTTTTTGTCGCCCGTATCATTAAAACCATTTTGATCTTTTTCTTAATCCATGTGTGTTGAAATTATTCATTCTGATCGTTGGCCTATGGAAGAACTTTTTTGTCTAGTTATAATTTCTTATTTTTGGTGAAATAAATATATTGTGATTATTCATGTGTTAAAAAATGGAAATTACTGTTTGTTACATGATGCTCTTTCCGGCATACATTGTATAGTTATTATTATTTAGTATATATTTGATTTATTGATGAAAGTTGTTTCTTTACGATTGACCATTTGTGATATATGCGAGTGACCCGAAGTAAATCTTGAACCAATAATTAATGCCGGTATTTATAGTGAGGTATTTTATGGGTATATTTTTATTCCCACAAGTACCGTTCTTGTGTTTCCGGGAGAAAACAGATATTGGATAGATACCGATGGAATGGAATACCCAGATGCCTGTCCACTCCCGCTTCAATAAATCTGTTCATTTAACGGTATTTCCATCACTAAAAATTTTCATGTGCCCTCATTGTCTCAGAAGGGCAAAATATATTGACATTCAGATATCGTATGTGATGAATTATTGCGCGAGATAGTTTTGGTTTTCTTTATATAGTCAATGATGGATGCTTTTTCACATATGAGATCACAAGCTTGTAATATATTATAATTTTCTTTTATTTCTATCGCGCTGAAAATGCTCATCTATCATCGTATGTAAAGATTACACCTTATCGCCGTTTTAACTTGCAAAGTACGTATCTTTCCCATATCGTTTTTTTAGGAGGTAGTTTATTTAATAATTCTACTGAATTTTAGTATTTAATTTTACATAGCCTTTTAAAACAAAATATTCATTTGCATCTAGTGTCAACAATGGTAATATACAGCGTGGAATATTATATATATGTGGCGCTGGTAGTTTCCGTTTTAATTGACAGAGAAATCTTTTTTTATTTCATTTGTTTCCTTGCTTATATAATATATTACAATATTGAAATATCATGAAAAACAATGTTTCAGTATAATGATGTATTGTAACGTAGGTATTGCATAGGTCATTAGATAATCGTTAGTGTCTGTGCTGACCAAAGGTTCTGTGTAAATCCAATCAGTAAGATTATTTCCAATGAAAAATACTCGTTTGCTTTCAAATTGAATCGTCTAATTAATAACTGAAAATGTAATAGAATACAACATTTTTTCGGTTTTAAATGTTATTTTCAAAATTTAGTTCCTGAATCTAAATTTCCTTTGAGTTTAATGACAATGGAAGTATACTTTTTATAGATGAATAATAGCAGTTTGTTATTCTTAATAAAAATAAAACATTTGATTACTTGCTGTCGTGATTTCACTGAAATTTTTCTAGAGAATATTTTCTCTTAAATTCTTCAGTGAACAATGCAATTTCTCGTTGAAATTATATATTGAAGTTGCTTTTATTTACGAGTTCAAGATACGGCAGGCAATTTACGAAGCACTAAGTATGTTATTGACGTTAAATTTATTTTGAATATATTAATTTTCATTATCAGTCACGTTATACGACTTGTAGGAGTTATCTTCTATACATTACAAGAGCCTCATAACAATTGCCTCAATTAGCAACACTTAAAGTTTTGTTTTAATTCTGTATGACGAAATGAGTCGAGTATGCTAAATTAAGGATATTCATTTCAACGATTTTAAATGGATATGATATAACCGTAGAATAGTTATCTACGAAAGCTCAGGGCTTTTGTTGGAAAACCAACCAAGCCTGACAGGGATAATTCGTAAGTCGAATGGAAAAAGGGTTGATTTGATACGGTGGTGATTTTGGAGAAAATATATGTGTTTACGTAACATATAATACTCATGATAATAAAACGTACGTCTACTCGAAAATTTGATTAAATTTTCATAATGCCCGTAGATCTTGTGAGATTTGACGCTGTTTGATGATTAAAGTTGTTTTTAAAATCATAACAATTTCCCACGAATGTCAAATAATTATTATTGCTCATATTCTAAATTTTATTAAAATTTCACGTACTGTCCGATCACTTTAATTTTTTTTTAATGTAAAGAGAAAATTATATTTTGAAATTTTACTCATATTATTGAAAAATTAATACATAACCAATACGTCTCGACGAGTTATTATTAAATAGTCATATAAAATCTTTTAGAGCATACATAACAAGAAACTCATCATCACATTATGTGAAACTAAATATTTTAAATAAAGTTAAATGAAGTGAAATTTTCACGTGAACATAAAAATCAAACTCAATTTCTTTTGAATGGAATCCGTTAGCATATAATGCCGAGAATGTAGAGGACTAGCTGTAATTATATATATATATAATTGACTATGAGGAAATTCCTCAATATATTGTTTCTTTCATTTTATTCACACTAAAAATTTCAAGAAAAGAAATGGTAAGAAGTGTCGAATACGCCGTTGCCCTTGAATAAATATTATTTAAAAAAATCAATACATCTTGAGCCTTTGTAGTTTTCCATCAAAAATATATAAAGAGCCAGATATGTAATATGTCATACATATTCAATGATAATGTATTCCGTTATTATCCATTTGCTTTTCAATTTGTGATATGTCGTGTTATATTTTTGATGCGATATTGACGTGCTTCGCCCTTTTTATTGTTATACGGAGTCTTCAAATATACACTCGTCTACTATCTGCATATCGGTATGGAGTATCAGTGGGTAAAATAGACGTTCTGCTTCGGAAAGCCGCCGCTGGTGTGACATTCGCTGACCCGAATACTAATTTCGCTGCATTAAAATTTTAAAGGCTAGCGCTTCTTATATACTCTGTACTTTATTATGTGTTTTTATTTCAACACATTATTTTTGTATACATGGAACTATAACTTTATAAATCTCACGATGTGATAATTAAAAAAAAAAAAAAAATACTTAAAAATTGTACGTATCGTTGACATAAGTAGTTTGATAAAAAGAAAAACTTATCATTAAATGTTGAATGATTCCGGTGCAATTGTTTTGAATAAAACTGACCAACTTTCCTACAAAATATTTCTTCCGAAAAATGATTCTTATATTGTAAGCAAACGCCGAATGTATTATCTAAACAAAATCATTGTTATACGGTGAAAAAATAGCAATGTTTTTTAGCTCTACAAATTATTTCATAAGATATAGTAGCTATTTCGGCTCACGCCATCGTCAGAACTATTTTCTGGAACTAAAATACATTGCTATTTTTTCGCCGTGTTATAATGGAGTTCTACCAAGTAAATGCCAATTCGATCAATAATATCATTGTTGATGCCACTCCGGTGAACGTTTTTTAAAATTCAATTTTTTTTATATGTGTAAAGTAAAAACTTAAAACTACAATTTATTAACATTCTAGTATTGAATGTTTTCATTGTATGATATGAAAATATCAATCATACTATCTGTTTTTAACTTCTTTGTATGAATAACGTCTTATGTAATATTGTATAACTTTTAGTGATAGTTTCCATACAAAAGAATCCATATTTTTTTACTATCACTTAATTCTAGATGAATTGGTGATATTCAAACGGTTTGTGCCGGGCTTGCATTAAATATTTAACAGTTAACCTTTCTTTATGTACATAGTAGCAATATTAAAAAGGGATCATTCGTTTCGGAATGCCATTGAAATAGTTGAGCTTTCTCCCGTCATCCCTATGCATGCGACCGGATTCTTATAAATTTTTCATCCACTCCGGAACATACTACCCCCGCCGTTTGCGTTGCAAATACATTTTTCCGAATGAAAAACTCGCAGGGTTGCGTTGCTCTTTTCTGATTACATATTAAACAGGACGTCTGCGTTCCCCGAATCGACCTGCCTGTCTTACATACAAACAAGACATTTTTCTTTAGAAACGGCGAAATCTCTCTTTCGGTCCCACTCTTCATGTCTGAAATAAATTCTCCCAAGATGCCCCGCGCTGTCGGGTTTTAATTTATTTTTTTCAATTTCCTCGAACTTTTCTCCGACGTGAAGATTACCTGTGGATTAATATAAAATATGCCGAAATTGAAATTTCGAACCGTTTTTTTATTTTTTATTTGTGCAATGTGTGTATTATATGATAAAATAATTATTTTATTTTCAAACGGTATCTTCCAGGATCCAATAAAATACATCCATATTTTGCTTTAAGATGTGTTGAACTCTGTATGCTGTGTTTTATTTCTCGATTCTTTGCCTAAGAGATCGAACATTGCGAAGGCTACTGCAATCTGAAAATCAACTGTGCTCTGTGAACAATAACCTAGTTCTAATACAAACGTATTTTAGGGGTAGTCCCAATCCATAAATAGCTCAACCAATTTTATCTGTTCCAATGTAGTGATATATCTAGTAGATTTTATGAATTATAATGTATTGATATAAAAAAGCTGCATTCTAGAAAAGTGTTTTTTACTTAACTGCCTACGACTTCATTTATAACGTTACTTATCCATAACCATAGTTCTTTCCTGTTAGAATACGAATAACAAGTTTCAATTTCAGCCTATCTCAAAAACTTTCTTTGGCGTGAAATGAAACGTTCTTTTTAGAAACTCAATGACAATATTTGTAAATTGTAAGCGTGTGGCAGTTTTTTTTACGTGAAAAACAGCTCTAGACAAATTTCTACATACTATGCCTCTAAGTTTGTCCAGATTCCTTGCATATTTCCGTATCACGTGATTGTTGTTTACATATTACATATAGACATCCATGGTCATTTTTCTTTTGTCTTACCAAAGTGACTTCCATTATCATACAATAAAGTATTGCTATTCTTGAGATATTATATACTACACCTAACACTATATTGACCAAAAAAAAATTGCTATTGTCTACATCCTCTTCCGTATCACACATAAATACACAGTTTTAGAACTGAAAGACAACGAATCGTGGTATGATCACGTAATACATCGGAATTAATTTGTGTGCACTGTCTTAATGCCCACTATATATACATTAGTTTCTCAGGAAGCTTTCAATTGTGTCTGCTTCAATTATTGACATTATTCACGACAAACGCTACCCATTCGCAGCACTCACATCTCATCCGAAGCACCTTTATTTGTTCCATTACTCACGTAGATGTCTGTCAGATACAGTAGAATGAAGTTATACTGACAATTCGCTAGTTAAAGAGACTACTCATAATCCAGCGATGAGCCATGCAGTCATTTATTTCATGTGTTTCTCTTTATAATCAGCCGCTGTGATAAAATTATGAAATCATTTTTTAAGTTTTCAAAGTATCGGTTTGCCGGATTTCGGAAAGAATTGTAATGCAACATGTAATTGGTCGCCTTACAAAATAAAAATTTATATTAATAGAATTGGCGTTTACTTCACAGAACCCCGTATAACAATCATATGGTTTTTTGAACTAAAGACTTGGTTATTATTACCCTATAACATTTTTACCAACAAAATGTATTACTTTACAAATTATATTCACTATCAAATATGCTTTAATTTGAATTCTGTCAATTTATAAATGATAGCCGACAGTGATTGTCCGCCTTAATTGAGTTTTCATTAAGACACTAAGTGAATCATTTTCTTCTTCATATTTTGAAATAATATAAGCATATTTTTGCTTTTCATGTATTCTATTCGATTCATAGCTTATTTATGTTAAGTTGTTATCATTTTTTTAAATACTTAATTTAATATTATCTAGCGCCTGTAAGCCTTCGCGAACGCCGAATCTAAATTGGTTTCTAAGGCTTATCAGGACTTGACGAAACCAATGGAGAACGCAGTCAGTTTCGGGCTGTAGTTCTAGAATTTTTAAAATCTATTACCTTTCATATTTATTTTATTATAAAGGCATTTGGTGTCGAATAAAATTTAATAAAATCAGGGAAGTTTAAAATTTGTTAGGTTGTAGCAGCCATGTTATTAAAGTGACTATCTATCAAATTTGTCGTCATTTGTTTAGTAGAGTACGGTAAATCACGATGGAAGGTTATATCATATATAACAACGTGTAAAAATCATCAAACTTTGATGGACATTCTGCACGAGTGACTTGAGGGCATGAAACTGACCACCGAAATTGTGAAATTTAACGACTTTAAACTTCTTCATTTGGAGCTATCTTAAATCGAAAATATTTGCGAATAAACTCCAAACAATTGACGCCTTCAAAGTCAACATAATAAACGCCAACCAAAAATTCACCCAGATTTATGCGATAAATTGATAAAAATTGGATATCCCGAATACGTATCACCAAGCAAAGCTGCAGCGGACATTTCAACAGCCTTATATTCCAAACTTAATCCCAAATAATAAATAATACTTTTAAATGAAATAGGCTAATCAATAAAAATATACTTTCGAATTTCAAAAAATTGAGTGGATACCTGACACACAACTTATATAAATTTACACAAATTTCGAGCGCCCCTATTGAAGGACTCTTAACAAAGTTTATTTTTGCGGCTGATTAAGTAATGTATTATACATACAATATTTTGATAATCAAATTAGGATTGTCGTAACAATCTTTTTTGTCAAATCATTGACTCCTCTTTTGGCTAAAATTTGCAGGTACGATTACCGTAAATATCGTGTTGTCATATCGATCATCGAACATACTAAGTATTTATTTAAGCTTAATTTTCTTCTTGAGATTATCAGGGATTAATGTAAAACATTTCTTTAATTTTGTGCTGTTGTAAACCCTTTTGAATAAGCATTGCAAAAGTGATCAATTTATTATAAATAAAACACGATTTATATTTTATATAACATCAATTGCCAATAGAATTCGTCGCAGAAATATCCATATTTATTCTAACAATGTAAATTATTTCGTAATAGTAAATGAGCAGTTGATTAAAAAGAAGAAAAAGGTAAAATGTTGAGTTGCTTTAGGAAGGACAGAATAACTACAAATCTTACTTGTGTTAAAAGTGCTTATGATAATGATTCTTGGCCTACACGTTAACACCATACTGTTTTCGCAAAGGGAATGTTTACCACACAAATTATTCGGCAATGGCTTTCTATTTTTGTGTATTGTTTCAACACGAAAAACGCATTAAGAATGATCGGATAGTGTGGGAATCACTTAGTAGTTGACTTGCTTTTCCCGCACCCTTTCGCAGACTCCGTAATATCATTTCGGTTGGACGACGGAGTTTTAAAGTGCCGTTCACTCGGTTCCGCATTATTTCAAGTTGGCTATAGATATTTTATTATATTTATACAATATCTGAGTGTTTTTATGAATCGAAGAAACAATATTTTTCATTTTTACCGCTGGTCTCTGTAGATATTTTGACACTTCAGAATATTTATTAAAAATATTAAAAATTAATTCGTGAAAATCAATCAGATAAATAAAAACCATGCTGTCTTAGAGATATGTCTTAGGCGTATAGGACAATAATGATAACTAATGATATTTTATTTTGCTGAAATAAATAGGCAATCGATCTAAAATATGGATACATCTATACGTGAAATTTGTCTCTTGCATTCAATTCGACAAAAATGACAATTCTGCCTACCTTTGATCTAAACTAATGTTCCACAACCGATTTGCCGCCCGTCACGCGTGTGGACGTGGAATAATCTTCACGCACCTCATTATTGTATACAGTGAAACCTCGATTTTACGTATTCCAAGAGACCCTGAAAAAATAACGGTAATTGCGGGAAACGGTGAATGCGGGAAAGCTTCAAATAATAATAAACAAGTAAAATCGTAAAAAACATTTATTTATTAGTTACTTGTTCATACTGTACATAAAATTTATTTTTTAAAAAGTCCTTTATGTCGTTTGCTTCTTTGTTATTTGGCACTTTAATCGGAACAAAGGCTTGTTACTAAACTTGTGACTAAAAGTTTGTATGTACAGGAATCATTATTACCATGAATTTTAAACAACTCTACATTTGCATCATAAACAATAATACGCGTGTGGTGGATTTCAACCCAAAAAATAGCACATGCGTCCAATGCGTTACGTCTAACATGTACAGCGGATTCCAACGTGTCTAGACATAACACCTGCACTCGGCTGTGTCAAAGTTGCTTGCCGAGATACGGAGAAATATGCAATAAAAACGGTCAATCGGGATAATATTTGTGACGGGACCAAAATATTTAGACGGTTTATCGAGGAAATCGGAGAATCGGGGAATCGGTAAACGGTCAATGCGGGATTATTTAACATTGTTTTTATGAAGGTTTGACGGGACTATAAAAATAAGCGTTCCAGTCGGGAAAACGTATTATGCGAGAACGGTTGATCGGAGGTTCCACTGTATTGTATATTTATAAAATGAAAAAGATTCCTTAATGCAATTTTAGTGTTTACCATTTTTTTAGAAAAATGTTTTACTTGGGTGCCGCGGAATCTTGTTGAAAACTTTGTGTGCTGAATAGAGACAAAAGCATCGGAAGTAAACCGAAAAATAAACGGCAAAATACCAATATTTTATCTTTACTGCAACCGGAAGTACAAACATATTCCGATGTAGAAGCTTTCGATAGTGTACGCGGTTCATTCAATTAATACATGAAGCGGAAGCTTTCATTGCCCTCCTATTGGCGGATGTGCAATTCGCTGAGCTGTCGTTTGCACTTTGGCTATAAAGCCTGCAGCTGGGAGATAGGTTCTTGTTTTTGTACGCTTAACGGTTACATTATTCATTGCATAAGCGCAAACCTGGCGCAAAAATGACAGCTTAATTTGTTTGTGAATTTATCACATATCAAATGTCCAACAGCAAGCATTAGGAAAGCCCAAATTTATTAAAGATAGAATAATAAAGCAACATATTAAAATAATTCATTTTCAATGTAACTGATTTAATAAAACATATCGAATAATTTTTGATGTGCTGATTAAATATTTCACATATAGCCCGAACTGAATATATATTAAAGTTGTGTTATTCAGTTATACAACCGCGGAGGACTGAAATAACTCAAACATTCGGAGCTGGCCAACTTTCAAAGATATATCATTGGACAAAATGTCCGCTCGCTCGTGAATAGGTGGACTCGAATTCTTGTATGAATATTCAAGACTTGTGACAAATAATAATAATATTATTCCGGCATACACATTCTTATCATAAAATTCTTGCCGCTATAAATATTTATGAATCATTTTGTCAAAATAGAATCGACTAAATTTGTTAATATTGCACGAATAATATTGAAATGTAGTCACATGTACAGCGATTCATAATCAACGTCTCTTAACCAACCATCTTATTCTTTGGACATCATTCGATGTCACCGAAATCTTGACTTGTTGATAAATACCCATTCATTTTATTTAATAATTAACAATATAATTTTTATGAAAAAGGAATTTTGAAACATCTGGCAATGCTCTGTAATTAGTGATTCTTTAGTTATTTAAAAAAATTTTTTTTAACGTGTGATAGAATGTCTGAAGATGTACAGGTATTCTATCACAATGAAACTAATGACAGGTGAATCCTTAGCCGTTAGTGACAAAGCACGTGGAGTCTTGGAGTTCCAACAATGCAAATTTGATATTGAAATTCCATCAAGCACCTTCAGTCGCTATCATAAATTATATAATATATACGTATGAATTAAGACAAACAAAATCTTGCATTTTAAGAACTCACTGTGTCATTTTAATACTATTTATTTTCTTCTACGGTGTCGAATTTACTGCCCGAATATGATTTTATAACATTTTTTCGTCTAATGTGTAAAGAATATTTACACATTATTGGTTTATGTTTTTATTTATTTTGAAGTGATACTGTTAATGACTTCAAAATAAAAGGTAGAAGAATTGATTCTAATCGGCAGTCTCCTATAGATATTTTCATTGATTGTCTACTTAGTAATTAAAACGAAATAGCTCCGCCGAGATTACTTCCAGCAATTGGGATTCGTTACTGGTGATTAATTCTACGTTGGTCTTTTAATTGACCTTCTATCTTCATAATGACCTACATCACTGATTTTAATTTACGACGGAGCATTTTTTGGATTTTTCGTACCTCTTGCGATTAAAAATAAACAATCCATCTAGTATTTAGACAATATTTTTATGAAAAAACGGTGCTTCATTAAAGTTTCTCTTTACATCATTAAAATTTTAACTTTTTTTTAAATATTAGTGAAAAGTATATTGGATTGACAACACAAGAAAACAACAGCTAAGTTCTTAAAGTATTTTAAGATACAATTCAAACTTAGATCTACATAACTTTTTACTAAGGGATTTTATTTATTACATTTTCAATTTCCTTCAATAACATAATTTGTTTTTTTCTAATTTATTCATGAAACTAATTGAATATTTTTCTTATACTCTTCGGCTCGGTAGAACATATTTTTTCCTATCATAATCCCATATCACATAACGTTTCCAATATATCTTTAAGGTGCGGTATTTCATAATAAAACTCATTGATTATTACTCTATCTACCATTTTACAATATCTTCATGTATATCTTAAACTTTAATTTTAGCACTTATGGTCGATTTAAAAGAACATTGCTGTTGATATGGTGAGTTCTTCGCTTATTCGATTTATTGTTTAACGTTTAACCTGCAATGTTTTGACTGGCTTTAACTTTAATTTATTTCTGTTTCAGGTAAGTCGAATATCCAACGTTTGCTTGTTGATTGTCAGAAAATGTCATCCCATATTTGAGACTGGTAAGAACTCACGTAACTTTCTTATTCAGTTTTATCGTTTGGTTTCCTATTATGGCTGATTAATATTTATAACCTGCCAACTTTTGAGTCACTGCGTGACTTATTTTTGATTACGGTAATAAACCTCAAAAAGCTGTCTAAATTTACAACCAGAGACGGATTGTTCCTATGGGCATCCGCTTCGAAACGGGTTAAGTTTAATTTGAACATCTAAAGACTACACTAATGTTTTAATTCGTAATATACAGACCACGCTTTTCTACCGCACGACCTGTAAAAAATTATACATTTTAATATTATTATGCTTTTCTCGTAATTTAATCACACGTTGCTCCTCATTTTGAGTAAACAAAATGCAGCACCCGTAACGTTAGACAACCCAATACGATAGCAATAATCATAGAGAAGTTAAAAAAAACCGTCAAAAGATCAAAGTATCTCTTAAGTTTTCTAATTTGCTGAATTCAATCGCAATACATTTATTTTACAAAAATGGTTCCTACCGTTTATTTTTGATTAAATATGTCAGCCTCAGTGAATCTAATCGATAAGAAATAGATGAAATCTACAGCATTGGTTTTTGAGATGTCTTTTCTCACGAAGCTCTGTTGATGCGATTTTAGAGAATATTGAATTGTTATAAATATAATGGCAAATATTTTATTGATTGAATTGGCATTCACTTGGTAGTACTCCATTATAACACGGTGAAAAAATAGCAATGTATTTTAGTTCTACAAAATTATTGTTAACAAATATAGTTGATAGCTATTTCGGCTCACGCCATCGTCAGAACTATATTTTTTGACTGGCAAATATTTTATTGACATCTTCCGAAAATTCCCTTTTCCATTGATTTGATAAAATTTATCGTGTATCCATACTATTTCAGACACTGTACTGTTTGTTCAAAAACTGTAGACCATTAAGTATCAGGAGTTCACAACTATTTATAGATCTTGTCAGAAAGCCGTTTTGCGTAATCTCTCCATTATCTTCCGATTATTATTGTACAATCAACCGGCTGAAGATACGTCACAGTTCGTTTAAAGAATGCTTCGATATTTAATACTGTACTGAATGCTTTCTTTGCGTATCGCTCCAAAACGAGCATGTTCACAGTATCGTTGTATAACTTTACTGGAGTATTATTATTCACAGCTGTTCGTACAAACCTCTTTGGTCGTTAATATTGCAAATTAATGTTGACACGCGAAACGCGTTAAAGGCCACAGAGGGTTAACTTACATTCGATGCGGCACTTATAAATAATAATAAATCAACATTGTTCCACAAATTGATGCGTGATTTCATGGTCGCGGTGTGTTTAAGATGCATGAAATAATGTTATAAATTGAACTGATTGCACACAATTTCTTCGGTTATAAATTAAGATGCCATATCATTGGAGAACGTTAAATAACGAGTAGGTTTGTCTTGTTAAGTAGAGGAGGGCTGTCGAATAAAAATATATATATACTTGTGTTAAATTATGAATGATAAAACGTATTGCTTTAGTACGGCCTTCGTTTTTTTGATTGTTTCGCGTCTAGCTGTGAGAATTTCAAGTTCTGTTAATTCCATCAGACATCACTTAATGAATGATTTATATTTTTATAATATGTGTACAAAACCATCATTAAGCAAATATTCTATGAAAATGCATACACTTACAATTTCGAGATGATATGAAAAAAATAATTTAATCTACTCCGAAATGGTTGCGATAGATCATAACATCGAGTCAAGAAGAAAATCAAGAGGAGATGAAAGATGTAGTGATTAAGTGCCGGATGAACAAGAGTTGAATGAAGGAGGGTTCCTTGATATGGCTACCATAATTCCGATGGACATCGAAAACTATACCGAAAGCTCTGGTGATTGGTTCACAATAATTCGTGATATAAATCATGGTTTGCAATACCGACGAAAATTATAAAGAATCTTTAAGTAAATGAGATTTAGTTTTACACGATTTTTTAGCAGTACTGATTTTCCGTGTTACGTGTATATTCAACGACAAATTTTCATATTATTCTAACGTATATGAATTTATTTAATATATCATTAGCTTTACTTAAGTACTTTTAGTAACTTTGTTTCAAGTTTATTTCGGAAAATCTTGGCGTATAAGTGACCATGCGCTCTGGCGGCTAACCGCGTAGAGTGCCTCCGGACTGGGCGGCTGGTCGTTTTGCACTAAGTATAATACTTGTCACATTGAAAAGTGCGTATGTATGGTCAGCTAACTTATGAATCCTACAATTTACCTACTTTGAATTCATTTTTTATCGGTCGCAATATTATACATACAATTTAAGCAATAATGCTTATATAAGTTTTGTGTCTGTAAATCTGTATAGTAAGTGATAGTTATGAGGCTTACATTGAATGGAATCTTTGATAAAATCATAATAGAAATGGTAATTCATACTTTTGTTTGTTGTTTTAATAAAATTTAAACATAAGATTTAATGATGATGCTGCCCATCAAATAATGCATTTTATTGGCTTCATTATACTATTCAATAAAAATAATTTTTATTTTATAAAGTCTGCCTTGTGAGATTACATTTGAAAAGTACTCAAATAGCTGTCGGGGGATTTTCCAATGTGTGAAAAATGAAACGAAAATACATATTAAATATTTCTCTGCGTCAACCTTTTGAGAGTAATGGGCCGCCCGTCGACATTATGGTGATATTTGAATAGACTCGTCTGCATAGAGAAAAAGATTGAATGCGTGCCAGCATATCACACTCCTTATATCAAACTGTAACATCTCGGTAATTTATCGTAATATAACTGAAAAAGTTTTCCACTGCGAATGAATATGTGACTTCCTTAGCTATTTAACATATTTGAATGATTGTTCGGTGAAGATGTGATTAAATTTAATATGTTCATCGCCTTTGATTTCCATTAGTGATTTGTAAATTTTATTAAGCTCTGTTTTTCGACCGTTGTTTCTACAATAGTTTTTTTATTTAAAAATAATTCAGTCTTAGCTTATCTTAGGTTCAAGCCTCTAATTTAAGATCTTAGCACATAGAAAACATTTCACTTAAAGTCATTGCCAAAAGGTGGTCGGATTGATTTGTTTTTAAAACTTCTAATATTTCATATTCACATTACGTTTTTAATAATGAATACTTTAGAAGAATTAATGAAATATCTTTGCATTTTTCAACATACGCAATAACATGAATGGTTTCGTTCAATATCAGAACATACAATGTTCTGTTATATAGTTTAACTAAATGAAGTTCAAAGATATATGCATTTAAAAATTTTGTGAAGTCGATATAGCTGAACTGGTTATAAATTTATTAACTTCCTGTTTTTATTTGTAACTTAATGTCATTTTCATATTATTTTAATTGAGTTATAATGTATGAATTTAATCAGTATTCTGTGTCGCTAGTTATTTAAGGATAAACGTTAAAAAAATAGGAAAAAATCTTATATATATCAATCTTTCATTTTGGGTTCCTTTTTTTAACAAACGAGAAATGAAATATGAAAAATATCCCTCTCAGCTTTTTGTATGCAGCACTATGGCTTTTATACAATAACTACAATAATAGGGGATCTGGCATTTGCGATAAACATATCACCTGGCCAACTACGAATTTCAAAGTTTTGGCTTTGTCGAGAAAATTGTTTGGGAAATTATGTTATGCGCATAGCCGGTGGTAGTATATATATATTAAAGTTTGCATACCTTTTAAAATCCAGTAACCGCTCTAAATTCACTTTTGACTAAGAATTTGAACCACGTGACCTCTTATGGATATTTGATCAAGATCTCTACGGGTGGCAGGTTTTCAATCTTATTAATTTTATTTTTATAATATAACAATAATCAAGTACACGAAGTAGTACGATCATCTTTTACAGGTTTTAAGTATTCTATGTTGTTATAGTTGATAGCTATTTCGGTATCAGAGCGTAAGTCAAAATAGCTTTCAAACTACATTATAGTTTTTGTAGAATTAAAATACGTCGCTATTTTTTCACCGTATTATAATAGATGCAAGTAAATCCCAATTTAATCAATTTGTTTTATGTTTCTTTGGTGTAAATATTGTCGGCGTAGTGACATCCTTGCTATTTCATCTCGTTTAAAATGTACATTATATCGACGTAGGGTGCTTGGTGAAATTTCAATACCACGGTTGAATTGTTAAAACTAAATGCGCTTCTACGTGTTTAATGGTGCCTGACGATACTGAAAGGCGAAACCCGGATCGTTAGTGACAAAATATATGGAATCGTACAGTGTTTCATCAATTTAAATTGCAAGATTTTTATTATAAACCAATATAGTATTCCTCTATTCGATGTGTTGTATTTGGACATTTTGTGATTATTTTATTTTTGTACTGTTCGTTTTGTTTAACTTAAATACAAAGCCATCAGATTTTATTCAAAAAACAAATTTTATTTTAGTTAGTTTTGAATTTAAGAATGTGGACGGAATAACCTAGAAGTTTCAATTTGTTTGCGATACTTACAAAATTTGAAAATATAAACCACTGAAAATCACTTGGAATGGAGAATTGTCTATTTTGACGAGTAATCGTTTTAAGGAAGTTTCCAATAAGCCGTCGAGGTGCGCGCGCTCCGAGCGGACGCCCGCTCAGCTAACACATTTTGATCTATATACCTGGTTGTCATTGACGACCCCCTGACATTTAAAAGTGAAGTGCGAATTCTTTTCGAGTAGGACACAGAGAAACTCAGATCCATAATGCTATGAGTAAATTATGAAAAAGTGCACTTCATATTTTTCTATGGTAAATAAAATACTATGCGAAAGATTCCTCATTCTGAACTCGGTTGAGAGTAGAACGGTGAATGTGTCTATATGTGTAAATTATTAAAGATCTGTGTGATTTTTAATTAATCTATAACATTTTTTTTCTGTAAATAAATGGAATGATATATTTTTGACTAAAAATGTCATTATTACACATAATTTGCATTATTATATAGTTACAAAATATTAAATAATATTTCGCATGCCGTTGTCCAAAAATAATGTGATTTTATTTTTTTAAATTTCTTAACAATCAAATGCGTTATTGCACAAATAAATGATATGTGGCTACTCTTATCATTTTAAAATGTGTGCGAAAAGCGAAACTGGATGTGATAATATTATTTTATCATAATAAATATTAGTTTCATTTAAAAATTATCTGCTCACCAAGTTGCCGTTATCGGTAAAACTACTACAGAAATTGAAATTAAAATTTTTTTTTTGTTGTTAAATAATCACTATACAAACATAATTTTTATATATTATCAGTTTCGGTTATCATTCATACAACATGTATAGAATAAATAGTTTGTGTTGATATAAGCAAACAGAGCGCGAATGCTTCTCTTTCGTGTGTCCACGATCTAATCTTACTGTTTAGTCGCCATTTGCAGAACACGAGGTGTGACGAGTCGTTTGCGCGGATAGTCATTATTGTAATTTTGTTCAATCGTATTTGAAGATAAAAAAAATACTACTAAGTATATTACTGTCAATTTTTTCACAGAGAATATGTTTTTGTGTCTCCATTATGATTTTAAGCAAATATAATTTATTGGATTCAAACAAAATCCTGTTAACTCCAAACTCCCCAATCTTAGATATAGTTTATACTAAATAATATTCGATTATTAGTTAGGCACGCCTTAACCTTTTGCAGCGAGGGCAAAGAAAGAAAATAATTACAGAATATTGTTAAAAATTAACTAATACCTAGATAATCGTCTGTCTTATGTTATCGATTAGTGGGCGCGAAGTTTAAATTTTCAATGAGACAAACTATTATCTGTACACTTCCGGTTTAAATGTGATATTTAAATTCAATTAAGCACCCTTAATATTGTAAACATATGTAGACGAATATTTTTCTGAGTTGAAATTTTTGATGTTAGTAATTTTCGCCTAAAATACTAACTTATAGTGTAAATACCAAAGAAGATGTATTCCGCTATGCTGAGGAAATTGTCCTTTATCACTAGAAAGATATTTCAATGTTTTTAGTTCAATTGATGTAATATTTTTGATCCGTTATCTCCATCATTGTTTGAGGATTATTAAGTATTTATAGACTACGAGGGGCGAATTTCGTGAAGAGTGATTTACTGCGTGATTACAGAAGAACATTGTAATTTAACCCTTAAAAGCTCTTTGCGGCCGCTCATGTTAGTAGATTCACGTCGCTTAGATCTACTTGAAAGCCTCTTTGGACCGGCGATATTTTGCACGTGGCCCATCTTACCTCTCACCCTACTATCGAAATTATGATTTTTTTCTGTTTTTTTTTTTTTTGTATAAACGCCATCTGATTTCCCAATACATATTTTTGAACCCGCGCATATTTATTTTTACACGTATTGTGTGGTATTTTACCAGAGTTTAATTTGGAAATATTAAGGAAATGCAAAAACAAACTAAACATACATTTTTATGCTCAATCGAACCAATTGACTTTTTATTTCCCTTCCATTTCGTCCTGTTATTTAGAGCAGATGTCGCAAACCTTTCAGTCTGTGTGTACCACCAATCACAAATTTGTGCGAATCATCAACATGACTTTTTGAACATGTGAATGGTTATGAAGTATGTTTAATAAAAACAAAAATTATATTTGGTAATGACTGTTTTCGCTATTATGACGGTACTCCTACAACTTCGGAGACTATTCAAATTTTCTCACTCTCCATAGGTTGACGACCACTAATATATACCTACAAAGCTCAACCCTTTAACGAGTTATTATTATTAGTTTAGTATTTCTACAGTTGTTTACCATATTTTCATTAAAACATATATACAACACAAGAATAATCACTTTTAATAAAGCTCTGTACCCGATTTCAACATGTATTTAATTTATTAACGTATAATAAGAGAATACGAACAAAATAATATTTCATTACTAGAATGCTACCTAACAACTGGAAAATCGTTATTTCTCATAAGAGGCTTACTTCAATATACCGTCAAAGCTTTTAGATTTTCAATCCCAGCCACTTTGAGAACACTTGATCAAATGAAAAAGCGAAGTGATTTTTTCGATTTCATTTCAAATTTTACTTCCGATATATCTATTATTACTAGGGTTTTTTTTATTGCCAGTCTGTTTTTGATTTTAACCCACTGACGTGTGACACATTTACTTAAATTTGTCAATTTATTATTGAAAACTGATTTTCATTTTTAAATGCTGGATTTATTTCAATGGTTATATAATAGCAATATTTTTTGTATGCTTTTAAAACCAAACCGATATTAAATGACCCTTTATAAATGATGACTGTTCATAAAAAAATATGCATGCGGTTTTTCTCATCCAATGGTGTTTTTTTAATATAAGATTAATTTTTAGTACATTTATGTAGTTTTTGGTCAATTAAAAATACTCGCTCATGAAGGAATTCCAGTCCTGAAAGCTGCAAAAATTCTATGACAATTGATAATCTTAATAATAAAAATGAAATCTCAAAGCTTAACAATTGTTTGTTGTCCTATAAAGCTTTAACGAAATCGTCTTGACTATGGCTGTAGTTTTTAATACTTTATTTAAGAAGTAAATATTTCCAAGTGAGTTGTAGAGATATGCATGAATGTTTTCATTATAACTCTTATATTTATAATCATGTTAACAATGTCGTGATGTATAAATGGATATTTGTGTTATTTCACTCATATTAAAGAGGAAAACCCATGTATATGTCTTACTCCTCTCTTTGTGCTATTTCTCTTATGCAATCAAATATTTTCTTAATTATGTTTTACGATGAAAGTATATTAGCATACTCAATCTCGTAATGTGAAACTTATGTTTTGTTAACAGGATACAGTCCTAGAAATATAAATTTTGCAAAAAGCTTTTTCAGATTGTTCATTAAGGCAGTATACATCCGCAAACTAAACCCCTATGGACTTGCCTAAGTGAAAAGTATTCATGATTCCTCATGGAAATAAAAGTTTTTTTAGTTATAAAAGTAAGACATGTTTTTTTCAAAGTATCATTTTCATTCCAAAAAAGCCGTCTATTCCGGTCACATAAACAGGGATTGTCACCATATATCGCATGCCATATGCCATCGTTTTTTGTCTCATTTTTATGCATATTAATATGATTTCTCATAATATTTCTGTTTTAACAAGTCCTCATTTGTATAAATTTGCATGCGTTTCACATACGAACAAAATTTTCCCACGACGCAGCTAGGGATCGCGATACAGATACTTCATAATACAGTACCGGTAACGTTACTGTATCGGTAAAATAATACTAATTAATATCATATTTTTAATTCTTAATAAAGCGTTACAAATCGATTTGAATGACTAATGAAAATACTTTCAATAAAAAATGTAATTACTTATTGTGCCATAAGAGTTGCACTATTAAAATGTTAGTCTAATAAGGAATCCGATAGTATATTATAAATTAAACTTTTGCAAGAATCAACGTTTAACTGAAGTTATCAACAAAAATTGATGGACTAAATTTAAATTTGTATTATCAAACAACAGATAGTCATTGTGCTTAGTTTCTACTTTAAAAATACCGGTATTTTGCGTTTCCTAAATCAGCTTTACTGTATTAAAAACAGCAACGCTAGTATCCCGGTTTTGGTCATACCGGTCTAGTATTTCAATGCCTTGTCACCGTGACACAACTTCGTCCAAACAATAATTCAAATTTTGCATAACGTTGCCCTGTGATATTAAAGCTGTACGAAACTCTTACTTTTTATATAGCAATTCTAATAATAGGCAAATAACACTTTTGTTCGAACCGTTTATTAGCGGCAATAAAATTGTTTTTATTACTTGCTTTTGTTTATACTATAACGGCGTTTCTAATATAATGGTTATTCTTAAAAACTAAACCAATATTGTGGCAGGTCATTATTCGAACTATAAAAGATTCCGAAATTCTCGATGTCGAATCTTGACTATCCAGCATTTAAATATGAAATTTCAATCCTGAGGAATCAAAAGAAGTATTCAAAATAAGATAGTGACAATAATTGAAAATAATTAAATTTCATTTCTTCACTTTACACCTAAAATTCCCACCTAATAAATGATTTCACAGTCACGTTTTCTAGGACGATATCCAATATTAAAATAAAGAAATCTTTTCGGAGAAAAAATAAATTTCATTGTAATTCTAATCGCTGTAAATAGCATCGAATTCCACGTTTATATTTCACAATTATTATCGACTCCGTTCGTTAAATCGCATCAAATTTCACCCTACCTTGTTCAGCATCACTAAATGAATTTTAAATTGCTCTCCTAAATATAGTGTTTTGCTATCGTCTTAATTAAAGTAATAAAGCTTCAGATTTCACTCTCTTTGGATATGCTTTGGTAAGAAACTTGATTGTATAATAAACCTTGTTTTTGTTTAACAGTAATCGTGCGTTTTTAAACAGTATGTTTACTGTCTATATTTAATTTTTCATAGTCCTTGCAGTTCCATAAGAATTGTCGATGAAATAACCTTCCAATAACATAGCTGTTAGTTTTTCAAGCGTCTACGGGTAATTTTATTCCATTTCAATTAATAATTTTGTGCTGGGTCACGATGGTGATTTCAGTTAACACTCAACTTGTATTTTTTGTGCGCTTCTATAATTTACATTAACGATCTGTTTTTAAAACCGGTATTCAATATTACGTTTTTATAACAGATATACAAAGCTTATACCGTGTTTTATATATATATATATATTTGTACGATTATATTACTGCTTCTGGGAATCAAGCTAATGCTTTGAAAGGTGAGCCAATTTCATAAGTACAGTTGTTGGATCGATAAAATGATGCTTATTGTTATACTATTATACATTAACAAACTTTAACTCACTTAACGCTCCAACCACTTTTGGCGACTTATGTTATACTTCACGGGTTTTTGGTATTCACATATCCGTGACCGAAGATACGCGCCGTGTTGTTAATAGGCCTCTGAATGCGCAACAAAGTTTTTGTTGAATTGGTATTTACTTGGATATTTGGAATTATATTAGTTGATTGCACAATGTTATTTAAACTGGCAATAATTGGCCACAAAGTTATCATTTTCATTCACAGTTCACAGTTCAACAAAATTAATGTTTGTTTGAAAAATATGAGTATGTGGAAGAAAAAAAGATTGACACGGTGAAAAAAATAGCAATGTATTTTAGTTGTACAAAATTTTATAAAATATAATTTTGAATAATTTAATAACTAAAATACATTGCTATTTTTTTCACCGTGTTATAATGGAGTTCTATCAAGTGAATGCCAATTTAATCAATATAGAAAAAAAGATTTGTGGCGTCTACGATTTTATAATTTAATTCATCTGCATTTTTACTTTATTAAGCAATTGAAACCTTATATAAAATCTTCAAAATCAATTTCTTGTGTAATAAATAAAAAGCATACGTTGCATAAATTTTTGTACTCTTGGCTTACGAAAACGACATGTTACTATTATATGAAAATGGTGAGAATTGTCACTAGTTAACTATTCATAACACCTTGTAAGAATGCTTAAAACTCTAAGTCCCTAAGATACTCTTTCGTCTTTTAGTCAGCCGGCGCTCGAAGCCGCCCTTTTGTTCCTCCGCACTCACGCTAAGTTCAAGGTTTTACGATAAAGCTCTGTGAGCATAACTGGCATTTCCACCCGCAACTATGTTATACCTTAAAGGTCAGGGTATGTAGTGCGAATTCGCTTCATGTCGGCGGTAAACAACATGTTGCGTGACACTAAGTCCGCGCGAGATTTATATTCAAACATTTGGTAGCGTTTAACACAATATTTTATTATTTTTCACTATACGCGACTGTTCAAGGCTGTCATTTGCCTATTGATTTTAACCTTGGAATTAAACGATTGGCCTTTGTAAGACGTAATGATACGGTGTAACGCACGTAACTCTCGATCCGTCGCTGTACGCACGTAAAAAGCTCTTCCCACACCAGAGCTTAAATACGTCGGATTAAAAAATATTTTTAATATATTTCAGTGGATCCACTTTAGCTACAGCTTAATGGGAATTTATATTTTATAAAGGGATAATAATAAATTCTGATAGATAAACTAATCAATACGCTATTTTCATTATGTGTGATCTATATTCTGTTTTCATTTTTATGATTCATTGATGCATGTGATTCTTTGTGTCAAGCACATTTACTCTAATGTGATTATCTTTCTCCAGCTTTTATTTGCTTTGACTTTAAAACAATGCAATTGTCCTGAATTTGAGATACGTACCTGAACTTTAGTCGAATTTTATCCAAATGTGTAATAAAATAAATCATATTTCTATTTTATATCATTTATTGTAAAACTAGTAATTTTTTACAATCAAATTTAAGCATTCACGTAATGAGTATTTTAAATCATTCAGCATCAGTGCTTATATAAGTAAAATCCGCCTTTTTTATCATCAGTAGAAGAAGCAGTGGTAGCTTTTTTTTAATATCTAATTTTATTTGTATTTTTCCTTTTTTCCCTGATTTTTTTTTGTAGCAAGCAAGGTCTTCCTGCCTTTTCCGGTGTTTTTTTTATCATCCAAATCCATTTTTTTCAGAATATAGAATTTTCGTAGGTAGAGGACTGCTTGTAAATGCGAAAACTATTTAGATAAAACAAATATTCCTGATGCAATTCGGCTTTATAATGTGTATTACGATCAATTTTGAATTTATAACCACCTTTATATAAAAGCCATTGTATATTTTTTCAAGTTTATTTTATGAAAGTTTTCTAATGTGCATTGTTGATTGAATAATAAATTGTTACCACATAGACATTTTTATCAATATTTTCTCTTAACTATCACGCAGCAACTTAATTCCAAAAGTTTTTCCTTAATGTTTAAAATGATGCGATAGAACGATTCTTTTGTTAGAACCTGTAAACCTACGTATATAATGCTATTTCTTAAAAAAAAGTTCAGCCCCACATAATTGCACAAGGCCATTTTTTGGTTTTTTTCTACCTTCCCTATTGCATAATCGTTTCGAATTAAAAGGTCAAAAAACATTACGATTGTTTTCAAAGTCGTAACGTGTCTACTATTCGAATACGTTTTTACGGCCGTACTTTTGAAAGCTTTAAATGTATTAAGATCATTTAAGGATAACGTATTATTAATCTTGACTCCATAGACACGAATTTAAATTTATATCTAGTTGCTGACCTTTTGCGATGATCGCACCGAGTTTAAAATAAATGCGTCGTTTTTTTCGTGCTTTAAATTGAGCGGTTTCCGCCATCTATTACTTACAGCTGACATTATTTAGTACTACGCGTAGTGTCATCGTTTACCTGTTAATAATTTAGTTATGCAAACGCTACGACGCTTTTTACTATAGCGTAAGTAACCGTCAAAGCAAACTGAAGCTAAAAATAGCCAATATAATATGGTAGGTGTCTTTGATTACGTCGTGAGCATATACGATACCAATATTATCGATAACGCAATAGCCGAATTCTAAATTGTTGCGACAATTTTCACATATATCAAAACAAAACTACACGTATCATAGGTTAAGTTTAGATGGTCGTTTTTACTACTGCGCTTAATCACTGATAAATCCGAATCATATTGCTAAATTAATACAACAATTTAAAAATTCTATTTCGGGGTAAAAACTATTTAGTTTTTAATCTTTCCATAATCTTAAACACAGTTGTCAGAATATTTATAATAATTTTAAGCTTGTATTCTTGCAAATATGCCATGTTATAATAAGGCAAAGGAACAATATTGTCTCAAATAAATTATTAAAAATAAAATAGTTATTCTTCACAAGATCGTGTTGCATTTTAACAAAGTAAATTGCAAGATAATATTATTAAGTATCCAATGATGCTTTATATTCTATCGTTTCATTGGTGCATTAAATTGATATATTGAATCAATTATATGAAAAATTAATTAATCCAAAGTTTGATATAAATCACATAAAAATATGTTTTTTTTAAGAATCTACGAATGTGACTGTTAAATATTTGATCAATCAATTTTTCTACTGTAAAGACATTTTATTGATGTTTCGTCATCTGTCGAATTGGATTGAACATCTTTTCGCTAGTATTATTATTTTTCTTTACTTAATTTTGCCTAAACGAGTTACTTTCTTTCTGAGCGCGTAATTTATTCGGAGCGGGCTTAACTCGGAAAAGAAACATTCTTTGATGAGTTGATGTAACGGGAACTTTTCAGTTCTCGTTAACGCCACTTTGGTAATTAGCGTGAATGAATTTTCCAAGACCGAATAATTTTATACGAACTCGTCTTTGTATGTATAGAAGCTGTGTTAAAATATATTTTATCCGCGAGATGTAGCATCCCATAGTTATGCGACGCCACAATACTCGTAAAGTATGTCTTAGATTGATTGAAAAGGAAAAAATCAAAAATACACAACACTGCAAAGAAAACATCTACTTACGTAGTCATACTGTCGTATTGTATAATTATTATCAGTAACCAAAATACCGCCAGTATTAGTTAAATTTCTTATATATTATTTCTTAATATTTTTATTATAACATAATCTGTATATTTTTAGTTTTTTTTTTAATATCGTACAAATAACACATGGCTGACAAAATTTAAGGATAAATAAAGTACAGCAAAGCTTTCTATTAAAAAATGCTTTCGCATTTCAATCAATCCCACATGTGCTGTTCTTGTATACTACATATGAGGACAGCTTACATTGTAATATAAGTAAGTATTCAGTATAATTATTATTCTGTCAGTTTCCCAATACTACCGTTATTGCTGCTTTAAATCTGTGCTGTGCTTTTATGCGAACACGCTAAGATCACTGTCAATGTATCGTCGCCATAGAATTGGTTGTTCGAATATCTTTTTTATATATTTTAACTGTTTGACATAATAGAAATGAAAATGTCACATTCAATACTGCGATAGACAGATTTGGTTTTTATTATATTCTTTTAAAATGCAGCATTATATATATTTCTTTGACAAACTTTTATTCTTTGAAAATGTCTTTTTTTTTTTTTTTGGGATATCAAATTCATGGAGCGTTAAGATCTATGACGCGTCAGCATCAGAGCTCTTCAGGTCTCCTCCATCTCTCATATATAGATTTAACTTGTTGTAATTGTTGTGTCATTGTTGACAACATTAGGTCGCAGCTGAGCCTTGGAACCCACAATGAGTGCAGTTCATGCGGACACCATACGCATTACATTCACTCATGCATACGCGTGCACACAGGCACACACACAGCCACACGCATGCATATACAATACGTAAGGAAACAAAATTAGAAAGTCATTTTCAGATGCCGAGGTTGTCCATGTTGGGATTAAGATCTGTAACAACAAACCTATGGCGGGTCATCGAGCAGAACCGCTCTCGGCCTTAGACGATTACTCGGTACTGTCTCATCATAATTATGTAGATACGAAATTGTAGGGTTATAATGTTTGCCTATATCGCTGTGAAAGTTTCGAGACATTTCACGAACGAACTCTCGAATTGTAGGCATTTTCAAGTCTCTATGTAACAGCGAATTGCGAACGTACCACGGGGCATTACAAATTTGTCGCAATGATTTGTTTTGGACAATTTGAAGTGTCTTCAGATGCTTCTGGTGTGCATAAGCCCACACTGGAGTAGCGTACACCATAATTGGTCGAGTTATAGCTGTATAGAGGAGCAGCTTGCTTTTGAGAGTAAGCTTGCTCTTCACATTGAGCATAAAGTTTAGTTTAGCTTTTACACCATAAGCTTGACGTTTTTTAATCGCGGTGTGCTCATAGAATTTTAGCCTATTGTCTAGAGTGAGTCCTAGATACTTGACAGTATTGGACCACTTGATTTCTGTATTTTGCATACGAATGCAATCGAAATTGGGTTTTCTAATGAAACCCTTTGAAAACATAACTGCAGCGCTTTTTTCGGTATTGATTTTAATTCGCCAGTTTTCACACCAGTCCGCTATGGTATCAGCCAATAGCTGGACTTGTGTGACAGCACTTTGCCGATTACGAGATTTTGATAAAATAGCAGTATCATCGGCGTACTGAGCTATAACTGCTTCGCTTTCCCTACCGCAAGGAATGTCATGCGTGAATATATTATACAGTATGGGTCCCAAGACGGAGCCTTGCGGGACACCAGCCTGGATCGGTCTGAAGGAGGATCGAATTACACCCATTTTGACTTTGAAATGTCTATCCGTCACGAACGAGTTGAGAATCTTTACAAGTGGTAATCCTATGCCAGCCTTCGACATTTTGAATACGAGCCCTTCGGTCCATACCCTGTCGAAGGCTTTAGCAATATCTAAAAAGAGGCCCGCCGTGACCTCTTTATGAATGAATCCACTTGCGATCAACTCTACTACCCGAAGAAGTTGGTGGTTTGTCGAGTGATTCGCGCGGAAACCATGCTGTGTATCTGGGATTATCTTTTTCTCTTCCACCACTTCTTGCAGTCTGGCTTTAATCACACGCTCTAGAATTTTACTCATTGCGGGTAGCAAGCTTATTGGTCGATGGTTTATCGGAAGAGTGTGATCTTTCCCAGGCTTTGGAATTAGAATAATATCCGCTTCCTTCCAACGTGATGGAAAATATAGTAATCTTAAGCACGCGTTGATAATAGTGACTAACGAGCTAATACCTTTAAGCGGTAGATGTTTTAGAGCTTTATTACATGTCTACACTTATAGTGTATTTTCGACATTTTTATTTTGCAGTTTTTGAAATCGATCGTTTGATATTGTATTGCTTCGCTCCTTAATTTCTTCAATTTATTTCGCAAAATTATCAATATGATTCTTAAAATCATCAAAATAAATTTTTATTCATTAACATACTTGACGTCATATGAACGCTCTTTTAAAGTATTTTAAAAATATTTTTGTTCGTGTACATATACATACATATTAGCTTAGTATACACAACTATGGAAAAATGCGCGACATCCTTCCCGCCTTACACTCATTTTTTTTACGCATAAAATATGATGTTGTGTACAAGACGACTTACTCCAAAATCCGGGTGCGACAGGTCGTTTTTCAGGAATCTTTCACTTGAAAATGATAGGTATAAAACTAGAATTATTTTCAAACTTTTTTTAAACAGTTTGTTTATTGCATCGCGAATCCCGATTAACGAGTTGTACGTTGTTACATTATTTGCGCTCGCTTGTTTTATTAACGATTACAATTTGGGGTATTTTTGTTATAACACTGTTGCTAAACATGTGTTCTTTCTTAGAATTATAAAAACGTTAACTCAAATTGAGATAAATCTCTTTCAATATTTAAATAATTCTCAGTGAATTTCACGTATTCATTTTACAAATTTTATATTTTACATTTATCACCGCCATTGTTTGAGTTAAACAATTTTAGTGTTGTATAATAACAGTGAAGATATTAATAGCTTCATAAATTTTCGCTACTTATTTTTTGGCAATTGAAATTGAAGTTATCTCTTAAAAACGAAATAAAAAATTTAATACGTGGAACGCGCTACATGCAGAAATTCAATTGTAGTTTTAATGTAATAGAATTACCGTTGATTTTAAATTTATAATTTTCTTATTTCACTAGTTGTGTTAATAGGTGTGACGTGTATTTTGCCTCTTTGAACACATTTAAAACAAACTTTGAATTCTAAAAATTAAATTGATTTTCCAAACATAAACATTTCCTTAATTTACTGCTTTAAATAACAATTTGAAGTTCTTGAGTTCTTTATATGCCAATTATTTATATATTATATATAATCTAACAAAATCACAATATTAATTGATTCAGTATCATCAAAAATACGATTCAAATAACAGTTTATGGTTTGATTTTTTGAAGTGGTGAACTTACATGCACCGGTTGTAAATTAAATCGACGGTAATTATATTATTGCGATTTTTTTCTGTTAAATACGTAACATGCAAAAATCTTTGTTGTGCGTCTTGTATGTATTCGCTAATTGAATGTTTGAATATTGGAGAACTGTATCAGTTTGCCTATCGGTTATTGAATTTTATGCCGCGCTTCCTACTGTAGTGAATAGTAAACATATTGAACCGTTCAAACATTCTCAATTTTCGTGGCCCACGTATGATTACTTCATTACCATGTTTGAATTATGAATTATTTGCCAAAATTCAATTCCCCCGCGGCCCCGCCAGGCTTTTTCAGCTCACGCGTCACTTCGATTTTCTCAGAATTTTCCGAACGTCCTTTACATCCAGACGAAGAATAATTCAAAGAAGAATACATTAATTATTTGAAATTTTTATTGAGTTTGAGGATACGTAGCAACATCTGGACCATAACTTTTTTTGTGAATCAAAGTTTTACAGGAGACATAATTTTATTTAGTTAACAATATTGTAGGAGGTTCGTTAAGGAGTTTTTTTAATATCTTTTGAAATCGATCGTTTGAAATTGTATTGCTTCGCTTCTTAATTTCTTCGATTTATTTCGCTAACCTTGTTTTTATGACAGAACAAAATATATGTTATAATTATCTATAAGCAACGATTAAATTTGTTTTTTATATAGATTATTTTGCCTTATAATTTGTTGAATAATGCTTAATATTGACTACTCACAAAACTTTTGTTGTATAAGGCATTCTATATAATTAAATAAGTTTTGATTGGATTAACCTTTCCCTGATTTTTAAATATAATACATAGAAACATTTACTTCAACGTATTGTATTTTGTATTGAAATGCGATCTGCCCATTCTCAAATTCTTGTCGAAGCATCAATTAAACTCTTCTCTAACTTTTTATAGGTAACATATTAGTGTAATTGATGCATGATTTTTTAGAATTCATTGCGAAAATATCAATGTTCAAGGATGACTGAAGACTATACACTAAAAAATAATACGATACTTATTATGTTAGATTTCTAATAAAACTGAATCTAAAAAAATATACAATAGAGCAACGTCATATCCATAGGGAGGACAAGTTTAAATAAATTATCGATAAACTTGTCGACATTTACACACATATGTACATATATGTGTTTAATGTTCAACGAATTATTGTAAAGTGCTTTTGTATACAAAGGCATTATCACAATTATTTCTTTATTATACGCAATCCCACTACATACACAATCATTGAAATATACATTTTTTTATTTTTACTTTGAACTGGATTATTTATATTGTTGATTTGGTTTGAAAATACGCTAAGCTTTAATCTCGAAAGCAACACAGTTACGTGCTTTTTCGTTGCATTCAATAATTTTTCCTCCAACCTCCGCTATTTTTCAATATTGTCATAACTGTTGAGCCAAATAAAATATATTTGCTTAAAATATAATCATTGTTAAAATCTCAAAAATAAATATTTTTTCACGACAACTTGCAATGCAATTTAGTCTAAAATTCATAAATTTATCGGATAATAATTACATGCGGGACTTGAAAGTTGCAACCTCTCCATATAGCTTACATTATATTTGCATGAAGACGTGTTATAGAATTTATTATCCTCATTTAATATCAGCCATCTTGTATGCTAATGTGGCATTGTTTAATCTGCCAAAATTTTCGACGTCTGTTATCTGGTTATCAATGCTCTGTACAAGCTTTTGCACGTGAAATTGCAAAATATCTACCTGAAATAAATACCCACCATAATCAGGTGCACACTATGCGGTTGCTCTCTTATAATATGATTTTCAAAGTTTATCGCCAAGTCAGCAACGTGGGAAATTTGAAGTAGGTAGAAAGCTCGCTAGCTGTGGAGGTTCTGACACTGCAAGTGACACGTCTCTAGATGGAGAGCCAGTGATGCAAGACTCTCGAAATGAGAACGCAAAAGCTATGTAGGTATACTTCATGCAAGTTGAGATTTTAGAAAATTTCGAACTCGGTGAAATCAAATATTAATACTAAACACTTGTTCATATGAACAAAACAAAAAATAACTTTAGGAATATGCAAGGAGACGAAAACCTTCGCACACTTACTAAACAAATCATCACTAGAAATATTTGGAATAATAATTACAAGCTTGAACGATTTCACCCCTGCTAATATATATTTTTTTTTATAAACTACAATATTTCCAAAATATGGACTCAGACTCGTCACAATCAAAAGGCAAAATGATTTTTTATTACTTGTATAGATGTGGTTGAGTGGTTAGTGTTGGAGGTTTCAGTGACAGTTTCTCAAACTCATAAATTTATTTTCGAAGGCTTCACTGCTTGAAATTCACTCCCGCATATATGTCAGCGATACGCTAACCAGTAGTCTTGTGTTAGCCATATTTATTCATTATTAATTTATTTAAAAAATGAGGTGAACAACTCAGTAAAAAACTGTTCTCAAAGAAATCGTTTCTTAAGATGAACTTTGTTGACAAAAATAATTCCTCTTGTATGCTATTTTTTACTTAACCTATATTATTATTATTATTGCATTTATTATATAGGGCCCCGCCTTGTCGTGTAAGTCTCATTGCAAGCTGTTCGTAATATGACTTTTTATATACGATATATAAAGGTATCTGTTGACACGATATTCATAAACCAAGAAATACCAGTTGTCGCTTTCTCGCTCCTCTAGAGCGAATCTTTCATACTCTTTTATCTATTTATCTCACCAACAGGTATTATTGCTTTGAGAAACAAAATAACACGACAGTGCGTCGATCATTTAAAAAATATGGATTTCCGACAAGAAGCTACAGTAAACGACATGTGCCAAATTTTGTTTTTCACTTCTACACTGTTATTGGATAAACATTTATTCGGCTTGAAATAAACAATATTATTCTACATTTACAGGCTTTCACGGAAAAGTTTAGATTGTATTTTTTTAGTCTTGATGCGAAAGTACCTGATTTGGCACAATGAATAGATAATATGGCGCAAATATATCAGAAAAATAAACACTGCAAAGAATGCTGAAAGTAAATTGAATTCTGTTTTTATGACGAAATTGTGATTTATACCGACAACCAGAATACACTGTTTTTTATTATAACAATATTTTTATAATATAATGTCTAATTTTGTGGCCCATGGAATCACCAAGAATTAAAAATCCCCTAACGAAAACCAAAACCATAAAAGTCATCCCGACAAATACATGTTAAAATTCAAACCATAAGTTAACTATCTAAATATTCTAAAGAAAATATCTATTCTCTATAATTTCCGATGAAATCCAACGAATACTTTTCTCTTGTTTCGCGAATTAAATATAATATATAAAAAAGTAATCTTTACACGGTAAAAAAAATAACAATATATTTTAGTTCTACAAAATTTATAAGATATATAGTTGATAGCTATTTCGGCTTACGCAGTTATATAGTTGGTTGTCCCACCTTCACCCGTTATGTGTATGCAGCCGTTGTTACACGGCCGCCTTCCATAACGCAATACTAATAAAAAGAATCGATTTTACTCCTCATATTCTTGGCCCGATACAGAGCTGCACAGACCGATCGTTAAACCATGCAATATTGTGCTTAAAAGAAGAGAAAAAAAAAGAAAGAAAAAGAAAATGTGACTTGCTCAGCCACTTAGTCTACGTGATATTAGGTATCCTGTGTATCTGCGTACTGAAAATCCGCCGTGGCGGAAGAGTTTAATGTGCTAGCTTACGCAGTTAATACAACTAACTCGGATAGTTCTGAGTATAGTTTTGATGAGGGCGTAAGCCGAAATAGCTATCAACTATATCATCATCATCATCAGCCGGGGTCGATCCACTGCTGGATGAAGGCCTCCCCCTGCTTTTTTTCCCAGGGGGGTTGTTTGGACATAGCAACACCACGCTGCCCGGGCGGTTTGGTGTTCGGTTTTCTGTCTGGGTTTTCCATCCCATAGCCAAGAGAACACGGCACGCGGTGTTCCCGAGCGGTCACCCATCCAAGCACTATCCGCGTCCAATGCTGCTTAACTTCGGTGATCGCACGAGAGCCGGTGCTTTCAACGTGGTATGGTCGTTGGCTATCAATTATATATCTTTCCAATTTTGTAGAACTAAAATACTTTACTATTTTTTACCGTCTTATAATGGAGGTCTACCTAGTAAATGCTAGTTCAATCAATTATCTTAACTACTTAAAAAATCACAAGTTCTACGAAGTAGGTGTCAATCCGTCAATATTATTAACTAGTGTAATTTTATTGATTTGAGAACGGAATTTTCAATCTCCATTCCGTTTATCGCGAATGTTTGTTTTATCTCAGAATAAAAGAGTTTAAAGAGGATTAGAGTCTGTTTAAAATTTTGTATTTTAAAGCATATAGCGAAAGCTTCCTTTATCTTCTAAAGCGTGTCACAGTCTTTGAAATTATCCAATAAAGCTTTTCTGCCTTACATACTCGTTAGTATGTTTTATTATCTGCTTTGATTTTTACATTTTTAATACTTTACTGTCGCCAGTATGTCTCTTCTTATCAGTAGGAATATTATGAATATCAATTATTATATCACTTTCCGTTTTGTGTTAGCAAACATTTGCTAGAGAAAATTATTGACATTAACATAATGTCAATGTAAAGCTTGAAATACATCTAAAGAGAAATATACTTAACCACATATTTCTTCGAAGTATACGAAGTCAAAAAAAAATTCTCCCATTCAAATCTAAGTCAATTCAAATATAAGTCGCAGCATGAGTTGTTCGTTTTTTAACACTCTGCCAAAGGACATGCCACTAGTAAGAACTTTAACAATGCTTGATCATATTGCTTCTGATGTCAAGTTGACATATTACATGTGCACGAGAGTGTGTTCCGACACATACTGTTTTATAATCAGTCTGAGCGTTTTCGGTTTACTTCCTTGTCAATTTCCAATATTAAGTTATGTTAATCATGAAAAGGAATTCAGTAATAATTTAAAATATTTGTGTTTTATGTGTTTTAGCCCTCCGACTGCTATTTTCATTTATACATGCAATATGAGGCATACGTGGCAATGCTTTGAGATGGTTAGACGAACTTTAATGCTTTGTTTTGGCAATTTAGCTAATAACTGTATTTAAAGAGTTCCCATACAAATTCAGATAATTAAGCAAATTGAAGTTTGCATCGCTTGCTAACTACACTTCGTAATTCGATTGACTTCAAATAATACAACCTATTTAATTAAAAGTTATGAAAGCTTTCTTTGTTCTTTTGTTAGTGACTTTCTACCACCATAATCCAGATTGAAAATTCGAAATCTTTGGTGCTTTTATAATATGTATACCTTACTGGTTTTGGTTTTAAAGTCGTGTTCGTTTCGAAGCGTTCCCCTTTATTTGGCGCAAACAATTAACGGCGTAGCGCGAATCGTACAATGTGAATTTTGATATCTCAAGGCAACAGCTGATTGTTATATAAGATTCTAAAAATAACGATTGTTTTTAAATGCGGTGAAAACGTGTTTCTCGGGTTTCTCTGCGAATGGCCACTCCTGATCGTTAAAACATCGACCGTCCACCGATAAAATTAAATCCTGTTCAGATTTATATGTAGACCGTTTTAAGGGTTTGTTTCACTATCGTCAAATATTATCATACTTTTCATTTTCCGTTGTTTAGAATTATTTTTTTACAGAAATTTGACGAATCTAATACATTTATTGTTTAAAAATTTATACTTTTCAGTAATTAATATCATCAAGAAATGTTTTCTTTGAAAAATATACATAACATCACATTACATATTAATTGTGTATTTTATTTTTCAGAAATGTAAAATATATGATTTATATATTTCTTCTTTGCATAACAACCGATGCACGTGCATTAATTATCAGACTAATTGTGTCATCGCGATGTTCAGAGAGGCGTCTTTTCTTGTTTACTATGCCAGTAATCTTTCAGAAGTGGAACTAAGTGCAAAGTGCGACAACAACTAATGTATTTTATATGGGGTTTTGAGAACTAATTCTTTTGTTTCGTAACTACTCAAAAAGTGGAAGTTGATTGAGTTGATGAAGTATGTCGATTCCCAAAGTACTGACAAGTCCCAAAGTACTGAGTCCGCAAAGACTTCGGTCTATATTATTTCAGTAGACGTGTTTCCAACTCTTTTTTGTTATTTCTCTTCTAGTGTATAACACCTATTACCGTTATCAGTATTCAATTGATTATTTATGTCACCTTTTCGACGCTACGTTCTTGCAATTATCGGAACTTGATCACCTTAATCGCAATTTCCAGCTCCTTGACCGTACGATCTTGTTAAGTCATCTTTCGATTGAAATTCGTAACATCTATGTTGTTATCTGCGGTTGTTTGGTTTTGGTGATAATCACCTTGCATTTTATCAGTTATCAAATTTGTAAACATTTCTTACATAAGTTTGTTAAAAGAATTTTATTCTTCTTGTCCCCGTAAAGCTTGCAAACGTAAACAATTTACCTTGAAACATCCATTTCTCATCCTAAGCTTACGATGCGAAAAACGACAATTTCTTCGCGTTCATTCGCTGTTCTGTGTTATTCAAGGATAGTTTGTGTTACGTCGAATACGTATTCTGTTCACTCTATTTACGTTCATCATTCAAATTTTCCTGCAAAGTTGGTCAATTAAAATGAGCGTTTCAATGTTAACTCATTAATTGCTTGCCGAAGATCTACTTTAATTATCTGCCATCCATTTGAAATTGTCTGATACTTCCCAATGAAATTGTTGTATTACTAATGGTGGCAGTTAACGCTTCCCCATATATGTAGTTAATTAATGAAATTGGTGGCACTTAACCACCAATCAAATTAAAATAGCATGAGGTGTCTCAGATGTTCTTTATCACATTCAGGCTTTAAAATTTTACCGTTAAAAGAATTATATAACTGCGCTTCAATAACAGTGCGTCCATTTTAATGGATTCCCTTCCGGCTCTCTAATAGTATGTACCTGCACTCAATTTTGTACGCCTGCATTTGTTTCGTTAGCCCCGTTGAATGATGCGTATCTTATATTTTTCTGTCCTATTTAAACTTTTAACCGTTGGATTAATAAAGGTCTTGGAAACATTTATTTAGTAAATATTAAGCTCTTAGCGCAAAGTTCTTTTTTCTTCAAGTTTGTGTGCTGATGTGATTTGGGGATTTGCCAAGAAGAGTTTATCGTTTACTTTGAGCGGTAAAACGTGTCACACTAATGTGCGTCATTATGTGATTAGAGTTAGTTAATTATTGTGAACACGTATACATTTGGTCTTGTCGAAATTCACTCATCATAATTTTATTAATGAGATAAAATAAAATATATGGTCCGTTTTCAAATGTTTTATTTTCGAGTAGATTTTTTATGTCAACGGAAAGTGAAAATATATCATATATCTATTCCCTGTCACAAACTCATTTAGTGATGTATATATATATATATTATTTTTGTCATTTGTTTATGTATCGTCTTCATATCAAAATTTAAGCGATTTCAATACCTTGCCCATATCCATAAAAGTAAATGCTGCTTATCAATTTTAATATTTTAACATTAGTAAATCGACACATTAAACCACATTTTTTTAAAGTCTATTTTAGCAACCTATATACACAATTTGTATTATCAATATTTAATATTTACAACCAACAAGATTAGAATTTTAAAATTTGTTAAGATTACACGGTTGTTTTTTAAAATTTAGGGAACCAATATTCATTTTTGTATACGGTTTTTGGCCAAAAATTTGTACCGCGTAAAAGAGTGGTATATTTAATTATCACTTACGCTGTGGACTATAATTTTTCAAGAGTATATAAATTGAACAATCAATAATAAAAGAAAGAATGTTTTATATAAAAGATACTGTCTATCTTTTGTTACCTAATAAATTAATTTTAGAATAACGAAATGCTGAAATAGCTGTCCAGATGTATTTCAAAGTTTTCCGTAAGGTGCAGCGCCAATAAATCATCTGCCGTTAGGTACTACGCGAGTACAAAGTCATTAATTATCAAATCAACATTAAGAAATTACGAAATCAAACGATTTTACTTTTAATTATGTTTCGTATATCCGCTAATCAGTAATATAAATATTAATTACTATGTACAGTACACAACGTGTTAAAATATAATAGTAATTCCACATAGTCAGTTCAAGTATCAAGCTACCTTTTTATGAAGAATAGTTGGTAGCATTTTTCCCAGAGGTTTTGAAAAACACCACAACATTTAAACAATTCGTAAATCAATATTTTATCAAAACAGATTTTTTCATCAGTCACTTTAGATTCAATATTAACGAATATGAAAGAAAATGTAAATCTGTAAAGACGGTAAAATTCTTTTTCGGTATTTAAGGACTTGCTAAGTTTGCTATCTAATGTATGGATATTTCTTGTAATAATTTTTACATACCATTAAACCGACCTTTAAATCCGTCTTGCTGTTTGATCTCATCCATTACGACACTTGCCACTTGTATTAAAACTTTTTACGTCAACACTGCTCTACTTACGTTTGGGTGCTTGACTTTCATTATTGATGTTTCATCTCGTCGTTAGTACTCGCGGGAAAAATATCAGACTGATGTATTATTCATGAGGGTAGTAGTTACAAGTTTTGGTAGCGATAGGAATTTTCCAGTGAGCGTACGCAGGTCTGAATTTGGCTAAAAATTATTTATTAAAATTTCATATTTTTATTTTATTTATCAATCAATCAATGTCTCAAATATCTGACACGCCATGCAATTCGGGTATCGGTATGATTAAATATGACTTTTTCTTATATTCATAAACTTAAAAGATTGAGTCATCTCGATTTGTGTGTTACATACATTTTAATGTCTGTTTACACAAACACAGATATATATTGAAATGATATTAACATTTCTTTATTTTGCCAAATACACTTGATTCTCATTGTTAACATGTTAACAAACACATGCACATAAACGAACGCACATATGTATATTTTTAACATGTTAACATGTGTATATTTTTTCACATATGTATATTTTTAACATGTTAACATGTTAAAAATATACATTTGTGCGTTCTTTCTTTATTGGATCCTGGACTATTTAATCTATGCGGCTATTTTTAACGTAACATTTGTTTTAAAATCCTGCGAATTATTTTATCCATTATGTAACAAACACAACGTTTGTGTAAACGCTGATAGGCAATCTGCGATGATCAAAATAAAAAAATCCAAAAAATATATATTTTATTTTTTATTCCCGATTTTTTTTCTCTCAGAATGCTTCTGAGAGAAAAAAAATCGACTTTCAAATTTTCGCAAATTTTTTTTTTTATATGCAATTTCATATTACTAAACTACTAACTTTACAAATAAAATATTATGTATTGATTATCTATAAATTGAACATTTGTAGAAAAGTAACAATAATTATTTTATCTTATTTGGTTGATGAGTTTATCGTTAGTCCAACCGGTCAATAAAAAGTTTTTTATTTCCCCAAGACAGCAATTAGAATTATATTTTATTTTGCTTTTTAGCTGTCTTTATTTGATATAAGTTATTCTCACTTCACCATTAAATAATAAACATTGTTTTTTCTCACTATACTTTTGATTACTTTCATGTCACTTGATGCTTGTATAATTTTCATTTTTTTTTTTTATTACACACTTTACTCAATTTTCTGATTTAAGATTATATTCATAAGTATTATATTATATTTCTATGAGATACTTTTCTTTTAATTGCATCTGTATATTGTTTCTTTCCAAATAGTTTATTAGCTTTTAAGTTTAGATAGCTGCGGTCTCTTACTTATCGCAGGATTGATAAAGACAATCAATAAAATCGTGAAACAATCTCGTTACTGTACACAATATTCAAACATTTTCAATAGTTTGATTCTGTGTCAAAGTTCAAAAAAGATCCGAAGTCTTTGTCTAGCTTTACATCTAGTTTAAGCGTCCGTATACGAGTATTTTAAGAAATCCTGTTCTCCAACGAGCGACTTTTCCAGTGTCTTTTTTCGCTTGGTTTACTATTTCAACTTAGAAAGTAGTACCGATCGGTGAAGCCATGTAATGTCTTCAAAATATTATGTCACAAAGCACTCAAATTCTCGTATCTTTTAAAAAAAATAATTAATTATTAAACACCAGATTTTTATATTCCAATGAATATTTAATATTTTGGGTGTACTTTTGTTCTAAAATTTTGCTCCTTTTTCCGTTATAATTTCGTTTTTTTTTAAGTAACGTCTGTTAAGATGAAATTTACTGTAATATAAAATTTTCCCGTAAATTATTGAATTTGTAAGATATGAAAAGATGGACCCGTTGGAATCGGTGGTCGGGCTTTGCAGTTCCTGACGATATCGGAGAAGCTACATGGAGATATGTAAGAAATTATATTATAAAATTTTCATTTTATTTAATTCAAAATATACAATAGGTTAACCGGAAATAATTTTTGAATTTTGTAAAAATTTGTAAAAGTTTGAAAATAGGAATAAGATTTTCTTCGTCAAATTTCAATTGTTTTTATTTGTCAATTTTTGTGACTTCTTTCAAAAATTTTATTACATGGTCTAAAAATAAACCGAAATTTATTTCCCGTTTACTTAATGTATATGGTAATATACCTATTTTAGTATGCCATAAAGATTGTATATCCGTTGATCATTTACGCATTTGTAAGGTATACAAAAAAAATCGAGTGCAAAACGAATTCTTTGAAGTTTTATGTACTTTGGATGCGGCTAAAGCTTTATTGGGGTTATCCTGCTATTTGAGTGTTGTATTGTCGGTGTCGAGTTATACGTTATACGGAAATCAGCCGTCTTTGTGTAAATGCTTTGTCGCTGATCGACTGCAGGAAATTCATGATCTGTCAATCAACTCACTCCGAAGTAAGACCATTCTCTGTTCTCAGCGTATAGTGATTGTAAAATGTACTTTTATCTAATATTTTAATATGATAATTTTATTAAAAAAATGCATCATTTGAAGAATGCATATTAATTTTATATATCATATTAATGACTCTCATCATGATTATATTTTTATGACGAATAATTAATATTCTTTTAGATCATCAGATTCATATTTGACTTATCTGTTCGTCGTATAACAACATAACTACAATGTATTTGTCTTTGTAAAATAAGATAAGACATTTTTAATTATTTCGTAATATATTTACATTGAAGTAATGAGATTATATATTATTTTATTACAATTCGCAGAATATCTTTTAAATCACGTAGATTTCGTGTATATACACATACTTAGCAAAAAGGATCATTAAGACACGTACGCACACGAAAACGTATTGGACTGCCACCATGGAAACATGCAGTTCATTCGGTGTGGAGGAACGTGTTTTGAATATGGATATTTTCAACCATGTAAAAAACAACCTTACCCATCTATTATAATCAAGGATCGAGACTACCTATTTGTCTTTGTATTTGAACTGAAATGATTCCTCCGTCGCTGTCTTTTTAAATACAATCTTTCAAAACCCGTTTGTGTTTTTCGAGTGTTATATAAACGTCAATTAATCTCATTCTGTAATCTATATATTCAATAAAATAGCATAAAGATTAATGTCAATAAAAGCTTCTTGTATATATGTCACACTCGCACGTTAACAGACGTGTAAAATACTTCGTTTTGTAGCGAAACGTTAATGTAAAAAAATATTATTCTGTCGTCGATACAAAACGTCACTTCCGCATGACGCCTGGGACCTGAATTTTCTTACCGTTACATCAAGGGGCTATTTAGAGGTTTAATATTGTTATTGCGTGTCTCGCGAACTGCCTAAAAATAAATATTCCGCCTAAAATTACACATTCCACAAGGGTGTTTTGTACCACACGTCTAAGCAAAATTAATAGTTGTCAGTAATCAGTACGTCACCGCAATGTATAATAAATATTATTTACACCAAATGCAATTTTGAGTGGGCTAATATTGAATCGTTGCTATTGTTTCACGTCAGGATTTTGACGCTTTTCAGTAAAAAAATACGTGCAATGTATTTATTTTTTGTAATCACTTTTCAGATGTCAACTCTCAATTCTTGGTGAAAAAGTAATAACAACGCCAACTATATTGAAGTTGTATTGTTGTCGTTTTTTCATAGTAACCCGAATTCAACAAATCATTAATTTCGTATATTTATTTAACATTTTCGCAGTTATTAAAAACTACCCTTGATTCGAATAATAAAAGCGAGTATTACTAAACATTTTAAAATGAAATAATCTTACAATGTCCCAAAGCTTTTTATGCGTGACGTTATATATAACATCTGAAAATACCTATTTAATCACTTTTAAGGTGTTAACTGTCACTTCTTGATGGAAAGGCATTATATTTTAAATAATAAAAACACATTTTTTTAGTACTTATTTCCACAATATTATTTATTGTGGAAATAAGTACTAAACTTTATTAAGTTACTAAATTATTACAATTATTGTGGAAATAAGTACTAAAAAAATGTGTTTTTATTATTTAAAATACCTATTTAATTTTGATATAAATGATAGAAATCATTATTTATAAATCTACTGATTTGATATATTTTTTTTTTCTAATTTGACGTTGTACACATAAATCGTCATACTATCACACGAAAATGATTTTTTTTCAAACAATGGAAATAAAACTTTTATTTAAATGGTAAAAATAGCAGCATGACTTTTCAAGCTTTTTTTTATTTAAGCTCGCAATGTCGTGGAAATGTTAAACTCACGACTGCGTAGCATTGACACAAAGTCACCACTCGCTGCGAACGTTATTTGTTTCATGTACATATTATTTTAGTCTCTATTATGATATTTTCAAAATTTCCCAACTTTTGTTTTTTTTATTCAGAACCAAAGCTTTGCTGTCATATATAAGTACATCAGTTGAATAAACAATGCGTAAATGATCATTCTTTTTTTTCAAAACATCAGCGAATCGATCTTTCACCCGCACAACAGAAAGCAATCATTTTTCACTGCGGTGCTTTTCGTGCCATATTCTTTAGTCGTCTACTTAAGCATTGCTTTATTCATAGTTTGCGTAATATCATTTATATATCAATAATTTTTCATTTGCTACGCCAACCAACAAATTGATTTTATTTATTTACATGAATAGTTGCTCCCAGTTATTGTCGCTTGGCTTGCACTTCCGTATTGTTGTAGACATAACTGACATATTGTCATATATGTATTTTCCATAAAATCAATTATTTAGTATAGTTCTAATAAAAGTATTATTTTTTACTATGTCTGCTCTTGTCTAATCTTGAGAGACGTTATTGAGTAGAATTAGTTTTTTAACACCTAAATATCAACAGAATAGATGTGCGTAATTAAAAAGAAAAATGATACGTTAAAATTATTGTAATGAGTAATACTTTATATTATATAAGCCATGTCTTCATGTCATGTATTCAAAATTTATATTTATCTACAATAATATATTTCAATGATTCAATGTATTACTTATTTCAATAAATGTACGATCAATTTATTTGTCAATTGCATGCAAATATAATGCATGTCAATTGATAACACTCAATAAGAAACATAGACAATCGTGTCACTTCAATAGAAATTTACAATCAAAGGACAGTTGTTCAGAAATCGATTGTGCCCATTTCTAAATTTGCGCTATTTAAGTGTGCAACCACCTACTTCTGGAAGTTATTGTAGTATGAAGTCGATAGGCAATGGGAATATGACATTTAAATCGCAGCTGCAGGTTGCATGTGTACCTTGGAACTATATTGATTAAATAATCATGAGCTTGACGATGGCTACTCCATTGTGTTCCAAAGTACAACGTCCTTTTGCTATTTCTAACTGAATATACACATGTAGACAAGTCAGTAATCATTCAACTATCAATAAACCCGTCAATAGGGTCATAGAACGTATTACCAGCGTATAGTTAAAAAATATACTTCAATTTTAAAATACTTCTTCTTTGTAGTACAATAAAAAAATCTTCATAAATCAATCATTATTATTTACACTATCGAATTTAATATTTTTCTGATTCATGGAAATATATTCATAATATCAAAATCTATTTTAAAAAAATGTGATTTTTTCTATCGTATACTCACCACTAGAATGCTCGAATGAAACTATGTCATGTTGGCATCCCTGTTATGGTGAATATTGTCACCTTTAAATCTGACAGTTTTTCGAGGGCCGTGTACGTGAAACTAGCACCGAACTTGAGTAAAGTTCTTTTACTTATATTTTATGTAATTTTTCGTTAATCTTCCACCGACGTGTATTTCCCTTTATCATCAATTCTCTATATTTCTCTATTAATACTCTGAATTGAAATAATTTTCTTGCGGGATTTCGATGTGTTTTTTCGGTAAATATTGCTCTATTTTTTTTTCAAGAATCGCAAACCCTTAAAAAAATGTTGTTTGTCAATTTTTTTAAATAATTCTCTACACTCTATCTATCTTTATTTCCTTATTTTTTTTATTTTTATGTATTGCTTATCGCTGGTTTTCTTTTATCTTTCCAAGGTCTATTGAGGACAGTGCTGCCATCGCACCGTAAATTGCTAATAAGATTTTCTTATTCGTCTTTTACCCAGAAAGTCTTTCTTGTGAAATAACGTAACATGTGACTATTCGCCGTTTTGTCATATATGAAAACATTTTCCTGTTATCAGCCTCGTTTCGTGAAGTTTCTTTGTTAGTTTTATGACATTTTATTTGAAGTATGGACATCGCTGTAGCTTAGTGGGAACGCTTTTTGGTTTAAAACATAAGATAATATAATATAACATAATTTTGAAAGTGGTTAGTTATAATAAAATCGATTGGTTAACAACCAATTTACCCGATACTAAAATTTTTGCCTGTTCCATTAAGGTGTGTAATTATTTTTGATCACCCAATTTTCAAACACTATTATAATAAACTACGTTACTAAGTTTTTTATCCATGTGTATTTTTTCTCATTTACCGGAATATTTAAGTGTTATTCAACTTTATTGGAATCGTTCACAAATATAACTTTTCATATCATTTTAATAACAACACGTATTTTTTTTCGTCGTTGATTTTTCCGTACTCAATTGTAACGTTTAATATATTTCCTATAAATAAAAAAAGAAACGCAACATATTTATTAAATGTTAGCAATACTTTGACTTGTGCGAGTGGGTATTACATTATGATAATATTAACGTCTCAAGTGCATTTGTTCCAATTTATTTTACTATCTTGCAAATGCAGTTGCATAATAATAATGCCATCGCCGGGCTTTATTGTCTGTTATCTCGTCTTCGTTTTGATCTCCTATAATTGCATCTTCCTGTGTACGCTTGCTGTCATTTCCATTTGCATTGTATGGAAAATATTTTAAGCACGTGTAACTGTTCTAAAACATCCGATATTTACTTAAATAGGTTCTCTATATTTGTTCAAATAACAAATCATTATTATGTAACTATTTACTGGTAACATTTTAAGATATCCACCACACGAAAGAGCCGGTCTACACCTTTTATAATGTCTTATCTGATATACACCCAGTCCTTTTTTTACGCGATACATTGGTTGCAGAAAAAGGCGCGTAAAAAATCATAACTTTCATATAATTTGATAAATTGGTTCCAAAAATTAAAATATCGCGTAAAAAAGTACCAGAAACGTATGAAAAACCAAAATTTGCTCTTTGAAATTCGTGCAAAAAAAATTATATATTTTATGATCTTATATACACTTATTGAATTATTAAAGGCCGAGAAAAGTGCTATTCAACGAATTTAATAAATGCATTGTGTTTAAACAAGTTACGAGCGGACATACATCTCAGGATTTTACGCAATTGCATTATATTTCTTTACACACCCTAAGACATAAATTCGCATAATATCCGATACACTTGTCAACATTTGACAAATGTATGTGTATGTTAAAAAAAATAGAATGCTTTACAAAATTAAGTTTTAAAAATACACATATTTTTTGTTATTTAAAAAAATAATGAAATGTACATGCCTAGAATCATATATAAATTTCTTCTTTGAAACAAATTTGGGGAAAAAATCGCGTAAAAACGAGTGAAGCGCGTAAAAAAATATAACGGTGCCGTCCAAAAAAATCGCGTATAATCGAATTCGCGTAAACAGAGGACTGGGTGTACTTTTAAAAAAGATAACATTTTTTAACTGTACCTTACTTCTAATTTGTACCTACTTTATTGCTACAATGAATATTCTTTCAAGCCATTTAAATTTCAAGTGGAACGACAGGCAAATTTTCCATATTTTTTTTAATGAATTCATTTATATTCCCACCGTCGTTATAAATTCATCCGTTGAAACAGCATTGTCGGTTAAAGTACTTTTTAAATATTTTTTCTCGGCTTTTCCGCGATTTGTAAAAATACGTTTTCAGTACATTATAAATTAACTTATTTCTGTTGGAAAAGATACTTGGATAAACATAAATTTTTACTGCTCGTTCGCGATTCAGTCTTATTTATTCATGAATCTTTTTTAAACATCTGTTGATTATAATATATCTCGTCGACTTTATGTTTGATATCAGGTGATACTTCATGTACTTAAATATTACTAATTTTCAGTAATTTAGTCCAAGTAATACATTTCTGATTTATGGAATTAAATTTTATGGTAATATATATGCTCCTAGAATTAGCTCTATATTGCGCCTGTGTGATAGAATACAGGAGTCTGCCAAAAGGCGTAAACAGGGCTGTTAATGACAAAACATGTAGAAATGTACACAGTTTCAAGAATTCAATTTTAATATTTTTTATTGATACTAATTTTCCATTCAGCGTGCAAGTATTAGCATTCGATAAAACATAAACACTTTTGACTAAATCAATCGAGTTGTTTAATTTGTTATTGCTGATTTTAATCGGTGAAAAAACACATATCGTGCTAATTCTTCTGCGGCATTGAGTAATGAAATAAAATACTCGGTTGATTTAACTCTTACTTAAAATGTTGGTCAAATAGTGTGATCAAAGTTCAACGAATATGAAAGTATCGTGTTCGACATCGTGTTCCTTGATAAGTTGGTGAAATTATTATGAGCGGGCACTCCGAGGCTATCACCAAACTAAACACATGCTGTCGTGTAATGTTTGCTGATTCCTTATCTGGTGCGATATTACGACAGTTTTACACATCGCTAAATAACGACACGTCCTTACATGCACAATTATTTTCCCCGGGTTTTTTCTGCCCTTTTATATTTTAAGCAATTAAGTATTCTTGCCATCACAATACTCCATTTTTTTGTTTTTGTTAGAAAAGAATTTATAAAGCTTCGGGTTATATAATAAATTTAAATAACCCCTTTTGTACATACATACTCACTGAAACTCTTAAGTCATTTAAAATTAACACTGCGTGAAAATATATCACAAAGACAAGCCTTAGATCCCGAACGCCTTCAATAGATTTGTCAGATTTAATATTCAAATGAACGAATTGTGATAATTTCAACAATAATATTTTTTTCACAATTGCCGATTTAAAAAAAAAATGTGAGAAACCAATTGTGATTAATACATGGCTGTAATTTTATGGTAATAATCATATCCAAGTGATGGATTATACAGTTTTCTGTATGAAATATTATGCAAGGTTGAACCACTTCAGTTCTAAAGTTTGGTTTTTCTTTTTGTCAGTAAACCAATATTGAAAACATTATATTTATTCCAATCTAGGAATACAATTTCATGCTGTTAATTGACGAGCTTTGTGGTTATTGTGTACCTCATCATACACTAGAGTGACGTTAGGGGTAGCAGGACACGAAATTGGATGATTAAAATCATTTTTATTGTTAATGTAAATTGCACCATTTCTCATTGACTTTTGTATGAAATGCTCGTAATTATTTTCCACCAGAGAGACTGCGATAGCATCGAGAATGACAATAAATTATATCGTTTTATAGCGTAGTCATTAAAAATATATTGCTATAAAGCAAAATGATTTTGCCAGACTGCATTGAACCATAAAATGTGCTTATTACTGTTTTATTTGCAGGTGGTGTATTTTTTTTTTGTTGGCTGCCGAATTAATTCATGTTATCTTGAAATCGTAGACATATTTGTTTCTCGTCCAAAAGTGTAGAAATATTTGCCTTTTTTTTTCAAGTCTAAAACATGGAATGGTGATCAATGCAGATTTCTGTGATTGTATTTATTTTAGTGATTTATGTTTTCTTTGTATGTAAATTAGTTTTTACACAAAAGAGTGTCATCGTTCAATTAACATTTCTGTTACTTTTACCAATCCATTACGTAAATGAGCGGCGTGACTAATTAATTCCAACATTATTGCAAGTCAACCGACAGTGTAGGCAAGTTAATATTTTCTACATCATCGCATGCGTGCTCTAAAGGGATTTTGATTATCTGCCGGTAATCCAAAAGTAATTAACTTGACATTGCTCGAAATGAAAATGCCACATATTCGAGCTCATATTATGCCGCTTTAGGGATGTTTTATTCTCACGGGGACTAAAATCTATTTCGGTATATTGTGCGGTTGCATTGATTTATCTGATTTTGTTAGCGCAAATATCATCTATACATAACAATATGATTGAAACATAATACGAAAAATTTGATTAAATTTGCTTCTACGGTGATTATCAAATTAATTGATATTGTGCATTAATCAATTTTCAGAGTCAAACTATCAAATGTATCTTTAAAACATATTCAATAACATTTACTTCATAAACCGCTAGACATGTTAATTGTATATATCATTTGAATATAAATTTTCGTGAAAATAATCGTTGAAGAAATTTATTTTATCCATGTACAATTATTCGATCCAATATGCATTGTTCCTTGTGGAAGTAATAATGCTTGCAACAGAATTGATTTGTTTGTCCACTGATCAAATAGTTTATTCTCTTGGGTATATATTTCAATTTACAAAAGCTTTCTTACGATTGATCTTTCCGAAACAACACGATTCGAGTAATGACTTGCCGACCGAAACTTTATTTTCCAAACTATGTAAAACTCTATTAAATCATTTGATATAATAATTTGACTGCCAGCTCCCCATTTTAACATGCAATGATTGATATTTTGCGAAATCCAGTTCTGTGCAATTTTGATCTCAACGAATCACAAAACTTGCATACTGCTGTTAAATTGTGTGCACAGAAATATATGTGAATTCGATATTTTATTTTGGACTTTTTTGTTCATAAAATATATTCCACGTAAATGAATGTTTTTATCGTCTTGAAAAACCGCACATGTTTAATATAATATTTGTACAAATCTATTAGTGGCTATAGTAATACGACCCTTAAAACTGTCATTTGTTATTAAAAAGACATTATATAAATAGCCTTGTTAAGATTTGTATTTCATTAGTCTATAATATTCGTGATGAGTAAAGCCGGTCCCAATCATTATATTGTCAAGTGAAAACTTTTCTAAAGTAATTGTGTTTTTTTTTATTTAAAACTAATACTTCCATAACGTAACACATTTTATCCTGTGGCGTGTGTGATAAGCAAGTTAATTTTAAAAATTGTGCATTATATACATAAAAATATGTCCGACAAAAAAATATAATGATTCAATTCAATCAATCTATTTGAAATATGCCTGTCTGTGTATAGATAGATAAAAATCTAGATATATTTAAAAAACACATCTTTCAGCTTGTAATATCAAATCAATCAAAAATCATAATATCAGTCGTATATATCTAACTATTCAATCAATGTGCGTCAAATAGATATATCACTGAAATAATCACGCTGTTATGTGTCATAACGTTACTTTGTTTGATGCCAATTTGTGGAAAATCATTCCAATACTAATCGCTCGTGCATGTACACCATTTTTGTTAACTAACAAGACGAAATGGCTACAATTATCACTGATAACATATATTTATTTACTCTATTTGCCAAGCCCAGTTGTCCTCACGCGATGTAGAAATTCTACATGGCAAATTTTTCACATTTTTAGATTACAAAAGCAATAGTATTATAATTTGTAACTTTTGTAATTTATATATTGGATTTTTTTTAATACCCTCATAAAATCGAATAAGTGTGGTTTAAAGTTTTTTTTTTGACACGTTGCAATACTTTTTTCACGTAGATATAAAAAGTATGAATGTCCTGTGTGAGTGTGGAATGTGAAATGTTATTGAAATAAGCTGATAATTATCAAAGCGTTCTTGGAAGTTTTCCGTTTACGTGTGCTTTTTGCAATGACTTTGATCTGTTACATTTGCATTATTTGTTGAATAACTCAGTTTCAGATTACTTCTTCGCGTTATCCATTCTCGTGCGCTATTTTCCCAAAACTCCGCCCGTTTTGCTATACGTATTCTTTCCTTCACAATAAACTTTGCAAGTTTGTCGAATTTTACCCTACAAGACGAACGCTTACGCCAAACTTCGCAGATAGGTTATTGGGCCATAGGGACGCTCGGCGGGCGGTTTTGATTACACCCTCCTAATGATATGAAAATATTACTATCCATTACCCGAGACACGTGGCATATTTTCTACGCCTGTGTGTGTCTGAATGTTCGTATACCCGGACAGCGGGTCACAAGCGGGATCTCCCAGGAGCTGAATACATCAGAAACTCTCTTCGAGTGTAATAAGTGCCTGAATTAATAATTTAGCGTGTAGTTTAGTCAGTTTATGACACATAATTACATACGTTAGCTGTAATTATTCCCATAATTAGATTACAGGGCATCATCAGGCAAGCTATTTAAATCAAATTCAAGCCGCTACTTTTTATTGTTGCGTAAACATCGATTTGTTTTGGTCAAAGTCAAATGATATCTATGAATAAATCATGTATTGTTTTTCAAAACTGTCTTAAAGACAGCTCTTGTATTTCACACTTTTTTATGTGACCAGAATCGAATTTATTTGGCGAATTGTGAACGTAACTGGCTTTGATCAGATTATCGTTATACATTGATATTAAGCTATTTAGAGACATACATTCTCATTTATTTTTACGAAGTACGACTTGTAAAATAAACCTAAGGGGCTTTTTTGAGTTTTTATTTAAATCGTCATAAACATGCGGTAAGTATTATAAATATAGTTGTAAACTGAATGTATAGTATAAAACTCTCCGTGTAAAACGACTTTCGTTGATATTTTTAATTCCACCTAGGGTACACTCAATGCATGTTTTCAAAATGTAATCGAGTAAATACTTCGTTTTATCTCGCTACAAAATGGTCAGTGAATTAATACATTCAAAAATAGCAGTTGGCATGTAAATTCGGCGGTAACTATATCCAAAACTGCCTACCGCGGTACTCTGCTAGAGGTTTTGCTCGGGTACTTCGTGTTATTTGTGAAATTTATGTTTATTTTAAGCTCGATAGGGTAGCTATTCAAAGGCTGAATGGTACGTAATGCTTTGTGACGTCGCACATTCGCCAACCGTCGACGTGTTTACTTTTAGGCACTTGGCTCATGTAACTTTTGTTTTTAAATCTGGAGTTTTTTCACGGTGAAGAAATTTGGAATTTATATATGATATGTTTGCGGTGAATTATTTTGGTATTAGAAACTTAAGTATTGCAACCGTTCCTTGCGAGAAAGATATAAAAATTAAAATTTCGTGTTTTGCATTTACCTCCGCACTCTTCGGACCTCCGGAAAATTGTAAAACTTACATAAATAAACATAACATACATAGTTACATAAACTCATACCTCTGTTCGAGGTTAATAATTTCTGTTTCTGTCCAACTACAGAAAGTATAAGACTCGTTGTGACGCTATCTACACTGCACCGCGATTTTATTTGAATGTCAAGGAACACAGAAGAAAATAGTTTTCCAGTGTTCGTGACTGCCGTATTATTATTTCTTTCATTTTTTACGCTCATTGTTAGTTTTTGCAGCGACGCTTGTTACATTTTTATAGCACGATAAAACTTAATTTTATACATGTTTTGGCGTGATAGGAAAACACAAGGCTGTTTTTAATTTCATGTAACTATTTCTGTAGACTTGAATTCAAAATATTATTTGCTTATTTTCCATTCATGGATTAGTGGTATTAATTTCTACGCGAGACGATTAATAGCTTATTGATGAATCGTAATAACCTTTTTTGCTGACACATACCCACTTAATGAGATGATGAGGGTTTACCTGGTCTTTTTATTATATAGGAATTATATTATATTGCAATTTTATATCGGTTTCTAATTATTTTAATTTTGTTTGTTTTAGGAGCAAGCTCACAGTGCGGCGCTAGCAGCCGCAGCGCCAGAGGATACTGAGGATCTCTCCCCGCTTCCTCAGCCTGCAGCTCAACCTCCAAGACGTCGAGGAGGCATCAGTGCTGAACCGGTGACTGAAGAAGATGCGGCCAGCTACGTCAAGAAGGTGAGAAACAGTTTTTATTTCTTTCCTAAGAATCCTGTTGTTTTCAGATATTGATGATGATAAACTTATTGAAACATACTTTCGCAAAAATGAACTAAGTGTCCCAACTCGTTATATAAAAAAAAATATATTAATCTTCTAATAAATAAAAACATCGTTATTTGTAATCTATCAGTTGATAATGCTCACGGTAAGCGAAACCGGTCCTGATCGTAGATATCTTGTGGGGAATAGTACTAAATATATGTTTAAATTTTATCAACTTTAAATGCTTCCTCTTATAGAAGTGAAATTTGCGTTTACGAGTAGTCAATATCTTATCTTATCGATAACTAATTTGATATTATTCCAAATCTTAATCGCTCTCGCTACGCCCCATTTTCAGGAGGGAATTGCAGACATCAAAAATTGGAACACAAATCTATGAATCAATTATTCCTAAACTATCCACACACATTAACGAGGACAACGATAAACTGCCCAATCACGAGTCCTTTAAATACTAGTTATAGTAATTAATCACTTTTAAGGTGTTAACTGTCACTTCTTGATGGAAAGGCATGATTTTTTAAATAATAAAAACACATTTTTAGTACTTATTTCCACAATATATCTTAATATATATATTGTGGAAATAAGTACTAAAAAATGTGTTTTTATTATTTAAAATAGTAATTAATCACTCTCGCGACGCCTCATTGTAAGAAGCAATGATACATACATGCGATTGAACACAAATCCATACCGCGATTCAATCCCGTGTATATTGCAGTCAAATATAATGCCCAAGAGCATTTTCACTCACATTATTAACCGGCTTAACCCTTTGCACTCGAATGCCGCCATAGAGGCGGCATTGTAAGTTTATCGTATTACTCGGATGCCGCCGCAGTGGCGGCATGTTTATAAAGTCATTTTTTGTATACTTTTAGCATTTTTTATATATCGATTTCAACTAGATCACAATAACAGATCATTAGGGAGTCATTTTCAGATAAAAAAAAAACATAGCCAAACATAGTCGGCTTACGTAATATCAATAAGTGTTGTCATCGAAATGCATGGTGTATCCCGAGTGCGTACTTCAAATGTTCCTACAGAAGGCCGTCTTGCAGATAAATTACATAGATCAAGTTTAGGGGCTGTGCAGTATGTTCAAATATAAAAATTTCTAGCGGGAGATCGGAAACACGGCTGTTTTGCGAGACCTGCGTAAATAAGCCAGGATTACATGTGAGCGATTGCTTTGTGAAATACCATAAAATGAAAAATTACAAATAAAATAAAATATGTACATTATATCCATTATATATCTATTTTACAGAAAAAATAAAAAAAATATTATTTTTTAATTTTATATATATATTTTTTTATTACTTTGATTCATGTAGCGAATACGATTTTCGCAAAAAAACGCGTCGAGTTGCTGGTAGGCACATAGGAAAAGTGCTCGAGTGCAAAAGGTAAATATTTGTACGTCATATTAATTATTCAGGATCCCAGTACTAGTGTATTCACGTAGCAAACATAATTCCACATTTTTTTTTTTTTTGTAAACATTGTTCACATAACATCAGTGAACAATTCAAAACGTCATGCCCATAAATGCTTCAGCGTAACTTTGTCAACTTCATTATAACTTAACAGGGCTTGGAAACTTTTGTTGAGTGTATTCTTACTTATTTATTTACAGCGCGTTCTACAAAAAGTTACTCAGTTTTTTTTTTGTTGGTCTTGTATACATCGGTTACGTTGTCTCATAGTCTCTTCAAACACAAGTTCAGTCTGTTGCAAAACTCTTTTGAGGCGAATTACCTCTCACCGTTTGCGGTGGCAGTCTCCTTACACCCTTCGCTTGCTTTTGCAAAGTCAAGAGTTATCGCCGAGCTCTGTCTTCCCGAGACGTGATTCCGCGGATCTTTATTCTCTCATTGACTTTGCAGGGACTTCCTTCAGTTTGTCAAGTGTAATTTTTTTCTTCAAGTACTAATAAGTACCTCGATTTATTTCACAATATACCTGCGCTAATTCTGAACAAGCCTACTTGGCGTTTTCTTGTGTTTTGCTGCAGATAACGTCACTTGTTTACTTTTATAAAAAAGGAAATCTCTGCACTCATACTGACCGACTATAAGATGTCGTATGATCGTTTCTGCACACACGTAATGACTTTTAAATCATCATCAAATAAGCATCATTCACACATTTCTAATTTTTTCTTACATAATAATATGGTTCACTTGTAGAAAACTAATAGAGATTAAATATTAATCGTTTAATTAAAATATAAAAATCTGCAGGCATTTATTTTTTAATCAAAGTCTTAGAGTCCCAGAGAGCCGATAAATCAGCCCACCCCTTAATGTAAGAAAAATCTCACTAGCCGATATTCCGGACTTTTTAACGTCAAACGAATCTTAAAAAATCCGCCAATGCATAAATTAAAAAATGTAGGCCTTTGGATGGATTGTTAAACTCGCAAATACATTATACAAGAAAAATCACCTATACTTCCACATTATGATTTTTAGATATATAATACATTCTTTGTACAATACATAGAAATGAAGGGATAAGGCTGTATTTGCCACTGATGTGATAATGGCCGATTTCTATACAGTTTTGTTGCTCGAAAATCACAGATATTAGTTATTTGAAGATTTAAGAAACACAATCATGTGGCAGAGTTTAAAATGTCAACAAATGAGCTTCCGGTAAAATGTAAGCTCACAAATACAATAATGTGCTCAAATTAGTAAAATATATTCATTAAATTGGCATTCACTTGGTAGAACCCCTGATGATGACGTGAACCGAAATAGCTATCAACTATATTTAAAAAAATAATTTTGTAGAACTAAAATACATTGTTATTTTTTTCACCGTGTTAGTAAAATATACTCTATGGCTTGGCTTTTCAGATGACGTATAATAAAACCTTCAAAAAGAACATCAAAACACATTCAACATTAATCAGTATTTTTATTTTGCTCATTGCTGATTATTTAAAAACTAGTACCTGTTTTCAGCAGTGAAAATATCCTAACAATGGATTAAAACTACAATATGTGAATTTCCCAAGTATAATTTTCATATTTGCATACAAAACAAAAATATTTCTCTAAATATTACCATTGTATATACAAAATGCTCCGTGAATATTTTTACATATTAATTATCGATATGAATGCTTGCGATATCCACTACGATCACATAGACACGTTTAATAATTTGTGTGTTGAGCTCTTCGAATCGGGTGGCGGAGCTTTTCCGATGGTAAATTCGCTGCGTTTTACGTCACTCGCAACAATTACCGCTTTGTTAGTTTTACATGTTTCGCGTTTCTCCGTTGCTTTATTATCCGTTGTATTTATGCAGTTTTAATTCGCGTTGTTTTCCCTCTCTCGATCCTAGAAAAGAATTTTTACCATGACTGTCTTTATTTTAACGACGCTTTCATTAAATCTCATATTATATTTGCTTAGTTACAGTAAATTTTTCAATATGGCACATCAAATATTTTTTTTATTTCATCTTCGCTTAATTTAGTTTTTCAAATTCTTTTTTATGCCAACATACGTTTACGAGAAGTAGAAAATCGTGTTAGATAAACTTACTTTAAATATCGATCAAATATATTTTATTGATTGAAGTGGCTTTTACTTGATATAACTCAATTATAATCATGTAAAAATTAAAAAGCATTTTGTTCTTAAAGAATTCTTACAAACAATTTATAGCTAACACGGTGAAAAAATATATTTTAGTTCTACAAAACTTTTTTTTTTTAATAAAGTTGATAGCTATTTCGGCTCACGTCATCGTCAGAACTATACTTAAACGAACATTTGCTTATCTATATATAGCTGTGTAGAAAAGGTACACAACACATCTTCTCTCCTTTTTTAACGACCTAGCTTGTTTCTCGCTGGCAATAAAACTAAAAATTGTAAATGAAACTAAAAAGGCGGCTATATCAATAAGTTTACATATGGCGCGGAAATGGTCTATATCGGAAACAATGAAGCACCCCGCAGAGGGTTAAGTAATGGTGATCGACATATATTAGTTTGTTCGTTAAGAATCCTTTGTGATAGTTGATACCTGTTGATTTTTAGCTGTTCGAAAGCCATCATCTTGCGACCTTTATTACAAAGATGCAAACACTTAGGCGCTGAGTTTGAATTTATATTATGTGATTCTTATATATCATATTCAAATATATTTTGTTAATTATTTCTGAGACTAAAGTTATCTTATAAGCTAAATATTATTTTTAAAAAATGTCATTTCAGGTGGTGCCAAAAGACTACAAAACAATGGCGGCGCTGTCGAAAGCTATCGCTAAGAACGTCCTCTTCTCCCATTTGGACGAGGACGAACGATCTGACATCTTCGACGCCATGTTCCCCATCAACTGTCTTCCTGGAGAGCCGATTATTCAGCAAGGCGATGAAGGAGACAATTTCTATGTCATAGATTCTGGAGAAGTCAAGGTTCGTGAATATAATGGAAGTTTTTTATGTGATAACTTATGCTTTGTATACATTTTTCGCGTCTTGTTTGCAATACATAATAAGAATAATTTTGAATGCAGACTTTATGAAATATGTACACCAAAGTTGTAGGGTTAATAATAAAATTGCCAAAGTTTTGGTTTTTTATGCTCTGATTCGTTGCTCAAGAAACGAGCGTAGGTTGAAATAGGTTTTGATATTGATAAAAACTGTGGACGACGATAAAGACCCTTTTTTAAATATATAATCCACCAAGAATTAAAAGTTTAAAATTTATTTAAAATTATACATCTTAGATCAGTGTTCCCTAACTGGTGGTCAGCGACCTGGTGCAGGGCCGCAGACTTTCTGCCAGGTCGCAAACAGTATGTCAAATTTCAAAAAATTCGCAATGCGAAAATGTTAAATATAAGATTTTTTCGCCTATACATTTTCTGGTATTTTTATTTATTGTTAAAAAAATAATAATTAGCAGGTTGATGCAACACCAATGAGCTTAATAATAGCTTTCAGAGACAGCCCTGCAGCCTAGAATATCCAATATTTAATATTAGTAAAGATGCAACTGCGGGTTTTGCATTAGTTGAAAAAAAAAATTCAAAATTTCAAGTCAAAAGCTCATTTTTAATTGTGTCAGACTGTTTATTTGTTAGTTATAGTTATGTCGATCTGTCACAATATAAGCTTTAAAAATATTACATTGATAACCATTTTATTTCATTATTAGTGGTCCGTGAAAACTATTTCCTTTTTTTACCGGTCTCCATGTGTAAAAAGATTAGGGAACACTTTTAGATAATGTAGAATAAACTTAATTTTCTAAAACTGCCAAACAAACAGAAATTGTTATTGTTTTAAAAAATAATCTCGCTTGTATTAAATGTACATGTTCATAAAGAACCAAGAAAAAGAGATAAAGCACGCAGTCTTTATTTAAACATTTTTTACAGCTAAATAAAATAAATAAGAAACAAAAATATACATTCTTGTTCTTTTGATATTTATTTTTTTCATTAGATTATCAGTAAGAAATTTTTCATTGAGTTCATTTCAAAATATTTAGTCAGATTAATCCAAAAATAACCATTTTTCATTCGACTTCAAAACGTCGAATTTAATCCATCCTGCGCGTACAAAAATATTTCACGTGTGCCGTCGAAAATTGATCTGTTGACACAGGCCAATAAAACACGAGATGTTTTATAGGTGGAAACAAGCTCATGTTATAACACCGCGTCGTCCATGATTAGGGCATATGATTGATCGGTCGAATAACTCATCCGGAGTGACCGTAAAAAAGGTTATAAATTTGTCAACATTGACGCGGAGCAAAGTAAACGACGACTTGTTTTCGAGCATGATAAATCCTCAATTACCCAGGATGAACTCAACTCTTTATTATTGAACCATTATACCACAATAGTTTGTTTTCAGTACATAGGTTTTAAAAACATGGGCCCCGTATAACACGGTTATATGATTCCACAAAAACCTCGTGTTATACAAGGTTTGAAAAAATCGAAGATACTAAATATAAATATGTACTTTATTTTTTTAAATAAACAAATATACATTTACATATTAATTGAAAGAAACCTTAATAACATAATATACCATTCATTTATCATCGCTTTAACTTAGAATTCTATATTTTTTACTTTTTTTCGAGTTTGGTTGTAAGTTTTCATTATTGAAGGAATCTGAATTAAAAAATTCGTTAATAAGCGTATGTCTGCTTTTAGTGTACTATGTTTCCGCATTTCCTTAAGAGGTTCCAAAATATTTTGTAATTCCCTCTTGAATTTTGAGCTGCTTTCCATTGAAGGATCATTATCAATAAAAAAAAACTAATTTTATTTAGCCAATTCTTAGCCGTCATTTATTGTTTTTCATATGAAACATGTAACTACTTCACTGCAACTGCTTTCTGAGTCATTAATTGAGGTGGATTCATTCAACATATTATTTTAATGAAATTTTTCCATTAAACCGTGTTATAAAAAGCGTGTTGTATAAAATTATGTCACAATTTATACACCCGTGTTATGTAAAACCGTGTTGTATAAAACCGTGCCACACGAGGCCTAGGTGTATTTAATTTAACATACCAACGACTCACTCGCTGGCCAGTAAAATGGTATATGTTTCAATCAAGAATAAATACACTTAGTTGAAACATTAAAAAAATATTATTGGAATATTTTTGATCCGTTAGGGGACGCCTGGCTCATATAAATCTGGTGTGGAATCAGACATTTAATAAAGACATTAAGTTTTTAAGGTTTTAACTGTCACTTCTTGATGGAAAGGCATTATATTTTAAATAATAATAACACATTTTTTTAGTACTTATTTCCACAATATATTTTTTGATCAGGACCGGTTTCGCTCATCGCGAGCATTATCAACTGGTGCTCGCGATGAGCGATACCAGTCCTGATCAAAAAATATATTGTGGAAATAAGTACTAAAAAAATGTGTTTTTATTATTTAAAAAAAAAAGACATTAAGTCATAATATAATCGTAGGATTCGAACATTTCATAAAACATCTTTTTGAGACTCACGTTTAAATGTTGTATTCTGTTAGTATATCATGATATTGTGTAATGGGTGTTTGATTATTCATTGCATATATGCAATCTATAGCCACACGATGTAAATTAAGCCCCCAAGGTCACCGGTTCAAAGATCCATCGCCCTGAACTTATCTGGAATTTAATATTTTCGCGTGACCGCAGTTCGAGTTCACTTTGATCTCGTTCGGAATAATTTGTTCTGGCCTGAGAGCTTTTGCGTAGCTACGTACCTACGACGCAGGCAGGCTGCATCCGCTCTCCGTGGAAATTCATTATTTCCCGCCCCCCCGACCTTACGTATTATGCTGTGTGCCCGGGAACGGTTTTGAATTTTTAATTCACATTAGCTACGCTGAACTTTAAGCCTGTTGCTCGTTTTCATCGGCATATTGCCAAAGCGTGCTTTATGAATATCATTACAAAATGAAAGCTTAATTATTGCGCAAATAGCACGCGTTTCGATCCTTTTTGGCGCATGGAAACGTTTCAAAATGACACCGTACTATTATAAAAAATAATTATGATATCAACTGAAGGTGCTTGATAGAATTTCAATATCAAATTTGAATTGTTACAACTTTGCACGATTCCACATGTTTTGTCACTAACGACCCGGGTTTCTCTTTCGTCAGTTCTGTTGCATCCGTGTGATAGAGTACCTGAAGATGCCGAAAGGCGAAACCCGAGTCGTTGGTAATAAAACATGTAAAATCATACAAAGTTGCAACAATTGAAAAAAAAATAATTGTTTGAAACCTAATTCATTTTATTTTGGCTTGAAATATTTCGTTGCGGTATGAATTTCTGGAAAGCATATTTTTCATTTGCTCTCGTTTTTTAATAATAAAATGGCATTCCATTATTTGAAATGATCTGTAATAAAAAGTAATATGCCTATACATAATTAATTTACATACTCATGTTATCTTTATAGCTTTGAGTACGATCATTTGATATGCAATATTTTTTATTAATAGATTTATGAAAGTTTTTTCAAATATTTTTTTTTACCATTCACCTGTTGCAACATTTAAGTGAAATATTAACCTTATACCGCTTATCGTTTACACTGTCGACACAATTTTAGAACTTACTAGTGGTTGAAAACTGAAATTACAAATTCATTACGTTACGGCTGTGTTTCTAGCTGGTTAGTTAACTTGCCGTTCACATTATGTATCTGCCCACGCAGAGCAGCGCGACATACATCGACATACGTTTGCGAGAACTTAATGCAGCTTATAAACTTTGGCGACATAAATCGTAGTCACCTTTCACTGTTTACGCTTTAGACATGGCACTTATCTATGACAGCAAAATTTGTAGTTACAGTCTGAGGAAATAAATAATCACAGCTTTATTATGTACAATTTTTTTATTGGACCGAATTCATCAAAGAATATTTTGAACTCTGGTGCTAAAAATATATTTATTTGATATCGTAAATGTATGTTTGAATTGTTACAACTTTGTACGATTCCAAATGTTTTGTCACTAACACTAACCAACCCGAGCTTAGCCTTTCGGCATCTTCAGGCGTTCTATCACACGGATGCAACAGAACTGTTCAGATCAGATCAGATCAGATCTGATGCAAGATCCCGAATGGCGAATCCCGGGTCGTTAGTGACAAAACATGTAGAATTGTACAAAGTTGTAATAATTCAAATTTGATATTGAAATTCCATCAAGCCCTTCAGTCGATATCATAAAGTATATGTATGTGTTTGAATGTAAAAGCTGCGTCTTGTAAACAACTTTGGGATCTGTGCGATATGGAATGAAATACATTTGGAACACTAAAATGAATTCTATTTACCACGGTGAAAAAATAGCAATGTATTTTATTTGTGGAATTAAAATACATTGCTATTTTTTCACCGTGTTATGATGGAGTTCCAAGTAAATGCCAATTCAATCATTGAATTACGCTATTTACCAAAAATTATCGCAAACGACATTATTTGATTTCAAAAATTGTAATCCAAAAATGGCTAGCGCATACTCAAGTTATTCTGTCAGATCATCAACATGAATATTATAGTGATAAAATTTATTTCGATTATGTACACTATTGTTAACTCCACAGTGTCACAAAAAATATATAACCGTTCGTAGTACTAGTTGAATTTTTGAATTAGATGGTTATCGTCTAACCCAGCGATACTCAAACTGCGGCCCAAATAGCTCTTATGTTCGGGCCAAAATAATCATATTCACCAAATATTTTGTTGGTATTGTTTTAGACATATTTTCAATATCTTATCTACGTATCTCTGTGAATCGTCATATTCTAAAATGAAACATGTGAAGAGCGTGTATAGAAATCGGCTAACTGATTCTTACCTTGATGATATATTAAGAGTAGCCTGTAGTAATCAGGAACCTGATTTGACGAAAATAGTTCAAAGTTTGACTCAATATGATAACTCACATTAATTTTATTTTATTTTTCTCTTTTCATCTTAAATTTAAAGTTATAAAGTTGTATCTAGGAGCCTGCTTTTGGCAGAAAAATTTCCTTTTATGACCAAAATATTTTATACTTGTTCTTATGCTGGTAAGTCGTTAACTGTAAGTTAACCAGTTAGTCGTAAGATAAACAAATAAATATTCACAAAAAAGTAAAATAGTTTTTTTTGACATCATAATACAAAAGTATGTATGCAGTATAGTATGTGTTACATTTACAGTTTATTATTAATATGTTGCGGCCCACCGAGAAAAGTAAAAATCGGAATGCGGCCCGGAGGCAAAAAAGTTTGAGCATGGCTGGTCTAGCCTGTCATTTTAAATCGATATCGTCCGATTTATTTGATGTGACATATGCTAGTAATCTTTCGAATGAATTTACATTTATTTTAATAATTTTAGTCGTTTAACGTGAGAATACTATTTATATAGTAAATAATAGAGCGCACTAGTTCGAAATGTAGACGGCTATGCATATAGTTAATTGATTTAAAAAAATATATTTTATTTATTTCTCAAGGAATAACTAGCAATTTATCAATCACTAAGGTTTATCAATTTGCAATAAGCGCCTTTGCACTACCTGAAGATATTATCGTTTCACCAATATGACGATATCTACATTCACAACAAAAATAGAAGCGACAGTGAATGTTTAATGTGGCATATTCGGCGGGCGGTTCTAATAGTCTGTTGGAGATTCCATTTACCAGAGACGAAGACTTGTGAAGACGTGAAAAATCATGCTAAATTCATACCATATCGCGTAAACATAAATAAATGTATTTGGAACGTCTAAAACCAATGCTTGGTCGAAATCGACCTCCTCAAAAGGATTCGAAACCAGTAAACAGATAAATTAACAACGAAGATTTGTTGAAATGAGATTAAATTCTGTGTAGGCATTTGATTCGAGACTTGTTAAAACTTAGTTGTGAATAGATTTTTCCCACAGAAATAAATAATACACATATTTTTTATTTTCAAATTCGTTATCTTCTGCGTGCGCTCTACCGCAAACGTGCGGTCGAGTAATTTTCACGCATGCGTGTTTTTCTCCTTTTTGTGAGAATATTGTCAAGACTTTTTGTCATGATTCCTTTGAACGAGATTTATTTTTCGACCGTCGCAAATCAAGATTTTTGTACGACTCTGCGCAAAGGGAAGTAATTTATTATATATCGTCAAAATAAATAAAATTGTCTGCGGTTGGAGAAACTCCATAGATTAAAAACATGATTTGAAATTCGTGTCGGAAAACAATTCTCGATATATTCAAACATATCACGTATATTTTATCAATGTATCTGAGGGATTTTAATACAATCTTAACGTCTAATTAGATAACCTAAATTAAAATATTTCCCCGCTAAGAGTGTGAATGGACAATAATTTAAATTATTCTTAAAAACAAATTCATACCTACTTATAGCCGCAATTTGTTAAAGTATGAATCTAACGACATACTAAAAACTATTTCTAAAATATCTAAGCAAAAATATATACAGAAATATATAATAAATATATATAAACATACTATAGTACCTACACAGTATAGGCATTAGTTTACCTGTAGATAGATGATTTTTTAAAAATCTCATCCATCTTTGTGTCGGTGTTGTATTATATGTAACATTACTATAGATGTTCGTAACTAAATTCCGCGAGTCTATAGAATGTAGTAAACCGTAGCTTTCAAACGCGGCATAAAACCGTCTTCTGTTTAATCAATTTTCCTAGCTTCGCTTAACCGCGCCTTGAGGACATTCAAGGGGTGTTCTGGTAATTGTTAGCGGTCAACCCACCGCTTTCTCAGCCCTTACGTGCCGATGTCGAGAGGGTGTTTCTTTGTGTATCAAATACCAGTGTGAGGGTTGAATAAACAGCTTGAGTTTAACCATAATGGCATTTCAAAACACTAATAGATTTCTTAGATGTTGGGTTTCATTTCCTTCGTCATGTTTTAGGCGTCTATTACAAAGCGCCCCTGAAATGTCATTGTGCATAATTATTAATCACAACACATGTCGATGTCACTTCACGTAATACTTATTTGAAAACTGTTCCGACTAAATCGACCGTGTACTTGTCTTAAACATAGTAAATTCTCACTCAATAGTCAAAAGTTTTTCTTAATTATTGCTAGTATTATGGAAATGATATTGATAATACAGGAAGTAGTTAATAACAGTGAATTAAAAAGTTGTTTAACTCTTTCTTTGTCTCAGCTAATAAACGCGAATCAAACTTCCTCGGGCATACGAGACTTTGATAACTTATCACGTTGAAAAACATTTTATTCTAAATTTAAAATTTTCATTAGATTGAATCATAGTTTAATATCATATTTCGATTTCATTTTAATTTTAGATATGCTTTAAATTATATTCTTTAACTATTGCCAGTATCGATGAAAATGCCTATTTGTGCCATATATACAGAAGAAAGTTTAATATATATATATATATATATATCATATAATTAACGAACGCCTTGAAAATATAATGTATTATTCTTTCAAAAGATGAAAATTAGACTAAGTTACAACCCTCATGCAAACAAAGAGGCGGAGCTTCCATTAAAGTGGCACCTCTGGCCATCTTGTGAAAGAGGTACCTATGAGGATTCTAGAACAATGGCTGTTCTTATATTTGGTAACCGGATAATTCAAAATAGTCAGAAAACATAAAAAGGGTAATATTAGTAAGTACACGAAATATTTGGAATGCCTATTACTTTGTGAATTAAATACGTGTACTTAATTATTCTTTTTATGTTAAAACTGTCTTCACATTCTTTATTTTATCACTTGTAATTTTATAATGAAAAAATCTTTTCGACTTTTCTTTAGTTCCTGGTTCGGTAGTTATGTAGTATAATATATAACGGCAGTGCAACTGTAATTAACAGCTTACATCCAAAATACTCTAAAATGTTTACTTTAACGAGTTTCTTTCTTATGGGTGATTTATTATTACAGTTGCTGTAAAATGTACCGCTTGATTTGGGTCTTTTAATACACAATGTACGGCTCGAACATCCGTTCATATCAATGTTCATATTCTATAAATTATGCCATGAGTTATAACTTACGGGTTTCGGATTTCATTAATAATCCACGCGGATGAATATTCATGGAAACTAGAATTATCACAGACCGGATTACAAAAGATTTATGTTTAAGGCTGAGCCATTTTTTTGGTGTATTTCGATAATTTGACAGTATTTTTCATCCATATTCAATTTCAAATGTTAGGATATGGGCCATGTACAATAGTATGTAGATGTTGAAATGTTCAATAAAGATGTTTATAGACAATTTTCAAACGGTTGCCAGCATTTTTCAGCGAGGATAATTAATGGATGAAGGAAAGCACCTTTATGTTGGACCTGTCGTCGTCTCTATGATCTCGATTTGTTAGGAGACTGTGAAAACATTGTTACAATTCCAGATAATCTTACCTTTAAATATCAATGCATATATCGAATGACAAATATATATTCGGATTCGAATCTCCAAACGTATGAATCTCACATTTTTTCAATATGATACCAAATGTCAGTGCTTGACCATAATCGTTTTAATCAAATTGATCATTCCTGCAGAATCTTTTATATTTTTTACAAATCGCGTGTATATTCAAATCTACCTGCAAGCACCAATTCTATTTATGTTTTATCTTCAAATACTATATTCACTAGTTCTGAAAATCGATATTCCAGGTATCAATTACGCGAAACATAATCTTTTGGAGATGGGAAAAATTATACAAATGATAATCATTTCTTTTTGTAAAATTACTTTTTACGAAATTACTTATAGCGAAACCTTGTATCAAATCTACCATTCTGAATATAGTGTTAAATCAGGGGTTCATAAAAATTAATGTTAATGATGCTCATAAAAAATAATCGCACGGAATATGAAAGATCATAATAACACATCAGCCGGCAACAACCCACACTGCCGTCGCAAGTTTATGTCTACGTGTCCCTACTCCTCACTACTGTATTTGACAGTTATTTTCACCAAGCCGAATATTTTGTTATGTGATATTGTCAATCAACAATGATACATTTACCGTAGATATTATATAATTTGATTTACGTTATGTTTGAAATTTGTGGCCATCCGGAACTGTCTTATTAACTGTCGAACCTTTTAACACATTCTATTGGTGTTATTGTTTTCATCGTAATTTCAAGACGTCCATTTGTTGAAATAATTTCAACTACTTTTGTAAATTTTTCAACTTACATTCTTAAGCGTCCATATAGAATCGAATTCTAATATAAAATAAAGAGTTTTCGCGTTCAGTGTACATATTTGCTTATTGCATGTGGTCCTTAAGTAGAAAAACGTATCCTATATAATTAACGAGTTTTGACTGTTTTTTCTATTTAAAACATACACCACACAGGTGATAACATCAATTTATTGACCTACTCTACTTCACTAACCGAATACTTTTGATCTTTTCAGGTTTTTGTTAACAATGAAATGGTGACGTCTATTGGTGACGGAGGAAGCTTCGGTGAGTTGGCTCTCATCTACGGAACTCCGAGAGCGGCGACGGTCCGTGCAAAAACACACACTAAACTTTGGGGTCTGGACCGAGATTCTTATCGACGCATTCTTATGGGTTCCACCATACGCAAACGCAAGATGTATGATGAATTCCTCTCACGTGTTTCCATCCTAGGTGAGCTGCTTCAAATTGTAATATGAATAAAAAAAAAAAAAATCAAACAAAATTGAAGTCTTTCCCACATAAACAACATTTTAGATTATTTAATTGTCTTTTCCGTGGTCCAATGGTCAACTTTGTGGCTTCTGTGATGGATCTTACTGGTTCATATACCATTACGAACAGATCGATTGTGCACAAAGACATGATTGCTTGCCATGTCTTAAAAATCTCCCACATTTTCACAACCTTTCAAAAACAAGGCATAGTGAAAGCAGGTAGCTTGCCACTAGTTCTTTCCTAGCCATAAGAGATATTGAGCAACTAAATAATAAACAGCTCTCATGGAAAAAATTCTGTCAAGATATCTCAATCAAAAATTGGAAGCAGATATGAATGAAAGAATATTTAAATGCTTGCTTAAATTTTTATTACTTTTGTTGCATTTCAGAGAGTCTTGAAAAGTGGGAACGCTTGACTGTAGCTGATTCACTAGAATCTGTCACATTCGAAGATGGCGAGATAATAGTTCGACAGGGAGAGCCCGGAGATGATTTCTTCATCATACTTGAAGGTAAATAAACACTTTTTTTAATATTTTCTGCATTATCTTATTTTGAAAAAATCTTTTAACAAGTACGTGAAAGTTCTTATATAATATGCTCCTGTTTCTCTTTACTTTAGAATAAATAATTAAAAATGTAATGGTTAGTTTGTCAACATTACCTGAATCATAAGACACCATAGCAAAGTATTCAGCTCTTTTTACCTTATTTTAATGTAGTTCTACCTAGTAAATTTCAATTCAATCAATATTGTCAGAATCCTTTTATATTAGCTTCATATACACTGAAAAAATTACATTGTTGACCACTTTTCACTTTCAGTTACTGTAACTTTTATCTGACTATATACTTTCTTTAATTGGTATATAAAATCCATCCAACGGAAATTGCAATAAGACAACTTAGTATTCTGTGGTTACACCATGCACAAATGCATATAAGAAATATTTTGAACATTACAGGCTGTGCATTGGTACTGCAGCAGCGTGCAGAGGGTTCAGGACCTCGTGAAGAAATGGAAGTAGGTAGGCTCGGCGCCAGTGATTACTTTGGAGAGATCGCTCTACTCTTGGATAGGCCACGTGCTGCCACCGTCCGTGCCGTTGGTCCTCTCAAATGCGTCAAACTTGACCGTGCCAGGTAATTGAAACAATAGCCATATATTTTATTGAACAACTTATGTATTTCAGCTTCTCTATCTATGAAATAATCGACTTCCAATGGTGGATTATTCTATAAACACACAAAAGAAATAGTTTTATAATATCCTAGCTCATTTTGCTTAAAGGCTAAGAAAAAAGTAATATTAAACATGTTAGTGAGTATCTATCTATATATCACAGCAATTGTACATTTCAAATGAAAATATGGTTTGCCAATGTAGGCAACGAAAATTGACTAAACTGAAACATTCCAATGAAAGTTCTGAAATGAATGTATTGGATTGATGCATAAGTCTTTGCGTGTTTTCAATGTATCGGGGTAGGTATAAGATTCTCGCAATTGACGAATGGTAATTGTTCTCAAACCTTTTTTTTGTGTAATGGTTGATATATACCTGCTTTCTACTCAGTTTTGGCTTGGCTAGTGAGTGGTGAAGAGCCCTAATTTTTTTTTAAATGTCTGTGGATAAAGTGCATTTACGCCATTGCTTTCTTTATGAATTTCGTAAAGGCAATAACGCGACTGTGGCAACCAAAAATATTTGTGACGTGTACGGTAGTGATGCAACTAAAGTTCGTTTGACTCAAATTTGGTTTTCAAGATTTCGAACTGGAGATTTTTCGTTAGTCGATAAACCGAGGGCTGGGCCGCCTTTAAGTGCTGATGATGACAAAATCAAGGCCATAATTGACGCTAATCCCCGTCAAAACACCAGAGAGATCGCCCTGAAACTAGGGATCAATCAATCATCGGTGGTGCGACATTTGCATCGCATGGGGATGGTCTCCAAATACAAGGTTTGGGTGTCGCACCAACTATCGCCGGCAAATCTACTGGACCGAGTCTCTACCTGCGTTTCATTGAGTGCAAGGCAAAAACATTAACCTTTTTTGAATAGACTGGTGACAGGGGATGAGAAGTGGGTTGTGTATAACAATGTCGTACGGAAAAAACATTGGACCAGACCTGGACAAGTGCCATTAACCACCCCAAAAGCCAATATGCATCAAAAAAAGGTGATGCTTTGTGTTTGGTGGGATTTAAAGGGAATATTAATTATATTTAAGGGGAGCTATTAGAAAATAATCAAACAATCACAGCTGACAGATATTGCGATTGATTGACAAAACTAAATGCGGCTCTTTCCAAATACAGACCGGAATTGATAAACAGAAAGGGAGTCGTATTTCACCACGACAATGCGCGACCACATGTGGCGATAAAAACCCAACACGAACTAAAGGAGTTGAATTGGGAAGTTTTGAAGCACCCACCATATTCCCCAGATCTTGCTCCGTCGGATTTTCACTTATTTAGATCATTACAAAAAATTTTTAATAAAAAAAACATTCAATTGAATTGGGGAGGTCAACACATCCCTCGATTTGTTTTTTGCCTCTAAGTCTCGCGATTTTTATACCAGAGGTATAAATAACCTAGAAGAAAGATGGGAGACAGTCATTTCAAATGATGGATATATAATTGACTGATATAATAAATGATTTGAAAAAAAAATGTTTTTTATTTTTTTTAAAAAATACATTAAAACTTTTGCATCAACCTAATAATATCACTGGAAAGTATCTATTAAAATTAGATATGATATGATGAGAATTAAAAGAAAAAAAGAAAAGGCCAAGACCATACCACGTTGAAAGCACCATCACCGAAGTTAAACAGCATTGGACGCGGATAGTGCTTGGATGGGTGACCTCTCGGGAACACCGCGTGCCGTGTTCTCTTGGCTATGGGAAGGAAAACCCAGACAGAAAACCGAACACCAACCCGCCTGAGCAGCGTGGTGTTGCTATGTCCAAACAACCCCCCTGAAAAAAAAAAGCAGGGGGAGGCCTTCATCCAGCAGTGGATCGACCTCGGCTGATGATGATGATGATGATGAGAATGTGCTGAGATGTTATTTATTACATTGGAACGTCAGTAAATAAATATGTGTATTTGAAATACACTATCGTTGTATTTTATAGACATCGAAATTAAGTGCAGTAGTAAATTTACAACGCTACCTATTTAACAAGCAACCAAATTAGTGTTTAATTATCTCTGTAGCATTGCTAATCAGTAATTCTCGTTTGAGATTGTATCACTGTGTAATTGTTTTCAAAAGAATAATCTGAATTTACATTGTGATTTAAGGCTTAATTTATTTATCTAGTCTGTCTTTTGTAAATGTGGTATGTCAGTAATTAAATGGTTTAAATTTTATTTCAGATTTGAACGCGTCCTGGGACCGTGCGCAGATATTCTCAAAAGAAATATTACCCAGTACAACAGTTTTGTGTCATTATCTGTCTAACTGATTACAATGTTTTTATTTCATTTTTCACAAGTATTTTCCCTCAAATGTGCCTGGAAGGTTAACATAGTATGTTTGTGCCTATTTTATTTTCCTGTTATTGTTTCGGATGAATGTTTTGTGTATATAAATATGTACCCTTGAAACAAAATTTTAAATATTACCATATATATTGCTTGTGATGTAAAAAAATATTTGATGTATAATAAATATGTAGAACTCTTTAAAGTGACATATATTTTCAAAGGCGTTATTGATTAATGTCCGAAAATGCAGCTGCATATATTCAATTTACATTTATTTGAATTGATTAAAAAATACATATAAAATAAATCCTTAAGTAAAACTATCCGCTGAATATCAACACTGCTGGTTAAGTGTTGCATTTTTGTTTTTATAAAATTTCTCAAAAATAGATTATGTTTGATCAATTATGTTCTTGGACAGTTATCTATTTCAAGTTGGTATTGTTTGAATATATATATATATATATATAGTGTAACCCTCTGGCTGTGGAAATGCAATATATCTGCTTTTGTCACTTTTGTGGTGATAATTGCTCTATCCGCCGGGTCTGACTTATTATTGAACAAGAACAAGTTCCAATTACATTTTCAATAGTTTGTGGGGTGTTGTTTCAGGTGTACTTAAATTTGAAGACGCTTAAATTTATATTACACATTTTACTAATTGACTATTTATGTTAGATTCATGACATACCTGCATAGTCACCACAAAAGACCCGGCAGCGAGAGGGCCAATAGTAATATGTCCAAAGTATACTTGTAAAAATATGATTTTTTTCATGACTGCATTAAAAATCAGAAATGGCATATTTACTGCCCATTTTTATGTCAAATAAAATTCTGTGTATAAATTCAAACTAGATTTAATATGTAGCTATAATACCTAAATAAAATTAAGAAATATTATTATTCAACTTCCATTTATTTCACAGCGATAGCAGCTTTTTTATTTCTTTTCTAGATGAATTTGATATCGTATGAAATATGACATATATGATCTGCTGCATTTTTTGTGGTATAATTTATTTTCAAACATTATTTAAAAATATGTTTTTTGTTGGCGTTTAATACATGTTTGTCGTTTACCTAAAAGTAGGTTTCATTATTTTAATATTATCGTTATAACTAATTTTAAATGGTATGCCAAATTCTATCTGATATTTTTAATCATTCATTTTCACATTTTAATTTATTGTTTGTTTTGAATTACCAATATTCATTAAAGATTAGGTAATGCAAAAATAAACTTCTTAAAATATAATACAAAATGAAGTTTTTATTAAAACATTGAATGCTAAGCCTGTTTTTCCGTGATGCATAAATCGCAGCCCAAGAAATAAGTACGTCTTGCCAAATTTTTCATTGAATATGAAAGATATCTGTGTTTGATGTGTGAAAAAATTATGCATTCGTTGAGGTATACAATCTGAATCCATCAATGACAAAACATATTTCAGAATTTTTATAAACGTCTTACTGAAGAACTGTTTCCCACCTTCTGTGTAAGAAGACTGCACATTGTGCAAGCGTTTTTCTTATTAAAACTAAAAAAAATCTCAACACATAAATCACTTGAATGATTTTGGCTTCAGTGCTGTAATAAGGTTGGCAACCACAAAACATTGGACCAGACAAAATGCTTACTGCCAACATCTCAGCAGTGTCAGAAATCTCATTACAGTTGCTACTAAGTTCCATTGTACAAATATGCACATAATGCAAAGTGGAGAATGATTGAAGTTGCTGTTAGAATCATGTAAGCATTGAAGTAAAAATAATTAAAGTTTTATCTTGTCCAGTATAATATATCATTATTTTTCAACCCACTTGGAGCCCGTGAAAAATGGATAAATCGACCCTTTTTCAAATAGATTGTGCACCACTACTGTATATGCTATGGTCAAAGTGTTTGTTTAGAGATGCATGTACTTTATTTGGTATGGGCAATGACTTAAATCAATTATTATTAAACAACGCATTCATGCACATGACTGAAATTACATCAAGCACTACACTGGGGATAAACTTCAATGCACTCTGAATGATTTAACGTCAAATTAAATTTGTAGGACAAGTTTTCAATTATTTTAAGTATTTAAGCACTTGTAGAACTAAATACATTGTTTTTTTTCACCATGTTATATTTAAAGACTTTTGATATCAGATTTTCTTATCACCATGAAATTAGCAGTTGATGTGTAAAATTATGATAACTATTGAGTAAGCTAAATCAAAATGATAAGCTACATAGGTCAATACTCATTGGAGAAGGATTCAAAATAAACTCTGCTATCACTGCCTTATTCATATATCTTTATATTTTGTTTCGGAAAACAGACCAGGACCAAAAAAAATATTTCATGGCCAAATAAATGATGATCATTTTGGCAAACTACATAATTTTTAAGGTGTCAACAAGGCATATTTTAATAATAAAAATACAATTTTAGTGCTATTTCCAAAACAGGTCTTGATCATAAAATATATTGTGGAAATAGTACTACAAAATTAGTTTTTATTATTTAATATTGTCTGCAAATATACATTCTATTAGTCAGTTTATTGCAAGTCAATAATATTGATATAAAGCAAGGAGTTGTATATTATAATTAAACATAGCAAAACTGCATCTGTTATATGTCATAATATAAAGTGTTTAATTAAGAGTAAGATGGTTGTCGTGCAGCCTCAAGTTTTTAAAAATACAATTTATGACTTTTTATCAATCTATTTATTCATAGAATATCATAATCTGATGAATAGTAAAGATATACATTTAGCTCTCAGATTTAAGGTCTGTATTTTTCTTAATTCCTCTTGTATACAAACTGCTCACTAACTGTAAATTCTGTTTCATGGGATAGAATGGTTGAAGATGGCAAAAGGTGAATTCCGTTTTGTGAATTGTACATAGTTTAAAAAATTAAAAACAACAAATATTAGTTGAGATAATTGGAATTTTTAGAAAGGTCAGCTGAGTAATCAAAAGTGAAGAGCCAATTATGAAACAAGCTTTTTGTAATGCTATACATGGTAAATATAAAAATTTCATGTAGCCATGCAAAAATGCAAAAATATTCTTAATTCCACCAAATATATATACAATAGACATTCAAAATGACAGAATCTTAGTAAGAAGAAAACCTGGCAACTCATGTTGCATTCAATTAATAAGCAAAGAGAAAAGGTGAAATGATAAGATGAATTTCTATCATAAAATCATCATTAACTGGATCTCGATATTTTGACAAGATTTTCTTTATCAACTGAGAGTGCTTGATGGAACTTAAACAATTCAAATCAGAATTTTATAGACCTCTTACAGGTAATTTTTTACATTTTCAGTAGATTCAGGGATAACTGCAGAAATTCATAAAGATAATGAGTATGAATTGATGTCCTGCTCCGTGCTTAATTAAAAAACGCATTCCACTTCTCTGAGAAGCATATTCTGACTAACCGTATGGCAAAATTATTGTTTGGACTGTTTATAATTAATACTTTTTAACAACACCTCCGAATAGGTAAATAATTTTTATTGTTCATGTTTCACCCACTACATATGTCCAGTAAATAGAATTGCTTTAACCCAACTCTCCATTGACGTTTAAACTAATGTCATAAATTATTTAAGCTAAGAATTAGGATCATTTTTCATGTTAATCCAAAATGTCAGGATTACTCATTCCTTCTAAGAATACTTTTGTGGTATAACATGACAGACACGTCAGAAACATATGTCCAATACAACTTGTTAAAATTTCGATTACGAGAGAATCACTTATCTTTTATATTGAAATGCCTTTTCCACAACAAAAAATACCTAAATATAAGATTTATTGTTTGCCTAGACTTGACGACACATTTTCCCTTCAGTGCTCCAATACTGTTTCACAGATTTAAAAAATTTACTTTTTTTGCCTCATATGAGTGAAATAATTTTGCCCTGTACAGTATCACTATAGAAGTCTACGGTAAAAAAATGTATAGTGATTGGCTTCGTTTTGAACTGCACTATGATTTTAATTAAATTGTTTACATACAATAAATCGCAACCAATTAACATTCCCAGTATAACAGCATTAAAAGAAACCAGTTGAACGAACAAAGCCACTATGCCTAAGATAAAGACAGTTACATCTCAATAATAATTTAAACAATCTCTAGTGAAGAGTAATGAATTTGTGAGGATAGATTCAAAGAAAACAAAGATGTAAAAATAAATAATGTTTTTATTTCCTGAAGTTTTCCAGATTGCATCGACATAATGCCAATGCTTAGTTGAATTAACGCAACAATTTTTAGACATTAATGATTAAGTAACCAAGTCCTAACATGGATAATATTTTTTACCGTAAACCCATGTTTGCTTGTTTAACAGTGTAAAGATGACAGGTACCGAATGCAGAATGTTTGTGAATCGAATAAGGAAATAACTTGGACGCTCAGGTTTTCCATTTCTTCCCATTATTCACAATAGGGTCTTCTCTTGGTCCAGTTAATACATCTGATTATTCATCCACACATCGCTTGAATATGGAATACATAAGTAATACATCTTCTGGATATTGGGATTATTAGATAATTCAATTGATAACAAATGACAACAGATCAACGAAGACTACAACACCTAAAAATCGGTAGAAAAAAAAAAGACGGCACTCTACAGACGATCAACCAGAACTTATAAATCAACTTTAAGGACAGAGGGAAGTTGAGTGGAAGGGGAACTTACACGATAATCATACCTAACTGCTTATGACACTGCTGCATTAAAAATATTTTAATTGGTGTTGACTATTATTATTGTTGAATATTATTATGTACGATAATTTTTGAATCAGAACTGCCAATTTCTAAATCATAAGTTTTCTAATAAAAAAAAAAAAACTTCTAAATACTTAAAATACTAATTATGCCGCATTTCTTGTGTTATTCCACATGTTTCTTGAATTGCCTTAAAAGTGCAGTTTCCAAATATTTCTTCTCGTTTAGTTTAATTACTTGTTGGGAATATATTCTTGTAAATTTGGTTCGCTAACTCATGCAATGATAGGAGTTAACAAATGATGGCAATCAAATAGCATTTCAAATCTGTCAACGACATCGTACATAGTAGTGGTGAATAGCATTTTTAAGGAACAATAATGCTAATAATCCATTTCAAGAAAATGTGATCTCTTCTATTTAAATTTTTATTGGCTCCGTGTCTCAGTGCATTCCTTGAAGTTTAATCTTTCAACTACTATCAAAACAATAAAAAATTGAATGAATTTAGGTACATTTGCTACATCTTCATTATAAAATTTTTGTGTAAATCCTTAGTCTTCTTTTTCTATTTATTCAATTGAAAAGGTTTTTTTTCTTCATTCAGCAATCTTATGATCTTTGGTATCCAAATTTTGTTTGTATTGTAACCATATGAAAATATGTTTTATCCATGGAGCAAATTTCATTCAAATAAATGCAATTAGGACGTTTGCATTAGAATGAGAAATTGAATTGTAAAAACACAATGATGTCAATTTTTTTAAGGCAAATATTCTTTGAACTGTACATATTCTCAAAGTATGTCTCATTTTCCAACATTATTAGACGATATGAACACAATAAATAACATTTGACGTGTTCTTTCCTTGAAGTAGAAAGTTACGTAACAGTGGAATATTTTTTTTCTTTATAGATGCTATTCATATTATATACACGATTTAAATACTAACGATTAAAAACTGTATGACAGCTCTTAATAAGTGGCATAAGATAATGTCTGTTTTATAAAGTTTTTTCACACATTTAAGAGTCTTTGAACTATAGCTTTTCGCTATTCAGAATAATTATTGTCTTTGTTAAATAAATTTGTACACTTTTTTTAATTCATATTTTTCTGTTAGATTATTTGTGGCTTATTATAAGAACCGACAATCGGGGTTGGACAAAATTTCACGAGCCTCGTTCCATTTTGACAAATGGCAGAATAATTATGATGCCATAAGTCAAATGAAAATCCATCTATAGGCGAAGGCACGGACTAAGAAGGTGACAATAATTATTATTATTCTCCTGACAATTTTTCTTTATAGATTGGGAATCGCCGCCATACTGGTCTTGCAATCTATATGCTGACGAGTATCATCGCTGAACGTGAGACCAAACTGCTCCAAAAACTCTAAACTTTGTTCCTCGCTATCGAACGCCATTTCGGTTCTCACAAATGATAGGGGCACATTCGGTCGGTAGCTAAACATTTAAACAGAAAATTATTAAATTCACATGTTTATAAACAATTAAAAAAGACAGCAGTCTGAAAAAAAACAGAAATGAAAAATCTATTGAAATTTTCATCAGCATTAGTTTTAAATATTACCAAAGCCAAGTAACATATTAATGGTAAGTTAGAACGCCCGGCTGCCATCCTCAGTTAAATAAATATCTGTTACAAATAGTATGGCATCACAACATGAAGCGCTCTACAAATGTTTAATTTTACAATGAATGATTAAATAAAGAGTTTAAGAATGAATATATAAATGCAGGTAGAGAAGAATTATTTTTTTACTCAAACAGTACTAAGTAACAGCAGAAGGAATAAAATTTTGTAAATCTGAAGATAATACACATACAATGTAACTAAACAAAGTATGAAATGAAGTCAAAATTTCTTGTGGATAGAGATTGCATTGATTTTACTTTGTGATATCATGAGAGACTTAATATGACACATAGTTTTTCATTTAATAAAGTTTATTTCATGATCTATTATCTTTAGTATCGCCACAATGATTGTAAGCCATGATTGTGGAAACAAATTGTAAAGTTATCAAACGAATGTTAACTAAATCTTAATTTAATATAATAATTTTAATAAAATATCTCCCCATCTGAAAAAATATTAAAGTGAGTATTTAAAGCAGATGAAAAAGAAATGTAACCAAAACATACGATTTGATGATTCCTTTCAAGTAAGATTTCCTCTCTCGAGCGATGAACCAATCAACTAAAAATCCTGCCATCATCGGAGCGGTTTGGTATAGTTTAAAGAACTTGTGAAAATTTCCTGTGGCCCATGCACTTCTCATTTGGAGAGCATGTGATATACAATCTTCCTTCTTTTCTTGAGGAGTAAGACTTTTTAATAGAGTTGTCAAATCTGAAATATTTTTTAAAAAAATTATGAATTTCAACAAATTTAGCAAAACTTCATAAATTACTACAAAATGATATTTGGAAATGGTCACCAGTACAACTTAATAAAGTGGCTTCAATCCAAAGCTTTAAAATCAATTTCATTTAAAAATGCAATGTAGGTTTTATTATGTTGACTTTTCTATAGATAATCAAAAATATACAGGAAAAAATATGTATTATATCAATACAAACCTAAAGTGTTCATGGTGTAAATGTAATACAGTATCCTGTAAGCGGTGAATTCCATTCGGTTGCCAACTCTAGGCAACTCACTGTACAACATTTTGAGCTGCGTCTGACATTGATTGAACTCTTCGTGGTCGCCCTTTTCTAAGGCTATACGTGCATGAGTCTCGTACACTTGCACTGTCAATGCATCTCGAATACCTTGCACCTAAAATAAGTAATATGAATATTTTATAACAATTCGATTCCAGCTTTTTTACAGGCATAAACTTTTCAGTTGCAACAATCATTTTCTAAAATAAGGCTCATTTATTCAATTGTCCAAAAGTGTGACAATGTGATTTCCCACATATAATAGGTCAAAATTGATTTTTGAATAAAATAGTAGAGCGTTACTAATCTCTCTATTTTTGCTTTACAAATCAATAACATTTTAAAGATTTTGTAGTTCATATGTTTTGATGATTAACAATTCTGACCTATCAAATGGACAAATAACTATAAACTGTCATTTTTTTAATATGATAATCGACAAGTAAAGAAATAATAATTTTTAAATTATTGTTTCCAAATAATTATAAATATTTTATAGATATAAAAATAAAGAGACTAATGAAACTCACAGTGAGATCTTGCCTAATGGATTTGAGTTGATCGCAAGCATAGAAGTATTCCAGCTTCGATACCCAACGATCTTTAACATTTTGCAATGACTTTTGTAATACAGCAGCGGGTCGCACTTCGCTAGCCGCCGGAGCCTTGGTGAGACGCAGGAAAGATTTCTCCAGGTCTTGACACGTTCCTACGATATGAAATTCAGCCCAATCAAAATCGCCAGTGGGGTCATCGCTGATCTGTTTCTGGAATGATACATCGATAGATTTCCTAGGCCTAGAATTAGAATGGGGAGAGCTGGCTATGCTGGGAACGGGGTTCGAAATACTATTGTTAAACCTTGCAGCGCGCTGTTGTAACCGATCAGAGGCAGTAAATTCGGGTGAAAAAATAGGTTTCTTCTTTTGTAGTTTAGCCAATTTCATGGCTTTCGTCTTTTTTGCTAAAGATAATCGATTAGCTGGTTTGCTGCGGTTTTTGTTTTTATTATTTTTTACAAGAGGTTTGAAATTGTCATCACTATCGCTGCTAGAGCTATCACTGAAAAAAATTAAAACGACACGTTAAATGTTTTTTCAGTCACATTCAATAAATCAAAAATCATGTATTCTGTGCATCTATGTCCATTTAACGAGAATAATTATACTTTTTGAAATAGAAGTCATGATGAACAATTCAATGACTTGTGATGAAATAACTTGGTCAATAAAAAAAGTTAAACAGGTATTATAAAACAAGTACCTGTGGCGACGTCTTCTGGGACTGCGCGATCTAGAACGAGACCTAGATCTGAGGCGAGAGGAAGCAGCAGGAGATGGGGAACGTCTCGAAAGACTCCTACCCAAACGACCACAGAGGGCGCTCGATAACCCACCTCCGCCGCTTCCACCGCCTAAGCCTTTGCCACGCCCGGCCTGCGAATGAGGAGTCTGGTGTTGCTGTTGTCCGCGAGGAGGACTTTTGCGCTGGTATTGAGAAAGCATTCCGGGGACAGGCACGACAGGCTTCACGATAAGACCATTGCGTTCGCTGTGCACGCTCGGAACGGGTTCCTCATCCCAGTTCTTGATCCAAAGCTCTTCCCTGCTAGCGGCTGCAGTGATCCGGCCCTTGAGGCAGATCTCGATTTGGTCACGATCAAAGTCTGTCTTGCACTTCTCGTAGCAACGCATAATGTATTTGTTGAGGCTCTCTGGCCAGGCACCGGTGGGGTTATTGAAACTGTCTGGCTTTGGAGGCGGTTTAAAGACTGGGGTAGTGGGAAGCGCTCCACCTGGGATGCGAACTTGAACAGGCAAGGGGACAGCCGACTGGAGTCCTCCATCGGATGGCCTGGGAAGAGGCGGGGGTGCGACTTCCGGCGGTGGTGGCGGTGGGGGCGCAGGAGGAGGAGGACAGGGAGGTAACGGCGGCGCTTCCCCCGGGAGAGGCGGGAAACCGACGGGGCCCGCGCCGTACGCTTCAAAGGCAGCAGCATTGTTTTGATTGTTCTTGTTGCGCTTCCGCTTTTTCTTCGCACCTCCACTGTTATTGTTCGGGGTTCCAGAGAGGGGGTTGCTCTGCAAAAAATTAGTAGCAGGGCCCTTGCGACCGTTTCGATTGATGTTGAACCGGATCGGCGATTGGGCGTTGAAGAAAGAGTCGGGCGGCGCAGGCCCCGGGGGGAGAGGAGGGAAGCCCTGCGGCGAGTTCATCTTGTCCACCTTCGGATGACCCTGCTGGGGGTTGAAGTTTCCCGCTTGCTGGCAGTTCGGCGAACCGAAGTCCGGACTCGCTCGATAAAAGTTGTCGAAGTACGGGTGACACATTCCGCCGTATCCGTTATTATACTGATACATATTATACATCCACGGGTTATGCTGCCCGGCATTATTTTGTTGGACATTCATTTGGGGAGCTGGTCCCTTGTCTGCCATTTTTCAAATTATATTTAGTACACGTTCAAGCCAATTTGGCCGAGCCCATACCTAAACCTTACGCTAGACTCGTATGTAAAAATTTAATAAATCTGATTCTTACCGAATGAGGTAATATGATAAGAATTAAAACTGCGTGTTGACGAAGCTGGATTGCTCACTTTCACCACTGAAGAATCTTGTATTAGTATAATATTGTCGATAAAAAAATTCAAGTACGCACAACACGTAACACAAAGCGATATCGATGCGATAGTCGTGACGTCATTGTGTGGCAAGTAGTCGACCAATCCATTTCACAACCGACTCGTGTATTCATTGGTATTCATATTCCATAGATTGTCTATGGATTATTCCCTCAGAGCTATTTTTGTATCAGAACTTTTTAACATATTCGATTACAAAGAAATATTAGGAATATGGCAATATTTTTATTATGCGTTATTCAACAATTTCTGGAGCACAAATATTAAAAAAGAGGTCAACATATTTTTACTATATATCGTTGATCCTTTTTATTCAATTTCTAAGAAAATAATTTAACATGTTTTTTTTATATATTATTGCATGCGTGTTTTTTTTTGTTTTTATACACGTTTGTTACAACATGATACTGCTTATGATTTGTTCATATCATTCTAATCGTTTTAATATTTTATATTATATACTATAGAAAATAAAAATATAAAAGATATATATTATAGAGAAAAAGAATAACTATTATATATTGAAAGTTATGTTGATTTCAGAAAAGGTTTTTTGAATAATTTAACATATTCATAAGCCCAAATATAACTTGCTATATTTTTTTTTATATATTTAGCTAACTTATTTCTCTTTCATCTTTATAATACATAAAACTTCCAAGCAATAAAGTAAGTAAATAAATGTAGGTATTTATGCCATTTGAAATCATTGACAATGATATTGATATATGTATGTATTAAATGATTAAATAACAACTTTATTTATATCTTAGTTTCAACGTTTATTCATAAATAAAATTCAAATAATTTAATTCTAAATATTCTACATTATCAAACATCTTCATATGATGCTCAATATCAGCATTAATATTTAGCTATAAATAATAGTATCTTATAATAATATTATACAATATAATAAGCTTTGTTTATAATGTGCATCCTAATCGCTCAATTTCGTCAATGAAATATTTCATATCAGAATGTTCGAGACCTGAATTTTGGAAAACAATTCTAAAGAAGTTGGGAAGTTCATTTAGCGGTTGGTATGTCATCATCATGGTGCCTTCTTTCATCATTTTCTCTTTAATTTTTGGAGCTACGCAATGCAATTTTTCTTTGAAATCGGCGGCATCACGCTGATCTCTCAGACTCGGAGGCACATACCAGAAGCAGATGTTCGTACATTCTGGATTTTCCAAAACCATTTCGAATCCCTTACGGCTCTTCACATGTTTAGTGAAAAATTCAGCATTGTCGAATACCTTGTCGATATGACTTTCAAATCCATCAGTTCCTTTAGCTTTCCACATGAACCAGAACTTGAGCACATCTACTCTTCTACCGCACTGGATGTGTTTATCACCGGTGTCATATTTTGTATCATAAAACTTATCCTTTTGGAAGAGGTAAGTGGCACTTGCCGAGTGTGCGGCAGACAACAATCCTTGATGGCGTAAAAGCAAAGTGGAACACTGCTGAGGAGCTGTTAGTAGCTTATGTGGATTCCATGTAACCGAATCGGCTCTGAAATGATATTAAATTTTTGAAAATAATCGAAAATCAAGAAAAGTTAACAGCTTTAAGAAATCATACGCAAAAATCATGAAGACACACTACCTATATATATATATATATATATCACTTTTCTTGGTTCAAATATTCAGATGTGCTTCTCTTATATAAGTGAATTAAACAATATTCGGCAGTATATTTACATATAAATACATTTAAACTTTCTCTGTATAATCAGTAAACATTAAAAAATATGTGACGACTCTTCTTGGTAAGTAATATTGATACTATATACAGTAGCAAAATTCGACTTCCGACTATTGGTAAGTTCAAAATATTTATATTTGAAAACAATGCAACAAAATCATCAATGCATCTTTTTACATTTAACATGTTAATATGTACATGAGAGGTAATTATGTATACTTTGAAGTAACTGAATGTCAATTAAACTAAATTAAATAAAGCCTGTGGAAGGATATACATTTTAATAGAATCAGTCACTCAAGGAATAATCACTGTTTTCAAATTTATATCTACATACATGTATTGCATTACTATCGCAAAATATTTGTATACCTACCAATAGAATTACCAACTTTTCACTTTCTAATCATAGTATTTATCAAAATTCGTAGAAATGTGCTTTTAAAAAATTCAATAATTCTTATTGGCCCTTTATAGAAACTATACATTATTTGGCACTTTAGTGCTAAAGTAGTCGTGCGTTAATAGTTAAGTAATAATGCGTAAATTAATCGATGGTATGAAATCATAAACATATATATAAGATGAATTAAGTATTTTATAATTGAAAAAAGCTTTGTTTGTTGTGGTCGGCAATAAATTTTAAACTTAGAATCCCGTTAAAAAACGCCCAAAACTGTTTTTAAATGTAATTAATAATGAATTTTATTTTATACTATATTTAAACTACTAAATATATTTTCTTGGATAACCTTGATATAATTTATGATATCGACTGATGGTGCTTGATAAAATTTCAATATCAAATTTGAGTTGTTATTCTTGTTAAAAATACACGAAATACATTATAAATATAACGTACCTTTCAACTCCGTTGAGTAAATGCTTGTATTTTTTTGACATGAGAGCACCTCCCCCCCAAGCTGCATCCACGTGCAGCCAAAGAGAATATTTTTGACAAAGGTCGGCAATTTCCGATATTGGATCGAATGCTCCCAAGACTGTGGTCCCTGCCGTAGCAGCCACCATGAAAGGTGCAGCACCTTCTGATAATGCTCGCTTGATTTCCTCTTCCAGATGAGCAGGGCTCATTTTCCCGACTTCATTTGTTTTAATTAGGTACACATTGTCGGAGCCGATTCCCATAAAGCAAGCCATTTTTTTAATCGAGTAGTGAGCATCTGCAGACGTAAAGACTACTAGCCTTGGAGAAGCGCTGACACCCTTTGTCTGTAAATAAATTAATGCAAAATTTGATCAATTTTCTCACTAGTTTATATTTAAGAGTGTAACAAAAGACAGGAAAAAAACGTCAAACAAATCTTTATGTCTTCCATACTCACTCACATCTTTTACGAAATCAGTCAACGCTCTCATGAAAATAAATAAAATATTATTATGTTATTATATCAATTATGCGCACCCTCTCAAAAATTATTAAAATGTCGCCAAGAGATATGTCAATACATATATAATGCGTATATACAATAACGCCAAGAGAAACGGGCCTATTAAAGTATTTGTCTATATAAAACCCTATTCCAATTGAAATGAATTGTAAAAATTTCCTTGTAATAAACAAAGAAAAAGTTATATATATGCGAAACATCGTTTTCTTTATTTCTTTTAAAATCTTCTCACAAATGCTTATTTATTCTTTAACTATTCTCGCGTTCATTGATTTGACTATGCGTTATAGATATTTTTCGATCTACTCGATTATGTTTTGAAATTAGAGATTGTTAAAAAGTTAACTAAAATTTTAAGATAAATACTAAATATTAAGTTTTTAAAATAATAAGTCGAACTAGAATGCAAAGACTATTAAAATATTTTTAAGCTTGTCAAAAAAATATTTTTTTATCATGTATTACTATGTGATTGTGTGTAAAAAAAAAATATCCGAGTTTGAAAGCTTTGGCGATTGAAATTTTTCAATAATAATTACGTATGGATGAAAAAGTTTTTTTAGTAACAATCTAAACAATCAACAGCAGTCATTTTTTAAAAAAATTGTTTGATTACAAACCTTTATGTCGGGATTGAAGTGGTATCGAGCACAACTGATTGCATATCCGTTGGCCATTGATCCCCCTGGACAGAAGATGCCGTCTCCGAGGCCACCAGGAAAACCGACTATAGCCCGCATTTCACTGAGGACTGCTTCTTCCATCAAAACGAAAGCAGGAGCCACTTCATAAGTGTATACACTCGGGTTGAGAGCATCTCCCAACCACTGTCCTACTAAGGCGTAGGGATCTACCGCAGAGAAAAGTTGATTCACAAAATAAGGATGACCGGTCTTCACAGAATATTTAATAATATCTTCCAATCTTTGCAAAAGCTTGTCTTGGCTCTCTGGTCGATTTTCTGGCTCCAACTGCAAAATTTTCTTCAACTCTTCGGGATCTCGCCATTCCGTGACTTTGTTAGATCGCTTGGTGCCATTGAACACCGCTTTGTTGATTAGAATATCCACAGCATCTCTCAAGAATTTTTCATGATGTTCTTTGTGCGGGAGACTAGCAAACCAGGCGGGAGAGACGATCGCTTCGGATACTCCCCTGGGTCCGCAAGGCTCGACCCAAGACTCATCCTCGGACGACGTCGCACCGCAGGAGCCGCTGTCGATCGCCACTTCTTCTATTCGCATATCCAAAAGGTCGGGTGAGTTAGCGGGCATCTTTGCCGATAAAAATTTATTTCGCGAAAAAAAGATTCGGACGAGTGATTCTCTCTAGTTGCACTGCTGTGCACCGTTGCTGTAGGCAGCGAACAATGAGCAACCGATCAGCCTTCGGCGCTTTTAAATACAGGAGACAGAAAGTGATATTCGCCGTAAGGTTGCTCAAAAGCGATTATTATTAATCCTCAGGTCTATGACAGGCGAAGAAGGCCATTCCGCCTCAGGAGAGAACGACTACCGCTCGCCCCGCGGACGAAGACATGCAGGTTTTCCCCACCGCCGCATCGTCATTTCCGCTTTTCATGTAACTCGGTTGAGGTAAGGAAAAAAGTATCGGTAAATTTTTCGCTACTGTTTTCTCGGAAATGGTATCTTTAAAAAGATAATTAATAACGACATTTTATTACGCGCAGCAATCTCACAAAGGTAAATATTTTTATGATTGTTGGAATTAATTCATCAAAATTTCATAAAACCACAGCAATTACTGATAATTATTCAATTTACATAATTGTAAACAGATAATTTGATAAACCAAATGCAAACACAATCTTTGTCTTTTTATTCCATTGACAATATGATATATTAATTATTAAAGCAAAAAAATTTAAATACCTATGTTATGGAATTCTTACCAAATTTTATTATGGTAATTCATTATTAAACTTCAGAAAATAGCGTAATTAAATTGTATGTATTTCATTTCTTTAATATTAATCGTTTCGATTTTTTAAAATTATTGAGATTTTATGGCAGTAAATAATCAGCAATCGATACTAGTTTAATGTTTAAAGACTGTTGCTTTTATAAAATTGTAGGCACCTATTCTAGATTCCTTAAATAATTACAAAGCAAATGACGCTAACATTAAATGATGCATTTTTATCGATTGTAAAATATGTAGGGCATGCTATTTCCATCGGCTTGTATACGTTTTATTTCATCTAAAAGAGTATCGCCGGTATTCAAAGTTGTGAACTCGTGGCTTATAGTATTTTGGAGACCAGATTCAATATTTTATTAAATCAATTACATTTTTGTTACACAAACCTTTTAACGTAAATCAATTCATAGACAAACTTATTCTTTAGAGCTGATTATCAACATTATATTGATAATCAGCATTACATTTTGGGTTTACCCGGGATTCGGTCACTCGTAGGGAATACGATTCTAATCTATTATAATTGCTCATTGACTCTTTTTCATTGTTGAAATCGGATCTGTTGTATTGAGGAAAATTAAATTTAATTAAAAATACTTTAACAGCACATTCAAATGAGAGCCTTCAATTGCAATTAAATTAAAGTAGTAAAACACAATTTTCAGTACTATTTCGACAATTTCCATCAGTTAATAATACTTGCCAGGAGCGAAAACGGTATTGATCTGAACAATATAAAATAATGGAAATAGTACTTGAACACTGTTCTTTATTACATAAATATAATGACTTCCCACCAAGAAGAGACAGCTAACACCTTAATAGTAAAATATGGTTATTGCTATAATATCAATTATATATTTTAATAATCCGTCAAATAATAATTCTTTTACTAAGTATATTATTAAAAACGATTAATAGCGTATTTATTTATAATTTTATCTATAGCAAAACATTTTGGTGATAATAAATCGAGCAAAATCGAATTTAACATTTTTTTGAGTTCTATTCTTGTTAAGTTGTTTAATACGTTTTACGGTCGATATTCAAGGATATATAAAATTGTTAATTATAACTATCTGGTTTAACTGCAATTTGTATCAGTGGTGTAGATTATCTCTCTTTTAACTGGATTAAACTGACATGATTTGAGGGAAAATATTCATAAAAGTAATTCTGAAAGATGTCTTCTTCAAAAAGATATGTTTACGCTCTATATAGTATGTTAAGTATATATTATATATACGTACCATATTGTATAAAATAAAATGTTGCGGAAAAAATAATAATATACAGATGGTAACTTTATAGTTTCTTTGTATTACAGCGGTTAATTTTATATTAAAAATGATTCATCAAAATAAACCACTGGCACATTATAAAAAAATAATATTGCTTTTTAATATCACAATAATCTTCATCGCAAATGCCTATTATGATTATGATAAATGAAAATAATGTTTTTTTTTCATATTTTGAATAATAAATTGTTTACTTTCGTTGCTCAACAGTTATTGTTATAACACAGATATTTGATACAGTTTTATTCAAAATAATATTTTTTGCCAGAAGACGACGATATGTTGCCAGTATGGGAAAGGGTGTTAAATATATGCATAATAATACAACCCTATTAAATCTGAATAGCACACATCCATTGATTTTCAGAGTAATGAAAACGACGGCACTGAAGTATCAGTACAATCACTACTTTTTGTTTTTTTTTTCATTAAGCGGTCGTAACAGCTCCGTTCTTAGAGGTCGTGTAATCAGTTTTTTTTCCAGTTATTTTACCAGTTTTAGTTAAACAATTACTATTAACTGTTATAGGAAAATGGAGTTACAATAAACACTATTGAAAATTAGACCTCCAATAAGTTACGTGTCACGTTAATAGACCGTGTCGAAAGCATTCAGGGTTATCTCGTGTTTATATCTCATCGAATATTAGTATTTAGCCTTTTAAGTTCCTTCACATCAGAGTATTTAAATCGTTTTTCGTTAGGGGCCCATTCTTTGCATTCCGGTATAATTGAACAATTCAAAAATGCCGATAATAGATTCGTCGAAGTGAAGGCTGGATTAAGTCTTCATATGCCCCTAGAATCAATTAACATATTTTTATTGTATGTATTAATTAAAAGAATTATTTTTAAAAAGTCGTAAAAACTGTCGTCTTCTTTATACCGTATATTTAATATATGGTACCGTGGTCCACGGTGAATTAATTGTATGCTGTTCATGCTATTATTTGAGCGTTAAAGTTCGTATAAAGTTGGTAGATATTTTTTCGGGAGAGGGTCTCACGAGTGGAATTGCTTATAGCTTACCTTCATCTAAATCCGGCTTTGGATATAGTTTGATCTAAACAACAATGATCGATTTATGTAATGCAAGAAACCATGATAGATATACCCTCAAAATTATGGATAAAATTTCTTTGTATTCAACTTTAAAAGGGATTGTTTTATAAGAAAGACAGTAAGAAAAAATCGCGAGCATTATTAATTGATGATACGATCTATTTTGGAAATAAATACCATAAAATGTGTTTGTATTACATAATCAATTTATTATTGTATCATGTCTTTCTACCAAGAAGTAACAGTTAACATAATAAAACGGGACTAATTATTTATGAATACTGCATTGTACTCGAGCATTTCTTTAAATATTTTAAGTAACTCATTCATAAAATATTCCTTATTAATGCAGCCAATTGAAAAATATTACAATCATCATATCACAACAATTATTGCCAGCATTTTTGTTGTTATTTTCCTGAACAAAAATTCCCATTCTCAATGGGACTAACCTTGAATTTGGAAATAGGATAAATAATTATATATAACGGTCGAAGACTTTACTATGTTTAAAATAATAACAATGTGTTCTTCTCATTCATAAATGATAAATTACTATATTTACTATGCTAAAAATTTGATCACAAATAAAAAAAAATAATATTGTATCATATGATAACGGCTAATGGATTTTTGCGACCCGTTGATTTTGAGACGCTGCCAAATGTAAGCATGACTATGTTTGCAAATTAGTGAATGTCTTATGAACTGATTGGGCGCGGTTTGGTGTATACATTTTCTTTCAGTTCGATGAACCAAAACAAAATTATACAGTATTAAAATTCGCTTGTCATACAAAAATGCTTGAAGAAATAAAAAAGGAACATTTGCCTGCAAAAATAACATCACAAGGAAGCGCGTTTAGCGTAAAAAGATGTTAAATCCATGGACAAAAGAGTTCGTCTCTGATTTTTCAGGCTATGATCATGGATTAATAAACTATTTCTAATACCTTAGTGAGGGCCAAATAATGGTGACATAATTATTTGCTATATTGTACTAACGCGTAGACTTGTACGTTGCGTAGGTCGTAGACAAATAGGTATCTTACTTTTTTGACAGATTATCATTTTCCATTATAAGCCGATTACAATTAGTAAAGTGATTTATTTTAACTATTTTCTATTGAATACAATAAAATTACTTTGCTCGAATGGTATTGATTGATTGATTCTTTGTGAAAAGACTGAAAAGGCAGTGTTATTCAATGTATGAACATGTAATAGGATCGCTAGCGCTGATTTATACAATTTGATCATACTTGTCTATGACCATGATGTATTGTTCAGACAAAGAGCTTCAAACGGAAATACTCCTATAAGAGAAATGGATCATGATTATATATACATCTATTTATGTTTTGTTACAATAATCGACGAATATCCCCCAAGTATCTTTATTTTCTGTTTCAATAAATATCCAAATTTAATAATGCTCTAAAAAAAATATGTCAAGAAAAAACCATAAATAACAGCACCACATTTGAGCAATTTTTATGATTTCGTAAAATTATGATTTCAATTAAATTATTTTTGAAGACTATTTGTAGATAAGCCGTGTGTTTTTATTAATTCTATATAGAATTATGGGAAGGAAAACCCAGACAGAAAACCGAACACCAACCCGCCTGGGCAGCGTGGTGTTGTCGTGGAAAAAAAGTAGGGGGAGGCCTTCATCCAGCAGTGGATCGACCCCGGCTGATGATGATGATGATGATATAGAATTATTAAAAAGATGTCTTTTGACCAAGGACATATTTATATATTTTTTTAATTTCTTGTTATAAAATCATAATCAATGATTTTTATGTGTACGCACCTTGATTTTTACCATTGAATATAAAACATGATGATGCAACATTCTTCAGAATTAATCATCTAAATAAAGTCAAAATAATAATAATGGGTTTATCTAGAAATATTAAATTATAATAAAACTAATCTCATGTGTGATGATATGTTACATTTTAATGAAGGTGATCGATTGCCTTAGATGTCACTTTTATTTCGTCTACCGTCTATTTCCAGTACAGACCTGGTTAAGGAAAGACTTCCCATGTTGTTAATTATTTTAAAGTTAAAGCCACGAGACACATCCACGACCAATTGCGGACGATAATCGATGCTATGCCTATGGTTATTTCAAATAAAAATATTTTTTTAGTGTTGTTACGATGTCTTCACATCCCTGCATATTCTCATCATTTCCAATAATATTATCAGTTGACAATATACTTCTACGCTTTAAAATACACTTTAAATTCGTATCAGAGCTTTGAGTGAAACCATAAACAACATTATGATTCTATCGTTTACAAGTTTAGAACATTTTCACTGCCTAAATTGATAAGCTCTCTTTTTGACTTAAAATTTTTACTAAAGAAAATTATTTCTTATTTTAAATGTTAATCAATCATTAAATAAATAAATGTTGTAACATCGATTCTACCCCAACGAACAAAACAGTGAATCAGTAATTACCATGTTATTTCACAACCTAATGAATAACATATAAGAAGTGTATAAAAATATATAATGAACTAAGAAAGCGATATTATCGGTATTATTTTATATATCCTTAATCTTGCATTTTTTTATTTCAAAAGAGTACATTTCTATGATGTTTCAAAATAGTTTTCACCAACAATCTGTTTTGTTATTATCTTTTATTATTATTTTCCTACAATTTTGTTATACTATTTAATTGAAACATTATATAGTGCTAATGTTTATTGCTCAGTTTGAATTGTTTATTGACTAAACGAATTTAATGCTGGATCGGAATAATAACGATGAATTTTACATATTTAAAAAAATAATATAGTCGCTTTTAATAATGGACAGGTAAATGTATCGGTATTATGAATAAGAGCAAAATAATTCCACTTTTAGTCGTATTATGTTGGTTTCGTAATTTATTAGTAAATAATTATCCAATTAACAATTTGCATTAATAATAATTAATCCCAGGTAGTTTATTAGCATGAAATATTAGTTTAACATTCATCGAATTAAAAAAAAACAGCTGCAGCCTTGTCCAATCGTCACTATAAATATAGTCTATAAATTGAGGTATAGTTTTATATCCACCATATTATTTTCATTCAGCTACAAAAATCAGCTGTTAACTGGTCATTTTAAGCAATTTTCAGGGGACGAAAGCAAAATTTATCAATTCAGCAAGGCTTTGAAATACCGTTTCTTAATTTCAAAATTTCTTATGAATCCAAATAGACGAGAAAAACAATAGTACATTGCTGTCGCATTGCGGAGTAAATGGAAGTTTTTGAAAATGGAAGATAGCCTTCAACTGCATGCATTAATTAGCATGTTTAAATACTTTAGTGTGTAAATTTAGTGATTAGTTATAAATTTTGTATCAATTTATACTATACATAATTCGAACACTAGTACTCGAGACGACAACACTTACAAGACATATCCTACCATCATACTCTTTGAATCTTGTGTAGCGGACCTTTGAAATGAACTTAGAAGAAACTCCCATAGTCCCATACACTGTTGCTATTATTAGAAAACATTTTTTTTTTTGAATCTATCAAAAAAATCGTACTTTTGTATCTAATTTTAAAAAAAATGGTTTGCCTGGCGTATCACCAAATGATACAAAGCTACTGAAAATAGGTTTATAGAGGGCGACAATCTCTTATAATATGTATAAGTACACATATTTTGTAATGAGACAAAATTGAAAAGAAACGTGAACTTTCAAAACTTACTCGATACCTTGGCTTGTGTATCCTTCAATATTACTGGCGTAACTGCAAACAATCTAAGCCCTCTAAAAATAACTTTTTCGACGCCCCGAGAAGAATATTTTTTAATATATTTAGTAGATTATATTGATTGAATTGGCATTCACTTAGTAGAACTCCATTATAACACGGTGAAAAAATAGCAATGTATTTTAGTTCTACAAAATTATTTTTAACAAATATAGTTGATAGCTATTTCGGCTCACGGATAGTTCTGACGATGGCGTGAGCCGAAATAGCTATCAACTATATTTGTTAAAAATAATTTTGTAGAACTAAAATACATTGCTATTTTTTCACCGTGTGATATTTAGTGGAGTTTTCAAGAATTAAAACCCCTGACATCTACCATCTACCATCCCCATATACATTTATTTTTAAATATATATGTTCAAACATATCAGATAAACGATTCTGGTCCATCAAAACAGTACGCTAAACTTAAATTACAAAGTTTTTTGCGCGTTTAATTTGAAATCGTGTGTAACTTTTTAACATCATTCCAAAGCCACCCAACATCTGGAGAGTCTGGAGAGCGTTAACAGTCTGAGACAAATTAATTTCTTATAAATGTGTAATTTGTTTTGTTAAATTTTATTTATTCCATACCCGAAGTTTTTGCTACACCGCAAATCTACCACGCTTACCCCGCCCCTTAAGTCTAAACCGGATACATATTTTGACGTACATATTGCTTTTATTGAACATTAGTGAAAATGAGTTGTTTTAAATGAATTACCGTTCATAATAAGTATTAGCAATTAAAAAGTAATTAAAAACCTTTAGGTATTGCGGAAGTATTCAGTCCATGTATCGCTGTGCATGTTCTTATAAAACGTGTACAGATACATAATTATTTGTATGTGCTAATTTCATAAAACCTACATTTAGGAAGTTTGTCGATGCCGGATGTCAGTTATCATTTGCTTTGAACTCTACCGTGCTCGATTTTAAAAGATAATCCTTATTTATAAGATATTCGAAATCACTTATACGTGATATTACTGGTCTGTTGACTTGTAAATATTTATATTTTTTTTATGCTATTATGGTGTCAAGCAACTCGGTGGCCTTCAAGGTACATTTAAAAAAAGACTTCTAGGCTATTATGCTAACAGTTAAAATAATGATAACTTAGAAGGAAGGATATGCACAGTCGGTCACCGACACACACAATAAAACTATTTGTTTTTTTTTTTTTTGTCAACAGGTAGAAATGTATTGGTATTTATTTCCGTGTAGTTTTTTGTTTATCTTCTGCGGAAGCTGACATTAATGTAGTGAATACCTTGAATTCAGATTTTTGTTGTATTGGTTTCCATTATATTGGTACATTATTTTGTGGTTATCAAATCAATTTGCAACGAATATTAATGAATAAATTGAGGTCATAGGTAGAGTTTGCGGTCCCATGTGTTCTTTTTTGTCATTAAATGTCACTTTAACCGGTATCGATATATGTCGAGATTTGTTTGAGAGTAATTGCTTGATTAACCTTCGTTGTGTTTATACATAAAAACAAAAATAATAGCTGATAAATCTTAAGCGGACCAATAAAGATCGAAAGTCCGTTGTCATTTTTTTTTGTATCACTCACTAGTAGTCACAGCTCAATTGTATACTGATTAACCTACATCTTATTAACGTTCATGACAATTCATAAATTAATTTCCTCCTTTGTGATATATATTCATAGTGATTAGTTGAGGGATAATTTGTGTCTTTTATTCCATTTGAATACGTCCAAACATATATTAAAAAACAATATATTATATATCCATTATAAATAGGTACTTAGGTATTAAACTAAATTATATTTACAAAATTAAATCAATAATGGAATATATTTATAAATTATTTTTATAATCTATAAAACCTTTGGTATGTAAAAAATGTATTAAATTGTATAAAATATTTTGTGTGACAATATAAATAATTTTTATTTTTGTTGGCTCAATTGGCCTTTCCTTTGGTAGACCAATATAAGACAGTGAAAAAATAGCAATGTATTTAGATCCTCTCTTAGCTCTGACGAGGACATAAGTCGAAATAGCCATCAACTATATAACTTACAATTTTTATACAACTAAAATATATTGCTATTTTTTCACAGTGTGATTAATATGTCACGAAATCACTCGTCTGATGCAGATAAAAAGAAATATTTTTTATCTTATCACTGTCTATTGTCATTTGTAGTATCGTCGAGTTTCAGAAAATCAGTGATAGCATGCCTTCTTCCTCCGTCATGCCTTTGAATAAAATCCATAATCCAATTGAAATTTCACTTTATGAAACTGTCTTTACTAGGATTCAGACTTGTGAACTCTGTAATCGAAGTAAAAAGGTTAACCACTCAATCATTGACCTTTTACAGCAAAAGTATAAGTATGAATCCTTTTGACACCCTTTGGTTTGTATCAATTTGAGTATAAATACTTAAATTGCTTGTCATTTTTTAAAAACGGTAGTTTACAACACTGAAAATTATATAAAGATAAAATTTAATAGCCGAATTAAATTATGACAGACATCAAATTTCAATTGTCGAAACATTGTACAATTCCATATGTTTTGTTACAAACGACCGGGTTTCGCCTTTTTGCATCTTTCAATATGTGGAATCATACAAAGTTTCAACAATCAAAATTTCATATTGGATTCCATTAAGCACCTCCAGTCGATATCATAAATTATGACAGATATTGTGAGGAAGGTTGTGACTTAATATGTGTACACTTATATACTTGGGACGGATGGTTTGTCTGCTCGGTGGAAAGTAAAAGTGTAGATAGAAAAGTTGATGAGATCTACTAAGTATATAGCTGACAAAGTTATAAAATTTATCCTTTATAAATGATAATTTTTTTTTGTAAATGATAAATAATTTATTGATTGTAACATTTAACAAAGCTGTGTTTAAAACCTTTGTATTTTACATGTGTCATGTCATCATATATGTAAATTGGTTAATTAATTTTGCATGTTTGATCAGCTGTCGTTTTTAAATGATCATAAAAACAAATTAGGAATTCGTAAACACAAAACAATTATATTTTAAGGAGGTTGAGAAAAAATATTGAATAAATGCAGACTTGCAATATTCAACAGGAATTTTAGCATTCGGAACCAAATGGATAATAAAATAAAAGATAAATTCTGATAACAAGTAAATCACATAACCAAAAGTAGAAAAAAAATCTGCAGCTTAAGAATATTTTTTATGGAAATGTGTCGATCTACCGTCCTTTGTTGTCTTTACACCAGCCCTTGAAATATATAGCTTCAAGTGATAAAAGTAAATACATACCTAAAAAATATTGTTCTGTAGAAAATGTCTTCTAAAATTGTTTTCCTCATTTTTTAATGTATCACTTTTTGATAATTAAATAGCCCCTGAATAACTGACTACTCACTTTTGAGGTGGAAAGGTATTATAATTAAACAGTAAAAATGCATTGTTTTTACTATTAAAAAAAAACTTCTAAGTGGAACTAAAGGATACGGATATATCTGTCATGCAAGTAAACAATGCGATTGGCCAATGAATGAAAGGAAATCTTATAGATGCCACATGGCGGTTATATCATGCCCTACACAAGGAGAAGATATATTTCAAGAAATAAAAAAGCATGTAAGCTTTAAAAGATAACCAGATTGTTTCATCTAGTTATATCAAAACTTTGCAGTAATGTTCCTCACGTTTTTGAAAATATAATTTCATTTCTTCATAAAATGTTGAAAATTTTGTGCATTCATAGCATGAAAACGTCTTTAGTACACCTAAATACAGAAATGTAATACGAAAATCTTCCATATATTTATATTACAACAATTCAGAGCATTGATAAAATGCATATATTACGAAAACATTATGAAAACCTTAAAGTGTTTTTTTTTTCACAAATAGAAGCGATAGCTACCATAAAATATATATTATATAAAAAAAAATTATGATGAAATTTGACAGGAAAGATACTTTTTCGCAACCATTAAACGTACAGACGAAATAAAAAAATCTCAAAAAATACTCTAATTTGAGCATTCGGTGAAAGTGAAGCTTTAGTTCGAAAGAGTGAGAGAACCAAAGACTAGTGAGGCAGAAAATTACTGAAGACCACCCACCATGTCGCAAGGACACCACTACAAAGCATTACTAAGCCCGCTTCGGACAGAAGGGGCACAGGATGAGTTCATAATTATACCGCATATTGAGGTGTTGTATATAATATATATAAGTCTATATATAAAATGATTCTGCAAAAATTCTTTGCGTGAATAAATATTACTTAAGAAGTCTATTATAAATCTTCGTGACAAAATTAAGCATGTAAAAAAATACCAAGTTTTCAATTATGGTTTTATTAAAGCTTTGGGTAGGTATAATATCAAACTAAGCATATATTATATATATATGTAAATATATAACTATTTTTCACACAAATTGTAACACATAAATGAATCTCAAATCTGTATAGCGAAGTGATTCGTGGATTAAAAATCAGGGGCTGATTAAGATTATAAATTATTGTATGGCATTAAAAACAATTTTATCAACTAGAAAAGAAAATGTTCAGACACCATTTCCTATCATTTGATATTGGTGGTTCTATAATTGCTGCAGATAACAAAAGCCTTAAACATTATGAAATTCAATATTATTGCCAATTGGCAATTGCCATTAAAAACATCAAATTTTTCGGTGGATATGAGAATAAATTTTTGCAAAACTTATAAACACACCAGTAAACAATCAATAAACTCTTTGGAAAATAATCAATAAATTCAAGTAACTGTTATGAAATAAAACTATTATTAATAATCATTCAGTCTTTCTAAATTATTTTTTTTTAAACATGTATGACATTTTCTTTATAACATACAAAAACAATTAAATTTTGTTTGATATTATACATATTTGATTTAATATCTTTCTCTTGTTGTTTAAAAACTAATCTCATAGTGAATCATAAAAACGTGAACAAGTAAACAATTTTTATAACAAACAATCTTTCATGAACTTGGGAAATGAAAAATTCAGATTTTTTTATCTATTTCAGAGGGATAATTATCCATTTCAAACAAATACATTCTAAAGTTTTTTAGAGATAGATATTTCCACGACACAACTGGTGCCAATTTTCAATTATCACATTGGAGAAATCATTGTGTTAAAATAGACATTAATGCCTCTTTTTGTAATACTTCAACAAACAGATGATCGCAATTAATTTATAACAATGTTGTAACAAAATCCAAAATACACTTTGACCTTTAATATTGTGTTATTTGTTTTCGAAATGAATACATACATAAGGATATTGATAGATTATTTCAATAAATGAAGTTGTATTAGTTGTTTTGGCAATTTGGACGGCTTTCAAATATTAATATTTCTTTTCATATCTCAAAATCGTTATCTTGTCAAATTTTATAGTGTACATTTTAGCTACATACAATAAATCAAAACAAATAAATTTAAACAGGTTAAATGACAGTTTAGTTATGGGTGTGCGATATGTACTTGAATACAAAAAACTTAAAGGAGTCACACTAAGTTGGATCTTGACAGCAAAACCAAGACAGGAATAGTGCATTTTAAAATGAAACCGTGCAATTATGAGATTTAATTTACTGTAATACTACAGTTTTTAATATATTAATTGATAGTCTATAATTGGAACTCATTTAGTATTTTCATTGCTTTAAAAATTAAATGGACTTTAAAAAAATATTTACCATTAAATGAATCTTCAAAATCAAATTATCATCAGCAGCCATTTCTGAGATGGTCAGCATATCTAACGAATTACAATTGCGTATTGTAAGCACTTCACCGAGTAAAATTAACTACATACAACAACACACGTCAATTAAGTGACGACATGAATATAAAATTTTATATACATATATATAACAATACGGGACTAAATTTATATTAAAATAGATACATTTTATAGGATATACAAAAATACAAATCTTATTCATAACATTATATGATTCATGGAATATGAAAATTTCCATATTGTTCTGGATTCATGGAGAATCTGATTATTGTGGAAGAATTTTATTATTACAGCAGTAGTTACAACAATATCATCAGGGAGTATCAATGAATGTAGTTTTATTAATCACCCACTCAATATATGGATCAAACGTTCATAATTATTTTTTAACATCTAGAGATATATATTATTATATTGCCAGAGTAAAAAGGATCATCTTTGAAATTTTTTCCTTCAAATATTGAATTTTTCATGAAATAAAATGAGATTAACGCACTGTACATTAAGTATTAATCAATGCAGGATCTCACATGTCTTAAGATATTTTTTTATATTTAAGTTTTAAAAAATTACTCTGCATTTTAAATGAGAGAAATATTTTTTTTGACAAATTTTTAATATCAGAACTGTTTTGATTAGAAAATTAAAATCAATAGGTTTGTTATTATTTCAATTGTATATAAGTGAAAATGACAAAATTATCAATTTTAATTTTACATTAAAGATTCCAATTATTATTATTGAATTCAGTAGGACAAAATCATCCATATCGGCTGACGTTTGAATTTTATGGCATCGCAATGGAATACAAGTTCACTATGCAAAATATGCTCCACAGTTGGAGCAGCGCCTGTTTTTGAGAGCCAAACAACATAAAATTCCAAGAGGGAAAAATAATATCGCACACATTATTCCTAGACATGTGAAGTCGTCGTCTAAGATACCAACATGACACGCCGGGCAGGCGCCGACAGCAATTACTGGAGGTGAGATAATAATATTAGTCGCTCCGTAAGACGGTACGAAGCCCGCAGGAGGAGCCGTTTGGTAATTATTAGGGTAATTCGGCTGGTATCCGGGTGGGAGTTGGTAGCCAGGGGCAGGTTGATAGCCACCAGGTCCGGGCTGATATGATGGTGCTGGAACTTGGTATATTGGCGGAGCAGTACCTTGATGATGTACACCTGAAACAGACAATAATTCAATTATGAGTAAGTTGCCATTTATAATGGAAAAAAAATTACAACTTAAATTAAAATAAATGAATCATTCAAAATAAGATTTGTTACTGATTAAAGTCTCAGCAAAGGAAGGCTACTATTTTTCAGTTATACATTAAAATTTGGTATCACCATAATTTTATAAAAAAAATTACAAAGCACACTTGTTCCATTGCAACGCTACATTTATTTCCAGATTTAACTTGAGAACATTCAAATTAGAAAAATTAGACATTTATTTTGAAAGATAAAACTCAATATTACATTATGAACGGAAAGTGTTTCTATCATCTTGGTAAATAATTTATAAGTGATAATTAAGAGGATGATATATATTACGAAAAAAGATTTTTTTACTGCTCCTAATGCAGAATACACCAAATGACAACAGAGCTTATGTAAGAGAAAATTTCCTACGAGGACTAATTATAAATCAGTACGTCAACCTGTTTTCTATAAAAAGAATGAAGTTGGAACAGAACTAGTATTTAGCTAATCGCCGCCTGCTATACCCAAATATTTAGTTCTCTATAACTTTATTTACACTCCATCTGATCCATGGATAAACACAAAATGGACATTTCTTATTATTTATAAAGTGACATTTATCGCTCATTTTTGCGAAATATTGCATGGCTGTGCATAATTTGTAAACTTTCATTTCAGGTGACAATTTCACATTTTTCAATATTCACATAATCTTTTTGATGACTAAGTCATCGAAGTAATGAATAGTTACATTTATTTGGTGCATACTAATTCAGATGAATATGGAAAGAAAAATTTAATACTCAGTTAATTTTCTTGTGGTAGGTATTTTGATAATTTTCTGAGCTATGGATATTTTTGTCATTAAGTTATAATTTATTACATGGAATTGGTTAATGCAATTTAATTCCAGTTAAAAACGCAACTAATTACAATGGAATGCTGATAAGATAAAACGTTGCACACTGTTACAAGGATAATGTATCGCAGTTCAATACATACAAAACGTATTATATACGTATGAAGATGACTTTTAACTTATTTGTGTTGATAATTTGTAATGATTGTATGGTGATTAATTCTTGATCGTTTTTCATACTAAAATGGCAAAATTTATTTGAACCTAATAGATTTATGATACAAATAATTAAGGAAAACTCGAGAGTATTGCCGGAATTCAGATTGCACACAAAATATTTAAATTTTTATCGCTCAGTTGGCAAAGGCCTCCACTTAAAACCATCATTCTATACACCCAGTCCTTTTTTTACGCGATATATTGGTTCCAGAAAAAGGCGCGTAAAAAAAATCGTGTAAACAAATCACAACTTTCATATAATTTGATAAATTGGTTCCAAAAATTAAAATATCGCGTAAAAATGTACCAGAAACGTATGAAAAACCAAAATTTGCTATTTAAAATTCGTGTAAAAAAAAGTTATATATTTACATGTCTTTATTGCATATAAAAATATTTTTTTTTTCACTTATATGAATTATTCCCTACTTGTGTCACTCCCGGTTTCGAAATGTAATCGTTTGCGATTTTTTGAACGAAAGTTTAAATTTTGCATGAATCTGAATTTTGTTCGGACTCTTTTTTTACAATAAATTCCGTTATAAGTTTTTGGGTTGTTTTCTGCATTTTCTTTGACTGTAATTCTTTATAAAGTTCGGTGTAGTTCATCATACAGAGTCTTAATTCATTTTGAAATTTTCTAGCACGCTTAGTATAGGGATCGTTTGTCAAAAAAATTCTTTATTGTTCTCACGGTAGTTTCACTAAGTCCAAGTATATGCCCTACTTTACTGGGACCAAAGCCTTCTTTTAGATAGTTCAAAACTTAAATTTTTGATTCAAACGAGATTCCTTTGCGCTTAGAGACTTTCACTAATTTGCTTGCCATTTCGAAGGATCAAAAACTAAAAAAAAATATAAATATGTTTTGACCCCCAGTAATATAATAATATTTGTTAACTATATAAAATCTTTATCATACGTATTAGGGAGTCGCGTGAAGAAGTGAGAAATGTTGGATTAATTAAGTCGTAATTGAATAACAGCGCCTGTTTAGCAGGATAAATCAGGAAACACCTTTATGTATGAAAGCCTAGTCTAAAGTCTAAGTCTTTTTTAAATACTCATGCAAATGTAATTTTTTTTTTTTAAATGCTTTCTACTTAAAGAATAATATTATCTTAGCTTCGCATTTATTATTTAACATTTAAAATATTTGGACGTCATTGGAGGGCATTTATTTGACATAATAATTCAAAGTGGTAAAATTTATGGCCGAGAAAAGTGCTATTCAACGAATTTAATAAATGCATTGTGTTTAAACAAGTTTACGAACAGACACACATCTCATGATTTTACGCAATTGCATTATATTTCTTAACACACCCTAAAACATAAATTCCCATAATATCCAATACACTTGTCAACATTTGGCAATTGTATGTGTATTTAAAAAAATGGAATGCTTTACAAAATTAAGTTTTAAAAATATACACATTTTTTTATTTAAAAAATAATGAAACGTACATGCCTAGCATTATATATTAATTTCTTCTTTAAAACAAATTTGGGGAAAAAATCGCGTAAAAACAAGTGAAGCGCGTAGAAAAATGTAAAGGTGCCGTCCATAAAAATCGTGTAAAAAAAGGACTGGGTGTATATTTTATCAAATCTTAAAAAGTAAAACTCATAAAAAATGATTTTCTTTCTATTTATTATGGATTGTTTACCATATTAACATTTGTAGGAATTTATATTTAATTTTCATCAAATAATACAAAAAAAATGTTTGATATGTAAAAATTTATGGGGAGTGGAATGATGAGCTGATGATACTGTCTTAATTTTATCAACCACCTAATATCTTTTGAAGATTCATCTATATACGAGATTTTATTTTACATTAATTATTTGGCACTGTGCTAACTAAAGACGTTATTTATAAATACACAGTGAAAGTATTAAATCTTAGACAGGTAAACAACAATATATTGCAGTTTGTGATATGAAGGAAATCATAAGTTCATTCTCAAACACACCATTGCATGAGAGGTATGAACAATATTGACTGGGAAAAAAAAATTGGAAAAAAATGCTTGGGACTTTTCGCACGTACTAGGCAAAATATACTGAGGCGAAAAGGTTTGATCGACAATGTAAAATTATTTTTATAAAGAATTACTTTCAAGACTTATTCCAAAACATATCTAGTTAGTATTTTTATAAAAATAAATTTGAATATAACATTTCACTATATTTATTGAAATCTTTTGCATGATTTTTAATGTTCTGATAAACTAGTCACACAAAGACTTTTTTCACCAATCGTGCATATGTATGTAATATGTTAACACTTTGGATGCAAAGCCTGTATATACTATAGCCTTAGTGTACCTCTAAGGATGCACCCACTGCACATGGTATGAACACATCTTAAAATAGTCATGTGAAACATGACCTTCGTGCCAATGAAATTGAAATAATATTGCATATCAAAAAAAACTCGTAGAAAGGTATTTAAACTATTTCACATATTTTAGAACTAAGAAATTTTGATATCTATCAGAATGTCTTGGCGTGGCATGTGTATAGGTGTGATTTAATTTTATGACACCATTAACATTGTATCCTCTCTGAATATAGAAAAGTATGATTATGGTAATTTCAATTACTTTTATTCATAACTCGGTTGTTATTATGACGGAGTACATGCAATGAGTTAGAAACAATATGATTTCATACAATTAAACAAAAAAGTAAAGTGTAAAATAATAATTCAGTAAAATAAAAATTTATAGCATTCATTCCAAAATTTTAGAAAGCATAACAGCAGACAAAGTGTTAATATTAAATTATTACATGTGGTAAGGAGATATAAGACTCATTCTAGAAACAAAAATGGACAGGAAACTGAGAGCTCGTATATAGCAGACTTCTAATAATTTTGATAGGTAAGTACAAGCAGGAAAAAAAACATTTTAAGTAGTCTCAAAAGTTTAAACGAAAATTTTGGACTAGTTTGGAATAGTTTTATTGAATGAAGATGACATTATAGTGATTTCATATTAAGCAATAAGTTGTTTTATTACGAAGTAAACCATTTCATTCGAGTCGGTGAATATGTAATGAAAATATTTTTTTTCGTACAACTTTACATAAACAGCATATGTTTCACCATATAATAATTTTTGCTTATAAATCAAAACAATTAGTCATCCACAAGTTTTAGGTGTACACGAGCGTTACATTATAAAGTAGAATGACGTAGGTATCGTTAAGTGTACTTATAGTGCAAACATAACAATTAATATTGTTTCAAAACAATCTCAGACAGAATCTGGCTGACGATAGAAATTCAATGAAATTACCTGGAATGGACATATTTTCACTGTACGGTGGTGGTTGGTCGGATGATTTTGCCATGATAGAATTCGTGAAAAATAATATTAGTAATAACTTATTGTTCTTCGTGTTGTCACAAATGTCAAATAAGCCTGATACTTGTCACGTGACAAAGGATATTAATATTGTTATTATTATATTTTAGCATAGAGATTGTTGCCAAGCCAGTGACTTTTTTCCTGTCTAGATGAAGATGAATAAAAGGAAATGTCTTGTAGTAAAGACGGAAAATAAAAGCTTATTTTTTTATAATTAGAAAAAGACTTATTTGCCGACAATTTTTGAAAAATAGCTTATATTTTATTAATTTTATAATCATAAACTTGCCAACCTTAAAAATGTACTGGAACCATTTTTGTTTTAATAGACACGTCACTTAATTAAATCAAGTCGGTACCTTTACGGAAAAAATACCGAAACCATACGAAATTATCTTTGATAATTCCCATATCAGTGTAATTCTATGTATTCGTTTTATTCCAGATGGCTTAATCTTTTTTGACAATTGTGTTTTTCAATAATTTTCTCCGATCTCATAACTATAATAAGATTAATTTAGCTAATAATCCACATAAGTTTGACGTTAATTTGAAGTTGGTTAACCTGATCTTTGAAGTTTACCTTGAGTTGTGGTGTTCGGTGGAACCCGAGATTATTTTTCAATATTGATAATTTCACGGTTAAATGAAAATTAAGTGTACACTTGAGTCAATACTCATGTGCACCGATATGTTTTAAATACTTTTCATATCGTATGGTAACGTTAAAAAATACTAAGTGAGGAGAGTCATGAGTGACAGGTCATTTTTGACACACCATCCCTTATTTACCTAGCAGGAATGTATAATTTAATAAATTAATATATTACAATGCAAACCAATCTCAAGACTAAAGAAATGTTTATTGTGAGGGCGCTGGAAAAAATACTTGGCGACAAAGATATCAAAAGATCGAATCATTCACAATTGAAAAAAGCCTGTGAGGTGGCATTAGGTAATTATACATTCACCCCAATTCTCTTATGAATTATTTAACTGCACTTTAATCACTGCTTATTTGAGGCTTTCACATTGCAATATTACATGCATCATTGCATTTCTTTTATTTAAAAGTACATTTACTTCGATTTGGTTAAGTTTCTTGATTGAGACAAATCTGTCAATTGCATACAGTTCCATTCTAATTCTTATTAATTTGTCCATCATTGATTACAGACCATTATCTTCACTGATTGCATTATGATTAATCAATACTTTTTACTTTTACATTTAAATATATGGAGCACATATAAAATCTCATAATTAGTTTTTTGGGATATGTACATAAGAAATGGGGGAAGTTTGAAAGTCCTCGGTAATTTTCAACTCTATATCCCTGACAACTACCTTCATAGTAAGTCTCATGCTGTATTTCTACTGCCGCTTATTCTAATTGAGTTTATCAGACAGTAATGCCTCAGAGCTATATATCTTCTCAATTCACTCCCAATAGACATAGAAATGTTGAATGATGAATACGTCTTTTGTCTCTGACACAATGCAATCCATTCTTTTTAGCCATGTGTATTTTCTTTGGTAATAATTGAATTACTATTAGAAAGACTACAGACTATTTTTGGTTTTTATATAAAGTTTTTTCCATATTAACACTTTTTTGTGGATTATTTCAAAGAAATATATATTTTGTCAAATTGAATTCTTCTCGTCCAACAAATTGACTTTAAATTGTCGTCCAAAGCATTAGCAAAGATTAAATTTGTCTGAAGTCCAAATATATGTACTGAAAGATATGATTCATTTTTAAATTGAAATCATACTTCATATTTTAGATTTGTTTATTAAGTTCAATTACTGTGTTATAATAGATATGGACTTATGCGAAGAGGTATCATTAAGCATTTCTTTTCTAGGAACTAGGAACGTTCTCTTACGTAAAAACTATTTATTTTTATTTTTTTGTAATCGTCTCTTGACAGTTTACTAGTAAAACCTTTGTATTGATTTGTCAATCGGTACCTCTGTTTCATTATTGTAGGCAGTTTAGTTTACCTATTTATTATTTCAAAATCATCACAATGGTCAAGGTGAAGCATAAAAACCTTGCCAATTAATAAATTTGAATTCTAGTAATCTTACCATGCGACCACTTTAAGAATAATAATGTAGTTGATTGGTAAGGAAATTTCTAAAATCTTCAAATTTACTTGTCATGTCACTATGAAATGTATTTTTTGGATAACTGTTTTTTTTTGCCCAACATTTTCTGTCATAATATAAACCTGATTGTTATCTAGTACGGGTTGGCAATAGATGTAGAGAAAAATGTTTCAACCGACAACAGGTTAACTGTTTAATATTACAACTTACATTGCAGATAATTTGAATTGAAAAGTATCATTTAAATAGAACTTAATGCTAGTGAAAAACTTTTAAAAATGCTTCAATGTCTTGTATATTAATATCTAGTTTAGAGATAATCAATAAAAAATAATGTATGTGTGTGTGGTCGTGTGATATGAAGTCTGGGTTCAAATCCCAGCAGTATTAATATCAAATTAGGACTTTTAAAAATTCAGTTTAAGATCTGCAGTATTGGTCTTTGTAATTTTTCTTTTCTTCGAGTTGTGCTTGAATATCTACAAAAAAAATTATTTGTCTTAAATATCTGGCATCTTGAAGGTATTATAGAAAAAAGTACGGAAAGACAGTCGTTTATATCAGACACATCAAATAAAAGTCAATCCTGGGTCAACGTGTGATATAAAATTCACCACGAAATTTACCAGGTGCATGAAATCAAATCTTAAGAATGTTTCAAACCAGCTTATTCATAAAAAATGGTGACCCAGTTTCAAATATAATTTAATATTTATTTAGAATAGACCCCTGTTAACAGACAAAATATCTTCAGAGTTTAGTAAGAGCGAGCACAGAATAATCTTTGTCTCGCCAACACATTGGTTACAAAAAAAACAGGAATATTCTGTTTTACCTGACATTTGTGTAATAGGCACAAATATTAAATTTTCCATTACCTGCCTTAAGTGTTAAAATCCTTCACCCCTGAACACTTATTGGCAAAACAAAGCATTTTCTGCAGATTTTTTGTATCGGTCTTGGAAATTAAAGATCTTATTTCTTTTTTTGAATACAAATAAAAAATAATTGCATTTCTTAAAAACGAAAAAAAGCAATATAATTAAATAAGCCGAAGCCCCTCTTCAAGTGACCATTCTAAGTCCAATATCTGTTTTATATGTACAAGTATTAAATTTACATCTGTTCAATTGGCTACAAGGCACTTATGATTAGGAAGAAAACAAAGATGTGAGGGGGATATTTAGATTATTAAAGACATCACTTGAATACCATATCCGCCAAATAGAGAGCATAAATGTATGATGAATAATTAGAAACATAAAAATAATGAAACAAGACCATCATGACTAACAAAAGCATTAATAAATGCAAAGCTCTTATATGAATAAATTCATGATCATCTTTTCAACAGCCAGATTTTATGTTGAAAGAATTTCACATGTGGATATATATCCATTTAACCAGTTTCCTGCTGAGCCCCGTAAAGGATATCATCTATGAATAATTCATAAAGAATTTCAGATTGTTGATGGAAGCAAATTTATCTGAAGATAAATAAGTTGTATTTCAATACAAAAATTAGTCCATTCATGACAATTTTCACACTGTGAACCCTCTAACATTTTTATCTCCTAACTATCAACACACTGCAATCAACCATCTCAACAGTTGAGATGTTATCAGTCAGAAGTTTTAATGAGTTGAAATGCTTTCGAAAAATTAATACTTTGAATATGAACTACTGCCTTTGATTTGAGCAAAACAAAATGTAATTTATTCAATTAAGAATTCTAAAAGATAAAAGGAGAAATCATCAATATTCTTCCTCTAAATTAACAGAACTATTTTATAAGTGATGCTATAAAGTTATAGTTCCCTGTTGCTACTGTTTTTACGGTTGGAGCTCTATCCAGGATTTTTAAATCAATCATTTGAATACAAATCCATAAAATGGTTAAAAGATCACATGTCCATTCTTGGAATTGAATCGTAGACTGACGCCTAAGAACATGGCATGACAATTCAATGTCCTAGAATTCTATGTGCTGATGATGCTAGATGTATGACTAAAATTTGTCTATCTGGTTCAATATTTTATTTGAATATTTTTTTTTTTTTTAACTTAATTCAAAATTTCTTCCTTTTATTAATTCTATCCAACATCACCGATAGAAAGTTAAAATCACTATTTATGGGTTTTTTCATTGCTTATGCATACATTATAATATTATATTACATAAGTCACTGATGCTTGAAATGTAGTCATGTAATAATTTTGTTTGTCGTTAACCAAAGATCGAGGTTCATTTTAAAAAAGAATGTATTTAAAAATTTACACTTATATGAGTGTAAGTAAAATATTTTTTCTGCTTCATATTACAGCATTCTCCTTTTTTATTTTGCAGATGATATCAAAAATGAGTTGAAAGACGGCGGCCAAGTAGAAGAAGGCGACACTCAAGTATCTGGTACATTGCCGCTTCCAAAAAATGATGAGGCAAATATTATCACGGCTGAGAAGTATTTCTTGCCATTTGAACTGGCCTGTCAGAGTAAAGCCTCCAGAATTGTCGTCACGGCCTTAGATTGTTTACAGAAACTCATAGCGTACGGTCACCTCACAGGAAATATACCAGATTCCACTACACCTGGAAAACTGTTGATTGACAGAATTGTAGAATCAATATGTGGATGCTTTTCAGGACCGCAAACAGATGAAGGTGTACAGTTGCAAATTATCAAAGCTCTGTTGACCGTTGTGACCAGTCAGCACGTGGAGGTTCACGAAGGGACCGTACTGTTGGCCGTCAGAACCTGCTATAATATATACCTGGCTAGTCGCAATTTAATCAATCAGACCACTGCACGCGCCACTCTGACGCAAATGCTTAATGTTATATTTACTAAAATGGAAAATCAAGCCATCGAAGCAGAAGTGCAAGCAGATTGTGAAAGTAAAAATAAAATGGCAGAAGAGAAATCAAATGAAGAAGCGAAAAACAACCACATGTCGAATGATGTGCAAACTAGTCAAACTAATCATTCCGAGCCCAAGAGAAAAAGCTCCGCCGAGACCGTAGTCAGAGATATAATTGATAATATCATTGAAAATTCTCTGAATCAAGCGCTAGGAAGCACAGTTTCTCTGGAGCAAAATGATCTACATTATGAAGGAAACGATAATGTCAGCATTGTGAGCAGCGATCAAACCAACATTGATCAGAGCATACCCAGAATGCCATCTCAAGAGAGTGTTGAAACTCATTCCGAAAATGATAATTCTGTCACCGCAAAGTTTACTCACGTTCTTCAAAAAGATGCATTTTTAGTATTTAGATCACTTTGTAAATTATCTATGAAGCCATTACCTGATGGAACCCCTGACCCAAAATCTCATGAATTGAGATCCAAAATACTTTCACTTCATTTATTATTGTCCATATTGCAAAATGCCGGTCCTGTATTTCGAGGAAATGAAATGTTTATTACAGCCATTAAGCAATATCTTTGTGTTGCCCTCTCCAAAAACGGAGTAAGCTCTGTACCTGAAGTTTTTGAACTTTCGTTGGCAATTTTCTTGGCATTGTTATCCAATTTTAAAATGCATCTGAAAAAACAAATTGAAGTTTTTTTTAAAGAAATATTCATGAATATTTTAGAGACGTCGAGCTCGACATTTGAACACAAATGGATGGTCATTCAAGCATTGACGCGAATATGTGGGGACGCCCAAAGCGTTGTGGACATTTATGTGAATTATGATTGCGACTTGTCTTCAGCAAATCTTTTCCAAAGATTGGTCAATGATTTGTCTAAGATTGCGCAGGGCAGACAGGCTTTAGAATTAGGGGCTACTCCAAATCAAGAAAAATCAATGAGGATCAGAGGACTTGAATGTTTAGTGTCCATATTGAAATGCATGGTTGAATGGAGTAAAGATTTATATGTTAACCCGAATTCTCAAACCACTCTGGGAGAGAGAGTTCTGCGAGACGAAGCCGACCATCAAAGCATCAAGTCCCATGGCGGTTCCAGCCTGAGTTTGCATTCTACTGGGTCGAGTGTAGTGGGTAATCGTGAAACACTTGACTCACCGGAACAATTTGAAGTTTTAAAGCAGCAAAAAGAAGTATGGGAGGCTGGTATCGACATGTTCAACCGCAAACCGAGAAAAGGTGTTGCCTTTTTACAAGAAGCAGGTCTTTTGGGCGCAACTGTAAAAGAGATTGCTGATTGGCTTCATACAGATGACCGTCTAGAAAAAACCTTCATAGGGGAGTTCTTGGGAGAAAATGACGACCACAGCAAAGAAGTTATGTATGCTTATGTAGACGCTATGAATTTTACTGACCACGATATCGTTGCAGCTTTGAGATATTTTTTGGAGGGTTTTAGATTGCCTGGTGAGGCTCAAAAAATTGATCGGTTAATGGAAAAATTTGCTGCCAGGTATTGTGTCTGCAATCCTAATAATGCTCTTTTTACCAGTGCCGATACTGTATATGTTTTGGCATTTTCAGTTATCATGTTGACTACAGATTTACATTCACCTCAAGTAAAAAATAAAATGACCAAAGAACAATACATCAAACTTAATAGTGGCATCAGTGACAACAATGATCTACCGAGAGAGTATCTTTCTCAGATATATGATGAAATCGCTGGGCACGAAATCAAAATGAAAACCACTACCAACAAACCCGGCAAACAAATGATAGCCAATGAAAAAAAACGTAAATTCATATGGAATATGGAAATGGAAGTCATATCGTCAGCTGCAAAAAATTTAATGGAATCAGTTTCCCATGTGCAGATGCCGTTCACCACTGCTAAACACCTAGAACATGTGAGGCCCATGTTTAAAATGGCCTGGACTCCTTTTCTGGCAGCCTTCTCGGTGGGATTACAAGACTGTGACGATCCGGAGATAGCCTCACTCTGTCTCGATGGAATCCGATGCGCCATACGTATAGCTTGCATATTTCATATGAGCCTCGAGCGAGACGCCTACGTTCAGGCCTTAGCAAGATTCACGCTTCTCACGGCCAACTCTCCAATCACTGAAATGAAAGCTAAGAATATTGACACCATTAAAACGCTGATTACCGTAGCTCACACTGACGGAAACTATCTGGGAAGTAGTTGGCTGGATATAGTGAGATGCATTTCACAATTAGAATTGGCGCAACTCATCGGAACTGGAGTGAGACCGCAATACTTATCCAGTTCAAATAGTAAACCTCAACCTGATCCTTTAAAGTTAAACCTTACCGCACTTGATCCAAGTGTTAAAGAACACATTGGTGAAACAAGTTCACAGAGTGTAGTAGTTGCAGTAGATAGGATATTTACTGGATCCACTCGTCTCGATGGCGATGCCATCGTTGATTTTGTAAGGGCTTTATGCCAAATCTCTCTAGATGAACTGAGCCATCCCACAAATCCGAGAATGTTCTCACTACAAAAGATCGTTGAGATTTCATATTACAACATGGGCAGGATCCGTCTGCAGTGGTCTCGCATCTGGCAAGTTTTAGGAGATCATTTTAACGCTGTGGGGTGCAATTCTAATGAAGATATTTCTTTCTTTGCTGTGGATTCTCTGCGTCAACTCTCTATGAAGTTTATCGAAAAAGGAGAGTTTGCAAACTTCAGATTCCAAAAAGATTTTTTGAGGCCGTTTGAGCATATCATGAAAAAGAATGTTTCGCCCACCATCAGAGATATGGTGGTTCGATGCGTAGCGCAGATGGTGAATTCTCAAGCCCGCAACATACGGTCGGGCTGGAAAAATATCTTTTCTGTTTTCCATCTGGCAGCAGGAGACCACGACGAGGCTATCGTCGATTTAGCATTCCAAACCACTGGTAAAATTATCACAGAGCTGTACGAGAAGCAATTTCCAGCGATGATCGACTCATTCCAAGATGCTGTCAAGTGTCTGTCAGAATTCGCATGCAATGCCAAGTTTCCCGATACTTCCATGGAAGCCATCCGCTTAGTGAGAACGTGCGCATTGAGCGTGAGCGTGTCACCTCAACTTTTCTCAGAGCATGCAGGTATGGAAGCCGAAGCTGGAGCGCCGGAAGACGATCGAGTTTGGGTCCGAGGCTGGTTTCCGTTACTCTTTTCATTATCTTGCGTAGTATCCAGGTGCAAACTCGACGTTCGCACTAGAGGTTTGACTGTTTTATTCGAAATTGTGAAGACACACGGAGACTCATATAAGCCACATTGGTGGAGAGATCTTTTTAATGTTTTATTTAGAATATTTGATAATATGAAACTTCCCGAACATCAACTAGAAAAGAATGAATGGATGACCACTACCTGCAATCATGCATTATATGCAATCGTAGATGTCTTCACTCAATATTTTGATGTATTAGGATCGCTTCTGTTAGAGCAGCTCTATGCGCAACTGCACTGGTGTGTTCAGCAAGACAATGAACAGCTCGCTCGGTCTGGCACCAATTGTCTCGAGAATCTCGTTATATCCAATGGAACCAAATTCGACGAAGACACGTGGAACAAAACCTGCCAGTGTATGTTAGACATTTTCAATAGCACCCTTCCGAACACACTGTTAACTTGGAAACCGGAATCCGCCAAAGGCAACAGTAACCAGAACCACGGAGAAAACGGCGAAGTCCCGTCAGTCAAACAGGGTATTCTTAAACGTCCCAGCACTCAGATGTCGGGATCTGTCCTCAATGACGATATGAAAACTGGCAACAATCTATTCTATGCTCTGTCTATAAAATGTGTGGTGCAATTAGAATTGATTCAGACCATTGATAATATTGTATTTTTCCCTGCGACTTCACGTAAAGAAGACGCAGAAACTTTAGCGTTGGCCGCTGCAGATATGGCAGGCGGCAACGGAGGCACTGCTGAATGTCAACGGGAGGAGCAAGGAATGTACAGATTACTCAGTTCTCCTCATCTGTTTCAACTCACCGATTGTCTCTTGCAAAGTCACAGGTTTGCGAAGTCTTTCAATTCCAATAATGACCAAAGAAACATACTTTGGAAAGCTAGCTTCAAGGGATCGGTAAAACCAAATCTTTTAAAGCAAGAATCGCAGTCTCTGGCATGTGTGCTTAGAATACTGTTCAAAATGTATTGTGATGAGTCTCGGAGATCAGATTGGCCGAAGATAGAGCAAAGATTGATTAGTGTAAGTAAAGAAGCTCTGGAATACTTCATCAGCCTCAGCAGTGAAGCGCATCGGGATTCATGGACATCATTACTTTTGCTGGTCTTGACTAGGATTTTAAAAATGCCCGATGACAGAGTAAGTTATAAATTCCTCAATATTGATAATTTTTCTGAATTACAATGAAATGCAATCAAAAAACCAGACCATAATCCTAGTAAAAATGGACTTTGAAATATCAACAGTTTATCAAATAAAAATACCTAATTTTCTGCCTAGTACTCAAAAAATTCTAGCATTTTTTTTATTACATCTGCTCCCTACTCCTAGCTTGTGGCTACCAAATAGATCCTCCAAGATTCTCGGTTCTTTACTAGTCTTCATATTTCCTCAAATCATTCGAGCATCTCCTGCCAGCTTCAGCTGTAGCCAACAGTAGAAATGTGATATGTCAACCTTCTGGCTCTTTGAAACTGGTTTCCTGACTAGGGGAACCTCTGATAGAAAAACACAGCCAACACGTAGAGGCTTCAAAGTGCAGGGTTTTTCATCCTTCCTTCTTAAAACCAAATGGTTATAATCTCACTACAGTGCTTAGGAATCCAAAAAAAATCCAAATATAACCCTGTTAATGAGATTCTACTGTTTTGACTATATTTTCATCCCTGGTTGAGAAAGAGCATTTGTATTTGTGTGTAAATATAATTTTATGAAGCACTTCTATCAGAAGAAATTTCAAATGTCATGTCATATCATCATACAGATAGACACATTGGTATTGTTTTCAATTTCCACTGAGTGGCAACTGGTGCGGATATATGTTTCATTATTATAATTGTTTATACTTTCAGGTGTAAAATGATATTCTAATTTTTCAAGCTGGAATTGTGTAAAAAAAGTCACTGATAAATAGTGCAGATCTGTTGCATAAATATTGTAAAATGAAATTGAATAAAATTTTGTTTTAGAGTAGTAAAAATGTATTAATTTGATAATTTTAGTTGAAATTTGCGTTTCATATAAGAATAAGTTATGATTATACATATTTGTATAGCGATCAATACTATACAAATATTACCAATGCAAGTAACCCGTTTATCAATAAAACTCGATTAAACTCACAAGTAATGAATTCATTTGTTTGTTTCAGTTTGCTGCACACATTTCTAACTACTACCCACTTTTATGTGAGATCACATGCTTTGATCTGAAACCGGAATTGAAATCGGTGCTACGGAGAGCGTTCATTCGGATCGGTCCTGTATTCAAAATTATACCATGCACATAGCGGTTTTCAAAACGTTGGCCTTCCTAAAATAATAATTGATAAACTGATATTGTTGACACATCCTATATTTAAATATACTATTTATAAATCACGTTTAGTAGACTTGAATGCCTATGCTACTGAATAGTTATAGAAATTGTTTATGTTTCAATAAAATTCGATTTAGGCTATGTCCTACATTTATAGTTTGTTATAATATGGAGTTTTTGTGTTGTAAGATATTTATTTTAAACAAGTGATATATAAAGTGTATTTAGGAATTAACAAAAAAACATGTTTAGATTATGTGCAATTAGAAATACTGTAAAATTAATAATTAGCATATAAACACCAATATATTATTATATTTGAATAAAACTTTTGATTAAATTAGATGAATACTGATTTATTTATAAATTGAAATTCTACATTACATTCGCTTAGAAAAAGAGCAAGTACATAACATTCCAAAATTTTAAATAGTTTAATATTCTCAATAGAGAACAATCATAAAATGTAGTATCGATTAAACATCAGTATGATATATAATGTTTTTCAAACTTAATGAATTTTGAGCCCTTGAATAGAATTTTCAAGCATTTGCAAATCCCAAATGATAAGCTGTCCATCTAATCCCGACGTGCTGAATTTTTGAGCTCTCGATTTGGATCCATCATAAAGACACAGGCATGTTATAGCGTTTTGATGCATTGAATCCAAATTGGTGTCGTTGGTTTCAATGCGAGCCTGTCTGTCCAGCGATTGAAATTTCCTCATAGCCGAAAGACCTCCAGCCTCTTTCCTCTGTGTGTTGTCGAGCTTGGCCGCAAACTGAATCTGACCATCTAAATCAATGTTATACAATAGCGGAATACAACTGTGACCTGCGACAATCAAAGAATTGTTTGTCACCCAAGTGCAACCCATGAAAGGTAAATATTCGGTTTTCAATTTCACCGCACCTTTTCCTGGTTTAGTGGCGTCTGCCACATTGATGGAACTGTCATGGCCAACCCATGCAATTTTATTGCCATCTGCTGAGAATGATACGCTGTGCACCCATCCTCCGCCAGATGGAGAGTTAGGGAATTCAGCCAGCATTTGTCCAAGTGTCGATTTATCTCCCCAAACTGTCGGTGCGGGTTTTTCTTCAATGGCTTGAATGTAAGCTGAGAAAACACGCACCTTAAAATCAGCGGATCCGGCCACCAGCAATATATTATTGGGATGCCAATCGAGAGTTGTAACAGTAGATCGGATCGGTTTTTTGATATGCTTCGATACCCACCAGTTATTTTCCTTTTCAAAATAACAGACGGATAACAGACGTGCTCCCGATCCCACCGCAAACTTGTTTTCTAGAGGAGACCATTTCACGCATGTCGCCGCCCTATTGATACGAAGAAGCACCAGAGTGGGAGACCACTTACCGTCTTGCCCTAAGGTCCAAACATATGCATTGCGATCAACTGCACAAGTAACGATGCGATTGGTATTAGGCGCCCAATCAATTCCCATTACCCTCAAATCATGCTGATTCAAATTATCAGTTAGTTTCCATTCTGATCCGTCCATCTGATATATCTGCACTTCATGGTTGTTAGGAGAGATTGCAATTTCTGTAAATATAATAATCAAAAGTTTTTGTATAAGTGTAACATTGCAATGAACATTAACTTCTCATGTGACACACTGGGAATACTAACAAAATTAGGCTAAACTTTAATACTCTGATCCCATGACTTTTTTCTTGAGAGCTAGTAAAAATATTTTCAAAATATCACACTCAAGCAGTATTCAGTGATTTTCAACAAAGAGTGTGGTGCTTTGAAATTAAAAAATATGTCTACACTTTGAAAAATATTGTCCATAGGGATTGATTACCTGTACTCCTCGGGTAAAGTAAGTTGAATAACTAATTTAGAATCGATTTCAATTATGGATCAAAATGAAATCAAATATAAATAAAAGAGAACAGACAATTGCAAATTTCAGAACAAATATGAAATACATAGGTTCCTTTTATATGTGAATAACTAGACGGTTTCAGTATTCTGATAAGATTTCAGAAATATTTTACTCACGAGTGCGATCCTTATTCCAAGCATGACATGTAATGGGGTTACAGGAATCCCCCAAAGCGATAGGCTGGAACATTTTTCAATCTGAAAATATTAAAATTGATATATTACAGTTCGAGTCCACCCATATTTTAAGATTTATTGTGATATTATAATTGTGGTATTAAAAAATGCCAATGATTAATTTCTCGGAGCTAGGTTTGATTTTATAAATAAAATCTAGCTTCAGAGATTAATTAATTCATCGTATCCTATATTATTTATACTCTTTATAAAAAGAATACGGTAGTCGCGGGTTTTCTGTATAGATAATGTAATGCTTAGTCACATTGGGGCGGTGCGATGTGTCATTTGATAAGAGATCGTTGAGAATTAATTAAAGTAAACTTGAGTTACAAATATTACACGATATCCACAATCTATGATATCTCATGACATTTGCTGGCTGTCTTTATGGCTGATATTGGGAGTAATCTTGCGAGAATTACAAAAAACTCAAATTAATTTACTTCGGCAATCTATTTTATTTAAGTTGTATATTAGTAAAATATTCACAAGTACCTTTTATTTATATACTGGTGAAGTAGAGTTATGTAGAATCCAAATATCACTCAATAAATGCACAATTCGCGGACTCTGGGCCGTCAACACGAATATTTCTGAATTTAAGATAGCGGCTAAACGCCCATGTTGTCAAGTTTGACACTATATAAATATATACGCTCTTTTGAGCAAACGTCAAACCAGTTAGAGAGCTGTTACAACTAAAATTGCTCACTGGAATAAAAATATCGGTGCTGCGCTGCCAGTAAATAAAATATTTACATATGTTTATTTTGTAGTAGCAAATTAGATTTCCAAGTGATAAGATAAAAAAATAAAAATCAACATTCGACAAGAAATAAAGGCATTCATTTTCTTTTATTCCAGTGACTAAACAGATTCTTATTTAATTTATATTCTTCATACAATTGGAGGTGTCCTTATCGAAATGTATGTTTCAAAAAATCATTTAAGGAATAATAAAGAAGGAGGAATAATGAAGGTTAATAATGAAGAACATTACTAATAATTGAGAACGTTTTAACTTATAATTTCAAAATATTCAAGTTACAAGTATAGCACCCATTCTTTAATAATATAATTGGTATTTGACTTCAATCTTTTAAATGCTTATAACCATAGCCCCCTAAAATAATTATTAGAAATTGCTATGCTACAACATATTTTAGTTTATTGCTTATAAAAAATGGCTTAAAAAGATTTATAAAAACTTAAGTATTTTTTATGACATAAAATTTTATGTAAAATCGTAATGAGATATTGAAAATTACTGCGACTGATCTTAAGAATTGCATCGTTGGCTATATTTTTGTAAAAAATGATTTTATATTAGCTTTATCATAATTACAAGAAAAATTTAGATGCTATAATTGTCTTCGTAAATTCATAAATGGTAAATTATCTTATTATTGCAACAAATAAATATTTTTATAATCTGCATAAAAGTGTAATTCAGTATTCTTATTTCGTAAAATTCATTGAATATAGAATATTATTACTGTCTTACTGCTAAATTTACATTTTTAGAATTTATTGAGTTGTAAGTCATAAGTAGATAAATAAACTGTATCTATAGTTTGTGGTAAGGACGTCGGTCGAGCGCGGTTGAGTGACAGCTCGGCCTAGGACAAAATTGATTGCACGTGGTACCCTTTGTTATTTTATGAAAATGTCTTCCCTTGTGGAAGGACAGTTCAACGATGAAGAGGATGATGAAAAAGAATTCATTCTAAACAGTAAATCCAACACTCAGGTATACCCGTTTCCCATTTTTTATTTAGTACATTTAAAATATTGTGCAATATTAATATTTATTTGTATGGCATAAAGGTTGGTAAATTAATGATTTTCCTATTTTACTAGGACATCAATTTGCATCTAAACGGACTGTCAATTGAAAATAATAGACATGAAGAAAGCGAAGATGATTATTCGGAAGATGATGATATGTACGAATGGGAATCGGGAATGCACAATGATGAGATCGGTCGACCGTTAGCGTTGCACAATTCACACCAAAACACTCAAGGCGACACAAATAAGATAAATTCATACCAACCTTCAGAGAAATTGTTCAAGAAGTACTGTAATAAAATCAACATTGATAAATATGAAGGCCCTGCTTTATCTAGTTACGCTGCTAATTCCTTAATAGAAAGTACAAAAAAAGCTGACGGAGAACGTATTCGAACAAAAGATAAACATGATCGGGCTACAGTGGAACAAGTAATGGATCCCAGAACGCGCATGATTCTCTTTAAGCTTTTGAATAGAGGTATGATTTGCGAAATCAATGGATGCATTTCTACTGGTAAAGAAGCTAATGTTTATCATGCAACATCTAAAGCTGGACAAGACTACGCAGTAAAGATCTATAAAACATCTATTTTAGTTTTCAAAGATCGTGACAAGTATGTTACCGGAGAGTATCGCTTTAGACATGGATATTGTAAATCTAATCCAAGAAAAATGGTCAGGACTTGGGCTGAGAAGGAAATGAGAAACTTGGTTCGCATGCACGGTGCAGGATTGAACGTACCCGAGCCGGTTATTCTCAGAAGTCACGTGCTCGTGATGGGTTTCATCGGACAGACCGGATGGCCGGCTCCAAAATTAAAAGATGTCGAATTATCAACATCCAAAGCGAGATCTCTGTATAGAGATTGTATTGTTATGATGTGGAAGTTGTACAATAAATGCCGTCTGGTCCATGCTGATCTATCAGAGTTTAATCTTCTCTATCACGATGGTCAGATAGTCGTTATTGATGTATCACAGTCTGTTGAGCACGATCATCCGCAGGCTTTGCTTTTTTTGAGAAAAGATTGCACTAATATTTCTGATTTCTTCAGGAAAAAAGGTGTGTCGACGATGACAGTGAAAGAGCTGTTTGATTTTATCACAGATCCTAGCATTACTGATTCAAACATGGATATGTATTTGGATAAAGTATCCGAGGGTATATCTGAAAGAAGTTTCAAAGATATGACTGCACAAGAACAAGTAGAAGAAGAAGTCTTCAAAAATGCTTACATTCCAAAACGCTTAGCTGAGGTATGTTATGCTTGGTTTTATACATAAATAATTTACTGTTTTTCATTTTTTATTATATTTTCAATATTCAACTTCAAACAATCATATAAATGATATACCTTTGAAATATATAAATGCTGTCACATAGAAACCTTTTATAACCGATCTGAACTCATGCCTTACAAATTTGACGTCATTTAATGTGAATTTTATTTGGTGCTATTGTATTGAGCAGAAATGGAATGAACGGTTTTGAATATATTTTGTATGTATTATTTTCAGCAATGAGAAACCAGTTATACAAATATTATAAGAAAATATGTCACTTAATAAGACTACATTCATTGAATTTGAGTGTTAATCATGTCTTATCATTTTTATCTTTTGATATAAATGTCTACATTAAAAAATATTTTACATGCATTTTAATAAACCAATTATGTTTTTCAATCAAAAAATTTTACTTTCATAGGTTCTTGATGTTGAAAGAGATATCCGCCTGGCTAAATTAGGTACCGGTGATGATTTAGTTTATAAAACAATTACTGGGCTCAAGTCGGATTTATCAGGTGCTGTGACAAAACCAGAGCTTTTAAATGATGAAGATGAAAATGAATCAGACGAATCATCCAATAGCGGAGAAGAATCATCTGATGGGGAATCAGGTTTGTTGATCTTGTCTTAAAATTTTTATTTACAAGTGGTAGATTCATTTACTCTTTTTTTACATTAAATACATTTGGTGCAAGTTATTGTGATTTTAACCTTCTGTATGTATTATGCAAATTTCTATTATTACCAATGTTGCCACTGCTCAATCCATTACAGGGGGCTGTTTCGTTTCCGTAATAAACCATTTCCGTGTGATATGTAAATTTATTGATATAGCCGCCTTTTTATTTTCATTTACAATTTTTGAAATTTTTTAGTTTCATTGCTAGCAAGAAATAAGAGCTAGGTAGGTCATTAAAACAGGAGAGAAGATCTATTGTGTACCTTTTCTACACAGCTATATATAGATAAGCAAATGTTAATTTAAGCATAGTTCTGACGATAGCGTGAACCGAAATAGCTATCAACTAACTAAAATACATTGCTATTTTTTTCACCATGTTATAATGGAGTTCTACCGAGTAAATGCCAATACAATAATAAAGTAATTGATAACTTTAGTTAATAAAAACCATTTGACAGGTATATATACAGGACCATATTCTATACTTGCAATGCAGACAATTTTGTATTTTCATATTTTATGTCTAATTGTGTTTTTTAGGAAACAATGGAAAAGCTGGAGGCAGACCTCGAGATGAATCTCCGGAGAGTAGAAAAGCTAGAAAGAAAGCAGTGAAAACATCCCAAGCTGAAAAAAGGAAAACCAAAGTCAAGAAACATGTAAAAAAAAGGAAAGAGAAACAAACGAAAAAATAACTGTTTTTTTCTATATTTATGTTATGTTATCTGGCAATAAAAAAACTATTTATGTTTCAAATGTAGTTTTATTTATCTTGTGTGTAATAAACTGGGTATAAAGGTAACACATGCCAACTGTCTGCTTTATTTAAAATTGTGTAAATTAAGAAAGTCAATACTGATCATTTTAAAAGTGCATTGTTGTACCTAAATCCATCCATCGGATTCACCAAAATAACATGTTGAATTCTACAACGCAGTATCTTAATTATTTTTCAAACTCATGAAATACCTTTGATGGAAAACTATACACTTCCTGTATAACTGAAATGACTGGCAGTAAAAAGAGTAAAGTTTGATGAGAATTTGTTTACTCCATATAAGAAATTAATTAGATTATAAAGTCGCTGGTGAGCTTAAGTTACCTTTTCATTTTTATCTCCAGAAATTCTCAGTTAAAATTACAAATTATGAGTTAATAGCTTTTGCAGCGTAAAGATGATTTTGTATGTAGTGTACATTGACAATTGGCAAGCTCAGTCAAAATGTACTTGAATATATTCAAAAGTAGTCACTTTTAATATGTTAACTGTTACTTGATGGAAGGGCATGATGTTTTAAAATATTCATAAAAGTCAAAATATAAGATTTTTTTCTATATGCCTTACCTATGAATGATTTTTCCAACTGTATATTGTTGCTCTTGTTGCACTACACAACCAGGGCATAAAGTAGAATGGAACCCATATTCAACAATATACTAATCTATTACAAAAAAGAGAACTTCATTTATTGCTTTAAACATTTTTCAATCTATATTGATTTACATTCATTTATTTGATTTAAAAAGAGTAAGATTCGATCAACAGGTTATTAATCCAATTATTTATGAATGTATGTTGGCCACTGATAAATGTGAATTTGGTGACTCATGTAGTACATTTACAATGATAATATAATGCTATTCTGAATCAACCAAGAAGCTTATTGCTACAGCTATTGTGAAGATAATGTTACAAATCACAGGAGTTAAGTATTTAAATATTGAATATAACAGACAATAAATACTTAATTTTTTTGATTTTTGAAAGGCAACTATTGCCTACCGTGAGAGTCTCAAACCTACACACAACCTCAATTGGGTTTGAATTATCTATTATATGGCATTTATTTTGTAATAAATATATATCAATATTACTAAGAATTTTTTGAACAAGATGTTTGAAATTCAAATATTGATTTAGATCTGTTGTTGCCTGATGCCGAATGTCTGTCTACCATACTTTGAACCTTTTCATCCTACAGGTCCTACCATTATATGGAAAACTTGCACGACTACTTGTGTATTTTAACTTCAAAAATATATTGTTTATAATTACACCATATAAAAAATAATGATCTTGAGAGAATAGTTAGACTTGGAAGCAATTTAGTAGACAGAACACGTTTTCAATGAATCAGAGGTAGCTTATGAATGTATTATTGAATAATATTCATAAATGTGAAATTATTTATCCTTAAATGCTAGTTGACATGACATGAGAATTCTAGTAAATAGTTGTTAAATTGGTAAGTACCTTACACTTAATCTAAAAAACTTGAAACTTCATAATTTTATTACTATGTGAGGTTCTGACAAAATTAATATGGTTAATTTCATTAAATGACAATTGTGTAAATTAGTTTTGTTGTGATGATAACGAATTAATATTTAATAAGTCAATTAATTACAACCAACCAGAAATATTGAAGTGGAAAATGACAGCATTTTTCCAATATTGTTTTTATAAAATTGTTCATGTGTGTATTGTTGTTAAATCCATATTTGTGATTTTATCAATTTTATTTTAATCTGATATATATTTGATAACATATATATATATATATTAGTTGGCAAATACAATAAATATATTTGATTACTATTATATTTATAATTTATGATATCGACTGAAGATGCTTGATGGAGTTTCAATATCAAATTTGAATTGTTACAACTTTGTACGATTCAACATGTTTTTGTGGAATCGTACAAAGTTGTAACAATTCAAATTTATTATATTTATATTATGAAACAATGGAATATTACAATTAAAATACTTCAAGATGTATAATTATTTTAGTGCACAAAAACCTTTGACAAAATACAATTATGTTTATTAATTTAATTTTAAGAGATTTTTATTTTCATTCCTATAAATATTTAACTAAAATATAGTTCATCATGTAGCGAATCGTTTTCTCAACCCCATGTAGCACACTCCCCTAAATATTAATAACAATGCTAACATGAGTGCTATTTCAAACCACACAGAACTCTTTACAATGTCTAACTGATTTAACAGAATTTCAGGCTTTGCAAAGAAGCAATATACATCTTCACATTCCAGCGGGGGTCTGCCAAAGCCGAACACTGTTAACGCCATCGCTACCACTCCACAACGAATGAAGGAAGTTCTCATAATGATGCGCATCACTAGTGGAATACTTTTGGCAAAATCAAAGCCATATATTGCAAGGCCAAGGAATGGAGCGATTGCTAAAGGTCCCATTGCGCAGCCATTCTGCAATATGAAACAAGAATACAATGAAGACCTTCTAGTCAAATTGTATTTTTTAGTGAACTGAAAAATATTTAAATAAATAATCTACAGTCATCAGTTCTGTGTTTTTCTTGTCTTATTTCCTGAACCATTCATATTTTATATCTGGTAAGTAAATAATTATTAATTCTCAATTTGTAAGTTAGTTGTTTTGATTTGTTTTATATCAATTGATGATTGAATGTGCTCAATAGTCAAACTTTTACTTACTGTCACTAATACTGTCACAAACTACTACTTACTGTCAAAAATGTAAATAAGAAAAAATAAACTACACGGCATGTCCAAAAAAAAGAGTAAAAAATGCATGATTTAATGTTTGGCATTCTGAAATAATCACAAAAATCTTTCAGCTCCTGTAATTTTAAATATACTACTTGATGACATGTGACACAAACATTTTGAATATATTTTACTTTTTGTGATTTTCTGTTAAAAGATTGGTGTTTTTAGTAACAATGAATTCATACTCAAATAATACCCATAAAACAGGCCCTAAAGGGTAAAAAAAAAATACAAACGCTGACAATACTAGTTTATATGTCCCTATTGAAAAATAGATATTTTGGGTAAGATACTCAATAGTTATCCAATTGAAAGTGAGATATACAGCATTTTTCTCTTACAGAGTAGAGAATACATATTTTGCCAAATCAATAATAAATAACTTACTGTTACACTGAAATAGGACCCAATTGACAGGCCAATTCCTTCAGCACACAGAGACACCATATTTCCGACGAGACAAAACACAGAAAATCTCAATGCTTCGGCTGGTAGTCCCCACATAAAGTAAACAATACTACAAAAGACCACATTGAGTAAAATTTGCAGCGGCAATTTGGAAATAGTTAGAGCAGCATAGTATGGCACAAGACCATACCATCTGTTGAAATATTCTTTCTTGACCAGTTTCACTTCCATGGGAACTAAAATAAAATAAAATATGCTGAATTGGATTTTCGCAGTACAACTCTATTACAATAATGTAAAAACAAGAGCACTCTATGATTTTTTTAAACATAATAAAAAAATAAAAGGTTTTTTCACCATTACATCAAATTTGATTTGTATAATAATCAGCCAGATTAAGTATCTACATTTTCAGGAAATTGGAGAGGAAAAATATTATTTTTCTAGATGGTTAAAGAAATCATTTTTAAAGTGTTAACTGTAACTTCTTGATGGAAAGGCATGATATTCTAAATAATAAAAACACATTTTTTAGTACTTATTTCCACAATATATTTTTTGATCAGGACCGGTTTCGCTAATCGCAAGCATTATCAACTGAGAATCAGCTCGCTGAAATTATCTAATTTTTATTGTTTCAGGAATGCTCATGGATTGTTCTAATTTATATTTTAAAAATTATAACGTTTTAAATTAATTAAAGATTACAGACTGTTTATTGTACGCCGTGATTTGAATGAAAAATGAATAAATCTCTTAGGGTAGAATGTAGTTACTTACATATTAAAACTGGTACCATAATTTGCGTATAGGCAAAAAATATTGTGATTCCAATACAAAACTTCAAATGGTTAAACATTTGCCTGCCGTCATTTGCTGTTCCATAAAAACACAACCCAATGAGGACACCGCATAGAATGTGATGTACAGTCTGAATCCATATTGCTAAAAACAAACAACATTAGTTTATTGCCTGATATAATTTATCAATTTAAACGTGTTACTAACTGTCACTTCTTGGTGGTAAGGCAATATATTTAAATAATAAAAATTCCTTTTTTTATAGTACTATTTCCACTATATATTTATGATTGGGACCGATTTTGCTCATCTCTAGCATTATTACTTGTTCTGACATCATTTCACTATAAGATGGAATTTCAAGGTGTCATGATTTAATGACATTTTGAGTCCATCTTGCAAAAAACACAATTTTGCATTTAATTTTAAATATCAACATTACTTTTTTAATAACAGATAATACTCATACCTTTGTTTTATGAAGCATAAACGGTTGTTTTTAAGAGTTTATAAATATTTTTTTAAACATCATTTTAATGTATGGTAAATACTGGCGAGCTTTATATAATTGTATTATTCTTACCAATTTTGTTTCTTTGAATTTGTAGCATCATTCGTAATAACAAATATTTAAATTGTATGTATCCTGAAGTTGCATATTCAATGTCAGAATCCGTTGAGAGCCTTCTCATTTTCATCCAAGCCATTGTAGAACTAATATTAGAAATTTGTGAACCTGCAGATCTATTTGAGCTTCTTCTTTGAAAATGCGTATCATCAAAATGATTACGGCTATCACATTTCTTATTGATTTTTTCCCTTTCTTTTATTGATTTAGATTCAATTATTTCATTTGAGTCTTTTGTAGTCTTAATTAGTTTTCCATTCTCCATAAAATTTGATAATTTTGCAATATTTTCAGGATCTTCTGTTACCTCAATAACTGTTAACAAAAAAATGTAAATAATATGGTAATGTTGTATTTTTAAGAAATATACAAGTAATATTGTATTTCGTCAATTATAATTATTCGACTTTGATAAATATATATTGGACTCATACCGAAATCTGCTGGATTGTGATGTCTTGGACATGGTAATCCGACTGAATATAAAAATGGTACTAGTGCTGCAGTTCCACCTTGATATATGCACTTTCCCTGAGCCAGGACATATACCTGAAATTTCCATGAAATAGTTTATTTTGATGTTGCTTTAATAATACATAATATATTTATTGATCCATTCTTAGTGGTGCACTTGTTATAATGTACAAAATATATATTAAAGTCAAATTGTACTTCATGTAAAAGGTTAATAACAACATGTGGTAATAAACGAAACGGTAATTATGTTTTATTGTTAAAATAATGAAAAATAAATTTTATTCAGGGCTGTCACTTCATAATATTATTCCATTCTAATTCTTTAAATGAATATTTACATTGTATCTTGAAAATTCCCTGTCAAATAAAAGCACACATGATCCTCTTTTTACACGGCTTAAAAAAATTATTATACCGATTTTTTGCTATAAATGACTAAACAAAAAATCAAAAAGAATTAAGATGAATAGTAATATACATATTTGTCAAAAAATATTATACAGATTACATTTGGCAAACATTTAAATACATTGTAGATGAACTAGGAAATGATAACACATTTACAATAATTAATGCATGGAAAAAATTAACTATTACATACTGCTCTAAATACTCTTCTATGCTTTTCTTTAAATACAAGCTATCCACCTTAAATGCATGCTGGAGATCACTTTGGCCAGAACGTGTAAAGCCTAAGAATGTTATATCCATGAATACAATCAAATTATATTCTGATGTCAAAACTTTGGCACACACTGTCGTAAAATTGTATTATTTGCAATTGAGTAATTAAGACTAATAACTAAGAGTAATTATGTTTACTAATATAAATAATAAACCCTTATTACCAAGTATTTTCTTGAGTATAAAAGAAGAACTGGTTAAATTTTGCATATTTTAAATTGTGCTTGAGATTTTCTTTTTATTTGAATTATTTTCATATTTTTCTTGTTTTATTCATAGTCATGCTAAAAACTTAGAGATGCGATGAATATAACTTTTTCATTCGACTTTAGATGACAATATCAATTTCTATATTGCTGCATGAATCTAATTATTTTCAATGATTATTAGTAAGATCCATAATCTAATATTCTCCAATATCATAGCACTACAGACGTTATCAGTTCCATTCAGAAGTGAGGCTTTCTATAAATTTTAGTTCTATATGCTCTTCATGTTGGTATTAAATTGTAATAGTTTTAAAAATAAAAATTTCTTTGACAAACACCTGATCAAACTGCTCAAATATAAATGCAGAAGGTTGGTGTATTGTGCAAATGACGGTTCGGCCTTGTCTTGCCAGACTGCGCAAGAGTCTGACACAGTTGGCTGATGTCACTTGATCCAGTCCACTTGTTGGTTCATCCAAGAAGAAAATCGGCGGATTATTTACTAGTTCTAAAGCAATTGACAATCTGAAAAGAGTGATGGTTGTTGTTAAAAAATCAAAGGATAAATGTAAATTGCAATTTTATGATTTTTATTAAAGTTCACAGCTGAAGCAGCATGTTTTCATTAATAGCCCATAGTAATCCAGGTATTATATTATACATTTGAATACAATTATGTGGGCTGCTATTTTTTTATTTGTTTTGTTACTGTTGAATGAAAATGTTTTATTTTAAATTTAGCGATTTTTATTAATAAAAAAATTGTTGATTGAATTTTCATAAACAATCATGTAATTGATCATTTACTAGAATATTATAAAATCTCAACTGAATAAGGCTTTTCTAATGAAAATTATTACAATAACTATGTACGCCAGAGTGGGGTAGAAGCAGTAGAAAGTTATGCTCTTGGACATAATTTTTTGCAATATTTGTATACTATGCATATAAAATTCTTTCGATGTAATCTTTTTTATTCACAAATATAACATTATCAATGCTGAAGGCATTCCACAATCAAATTATATATTGGATAATTTTATATTCCGTATTTATTTTTCATCATCAACATTTCACTTTTAAGGTGTACTTAAATGTATTTTATAATCAGGGCTGGTTTCGCTCATCACGACCATTATCATCTGATCTGTCATCAACATTTAAGCATAGGATTATTGTTCTTATGGAGCAATGAGTCATTAGCAAATAGAGCACCGGTAACATCCTACAGAGACCATTTATTTTATTAAATAAATTGACTTGTCTTAAGTAAAACTACTTAAAAAACACCTTGCATGAAGATTTTGAACCATTTTTAAAGACGGTTATGATACTTCAATCATTCTCTTCTCTTTTTTATTACTGGTGGAAACATTTAATTTCAGTTGAATCTCAAATTTATATAAATCAATGAATATTTACTTTAAATGCAAATCTTATTTAAAAAGTATTACGTAGTTGTTGTGCAACATTTTTTTCTTAAAATTAAGCTTTTTCATAATAGGTTAATAAAAGTTTATTTCTTAGCTAAGGTGTAATGCACAAGTTAGCTTTTTCTGGCATTTATCAAAACATTTCAGCATTTAAGTACAATATATCCATAATAATTTTAAACTACCTTTTTTTCTGTCCACCTGAAAGATGTTCTGTTCTTGTGTGTTCATGGTCAGCGAGGCCCATATTTTTGAGAATTGTCCCCACTGTTTCTCGCTGTCTACCCAATGAAGATTCGATCCCTGGAGGCATTTTTAAAGCTGCCGCAAGAGCCATGAGTTCGCCCGCTGTAAGCAATGGCTGAAGAAGATCGTCTTGTGTGATATAGCAGGATCTTTTATGAAATTCATTTCTGTCCCTTGGTCTTCCGCCTGCCAGTAATTCCCCGGTAACACCCTGGGATCTGTAAAATGAATATATGAAAAATAAAACTTTTTGTAACTATTACACATATTTCACTGTGACCATTTTCAACTGACACATAAATTTGATATTTTTTTTGCCTTTCTGTAATGCACGCACTCTCTCCTTCTCTTTCTCTATGTGTTTGTTTACAAATTGAACAAATGTTGACAGATGGCACTATTGTCTCTTATATTTTTTTAAATATTTCTTGTTAATAACTCAGTACCTGTTGTATTTGGCTACTTATTAATATATTTATTAACCAATTATTTGACTGAAAATTTTTTCTTTACAAACTATTATTAATATTATTACTTTACAGAACGTTGCTCGGGCTAACGTAAATTTGACCAGCATTTTAAATTCATGTTCACGTTCAAGGATATCAGGAATATTGGTCATTTATTAAATAAAATTGTAGACAATATTAGAGATACAGATATATCAATGAGTTCCTGAATTGGAAATGAAGAAAAACCATTCGTAACATAAGGATTGCCATTAGATAACAAATGTTTTGCCTTGGTGCCCTGCAAAAAAATGTTATTTTAAGGGCACCGGAAACCGAAAAAGTTTGGGAACAATTGACAGATGTTATGTATTTAAATAAAAATTATACTTTGTAAATTTTATTTATTTCTTTACGTTTCCCGATATGATTGCATAATATAATAAAAACGGTTGGGAAATATTACGGATATTACGGTTTTAAAGATTGTAAGAAAATTGAGCAGAAATTTTCAAGGGCATGATAATTTATTGTTAAAATAAACCAGTAAGGTAAAAATGAGTATATCATTACCTTATTCAAAAATAGCTTTTTCCGAGAACACAAAAATTCTAGGAAAACGTTTTGAATGCAGGACTTTTGTTTTTTTTAATTCAATTTAATTTATATGTTAAATAATTAAAACCTTTCTGCGACAGACATAAATACTGAAACGAAAATATACAATGAATCTTAGTCAAGCAAGGCTGTTTTTTTTAAGTACTCAAATTCGACACACTTTTGATCTACATTCCGAAAATATTATGCAGTGGATGGTGTAGACGTAGACACGGAATATAATATATTAATCGATAGTTTATTAATATGTGTTGGCTATCTAGAGTATCAAGTGCCTTCTACATTGTTTAATGTTGAATCATTTAACAACATTATTAGGGCAATCGTTGAATTGAAACCGAGACATCGTTTTTTTTGATTACAAAAAAATTAATCAAAGCTATTATTCATTAGTCGTGATATGCTATTTATATTCCGTTGAATCGCCAACAGATTAGATGTGCATAATGAAGTACTTAAATGGACATTGCATTTCGAAGCATACATTACGCATTACAGAAAATTGCAATCTATAATATGTTTACATTGTCTTATTTATTAAATATTACGCATATGTTGTACCAAATAAATATTCAATTGTTATAGGCTTAATAGGAATCGTTAAATTATTTTGTTCGGAACAAAACATGTCATGTAGGTTCAATAAAATTTACTATGCACTAAAGTGTGGTACGGTCAGAAATGTCAAGTATGTTATTATAAATGTATGTTAATATTAAGTTCGCGAAATGCGTTATATTTTTTCGAAACAAATGACGTCAAACTATTTTTTGTCAAGCATGTTTATTATAGATTAGTTTAAAAAATACCTGATTCATAATTTTTTCTTAAATATACAATAGAATCTCTAAAATGGCAATCGATAGTATTTTGTTTTTGATAAATTCATTAAAGAATTTTCGGACAATTTTTTGTCGATGTGAATGAAAAATAGTTTTCTCGTTTTCGATCATATCCGCTTGAATTTTTAGGATTCATCTTCATATTGTACGCTTGTACTACGGAGACATCATGTTATCAATATACATTATTATACAGTCGAATTCGTAACAACGTTGTATATATCGTTCTTGAAAAAAATATACAAGAAAATTTATTTCGCATAACAGGTAGTCATTGAAAAAAAAACTCTCTCATAGCATTTCAATGTTGGATTTCGAATAATAAAAGAATGATTCAAGTTGATGGGCAGCTGTATACATCAGACGAAATCAATTTTGCAATTCATCCTTATAAACAGTGGCGGAGAACTCGGGAGGCCTCGGTAATTCATTGACTTTATTTTTCGGAAACAAAAATTGTTTCAAGCTTTTCATATAACCTTATTTCTGTATTTTGAGTTTCTTTTAATCACAATTAATTTCGAAGGCGTTCCAATGAAAAAAATCGCGAAAGTGTCGCGAAATTATTAGAATTCCATGTACAATAAGTAGAAATATTCAATGCGGAATAAAAAAATTGGGGGGTATAAGATGTTAAATGAGATTTTTGCAGCCTCCTAAGATTCAGCAGTTCCAAGCAATCGCTTCTTATGGATTAATCCGCCACCGCTAATGGACCACTAAGACTTAAGTCAAATATTTATTTTATATAAACTTTCAGTTCCAATGACAAGTAATTATAACATATTTAGTTTTGATAAAACTAGAATTGAGTATATACCATCATTAATCCCCAAAGTTTTTAATAATTATACAATATATTCAAATTTGGTACATGTAAAAGTTTTTTTGTTACAATTTACATTGCCTATACTTACATATTGAAATTCTGAAAAAGTGTATAATAAATTCAAATGGATGCATACATGTAAATTACCTGTATCCTGACAATGCGTTTAGGAGACTGCTTTTACCAGCCCCAGACGGTCCAATGATGGCGGACAACTGGCCGGATTGAAATTTTCCGCTCACCGATTTCAATATTTCTCGCGTTTTTGAGACACCTGGATAAAAAATGATTTTTACCTAAATAAATATTCAATGCTACTTCTTAGTCACTCCATTACATTATATTAACAATGAAACCACTTTAGGGTCATTAAAATCTTCAAATATGCTTAAATATTTGCACAGTTGGCTCATTCTCTACATAATAAAACAGATATTTTAATCAAAATCGATTAAACATTAAAACATTAGTTTTCTTCAGAACGTGCTAAATTAAAATTAACACTAATCAGATGCATTCATAATGAAGCCAAGCAACACTAAATTTCTCGTAAACATTGTTAAGCGTCAATAACTAGCAGTCAATGGATTACCAATGCGCCAGATATGTTCAGCTTTAACTTAAATTATTTGAGACAAACTCAAAAAATAATATTTTATATTTCGGGAAACATTCGTACACAAGATCTCAAGTCACACATTTAAAAACATCACCAACATGAATTATTTGTATATAAATAACACTGAAACCACGTAAGATGTTTTTAAGTCTTACGACCTGAATTGAATCAATTTCACGAATATTTACAAAAAAAATTTTTTTTTTTCCACAGATAGATTCCACTACATATTTCTAAGAGTAATTCAAGCACTCATTTATCACCTTGTCTGGGCTTCCTTATTTCATAGTAGTAAAATATTTTTAACACATGAAATGTGGATATGAATTATTTTACAAGTAACAATTAAAACAATTACTATAACACGTTTATTAATATATGTGGCAACAATAAATAATTATAATGTTGCTACATTGCAGTCTCTTTGTATCTTATATTTTAATTTTCAACACGTTGCATAATTTTCCTTGTTCGATTTTGAAACATATATTAAATAACACTTGGATCGATAAGTCCCGGGACTAACTAAGAAAAACACGTTTTTTTGGCAAAATTCGACTTTATTCATCAACATAGTCTCCTTTTTTGATGATTTTCGGGGTAATTGCCTCATTTGGCCGGCCAGAGCGTTCAGCATCTTCAGTGTCTGTACGACCACGTTTAAACTCAGCATACCACCGACAAATGGTTGTTTTTGATGGAGCAGATTCCCTGTAGCACTTTTCGAGCCATTGCTGAGCTTGCACTGTGTTTTTTTTCATCAAAAAACAATGATAAATCAACACACGAAATTGTTTCGAATCCATTATTCTGAGAATATCAAGACGAGCGTCACTTAAATCACTGTAACTCATGGACCAAACATCAGAATGTCATGAAATTTTGACAGGTATCTTTTGAAGGTTGGTACTTATGAAAAATCATACGGAACTTTTGTTGGCAACGCCATCTATGTGTCAGTCCCGGGACTTATTGATCCACGTGTTAACTATAACTGTGTACCTCTACCATATTGTACATGGCTATTTAAGGCAAATGTAAGAATTTGAAAATCCATTTTGATCAGATCCCGTTCTCTCTTAATTTTTTGGTTGATGGTTTATTACTAAGTAAGAAATAGATAATAATAATAATAGATAGTAATTGCAACTATTTCAGGATGTCTTTTTTTTAAACTGTTATTCGTAAAGACCGTAGAGGGATATAGTATATATTGTGTTTTAGTCACCGAAAATACATAATAATCGGGCGCTTTTAATTCTATCGTTAGGCATATGCGCACGAGGCGACGGAATCGAAAATTTTAAGATTTTGTGGCATTAGCATGCCGTAATAAAACACTAACATAGAAAAATTTAGTGTAACATGGGGTAGCAAAAGATTGGCACCTGCCCAGAGTTCCTCAAATAAAATTAATTAAATAGGACACAAAATAATATTGATTTTAGGATTTCTTGAATAGAAAAAAAGATTCATTCGTATTTGAGAAGCTCGGAGAGTCTAATTTAACTTATTGATATATATTATTTTTTTATGCAAATTGATTATTTTATCGATTATTCGTTTTATGGTTTGAACAATGCATTTTACTGAACAATCTCATCGAATATATATCTCATTATTAAGATTTATCACAATATGATGTCATATACACCGGAATATACGCGATTATTTAAAAATGTATAGATTTTTCCATTTACATTAATAATTATTTTTACAAAACAACGTGCTACGCGCTGAATTTCACGAGTCAGTGCGCCGCTTCGGTCCGTTCCAGTTCAATTCTATCTTAGCCATAACTTTTCTCATAATGAAGTAGGTAATGTTGGCCATTAAAAAATAGTTAAATAATACCCATTCAATATATATATATATACGTTATATTGTATATGAGATGTACAATTTACACGATCAGATATAATAAAGTCAATTATTCGAGGCCAAGATCAAGTTCAACATAGCGCTCAGCTTATCATATTACTTAACCCTTTTGATACTAGCTAATTTTGCCTAGTATGCGCGAAAAGTCCCAAGTATTTTTGCCAAAATAAAAATAGTTTTTATTTTTTTATTTCTCAGAAAATATTTACTTTTGACATCTAATATTTTGTGGTGAGTTTTCTCTGGTGTGGGGAATAATAAACTATCTTCATATATCGGTTACAACAGAAATAAATAATAGGAAAAAAAATGTATATGTATTCATAAGAAGTATAAGTTTCGAGTTTGAGCTTTTATGAACTTAAAGATATCATTTTATCCAAAAAAAACTGAAATAATTTGAAGTTAAAATACGATTTTCGTAGATAATAAAACTGAAATGAAAAATAATTGAAAAAAATATTATCTTCTCGAATTTATGCGAAATTATAAAAAGTTCTCAAAAATACGGTGTGAAGGTTCATGTCATTACTGAATAAAATGGTAAAGATAAAATCTCAAAATATTTTCATTGTTATAAAAAGCCTCGAAATATATTTTTCCTGGTTAGCATTGAACATAATTTGTAAAATTATACAATATGTGGCAAAAGGTGAGAAACGCATTCAAAAGGTACTTCCCATTTTTCCTGCCCTCATTATAAGTCATTATCCGTCTCTTAATGCTTTAATCAGCCTTTATGGGAAATATTATGGACCACTTGTTAAATGTAAAAAAATCCCCCCGAGATTTTCATTACACACTAAATATATTCTTTTTAAATGTGACGAATCGCAATGCTTATAAAAAATATTTTGTCTAAGAACTTCCTTTAAAATTTTGAGACCGATGATTCTTCGCATACACCAGTTGAAACTAGTCATCAATCCTGTGGGACATATAAGGTTAATCGATTTTATTCCCGCTAAATAGGTAGCGTGTTATTTATATTCACTAATTAAAATAATTATGTAGTTTGAAAATATTTTTCTTATCTATAATATAATATAAGTATACTTAATTGAACAATTACGTGCTTAGCAATAATAAAAACAAATTTATTATTCGTAATTATCATACAATATTATCAGTTAGTTAGAGACGTTGGCATCAGCTGGGGAAAATAATGAGAATGTTTCAGAGTACCTGAACACTTCTTACCACCAATTCTATCGATGGTGCTATCCATAGAGTGAGCTTGATGTAACTAAAGCAGTGATGCGAAAATCACATGTAGGTCAAAATATCAAGTTCTTCATTACCAAGTTTTTCTTTGGTTAGGGAAACAACCATGTTTGATGTGTCAACAAATTATGCAGTAGCAAAGAATATAATTTGAATCGTCCGTGACAAAAAACACAATGCAGATTTATTACAAATGTCTTTCTGAAGAACAGTTTCTCACCCTACGTAAAAAGACTGCGGTTTATGGAAGTCTTTTTGGAAGCACCTACACTTACGAGCAAGCGTCTTCCTTGTTAAAACTAAACAAATATACCGTTTGTGTAATGATAACCTCAGTGCTGTACTAAGTAGATAAACCACAAACATTGAACCATATGTCAAAATGCTTGCTGCCAGCAGATAGTTTCAGAAAATAAACTGTAGTTGATACTCCATTCAAGTTCCATTGTAAAAATATGCTCATAATGAAGAGTGGAGACTAATTGAATTTAGAGCTGATATAATCATATAACGATTAAATTAAAAAATATACAATGTATATTCCGTCTTGTATAGTATTATATATCTGTGACCCGAAAATGTTTAGAAAATGGACAAATTCGGCCTTTCGTATAGGCTGTGCACCACCAAACTAAAGGTTTGAAGTATTCTAAGCAATATATGAGGGTGGCAGGAATTATAGAGATAGAGATGTCCCGTGGTGTCTATATTCTCTGCATCAATTGTGGATTACGGCTTAATTAATAAAAAAAATCGAGTGTATTCCTTGCCGAGATAATTAATTATTGATACAATAGGCTAGGATAGATCCTGCCGAATTTTAAGCTCTTCGAGCGCTTTCAAATGTGGCTTATGAACTTTTTTTCAATATGGCTGGTAAAACAAGTATAGTTAACATTAAATATTTGAAATGTTAGACATTGTATACAACAATATCATTATAATTAAATGAAAAGTGAGTAATAACACTGTATCAGTCGTCAATGAAATTCTTCTACAAAATAATATTGATGTTAAAAACATTCAATTTGAAACTCGACTGGCTATCAAAATGCTGTTTTTTTAATGGAACAAGTGCAAATAAAACTGGTTTTTGGCATTGCAATCATTGCACAATCTAAAAGGTCTATGTTGGGTATAGTTGTATAGTGGATATGGCACCATTCTATCTTAATATAAGTTGCATATTATGCAGGTGACATTTCTAGCAAAACGCTTCTGAATTCTACATTGCAAGAAACATGTTACTATTGAGAAATAGCGGTTGAATTACTGCTAGCGCGAAATTAGGATCATTGTTTTAATGATAAATATTATATTAATACATTTTTTCTAGCTTTAACCCGTTACCTGCTGAGCTATATAAAAGATATTCAAACACCGAGAGCTTCAAAAGTTTTGGTGTTCAGTAAACTTATAGACACGGTGAAAAATGGAAATGTGTTTTAGTTCTACAAAATTTAAAAGATTTATAGTTTATAGCTATTTCGGCACACGCTTTTTATTCACCTATAGGCTGATGAGAAGGCATTTTCATTTTAATATACTACTATCATTTTAATATACGCAGGAAATTTATACAAAATTTTCATTATTTGAACACGCTTGGTATATTATAAAATACGTAGATATTTTAATGTTTTATTGGTCATGTCAATAGGTCAATACATTCATTCATCAATGCCGAGCTACTCTGGTATGCTAATAAAACATATTTCAAAATTCGTTCGATGGTTTCGGCGGTAACTCTGTGGAAGTTCATTTTAATATAAAATTTAAAATAACTTTGATTATTCCACGTATTAGTGGAATAAATACGTGGAATAATCAAAGTTATTTTAAATTATATATTTCAAAATTGTTCATATTTTGTTCACTTTGTTTCTCGCCAATGTCTGGGCTTAGTCGTAAGGAAACCAGGTTTGTGTTGTTTTTTTTCCATTTGAATGAGTTCATATGTATTCTGTAAGTGCAATTTTATTATAAGCAAATTTATCATAATTTATTTTTAATTATTAATATTTCCATTCTGTTAAAGTGTTCGCTATTTTTAAATGCATTTTGTCAGGTTTGCTAACCATTTTGCACATGCTAATTTTGTTTGATAGTGACCTGGCGACCTACTTAAATATTCAAGGAATATACAATGCCGTACTAGCAATCATTTTAATATTGATTAAACAAATATACGAGTTTATAAGCTTTTTGCAACACATATTCCGCCGATGAATAATATACCAAATAAAAAAAAAAATATCTGGTAATATTGCATGGTTTCACCTGAACAAAACAAAAAATATTGGTCACTACAATTTATTTCTTATAGTGTTAACAGCCTTTTAAAATCAAGAGAATTTTATATTTTTTCTTGGCTTATGTAGATTGTTATCAATCATACAAATATTTTTTTAAGTATCTAGTTTTATGGAGTAAATGACGATTTTGAGGTATTAAATAGTTGTATATGTAACGTTAATGAATTATGATTATTTATTGTGTAATGTTTATTCAGAATATTATATCTGTGAACAGGTTGTCGTGTAACTTCTTCCACGTGAATATTTTGTCCGTAAATACTACGTTTTATGAACGTTTTGTCTGTGAACACTTTCGAAAGCATCTAAAAAAACACGAAACGATTGACTGATTGAATACTTCCGCTCTGAAATATTTATTATTTTTTTAATTTATGATATTGACTGAAGGTGCTTGATGAAATTTTAATAACAAATATGAATTCTTACAACTTTGTACTATTCTACATGTTTTGTCACTAACTTTAATTCTGTTGCATCCGTGTGCTAGAATTCCTGAAGATGCCGAAAGGCGAAACCCGGGTCGTTAGTGACAAAACATATGGAATCGTACAACGCTGTAACAATTGAAATTTATTATTTTTATGTTGTAAATATTACAATTTATGGCGATAAGTATAAACTATTAAGCATTGTTATTGTTTAGATAAATAAATATCATCAAACGAATAGACAACACTGCGTTGTATAATATATATATATATATATACTGTTTTCTACTGAGACTTCGTGTATACTCTCCGTTACTACGTGCATTAACCTTATAAAAGAGTCATTCATGAAAATTACTTGACAAGACTTATTTAAAAACAAACTATGGCAACCGTGACTCTTATGCAGTCGCTCAATTGTCACGTTCTATTAAAAAAAACACGTAATCATCTTTATCACGGTGGCTCAACAACTCATAGTACCCGAATTTCAATGAACCTCACGTGAAATATGTGTACCGAGAGAGTACCACAAAAAATTCAGGGCTCTGTTAGTCATTATGTTTGTATGATGTAAAAAGAGCAGTTTCTTCATTTGCCGATTCCTTTGAAAATGGATAAGCTATTAGCCACATGGCAACTTCCAAACAATTATTTGAGTGATACAATACGAATTACTGGGTATACACAAAGATCATTCTTGTCCGTGAAATTTAAATAATAAGGATGAAGGTATGAATTACAAACAGTAAAAAGCCACTATTTTGAAAGTACATTATTTTAAGATGTTTTCAATTTCAAAGGGGTGGGAATAAACTCGACAATAAGAGAATCATACAGATATATAAAAATACACTGTTTGTTCGAATAAAATATTTATGATAATTGTCCACTATCAATATTTTATTCCAAAAGATATCCTAATAATTGGCGAAGGGATGGCTTTAGCAGGGTTGTGGGGTTGTTACAAAACATGACTCCGACTTCTAAAATTATTGATGAACACAATGAACACAAATCCTATTTATGTGTATCAAATTCAAGATCCACCAAACAATCCACCAAAGAGCCAAATTGTTTATATTACATATGTTATAGGCATCGTGTATGATATTAGATTTATTATTGCCAGCTTAATGTTTCAATTGTAGGCTCAGTCAATTTCTTCCACAATTTTCTATACATCGTAAAATTCATTTTTAAATTTTCAAATACAGTTTCTTTCGTTTACAAAATTGGGACTCAAACGGGATGATTTATTTCTTCATGTTCATTGATATATTTTTCAAAATCGCCTAATCGAAAAATAAGTCGAAGTCGTTCGTTACTCAGGACTTCACAGCCCTAATTTTAAAGAATAACTTTAATCACACTTCAAGAAGAAGCCTATAATATAAATTTCGAAACATTAGATTAGTGCGCGTTGGAAATAATAATACTTGAATAATAGTCTGTTATTTATATATAAATATAGTAATAATTTGCATAATTTAAGTTAAACTATTCGACACGACTAAACAACTTCAACGAGATCATATTATTACATATTATATAATTATGCAATTTTATTAATTAAATTAATCATGATTGAATGAGAGGTAAATAATGCAAATAGATTATGACAACTATGTTGATTTGAGTCGAATTTTTTTGAAAATAGAAATGTCAGGAAATCTTCAAAACACGGAAGTTTTCTCAAATTGTCGTTTTTAATTCTCCATGTACAAAGTATGCAAACACTTTATACTGTTTTCAAATTAATTGTTTATATTATTAATGCTATGATTGATATTAAAAATATGTATATTTTTGATGCTCTTAAATATCGTTGTTTAGTCTAGTATAATTAATATTTGAATTTTAAGTGACGGCTGGGAAAATATTAGTCGATTCAAACTTTAAAAAAATTACAGAAAATTTTTTTGATTCTGTTTGTAATACAACGGCGAGTTATTTTTCAATAATCAATTAATAGCTACTCTTTTTTAGATTCCAAATCGTATATATATTGTAGTTGCATTTTTAAGCAAAGCAGATGCATGTATCATCAAATTGAAGAAACCTTGATTCATGATATAATCAATTAAAGTGAAGCTGTTAGTTATTAGTAACTATATTTTCATATCAGATTAAATTAAAACATGGAAATATACTGTTTGCATTTGTAATATAAAAAGTGTTTTGAATAAATCTTTATAACTAAATGTTTCCTTAAACTATGCAGATATAAACAGTTTTTATAGACGTATTGTTCATTGCCATGCCATCATGGCATACATGGCTAACAATTGTTTTTCATAAACTACATAGTATGTAGTCGCAGAATACTCCTTATGCGTCAAGTTAATTATTTTTTCTATCCCACTGACAGGTCTGTGGAGGCGTTAAAAAACACAACTCCGACTCTGACTAAAAAAAGATTAATTATGTCCGGTTTTTTCCTATCTTTTCTATTTCTGTGTATTAAATTATCGGTCAACTAACCAATCTGGAAAATTGTTCATTGGGATATTTTTTAAAATTGTTTAATCGAAAGATTGCATACACAGCCTTGCTCACTGATATTAGGAATACGACTAGAAAATATTCGCTAATCGATTTACCGCTATCGCTAAACCCCGTTTTAAGGATAAGACGGGTGGAATAAAATCTTTAGACATCACAAATATCAATGTCTTCAAAAAAAAAATACATTTGTAATTATGGTAAACAAATGCATTTTTGCAATTTTTCTTGTTAAGGCATTAAATCTTGATAATCCATAGTAAACTCTAAGGAATTAGTGATACAAATCAGTAAAAAGTTTCCGAAAAAGAGCTGATAACTATTCTAGATAGAGTACAAAGCTTATTTATTAAAAAAATTACAGGTAACGAAATAATCTGTGAGTTATTCTATTATTTTTTCGAGATTTTAAAAAATTTTGGCGACAAAAATTTGTCAATATTTTCGCAAAGTGAGAAAAATCTATCGTTTTATTGCCGAGATCAGCTAAAAGCTTCTAAGACACTTATGCTATTTGTATTTCTTCTTTTAATTGAATTCAAAATGTGGTTCTGAATAATAAACGATTTTATATGAATTCATAATATGCTAAGTGATTTTTTATTTTACTTATGTCGTAGATATATAAACTCAGATAACTGTTGTTTGCTTTAGAGATGCTGAATATAAATTTACATAAAACATAATTAGTTTAAAAATGTTATATACATATTTTTATTTTAAGAGGGATATCGTGTCAAAACTTTCTGAAAATGCAGTCATTAGACCGATTAGACGGACTGACTCATATTTTTGGAAAAAATTTGATCCTTCTTAACCTATTTCAACTTACTGAATCAGCAAAATAGTGATGGATCATATATAAAATACCTCAATTAATTAACCTGACGTACACCTTATTTAGATCGGGTACGATTCTTGCTAATTTAAAGGGAGAAACTAGCTGACTCAGTGCACAGTCGATCGAAAGGTTTGTGTGCTTTAAAATCAGAAGTCTATGTAAGTATGAAGCCCATAAATCGCAAAAATCGGTAAATGGTATTAATTTTTTTAACGGAAAATGTCGCCACAACTTATTTTCATATACTAACAAACAATAAAATCTGACGTACGTTTACAATAGTAATACCATATTAAAATACAAAATTTGCTCAGCACTTCTCATTGTATGCTAAAAAGGCAAATTGAAATAAGTATATCATAAAAGTGTGTTCATAGTCAAATTATTATGGTACAAATACCATATTATTAGTTAACATAAAATTTTATAAATTGTGTTGCTTTTCATGTTCACGAGACCAGGTTATAATAAAGGGTATACAAAATATTAAATAGGTTTAATTACATAACAATAAAATAAAATAAATTTCTCATGGTGTTCATCAGTAGTCTTTTTGACGTCTCTTACGACGCTTAAATAGTACGCACGAATGATTTTAACGTAAAAAGATAATGGGACCTCTTCATTATTTTTCTTATATTTTTGGTAGTTGTCACACAGCTTTTCCATAAATAATTAACAAAACGAACAAGGAATATTTCAGTTTAAAAATATTTATTGATTAGATGTAAGTTTTTAAACGTTTAAAAACGCTTTTTTAACAATTTCGAAAATTTATAGAATAACACAGACCATTGTGAATATGTTCAACCAAAAATTAGTAGCCGGCACGTTTCCAGTTAGAAATAACGTAGTTATTGTATATAGTGCGAATTGGGGAGTTATTAAAAATGCAAAAATTTTTTTTTTATTTCAGTGAAGCCACAACATGTGATTTACAATATTATATTTGGATTGTTACAACTTTGTACGATTCCGCATGTTTTGTCACTAACGATCCGGGTTTCACCTTTTGGAATCACCAGGCATTCTATCACACGGATGCAACAGAACTGACAATATTATGTGTTAAATGTATATTAAAGGAGAGGTGGCCTGCATAGTAGCAAAGAGGTCCCGCAGAAAACCTTCTATATTAGAAGACTGTGTGCTCGACGGGAGTAGAAATGATCAGTAATATAATACATATGAATGAATTTATTATTATTTATAATCATGATTTTTAAAATTTCTATATCAAATATATTATCAAAATATTACTTTGTGCCTGTGTGAGGAACAAATTGAGGAACGAGTAGATTCTCGATGGCTTGATTGAAGTAAACTTTATAGTCCAACCATCCAGCTACATATAATATGTGTAATCATAATGTTCTGTATGCGGGAATGTCATTTCAGTTTTTCCATAGATGGGGGATAAACGTGGATAAAGTTGCCATCATGTATTTTTTTGTTGTTTCGTGTATGTGGGAAAATGAGTGCAAAAATAGGATAAATATAAATTACGACGAATTAGGGGGGCACATATCCCCCTAGACCGCCAAATCACGTCCCTGTTACTATGTATTATACAACGTGTAAACAACAATAATTGACGTCAGCTGTCGAATAATTGACGGAGTTTTTCCGTAAAGATGACGTAAAGACAATAATTGAACAATCATAAATAATATGCGAAACTTTTTTTGCAATAATAATTACAATAACTAATTCAGTTGTGAATCTCATATTTTTATGTACATTTAAAAATAATGTATTCAAGTAATTATTGAGCTCACAAGACAGTCAGCAGACAGACAAGCCCAAAAGCAGAGGTTTGAGTAAATTCTAAATTTAATAAAGCATATTGACTTCAATAACAAAATAATAAATATGTATATAAGCGAAAAAAAAATTTTAATAATGATTCATATCGATAATAAACATTATATTTAAAATTCTTTACTATTTTTTGTACGTTCGGCTATTTTACTATCAAAATATGAGCAAAAAAAATACTAAATGGAAATTTCGTGTTTTTAGCATGAGTTTTTCTCTATTTATAAAATGGTTACTGAATAAAAACCAGTTCAATTCTTAAAGGGAAAAATGTGGGTTGGGCTGATTCTATATATTTTTTGTCTTCTCACAATTCATACCTGCGCGGAACTTTTCTGCGCAGATTTGATTGATCATTGATAAAATGTTGATTTGAAAAGTGCCTATTGTTATTTCGATTGACGTTTTACCCTCCTGTTAACAAAATTCAATATGTCAGCTTTTGTCACTTTTATGTCAATAATCGTATATGTACGTTAGATAGCCACATCACCATTAAAAACTATCCAATACATCTTTAACAGTCTGTATCGTTTTTTTCAGTGTTACAAGTTAAATTAAAATATAACAAACTTTATTTATAAAATAATGTATGTATGCATTAAGCACGTCGTTTTTTATTTAATAATCTCAAAAGATCCAGATGATTCACTTTAGTATTATTTATAATTGTAAATATTATTATTTCATAATAATTGTTTACAAATTCAATGTAATATTATCACAAGTTATATGGACAGTCTGCATCCGTTTTGTTTACAATTTATCTTATCTAATATGCAACTTAATAATATAATAATGTGATGCAATCTTTTATCAAAGAAATTAACCTTTCTAGATATATATAAACAAATCGAAATTATTTCACCATTTCATGATTTGCGCCTTAAAACGTACACAATAACCGTTATAAATTTGAGTATTTTGTTTCAGTCGATCGAAATAGATCGATTTCGTTTTTTCATTTTAAAATACTATATTAATCTACAATACCATATTCTCTACATATATCCACATTTTAACGAACTACGATGAATCGACGAAGTTAAAGCAATGCTTCTGTGTTTTTTTAAATATAATTAACGATATCGAATGAGGATGCTTGATGGAATTTTAATAAAAAAAAATGAATCTTTTAAGGTGCACAAGAGTGGATGCTTGTAATTTTCTTTGTAATATAATTTTCAAACATATTATATTATGACTTCCAAACATTATTTTTATAAAAACCCACACAAGCTCACAGATAATAAATCCTGTTGCAAATATTTGACATTAGATAAAATTTTTGTTTAATTAAATATTTTTGATTTATTTCATACTGTTTCATATAAAGCTTAATTAATACCAGCGTTGGCGGATTTGTGATCCACGTGTCACGCATCGATATGCGTGACTATTTCGAGGAACATAATTGCTAATTTTGTATTTCTAATAATTTATAAAAAAAAATGCTATACCTGTTTGAATGTATCGCCATCATAGCAGAGAAAACGACCGAAAGTAACATATTAGAATACTTTGTTAAGCAACATCGATTGAGCATTTTTAATCAACCATTAAACCCCTCGAATTACTCTAACATTTTTAAATTAGTTTATATATTTATTTGTTTATATAATATAAACATATCATATATAACAGAGTGAAACACATAACTCACAACTGGTAAGGTAGAGTATTTTTTAATCGTTAAGTGCATGAATTTTTCGGTATCAAAATGTTTGTCAACCCCTTAATGAGATATTTAACAATATGGCAATGCTTTGCGAATTTAATCTCAAATTTTTTTTAAAAACTGCCTTACTTAAACTTACGACGCAGTTTTCTTAAATTAGAAAACATACCAAGATCAAAACAATCATATAATGTATTTTTTTCATTTATGAAAAAATCGAATAAATTAAATTTAAGAATAACCGTACGCAATATTTGAAAACATTTTTCCGTATTCCATTAATTGCACAAAATCGTAGCAAAGTAATAGCTAATATATAAGAAATGTACATTCTATTTATCAATAATTAATATCGACACAGGCTCAGTAATAAATGTGTCGTCGACGAAAACGTTTTTCAATTACAGTCATGAAAAAATAATTATGAAGTATTGAGACCATAATTTATAATTATAAATTTATTGTCCCCAAACATCCTATATAACTATCGAAACTAGATATCTTTGTGTACAAATAGGACGTCTGCTATGGAATTAAGCTCGTGACATAATATATATTACTATTCAGCTATGGGGTAAATTGCTCCTTAACCTATTCCGAGCGTCAAACACAATTTCCACGTAGACAAGACGTCGATGCGTATTTTGCGTTGTAAGTTTGGTTAATCAATTTTATTTCTTAAAAAGTTTAACGTCACTAAAATTTCCTTAACTTTTTAAAACTTTAAGCGCTCCCTTACTATGGCCGTAATACATCAGCACTGCGATTAAAAAATAAGTTTTTCCATTTTACAACAGAAATCTTAATATTAGAAATTTGTAAAACAGTTTTGAGGAAATTCGATAAAAACTATATTAAACACCATATTAAACGAGTACCGACCAACAAAGACACGAAACGTCCAAATTCATAACAATTTTAAAACATAGAGGGCAAACACTTTACAAATTCTACTATCTAATCTACTTCAATGAATTTGAAAAAATCATATTTAAGTTATACATAATTATGGACTATTTAAAAAATATTTTTTATTGAATTGCTATTTACTCGGTTGAACTAATTGTAGAAAAAACAAAATATGTGAAGCTAAGAACTTTGTAATTAAGAAATTATTTTTTTGAAAATTCTCGTTGTTTTGACTATGTAGAAATAAACACGTGTTTCAAAACTGTGGAACGTCCCTGATCTTAAATATTCTAGCATTTAATAATTTCTCAGTGTACCTAATACAGATTAAGAATGCAAACAAATCGATTAGCCACCGACAGGACCCCGAACGACCTAATACGAATTCAGTGCCGCGGTATTCGATGAATCCTTTTTTAACAAATGTTATATATATTAAGTTTGTACTGTATCTCGTGAGGCTTTTCTATCGTAGGATTTGACTCATAAACGTATGTTTCTCTTTCTTAATTAAAGAACTGAGAAATATCCATATAAGCATAAAATTATATGTAACATAATAAATTATCACGATATTATTCACAGAATTGTTTCATACAAAATGGCATGCGTTATACAAGTTATTATAAATTGATTCCTATTAATTATATTGTAATTAACGTTCAAGATAATTATTGTTTTGCTATCATTATTACCTGGTTATTGTTTTTATTATCAATGTATCATGCAAAGTGACACAATCTGTAAGTAATGTAAATAAATTTTACAGAATCATTTTATCAAATCGAGTTCAGATGGAGTTTTGTAATAAAAAAAAATTGTAAGTAATTAACAGAATAACCACGTAACTTTAAATACAATTATTTATCATGAATTTAGATACTTTGATGATGAATATTCAAAATGTTCACATTCGCGTATAACTATGGGCAAGGTTTTTCTGTTATCGAAATCACCGAAAATTAGAAACAATTTTATATGAAACAAAGTCAAGGTTATTAAATTGGATTTTTAATAACATTTACTCATTTAAAAATGCCGTAAAAACTATTTTTAGTGTGTTACATTATTTATCCCATTAAATCCCAAGTACGGTCACTTCTTTTGTATAATATTTATATAAAAAATTTGCCGTAGCAGTTTCAAGAAGAGAATTTTGTTTTTGAATTTCTGTGTCAGTTTCAAAAATGCATTTAAATTAATAGTATGTACATTTGATTGTATGCATCATGTCATATGTTATATTATCTATAAATATTTGTTTGTTAGAAAATATTGGTTGAGATTTTTTTGTTTGTTAATTTTATTTGAAACATATTAATCATTTTCGAAAATGCATACCTTTTCCTTTAATGCTCCTGTCCGTCACGGTGTACGTTAAATCATTGAATTCCAAATCCATGATAGTAAACTCAGTAGGTTTCCAATCGAGTTACTTACACAATTTTAAAAAATCTTTTGTTAAGAAAAAAGATATTTTGTTTGTAAAATACCCACTCAATTATTCGCCATTTGACGCAATGACGAATGCATTATTGGAAAATATGGTCCTTGTTTCTTCCTACGCCATTATTGTTGCTCTAGCATGAAATATTGTTAATCTGAAACAAAAGATTAAACAACACAACTTTAACAAACCGATAATTTCAAATATTATTAAAAAAGACAATATATACATTTATACGTAACACAACCAGTTTGGTTTTTTTGGGTTAATGTAAATAACTGTTTAATAATAATTTGATTGACATAATCTTTTTTATGTAGATTTTTTTACACAGAATCGAATTTAAAAAGTGTTGTGTAATGGAAAATGATATTAATTTTTTTGTTGCACTCTTTTTTTTATGACTTATGTTTTGCATGGAGCATATATCCGTGCAAAAAAGATAATAAAAATAAACAGAAAAATACATCAAAATTTATTAGTAAAAAAACGTGATTCAAACTGTTTCGCCGATTCAAAGTGTTATGATTTTTAACTAAAAAACTATTCTAGTCTGCTGATCGACAGACGTGGAGAAAATCAAGATTCATTCATGGCACGTGTGAGAGTGTGTTTAGTATAGAAAACATTCAATTGTACTGACAAGTACCCATATACATATTTAAAAGATCTTTACCGAATATATAATTTCGTGATCAAATCAATTACGCTTACTTGAAATCTAATTTATTATAATATAATAATGCAAATATATTTACTTTAATAGAACTCAGATAACACAAAATTGAATCAAACATTGAACTGGTTATTATTTCAATCTGATTATGTTCATTGACAATATTGAATATCTCGAGAATGAATATATTAATGAAAATATGTACTTATATGTACGAATATTTATATAATTTATGATATTGACTGAAAGTGCTTGATGGAGTTTCAATATCAAATATAAATTATTGAAATTTTGTACAATTCCAACTGCTTTATCGCCAGCAATCCGGGCTTTGAATGTTTATTCGGAGATAAGAAACTTTTGATTTTTGCACACATTAAAAAATGCTGCGACTCTGTGAATCGTTTTGTTTTTTTTGCATTTAATCATAAATAAAAGTTATTTTAAATTTTCCGTGTTACACGTAATATAGAGGTGTTTCCGTATATATCATTGATTTACCTTAAACCACTATTAACGTATTATCGATGTTGTCAGATATAATCTTAAAATACCATGTTATTAGCAACTGCAATAAAAATCATGTTACAGGGGTTTCCAAAAAAATTTTCCAGCAGTCTGTTTTCTCAGCTGTTTAACCCGGTACAGAAATGTAGACAAATATTAACATGTACGTGTGTGCATATAATTGTAGGCGTGTCGCGTATCCCTTCACATTCTAACTTTCATAATAACGATGAGAAGAAAATTTAGCACAAGGCTGACAGTAAATAATCTCTTACTATAATAAAAGTCTGTAGGGGAATGCGGGTTGTGGGTTTGTTGAATGATTAATAAATATTCAGTTGCTCACTACATATTATAATATTACCACATATCAATCGACTATATCAATTTTCGAATATATCTCACAGTAAAAACGATATACTTATTTATCAACTAATCAGTTTACGGTGCTCGTGATGAGCGAAATCGGTGCTGGTCTTCATATAAAAATGTAGAAATAGTACTGAAAATTGTGTTTTTATTATTTAAAAATAATAGCTTTCCACTTAAACACCTTAAAGTTAACTAATATTCAATTCATGAGCAGCAAAATATATAATATTGTATATAATGAGTTGAAACGTTTAAAATATTACATTTGAGTGACGAGTCGGTTTAGATTTACGAGAGGGACAATTATATTGCATCCGTGTGATTGAATGCCTGAAGATGCCGATTAGCGAGACTTGGTTTCAACAATTCAAATTTGATATTGAAATTCATTATCAATCAAGCACACGCAGTAATACATTTTACGTAATAAATAAAATATGAAAGAAGACGTAGAAAATCATGTGACGATATATTGTATAGTAAATTTTTAGATCTATATTAAATAAGGAAAATATTTAATTTAATTTCTTTTTAAAAAGCTATAAATGACACATATATAAAATCATAATCATAAAAATACCTATATTTTTCATACTCATATATATTTACATATTTGTTATTCTATCAACCAATCTAGAAAACAAATTCCATAAAAATCATTTTGTCTTATGGATGCTTCACGAAAGTTGTACATTAGTTATTAACTAAAAAAAATATGGCTATATTATTAAACGTCACTTAGTATTCTTGTTAGAGCAATTCGCACAAGCTCTCTTCAATCATGATCAGTCTATGCAGACCGATGAAATAAAACAATGTTGAATAAAAAACTTACAGGTTTACGAAGTACCAGCATTTTTTTAGCGTCACGCCTCAGAGATTTAAAAATACCATGCCATCGTAGTGTATGGGAGACTCATACCAATCATAGACAGAAATAGTAACTCCATGAAGCAAGTTTCTTCTATACATTGTAATTACATAACTAAATCAAGATTCTCAATAGACGACCACTGGGACATATCAATTCATGAGCTAAAGACTTTGCCGAAACTTCAGCAGACCTCGTATTGTATTACCTCTGAAAATCACAAAATTCTTCTACCCTTATATAGTCTAACGAAGCAACAATATTTGTAATTCGAGTTTCTTTGGCAATGTCGATTTCAGATAAACTTAAAACCTTCGAGAACATATATTTATATATATTTTGTATCTTCAATTCTTTTTTTAATATCTATTGTCTAATACATATATTTTTTGAATTGTTGATATTGAAATTCCATCTAATTCCAATTATTATATTTATATATAAACAGTCATATACACGTTTGCGGACTATGATGTTCCCAGCACTCAGCAAACAACCGCAAATACTAAAGATGTAGACATATGAAGCTTTCTGACATTCACACCTCAATTACACTCTATATACCTGATATGAAGCACGAAAGAATATTCGAGGTAGGAAGAATCTGTAGTATATATAAATAAATGACTTTTTTAATTCAAGTTCAAGCATTTACAATGCATCAAAGAATATTAAAAAGTTCCGCGCACTTCATATTAAGTATGTAACACTAATCTTTGTAAATTGGCTCACCGTTAACAATCGTAAACTCAAAGTAAAAAAATCAACAAATAGATACAGAAAGTAAACAAAAAATATTTTGTTATTAGATTTTAACCTTGAACTTTTATAATAACATGGTCTTGATGAATATCATGTTATATCCGATTCAACTAGTTGTAATATATTGTAACAAAAAACTAACGCTGCCAGAGACTTCGAGTTTTTGTCGGTGCATTAATTTTAATTACTAAGTCGATTGCAAGTCATTTACAGCAACATGCATTCTTTTGCATCTATTTGCATGCATGTTTAATTTAATACTAGAAAAGCTGTTGACATTCATTTTTTACGTGGTAAATAACACATGCTTGAGTTGCTGGAATAAAACATGTTGAAATAATATGCTTTAAAATCAGTTCATTTAGATTATCTAAATTAATTAATAATTCTTCACATTATTTATATATATATATTGCAACAGACACTTGTATACTGTGTCAATTTTGGGCTATTCAAATTGATTTCGTTTTGTTGTTGCCTACATTTTGTTAAAATTGTTTTAAGTATCGTATACAAAACGCCAACCCAGTACATTTTCCAATATGTATTGTGCAAATATACCTATTCAAGAAAATCTTATCCTTTTAAAAACTGTACCTCTTTGGTTCAATTAATTGTCATTTACAATCTCATGACGCTTTTATAATTGAAAAATTTCGGTGGCGTACAAAAGTTCAAATTCCTCTAAAAAGCATGGTATATTTAATTAGCAATAAAATAGTTGCATTGGATTAAAGATTCGATTGAATACTACATATTTACATTGTAGGATTCTATAATCCTGATACTTAATAAATAGTCAGTATTAGCTATTTACCATGAATTTTTTGATTTGCTATTTATTTGGAAGAAATCCATTGTAACATATAACCGTAAAAAGATGTAAATGTATAGTCTCTAAACCCATACATAATGTGTAGCTAGGCTAGATTGAGCTTAGGCATAGTTCTGACGATGGTGTCGCCGAAATAGTTTTCAATCGTTTGATACAATTCTTTCAAAGCTAAGTTGCCATTATTGTTAGAAGAAATTATCACAATAAAATTCTTTTGCTAGTAGGCACACGAGTTTTTCTTATTATTCCGTTTATGTTCATGTTGACATATAATATTTATCTAATCAATGTGGTTAATTGTGGTTTGGGGTATCTAAGGGATGATTTTTTTACAGAAAACTTAAGTAGATAAATAAAACTTAGTAAGGCCGCATAATGCTTTTTTTACTCAATTAGTCAATGTAATTACTTTAATTAATGAAAGCACCAACAAACATCGGGTTAAAAGGGGATTCACAAAAAGAGGCACGCATATTTTTCTCTATACTTTGCTTAGTGCTTAGTCCTTACTACAGCTTTGACTCGTATCTGCGCGAAATGTGCGTGCAAATTTTTGTTTTATGTTTTACACTTTATTATCCAACGGAAGTTTTGTTTCTCGGCCACACTCCTCTCTCAGTGGTATGATTCATAAGATGACTGTTAAGTGGACGTTTTTGTGATTGAAATAGCATTTTCTGTATTGTTTTATTTTGCGCAAGTAAATGACACGGAGATTTAGCGGTAAAACAACCGTTGAACAAAATACTCTCAGCACGCCCAGCTGATGTTGCAGTAAATAGTGTTGAAAAATCAGATTACTATATTATTATTGTAACTGAAAATAACGACAACGCTCTCTTATTATATTGTAAAAAAACTATGCATATATTGTAAAAAACGCCACGGCGGATTTTCAGTACACATATACACAGGATACCTAATATCACGTAGACTAAGTGGCTGAGCAAGTCACATTTTCTTTTACTTTTTCTTTCTTTTTTTTCTCTTGTTTTAAGCACAGGTGCATATAGTGCATGGTTTAACGATCGGTCCGTGCAGCTCTGTATCGGGCCAAGAATATGAGGAGTAAAATCGATTCTTTTTATTAGTATTGCGTTATGGAAGGCGGCCGTGTAACAGCTGCACACACATAACGGGTAGAGGTGGGACAACCAACTTGTAAAAAAATTATTGTCGAAAAACCTTAATATTATATTCAAAACGACGTTATGTACTGCAATTTGAGTGGATCTTCTAAACATTCTCTTTGTTTCTTTGTTTTTTCTTTTGTTAGAACATACATTTCAATCTCAAGATTAAAACAGTCAAGTTGGTGGGTACAAAAGTTGTGAGAGGAAACCAAACCTTCACCCAGAGGTATATTTTAAAAAATATCACACTTTCAAATGTTTTAAATAGTATATATTATTTTTAAAATATCATATTTTGAAATGTATTTTTTTTTTTGATAGATTGAAGTTTTGCGATCATGAAACAGTTATAAAATATTTTATTAGTTAATTATAGCGTGTTTAGGGTCCATTTGATTCAATGACGTTCGAATATTACGAAAATTTTAAAATTAATTAAGGAGTTGTTAATTAATAAGGAGTTTAACAACGCTTTTTTGTTTCTTTTTACCGAGTGCAAAGGGTTAATACCCAATTATATTATTTCTATTTTTAAAACTCTTCAGGTTCTTCAGGGTCTAGTTTATAGTAATTTATACGTAAACACAAATTTAAATAATCTGTTAAGTTAATCAACGGCCTTGCCGAAACAAAAGATGAAAAAAATTAAATATTGTCAGTTTTTAAAACTTGGACAATACATCATTGTGTATTTCTGGATATGTATATTATTTGAATATGTATAGTTTCATACAGTAATATAAAGCATGTAACCTTTGAATGGTACCACTTTAGACGCATTATGAAAACATAAATATCAATTATAGATTTATATACATTTTTTATAACTTTCTTACAGCTAAAGCTGTGGACATTGCAGAGACGTAGAAAATAAAATGGCAACTGATCAGGTAATTTAAATGAGTACAGTGTAAAAGATACGGGAGTCAAATATTACGCTAAAGCATTCTAGATGACGTATATCATCAACGGATGTTGTGTTGAGGACAAATTTTTTCACTCTACCTTTTTTCCGCAGCCTTATTCTCGGCATCAAAAATAATATTTAAACCACTTGAACAGATGAATGTTTTTTCACAAAATTATAGAGAATATTTTAGAACCCAAAAGTGCTAAGAGTTATTTGAGTTTTAATATACACTAAAAATCAATCTCATTATAAAAAAAAGCTCATTTTTTACTATGTGTACAAATATCACAAAATTAAAGATTTTTCTAAATGTTTAGTGTCATACCCAAGTAAAGCTAGGTTTTTTTAGTATAATTGCTCTTAATCAAAATGAAGCAACGTCATCTAAAAGTATTTCAATTTTATAAAAAATGAGTTCTTTAAAATAATTTATTATTTTTAATTGCAATAATTATGTTTCATGTTATAAAAATACCATCAAAGGGTTATATTTGTAATTTTACTTTTATTAGCGTTCTCTATTCAAAATTAATTCAAATATAATGGAACACAACAAAATCACCTTTATTGAGAAGCTATCCCTAAGCATTCACTAACACCAAAAGAACACAACACTGTTCACTTATTATAACACGAATTTGATATGAAGTATTATTGAATTATAAAAAAATAAAATAACAAAGCCGGTTGTATTTTTATCTGATACTCGGTCCACTGACTGCAGTGTTGCTCGAATTCTGCACTCACCGAGGTTCGAATTGCAACAGAGCAGATTGTATACTAAATCGTAATCGTGAGCGTATTGTATTTTTACTAACGCGGATGTACGCTGAAGCAGTGCTTCTAAAATGAAGTGAAGTGTCAGACACCGGTATTCATTATGTACATTGGTTATTGTCATCACTTCCAGGGGAAGACTTAAGAAGAGAATAAGAGGCGAGAGGTATAATTTAGAAGTGGGTTAAGCGTATTATTAAATCACGTATCTGGACAATTAAATTCATATTTTTTAAACGTTTTGTTACTATTAGACATTTTAGAAGAAGAGAGTCATCAATCAAGAATTTTTGGCAATATTTGATATTCTACCATGTCTGTCTAGGTTTTCTTAAATATTTCTCATTATACATATAATTTCACAAATCTGATTGATAAAATACTCAGTAAGTGCATTCACAGTATTACATAGAGAATGCGGGCAACCTTTGGAAACAAAAGTTTATTTATAGCTTTTGTATGTTATAAATTATTCGTTTACAGTTAAAAAGGTTTGCTTTTAAATTTTTTGGTTTAGCTAAAGATTCAGTTGGAAAATTTGAAAATAGACCGCTGCATTTCCAAAACATAATTATTTTCACCCCAGGTATATTTCTTCCTTGAATGTACGCAGCCACTTTGAAATATAATTGACTGAATTGACTTTATAGCTTCCAGTTGTCATATATACCAGATCCATTGACTATCTGCATTAGAAGTACATATGCTCTTCATTGAGAACTATTATACCTGATCATGAAATGTATTAAATCTGTAAATTAATTTGCTCGAAAGATATGTATACGATTGCTTTTGTTGGTGATGTGCTTAACAATCGATTGTTTTATAACATTACTGTCATAATGAGTAAAACGTCAAGATGGTTCTTGGCTATCATCATCATCAGAGCTGGTTTTTCAATTGAGTGCTGCTGATCTACTATCATAAATTAGCCGACGACAGAAGTTCAAATTAACTGTTATTGCACGGGAGTAAGCGGCATAGGCGAGCCTTAGGGTCAGCGGGCCTCGGGAAAATCTCCAAGAATTAGGATATAAAAAAAAAAGTTATGAATTAACCAATAAATTCCATTCGAATGACAAATATAAATAAGTCTTGCGTGTGTATAATATGGGACTTATCGAACTAGCAATATTCATTATTGAACATACATAAGTTCAAGAAAAATGTCTGAAATATCACGAAATATATTTTAAATCTGTTATACATCTAATGCGAGTTTTAGTTTCTAGCTATGCCACTCATCAACAAAAATTCTCCTCAATTAAATATTACATATAATGATACATATATTGTATATACACAACGGGTGATGTCGAGAAATTAACTAACGCAAATTATATCCATACAGTTAATTTGATTGGTTGGTTTGGTGACATTGGTTAGGTTCTTATTGAGTTTTTCTTGATTATTTTAATTTTAAACTGATAAATATACATTATAAAACCACCAAACACTGATTGCAATATATAGATTACAGCCAATACAAGTAACCAAAAGTTATGTTGTATGTAAATATCGTTAAGCGTCTATACTATGTACCCACGGTAGTGTAACCATGCCATTATTAAAACAAATGTGGTCCAGCTAAATCCTAATTATATAACGGAAACACCATACTATTGAATTATATATATATATATATATGTGTGTTAATTTATTGGTGGTAGTAACACTGGTGGCTCATTGAAGTTTTAGGCTATATATATAGCCCAAGTGTCACTACCACCAATTTACTGCTGAAACCCATAGATGAAACGGAAAGCAAGGATTATAGCACAGTGCAGTATAAAAAGTGCGGATAACAACCAACCGGATCTTACTAATTAATAATACGGACCAAAAAAGTATTTTGCAAATAGCCCTCAAATCGTTTGACGCATTCTATAATATAAAGCTTGGTGAAGAATATTTTAGTACTCAAACATATGATTTTCAATGCTGAGTTTTATTCTTAAAGAAAAACTCTCTTTTTGGTACAAAACAGAAGTTATTTTAAGAATAATAAAAATTCTATCGTAAAACGATAATTAATCATAATCATAAATGGGATATCTTAAAATGAATAGATAAAATTCATTGAATGTAAATCCGTTATATTATCTCAACATTAATTTTCCTCGACCTTCAATATTTCGCTTGCTTCGATAAAATTTAAATTGATCTTTCATAATCTTTGCTGGTGATTCTCCAAAAATAGCGAACTAATCACACTTTATTACTATGTACGAAATCATATTAATTACTTATTCTTGTTGTGTGTGTTATTATTTGGTTAAACATGTTTTATAACAATCAATTATTGTCATCTTTCAAAGATAAGTTTCATGTGATTAACTACACTAATTAACAGCTGATTGTTTATCAACTTGCTTTGCAATTATAAAAAAAGTAATTCAAACTATTCATCACAGTTCAAATTTGTTCCGATAATTCATATTCATTAAATTTGGATAAAAAAGTACATGTATAATTATAAATGTAATAAATAATGTGCTCTGTGTACGAATACTTTCTGCATTTTTAGCAAGGAAAACCTATGCTATCTGATTAGCGTGAAGAGTATTTTTCCGTGTAAGTTGTCCTTCATATCAAAAATCCAAAAATAATAGCTTTTAAATGGGTTAATAGGTGGCACACATTATTTATTCCATTCTTCCATACTGATGCTGAAACAATTATAAGCGTCAATCGAACAAAACAATTTGAGCACAAAATAGGTTCAACCATTCAGTCTTGTTCGACTGAAGTTAACGCCCCATCGACAGTGACGCGAATTGAACAGTCTTATAATGTAATATGTCTTAAGAACCATTAATCATTGAAATTATGTTGTTACTCACAATATTGCCAAAATATCTACCTAATAAAATATATTATTTATAAACGCAGCGCAATAGAGCAAACATGCTTGCAGTTTCTTTGGCCTCGGTCCAGACAAAGAATGTTTGCAATTGAAACGTAGTTCAATTAGATCTTAATGGTTCATTTTTAAATGCCAGAGTTAATACATTTTCATTCCTCATATCGATACTAAGGGAGAGATATCGTCGCTTTAGCTCCAGTTTGAATCATAGTAATGGATTAAGATTCAGGAATGTGAATTATCACGCAATTATGTTTTAACAGTTTTTTATTTGATTTGATTTGAATTCAAACGGATATAGAACTATGATGTTTTTATTCCTATGCGACAACCCACTTTCTTATCCTCGGATTTAAGTTTAAAGAGAGTGACCAGTTTCCTCGTTTTTTCTCAACAATCCGGGTTTTGGCATCTGGCATCTTCAAGCATTCTATCACATGGATGCGACAGAACTGACGTCAGTCAAATAGAGTACGTGAATATATACAAAGGCGAAACATGGAATAGTACAAAGTTTCAACAATTCAAATTTGATATTGAAATTCCAGCAATTACCTTCAGTCTATATCATAAATTATAACTACTAATCGTTTCTTGATCCCATTCTTCTATTCATACTCTATCTAAAGTGAAAAGTTGACTGACTGACGATTTTTTGTTGTATCCTGATGAGACACATTAATGTGAGCTCCACTTGGGATAAGACAAGCATTTCATTTATAATTCCATTTCATATAATATGTCACCATGTCTCTAAATATGTATCACATTGTCTTTGTCTATGTGGTGAGTACAAATGAATCATAGTGTTATAATCTTTTTTACAAGTGATAATGAAAATATTTTTGTTTATTGAATTGAAAATATTAATGTTTTTTCTAAATTCTTTCTAATAAAATTACTGATAAGAATAAATATTATGGTCTCTGCCACTATCACAATAATTGCAATTATATAAATATGTTTTATTAAAGTTGTATAAGGAACATAAAGATTTTGGTCATTATTTAATATATAATTATTTTTACTCTATCAAACTCAGTCTTTTTCAGCATCTATTACATTAAAAAAATGCTTTTTTATGACTGACAACAGAGTTTTTAAAAAGTGTTGAATGATGTTAAAAAGGCTCAAATTATAAAAAAAAATAATTCGAACAAGGCTCTTTCCTCGGGAATTCAACGAACAATGTCTGATTGTCATCTAGGTAACCTAATATTATTATATAAAAAAGTAAGGATGCAACGAACGAAAATAGTTGCTTTATGCTACGATTTTAAAAACATAATTATTTCGGGAATACAATGATTATACTCATGTATGTTTATTTAAATTTCAAATAAAATATACTACTCGGGATAGTAATTTTTATTAACAATTTGAGTTATTTTGTCATAACAATTATCATGCCAACCATATAATCCACGTTATTTTTTATATTGGTAGAATACTAAGTATGTACTTAATTGGTTGTTAAAATTACGAAAACAATGGAAATTGGAGAATAAATAATAATGTCAGTATACAGCGTCCATTTTTTGGGCTTTGACATTTATGTGTTTGAAGTTATACCAATATTTATAATCCACGAATTACACGGGCGATTTAAAAAAAAAATGTTCGGGAAAGTGCTTTTCCGCCTGCTATTTCAATGCAAGAACATCATTTCAGTGTTTTTCGGGGTTAACAAAAATTTCCACCTTGTCATTTTTTATTTCGTATATATGGACTAGTCAGTAGCAATACATCATGTCAATAGTCATACAAATGCTACATTAAATGCACTGCTTTTGTAAACTATACACCAAATTCGTGGTTTTTGACTTTCATTTAAAATGTTTGTTTTAATATTTTTTCCATTGATATTTTCATATGAGTCTCTATACCCATATAAGAAAAGAGATTTCTTCATTTTAGTTACTTGTATTTTGACATATTGTAATGGGCTTGGATTTGTTGATTTGAATCCAAACATTAAACATTTAATTCGTGGTATATATTTTCAATATATGCCGATATCCCATCCAAATAAAGATTTTTAATTATGTCTTTCGTCACACTGAAAATTAATTGAAATTGAAATTATCGATCAACTTCAAATCGTTTACCGAAATACCTAATGTAATGCCCATATCTGTTGATATACGATATTCTTTTTATTAAAAAAATGCCTGTTTATTTTAAGTTAATGTTCAAATTATACATACTTCGGGTGACCGTACGCATTCATATTTTCCTATGATCTAATTTTTACCCGTTTCCTACTGAGCCACAAAAAAGCATATTAAAAAAATATATTCAATATTTTAGTGTAACAGTGTGTTCCCAAAGACCACCCCCGCCCCCTATTTATATATCTGGTAGCCGTCTACGGTTCTGGGCAGCAGGAGGCAAAAGCTGAAGACAACACACAAATCATCACAGCCAAGACCTTTTCTTCGTAAACACCGAGACCTTCATCTTCATCCGCCACGGCCATTACTTAATGTATTTTGTATTTATATTTAAAGATCCACATTTAAAAAAAACACAACTCACCAAAGATGAAAGGGTAAGAAGGACATCTAATGTTCTTGGCCCCTCAGAAAATGTGTACACACATACATAGTTTGTAGGGATTTTCATGATAAAACACTCCATGTTTCAGTACAAAAGTTAGCTCACTTATGCTTTTAAGTGTCAACACACTGCAACTAGCCGTCTTAACGGTTGAGACGTTGGCGGTTAGCGGGTTAATTAATTAGCACATATTTACTTATTCTTTTCACGTGTAAATCATCGTGACTTTACATTCATAATTACAATTGATTGTCTCCAAGACTGAGTTTTTTTTAATTATCAACTATAATTATCATTGTGTAATATCACGATGAATATATTTGACTAGATTTATGTTGTTGATCGCGACTGAAAAAATGTTTGAACAAATTTGATTTAGGTTTATTGATTGAATTGGCATTAAATTGGTAGAACTACATTATAATACAGTGAAAAAATAGCACTGTATTTTGGTTCTACAACATTTATGAGTATATTGATTATTGATAGTTGATAGCTATTTTGTTTTACGCAATCGTTAGATAAATCGTAAATAAAGTCTACACCCTTAAAATTTACATTAATCATATATTTTTTATGGCTTCATTCTTCTTTATTTATTTACATGAGCGTAGGTTTTAGAAATATTTTTATGCAATTTAAAAATTCACTGTTAATCACGAGAGGCAAAATATTTAAATAGTAAGAATCGTCGATTTAAGTTGACAATCAACTGTAACAATCCTGCTACAATATATATAATATATAATACTAGCGTATTCCCGGCATGCGTTGCAATGCCACTAAAAAAAAAGAAAACGCGACTTTATGGAATCGCCTCGTCGGGAGCCTCTCGCCTTCCGATTGTATAAGTCGGACTTGAGGCGAGGCCGTAGCCAATTAGAAACGATAAGCTTAGGTTATGTTTTTCTTACCGAAATTTGACAGTGGCGGCCGTATGTGTTTTTATTTATTGGCGTGCTTTTGGATACACAATGTTTTTTTTGTTTTTCTATCTGGTGCGTACACAAATAAATCAGAAGGTTTTCCAACACGTGAGCAGGCCACATACAGTTGTCCATGTGAGAAGCATGGATATTCTAAATTTAGTCCACACACTTCTAACGACTGTCCTTGTGCCTTATTGATGGTCATTGCAAAGGCGACTCGCACTGGAAACTGCAGACGTTTAAATTCAAATGGCATATCTGTCGGAATCATTGGGATGCGTGGCAACATTACATCTTCTCCTTTAAATTTTCCATTTAAAATCGTAGCTTCAATAATATTGTTCATCATTTTTCTCACTGAAAGCTTGGTACCGTTACAAAATCGTGGTGGATTTATGTTTCGATGATAGGCACGTCAATTTTCAATGTTAAAACATGTGGCGGCATGCCTGGCAAATAAAGTGAATTCAAGAATTCTGTTGGATAATTGACGACTTCGTCTTGATTCGTTATAGTATCGATTGACTTATACGTTGTCGCTTCTACAGGTATTTCATTTAGTATGCTGAAATTGATTACATTGACATCCTTGTTTTTGGCTGCTAATATAGCACGTGCACTGAGCCATCGATGATTTTAATGATAGTGTGCTATATTTGGAAAAAACTTTGTGAATCAATTCGTCTATGGTTGGGGTTATTTTACAGAAATTCGCTGGCAATGTGATACATTGTGTGGATTCCTCTATTGCCATTTTCCCATTTCTTATATCCAACAATTGTTTTGCGAAACGTTCAATGGATGCATCATGTTGTAGTTGTACACGCATATTGGTCTTCAAAGTGAATCTATGTACATATCTTCATAAAACGGATGATTTGTAACATGCATTAAGTTCATCGGCCACTGTTGAATGTGATATAACAGGTAATCACCAGACAATAAAATGAGTGCGCCACCGAAAAGTTGTGAAGAAATGAAGTGCTTCCAATGATGTTTTGTATGCCATAGTACATTCGTCCCATACAATGATTTTACATGATGTGAGTAGTTTGCCCGCTTAAGAATTTTTGTTGATATTGCATGTTGGTGTCTCAACTATTTGCATATTCAATGGCAGTCTCAGTGCTGAATGCGCTGTTCGGCCACCATCCAAAAGAGTTGCTGCAATTCCAGATGATGCGATTGCTAGTGCAATGTTTTTTCGTGATCGTGTGGCTGCCAAAATAAGTGAAATGAGGAAGGAACCTGTGCCTCCGGGTGCATCTATGAAATAAAATTTACCACTTTGACTAGTAATTGCATCCATAATTGTGTCATACACTATACGTTGATCTGGAACCAATTTCGGAAGATTCGTTTGAACAAATTTACCCAATTCATCCACATCAAAGTGTGTTTCTTGTTGGAAATCACGATCAAGTCAGTCGTTAGATTGATTCAGCACAGCGAGTCTCAATTGTACCAGTGATTTGTTAGCGATTACTGAACATATGTCCTCAATCAATAGCAATGCCTCATTATACACGTTTGGTGTGAATTGAACGTGTGGATTTTGAATTGTTGCACGCAAACTATCTTAAATATCTTCACTCGTGTAGTCTTTGTATTTTCCTTAAAGATCTTTTAGATTGGACAGAAAGCACATTGTTAATATTAGTTGCAAATAACGCACGTATTTGTTGTGGGTGAGCAGTATTCGATGAATCAGCGAGTGAAGTGTCCCAATGTGCATCGTTTTCTAGAAGATTTAATTCAAGGCAAGCTTCACTATAAGTGACACATATTCGACCGTTTACTGTTCTCGATTCTTGGAAGGATGTCGGTTCACGTATGTTGATTAACAGTAAAACATCTGTAGAATGTTGGCACTTTAGAGTAAAGTAGTGTCTTTGCAAACATATCATCCCTACACAATAAGAAAAATGCAGTTAACGTTGTTGGCTGTGGTGACAATGCTCTTATACGTCCATTTTCTGTTAAGTACACAAGCTGTCCATTTTCGAGGTGAATTGCCAAATGAATAACTGTTGGATGCCGTTCATGAATTGGAAATGATAAAATGCGCCATATTGCTTCACTGCTACTAATGTAGCGTCCCAGTTGATATTGGTTGATTTCATCGATAGATGCAGTTGAATTTCCCACTCCAAAAAGTGCCATGACGCTTCCTTTGTTGACATATTTACAAATGTATTTGATGGATTTCACCGAATTTCAACACTCAATATTGATGTGTGCTTTGTACGTTTTCAAGAGAAGCGGTGAATACGGTACAATCCAACGATTATCAACTTTAACGTCATTGTTTTGCTCTTTTCTTTCGTGCTTGAGTATACTGAGTATGAGTTGTACTCTGACCTATTGCTTTTCGTTTGGGTGGCATAATTGATTTCACAGTGAATGTAATGTTTTGAAATCCCCTTTGAAAAATAAAAAAAAAATGATTAATATAATAATATCCGAAGTCGACCGGCAATTGGAACTTATACGTAATATTTATTTAAATTCGTTCTGTTATGCGACACAAAACAAAAACAAAAAAGTCGGTAAAAATTCAAACATTGAAATACTTTATTCGAAAATCGAATTTTGTTTCAAAATATTCATTACCTACTTAAAATACCTACAGGTGAGTGCATGTGACAGATTTGACATTTTTGTTTTCGGTGTTGCTATACAATACAATGCTTCATAAATGGCCAGTCTGTATTACAATAGTCTTGTATGAAAACATGTTTTTCGTAAATATTCAATTAATTTTCGTAATCAAATTCTGAGTATCTTATCTTTTGCCCGGTAGTCTAAGCAATAATTCGACAAAGTTTTATCGCAATTGGATTAATGGTGTAGGAGTTTATAAAGGACAGACAGACAGACAGACATTCATATTTATATATTTAGATAGATAGATAGATAATAAGACTCGCAGCTGTTATAAAAGTTATGAATTTTGGTTACATGTAAGGGACTATATTGTTGACAGATAATAATAAATACAAAATTACAGTGAACGTCCAATAATGCAGGCTAACCAATGAATGACTATATGGATAAGTCGACATTTTCCTTTTTTTGTTTTTAAATACTATTGCTCATAATACACAAGTTCAAGATTTTGGTATATTTACAGGAATCTTTCAACGACTTAGATATGCTCGTAAGAATTCAAAGTGTTATTATTTTTCAACGATTGAACAAATATTAATCATTTATTTTGTGCTATGATTTTGTACTCCACGAGGGATTTTATTATCGATGGATAAATATTCAGTAAACCGAATAAATCGCACAGCGATAATCAGCAGCTAACAACAGTATCTTCTGATTATGTCCGCTCCAAATGTGTAGCATATGAAGTTATCGCATGAACTGATCGTAGTGAAATATTTAGATAAATGATCAATCTATCATCACAATAATAATTAATTAATTATACTTTGAAAAAAATATTTATAAAATTAAAGAGTCATCTAGCGGAAATATTGTTATTTATTGAATTAGATTTTGGTAAGGCAGAAATCTTGATTTATAAAGCTGCCAGTATACAAAATACTCTACATAGCTAAAAAAGTGATAAGTTGGTATGAATCAAAAAAACAAATATTGTAAAAAAAACATATATAAAAAAATGTTGTGATACCAAAATTATTTTAAAATCTCCCAGAGATAAAATTGCATTTTTTCAAAATGCATTACCCATAATGATTGCCAAATCCTCAAGCTTTTGAGAGAACCATTGACAATATTAATGAAATAGTCTATGGTATATACTACATGGTTGTTCTGACATTTATAAATTTCAGAATGTTTCCTTTAGTAACCAAAATAAATGTATTTATTTTAAGCTGAGGTATTGATCGCATGTCAAAAAAATAGTTTCATTCTAACTTTGTTAATTAATCAAAAGTCAAGATGGGCCGCCGTTCTATAAATACCACTAAAAGTGGTAAATATATGAATCCCACAGACCAAGCCAGTATGTATTCAAATAATATAATATATTTTTTAATAGATATCAATGAATATTGTATATTACTTCAATTGATCGAAAATATATTGCGTTGGAGACACCAGATAGATTCGATAACTCAATGTTTACTATTAAATTATATTTTAAATCGCAAGTTAATTGATTTCATTTTACAGGGAAGGAGGCAAGGAAAAAAGAATTGAAGAAAAATAAAAGGCAACGTCAAATGGTTCGAGCGGCAGTGCTTAAAATGAAAGATCCAGCGCAAATATTAGAAGAATTAGAAAAAATTGATGAAATGGGTTTGGCATTTAAAGATTTATATGAAATTCTATACATCCATGACTATGTCTAACATGAGAAATATGTGCAACCGGTTTTAAAATTTAAATTGGAGTCTATGATAAAATTACACTTGTAGACATAAAATTCAACCATACCAGGTCCTAAAAGGTTTTTTTGTAACTTCTACTATTGAAAAAGTGATATAGGCGATGAATTTTCATAATTTGAATGTTTTATCAATTTTTTATTGATACCAATTAATATTTTATTGGCAAATTTATATCCGCAATTGAAGATCCTAGACAATGGTATTGTTTTGGTAGCATTAAATCTTTAGGCATGTACGCCTAGATAGATTTTCTGTCCCAGGATTCTATGTTTTTTTTTTATCAAGATAGCGGTAGATATTATTTTAATATTATCGAGATTAAAAACTCTGCAAACATTGGAAAAGATATTGAATAAATTTCATTTCAACATTTAAAATATAAACCAAATTTTCTATGAGATTAGAATCTGTCCTATTAGAAAACTCCATTCTTCCAAATGATGTCTTTACTTTATTTTTTACCTAATTTTATAATATTTTGTCTTTTTTTCAGAATATAATGTCCTGCAGCCTTCCCCTTTGAATGAGAAAGTTTTGAAAGAAAAAAGAAAAAAATTGAAAGAAACCCTTGAAAGGGTTCTCAAGATGTATGTAAGTACCAAACAGAATTTCTTATATACCATGTGTGGCTATTTATACTCAATCATCATTTCTTTATTTTATTTACAAATTTGAGTTACAGAACATTCCTAGTAAAATCTCAATAGCATTACATTACTGGATAATTTGGACATATTTTTCAGCATTGCTTTTTTTTAGTTTGATAATTTTTATATTCCAGGATAAAGATGAGCCTGAAAGATGGGCAGACCTAAAACGACAAGAAGGAGACTATGAACGAAGAAGAGCAACTCTCGCAGCCTATCATGAATCAGTTCGGCATGCACAAGCCGTTCAGATTGATGATATTCCATTACCGACACTTCAGGTAGGGTAGTATTTATGATTAGTTTTTTTTTTTTTTAATTTTAACCTTTGAAACCTGTTATAAAAGAAAATTTTATGATTATATTTAATTTTATGCAAGCGCGGGTAGTTTTAGATAAGACTAAATTTTATTGATATTTCACCATATAAATGTTGATTTACATTACATAGAAAATTGATTTGTATAGTGTCTGCACGTGCTCGATGTAAAACTTTATTTTTTTGGTTAATCGAGTGTGGCAATGCTTCAATTGTAAAATACACTACCATTTGATAATCACACATGTTCATTTATATACATATATATATATATAGATAATCATATAGCCGAATACAATGATAAACACAAAGTTATTCATTTATATTTTATTGTTATCACTTTGAATAATGGTGATTTTAAATGAATTACAAAGTTTAAAAAACTGTGGATACAATTTTCACTATTATTTTAAAAAAATATATGAAATTAAGAAATTTATCCGGAAAAGTTCTTTTGTAGGCACTTAATTCCATCATGATTTTTTTTATATATATTCATTTTGATTCTGCCAATTCAATGTCCCTTTCAATTGTATGACGATGATATGTATAATATATGATGTATTTATTGTAATATTAGATAATGTCTGTACAGAAAAGCAAATGATCATATACTTACATCGCAATCAACTATCTCATCATATCTACCCAAATTGCACATGAATTGAGTTCTGCCAGAATTCTAGCCATTCCAATAATGGCAAAAGTATTTTTTTATCATGTCTACAAACTAATACAATTACTATTTTTAGAATCACAACTCACAATCAATGCTTTGAAAATAGCATTTATTTATATAAATACTTTCCCTCCATTGAAATTTACTTTTCCATAAAATTACATCATAAAAAAAAGCTTTTTTTTTACAGTATCGATTAGATTGAAAAAAGTTTAAAAATGAGTACATAACATACTCACTTATGTTACAACTGTTAAATACAAAATCCTTCTATATAAGAATCAGCAATTATTGAAAATAACTGTAATAAACGATTCTCAGAGATATGATGAGTGAATTTAATTTTGAGTTTACTTCAGACATGATTGATGAGACTTTTGTTAGCTGTACAAAAATACTTTTAAACTATATATCTAAAGAATGGAAAGTTAAGCCACTGAAATTGATGGTAATTTGGATTTTATTTTGTCCAGCGTGGAGTCTTAAAAAGTGAGAGATGGGTTCCAGAGAACACAGTGAACCTGCCTAGCGCTGGTTCTACTAAATTATCATAGTTGACAATTGATACTTTTTTTTACATTGCAGGTTCCAGATAACTTGATGTATGGAAATATGCCATCACAAATTCCATTGCCATTAGAACTCACACCTTCCATTGTACCGATGCCACCTCCAAAGCCAATTAGCATATTGAAAAAGGACACAGTCTACAAGGTAATTTAAAATGAAAAATACCTTTGTTAACCATAATCTACAAACGATGAAGTATTTAAATGCCTCTCATGAGAAGGATTTTGGAATAATTCAAAATTGCATAAAAACATATATTATACTAATGTAATTATGTTCTTGTAAGTTCTGAAATCTTACTCTGACTCATATTGCATTTCATTCCATTTTATGGCTTTCCCACATCACTTTCAGGATTGTCTATTTTTATATTATATTATTTCATATGTATTCACTGTAAATAAATGTATATTATAAATATATGAAGCATTAAAGTTTTCATTTCAAATATATTGAAAAGATTAAGATTGGCAGCTTTTTCAATGTGCTGAAGAACATGATAAGAAAAATAACTAATTTCATTAAAATAAGTATTAGCGAATAGTTAATCAGTACAGTTTTTTAATCTACAACACCACTTAACAAGTAGAATAATGGATAGATGTTGCTGATGTATAATTATTATGCCATAATATACGTTTCAAAAGGAAAAATTATTACAGCATACTGGCATTTGAATGGGTAATGAATACTAGTTTGTTGTTGCATTGTGAAATATTATAGAATAGAATCCTCACAAAGTAAATGTCATTTCAGGAACTGATACCTCCAGCGCTAGAGCCACCAGGAGTTCCACCATTTCCACCACCTACATTAGCTGATCTACATGAAATTGAAGAAATGGATCAGACTGAATTCAAGAAGCCAAAAACTTTAAGATTTTCTGACCAAGTGGAAAACAAAGCAGATACAGTATGAATACTTTTTCACTACTAAATATTTATTTACACCATTTAACTATAATAAAAAAGATCACTCACTTTTTGGTCTGTCCGCAGTGGTCCGCTTATGTTAATCAATTAAATTTCAATTTCATTCAGTCAGAAATTTTGTGAATTGTTCCTAGATTTATTCGCTTATAATTAAATTAGTAATTCTACAATATTAGTTCGCTAAACTTTCTTTTGGTATTTTAGGATATGGATACTACGGAGTCTTTCCTAGATAAACCAGACCGCGAAGAACACACTCGAGACAGAGATGAAAGAATTCCTGATGCTGACCTGCGACCGACACCAGTTCCCATCGCTGCATCGGCTGTACCCCTCAGTGTTAAGCCCACTTCCCTCCAACAGAGAATGCTTGCACTCTCCGGACAAAATATTGACGACTTCATGAAAGAAATGGAAGAGGTTCACAAAAAACGTGAATTGGACCGAGCCGCTGATTTGAGTTCCAGATTGTCAGCACTAGAACGACGCCGTGAAGACACTAACGGCGACGATGAAAATCGTCCACGAGATAAGGACGACCGTGTCGCTCCGCCTTCTATGTGCCCACCTGGCACAAATTCTTCAGATACCCCAGCCATTATGGCTCCTCGTCCTCCGCCTCTTATGGCGACCCTTCTGCGTCCGCCTCCTTTGCGGCCACCTGGACCTCCTCCACCTGGAATGAGAATGCCATCGGGAATGATGCCAGACCGACCAGCACCTCCTGGGCCTCCTCCAGGGTTGCCACCGCGCCTTCTTCGCCTTCCCCCGGGTCCTCCACCAGGCCTGCCACCCCGCATACTTGGTATGCCACGACTCTCCCATCCTTTGGGACCTCATGCTGTTCCTCTGCCTTTGCCGGTGTTGTCTGCTGCCCCGCAACTTATCAACCGTAAGGATGGTCCACAACGCGGAGCCACCATTATGGCCAAGCCTCAAATCCGTAACCTCTCAGCTGATGTAACACGCTTTGTTCCTTCGGCTCTACGGGTGAAACGAGAGGACAAAAAAGGTAAGCCTGGGGTTCGAGGACCTTCAATCGATATCAAGAAACCAGCCGATATACCTTCGAAACCTCCAGGTGCACCAACAAAAGACGACGCGTACATGCAGTTCATGCGAGAAATGCAGGGACTACTGTGAGGAACGTTCACCGGAAACGCAATTTTATGTATGTATAGAAATAAAGATTTTTGTTGAAATTGTGGCTTTTTTTTTTATTATCTCTTATCATTATATTCATATTAATATTATTTATTCTCTACATACAAAATCTCTGGAGTATTTCAATCAGTGGAAAGTAATGAAATACTTAAACTTACTCTACTTTTTCCAATGCATATGCGGAGTATCCACTACTTTCTGTTCTTTGCGGCGAAATAATATCCCATAATATTCAGCTGTGTATTCGGTTCAGTTCTATAATAAACCTTTCCTTAAAACTAACATTATTGAAAAATGAATTCTGCAAATGACCTTCCCTGCAATGTAATGAAGTATGCAGTACTATCACCAAGAAAACCAATAATTTTTCAGCATACCACGGTCACTTAGTATCTTTCACTCATTTATAAGAAAAAAAATCTCAAATTGAAGAATGGCAATCTCAACATGCAATTTCATCGACTAGTTGAAACTTAAAATTGAACTAACTGCCATATAGATCATAGTTAATTTTTAGTTCTGTATTTCAACTCTTCACTAATAGAATTTTTGTGAAAACATGCTGTTCAAAACAAAAAAATTGTTCAATACTAATGATTTCAGTCATGAGTGAGTTTTGCTTCTCAGCTTTTACAAGATGAATTCATTTTTTAGTAATATCCTGATGCAAGACAAACTAGATGCTCTTATCGACTTTTGAGAAAAGAAGTGTTTTTCAAAGTCCAAATACTTGTAGATAGATTTTTAGCAGACCAGACCACATTTATTTATTTATCCTACACACCTGTATATATTCTGGATCATGTGTTGGACCGCTCACTGATAAAAATTGTATTAATAAATAAGAACCTCAAGATTAGATGTACTAGAACAATCATCACCACACAAAAGCATATTTAACATTGCTCTAAAAATGGATCTTCCCTTTGATACAAGTATTCACCATCAATAAACACTACGAGACCTGTTTGTTAGTTAATCATTCAAACAAAAAAGGAGAAACTAAGGATAGAGTTAAAAGAAGATTATTGTATAAAGTTACCACTCTTGCTACCCCATTTTTAGGATGAGATGATAGGGAGGGAAATTTAGACATCTATGCAAGTGAATATTGATTGGAAAAATCAATTTGTCAATCAAGAAATTCCGACATCATTTTAACCTCATTACAATCATTTTCATCATTGTATCATATTATTTATTGTTTAAATGTTTTTGTATTAAATAAAATTTTTGTGGTAAATTAAAACTATTTTTATTCGTGCTATTTGACAGGTAAACAGGCAACTTAACTTTTCAGTGAAAAATGGTTCATTTACTTACTTACAAAATGTTCTTTACCTTTCTAAGCATTTTTATTGTTTCTTGGACTATTATTTACTTTGATTTATCAGCTAAATATTATAGGCCCTTCCCAAGTATAGCTTTGATAGTTGTTGTAAAATATTGTATTTTTCATTTTGTTAATAAGCACATTCAATTACTATTGTAAGAAAAACTATGTCTGCAAGCGTATTCTTGTTATTATGATGCCATATCTTAATATTTCCACTGATGGCTTACCTACTGAGCACCTATGTAGTCTAGGTTTTTCATTTGTCTCAGCAAGTCAATCAATACTCTTTTTTGCATTGTAAAATATGACTTGCAATTGAAATTCCTCATATAAAAATGTTAAAACTCTAGCAAAAATAATTGTTAAATACTTTCCCAATCATTCATTGTTTTTTATTCATGGTCTCTTGAAAGATGAACAACCGGAGTTCTACTTGGTCCCTCCTTGGTACTCCTAATGGAATCGACGAAATAACCAGTTATACATCACACTGCTATCCAATAATAAAATCGCAGTTACTATTTTACATATTTAATCATGGCTACCTCCTTAGATCCAGGGATGTCATTTGAAACACAATCTTCCCAGCAGGCAACATGCATCTTTTGTAAACTTATATAGAAAATCTGGGCATTATTACATCATCAAAAAAATTGTTAATGCAAATTTTCCCCTAAATTCATCAAAAACACAAATTTTCAAATAATCATGAAATTATGTTGAACTAGATCACACGCATTAATAAGAAATGTTCAATTAAATATAATATAATTTGTTATGAGTATGTGCGGTAAATATTTAAAATACGGAGACGTACAATCCGAATATTAAAAAATTCATAACATTTTTATGAGCGGTGAATTAAATTCCTAATACTGGCCTTGCTCATATTTCTATTTGATTTTCGAAACCATTAAAGAAATTGAAAGGCAAATTGGATTACGCATCCCGCCACCAACATTACATGCGTCACGCATAAAAACAAAATCCCATGCATTCCTATTCAAGTTTCATTCATAATAAAACACCACCTCTCACTGTCTCCCTTGCACTCACGCCAGACATAGTCATTTACACGATAAACCGAAGAGAATATATTCATTACTTTAAGTCAGACTCGAACTGCGTTGCGGTCGTTCTGACGCGACGTCATTCCGTGCTAAAGTTTGGCGATGGCGGACAGAAACGAGAAGTTGTTGTTGGAATTATTGAAAAAACCTGGAAACAACGTTTGTGCTGATTGCGGGAGTAAAAGTATGTAGTACTTATTTTATAAATTGTAAATATTCTCCGACATTCAGTTATGGTTTTGTGTTTTGAAAAGTTTCGTTTTCGGGGGTTGTATTTGCGTTGTTTTAGTCAGGGGGGGCGTAAATGCTTCCATGCTTGTGGGGTTCACTGACCCTGAGCCAAAATATTTGTTTATTTTCACTACATTCATATATTTCGGGGGGTTGTCTGCGTGTTTAATTCATATTTTACATCAAATATGGTTACATTTTTCACTCAGGTTAACGGAGTGTATGCGTTTGTTGTGTTTTAAGGTTACTGAACATTCCACAGTCATCAAAATAACAAATCCCGTATTTTTTTTTCTCAATATTTAAGTATCATGATTTTTTTGTTTGTATTTATTATTATGTACACTTAACCACGACAGTGTATATTGATTATACACGTACGATTGTGCAGTACGCAACGTTGAAAACGGTTAATCCTCCACACTTGTTTTCGTCAACAATTCTACGTCAATTATCGGATCGTAATAAGTTCAATTTGCTGTCGATCGGAATTGAGCTAAATATCGCAATTAAATTAATTCACATTCTATGTTGAAATTATAGGAAGATTTATGTATTTTCTTTCATTGCTTTCGTTCTATGTTGGAACTCGTAATAGAAAGGGCCGAAAATAACATTAAATAAAATTTGTCTTTCTGTGATGTAGGTTTTTATCATGTCTATTTTATCTATATGATTTTCATTGTGAATATTTCTTTATTCAATAAAAATGGAAAAAAAAATACTTATGAAAACTTCAGTATTTACTTACTTACATATTATAAAAAAACATTAGATAATAGCATACTGAATTGATTATAATAATTTCCTTTAACCTCATTTCGGTTTCAAAAATAACCCCCACTAATAAGTCAAATTTGCTGTATTATCTATTGGCTATCGAAAAATTAATCTTTAATAGATTTTATCAAGGAACGTGATAATGTTCTCAAACAAACAAAACATATTACAAATATTGTATAGCGTTGACGTGTCTGCTCCCATGTTGTGCATATTATAGATTCTGAATGGAGTAATTTAGGAATAAAAAATAGTATATTGATTGAATTGTATATTACTTGGTTGAACTACATTACAATAAAGTAAAAATAAAAAAAATATATTTAATTTAAACTATTTTGGCTTCGCATCATGTTCCAACTTTTGCTTAAAATCAACAAAAAAAATTAATAATATTAAAAATAAATTTTATAATAGAAAATTGATGTTAAGAGGACTGATCGCTAATCTATCAAAAGGATCTGAAAAGATTTTTTTATGTGACAATAGACAGACAATTTTCGAAGAAGTGTTATACACTATGAAGTTACTTAACTGGTAGCAAGTAAAAAAAACCTTATATTCTAATATATATTTTGCAGGTCCAGAATGGGCATCATACAACCTGGGTATTTTTGTGTGCACTCGTTGTGCTGGAGTACACAGAAGCATGGGGGCTCACATCAGCAAAGTTAAACATTTAAAGCTGGATAGATGGCAAGATTCTCAATTAGAGAGGATGCAGGAAGTTGGAAATAATGCGGCGCGTGCCAAATATGAGGAGCGAGTGCCGCCATGCTATAGAAAACCTGTCGAGAATGACCCTCAGTAAGTTTACATTTTATTTATTAGTAGTCAATTATTTTCCTAGAATCAAATTATTTTAAAAATATTTGAATTAATGTACAGCTGAAATTTGGGTTATGAGTAACTCGGTCTGCGAATGTTTTGGAAGACGAGTAAAAATTTCTATTTCTTTTATCTTGATAATTTAGTAGTTATGCAATACATGTTGAAAGTGCATGTTAATGTGTATGTGCGTGAGCAATGTAAAGGATAATCCCAATACCGAATATTTCAATAGTTAATTCAGTATTATTGGTGTAAACAAATTTATTGAGATTACCATATCATTGTTCCTTACTTCATTAAACAATTCATCATATTAAAATATCAGTTTTTTTTTATGTGGGGTAGTATTGCACAAAACGTCAATGTTATGTTTAAATGGATGAATCCTGTACACACAGGGACATTGATAAAAAAAATTCCTGATGCCCTTGGCGTAAACCAGTTCAGATGACTTTATTGCCGCTGTATTACTTGAACAATCTTTTTATAATCCATTGTTACACTGAATGTTTACCCGTTGATAAGTCTGAGAATACTGCATTGCTGTTTGTCTGCATAGCCTCGTTATCAATCGCCAGAACATATACTCAGCATATCTAGCTGTCATGGATCGGGCACTCATTTTATATAATATTTGTCTGCGTTCTCGCTCACTGCGGGATTTAACGAATGTGTTTATTTGGACTGTAGCAAATCACTTTGAGTCGCTTGTGTCTCGGGGATTATTTAATTTAAATATCTACGTTGACATCGCTTTATTTATTTTTTGTTTACGCAAAAGATAATGCCTTTGTGAGTTTAATTTTTTACTAATGCTGCATGATGACTTTGCATTTCTCGGAGATTAATGATAACGTCAATACGTTAATAACAATGATCTTGGTTATTGTCATTTTGATAGATCGGTGTCTGTGATATATTAAGTTGCTTCAATCTATCTGATCCTAAGAATAGGATATATTAGAAGTGACAAAAGTTACCAATCAGTCACGTTCTAGTCTTATCTTTTTATTTAATAAAAACACATTTTCAGTACTTATTTCCACAATATGTTTTTTGAGCAGGACCGGTTTCGCTCATCGCGAGCATTATCAACTGGTCAGTTGATAATGCTCGCGATGAGCGAAACAATGAAGCGATGAGTGTGAACACAATGCTACTTAATATAAGTTTTTGTAAACTGAACAATTGTAAAATTAGAGAACCGTCATTAAATTTTATTCATATATTTATTAAAAATAATTTGTTTAATGAAAACAGAAATTAAGTAAACATTTGGATTTAAAACTTAACTAATCAAAACACAGTAAAATTCCTTCGGAATAAATGCTGTTGATGATAGGGATGAATCTAATAATTCAATATCAATTAGTCAATATTTGACCTCAATCTTGTGGATCCTCTTTTCTTTTCTTATATGGACCCCTGTGTTAGCCTGTATGAACCATTATTTAATTACTTTCATTACTTAACCGTTTTAGTGCTAAGCAATTTTGGCAAAAATGAATGAAAATTGCTATACACATATTGATTAATTTAGAGGAAAAAATAATGGTGTCAAATAAAACACTCTAACTTAGACAAATATCAATCAATTTTATTAATTATTTTTGCATTATAAAGATAAAATGTTTATTGTTGATTAATGTTTATTGTTGATTAATGTTTATTAAACATAAAGTGATATCAATATTATTGTATTTTATTTCTTTTAGAAAATAAAAAATCAAAAAAAAATAGCTCAACAATTATGTTTTGCCGCACAAATAGCTACTAATAACTACTAATTGTTGGCCTTCTCGTTATTCCCATTTCAAGTATGACAGCAATAAAGGCTTTCATTTCGTATATTGTTGTCGGCGTCCACTTTTTTGCTCGAGAATTATCCGATACAGTGTGCGAGGCCAAAAACTGTGCAGCATATCGATTTGTTTCCCTTACGATGGTTTCGAGCAGTGATATTTTAAAATAATATAAAAAAACGATAAAAGTTATTTTTAAATGTATAAGAATGCACTCTCATTACAAATTACGCGCGAGGTTAGCGTACGTGCACTCCCGCGGAGCACCGAAAACACACTGAAACGCAATTTTCGATACAAACGATCGCAGCGCTTTTGCGCCGCGTAGCATTCTAACGGTTAAGCAAGCTTTGCGATAGTAAGCCTGAAGATGCCTTTGAAAGAGGCGAAACATGTGTCACAGTTAGTAGCACAATACGTGGAATAATCAAAGTTATTTTAAAGTTTATATTATTCTGTATGAACCACTTTGTGAACTTATGCTAGGTTTTATATAAATACTATTTTTCCATTCAGATTTCTTTTGATTTCAAATGAAATGACTGTTTGAATATTTTATAAAAGGTGTTTGTTGTATGAAAATATTATATAATTTATTGAAACAAAATCACCTGATAAAATGTTTTTCATAAATGCATAGTTTTGTAATGCACCATTTCCTGCTTTTTGTGATACAGTTTCCTGTCATGTGCATTATCACAAAGATCTCCTAATCTCATTTTTGTCCCCTATAATTTCTCCAATATACATTCTATTGTATAATATCTCTCTAATGTCTTGTGAATACAACTAACGGCGTGCAGTAGAATGTCAATTGTGGTTTGTTCGGTGCGCACTTACCTAAGTATACATTTAGATTTCATGGGATTTATCGCTGCCTTTTGGCGTCTCGGAACATTTGTGGTTACCATATTTTTCAGCGAATCATTGCTGTTCTAACTTAATTATTGGTTTTATTCTTACGTTTTTGAATTTTATTTTGGATAGATTATTTAACGGTAACCACAAAAATGCATTTCTGGCAGCTAAACTATTTTTAATCAGTTTTTTTTTCTAATTGATGCATATATTGATAAGCTTACATTTTTAATTCATAGTAGTGGTGCTACCCAGAATTATGAAATGAAATCATACACTATACAAGATAGAAGCTATTAATTCTTTAACTAGTAAGAAACATAAAAAATTAAGCTTATTTAACAAATTTTATTTTTTTTTTGCTATTGTAATGAAAAAAAATAATTGTGAATTTGTAAAGTACCGGTATATTTTTTTTTTTTTTGAAAACTGATCCAAACTACAATGCCCGTCTCCTGCAACAAAATATTTAACTGAAACTATTTTGCAATTATGTGATTTATGAAATTATTCTTTATCCCACACTCTTCTTGGTTGAGCAACTAATGTGACGTCTATGGGTGAACATAGTCATTGAAAAGGTACAAACAATATTCACCACATCATTATTTATATACTTAAGTTGCTTTACTTATCAATGGTATTGAGGAAGGGTGAGGTGGGTTTTTATATATTTTTTGTGCATAAAACCTACTTTGCAAAAAATATACACATAATTTCAAGAATTTTTTAACACTGGCAAGAATTCATTTCAATCATTATTTTCAATGAATATATTCATATTATTTTGAGGCAAGCTTTTACTTCTGATTCAGGCCCAGATTTTTATTTTGTTAAGTTAATCTGCAGATATGTGTTGCGGTTGACATTTATTTCAGAAAGGGAATCCAATGTAAAGTGTTCCAAAATTTTTTGTTAAATTAATTTGACTGAACATGCATTACCATTCTGATCATAGGTTTAATAGTCTAGTATATGTCGGTTAAAAGGGTACTTAAATATGGCACTGTATTGGAAGTGCTCTAAAGTAAATGACACAATTAAAACCACTTTTCCAATCATTTGTTCTTCGTTATGGCAATGTAAATGTAAATATAATTTAATGTGTTCTGTCATATTATGCAGAAGACCCATATGTTGTTTTGGTGTGTTCGCTTACAATCGTCACAAAATCTAAAGCAATTTTGATTTGTGTAGTTTTTATTTTTTACAAGTATATGTTGTGCAACCCAAGCTGACCTTAAATAAGTATTAAAAATTATTGGTAATCATTTATTATTTACTTAGCCGGGAATAATGTCGATCGCCATATCATGTACATAGTTTTCTGAATGAATTGTAGCAATATTTTATTTGATGTAATGAAGCATATGACTGGAGATAAAAACTCTGTCATTTGTTTTGAATTTAAATTAATTTTTATCTGTTTTAACAATAAGCTTCCAAATGTGTATATTTTTGTAGATAAGAATTGCGGCAAACAAACAAAAATAACATGTTTTATGTTACACCAATTTGAGTTACGGAGTGTTATTGTTTTCGATGTGTAAAAAATACTTGCTACAATTATTTTATCACTTCAGGTTTGTTCCTGTCTTCGAAGCGCAGCTGTATCCACTTAAGGCATTAGCTGCTTTTTGCTATTTGAAATTGAAGTATTATTTCAAATGTACTTTTATTACTTTCAGCTAATCATTGCCTATGGATGTATTTGTTTTTTATTGTTTTCATACACTTTTTACTACAATCGTTTATGGTTATATTGTAAAACTAAATGTATAATAGACTTATTGTCGTATTACCGTGATGAGATACATATGCTAACACTTAATTCATTTAGATTGGCGGGTTCTCTAACATTGTGACATTTTAGATGATAACATGGGGATAGGAAGTGAACTTTGATAATGGAACAAAAACATTGATTTCCTCATGATACTCTTAGTTGAATAGTTCACTCACAAGCAAAAAAATCCTTTCAAAATTCATGCATTAATATATAGAGAAAAAAAAATCTATTGTGATTTTATTAGTAATTCATGATTTATAAAATAAAGAAATTAGATGTGTATATGGAACGTGAGCGTTTGTTTGTTGCTTTCATTGAAGATATGACCAAGTGAATAACTGACTATGGTTTAATGACAGTCTGTGGAATTGGTGCCCCACATAGTTGTGTTCTAAAACATTTTCATGTTTGTGCAATTATATTTATTATTTTCTTGCTGTCCTCTTTTCATCAGGACTCCCCGTATGTGATATTTATTGTAGCGGTTGAAATCAGATTTGTTTTACCAATTGAGGTTATTAAATTAAATCATCTGGAACCACTCGTAGACAGAGTTGATTTTTTTCAAAATCTGAATTGATATCTATTTATTAAATATTTCATATACAACATTTTACTTGATTTGACAATGTGGATTTAATTAATACTAAGTTTTTTTTGTCAGTTTTTAACAAATAAACGCATGGTCGTGTTTGAGGTAAGGAATCCTGAGTTGTCTGTTGTATATGGGAAGGAATCCAACTTGGCTCCAGAGCTGTGCTGTGTGAGTACAGCTAGAGAATGTTTGTGATTCTCAGCCGTCAAGCCGATCAAAAATAATATTGCACAATGATTTTATCTCAAATTGAGTGCATCAATTTTTCTTTGCAGAGTTCTGGTCGAACAATGGATCCGAGCTAAATACCAACGAGAAGAATTCTGTCATCCCGAACGTCAGAACTACACATCCGGGCACATGGAAGGCTTCCTCATGAAGAGGGGAAAAGAGGATAGCCGATATCACCCCAGAAAGTTTATTCTGTCAGAGGCTGAAGATATTTTAAAGTATCACGTGAAGGAAAACAGAGACCCTAAAGCTGTACTAAAGCTATCGGAACTGAATGTCGCATTCTCGCCACAAAAAATAGGACACATTAACTCTTTGCAACTAACGTATATCAAAGACGGTTCCACTAGACACATCTATGTTTACCATGATGACCCAGAAGTTATCAATAACTGGTCAGTAGATTTCCCTACTTTCTCTAGATTTTTACAAGATTTTATTTCATCATTTGTAGACTGTTTTCTTAACATATGAATATTTGTTTAGGTTATCATTTTTATAAAAAAAGCAGTAGCATGCAATAGGTATGTTTTCCACAGATAAATAATAACCGCCTAAAATATATTACCTATATAAATTCAAAAGAAAAGTACCATTATATAAAAAACCACATCAATGAAGACATTACTTTTGTAGAAAATGTGAAAATGATATGTGAAAAATCTGCAATAAAAAGATTCACAGTTTGTTCATATATTTCATACTTTTTACTTATTTTCGTCTATTGATTATTTAATCCGCCTTTTTGCTGATGCTTTACAACATTTTACTTATTTCTTCACTGGATCAAAATCGCCTGGATCATTAGGTCAGTTCAATTCCACAATTTGGGGAAATATCAGAATTGTCTTTTGGGTACTTATTTTATTAAAAGATCTATAATCTTAAATCGATTTTTTTATTTGTTTTGTAAGTTATTTGCATATTTATTCATACATTGGACAATTTTTCTCCACTGCATTAAAGTAAAACCACATCAAAAAAAGCGATGTTTAAACTGGGGGTTGAGCGTAATATATTTTTATTTTACAGTTAGTAAACATAGTTGCTTTAAAAAACTTTTTTCCGAGTAATTCAACATATTTTAAGGTGTTAACTATCACTTCTTGATGTAAAGACAGGAAGAAAGATATCTTGCGTCTCTTCTTTTGACCTATTAATCTAGAGAAATAAATCCTAAAATGACAGACATTTGGTTGAGCGGGTTCAATAAGCTTTGGGCATACACCTCTATGCCCAACAGCTTGCAGTATGATGTGCTGTACCAACCAATATAGATTTATAGTAAAGCCAGGCTATTGTGCCTTAGCCGAGTGTGCATGTCATAGAGTTTGCTATGAAGAGTCGCTTATTATATTGAGCTTTATTATCGGCTTTTGAGAAAGGTTTCTTTACGGATTATGCTGTACATTTTATGGGTTGAAAAATTATTTTGTTACCTTCTCCCCATACAGACGTTTTTCAGCTGAGACCTGATCAAGAATACTTCTATTGTTTCCTTGAATAAGCATTATCACATCGTTAGCATATTTTATTGAAGTAGTTCTTAATTTGAATCCTGTTAACATCTTTGCTTGACTTTTTCTATCTTTACTTAAGGTACATGGCCATACGATGTGCAAAACTTCACCGACGTCAAGTCGCCTTTCCTGCCTCATCAGAATCGGAGCTGGCCGCTTACCTCACAAGAGACTTCCCCCGAGAGGGTTGGCTGTGGAAGACCGGTCCAAGACCGACAGATGCCTATAAAAAGCGTTGGTTTACTCTTGATAATCGAAAACTTATGTATCACGATGACCCTTTGGACGCCTATCCTAAAGGAGAAATATTTCTCGGTAAGAACTTTCACTATTGTTTTTCTCTTTTTGTACTACCTTTTCATAGTAATAGTGAAATTTTCGTAGCTTTTAATAACTCGGATGTTTTGAAGCTTGAGCAATTTTATCTCTTGTTATGAAAGTATTACTCTTTAAAGACAAATTTTAATGTATTTGGGTTCACTTACGAGTGTAATTTTACTATCACGTTAAATAGTACATTAAACTTTCCAAAGTGGACGTTAAAATTACTAGTAATTCTTTTATTGCCCAAAAACTCACGCAATAATTAATATCAGTTATCAAAATCAATAAGCAATGCCAAAGAAATGATAGAACGAAAGTTTTCTAAGAAAACTATCCGCTTAAATCTTCACAGATATTAATAATAATAAAAGATTAATCAGTTAATGCACAAAATATTGTTAAATTCAAAAATCATAAACATACACTCGATGAGAATTATATAAAACTGAATTTGTAATAATTAAAAGCATTGTTGATGTTAACATTGATTTAATGACATTTTTCAGGATATAATTTGGACGGATACAGTGTTCGAGTGGGAGTCGCTCCCGGCTACCGAGACATGGGCTACAGCTTCACCTTGCACACTCCCGAGCGAGGCTATTGTCTCAGTGCTGTGTGCGAAGAGGACCGGGACGGCTGGATATCTGTCATCGATAAAGTTCTCCAACGCCCACTTACACCTCAAGACTCCTCAAGTAATTTGTCACCATATATTGCATTCTAGAGAAAATTTTTTAGCATCCACTATCGGAGGAGCTTAGGTAAAGAAACGATTATCTGAAGTGTTGAATTGATTGAAATTTATAAAGTATAGCAATACACCCTTGGATTCCCATATTATGAAACAGTTAATGGTTTATATCTCCCATTATCGGACAGTGCCCAGGACTGTTTTTCTAAGAATTTTCAACCATCTTTTTACTAAGCATGAGGCTTTTGCATCAGAAGAGATATAAGTAAAATTCCTGTCCCAACCTAACCTAATCTGACCTTATTTTTAAGCAAAGCCCATCAGAAACTCTTATATAGTATTTGAAATTTAATATAAACATTACACTGTATTATTTTTCTTGTTTATATAATTTAAATTCCCCGTAATCTATTATAGCCTGCTTGGTACTTTTTCTATTTCGCTATCTCACAAAATTATTTGAAATTTTTTCAGTCGCCGCTCGCCTCGTTCGCAAAAGAACTGCCTCCAACACAATCAACATCTTCTCGGCTAGGTAGGAATGCAGAAAATAGGCTCGATTGCCTTTTAGAATAATTTTACATTAGACTCTAATTTTATTGATGAATCCTAACATTAATCTCCAGTTTGTTGTACTCATTTAAATTATGGTGATGTATAACTTTTATATTCAACCGATACCTAATATTAATGCAAAATCCATATAAATCATATCTGTGACAGCTTACGTTGCTGTTAGCATGTTTTGTCTCTAGTTGTAGGCATATTTTTTTTTCGTATTGACGTATAATATAGGTAAATTAACTTTATAATTGACAATCGTATAGTGCTCGCTTGAACATTTGAAACATAAACTGCAAAGCAATAAAAATGAAATCGGCATTTCATTGGTATTTTTATGGAAAAATAAATTTATTTTTGTATTGAATATCAGTGAATTTTTACTGGATAAATATGTTAGACTCATTCTTTTTTAAAGAATTTCAATCAGCACGGCTGAATATTTTTTTATTTTCTACTGAGTGTTTAATTTATCAAAATCGAATTAGCATCGTTAATCTTGTATTAAAAGTTAGCTATTTTTATTTGCGTGTCATGTCATTGCAAGAGATTTCATAATTTATAATGACCCTACATCTACTTTATTTACATAATAAATATATGCATATATAATAGAGAAACGTAGTTATGTAGATTAAAAATTATGTCTACTTGTAAATAATATTTTTAGTGGTTTAAAACCATTTTGGCAATAAGTTTTGGTTCCAAAAATATGTCTTAAAGAAGATTATAAATCAACAATTTTTATACTATACATGTTTCTCTTCAAATTATTTGAGACACTTGGTTGCCGTTTATCTGACATCTGGTGAATTATTCAATGATTCATATAAAAACATTCACAAAAATTTGTTCCAAATAGATTATTTCTGTAAACATTGAATATTTAAAGAGTTAATTTGCCTTTATCATAAAAAAATAGAGCAATGGTGATGTGCAATGAATTTAGTTTTTTTTTCCATAGGAAAAGATACCTGATATTGGACAGAATCACAATTACGTGACTCTGAAAAAACAAATATGTCATGTACATGTAAACTATTTTTAGCTGACGATTTTTTCTCTTTGCTTTATGGATAAACAATTTTTAAAAATATTGTTCAAAACTCCTAACTTTCTTACTAAAGACTTTCTCGTATAGAAAATATATTGCTATAGCAAAAAATTCATGGATTTTGTTACTAAATAAAAAATATAACAGAAATTTTAACTTTCTAAGGAAAAGGTAACATTTCAAATGTAAAATACACATTATTTTTCCAACGAGTAACAGACGTAATCGAAAAGATCTGATGTTTTAAAAAAAAAATACATACAACTAGTCAATTTTATTAGATGATTTATGGTACACCAAATCATTTACTGTAGAAGTTTATAAATAATTTAATATTCTAGGCAATATCGTAATGTAGCTTATTTTCTTGTATGATTAAGGCTATATTTTATCTTCCTTCTAATGATAATTTTTTAATCAATTTCAATAATAGGCAAATACTTTTCAACAGCACTTGGAGCTATGAGAAATGTATTCAATTACTTCCATACTTCTACAATGAAACAGTATCTTTATTTTTTGAAAGTCTAACGCATTGTTTTTAATAAATATTGATGTGTTCAATAATTAATAAAGTATTGCCAGACTTAAAAATAAAATGTCTATGGATGAATTTAAATATGCAAAATATTTATTATTCAGTAATTATAATTTATTAGTTGGACAACTACTAAAAAGCATTGTGAACTGTGTTATGTTCATTTACACCATCTACACTATTTTTTTAAAGGAATATATATTTGTTTAAAATAATATTTGAATGTTTTGTAATATGTTTTATTTGTTAGAATGATAGAGCAAAAACAATGCTGCATAATTCATATTGCATGGGTGATTAGAAAATTATAAAATGGTATTGATTCTCCATTGTGACTTACATACAGTTCTGGACATCAATTACAGTGGAACATCTTTTTTTATGTATGGAACATTTGATAGCACTTATTAAATTGTAAAAAAATATATTTGTACAACATTTAGAAAAACTATGCTTTTAAGACTAAAATGAAGTTGACTTCCAGATTATTAATTTTGTTGCCCATGTTCACTTTCAAAGTGGTATGTAATCCAATTTGAAGAATATGGCTAGAAAAGGACTAGTTGTTTGCTGATCGCTCCCGCTATTCCTTGTAATAGGATCGGAAGTATGAGTATTTCATACTACGGACTAGTCTTCACACAGAAATCTATAAATCTGTTGAAATTGTGTGTGCCAGGATTTGAACCTGTAGGTGCTGCAACTGAAGCTAATGACACTGATCACTCAATTCCTGAGTGAACTTTTTTTCATTATTTACCTTCCAAATACATTGGATTTAATGAGATTTGATGTACTGAAAAACTAAAAAAACCCCATTATAGTAGGAAAAAGTTTATCAACTTCTACAAGAACATATTATCAAAAGTTATTTCAGCTCCAGCCACCGTCAGAATTTATAAACCTACTGAATTTAATACTGAGTCCTATGCCTGCACTTGAATTTTAATCAGTAATCCTTGACCATGTTTATTTAAGACCATTGCAGTGAAAGTATTAATATCTTCAAGGCCTATGGGTTAAATTACATTAAAGAAGTAAAATTGTATGAGAATCAACCATACTTGCTGTAAAAGTGAACATACACAATTCTTTTTCTCGACTCAATAATTACAGATATAATTAATATAAATTAAATGCAATATAATTATTATACATTAAATATAAGTGAACAGTTATATAAATATAGTGACTAATCCCCATCATGTATTTTATACAAATAATTGCTTAGATATAATTTGCTCAATATTTGACACTGATTTGCACAAACTTTACTGTATAATTATTAAGTGATACCAGTCTATATTTGAAAACGGAGTGATTCCTTTAATACGTATAAATGTTATTTCTATATGTTTTTCCCAATTCTCCAGCCTAAACATTCAAGTGAAGGTCATCAAAACATTTTTTTTGTTTATTACAAAACACTGAAAATTGTCAAGAATATTAACTACAAGAGAAAGGTAGATTTTATTATGATATAAATTCATACTATGAGAAATACTTATCACTAATCGTGTCTTTCTATTCAGTTTAGCTCAGCTTTAAAAAGTGTTAAAACCAACAGTCATCGTTGGCTATATATATTTAAAGCTATTTTCAATCTTTTTTTTCTTCGATGAAAACACATTTTTGATACTATTTCCATAATATATTTTATCTATCTATTTAATCGATAGAATACAAATTAAAAATAATGTTATTTGCAAAGTCAAATCAAAAATCCATTAAAAGTTCAGAAATAATCGTGAAACACTCATAAGCAAAATAACTTGCACTTGTATGTTTATTTTTCATATGTAGTCTTTATCGTGAGTCAAATTCATAAAAAAATATTTTTTTTTTTAAACTTTCTATTGGGCCTGGTCAGCTATGAAAATCTTTTTTCTTATACTTGAAAATCATTCTTATAATTCGATAGATAAATTCACTGAAGCAAATTTATTAGCCATTGACATTGTTAAATGCGAAGAACATTCTGAGGCCACACTATTTTTATGAGTGTATGCAACCTCTAGTGACTCCACGGTTTCCTGTATAGTTTGTATTAAGCATTTCTTCCTTCCCAGTGAAGCATCACACTAGTTTTCTTTATGTTATTTTATTTAAGAGCGAGTGTTTAACTGAGCACAATCAATTATAAAGCACCCTATTGTACCTATATTATAGGCTATGAAAGTAACTCGAATCATTCAGCATTTATTGTTGATTGGGTTAAATCCTAAATATATTCCCAACTGTACCACTATGCGTGTAAATATTTTTTTTTGTTGATCATAATTGAAGACATTGCAAGCATAACAATATGGGATATATTTTCATGATTTGAAAATATCAAAGAAAATCTTTATTTTTATGTGTAAAAGTTAAATTACATTTTACCAAGACCATTTTATTATCTTCATATTAAAAATATTGGTTTGAGTTATTCACACCAAAAAGTTCCTTTTTTCAAAGATTTTCAGCTACAAAACAAGTCTATTGTAAAAAAATTCTCTCTAAATACGCCAAAGTAATTATTCCAATGTCTCTTATTGTAGTTCATGCAATATTTTCAATTATTTTTTTTTATAGCATTAGCTTACTTAGAGTGTATCAACAGTTAATACTGTTTGTTAGTCTCACCTTTTTTATGTTTATTAAATTATTGATGTGTGCAATTTAATTATTTTCCCCACCAATGGACTGATACGACACAATATTAATCTGTAGTACTTTTTCATTATGTAGTATGGTCATATCACTAGAAAATCGTTTAGTTAATTTGCTTTAGAATTTGTGTGACTGTAAGCATTTCAAAAGTAGCTCCTAAATATTTTTATGTATTTGTGTGTGAAATAAAAGATATTTTTAATAAACCTATACAAATAAATAATTATTTAAATGAAAGTAATTTTTATAGTAAGGCTTTGTTTAGTAATAACATAGTTTTCTTTCGATTGGTAAATTAATGTTGAACTTAGCTTAGCAAAAAAAAAAAAAAAACTAGGGTAGAATACTATCTTCTAAATTAAATATTCCAGTTACCATTGTAACTAATTTCTAATATGATCCAATTTAATATTGCAAAGCAGTAATAAATGAAAGTATACCCTAACCATTTATAATACAAAAGATATCAGCATAATATACCTAGTATGAAATAATAAGTATGCAAATTTAATATTATGTTTTTAGTACAAATTTTTATTAGATTACGTAAGGTTTGAGATTGTTTCTTTTTTTCTAGTATGATTATGTGACAATATTTCATGCGCTGTCGCATGCGTGAAATGTGATGCGATGAATTAAAATTTTTATTTTCGCATTTATTTATAAGTTCTTTGTATATGGAGTTTTTATTAAAAACACTGATCTGTATTTGTAATTGCTATGTAACTTACACAAACCATGATTACAATGAACAAACGTTAATGAAAACCACAATTTTTGTTTTATTTATATGTATTGCTTATCATATTTACTCCCTAAGAGCATATGGCAATGAAACATTTCGATAGAAGTATGACTGCAGTCTTTATGCCTCTTTTGGGAGATTAGGATTACGGAGGACTGCTCTAGGAAAGCACTAGAAGTTAGATTTTCCTTCTCCTTATACTTTCTATTTAATTTATGTGATTGTGTGGGATGGAAAAAATGTTGACAGAACATTCATGCCTTACAACAAAAATTGTTTAATAAAAGAGGACATTGCAACTGTACAAGACTCTCCCAAGAGCGATGAACACTAAAAGCTACTGGCATATATTGTAATATTAACTATGTGAGTATTCTTTTATAATTTAATACTTCAAATCCATATTGCGATTTTAGCCATTCAATCCAATCGGAGTCTACTTGCTTTTCCATAGTTATTTCCTGAAACACTTCACTTCTTCCAATCTCTGTGAATTTTAATTTTTCAAACATTTTAATGCTATTGGTGTTGCTGTAAGAAATTTTTACTTGGTATGTTTTTATATGTAAATTGTCCATTCCATAAATCATCATGAGTATGGCAGATTCCCAGCCGAGTCGTTTGCCTCTTGAGCACTTTTCGGCTATCATTATTTCAACTTCAGCCGTACCTGGATTTTCACCTCCCAAGAACAGGTTTGTATCTCCTATCATCGAATCTAAAAATAATGAGTTTTTTAAATTATTATATTTCATAAAAAGTTTTTTTTTTGTTCGAAAATATATAACAATATCACACTTTGGCTACTATGATGTTTTTCAAAATCTCAGCAAGAAATGCCATCAATTATTGTTGATAAAAAAAACCTTAATTTCTCCTATTATTTTTTACATGGTTACATAGATTTGATTTGGAAGATTATCATAAAAATAATGAAACAAACTAAACAAGAAATTTTTTAGATTACAGACCAAGAATTAAAAGAAGAAGAAACATGAATCAGTGAATGGAGATAGATAGATAGTTGACACTGAATATTTTGACTGGTCGTAAGGATACAGGTTTGTTACAAAGAGATTCAGACTGCAATTAAAACTGGATTATAAATTTAAATAAAGGCAGTTAAAGCAATGTGATCATCAAAAATCACTGAAGATATGCATTTTATATTTATGTAACAGGAGTTAAATTCAATATTGTGACATACCAATTTCATTTTGTGAAGTTTCAAAAGTGTTTTTGTCGAGAATAATGAAAGTGCATTCTGTAAAAAAAAGAAATTCACCTGAATACTATCATATCAAATATTATAGTAAAAAGGATGGAAGATTTTTAAGTATGATTCTTAAGAACAGTTTTACACCCTAAAGGTGATATATATTTTGAACATTTTGGAGAAATAAGTATTTAATTGAAAATGTACAAGATATTATTCGATTTTTATTTTCAACAAACTCTAGGAGTCATGAAGTGAATAGATTGATATTATTTCAAACACAATAAATAAAATATATACAAATTTTGTAATGTGTTTTTTCCTTTTAAATCATTTTTTTTTTAAATTTCATCCATAAATAATTGTCATTTGGAATTTATGAATCTTCTATAATAAATGATCATATAAAAACGTAACAGCGGTATTCAGCTATAGCTAACATTGAAATACATAGATAAATAATAAACACTAATAATGTTGATAAAAATTAACATCTCACTATCATCATCTTCTCTCCAACTTTTTTGCATGTCGTATTCCTCGTCCAAAGTCAGAGGCTCAGAAGCTGTTAAAAGTTGGAGCTCTTCAGACTGCATCCACTGATGGTATCTTAAAATGAGGTTTAAAAATGCTGTATATAAAATAGTTAAGAATAAATTTGAATTATCTCTTTAATTTGTCAATACTTACTTTGTAACGTGACATTCTTCATAAGGTACTAGAATAATATGATTAGAAACAATTTTTACATTATTATTCAACCTCATTTTAGCTAATACTTGAAAATTTCATTTCTTGTAATACAAAATTGTCAAAATATAATTTTATTGTGACATTTAAATTATTTGACAGCTGACACCATAAACAATTTTCCCCAATAAAATATTTTCGGCAACCTAAACATGGCTCCGTGACTAAACAGAACATGAAAAACGAGTGTTAGCTATATGAGAATGCCGCAGCAATTTACTAATATTACATTAAATAATAAAAAAAAATATTGCAAGCTGAAGTTCATTTATTGCATATTTATTTTTATCAAGTTCCTAAAAATTTTAATACCGATTTCTGAATTATTTTTATTTATTATTTTTATACCTCCTCCCTTAACCTATGGAGTGGCATGCACGTACATGTACGTTTGATCGGGAAAATAGTTTTGCTACTTTCATCTAGGGAATATTTTTACTCTTTATTTTTAAGTTAATTTTAAAATATACATTGATTATTCCCGCGAAATATCGACAGCTTAGAACGACGCTATCACAAATCAGCACATTGTGAGAGCCAGTAGTGATTTTTGTATTATGTTTATTGACAATTGGTTCCCGAACTCGGGATATAATTTTCTCTTTTTGTTTAAATAACTCACTTATTATCGAAAGATTAACTTATAAATAAATAAGTTTTCAGGATTGGTCTTATACAGAATATATGAAAATAAACATTAATAAGGCTAAAAAAAACTTTGCCCTTCATATATAAATCAGTTGAAAAATGTCTGCCACTCAACATGTTAATAATGCGTTAATAGGAGAGCCTAAATTATAGATATAATAAAAAAATGGAAAAATTGTAATTGTTCAATTAGTCGATGTTAACCAATAACTGATATTCTTATAATAAATTATTCGCATTTGCATAAAAAGTTTAGCAATTGTAATTATTTTTCTTGTGTGTATTCAAAAATCTCATGCGCTTTCTATTATTTTAATAAACAAAGGCTTTTATGTTTGCAGTGCTGTTAAATTATCACAAATAATGATATGAGAACATTAAGTAATAATCAAGTAATAATAGTTGTACAAAAGTACAAAAATGTAATGATGAAATTGTTTACTTTAATATCAAATGGCTAACGTGTAGTATTTAAATATTTTGTATGTTCCACGTTTTATTTTATACATTGTTTTGAATTAAATTAATAAATAATTGCGATATTTTTTAAAATTTCAACATGTACAAATTTTATGCTCTGTTCAGTTTTTCTTTGATATAACCATACACTAGTTTACTTTGATATAACCAACACTTGACTAGCAAATATGTTTGATGATATGTACTGACAGTACATAATTGCAATGATGATATTTGTTTTTTGGAGTTTTTTTCCCTGTAAAATTTAGCAATATGGTTGAATTGTGACATTGAGTGAATTCCTGATTATTTGTGTGCAGACTAGGCTTCGCAAAAACAGAAAGCGGTGAGCTTTATGCGTTCACCAACCCTTGATCAATAGCGTTATGCCAGTTCCAGCGGTCAATAAATATACTCGTTAATTTTTTGAAAATATTGCACCTATTACAGCAGCATACACAAAATGCAGTTTGTCATAGATAAAATTTTATTACAATTGAGTCGCAACTTACAGAAGATTGAGCAGTAAGACACTCTTTAGTTTACAATATTTTTTATACAGTCGCTACTGGCGGTTTCTTAAGTGTGATGAATAAACTCTTTGATCTTTTATTCATGAAGTTTAATATCCATTAGGCAGATTTGAGGAGTAATAAATGTCCGCTGTGTTCCCTTAGAGTAAAACAATACATTTGTCGGCATTATATGACACGACCCCGACGCCGCTCCAAACAAAACATACGCAGTAAAAAATATGTAACTCATCTGAATATTTATTTGGACCATCAAATAATACACAAGTTTTGTTTCTCATTCAAATTTTATTAAGTAATGACTATAAAAATATAAATAGTCGTATTCATATGTATAATTTTTGCAATTATAAATTTATATGTTTATATTATTTGGTAAGGCATGTTATCACTATTAAGGTGTTAACTGTCACTTATTGATGGAAAGACATGATATTTTAAATATAAAAAACACATTTTTTAGTATAGGAATAATTACTATGAAATGTGTTTTTATTATTTCAAAATAGTCATGTTATATCAATCCAGCACTTGCGTCGCTACTGAATTTTTATTTATTAATATAGTGGACGCCGGATATTGTCATCAGATGTATTTTTAAACAATATTTTATTGTACTCATAATTTATTGGTTTTAATAGACAACATTTTAAATAATGTCCGCTTCTAATGTGGAACTTAACTAATAGGGGTATCTCAATATAAGTTTTTCTGCAAAAAAATTCAATCTCTCTTTTTGAAGAAGAATGGGGATATAAGCTAAGAGCAGGAATAGAATTAATGGTTTGCTTATCACTCTCGCTACGCATTGATTTAAAGATCGAATAGGCAGGAGTTTTAAACATCACAAACAATAAATATAATTTTCTATTGTAATAGTAATATGTTTCACCCTTTGGAGGTAAACGAGTAATTTATAAATTGTTAATTGATGATTTGGTACGTCAACTTTATTTTATTTTATAGTTAGTAGATTTCAACAATAGTTTTAAAGAAAGCATTTTCGAAGTCATGGATTTTTGTGATGTCTAAAATTCCCTCCCACCCACTGAATCTTTATGGTAGACTACAATTAGCCAACCGCAAAACCTAAAAAGTCGCTATAATCTTTAAATTGTGTTTATTTGGTTCCATCTGTATATATATAATTATGCTTAAGAGAGTTATGGTATATCCGTTTTAATAATCGGAAACACAAACATATCGAAATTACACGAAACGCGTCCAAAATAGATCGATCTATTAACATACACAGCGTTTTTGGTACAATATTTGGTGTTAAGGCAAATCACTAATTTTAAGCTAATCATCCACCGTGTAATATTAACAAATAAATTATTGGAGTTAAATGAAAAATAACTGTAAATATTTTGTCTCACTTATCGAATATATCTGGCATACCGCTTAAAACTAGATGTGTGAATTTTTCCCTCATTATTTTCTGCTTATAATTACTTTACTTCTTTTACATTACTTCTTTTTGTGAAATTATTATTTCAAATAAGTCAGAACACTAGCGCCCGTGCCCAGATAATTTCAAAACACCCACCATATTTTAATCACTGACAATAGTCGCATTGAATATCTACAACTATCATAATATGTATTTTATACTAATATTTTGATGTATCATGAAAACGGTAATATAAGGTCATGTGGATAATTTCGACGATAAAAACATAATCGTGAACAGTACCTGAATACTGACATAAATCAATCAATTAACAAAACTGTACAAAGTCTGTAAAAACTACATCTGAATATGTCATATCGTTTCTGTTTAATGTTTTAGTGAAGTTTTGACAGACGGACACATTTATTTTCTGTTTTATATAATATATACATATATAATGGTAATATTTAGCCTGTATGCAGCATTGAATCTGAATACGAATGCCTCATAAAAGAATTGTCTCTTTGTATCTGACCATAATATCCATCGCTTTGCTGATAGTGGTTGGACCTAGTGAAGCAGTTATTGTTATTGTTATTGTTATTATTACTATACATGTTAATGTCACAGTTTGAGATCTGGTGGTGCAAAATCGGAATATTATCAGGAGCAACAGGAACAGAAACTCTTGGCGATGTTCCCCGATCCGGACTGCAGCCTGCTAAGACTCCCTGTTGGAAAGTGAAGGGCCACGTCTGTAAATAAAGAAAGTGTTCGTATAAGGACATATTCTATATGACATATTTTTCTAAAATAAATTTCTCACTATTCAAGAAATTTAGTTCTTATTTCGTTTTTGTTAGTTATAGCACTTCCCCATTTGATCAAAGGTGAAGCTTAATCAATTTCATACTTACTTCAATTTTGAATTGTTGACACTTTATACGATTCCCACATGTTTAACGTCAAACATCAATAATAAACCTCATACTATTTCACATTATGCTATTATCACAATGCACTGATTTTGGGGTTTTGTCAAAAAATTTAAAAATAGAATTTCAATAAGCAAATTACATTATTAAACACATGTTCATTCTTAATTATTTGCTTCTTAAAATTGGGTAAAAATAAATTGATTAAAATCACACAGCGGTTATGTGCTAAGAGTGTGGTTGATTTTTATAGCCTTTCGGTTGATCATATTTTCCATTTTGAGCCCTGATGCTCAAGTAATATTTATAAATTATATGAAGTGCACTTATTGAGATTATTATCATAATATATAATATATTTTTGATAAAATTAGTAATATTAAAATTTAAAAAATATATATAATATTACATAGATAGTTGGTGGGATTTGAACTATAGTAAGAATTGAGGAATATTATTTAAAAAAAAAACATTATGATAGCAATAAAACGATTGCCCCGTCGTTGGCACATTTTAATAATTTAAAGAGAAATGACATAAAATATATTTAAATAGCTTCTTTCCCTTCAAAAGTTCTACTTATTTTTAAATCAGTTTTATAATTAAGGAAAACATTCTGAATAATTTGCCATAACCACAAAGTTAACAGACCTTTTTAACCAGAAAAAAATATTATAAGCTTAATGGTGGGCGGCACATATAAAAAATTAGGTTCAAAAATGCAATAAAACTCTAAATTCTTTTTTAAAAAATTTGAATCTAAACAACAGCTGTGTGCATTTGTGCGGACAGCATTTTAATTTTACGAGTGGGCCAACACTTCAATCCTTTACGACTGTTTGTTTGCCTTGGATCAAGCTTCTTGTAGATATCCGCTTTTCATTTTCATAGAACGTGTAGCGTATATGCATTCCGATTAGGGTGACCAGAACTTTTCAATCAAAACACACGACTTTACTTGACCAATATTTTTAACGCCATAGTAATAGCGCCTATTCCAGAAGTATATTAGATATAAAACAAGTATGTGTAAGATAGACGCTCACTTTTAAAATCCATCCATATTTGATAATTTGCACACGTGGTTCAACGCTATATCCTTCTACGGTACCGTACTCTAAAGCAACATATACTCTAATTGACAACAATATTTGACTGGTGTTACTTTTAAAATATGGCTACATAACCTAATAAAGTTTAAGCGTTTCTAGAATATTCTATATAAGCCAGAGTGACTAAGTGTATCTTATTCCAAAAATATGTTTTTTACTTTATTATCAATAAAACACGGAACTGGGCAAAGAGTTTTATTACTGATTTGCTTATATTTCTTTGCCTTCTTTTTTAGTACAGCTCAAGTTTTAATATTGCTGTAGAGACCGGTACTGATCTTAAAATGTATTGTAGAAATAGTACCAAAAATGTGTTTTTATTACATGCCTTTTCATTAAGAAGTGACCGTTAACATCTTAAAATTTATTGCAATTAATTAGCTATGAAAACCAAATAATATTTATGAATCTTTGACACAACCGTCGCAAAGAATTGTTTTGACATCTAAACTACAAATAAAGAGAAGACCCGAAAAATTTGGACGTCTGGCCACCCTAACATTGTTACAGTGAAAAACCGCATTTACTAAGATTCCTTAAAATATATATGATATTACCCAGAATATTTGGAACATATTGCTGCTGATTTTACCGCGTGCTTAATACATTTTTATATTCTAGTACATATTTCAATTATCTATGGTTTACTTTATAATTAATTGTAAATCAAATTAGAATGGTGCAAAAAGTTCGGTATCTTCGTGAAAATCAGTACACGGATGAACTCAAAAGTGATAATTAAATGATATATATTGTTTTTATATATGATGAATTAAAAAAAATAATGATTTTTTTTAATAATTATTGATTTCATATTTAATTTGTTCAATCCTAATTGAAACATAGTTTGATAGTAATTGCAAACTATCGGACTTATTTACTATAGTGATATAAAATATCATATGACGTATAATTGTTTGAGTTAAATTATTTAATTGTTAATTGGCACCTTTATCGGCTATCAGATATTGCATCAAAATGTATGAAATTTAGGGAGTATAGGGCATCATAATATAATCGATTAATTTTTAAAGAACAACACCGTCGCTCTATTTCCATTTGTGTATCCTTATAAAAATAATTCAATCAATTTTGACGATCCATATTTGGTATTGAAATTCCAAATTGTGTTTGAAGGAAATAATAACAAACATTTTCAAAGGAAATATTTCTAAAATTAATAAAAATAGACGGCCGAATAAATTCTTTGAAAACGAATTTGAGTTTTTAAAGCAGATAACTATTTTTTTACGTAGAATTATTAGGTTATGATATTTAAAATATTATTAATGCATTATAAATATTTATTTAACAAGTGCACCACTTGTTTTTGTTATATTCATTCATATTTATTTGGTGTATTTTATCAATTACATTATATTTTCTTAAGGATTAGAAATAGGGTAATTAATGACTATAATTTTGATTGAAATTGATTGACATTTTAACGCTGACAATGAAAAAGGATTGCATAATTCAGGAAAGTATCGTCTCATTGGCTGATTGAAAAGAATTCAAAAAATATTGTTATTACGAAATTTTGAAATTGCGCCGATAATCAGAGTTTTTTCACTGCACATTTGACTGAAAATTAGCCTGATACCACTGTTAAAATATAGCTTTTACATCTTTTATCATATCTTAATATGCAATGTATTGTAGATTATTCAACAAAGCTTGCAATGTTTATAATATTATATATGTTATACTATAAAATTATTAAATATATAAAACGAAAACTTCAATTGAAACAAAAAAAAATACAGATTAATTTAATTCAATTTTAGAATATCAAAAACGATTGTACGAGGTTCTCGTGAAAATACATGCACAAAATGGCGGCACATTTTCCGAATACTCCTGTCATGTTCTTGTGCCATCTCAAACGCACCATATGGTTGGTGTCTGCCGCACGGAGTTTGTCTAAACATTATTTTGTTCTTCAGCACGGGCCATTGTTTTTTTACCATTTGTTCGGTGAAAAATACTTATCTATAAACAATTTAATATTTTTATACAGCACTTAAAGCAAGGGTTCAAAAGCGTGGGCTCTAAATGAATCACATTTGTAAGCGGCGTATATTTTTCCGACGGCTTATATCTCATTTTATTATTTATGTTTTAGTTATATTTTTTAAGTGAAACGAAATAAGACAATCATTTTTTCAACGGGAATTTCAGGATAACATTCTACGTATTATTTGGGTTCCCAAAAACGTAACCGATAACAATTCATTTCTATTTAACTATAAATATACATATAATTTAATAATATTGTTCATCCATTTTCAATTTTGACGATAAAATTCTAATATTTATAACTGATGCTGCATACAGTCATAAATAGAATATTTTTATTCGTTTTTATATTTTCGGGACAGTACGATCAATTTTGTCATATGCATATACATACTCACATACTTATAACTTGATTTAATTTTTGTCCACGCATCTTTATGAAAACATGCGTACAGCTTAGGACGTTGAATTAAAATCTATAAAATTTATGTGATATACACATATAAGTATTATAAATTGCAATAATATATGTTTAATGTCCAGGACTCTTTTTTACTACAATATTAAATGCACAAATAATTGCTTCATAGAGTACAGAAAATTAATCTACATAGTATATACTATCTTTACGGATCAAAGCAGCTCTTGGAAGATTATTAGCTTGATTGATTAAATTTAACAACAAAATTCTGCAAATCGAAACTGGTCATTTAGGGGTCTAAAGAAGTGTTTTGCTCATCTGATGTCGAAGAAAAAAACATGTATCGCTATTAGCACTGCCTTGCCGACAGAGACTAATCATAAAAGCAACTTCCCTGCGAAACTGAAATGACGTGAAGTTGAAACTCTCACGAAATTTTATGTTTAGTTATCAAAGACGACGGCCAGTGAAAATGTATTTTACAAAAAAACAATCAACAAAGAATATTTATCACAATGCGACGTGCCAAATTTGTGTTTGCAAATAATTCAGTCAATTATTTTCAACATCTAATAATGCTCACCAGGTTAAGAGGTCTTCCAGCTGCTGGAGAATCTTCAGGGGGCTGGTCTGCAAGAAGCGCGCGTAGATGAGCTATGTAACCACTTGCTAGCCTCAAAGTATCCAGTTTTGACAGTTTCGTATCAGCTGGTACCCATGGTAGTGTAGTCTTCAGTCTAAATGAATGAATATATATTTATTTTATTTAATAAAGACAAAAAAGATTTATATCAAAATTAATTTTTAACGTACAATATTCAATAAACTTATTTTAACTCAATCACACCAATTTCAATATGTATAAGAAGGTAAAAGGTAGAGCTAATACCAAGTCTCGTTTTAAGAATTGGATAAGATGGATAAAATATTTTTGGGTACTATATCAGTAAATAGATTAAATAGCCCATTATTTTACTGTGACCGACTGACTATTAGACTGGCTAGTGGAGGCATACAAAATATGAAAGAGATCATGGTTAATTCTAGAGATTGGTTTGGTTGCTGTTCAATATAAATATTCTAAATAACTATGCACATGCGAATACATTGTGAATACTATCTGATTCTTGAAAATTGTCTTGATTGAATGAATAGGATCAGATTTATAAAACTGGTACTCAATCAAGTATTTTACCAACCTGCAAAATGCCTTAGAAAGGACTCTCATTCGGGCTCTCTCGCGGGCATTTGCTGCATTCCTCTGTTGAGGTGGACACCGATCTAGAAAAATCATAAAGTTAAGATTATTTACATGTTAATAATAACCTTTAATTTTTGTTGTTTCCCTACGAAAATGATAACGAGGTGCTAAAAGCTGATAATGTTACCAATGAATAAAAACAAATTCTTGAGAATAGGTGTAATTGTACATATTTGTTTTTTTTTATACAATTCCTTTAACCCAAGAATATCAACTGTTACAGCGTTAAGAATGAAAAATATTTTGTCATATGGTTTAAATTGCTAAACTATAAATCTAGAATGCGGAGTCATTAAAAAGCTTGCCGACGTCGAGTTCGATTTTGAGAGTTTAAAACCTCTAATTATTTTTTATCTCATCTTCGAGTACACAATTCATCAACAGTCAATAACTGCAACGAATAAGTTCATTTTCCAATATTATACCCGTCACTGTATCAGTACGCAAATTTTTTGTCATCAATATTCATAATTAATAACCTTAAACTTATCTTCGACTCCATTGCAATGGTTTTTCTCTATATATCTTGATTGGTTACATTACAAAATATGAAGTCTACGTTGCATTTATTCATTAAGTCTTCATTTTAAATAAAAATTATCATAAATACTACAAAGACTGACGTTATGAAAATAAAACACAAAACAAAGTTATGAATCTTACATACCTGATAATTTTTATTGATTCAATATTTACTTAGTATTTTTTAAAAATCATGTTGGTTATAAATATTGTAATATGTGAAGCAACAGCTAAATAATCCTTAAGAAAATAAAGTAATTAATGCAAAATAAGATTACTTCAATTATTATGTCGAGTACTTACTTCATTATAGAATAATGAATCTCAGAATTTTATTATAAAAATCTTTTTTAGTTTATGATTCATTTGAAATTAAGAGCCGTCGGAAAATTCAACGAAAAACTGTTCTGATAATTGATTGTTCTTGATTGTCGTGAAACCGAAGTAGTTATCAAAAAGTTTATGAAATTCTTGTAGAACTTAAATATCTGGTTTGTTAATTTCGCCCTTTTATAACTATGTGCTACCGTGTAGGTGTCTATTCAATCGACAACCAACTTAAGTTTATCTAATATAGTGCATAATATTTTACTGAGAACTTAATTGTGGTTTGTTTTCAGGTATCCCATACACAAAAATAATGATAGTAGTCTTAGATATCCACTTCTTCTTCTGAAAAATATTTAAGTGGGCGTTATTTTTAATTTTAATGTAGGAAAATGAAAACAAAAGAAAAATCAAATCAAACCAAAACAAGGAAATATATTGGCGTATATGCAAACTATCAAATTTGAAATAATTTTAAAATATACTTATAATATACTAATTAGTAATGCTACATGTGCATAAATTATTTATTAAAAGTATTTATATAAAACGAATTAATGTATAGATTACTGATATGGCATTTTTAGGATCAAATATACGACTCAAAAAGGGGTAGCGTATGCTAAATATGATAATAAACGGCTATGAATGTTAGAGGCTTCGAAAATTAAATAACATATATAATTTATGATATCGACTGAAGGTGCTTTATGGAATTTCAAAATCAAATTTGAATTGCTGAAACTTTGTACGATTCCGTATATTTTTTCATTTCTGTTGCATTCGTGTGATGCCTGAAGATACTGAAAGACTAAACCCGGCTCTTTAGTGATAAAACAAGTGAAATCGGACGAAATTTCAACAATTCAAATTACATATATGTTTTTTTGTACGGTATTGTATCGATTGTAAAAGGGGTGTTTTTTTAAATTTTTTCAACTGTAAAAACATAGATTTAACAAACTTAAGAGACATTAAAAAAAATTAGAAGCATTAAAACTCATAGTTTAAAGAGCCAAATTTACTAACATTGCATTTATGATTATTAGAACCCTTTATCTTTTTATTTTATTACGATGAATTTATTGTGATTTCATGTGTACTCCTTAGGTTATGACAACCAATGAAATTCATCCAAAAGATATTATAGTAAAAGACATCTAAAACGTACTTGAATTTGGTGACAAGTCATCATTGGTTAGAGAATCGTCGTCATCGTCAGGTGTTAGATGATCCACTGGTGACAATGATCTCCGTCGACGACGAGGCATATTTCGTACGATTATTTCTATATCATCTAGTTATCCTAATTATTCAATTAGGCACTTATCACCGGGCATGTTTTGTCACAGAGAATCCGAAAACAGTACCATCAATTTCACTCCACTTTTGATTTGGACAAAGTAACATTTTTAACGGTAGCACATTTTTTCACTATTAAGTTAAAGGTTTTTTTTTTAATATACCACATTTTATGAAGCTCTGATTGAATACATCAAGCGGTATTTTAAAAGAAAGTTTTATTTTACTTCCAATTTAAATAAGTAATACTCTTCAGTAGATTCAGTTGAATTCAATAGATTATCGGTATCTTCGATTTTTAACTAATATATCAAAATATTTTTTTATAAGAAATGACATCACTATTAATACTGGTAATATTTTTTTTTATATAATATTATTAAAACAATATTTATTAATTACTTCAGTAAACAAATACCAACAATTTTCACAATACTATTCACTGTTCTTGAGCTGCATTAATGCGAATATTAAATTGATAAACACGAACCAACTGTTGATTTTTTTAGACGGTGTTATGAGCTGTCAACTCATGTGTGTTTCAGGGTAATTCATTTGGAACTAATCTTTGGTGACGGCTGAAATTAGTAAAGTATTTAGTTGCCAGATTCCATGGTGGGGATCCCCTCCTAATCACTTCATCCTGAAAATTAAGAGATTCTGTGTACAGGGATATTAAACATCTGTCATTTTAAAGTATTGATTATTTGATGTAAACTTTGTCATAAGAAAATTAATAAGATTTATTATTTTAACATAAATTGAATGTAATTTAACATTGGAAATTAAAAAAATATTTTTATAATGTATCAAGGATATTTTGGTAGAAAGCAGATTTGTGATTTTCATGAATTGACAGTATAGGGAAATAAAATAAATTTAACTAAAACTAATGCATTTGAAGCTTCATTTGCCAAACTTTTTTATGTATAATTTAATTATCATCATAATCAATACACGACTGTTCTGTATAATATATGACAATGTTTAAATAATAAAATACAAAATTTGGCACATTTCCACAAATTTGTTTTATTAAGATCAGGGCCGGGTTTGCTTATATTATATTATTTTGCAATTGTAGAAATAGAGCTAAGCATTGTGTTTTATTATTAAAATGTAATGCCTGTTCATCAAAAAGTGACAATATACATTTTAAAAATAATATGTCGAAATTGTAATATAGCTATTAATTACCAAAAACTTCTCTCAGAATAATGATGTACATATGTTTGTAAATACGAAACAGTAGCTCTTTCGTTAAAGTAATCTGTAATTAAAGGATTTATTGTAATTGGCAATTATAACAAACATTTAGCATATTACGATGCATTGTGAATGTAAAAATCGTATCTTTTTTTCATATTAAGTTATGATTTTTATTTTCTACAGTTTTTTTTTGCTAGTTTTTTAGCCCTGGTGCATGCTAAGTAGAGGTGCATGTGTGAAAATTTTATTGTGAAGGCGGAGTCAAGCAGAATGTTTTAATGTTCTCATTGGGCATAAGATGTTGTTGGCAGGAGTGGTTTCATCGTTTATCTCACTGAAAATTAAAGAAAATTCGTAAGAAACACAAATGAAAGAAAACAAATGCATTTTCGAATAGATTTAAGTACAAAAGAAATCAACAAAATCATTTACAGACATTGATAAGATAACCTAAAATTGATACTATTATCAATTTGTTTTAATTGAAAATTTTGATATGGGTCTCTTTTTTTTTCAATAGAAGTGCTGTTTTTGAAAAATATATTAAATATAATGCGATAAATCAAAATGTTTACAGAAAACGGTTGGTCGTAAATCTCCATAAAATTTAGCACGGTGAAAAAATAGCAATGTATTTTAGCTCTAAAAAATTTATAAGATATATAGTAGATAGTTATGAGAACTAGTTCTAGTAAGCCGAAATAACTATCAACTATATATCTTATAAATTTTGTAGAACTAAAATACGATGCTATTTTTTCACCGTGTTATTATGGAGTTCTACTAAATAAATGCCAATTCAAACAATCCATAAAGTTTATTTTTGTAGTTGACGTCTGATAATAAAAAAAATAATTTCGTTACAATCATAAAAAAATTATATATGTAACAAAGGATAATAACAACTATAAATTTTGACCATGTCAAGGATTGAGTACAAATATTTTATTTGTGATGGTCTCGTGTGAATTATATTCATTTGTCAAGAAATCCTGCGTCAAAGAATTTTTGAGTTTCGGTAAATGTGAAAGGTCGTGACAGCTTTTAAGATTTAAGGGCGACTTCCTGAAATGTTGTCATCCAATACTTTATGCTCTTCATTTTATTTTACTAGGGATTGGGTGCGTCTCGAGGGGTAATAAAAGTGTTGGAACTACTGCCCCCGAAACGTTTTAAATACAAAATGTGAGAAAATTGTTGATGTAATATATTTTCGATAAGTAATATGATTGATGACTTTGAATAAGTATATAGTTTTAGTTACACACGTAGCTGTAAATTCTTCGAGGAAAGGCATTGGGTAGATTTAAAAATGTAAATCATGAGAGAATAAGTGAACTTATAAAAGTTGGATAAAATATAAAGAATAGATTTTTTTATTTTTGAATTTGTTACTCATAATTTAGACACCAAAATCCTTCCCGTCTAGTTATTCTACACTTATATTTGAAAGAGTTTTTATTACTTTCTGATCAACTAATATACAGTATTATATAGATTTACAAATACATACACTTCCTTCGCAATTATCGGCCTCTGGTGAAGAAAAAATATTTAATTTATCGATCAACTAGGTCTCACTCAATCAATATTTTTTTTTTTTTTTTTTAATTTTTATATCTTAGACATAGTTATTTGGGATGTGGTTTCTTCCAAATTTGATTTAGAGAGACATCAACATTCTCATTTTATTTAATTTCATGAGATTGAAAAATGTAAATAATGAATAAGATTCCTTAATATTATAATTAAAGTGATAATAATTTGTTCAACAAGAGTCTTCAGTTATTGTTAACCTATTCCTTGCTGAGTTACGGGAAGGATGATCTAACACCGAAAAACACAATATTATTCAATAATGTTGGTGTTAACTTCCGAAGATTAACAAGACAGATCGAGCTTTATTAGAATACCGACGAAACATGGTTGTTATACGAATGTTATTGCACTATTAACACAGCAATATTTTTGAGTATGAATAAACTAAATCTGTTGTCTCAACAGTTGAGAGGCTATTGGACAATTCCTTTAGACTTTTATAAATTGCATATTAGTATGATATTACAATAAATGTCTGCAACGTTAACGCAAATGACCGAAACGAATTATTCAATAATATTACACTTATACAACACACATTATTTGAAAACAAGGAAGTAACTTAACGAAATGAAAAAACGAACGAAAGCTACAAAGAAGAGAAATACCACAGAAATTCATGAGAATATAACTGCGTTAAATATCAAAATTATTAGTAGCACTTAGAATTTGCGGTGTTCATGTTTTAGTTACACTATTGGAGCAATTCAGGTCCGTATCGGTTATACATTTTCGTGCCCATCTCTCGAGAGAGCTCGCTGTTACGGAAGATGCCTTATAATAATAATGTATTCGGTTACACAGTTTATTTTTACGCAATTCAACGGAGATGTTTTTATTTTTGTTAAGTGTTTGCTGGTCAAAAAAGTTGACACGTTTTTTGCAATCGGTTTAAATATTAGAAATCATTTTTTTTTCACCCTTAAACAACATGATTGTGTTAATCATTTAAAAATCTATAAATGAATTTGTGTTACCGACTATCTTCTTTTTAGCCATGTACGCTCACTTCTTGAAGAACGGTCTCATAAGGAAGCATCGTTTGTAAGTCGGTCGTTTTACCACCAAGATATTGTAATTATCGAACGAGAGTGCAACTAAATACGGAATATTACTCATGTTATCACTACAAGCTCATTTTATAACATAGTTCAAAAAGTATATTCGTTCATTTTGTGAATTTAGCCTATTTCTACTAAGTAACGGCGATCGGGAACAAAGATTAGTATTTTTTTCGTTACTGACTGTATTTTTATTTTTCACATTAATCAATCTCTATCTCAATAAAACAGAATCAATTATTGTTCTTATGCTTTTCGGGAGAGAGAAGTTTGCGGGAAACCAAAAGTGAAATCAATATTTGTGTCGTTACGAAACCTCAACGATCTTTTGTTAATATTATATAAAGAATGCCATAATGTAAACATTGCATTTTGAAAGTTATTCATTATTTTCTTAGCTTGTTTCAAATATAAAAAGCTGCCGATCAAATTTGTTGAAGAAACAAATTTTCTAATCGACAGTGTTCTAGAGAACATGCGTTAAGAACCACTTTACTTGTAATTAGCCATTATTACTTACACAATTTTATGTATCCAAAAAGGATTACCGTTTCAATAAACGGTAATCCTTTTTGTATAATTTTTATAATAAGTGAGTGGATTGTCTGAAGGTGGTTGATAGAAATCTTCGGTAAAGCATACATAATATTACGAAATTAGTAAATGACTTTGAAATAAAAAAGAAAAGCAATATTTTATCTATAAATAAATAGTTACAAAATTGAGAAATGCGCATATTTAGGTAGGGTAGGCAGAGAGGTAAATGGTCGTAAATAAATGGGACAGATTTTGTTAAGAAACCTTACCTCGTCCAACTTTCAAAATGATTGACAAAGTGAAACCAAAATAGAATGTGCCAGAGCCGAATTAATGTTGACAACAATATTTTTATAGTAAATTCCAGAGTCTTTAAAATAATATTTTGACATAAGTAAAGAAATATCCATTACAAAAAAAAACAATACATATTTGTATAATTTAAGGTCAATTCCTATTTATTCTGAGTTCCGATGCATCCGCATACCCAAAGCCCATAGATGTCGAATGGCAAAATCCTGTGTCGTTAGCGACAAAACATGTGAAAATTAACTTAAATATACTAATAAATAATAAATTAAAAATAAACGATTATTTTTTTTATCTATTTACATTTTACCACAACGCTCTTCTATTTAAGTTAACTACAATTAAGAATCATTCCAGAGGTCTATAGCCTGTGCGCAAATGTGTTTAATGACAAGTCAACACAGCCACAAAATAGTGAAATTGTAAGAAATACTTAAAATTGTACTATACTATGTATGCAATTCAAAAACATAGAAAATGGGAAAAAAATTATAAAACGTTTTAATTTTCCAATTTTCGGTTAGTCATTATTCAATAAAAATTTTCTTAAGTAACACACGAATTAGGCATTATAGTATTTCTGTCATTAATAAACCAAATTTGGATCTCATGTTGGTTTGGTGCTCATTTTGGGAAAAAAATATGTATAGCAGAATGGTATGCCAAAAATATAGATTTGTGATCATTATAGCGAAGCATATAATATAACAATCTGGCAATTGTAATTCATAACACACGCATGAGGTTTTCACCACCAATGTGGAAAAGCATTATACTTCCAAAAATGAAGCATTTTTTGAATTATTCCACTTTTATAATGATCAGGGTCGAATTCGCTCACCGCGAGATTATCAACTGATAAAGTATAAAAAGTTTCATTAATATTTACATTATATCAGTTTATCATTGTGTGGGAAACCAGTTCTGATCATTATTTAAGCCATGTCCATGAATGAAGTATCAAACTCTTTTTTTTATTTTTTTTTAAATTCATTTGACATGATCAACGTAACCATACGTCCTGTTTTAATATTGTCTTCCCCTTTTATCCCCTTACACTGCCTCGGGAAGACAGAAAAAAGCAACGCACGATTTCAATTTAAAAAACGGTGTACGTAAACGAATATGTGTTACATAAATTATTCATATTTACTTGATCATTCCTTATATTTTTAAATCTTTCCTTTTATTTTCAAATAAGAGGCATGTATTTTGAAAAATACCACGCACAGATTTTTTTTATTGTGGATATATTTATATTATACTCTTGATAATGTAATAGTTATGTTGAATAAATAATAAAAAAATTAAATGAAACTTATGTAATGTAATAAAAACCATGCATTTGTTCAATACAAATATACAATTAGAAAATATCCCGTTTTGAGGGAAAAGTAAATGGTCACGTTAGGCATGGCCCTATAACGCTGTAATGAAATACGAATAACTCTTATAAGACATTGATTGACTTGGCATTCACTTGGTAGAACTCCATTATAACACGGTGAAAAAATAGCAATGTATTTTATTTCTACAAAATTATTTTTAACAAATATAGTTGATAGCTATTTCGGCTCACGCCATCGTCAAAACTTTCCATAGTTCCATATATAGTTATATATAGCTATATATAGATAAGCAAATGTTAGTTTAAGCATAGTTCTGACGATGGCGTGAGCCGAAATAGCTATCAACTATATTTGTTAAAAATAATTTTGTAGAACTAAAATACATTGCTATTTTTTTCACCGTGTTTGTCAAGAGTGTTTACCATTTTGTTACTGACAAAGCTGATTTCGATTGAACAATTATAATATTTTTTATTTATTTATATAAATAAGGTACACTATTGCTGAACGGATTTGAATTCAGTGCAAGATGTATTATCAAGTTTGCACTTTATTCTGTGAAAATATATTGATTTTTTAATTCAATTTGATCGCGTAAAGTTGTACATACACAAGAGCAGTCTGTCTCAAATAAAATTATAGTTGGTTACCATATTCATATTTCTTTAACAGAATTAGAATTTCGTCAGAACTACGACGATGGCGTGAGCCGAAATAGCTATCAACTATATTTGTTAAAAATAATTTTGTAGAACTAAAATACATTGCTATTTTTTCACCATGTTCTTATAAGACACTTACATATAATGGCGTGGGAGAATGAAATTAAAAATGACAAAGATGGATATGTTATTATTATTTTTTAATTATTTTATTACGAGACTTTAGCCGCTCCTGTATAGAGCGTTCGTTCTCCAGGTGGAACTTATCGTATGAAAGTTCAAAGTAAGCATCGTCTTAATTTACAACAGCATAGAGTTCTGCCAAAAACTTAAGAGCTGTTTTTTGTTGATCCGAACTTGTAGACATCCACTTAATTGAGTAATTACTTCGATGAGAACTCGGCTCGTGTCATTTGTGAATGCAGCATGCACTTTGCGGGATATTAATGTTGTAGTGACAATGATGCCGGTGCATTTTGAATTTCGAAAAAACGTAGGTGTCAGATTTTTTCTTATCGGCTTTTCTGTTTGTCTATGAATAATAGAATATTTTCGTGGGTGGTTTTCTTCCTAGAGTTTTTATACCATCTATGTAGAGGACGGCTACATTCGTGCATTAATTAAAAAGAATATCTGAACGATATAGTTACCCGATAATGGTTTAACAAGTTCGCTTAAAGGTTATCAAAAGATACGCATATAAAGCAGAGAAAATTCCAATTCAACGCCTCGACACTAGGCAGAGTTTTGAAGAGGGGTAGCTTTTTTAGCTGACCCTTTTATGTGAACTATATAGCTAGACAATAAGACTTCCGCTAATAATCAAAAGCTTCGCATCTATACGGTCCTCATTTTCATTGTATTATAATATGCTGAATTTGTAACCTTTAATTATTGTAGTTAAATGTTTTTATTGTCAGTACCAATTAAAAGGAATTGTGTCGCGGCTGACTGGAGAAAATTACTATTTCTTTGGATTTCTTCCAAATATATAGCTGTCTTATCAACCGGTGTATCAATTAAGTGGAATCGACTGACGTTACTTACTATTCATCTTTTATAGCAATAAATTGTATATTAAATACAATTTATTGCATATTATACTTGCATTATTGCTTTATTTATTTCAAGTATGCGTGAGATCTAAATATATTTTATTTGGGCACCAATATTTTACCTTGTTTATAAAATATTGGTGTTATTCTATAATAATTTATTAAATATCAAAGATGCAACTAAATAAAAAAATATCTACATTTCTATTTTTAGCTCTATCTATATTACCTCTTTAACATATATGTCATAAATAATATTGGGGTATCAGGGATTAAGTGCAAATTTGAAAAGAAAACAAATTGTGGTAATATTTCTGTAACCGGATATGCTTCAATCTGAGAAGACGTGTTAATCTTTGAGATTATTTCGGAACATCCCACCGTAAATCATGATAATTGGCTTGAGCCGTTAATCTTGCCAGTGTAGATTTACTATTTACCAGAAAATTGTAAGCACGAAGAATAGTTGATTAAAAGATGATTGCTCATTTCCGATATTGATTTGGTGCGTTTCTTTATGGTTAAAATTTTTCTCTATATCGAGCATTAGTCACTTAAAATTATATTCTTCAATGCAATGTATAATATTGTCATGCTTCCAAACCTGAGGAGCGAATTTTTTTTCATTTTCAACATTTTTGTTCGTCGATTATTTTTTTTTTCAAAATTAAGATTTTTTTTTTTAAGATTTAGAAAAATTAATTTAGATTCTAAACGGTCCGTGTAAATACAATTTTTATGATCGTATGGTTGGATAGAGGAGGAATCCAATTATCACAGATAGGAATGATTGAAAACTGATATTGTGATGAAAATCATCGATGGCAGACCTTATAGAGTTATATGGATATAATTCTAAGAAAATAATACAAATGAATTGTTTTCATATCCGTACCAACGATCACAGGAATAAAATTCAAATACAGTGAAACCTCGATTTTACGTTTTCCAAGAGACCCTGAAAAAATAACGGTAAATGCGGGAAACGGTGAATGCGGGAAAGCTTCAAATAATAATAAACAAGTAAAATCGTAAAAAAAATATTTATTTATTAGTTACTTGTACATACTGTGTATAAAATTTATTTTTTAAAAAAGTCCTTTATGTTATTTTGCTTCTTTGTTATTTGGCACTTGAATCGAAATAAAGACTTGTTATTAAACTTGTGACTAAAAGTTTGTATGTACGGGAATCATTATTACTATGAATTTTAAACAACTGCTAATCTATTTGCATCATAAACAATAATACGCGTGTGGTGGGTTTCAACCCAAAAAATAGCACATGCATCCAATGCGTTACGTCTAATATGTACAGCGGATTCCAACGTGTCTAGACATAACACCTGAACTCGGCTGTGTCAAACTTGCTTGCCGAGATACGGAGAAATATGCAATACAAACGGTCAATCGGGATAATATTTGTGACGGGACAAAATATTTATACGGTTTATCGAGGAAATCGGGGAATCGGGAAACGGTCAATGCGGGATTATTTAACATTGTTCTAATGGGAGTTTGACGGGACTATAAAAAAATAAGCGTTCCAGCCGGGAAAATGTATTATGCGAGAACGGTTGATCGAGGTTCCACTCCAGATCAAGATACATATCATACCATATGTTTGCAAAGAGTTAATAAATAATTTTCATCATTACTGTTAAAGTGTACACATAATAAATTTTCAGATATACAAAATATCTTAAAAAATATATACCAGTATAGCCAAAGGGGGTGACAATAAATCACAACAGCCTCAATACCCATACGGATCTAAGAAAACTTAGATTGTAATCAAATTTTTTGCTTATTTGTTGGTTCGTCAACCAAGATTATTAGATTTTATTTTGTATTTTTTTAATTGTCTCCAAATATATTATTAATTATTCATTATTTCAGGAATAAAAGGACCGATATTATATGATTGGAGGGATATTGTTGTATGAAATGTGACCTGAATAAATCAATATTTTGCTTTAACCAAATGCTTTTTTTTAATTTTTAAGAGTCGTGATAGTTTTTGTGAATAAATAATTAAATGCAAATGAAATACATTTAAAAAAAATAAAAACTGAAAATATTTATTAATTTAGAACAACTGTCACAATAAAAGAATTGGGTTTTAAAAATCTTTATAAATAACAATACTTAAAAATTTTACATTGATTTTATAAATATTTCTTTGAAAAAAATATGTGCTAATTTGTGCTAAAAATATTTTTAAAAAAATAGTCTACTTAGCATAATAATAATGTGAGTTGAAATCACAATATTTCGTAATCAGAGCATTCATTTGTCAGCTAACAGGAAACCACGTAAGATAAAAAGACTTATCAAAATCCAAAAAAAAAAAAATGTAGAATACTGATGCAATAAAATTGATTTAGAATAAAAATAATACCTAAGTATTCACATAACCTAAGTATACATAACTTTCTTATGTCTATGGAAATCAACCGCAATACGTTAAGGAGCAATAGTTTGACTGGTTTTTATAGGTTTGGTAATTGACAGTTTTGTGTTTACGTTATATTGAAAATTCTTTAGTTCATGAAATATAAAACAAATATACTATAAAATGTTGCCCGGGATCGGTGTGTTTGGCACTGGGGCGGTAGCTAAAGTACTAGTGCCATTTTTACGCGATAAAGGATTTAAAATAGAAGCTATTTGGGGTATGACATTACAAGAATCAGAACAAGTTGCCAAAGAACTAGAGATTCCCTTTTACACTAATAAGATTGACGATGTACTGCTGAGAAAAGACGTGAACCTCGTATTTATTATATGCGCTCCTAATTTACATGCTCAAATATCTGTTAAAGCGTTAGGAATCGGTAAACATGTAGTCTGTGACAAGCCCGCTGGTCTTAATCAAGCTGAAGCACTGAAGATGGTTAGAGCGTGTCAGTATTATCCTACGTTGATATCAATTGTCAATCATTCGTTAAGATTTTTGCCAGCCTTTTCTAGGATGAGAAAAGCCATCAATGATGGTTATATCGGAAATCAGGATGAACTTTCTATGATGGACATCAAAGTGCAAATGAGTTCCCTATTAAATAACACTTACAACTGGCTATGCGATGATACAATGGGAGGCGGCACTTTAACGCTGATTGGAAGCCATGTTATAGATCTTGTGACCTTCTTGACTGGCCAAAAAGCTCTAAGAGTACACGGAGTGTTAAGGACATTTACCAAAACTACAGAGAAAGTTAACGGAATTCGACAGATCACTGCTCCAGATTTTTGTACCTTTCAAATGGAAATGGATAAAGGCTTATTAGTAACGGCAACATTGAATAATTGTATGGTGGGACCTTGTTTTCATCAAGAAATTCTTGTGTGCGGTAAACTCGGTCAACTAGTTGTTAAAGGAGGAGACTTGCATGGAAGACTGTATAAGATAACCTCAAATAAAATTCCACATTCAAAAAACAATTTAAAAAATCAAAATGAAATGGCTGAATCTAAAGATGATGTCATTTATTTGGACTTGGAAGACTTAGATTGCCCCTTGCAAGCTAGCATTGTACCCCGCCCTTATATGAAAGGCTTAAGCAAAATGATTGGTGCTTTGAAAGAAGCATTCTTGCCAGTAAAAGAACAAATGGGATGGGTTAAAGAACCTGTCCAACTGGCAGCCACGTTTGAAGACGGACAGTATGTTCAAGCAGTGATGGAAGCCATCCGAACATCAAGTGCGGAAAGAGAATGGGTGGATGTATCATTACTCACTGAACAACCTGATCCTAATCCAATGCTTTCCGCTGCTGTAAGACGGACTACCATCTCATTGCAGTGATAATTTTAAGACTTACCTAATTATAAGTGTTTTAACATTCGTCCAATATTTTGTGCAATTTATGTACGTTTTTATTTATTTATTTATAATACTCTACATACAACTTAAATTTATTATTTCAATTAAAATATTTTCATATCATATTAGCCTATGCCATTCCAGAATATTATTAATGAGCCTTGTGTGAAATATTCAGGAGAGAATGTTTGTTTATTATTTATTATGCTAAGAAATTATTTATGATGTATGATGACTTCTGTTTTTTTTTACTTGGCTGGCTGAAGAAAGGACCATTATATTTCAATTAAATACTTCAACCTCTAATTCTATTAATTTATTTTTCAACATGTTTATTATTCAAGTTTACCTCTTTAATTTAAGTATTATCCATTTTTTTTTATACACTGACGAAACTAACTTGCCTCTTATCATGCTAATCATTATGTTTACAATTGTGAGAGAAATTGTATTTTATCAATATTACTTTATAATGTATGTGAAATGCTCTATAAAAATTGGTTAGTGTATTAAGGTGTTCCAAAAATATTTATTCAATGTTAATTCTTTCTCGCTTTCCATTAAATGTTAATAATCACCTTTGTAGCAGTTATACCATAAACACATTAAGTTTTTGTATTACACTGGTTGTGTTTAATATTAATCTTTTTTGGCCGCTAAAAATTTTTTTTACACTTAAATTTATTTTGTAAATAAGGTTAATCTATATTTTTTTCCAGGAATGATATTAACTAATAGATCTCATTTAGTACTGTTTAAAATTTATATATTTAGTTGTGTATTAATTTAGTAAGGACTTTTTTTCTGTCTGCTTAATGATTTGTCAATATTTAGTCATAATAATTTTCACCAATTCAATAAAGTCCAAGATTACATTTGGTATATTATACATCTATTTTTATGCATAAATAGCAGATTTGCACAAATTATCTTAATTTATCGCGGACCACATTCTTCATTATAATACATAAATATTATATTCCCATGTATATTGGGTTAAATTTGTGATGAATAGAACAAATAAAAAAATTATAAAAATATCAGTATTTTTACTCTTTAGTTAAATTTAAACCCCGATTCTTGATTTGTCAAAAGACTCCTGAAGAAAAAAATGCAAGGGATACTTATTATCGGTTTCTCAATAAGTGTCTTTTATTCATTATAGAAGGCACTTTGGTCACAAGCTAGAATAATTTATTAGACAAAAATGAACCCCGACCAGCTCGCTGAATTGACTAAACACTTAGGCGTTCAATAGGTGAGTGACTAACAGGAATATTATGATTGGCATTAACACAAGAATACTTACAGATTTGCAGTCACAATCTTTTTTGCAATATTGGTGGAATAGGGTAGTGTATGCTAATAAGCGGTATAGCAAAAGTTCTAGCAATCAGGAAAAATATTGTAAAGGACCATAATGTTTAACACAGAGCTCAAGAAAACTAACAGATTGAGGCTACAAAAAAAATGAACAAAATGTCAGGGTTTCACTGCATTACAAAATGTACATTCAATTATCCAAATTGAAAAAAAATTAAATATTTTCTTGCCATCTATTGGGATTGGTTGGTTTCTATGCTAAAGTCATACTGGTCAAGCAATATCTAGCCCAGTTTTGTAGAAAACAGTGATATTTTTCAATACAAAATTAAATGGACATCGAAATTTTAAAGCGAGTTCTAGTTGGCTTGAAAAAATTTAAGGGCAACATGGTATAAGAGAACTGGAAATATATGGAAAAAAGCTTTCTGTATATACTTTAAGCAAAAAATTTTATAAATGCATTATAGGTGTTTATGGAAGAAGGGTATAATGAAGAGTATCTATATATTGCTTATGAGACTGGTTTATATTTGAAAACAATTCCTAGCAAATCTTTATGATCAAGATGTAAAAATACTGCACCAGAGTTCAAAACCAGCAAAGAGTGTATGACCATAATGCTATGTGCCAATTTAACAGGCAGACAGACTCGCATTGTATCTCATACAGAAAGTGAAGAAACCTAGACATTTAATGAACGTAAGAAGTGTTCTAGTTTCATATTATCTTCAATAAAAGGTATGGATGAGTTGTAAAATTTTATGGCAATGTCATGAAGTGAAAAAAAACCTCAATATTTCAAATGAAAGGGAAAAGTATTGTTATAACTCGAAAATGCACCGTCACATTCATCAAAAGAATGTTTAAATCAAATTGATGAACTTATATCGACAACAGATCCTTCAAAGATTATTGTTTGCAGACAAAGATTATGAAAAATCCGTTATCAGTTTTCATGGGAAGATTAATTTAAATTACTGTTGCATGAACTTTGCTGCCATGCAGCATTCTAAAAATGTATCGATATTCAAACAATCACAGAAAAAAAAACTTTGAAAAGACCGTTACCGAGTACAAGTAATTTCTGAAGTAAGTTTCTGAAGTATTCAGGAATATCATTTACGTGACCAAGCATGGAATGGATTAACGTTCCATCAGCGAAAGGACTCTCCCTTTAACTATACTGGCGTATTTATGATATCGACTGAAGGTGCTTGATGGAACTTCAATATTAAATTTGAATTGTTGCAACTCTGTTCAAAGTTGCTGAAGGGCGAAACCCGGGTCGTTTGTGACAAGACATATGGAATCGAACAAAGTTGCAACAATTCAAATTTTATACTGGCGCAAGTGAAAACACAGAAAACCCTGCATATAAGCAGGGTTTTCTGTGTATTCTTGTTGAAATTAATTTCTGAATGAACTATTTGTTTTTCATTTGACAATAGATGTTTAACTTAACTTAAACGTTTAATTTAAGTTTAACATCTCTCTCTCTCTTAATGAGAATCAACAATTTTATTATTTTCTTTAAAATGATAAGTTTCCTACCAGCCGATTTTTACCATCACCATTATTAACTTAATAACAGTAACTATACTGAATGCAATAGATGTTTCTCGCGTATTCAGCTATATGTTGGAGTATCCGAGCAGAGGGTTCATCAGACCTATGCAGCATCACCAATGGTCTAATTCATTAACAGCATTGATTTCTTTTAGTGGTCACTTATCTAGCAAGTATTATTTCTTCATGTTATCCATGGCATATCAAAAAAAAAAGATCACAGGTCAAGCCAGATAGTCGTCTGGTAAATAACTCTTGTAGTTGGTTGTAATGGTTGTATGCCATTAACTGTTTAGTCTCATTAACCATTTAACATAAGGAATGATATGAAAAAATAAAGTAGTGCGATCAATTTCTAAACCCAGAATCGAGCATTCATACATCGATTATTCTTATGATTTCAGAATATGTATCCAAATGCATAGATATCTGTTTCCATACCTTTATCCACATCCCTAATTAGGTGCAATGGTGCCGTGATTAGAAAACTTTAGTTATATTGAATACAAACTCCTTTTTCTTCTTTATTCAATTATTTGACATACTTCATTATTGAGACGTGAGAACAAATAAATCTAGTTTATTTTTTAATCCATGTTCATTCCCAATGTAGAAACATGGTGTCTTAATAGGGACAGATACACTTTCTACAAGAATTTTTTTATTACTCAGTTGTTCAATCTTTCCTTTTTTTGAAGTAGGGAATGAAATTAAGGTGTAGGGCAGGAATGATGGTTAGGTATTCACTCACTATGTTACTTTGATATATGAGATTATAGTGACCATAATAATCTAGACTAAATTATGGTTTACTTAAGGCGTGGTGAAGTATATTTGCTTGTATTTTTTTGATTAGTAATGTAGGTGATTGAAAGTGTTATATAACATCGAAAGACACTCAAACAAAGCTATGTGTAAGTACAATAGTAGTCTGCATTTATTATATGTTAGCTATTTATGATAGTTATTATAGTGTCTAGATTTGATAGGAATATTATCTGAGCTTAACTATCCATATTAATTGAAATATTAATCAAGTTTCATAACCTTAATATTATCTAGATTTAAGACAAAAACATTATTTCTTTACCATACATAGCATGCTCAAAAATAAGTTCGACAATAAACTATTGGCAATAAAATGAACTAAATTTATCCAGTTAAGGTTTTTTCAAACCATGGCTTTAAGACCAAAGTTCAATCTTGATATGGTATTGGAAATATGTGTATACGAAAAAAAACTACGTATGATGCAATCGGATGAAATGACAGCACAATTTAAGTGAGGGTAACTGTAGATATATTAGTGAAGAAAACATTGTAAGTTGTAACTTCAGAAATCTTTATTTTCTTTGGATTCTTAAAAGTACGATAACAGAGACATTAAAATTAAATGCAGAACTAACCTAAAGAAATTATAAGCGAATGACGAAAGTTTCTCTTACAAGTATCTATTTAATCTATTCGAGTTTGGCCAGGATATCGGATTCTCTGAACAATTGGTAATCGTTTTCGTCATCGTCCAATTTAACTTTTGTGCCGCCGTATTCAGGTAATAGAACTTTGTCTCCCACACTGACTGCTGGGATGATGAAGTCTCCATTCTTATTTCTGGCTCCAGGTCCGACGGCAACTACGAATCCCTGTAGTACTTTGGACTGAGCTTTTTCTGGAATGACTATACCTCCCGCGGTTTTAGTGATGGCCTCAGTCTTCTTAATGAGTACTCTGTCCAGCAGAGGGATCAAACGTTTCACTACTCCAGACATTTTGATTTCACTTTCACCGGTAACAAATAAAAATGAATGTGAAAAACGGAAACCCGCCTAAATGTCAGTAGCAGAAGCTTTGGCGGAAGATTATTCGAGAATGTTAGCCGGTCGGTAACCCCACGTGCGAGCGTCTAGCGTAGGTTATCACAAATTAGTGGTGTCATATGAAAAAATATATTCGTACAATTTTTTTCATTATCAGACAAATTTTTATTGAAAAATAAATTCTTACCATTAAAGTAGTTTATTTTAATATTTACGTCATTTCACAGACTTGTTTTGCGAATTCGCGAAAGACAAAATATTTGATATATAAATCGTTATATTAAAATTAAAATTTATTCTATATTTTACAGAATATCATTTCTTTACTTTATCAACGGATAAATACATATATTTATTTAAAATTTTGCTATAGCTTGCACATTGAATTTTATTTTTAACTCTTGGACATAAAATTTTAAGCACAGCAACACGTAAATTTAGAAATGCCCTCTGTTTATTAGTAGCGTAACGTTCTTTTACTTTGTACTAAAACATGAAAAGCTTATGCTATCCGACTACATCTGGTATATAATAAGTTTCATTTGTAATTTTAATTAAAAGGCCAATACGAAATAAATAAATGGTAAACTTCGGAATTCATAGACTGTTTCTACATAAATTATTTGTAATCAAATTACATGTTCTTTCTCTGAACACAACGATTAATTTTCTGAAAGTCTTACACAGCCAATCACCTGTCTATAATTTATTGATTTGCCGCTCTTCGGTCGGTATATTCTGAAATGACAATTTAACGGGAAACAATTATTCCACTTGCCTGGAAGTCTGGACCTTTCAAAATAAAATTCTCAGGTGTGCATACAACTTCAATATTTACCTGTTCTCTCTGTATATAAACAGTAAACTCTAGAAATATTTACTGTGGGCAGATTTTCATATTAGGCAAGACTAATATTTATTATATTAAATATTATTTACTTTTGCAAAATAAATATCTTCATAAATTATAAATATTTTTTGATAATTTTGAGAAAACTTTATTTAAACATATTTATAATGATGGCTTCTACTATGGTAGTTTTTTGCGCCAAAACATAATGTTCATCAGTATATTTATTATTTTTACTTAACTATTTTTGTGTGAAGATGAAACATAATACGTATATAATTAAATGTAGGAAGTGATTGCTAATACTAGACTTACCAAAATAGCATAGATAGTACCAACAAATGCTGTGGCTTGTAACGGGCTATGGGTTTTAATGAAAATACATTAAATATAATCTGAAAAAAAAAAAAAAAAATCTGGTGTAGGTACGACCAGTCATCGGCGCTACTCCAATTTTTAACTCCGCTATGAAAATAAATGATATGATTTTTATCACTTATTTATTTTAAGTAGGTAACTGAAGGTCACTTTGTATTTCGTGATATGATATAAATATAATTTAGCCAAAATATTATTTTAAGGTTTAAAACTTTTACATACTATGCAAATAAAATTTAAAAAAAATATTTTTTATCCTTCTGTCAAATGTTTGCAGATCACTGTCATAGACACTCTCGTTGTTTTTTGCGACATTTCGTATATTTTCGAGGAGAAAGAGAGTCGTATTTTGAAGCCCTCAGAGAAAAAGTATTATATTTACAGATATAAAAAGTATTATATATACAGATATTTTCAATGAATAAGTAATTTAATAAAAAAACAGCATTTTTTTGGGGGGTAACTCCAAATACTTTAGTGGGTAGGGCAACATACCCACGGGTATGTTGCCTACCACTGCCAGTAAGTTGCCTACCACTGCTCTAGGACTTAGAAACACTATTCATTGATATAAAAAATGGCTATCTATGAGAACTATGAAGTAGTAGCACGAAAACGACGCCAATTTCTAATTCAATTTTATATATGGTTTAAGTACCGACTATTTAGCACAATATCGAGGTACATATAATACTAATAATGGTGATCCGTTAACGAAAATATCGGACTGCGAAAAAATCGGACTATGAAAACTATTACGAAAGATTTTTGAGTTCAGACAACGGATACACATTCGTATAACGAAAAAAACGAATTTTATAATCAACGTATTCTAATTGTCAAATTAATCGATTCAGACGAACATTCTACAGATTTTTGAAAACGGCGCGCTTTTGACTCGGTCAGTGATTTCATTTCGGTCAAATCCCAAAAATCGGATAGCGACCAAAGACTATATAGTCTTCGTTTGTTAACCGATCACCCACTGTATATTATTTCGTATTACGCATAAATAATCGCTTTAGAGGATTCTTGTATATGACAAATATTGGCATTTTCTTATTCATAATTCAATTTCCTTCTCATCTTAGTTCATTGTAATCAACGATTTTTAGTATATTTTTGGAAAGAAAAAGAGAAGCGAGCTGTAAGTAGTTAACGTGTTGTCATAATGTAATTGAGTGAAAAACAAAATGTGATTTTGATACATCAGTGCAATTTCAAAAAAATATTTTTTTTATTGAAATTGTAATCATTCTTTAAAATATGTAATAGTGGCGCTATTGAAACAGGCCATACATTCATTCATGTACTACATTGGTATTTAAGTACCATTTGAATTTTGAAATATACGTATTAATGTAATTGTCGACAAAGCTAAAACGAAAACAGCAATTTGTCTTCGTTTCATTATAACAATTGCACCTAGGGCATAAAATCTCAGATGTCGTTAATATTATACAGTAATGATATCTCAAAATACATAGGCAGTGCTGGTTTAGCTATAGGCTTGATTATACTACGGTTCAATTAAACATATCTTTTTTCTTACTCAGGCCGCACACATGTTTGCTGCGTTATGCAAAATACGGCGTAGTAAACTATACTATCAGAATAAAATAAAATATAACTAAAAGACAAAACAAAAATAAGTATAATGATTGATGTTGAGAATAGCTTTTATAGACAAATCGTGTGCATGACTATATACATAGAAAGAAGCTTGGTGGCTTGCATATACTATAACTGATTTTTTAAGTAATATTTCCATAATATATTTTACGAACAGGACCGGTTTCCCCCAACGCGAGCATCATCAACTGATAGAAAACTATAAAAACTATAAACAAGCCTATTTATACACTTTTAACTGGTCTTTAGACCGTTCCTGATCATAAAATATATTGTAGAAATAGTACTAAAAATGTCAAACTAAAAAAATATTGATTAAAGTGCCGGATTGAAAATTAAAATTTATGCTAACACCGCATCCAGAATTTTCGCCACATTACTTAAATATTAATACTTGGACAGCCTTTTCGTCAGCATATACTTATTTTTTTTCAAAAATAAATGAAACATGAATTATAGGTAGGTACTATTTAAAAAATATAATAAAAAATTCTTAAAGACTATTTCTCTTACCATTGTGTTTACCATTTTGTTACTGACAAAGCTGATTTCGATTGAACAATTATAATATTTTTTATTTATTTATATAAATAAGGTACACTATTGCTGAACGGATTTGAATTCAGTGCAAGATGTATTATCAAGTTTGCACTTTATTCTGTGAAAATATATTGATTTTTTAATTCAATTTGATCGCGTAAAGTTGTACATACACAAGAGCAGTCTGTCTCAAATAAAATTATAGTTGGTTACCATATTCATATTTCTTTAACAGAATATGATACAAGATCATCAAACTATACAGATATTTGGTGATTCTTTTTGTATAACGCATGATTAATAATATTGATACTATGGTGTTACTTAATTTGTCGGTTTACGATTTTAATGCCAGAATTTTTTTTTTGGATAAATATATATATGATATTAACATTTCCCCACTTCCAATGTGGAGAATATGATCTCAAGATGGAGCTCATTTCTGACGTCGGAGTTTTCTTCGGAAACTGTTTGTAATTCATTAGCTCAGGCTGTCTTTTTGGATAGGGTTGAAAATGTAACTATTGAATATATAGGGCTAGTGGTTGGTTTATGGTTTTTGCTATCCCAGTTTTAATTTTAGGATAGGATGGATGAGAGTTTATTTGCAATCTTTTAGAAATGCATTAATCGATTGAAAACAATGTATAATTTTTTTGTACCAGGTCTCGAACCTGTGATTACCATGATCAAATCTAACAATGTTGCCATAGTGACTCAAGAACAGTGGCCGTATTATGGACATCAGCTGTCCTATGGAAATGTCTCGTGGCCGCATCAAATGTGATAAAAACAGTTTCGATATTAAATTGTCATATAGTCCATTACACTGAATGATCTTTCACAATATAAAGTTGTAGGTAAAATAGACAAAATTAATAAAGCAATTGTTGTTAATTCTTTATATTGACTTGATTCATGGTAACAATCAACGTAAGACTTCAACCAAAATTTTTGAATAGTTTTACTATTAAAGCGGTCCTTTACTTAAACTCGACTAAATGCTGGATAAGTCAGGTTTATTCAATCAATTTTAAAACAATAATAATTTTACAAATTATTTCTAAAAACAAATTTATTTAGATATCAATATTTACTATAAAACTGTTGGTAGCTGCAGCAAAATCCTCTGGTGGCCGCACATGAGAACCACTGCTCTAGAAGTATATATCGTGCGTCAAAAATGAGTTTGATTATTCAGAACTCAAATTTATCTCGACGGTATCTTACGGACAATTCTATTGAGTTTTTTTACGTATGTTCTCACATTACTGCTCATGCCATAACGTTAAACTTTTTAAGGCACCCATACCAAGTGCCTCGTGAATATACAAGTTTTGAGTTCCTAAGGGTAGCTTGAAGGTACGACCGAAGAGCAGCAAAAAATGCCCGAGGCAGCCATGCTCGCGTTTGAGCAGCATTCGCTAATTTTTCTTGGAGCTGTATACTCTTGGTATTCACATGAGTCGGGTGATCACTGGTCACGACGTCCATGTCGAAGCAACATCAGGATATGCCGCAGTCGTGATGGACTGGTCTGAATGTGCATTTATCCCTCGGTTCCTTTACCCAGTCCTTATAGATGAGCTGATTACAAATGAGTGATGAATATTTTCGAATAATTCAAAAAAAGTGAAATATGTTTTTTTTATTATTTACTTAATAAATTTAAAATATTGTATTATTCTTTGTTTTATTTGATGTACAGATAGATTGTATGCGTTTTTATTATCCAGGGGTGTAATCATGAACTGATAAAAAAATATTTCCCAGAGATCAGATTGTTTCCGGCAAATCAAAATCAAATTGAGATTTTTATAATATAATTTTTAAGCATCTTGCTCTGATTATTGATTGAGTTTAACCCGAGTAATTTTCCCATCTCAGAATATTGAAATATATTTTTACAATAATTTGAATATTTATGAGAAAGGGGAGACAGAGGTGTAGAAATAGACATTAAAAATACACAACTAACTTGTTTCATCAGAATAACACATTATGCGAAAAAAATACTTTTTGCATTTTAAGTTTTTATTGCACGTGGAGAGAACAAATGTGTCGTAATAATAACAAAGTCAGTATTCAAGAAAAAAAATTGTATGATGAAATATGATAATCGATTAACATATACAAAAAAAAAATGTAGGAACAGTTGAAGGTATTTAGATAAACTGAAAACTCATCGAGTGGATTTTTCAATAGGTTCCCTCGAATTTTGTTAAAATTTAAGTAATACAAGTGTATGTAAGATATCTACTCTGGAAACTAAATATTGATTCCAAAAACCGGTAATTCTAAAAAACGTTATTCAGAATGCAGGTTGTTTATGATGTGAGTATACTCACTGTAATTAAATTTCACTTAAACGAGTTAAGAATTTCACAATGTTATGTCTACTAATTTTCGTCTGTTTTTTTTTATGTTCTCATAAATTCCATTTCTAAAATATAATTATAAATTTCAATAGGAAGCTCAAAAAAATAAAAATAGCATACATTACAATCCAATTTGTGACATCGATCATCTTTGTTTATCTAATCTGAATTGTACATATTTTACTAAAGGTATGTCATCGCGCCGCTTTGGCCGTACTATCGTAAGTAAATTCGTGATAACAGCCTTAGGGAAAAGGCTTCTCATCAACCGTTATGTATTATCTGCCACCCTGTTATTAGAATTATGAGATCCACTAACGTTGCGTCTCAGATAGAAAATTTTCATGTTTTTCATTGACTTGTGTGTGTCTATTAAGATAATTGATATTTATAATATTCAATATTTGGTATCACCCAACATAAGTGTATTTTATTAATGTTACCGACAATGAAAGTTAATTGATACATTTCTCTATATATATTGAAATTATCATAAGATAGATTTGCGTTAATTTTATTAATCTAAACTTGCAATCAATGCGAAATTATTTGATTTCGTCTAGATCAAATGTGAATATATTATCTCGAATCCATGATCAAACGGTTAACATTGTTGGCTTCGATTATGCTACTCGCAATAATATTAATTAATAAATTAATTTTTCAATCGATTTTTAGATTTTCGTTTGACATAATGGTAGTGTATGATAAAATTGCTTCCTACCCATAGCACCCTGTCCTAGCCCATTATTTCTATTTCTAATCATTCCAAAAAGAAATGCTCAAGAACTGTATAACAAGCAACCATAAGAAAATAAAAAACTTTGTTGAAATAACCCCAATCGGAAGCAAATATGCTTCACATTGAGGGCGAACATTATTTATTGTATATAAAAAAAATGTTGTGTAAATTTGAGTAATTTGTTAACTAATCAACTTGTAGACAAATTAATTTCTGTGCCAAATGAAGAGTCTAATAAATTTGACTCTTGACGTAAAATTGTCTATTTTTTCTAAAGACTTAACCTTACAGAGAATAAAACTATTTCTAAATAGATTCGTCCAGTATTTTCTCTACGGCCCAAAAATATGTCAATATATATGTTTTTTTTGTGAAGCTATCCACGTCAAAATTGATATATTAAATAAACTATTATTCTCAAAATTTATCCTCGTTGCCGGATGTCAATATTTACTTTATGGTGTAAGCTTAATAAACGGTTTATGCCGGGCATGTTTTTTAGTGGCACCTGGCAAAGTTGTCAGGAATTTAAATGGTTTCGTATATTATTTATTTGTTAATTCACCATAGAAAGATATGTAGTTTAATCATCATCCTTAATCACAACTGTCATTTTGTTTAGAATCATTTTGAATGTTTTTATAAATTAGTTAGTCGCGTATAATATCATACAGACTTTTTCAATAATATTGATATAAACACCCACATATTATAAATGTATCCGTTGAAGTCTATCGAAGAATTTATCCATCACATTTCTACAGATTTCCACTTATGACTTTTATATTATTATTGTCAAGGGGAAGTTAGTTTTGCTAGATGTTGTGTTTACCGTTTTGATTTAATACTTACTCTCTTGACTAGTGTCAAAAAGATAGTATGAAAAGAAATCGACAAATCTTTTCTTGTGGAGTTTCGCGAAATTTTAGTAAATAGTTTGGTGTGCTTTTGGTGGAAAAAATGTGTTCAAAACTATTTAAGGTGTATGATGTTTTGGAAAATCACTATTTTTATAAAAGTGCAAGCAAGACAAATGTTTACTGTCTGAAATCTTTATTTATTTGTAAACGAAACGAAATAAAAATACTCGGCATTGTAACTGATGCTAATACGCAATGCAAATAAAATGAAGACATTTCGTACGAATAAAAAAAAATTATAATTTTAAAAATTTATTTATTAATTTACTTTAATTAATTGATCTGATCAAATCTAAAAAAATTGTCGGGGTTACCAAATTACGCGGCGAAACAATTCATTTTTTTTACTTATTCCGAATGTGAGTTATAAAATAATATTTTTTGATTCATAGATTTTATTTTTGTACCATGCACGTCAACGGCCTAACAACTGACCGCTTACATCACATTGCTGCAAGGAGTCGCGTATTGATATAGGAATGTGGCTGTGATTTGAATAATATAATAAAATACCTGTTGATATAAAGCGTAGCAATGCGGGGGAAAAAATTAGTCTCGCATGCAGGTGTGCATCAGACTGACTGGCGCCGACTCGCATTCCACTAATGGCTACTTATTGCCACATAAATTAATGCCATCGAGCATGGCGAATGAAACAATCATTTATATATTATTATAAGGGGTATTTCGTGGTATATGTAGGGTCACGCATGTTTTTGGTGTTTCTCTGAGAGGTTTTGAGCTTTTAAGTGCTTCAAATGATGAATGGTTTTCCGATTTGAAGTCAATGCCACTGTGACAGAAAAGAATGCTTCATAAATATTTTTTTGATTTTATCTGCGTAAGGTTTTGACTGCTTTCTCCTTAAACGATAAAAATCATTTCAATTCGCCTTTTATCACACCCATGTGAATAGAATGACGATATTAAATAAGCAATATTGGATTTAAATTTTAAACACTTCCATATATTTGTCATTCAAAGCCCGGGTTTCGCTTTTTCGTATCGTCAGGCATTCGATCACACTGATACAGTTTACACCGCTTAAATATAACACATCAAAAATATACACCATAAGGCTAGTCTACACAGTTTGAATAATTCAAATTTAATTTTGAAATCTCGTGAAGCACCCTTAATCATTTTTTGTAAATTATATCTAAAAATAATAATATCACAATTTTATTTAACCCCTAATTTGTAAACGCCATAGTTTTTGTAATTCCGTCATCGTAATAGACTCACATTATGAGAACTATTTATTTATCAAAGTGATAAATGAATTAATTTGTATTTATTGATTGAAAAAAACTGTGTATTGTCATTATAACGCTGAGTAATTTATTTGTGCTATTGCCAAAGAGGCTAAGTTAAACTTTTTTTAAATCAAAATTAACCTAATAATAGTTAACCCAATTCGATAATTATTTTCTTCCATTTTAAATCTACTGAAATACCTGAATGTATGTTAGCGAAATAATTGTTAGAGATATGTACCAATTTAAATATTAAAATATGATTGACCTCGATTAATCTTTTCTGTTGCCTATTGCTTCCGTGTAATTGTAATTATATTCGTCGTTATTAAAATTTGTACCGGTAATGTGTTTCCTTTGTGGTTTATAAATTGGATTAGAAAAACAATAATGCCTACAGATACATATTCAATTATTTTATCATTGATTACGTTTTCATTGTTTACACCATCAATTATAATTTAATTGTTGTTACTAAAAATTATTGTGGAATATTTCAAAATTATTCGAGGAGGACAAAAAATATCATTGCTAGAATGAAGGCACAGCGTGGACAGTAATTGGCAATTAAATACAGTTGATAATCGATTTCTCAATTAAAATATAGGTTTATTGGTTTTAGGAAACCGAGATAAGCATACTGTGTAAATTAAGGCATGACAACCTTTCCTAGTTTTGGTGTCAAATTGTCATCATGCTTTCGTATCAAGGGAGGTGTCAAATTTTGAATATGAATACATTTATAACGAAATAAAATAAAAAAACATTCATATGATAGAGTGGTCTTGGCCTTGAACTACAAGATTATGACTATAGGTATTAAGGATATTTATACTTAAGAATATTTCGAGATTATCATACTTCTCACTGCTAGTTTTAAAGTATTAATATATATATATATCAACAGAAATTTTTAGTTGATAGTGAAGAGGTTGAAAATATCGTTATTTATCAGGTCACAAACCTTCTTAAGTCTAAATAAATTCTATGAAAATTTAGGATCCAATAAAAACTCAAAAAAAAAATTGAAGGTGAAATTGAAGAATTTAGAATGTTTATCCCCTCGAACGCAAAACTTTAATTCGAATAAAAAATACATTGATTAAAGATAAAATTATGGATGTAGGAGCCTTAAAAACAACGGATGTAAATCACGATATTGACCACATGGCTTTGGGTATAAAGTATTGGAACCGAATTCGTTATTCTGATGAAAAATACGTTTGATGAAATAGATAATAATACAATATTTCTGGCTCGAAAATAATTGTTTCATTTTCATCGTGATCAGGGACTTGAGAAACAATTGTTCATATCGTGAATGGATTCTCGTTATAGTCAATGGGCCTTGGACGGTAATTGGATAGTCACCGTTGACGAGATAATTAACGACGTGTATGTTTAGCAACAATTCCATTTAACCAGGCGCAGCTGTGATAGACAATTAGAGTACAGAAAAAATTAATAATATTTCGTTGCAGTATAGTTGTTCATTGTTCTTGTCATCTCCTTTGGTCGCGTGGTTTTATGTTTCGAGCGTGGCATGACCAACCCCGGGGCAAATGAAGCAGGACCGCTTAACTTATTTAAGCAATTCACAGGTGTGCAAATGGAGATTTTTGAAAAATGTTAACCGGTTAACGACCGAATAATTTTTAAACCAATCAATTCATTCTTTTCGAGTCCACTCCAAAGCTCTAGATCAGTGGCTCTCACGTAAAATTGAACTGTGGCCGCACTATGTACATCAGTAGTATGGAAATATCTCGTGGCCTCAGAAGTATAAAATAATTTTTAAAAAGACAGCTTTTAAACATCAATATTTACTATATAGCTGTTGATGGCTGCAGCATAATCCTATTATGACTGCAGAATGGAAGTCTCAAAAGGAGCTGTTTAACTTAAAATTGTCAGAGCTTTGATTAAACTTAAATCGCTTCTGAGGATTCTTAGAAAAAATACGATAGTGGTTAGCTTGTTGTGTTCGATTTCTTATTTATGTTTTGTGATGTTAATAACATTTTTTTATAACCTCTCGGATGTCTTCAAAGCGCAGAATTATATTACAGCTAGTCTACCCGGATTTATCGACCATGTTAATTCTTGCATTGTCTTCCCCTGGGGCTTTTCCTTTATGCACGGTTAATATCATAACGCTACAATGCGCATTGTAGTCTCATCAAAGAATGAAATATCTAAACATGTTTTGATGTATATCGCAGATTTTTTTTTTTTTTTTAAATTAGCGGTTATACGTTTATTTCTCTTTTGCTATATTTTGTATTATAACAAACAAACCTATAACCAAAGATCCCGTCAACTTAAGACATTGCATGATAAAAATAATTATTTCTAATAAATATACATACTAAATTTTAAATAATCTTTATATGTACAATATTCCTGTATCATCAGAATGCTTAGTAAAATCATAAACACTATTATTTTTTAATGCGTTGAATGTTATGAAGAAAATTTTGATGAATTAATGTCAAGTTTTTTGTTTTGTTTTCTTGATGTATTAGATATTTATATCATTTAAGTAGTGAAGCGAGCGTCAGAAGTAAGAGGGCTCTCAGCAGTGTACTGAAATCATATTATAATATATACGAAGAATTTGTTGTATTTATAAATAGTTTTTATTATACATATTATATAAGGAATTTGTAAGACGTGAGAGTACAAGGTTTCCATTGATTTCTGGATTTTTTTCATCCAATTTTGGGTTATTCAAAAATCATTGTTAATTTTATAGGATATTATAGGGGTATTTTTGTCCAGTAGAATACAAATGGGTTGCGAAGAACCATATTCGGCATTATGTGCATTTTACGAACCCATCCATAAAATTGTGATGCATACATTATATTATACGTGTCGGCGAAGTGTTGATGTAATTTAAAATATCGATTAGAGCAATCATAATTTGACGGGTTTTGGAGTTGCCCGCAAGGAATTTGCACGGATGCCTTTTTTTGCTCGAAAGCGTGATAAATCTCGAAAGGTCTGTCAAAATATTTTTCGCTGCAATAAACCATTTGTATTTTTTAACTTATTTAATAACTTTGAACGAATCATTGGCACAGTTCGTGAGATTTTTGATGGACGAAATTAATTATTGCAGTAAAGACTCTATAATTTGTGACTGTGCACTAGTCGCACCGCAAAAGGATGGTTTATAGAATTATTGCGTTTTTTATGGAACTGGTTTTGTTTAAGATTGCTTAAGAAGTATTGTGGAGCCGTTTAACTATAAACCAACTTCTATTTTACCTCTAGGAGTTCTTACTCCTAATCCAAAATCGGACTCTATTAGAGTATAACGTATGTTTCTATATATCTCATTGTAGTCCATATTTAGTCGTTATTAAGGCCTAATAATAATCATATTGTTGTAGATAGTCTACATGGTATTTTGATAAATATAAATGTAAAATTTTTAGTAAATTTATTGACAAATTGATTAAAATATGAGTTGACAGTTTTTGAATGAAATATTTTTGTTGTACAATTACTGTCACAGAGCATGTTTTTAATTTAAATAACTGGAATACATTATCAAATAGGTACAGTGTTAGATTATTTTACTATAAAAAAAGTTTTTTTTCACTTCAGAGGGCTTTATTTGGAGTTGATACTGAAGTACGGCTCAGGTATAAATAACCACGGGTAGGCGCACAAGACGCGTTGATGGTATCGGTCTTCATACCGGTATCACTTGTTGGATTTAAAAAAACAATAAAACTTTAAGATTGAACGTCTTCGTCTTGATTTGGAAATATTAGAGAAAAACAAATATGAGCTTAGTTCATACCTCAAATTGTCTGCTTTGAAAGAGCTGGAGAAGGAAGACATGATCATCTTCAACGCGTGGAATAGTATTCCTGACTTTTACAATCAGGTGAAAAAATCGGCTTTCTGTTAATTTCCTTGTCTGTTCCATATATATTCATGCGAACAACCTTTTTCAAACATTTACTTTATCAAAAAGACACTGAGAATTCGTCTTATTGAATGGTGCCTAAAATTATTTATGTAAAGTTGTACGAAAATTAATAAAATAAGCTTTTGAACAATTTTTTGTGTGTTTGGCCATTGACTGACGACTATGATAACAATATTGTTATGTAATATAATAATAGAGTCAGTTTTTCGTTGCTTTTTTGGGTCGATTAGGATCATTTATTCTCCCATGTCCAGAATATGCGTGCGTCAGTCGACATTTAGTCGTTCTTCTTTTTTTTTGTTGTTTAATTTTAATCGGCCACCTGAGCGAAATCACGACTGCGGCAAAATTACGTAGCCCACCGCCAGTTGCCAGAAGCTTTCCCCCGTCATGCCAGAGCCCCAGACGATGCGAAATATTGCTTTAATATTTTTAAATAAATCTCGAAAAGACAAATCTTTATTTGAAAAAAACTTCAAACAAGCATCCATGTTCGCTTTTTCCATATTCCTATACTCATAGCAACAAATAGTTGTAGATACTTTTAAGGTGTTAACTGTCACTTCTTGATGGAAAGGCATAATATTTAAAAAAAAAAAAAAACATTTTTTAGTACTTATTTCCACTATATATTTTTTGATCAGGACCGGTTTCGCTCATCGCGAGCATTCAGTTCATAATGTCATAATCAGTTGATAGTGCTCGCGATGAGTGAAACCGGTCGTGATCAAAAAATATTTTGTGGAAATAAGTATTAAAAAATGTGTTTTTATTTTTTTAAATAGTTGTACAATAGATAGCTAAAAATTGAGAATAATAATACTTATAATTCAATAGCTTTTTTTAACAATGACGTAAGTAAAAATCTTAATTTTTATTTTAAAATATTTGTGCTCAAACACAACAGTCATTTGACTGTTGTGACTTTCAAAAGTTTTTGCTAAATGAAATTGTTCATAAATACACGGAATAATGCTCTTCAAATACAGAGGTAATGACCGCAGCCGTGTGTGATGAGACCTTTTATGGTTCACCTATGCAGTATCACTTATACGAATATTCTTTTGTTAAAAATTAAATAACATAATCTTCAACTAAAAACACTTTACTGAAAACCTTGTTGTTAATTAACAATGTGACACGTAAAGTAAGCGATTGTGTAACTACTTGTCATTTTCTAGTCTGCTCCTTTAATTTTCACACCTTAAAAACTCTCGTCAAACGTATTACACTGAGATACTTAATTTATGATATTAACTGAATGTGCTTGATGGAATTTCAATATCAAGTCATATAAAACAGTCAATCATTTCCAATATCCGGTATACTCAACGTGACATACCTAATTTTATGTACAGTGAAACATCGATTCCATGTCTTTCAGGGGACCTTAAAAATACGAAAATTACGGAAAATGAGGAATGCGGGAAAACTCATAATGATAATAAAAAGAAATCTTTAATTTCCAAAAATGGGGACTTAACAAAAATTGGTAAATATGACAGGGTTTTGCAAAAGTTATATTTATTTAGTCTTATTTGAATTGTTAAAACTTTGTACGATTCCACATGTTTTATCACTAACGACCCGGATGTCGCCTTTCGGCATCTTCAGACTTTCTATCACACGGATGCAACAGAACTGACAAAAGACACTAACATACTTAATGAATTGTCCATATGCTTTACATTCTACATTGGAAATGGACAAAGTAGAATATATATATATACTATTTTACTGTATATACTATTCTCTGAGTATCCACTTAGACCAATCAAGATTTGAAGGTATTTCAAGTAGACTTACGTAAAATTTGCTGCTGTGATATAAGTCATGGAAAGCTTCTATAACTTAAAATACAAACTCACTTCACGAAGCAAAGTTATGAAATTATTAAAATTGAAGTTGCACAACCATTAAATCGATGTGATCGACCAGTCCAATCACGCTCCAACCGGTGAAATAAAGTATGTGGAACCTCAAAAATTCAGTCTGCTTTACACAAGTATATCGTAGCAGAAGAAACGTTTAAAGAAATTTTGTTTCGTGCAATATGTTGCGCTGTGCGGACAGTAATTGGTGTTCGCAAATTTATTCAGCCACTAGTAGATAACGCCATCGTTTTGTTGCGTTATTATTACACCCAGTCCTTTTTTACGCGATACATTGGTTCCAGAAAATGGCGCGTAAAAAAAAATCGCGTAAAAAAGTCATAGCTTTCATATAATTTGATAAATTGGTTCCAAAAATTAAAATATCGCGTAAAAAAGTACCAGAAACGTATGAAAAACCAAAATTTGCTTTTTGAAATTCGTGCAAAAAATATATTTTATGATTTTATATACATTTACATGAATTATTTAAGGTCTAGAATAGTGCTATTCAAAGAATTTAATAAATGCATTGTGTTTAAACAAGTTTACGAGCGGACATACATCCCATGATTTTACCCAATTGCATCAAATTTCTTTACACACCCTAAAACATAAATTCGCATAATATCCGATACACTTGTCAACATTTGGCAATTGTATGTGTATTTAAAAAAATGGAATGCCTTACAAAATTTTAGTTAGGTATTAAAAATACACATATTTTTTTATTTACATTTTCATATATGTGCATGCCTAGCATCATATATAAATTTCTTCTTTGAAACAAATTTGGGGAAAAAATCGCGTAAAATCGAGTGAAGCGCGTAAAAAAATGTAACGGTGCCGTCCAAAAAAATCGCGTATAATCGAATTCACGTAAAAAAAATCGCGTAAAAAGAGGACTGGGTGTATTGTCTTGGATCCTTAGCTCTCATAAACAACACGGATACTTGTTATCTTTTAATATGGGTTGAAAAGTTCTTGCGTGTGAGGCGTTTTAGCTGTCTAAGAACCAAATCAAATGTCCTTAAGAATTCTCGAATTTTTATAACATTAATATTTATTGCTTACTTGTTTTGAGAGAAAAATTTACTTTTATAATATTTCCCAATGAGTAGCTGAAAATAAATGTATCTTTTTATTTTTAATAATCAAAACACTTTTTTTAGCATTTATTTCCACTTCACCACTTCATTTTATGATCAAGACCGACTTCGCTCATCGCGAGTATTTTTAACAGATATTGCTCTAAAGTTACCCAATTGCTTTTTAATGATAGCTGATTATTGTCTGTTGTAAGATCTTTTCATGAAAGACTCATTAACTGTATTTAGCGTAGTGTGGCATAAGTGGTCAGCAGATAAATTCGTATATGTGAGAAGCTTAAGATCAAAATTGTCCATTTCCACATTTTCCATATACATTCAATGGATATTCAAAAAGGCATGAAATTCTGAACATGGGGTTCTGTTGAATTTTAACAACACCACGAAAAACATTTGGATATTTGATTCCAAAACACTGTATTCAAACATGAATGAAATGTTAGAAATACAATTAAAATCTTTTGATCTTGTATATTGATTTAATAGTGATATATTGTGTTTTTTTCTCAAAACTATTCGAGTGTGTTTGAGCCCAGCTCCTCATATATCTAATTCTCAACGTTTGTACCTTAAGGTCGTTCTTTCTCACTTTTAAAGTGTTAACTGTCATTTCTTCATCGAAACGCATGACATATTAAATAATAAAAACACATTTTTAGTACTTATTTCCACAATATATTTTTTGTACCGGACCGGTTTCGCTCATCGCGAACATTATCAACCGATGATCGAAATGGTCGATGGTCCTGATCAAAAACATTTTGTGAAAATAAGTACCAAAAAATGTGTTTTTATTATTTAAAAAGTAGCTCGTTTTTTTTATAAACTATCAATTGTCGACGGAAGGCCAAAGTCTTCCTATTATAACTAGAACATTTAAGTTATGTTGAGTAGCTACATAGGCTTGTATATTTTGTTATCGCGAGATATTTACTGTTACCATGCTCATTAATAATAGTGTGTAAAATATAAAATTCTAGCATAATATATATGTGTGCCTTATTCTTCCAATTTATGATACAAAAATCAAAGAAAATATAAAATCTCGGCGAACTATTTTGAGCAAATATTTCAATTTCACTTAAAAACTACGTTGTTACCGCAACAAACTTTGATAAGTTTCACAAAGAGGCGTTAATACAGTTGCTGTAAGACAATCTGAAGTTCTGAAATTTAGGGTGAAATTTCCAGCGAAGGTAGGTAAGGAAAATAGGTGTGATTGGTAATGGTGAGGTGCGCATCTATAATTGATTAATGAGTGATAACTTTAAAATATGTTGTTAATTATATTGTTCCTTATTTAAATATTTTTGATACAACAGACATTTTAATAACGTTTAGATAAAACAAAATACAATAAATAATTAGTCTATACTATGAAGTTTTGTAAATATCGATCCAGAGTTTTCTCCTTTCAGGAAATGGGTCTCCACTCTTCATGACAATTTTTTCTCCAATATCCAAGACGTTAAAATCTGATGTGACGGGTAGCCATTTTACATCTATATGGTCATCTAAATCTGGTGTAGGATTCCTGAAACAAATTATTATTATTGATGATAAAATATAATAAGTAACAATTTGATAAATTTTCTACCATGAAACAAGGTTCACTCAGTCAATTATATATGTTTTTGAAATTTTCAGTTCTTACACTGAATAAACAAAATTCAATTTTATTGTTATGTGTATTGCATTTGCAGTTGCAGTGTAAAATATTTTAAGATTTATTTTGCTTTATACGTTCTCATGATATTTTCGAAAACTAGTGGTTAATATTGATGATATTATTTAAAAAATGGTTTGGAAGAAACCCACATACATTCAGATGTGCTTATAATCTTCTGATTTTTTAAAATAATATATTTAAACCGTAAGGCATATTTTGCGGTATTTGTAAAGTCAGTCGTGTTTTTTAAATTACAAGTTTTCGACGACATGAAGTTTTTTTTTATTCCAAATTCCATATCGATATCGAAATCGACGATTCTATTTAAAAAAATCTTTTTTAATATTCGTATATATTTTTTCATTTATGGCTTCGCAGTAACAACCAACAATGGGTTTGAAAACATAGCAGTATTGATCAGCTAATACAATATGAAAATCTCAATATATACAAGAAAACCACATCTAGTGCTACCACACCTAGTTTTACCACATCCTTTCATATTTTGAAAATCTAAGTGCGAAATGATATTTAAATTATGACATTCGTAACTCATTATCGTAACGCAAAAAAAAAAACCACTTTTAGTTGCTGGAAAATAAATCAAAGCAAAATGTTTCCTCTTCGAGGAATTTTTTATACCCATGTGACATTTCCGTGAGATAACAATTTAACAAAATGATATATTGTTATGTTACTTGTCAATCAAAGAGCTCAAATTTCAGAGATAAAAAATGTTTGGTGTATTTAAAAGATTACGATTCCAATTTTGGACACGTTCCTTTGAATGAAACCAATTAATACTTTATCACTGGTGATTAAATTTTTACTCACCCTGTCTTGACAAAATTACTCCACATTTTAATCAATTTCTTTCGAAGAAGGATGTCACTTGCTGTGAACTCAAACTTCGCTAACTCTCCAAAATATATGGAATCGTCTGCATGAGTCGCTCCCTTATCTGTTCTGGAATTATTTACATTTATGTCATGTGTAAAGCAGTAAAAATATTGTTTTGTATGCTTCATGCGTAAATCTACGGCTGCAGAAATGCCTCCAGTAAAAACAATATCTGATATAAAATCGATGACAAAATCATCATTGTTTTTGTCTTCAACGCGTTTCTGATATATGTCGTTAATACTTTTCTTTAGAACACTTCTATCAATTTGAAAATGTTCCGGTATAAATTCTATACCTCTTCCGGCAGCGATCTCTTCTTGTAGATCTTGCCGAAAAATTTGCTTCAGATAAATCCCTTCTTTAAATGTAAATCCACAAATGATCGGAATATTTTTATACGCTCCGTTTCGTAAGCGATCTATTGCGTCTTCGTTAAGAAAATTTTCGTGATCTGGAAGCGAGTAAAATACCGGCGAAAAAGGAAACAAGACACCACTTTTTATGTCATCGTTTTTGATGATTTTCTTCGCTGTCAGCACTAGTTCTTTTGTGGATTTTCCCGAGATAAATTTGTACATTTCCTTGGGGTCGGTACAGTTTCCACCTAGCAATTTGACCAGCCTTGCGGAATACTCTAAAGGTTTTCTGTTTCTTGCCCACTCGTTAATAGTTGTACCAGATTGCATGATTACTTTATGATATAATCCATCCGCAAGAGGAGATATTGCTTGATACTCTACTGATGAACTTCCAGAACTGAACCCTAACAATGTAACGTTATTAGGATCTCCTCCTAGATGTTTGATGTTGTCTTTGACCCATTTCAAACCAAGAGTGTGATCTTTCAGTCCCATATTGCCGGGTGCGTCTTTCGTCTCTAGACAAAGAAACCCCATTATGCCTAGACGAGAATTTATTGTTACAACAACGATATTTTCGTTTACGAAAAACTCTGGATTAAATGAATCTTCGTTTCCTGTTCCGATTGTGTACGCACCTCCGTGAAGGTATATTATGACTGGCAATAAAAGAGAATATGGAGGAAGTCGTGGCGTATGGACATTGAGATACAGGCAATCATCGTCTCCTACATATACATCTTCGCCAAACAATGTTGTCTGGGGAGCTATATTTCCTATTTTAGAAGCATTTCGAACGCCTTCCCATCCTTTCGCTGGAACAGGATCCTTTAAAATATCATTGTTTTAGTTATAAATTACTAATGTTACGAAAAACATGATCTATTTGAATAACCCTTTTTACCATTTAGTATAATGTGACTAGCCTAGATGTATACTTTTATCACTTATATTGACATTTCATTTTACTATTTTTAATTATTTGCAAAATACATAAATTTTATAAATTTATTTTATCTTTATTTTAAAAGACAGTAAAAATGAGCCTTTGAAAATGTAATAAGGCCATTATAACATACGAGTTAGCTAGCGTTGTTGGTACGTGGATAAGCATAAATATTGTAGTTGAAGTGTTGAAAATTCGTACAATTCCTCGAACCAACATTGGTATTAAAATTTCGTCAAGCACCTTCAGTCAACATCAACAGGTATTACAGTAATACAGTAATTTTTTATTCGATTTTCTTTTTACGCGATGTTTTGTTGGATGGCGCCGTTACTTTCTTACACGATTTATTCGTTGCTACGCGATTTTTTTTCACAATAAATGGTGACTCAGATAAAGTAATTACTGACTCAGATCAAGAATGTAAAAAAAAGCATTTCATTAAATGAGTTCGAGCAAAATTCAATAAGTCTGTTCAATTCAATCAACGGTGACAGCAGTGAATATCCTGGGTGAATGCAGTTTTGCATTTATAGAATTTTTTTTTATTATTTTGAGAATTTGAACTAATTTTGTTTTTTAATGTATTATAATTTTGATACTTTCTTAAGCGATATTTTGATTTTTGAAGCCAATTTATCAAATTATTTGAAAGTGGAGTTTTTTACGGGATTTTTGTATATGCCCCACAGTCTGTCCACCAATATATCGCGTAAAAAGGATTGGTTACATATATTATTTAAGTTCATTCAATTCATCCATATATTATACAATACGCGGCTCAATTAACTTTTTGGGACTCAATTGAAAATTTGCTTTCTATTATATATATTTTTTCATTTTGTTATTGACAAAAAATTTATTGCATTTGAATTCGGCAAATTTATATATTATTTTGTAAATGTTTAACGAGTTATGATGTTAGATGTTCATTTAACTAAAAGTATTTCATAGAAACATCTTTAGTTGCCAAACGATCGGATTTTACGGATTTGCTTGAAATAACAATGTCATTACATAATACCACATTAATAATTGACAAAAAAATGATTACGTACAATATATTTTTTCTATTTCAGGATTTCTTTGATTGATTAAGTTATTTTGACCTAATAGCCGTTTGGGTGTATATTATTAATAAACATGACTTCTTATAAATTTTTTAACAATGTAGATATTATATATATAATTTCAACCTTAAATCTGAGTGGCCCGATTGGAGGCTCAGCATAGGGGATTTCTCTAAAACTGTAGAAAGTGTTTCCTTCCGATGAAATCCTCGAAATGCCTTGTAGAATACCTTGGTTTACTTCGACTGTAGGATTCATTCTGGATTCTGAGAATAACATGAATCATTAATGTTAATATCTGTTTGAAATTGCTATGGAACAAATTTACTATAATTTTAGATCCCGTGGAAACTTTCAATCCTCTATTCAGATTTTAGTATAAATTTATTAAATATTTATATGCATAAAATAAATATTCAATAAATTCACATATTTATTAAATATTTTATTCAAAGTAAGTAACTGATGATAAATACAAAATATATGGTAAAATTATCGCTATGTGAACATATAGAAATAAATGCTATGTTGAAATTGATTTTAATTATGAAATTAATGTATGGTAGATATATAAAAACTAAGAGTTATTCATTTTTGATTGAAAATGAATTATTGAAACTGTACACATTTGCACACGTATTGTCACTGACGAGTTTCACATTTTGGCATCTTCGAGTCTTTCATCGCGTGGATGCAATATAATTCACAGAATACAATTTGGAACAGTTTAGGTTGTAAACAAGAGAAACTACACAAGAAAAAACTATAGACCCGAAAGCTATATAATTGAAATAATTTTCAAACTATTTATATTTTTCTGCTTATAATACATCACTTTATTATCAACACTCAAATTTTGTATGCAAATTATACCGGTTTGAAAGGACGCTATTGACGTTTGTAAAGGATTTCAGTTGAATTCTGTCTGTAGCAGAAAACAAAAAATCAGACGGAATACAAAAAAGCAACTAATGTGAACAATGTCCAAGAATCGTCAATATCGCATAGAAAAATAATACTAAATATACTACATAATAAATGTATGAATATACCTACGCCATTCAGTGTCTTATGCAATTCATTTGAATTGTTATCAGCTGGGTATGTCACAGTTGTCATACATCGAAAGCAAAAAAAAGAAAATAGCTATGACGGTAAAAATTTTCATTTTTGGGTTACTCAACTTATACTAAAAAAAAAAAATCTGGATTTGAAGTACATTTAAAACACTACATAAATTTGAATAAATGCGATCCGTATCATTAGATTATTAAAAGACAAAAAACGAAACGATTTTGAATACATATTATTGTATTAGATGACCACTATAAAAATATCGGTAAATATGCTTTACAATAGGCATTTTTTTCTTTTTAACAAATCAATTAAATGCCGCTAAATTATTGTACCAAATGTCAAAATATCATTCGCGGGAAAGAGGAAAACCGGTAATTTACATGAATCACATATTTATGAAAGTCACTTTAACACGTAATTATGTAAAATGGTATTTACAGAACAAACAAAATCAGAACAAACTATAGAGCAAAGTAAAATTTATGGTATTTTCATGATTTAATGGTTTCCTAGACTTAAATGCTAGTTTGTTAATTTACAATCGGTAATTAAATTGCACATAATCGTATTGCATTTGAAAACATTCAGACCTTTTCATGCACAAAGAGTAATGTGTTGTAAAGTAAAGCATATTTTTATAAAATCAAAAATAAATTTAAATTCTTATTACTTACAAAAAAAATATTTGTATGAAATGATATCACTGAATGGAGGAACAAAATATCGAAATACTTTCAAGACAATATCACGACAAAATTATAATACATAGCTATGCTAGGTGATGATAGCACATCACTTCATCTCGAGAACTATTGTTGTACTGATGTTTTAATTTATGGGTAATCAAATTTATTCAATTGTCACACAAAACCTTTTCGTGGCGGATGGAATATTGAAATAATGTTTATCTTCTTTGTTAATTCTGGATAATATAGGTAATTAATAATCTATTTTTGGTTATTATTAACGATTATAAATTTTTATAACGTAAAAATATATTATAGCTGAAATGTAAATGAATTTTATATATATCGGCTACACGCCATAGCTGAAATGTGTGGATTAAATTCTCGTAGAATTAAATGCTTTGTTATTTTTGACTAACACAGAACTATCAAATAAATGCTAATTAAAAAAACAGAAAGATTCCAATATATTATTGGTTATTACAATTAATAAAATTCAAAAGATATTAGGCATATTAGCATTATTTTGTGGCAAAAAGAATTTATCGGTTTCTGAAGTGTTAAAGATATATTACATAATTTTGTCGGGCTTTCAAAAATTAACTCATAACATATTGTGTGAAATGACTTGAGATTTTTTAAATATTTGTTATTTGGTTTTGATAACCATCGGTGGAATTTATTGTTTCTTTCTTTTAGATAACATGCTATGTTAATCGGACTTGGGCACAAATAAGCCTCTAATGCATCATGACTCGTATTCATTAAAAAGTTAAAGAATATTTACATAGTTGGTTTTGACAAAAATATCTAAAATATCAACCATTTTCTTAACATAATCACAAAACCTTTACAAGTATATCATTTTGATAAGAAGAGAGCTGACTTTTAAGTAACTTTCAGTGTGAAAGAGTTACATAGTAATTATTTAGTAAATATAATTATGCTTAATAGCTCAATTTAATTTTGTCATGAGACATTCAAATTGTAATTGAATGAATTGTTTTGTATTGCGCGTTCCCGAAAATTAACATTAACCTTTGATAATTTAATTACAATTTTCATTGGATCATTAAGCAGGAGTTGAAGAAGAATATTTACTAATTTACGTTTCAAAGAGTACTGTGACATGTATGTTTGTGTGACCCGCTGTCTTTCACAATGTTTCTGAACATTATATGAACATACTCTGGATATACATAACTAAAATTTATACGATTAACAATCACCGATGAACATTTTTAGCAAGCATTTGTAAGAATCTTCAATGGAAGATTGTCATTTGACTTGAAAAAAAATATGGATAGTCGCATATGCAGGTCCATTTGTTTCAATAAATTTTTGGTTTTTATGGAATCGCTGTACTGAAATTCCTTTTTTTTGTAATGTAAACCTAAAAGTGGATTTTACTCGCAATCCGGCTTTTATTTTGAATTCTTAATATGACCCATCGCCCGAAAAGGTTGCGCACTCCTCCGTTACAGGATTTTATTATAAATATAAATAAAATTAAAATAACTGTTATTATTGTCATTAAATCTTTAATATTAAGTAAAAAATACATATAATTATTTTTTACCTGTATGTCACAAGAACTTCACCCAAACGGCGTGAAATTTGTCCATGTCGTTTTGGCTGCCATTTTCAATTTTAATCATAAATATTTATGAATAGACTATATTTTTAGATGTAAAATGAGGTAATATTTTCAATTCTGAACATTAATCTATCAAAATATCGTAAATGTTAGCGGCAACTATTTTGATGAATTTGGTAATAAATACTCGTTAACTATTCAACTGAATAAAACAATATGGTAGTTGATGAATGTTTCTTGTAAAAAGACATAACCTTTTTTTGTAGTCATCGTTAATTTACACAGAACAGAACTTATCTCTAGAAATAATATTTTTCTTTTGTTGATTGTTAATAGTATCGGCGCCAATATATAATATATATAATATTTTCATAATTCAATAATTCTATTTTTCAATGTTTCATAAAACTTTCTTCATAAATCGATAGAGAACTATTTATTATCTACCTGGTTATTCCGCATCGTTAAATAGTGTCATGGGACTACGTTGTTATTTGATCTAAATTTTTCCTCGAAGATAAGAAAATCAATTTGACCCACTGTGGAAATAAAGTAAATTAATGCAATCAACGAACATGCTCAATTTTAATTCAAGTAATTTCATATAATTCACAGATAATATGCGACCGCAAATCAATAATCTACAGAAAATGTGTACTGAAATATGAATGCCATTAAGTATGAAAATAATGATCAATCAAATGCAATCATGAGTTTTTTCGTAAAAATAATATCTTTTGTAAATCTAATGAATATCTATTGTTAAATATTCTATATCTTAGAGCATAGGTTTCCAATTTTTTCGGGTGACGACCCCTTTTCATAAAATCCACGTGACCCGCGACCCCCCATACAATCCAAAAGCACACAATTTTTTTTTTTAGTTGACCGTTTAAGTTAGCGACCCCCCAAAAACCCTTCGCGACACCCAGATTGGGAACCTAGGCATTAGAGGATAAGCCACGAAAGTAAAAATTTTCACTCTAATGAAATTAGATATGCAGAAAAAAATGTTTTTTTTTCATTACACAAATGACGGAAACATTTAAGTCCGTATCCATTATATATCATATTCTCCAAATTAGTTAGTTAAAAATCCACTGATATCCAATTTACTTTACCACATAAACAATGAATGTCCCTGCTATATTTTTTATCATTTTCATAATTTTCATAAGTCCTTAAAAAATGAAGTTTAATATATGTTGTATATACTTTTACACTTGCACGATTTATTTGAATGTTATTCTCATTTTTTCTCAGACATGATTTTTACGTCTGACAATAAAGAAATAATTTTAATTGACGATAATAATCAATTCAGTTGCAACATAAAGTTAGTAAATAGAATTGAAGAAGCTTTTAATGCCTGCAGATAATAAAACGAAGAAAGAAATGCTGAAACGATTCGAAAACATATATAAAAATGTCCATCATATGAAGCTCGTTAGAGTAGAAACTGTACGCAAAATAAAATAAATATTTTGGAATTGATTGATATATTGAGAAAAAAAATCAGAAAATTCGAAATGTGAATATGAATACATTTTTTTACAAAATGATCATTTTGCGTACAGGTATAAATATTTTACGGTTTTTTTTTTTTTGAGAAGAAACTAATAAAGGAAACGATTGAAATAAAAAAGCCTTAATGGTCAATAGTTTTCCATGAGTTCCAGTATTTTTTTTCTTTTATTTAGCATAAAATCTAATCATAGAAAAGTTCAATAATTTAGCTATACCAAAATATGTTAAAGTGATATTTGAAAAACATTATTTTAATTATTAACTTAATGAACAATCTCGTTATCTTTTTTGGACGATTTGACATCTGTGTTTGGGCATTCATGTGCATGTGTAAATATGAACTTTGAAATGAAGATCTTAAGTCATGTGATCGTTCAACTCAGCGATCTATATACTAATTGGTTTTGCCATTATGCTATATGTATATACACTCAGTCCTTTTTTTACGCGATTTTTTTTACGCGATTTTTTTTTACGCGAATTCGATTATACGCGATTCTTTAGGACGGCACGGTTACATTTTTTTTCTGTGTAACATGTGATGTATATGATGCTAGGCATGTACATATCATTTTTTTTAAACAAAAAAATGTGTCTATTATTAAAACTTCATTTTTTTAGAAAACTTAAACTTGATATATGCAAAATTTAATACTTTCGTTCAAAAAATCGCAAACGATTACATTTCGCAACCGAGAGTGACAGCAGCGAATAATTCGTATAAGTGAAAAAAATTATATTTTTATAGTCTCAATATATTTTTATAAGCAATAAAGACATGAATATATATGTATATATATATATTTTGCACGAATTTTAAAGAGCAAATTTTGGTTTTTCATACGTTTCTGGTGCTTTTTTACGCGATATTTTAATTTTTGGAACCAATTTATTTAATTATATGAAAGTTGTGATTTTTTTACGCGCTTTTTCTGGAACCAATGTATCGCGTAAAAAAAGGACTGGGTGTATATCAAAATATTTTCGAATTAAGCATAATGGATTAAGCCATTGACCACTTTTTATGAAATACTTTTGTAATATTTCCACGGTGCTAGAAAGTAATTTTAAGGTGTGCGTTAACGGATTTTGAATATCCCCTGGCAACGATTGTACATTTGGCGTGACGGATGCACTGCCGGTGGTAAAAGATAGTAGTAATTACCGAAAACGGAATCGAACGTGAATTGCTTCAAGGCGCCTTAATTTTGCTGACAGTGATTTAAACACTTTACCGCAGAACTTCACAATATCAATCAAATCGTTAGTATAAAACTATGTTTTTTGTAGTGTTAAAGCATTACATAAAGACAAGCAAAGACCATAATATGTAGTTCTCCTACTCATTTCATCTTATTAAATTAGTTTTTTTATGTATAATAAAACAGTAGTTCATAACATATGGGTTGTGACTCAAAATGAAGCCGATTAGCATTTTTAATGGATCACAAAATATTGTAAAAAAATCGGTACTCTTGATATAAAAATATTAATATTTCACGTGAAAAGGGTCTAGAGTCTAACCATCTCGTACAAAAAATGGTGTGTACAACTTGCAAAGTAGTTGAAAACGTTGACTTAAGTCAAGATTCAAACCAAATGATCTAATTTTGATACAAGGACAGTAATAAAAGTATTACTTTAACCAGTAAATAGTATTACTTACGAAAATAATTTTTGAAAACGTATGCATAATATGTAATATCACAATTAAGTGGTATTAAGAAAATATTGTGTAGCAAAATCGTAACATGAAAACATATATAGGTAACGGTTCAAAAAATGTTAAAAAATACTGACCTATACCACCAATACGTAAGACGTTTTCAAAAGAAAAAAATCGCTATGTTCACTGTGCTATACTATAAGTAATCAACATTGTTATTTATTACGAAAAAAATATAGTTTAGACGATTGTTTATTTTTTTCCATCGTATTGTTTTTTCCATGGCTTATTATAGTAAAAAGCAACCGTATCTAATAGTGAATATTTTTACGGATTTAGCATTTTAAATATTCACAAAGAAACGTACGATATGTAATCGCAAAAATAGGATTCATAAATGTGAACTTGTTCGTTTTTTGATTTTCTCCTCATATAGGAAAAAGAAGCAAAGGATAGAAAAGTATTTTTTTTTTTTTTGTATTACAATTTCGATTAAAATTGTCATGAGATGTGAATTTTATTACCGTGGTCAAGCCTGGTACAAAATAAAAACATTCTTATGTATTTTTAGCAGAAATATGGTGCTTCAGTGCGACTTACAGATAAAGAAATGAAACCAGCTCAATTGAAATATCTATATCAAGTTTATTACCGTAGGTCATTTTCTGTTTTTCAAATAAAATTTACCTCCCAAATTTTCTTCAGAATCAATCAATTATTTTTCAAAAATGTACTCGACACTGAACCAATTCTCCAAAACTTACAGATGATGGTATCTCACTTTTTTAATAAATATATACTTTCTCATCGAAACAATGTCGCCGACCACTGTTATTATATTATTTTGGCTATACCAATGCCCCATAGAGTACATGCATAATTAAATTTCAATATAACTGCCTTAATATGTAAATTCAAAAATGTATTAGCAATTTATGATTTCATTAAGCAATTTTTATCGGTTGTACAATGCTTTAATTTACTGTAATTTGTATACAATATCAATTTAATTTTTGAAATTCAGTATCATTTTTTTATATAATTATATGAAATTATATATACAAGACTTCTTTTCGATAATTCTGTAATTGTATTCGGTGAAAATAAAAAGTTTCATTAGCCCCTTACGAAGGAGGGAGGGGGGGGGGGACAGGGATACTGACAATATACATACATGACGATTTTATACGTTTTTGTGTTAGTAATTATGACAGGCGATTTCCTCTTAATCAAAAGGGGTCGTATTAATAAGACTAGATTAGAGTACAGATTACACACAAGATGTATTACAAAAAATCAATTGTAATACTCAATTAGTGTTACATTAAAAAAACAATATAATTTTATGCAAAAAGTTTTTACTAATATTGGAGTTTTAACTTTTTTGTAAGAAGCATATTTTTTGCTGGAAAATGTTTGGTGTATTCCTATAGTGAATTATCAATAAGCAACTAAAAAATTCCAACCGCATAACTTTGAATATACTTTAAACTACTACTACACCACGATTTCTAAGAACACGTTACTTATAACCTTATAATAGAAGTATTGAGTGTATAAATAAAATATATAATAACCAGTTAAAACCAATGGTTTCAACATCACATTTTACATATAGAGCAGGGTTTAACAATACTAGCTAATTAATTTCAGATGCAAATTTTCATAAAATCAAAAGTTAATATCATTTTACTGAACCAAAGTATGTCATATTTATTTAGTACGCCATTTGAATTATAAATATTTCGTCTGTATTATTATACCCTTAAATATTTACACAGTGCATGACATAAATAATATAAATAAGTTAAATCTAAACAAACATTTGCCTAGGCCCTAAATGGCCTAAGTCAACGTGATCTAGTCTCATGAGATATTGATACCAACCTCACAGGAAATATACAGTGAAAATATATGTCAGGAAAGAAACTGTGACTCATAAATCAAAATTATTTGAAAAAAGCTTATGTAAAACATAAAACTCAGATTGTCATGTTATATATATATCTTTATTTCGTGGTACATATACGTATGTAACGTATCGCATGTTTTTTGCTATTTTCTCTGTGACGTTTGACCAATTTCAATATTTTTAAGGTTAAACTTTTCCGGATCTATTAAGTCGAAGAAAATGTTTATAATCAATAAATTACTCATGATATCATCAATTTTTGTAAATTTTATCATATATATTCAAAAAATATATTCTAGCAACAATGACTAACAAAATTTGCATTGTTTTTTACTAGGTAAGATTATTTAGTAACATTTTTTTATGGAACAACAACAATTGTTATGCCATCGTATTTTTTGCTAGCCATAGATTAATAATATATTAAATAGATGATGTCAATAATAATAAAAAAAATATTACAAAACAAACGGTGGTTCATAACCAACATACAATAAAATGCGAAAAGTTTTGTGTGGTGGATTTGTCCCTTTGCTTACAGAATATGATAATATATTAATGTGGTTTATTTGATATTATTTAAAAACAGTATGACTTTAAGATAACCCTTATTCTCGGTGTTCACATACTTTTTCATTTATCAATGTTTTCATCATGTACATTTAAGCAATGACTGAACTAATTTATGTAGTATTGCAGAGGAAATGAATTGCTTTTGTATGTTATATAATATGTAACAGGTCAATAAGTTAACGCAATATTTAATTAAGATTAAGAGAACATTAATTTACTCACCGAAATGGTAAAATACTCACCAAACTGTGGAAAATATCTTGTACAAGTTTTTGTTTTTTTTTTCGTGTCAGATTTAAATTGATGATTCTTTTTTTAAAATTTGGAACTGTTTTGTGTAAAATATAATATCAGTATCACAACCGTACCGAGAAGGATAATATAAATTTCTGTAAGAAATTTTTCAACATCGATTTTATAGGTACTATTCTTATTTATCACTTTTAATATGTTAACTATCACTGCTCGTTTGAAAGGCATATTTTAAATAATAGAAAACACATTTTCAGTACTATTTCTACAATGTGTTTTATGATCAAAGCCGGTGTCGTTCATCGTGAGCATTATCAAGTAATGAAATAAAAATTACAATTGATGTAAAATTTTGAGCTTATAATTAGCAGGTGTACAAAACCAAATGTTTAAGAACTGAAAAAAATACAGACAATCATACGATATATATATATCTAAATACAGAAAAATAGTTTACAAATAAATTATTAAGGGCCGAATTCTTAGTAATATTTTAAATCAACATAAAGTTAAATCTATTAAGAGAAAAATTCATAAGCAAGATTAACAAATAGAAAATTTTCATCATCAAAATTTCCTGCATTTTTAGATTTTGTCACTTGGTTACTATTTACGAACGCATTGATTCCGATAGCATCACTTAAAATTATTTAGTATACTTTCAACAGTTTGTAGGAAGTTTAAAGGAAACATCGTGCTAATAAAATATAGCAAGCACTTTAAGGATTTTTTTATTTTTCATATAATTTCTCTATTTCGTTTATAATAGTCCCAAAACGCTCGGAAAACAGAGACTTAATATGCCGCATAGTTTATCATACTTATAATAACTTACGGAGAATCCAATTAAGCCGCGAGTCATCTGTTTTCAGGCCGTAGTAACTGTCTCTTTTTCTAGTCTAGCCTAACGCATCTATAGTCATACAGAGAACACGAACTAATTAGATGAGTAGTAACGTTCTGTGAAAATAAACAAACAAATCGCTATCCTCAGAATCCTGCCCAAAAGCAGTATCTCAGTAAACATTCATTTTACCTTATTCTCACGTTTAGCGGCCTTGTTGATACAGGTGTGTTTATCGAGGATATTGTATGGATAAAAAATACACATATGTACATACTTTAACATAGGTAATTTTAACATGTTTTAAAAAATTATCGGTTTTCAGTGACAACACGTCACAATGCGAAATAGTCGTGGCCTGTATCAAAAGAATTGTTAACGATGAAAGAAAATGATGAAGACCTTAATGTGAAATCAAATCATTGACCAGGAAGAATAAAACATTCATACGCATTATAATATAATTAATGCCAAGCACAGCTTAATACCAATGAATGCTGGAAGATTTTTTAATCATACCAGGAGAAGTCAATCGTTGAAAATATAGTTTAATTTTAATATATTATATTTTTTTAATTTATAAAATGATTATAAGAAATGAACCTCTTTTGCACAACCACAACTTACCGGTAACAAGGGTTAATTTGTAATCATTAGTAAGCTAAGGGATAATATTATCAGTCAGCGTTTCCTTAATTAATTGATATATTTTTACAATTTTAAATAATCAATTATCATATTAGTCTTATTATTTTAGATAATTATTGTGAAATAAATAATTTAAAACAAATACCAAAAATATAACACGGTGGAAATATTTCGTTTCAACAAAATTTAAAAGATATTTAGATGATAGCTGTTTCGGCTTACAGCTTCATTAGATTCACGTTTAAACGCACATTTATCCATATATCTATATATATATATCTATATCCATATAGCTGTGTAGAAAGGGTACACAACACATCTTCTCTTCTGTTCTAATACCCTAGTTTCATATTGTGCTAATAAATTCTAAAATGTGACAAATAGATTTTTTGAATTTCTCGACGTGAAAGTAAATCTTGGTTTTTTGGGATTTTTTTACCATATTATAATGGAGTTCTATCAAGACAATACCCATTCAAGCAACAAAAAATAAATCGTATAAAATAAATAACAGAATAGTAGGAACCTTATTGACTTTTTTAATTTAAATTTAAGCCAACATAAGATTAGTTGACTTGTCAAGTATTTTTTTCTGGTAATAAATTTAAGCATTAAAAATACCAACTCTTATGAAACAATTGTTATCTACTTTATTACGTGAATACTGAAGATTATTTGATTTATCAGCAAGTAAACATATTGCCAGTAAGAAAACGATCGTCAGTCGTCATTGCGAACCGTAATGCAATATACATAATATTTCGCTCATTTAAATTGATTACAGCGATTTCAAACTGAGAATGATAAATCCACGTGTATCCGTAAAACAGGGAATGTTAGAAGGTGTAACATCCGTGACAGCCGGTGGGAAAAACTATTTCCGCTTTTCAGGAATTCCGTACGCAGAACCTCCCATTGATGAGCTACGATTTCAGGTAAATATTTTTACGTTTATTGCAGATAAATATAGACTTGCTGATAACATCTAAAAATAACTGAACTTGAGATATGGTATCACGAAGAGAACTGTATCCATATGTTTATTTAAAAAATTGTAGTGTTGAATCATTATTTTTTGTATTTCGTTGAGGCACTTTTTTAAATACACCCAGTCCTTTTTTTACGCGATACATTGGTTCCAGAAAAAGGCGCGTAAAAAAAATCGCGTAAAAAAATGATTTCACGCAATTGCATTATATTTCTTTACACACCCTAAAATATAAATTCGCATAATATCCGATACACTTGTTAACATTTGGCAATTGTATGTGTATTTAAAAAAATGGAATGCTTTACAAAATTAAGTTTTAAAAACACATATTTTTTTTATTTAAAAAAATAATGAAACGTACATGCCTAGCATCATATATAAATGTCTTCTTTAAAACAAATTTGGCGAAAAAATTACGTAAAAACGAGTGAAGCGCGTAAAAAAATGTAGCGGTGCCGTCCAAATAAATCGCGTATAATCGAATTCGCGTAAAAAAAGCACTGGGTGTACATATAAGAGCAATCAAAAATTTTCAATCTTCCTCTGAGCACAGAATAACTATCAAATACTTAAATTAACTGCAATTTATGTTTCACTTAATAATCAGAGTTCATTATTACACAAAGTTTACATTCTCTGCTCCTCATTTTTAATCTATAAGCATTGCAATTTATCAATCCTTTTTTTTAATAATAAATTAACTGCATTTATTGGTGACTTTAACTGTTTATTCAGTATTGTTTATTATTGCTGTATTTCATATGTACCGTTAACTTATTATCGATGACACTATAATTTATTTTATATATATAATTTGTATATTTTTAATAGTGGAAAATGAGAAATAAATTTCCATAAAAGTGCTTTTTAAATATACTTATTTATTTGATATTTATAAAGATCATCGGTTTCAAGGTGGTTACTGTCACTTCTTGGTGGAAAAACATTAAAATTATGAAACAAATATTTAGTACTATTTCCACAATGGTAGCTATCATCGAATCCGGTTATGATCTTAAAAATGTATAATTGTGGCAATATTATTGAAAATTGCATCACGGTGAAAAAATAGCAATGTATTTTAGTTCTGCAAAATATATAAGAAATATAGTTGATAGCTATTTCGGCTTACGCCTAGAACTAGTACTAGATCTGATGAAAGGGCTATTTTTTCCACTGTGTTATAATGAAGTTCTACCAAGTAAATTCCAATTCAATCAATAAAAAAACTATTGCGTTTTTGAATTAGATATACTGCAGTATTTTTTAACTTTTCACTGTATGTGCTAGTTTGTTAGATGAATTAGAATTTTTTTGAATATCGTTATGTTTTTGCTGACTACACTCGAAAAATTATATTAGGCAAAGTGATTGAAACATTTAATAATCAGATGATAGTTTTTCTTAGTATCGAAATAATTCGCAAATCTTTAATTATCCATGAAATCGATGCAATACGATTGTCTGTGTTAATAAAAGTTTTTTTTTTTTGGTTTCTAAGGCAAATTATATTTATTTATAGCTTCCTGTGCCAATTAAACCATGGCCCGGTGTAAAGGATGCTAAAAATGAAGGCAATCATTGCGCACAATATAATATGATGACAAAATTATATTCAGGATGTGAAGATTGTTTATATTTGAATGTTTATACACCAAAACTACCTTCAGAGACAAATGATGTGTTGTTACCTGTTATGGTCTACATACATGGTGGAGGATTCATCAATGGATCCGGCACAGCGTGTGAATTTGGTCCAGATTTTATAATTGAACAAGAAACTATACTAGTGAGCATGAATTACAGGCTTGGCCCTCTTGGATTTCTATGTCTTGATTTACCTGAAGCTCCTGGGAATGTTGGACTGCGAGATCAGAATTTAGCCTTGCAATGGGTTCAAGAAAATATAATTTCTTTTAGTGGAGATAAAGACAACGTTACAATATTTGGAATCAGCGCTGGTTCTGCATCTGTTGAATATCATATGTTATCACCAATGTCAGAAAAACTTTTCAACAAAACTATTCTTCAATCAGGCTCTTCACTCAATCCTTGGGCAGAAACGAAAAACCCTTTGAATCTTATTAAAAAACTTAAAAATGCACTCGATATTCCAACAACCAACAACAGCAATCTTTTAAATGAACTGAAAAGCGTTGACGTCAAAAGGTTAGTTCTAGCGTCTTCCAAAATAATAGATACAGAAATTTGTAAGGAGGGAGAAATATTTAGTTTTACTCCTGTAGTAGAAAAGACTTTGCCTGGCATAGTTCCATTTCTAAATGAAAGACCATTGGAACTTCTCCGGACTGGAAGATTTACAAAAGTCCCAACGATAACAGGATGTTGCGAAGAAGAAGGAGAACTTATGAGATCGCTTTATGAAGGCGTTATTCAAGAGAAGTTTTCAGACAAAACATTCACTGACTTTTTACCATCATCGTTCAAAGTGGACAGGCAGAAACTACAGGAAATTTTCAACAATGTTTACAAATCTGATAAAAGCAAACCAGATGTGCATGCGAACAGCTTCTTAGCTGATTTAATTATGCTTAGTGGAGTTTATACATCAGCGAGGAATAGAGTCAAATTCAATGACAATAATGATTACTTTTACAGATTTAAATACTCGGGAAATTTTAATATTTCGTCTAGGTATAAAGGCCTATTGAAAAATGTTTCACAACATTCTGATGATTTGGGATATATTGCTACTGATTCTCAAATTGACGAAAGCTTAGGATCTTCAGATGACCTGCTGGTGAGAAAACGTATGGTGAAAATGTGGACTGATTTTGCAAAAACTGGGTATGTGATTTCCATATAAATTTATTTTTCATAAAATTTTAACTCTGTATAGATCTGCCTTAATCTCGTAATCCGCATACAGTGAAGTACGTATCTAAATATTATTTACACCTACACGAAAACACTTCAAAATGGAAATGAAGCTAATATACAACCGAATTAAGACATTTAGAGGCATTAAGCACTTAAAAATGTGGTGGTGGTTAAAAATAAATTTTAGGATATATACGATGAATAGTAAAATCTCTAGAACAGTGGTTGTCATGTGCGGCTACCGACAGTTTTCCAGTAGATATTGATATTAAAAAATAATGTGTTTTTACAAATGAATTTGAAAAATTATTATTATTTTAAAGTTGCCTGAATAAACCTGACTTATCCAGCATTTAGTTGAGTTTAAGTAAACGACCGTTGTAATAATAAAACTATTCAAAAATTTTGGTCGAAGTAATATGTTGACCATGAATCAAGTCAATATAAATAATTAACAACAATTGCTTTATTAATTTTGTCGATTTTACCTATAACTATATATCATGAAAGATCCAATGTAATGAACTATATAAAAAAAAAATATCGAAACTATTTTTATCACATTTGGTGGGGCTACGAGACATTTCCATAGGATAGCTGATGTTTATAATGCGGCCACAGTGAAATTTGACGTGAGAACCACTGCTCTAGAATAAATATACGGTATAAAATAGTATACTTCTCTCTATGCTTGTCATAGGAACAACTCCAATAACAACAAACCTGCCTAGACTAAAAGAACGATCTAATAACGCTCCCAGCGCCCTCTTTACCGTTCAAATTTCAATAAAGTGACACATTGATATATGAAATTAATTAATGAATTTCAACTAAAATTTCGTTTCATATGATTGTAAAATAATAATGCCAGTACAATCTTGAGAGCATCTTAGTCGATGAAGACATTTTTGTATTACAAATTTATTAAGATATTCGATACGAAATCATAAATAACGTCTAGAACATTTTGGTACGTATAACCAACCACTATTTTCTTTTTAATTTAATAATTAACCCCTTTTAAGTTAAATAATAATTAAATGTAAAAATATTCAAAAAACGGTTACGCTTTTAAAGTTCCTTTATAGATGTCGCTGGTATACTTTCTAACGAAGTATTGTTTATTGAAATAATTATTTATCGTGTCATTTTAACAGTGTGTAAGTCGTGAAACATAATTTTTTATAACATTTAAAAGCAACGTATAATAAGGAACTAGGGTAATCTTCATCAAGTAGCAAATCATTGGCGGAACTTTATGGAGTAATATCATTATAAAATTTCTACTTATTTCTATAATTCCAACTGATTCTAATGCTTAAACTATATATAGTCTTGTGGTGATAAGACATTGTTCTACAATTTTAGTTACGCTGAGGATGACATCTGTTTATTATTGATAGCTTGACAAATTTAAATAAATCTGGAACACAAAAGCTAAAAAAATATTGGTTTTTCTAAAAATATTTACAGATGAATAAATTTTAGTATCCATTCTAATTCTGAACTGATTAATCTTTAGCGAAGTTACTCTACTAATATTCATTTTATCATTTAACACATATATGTCATATATAAACCATTTCAATGAACCATATTACTTATAACTTACATATTTTTTTAAAGGAATCCAACCCCTGCATTATCAACCGATATAAAAACAAAATGGCTGCCATTCACAGATGAAGAACTTCATGTCATGGAAATCGGAAAAGAGCTTCAAATGAAAACTATAGATTTCGCTGACCGCATGGATATGTGGGAAAAGTTGTACATGAACGAATAAAAAGGTTCTAATTAATATACAAGTGTATGCATTAAATCATAAATGTACATAATATCTATCTATTATCTATCAATGAAAATTGATGCATCTAATAGAATATATATTATTTTAGTAAACTATTATATTAATTGATGGTAGATTATCAAAATTTTGTAACATATCAATGTTACAAAATCTATATATTGAGTCAAATATCAAATCAAAGTTTCATATATATATTTTTTTCTTAATTTAAAAAAGAGCAGACAATTATTTAAAAAAATATAGTGCTTATTGACAATAATTATTAGTATTATCAATGTCTACCAAATGTAACGTTCTATTTTCAAATAAAAAATGTTGGGAACAAAGTGAATTCACTAATAAAACCATTTCATCTATTGTTATTACAGAACATTTATATTTTAAGAAGCTTGATTAGTGCTAAGAAGAATAAATAGGTGAGCTGGATGTAAAAAAAAAAGAGTCGACGATTTCAATTTTATTCATAATTATTTAATTACAATTTGCTGCAAACTGTGTTTTCACTAGTGTTTTGCTGACATTAAAAAAATGATTCGTTAGAGTGACAATCCAGTACATTAAATTAAACAAAAAACTATCCACGCTAAACAGACATTTTATCAAATATGTATTATAAGATAATTTGTGTATTTCACATTATTCTGCTAAATTCTTGGCGTATATTTGAATATATATTTCAAGCTATAAAAATAATAAACTATCAATTAGCTTTATGAAAACAATCAATATAAAATTGAATGACGAGTCAAATGGCTACTTGTGATATTTTGGCGATAGGTTTCGCATGTCAAGAAAAAATCTCACATATTAAAAGTCTACGTTTGAAACAGTGTTACAAAAACGGCGTTTTAATTATTAAGTCATTTATGTTCCAATTTCCATATCATAATTATAATCAATAGTCTTCACGGATGTTTTCATTCTATAAATATTAAAAAAAAAAAAATCACATATACTCTTTTCTTGGACGCCGAAATAATGCATCCTTTTAAGTGATACAGTATTTTAATTTATTGATTGAATTGTCATTCACTTGGTAGAACTCCATTATAACACGGTGAAAAAATAGCAATGTATTTTAGCTCTACAAAATTTTGAAGGCAATTTTGTAAAACTAAAATACATTGCTATTTTTTCACCGTGTCAGTATTTTAATGATATATAATTCATTTTGCAATCATATTTATAATAAACGTTTGGTTTATGACTTTTATACAAGGTTATGACGATTCCACTGAACTACTGAGATAGCCTTAGATGATAGTAAAATGCAATTATTTTTATTTGATTGATTAAATGTATGGGAATTTAGATTCAATAGGCGGCGTTACGGTTCAAGGCTGTCTACTATAACGCAAAATTAACTGCATATATCTAGTTTAAAAACGCGTTAAAATCAGAAAATATGAAGAAATTCAAAAGGGAATTTCATCAAACACTATCAGTTTCTTAGGAAGAGAGGTTATCGATAATGCTAAAGATAATCATATATTAGCATGTATAATGATAGAAATGAATCCAAAATGTGAGTAACTAATAAGAACACGTGTTTTCCTTACAGTAATTGAAATTCACATCATCGATGTTGAAATTGTAACTTCTTCGCATTCCTGAAAATATTACAGAAATAAATAAAATAATTAAACAGAATAAAAAAGAGAATAATCATCGCAGACTTTTAATCTAGCAGAATAAGTTGATACGTGAACAGCATCAACACCGCTACTATTTCAGAACGTGACGCACAATTGTCACAGCACCAAATTCTCATACAATCAAAAATGTAAACCTCCATTATAAACGCCGTCCGTGACAATAAGCTAAGTAGTACGTACATTATAATATCCCCGACAATTTTACAAGTTGCTGCTTGGCCATTAGACGGCGTTGTAAAGGAGCATTCTAAGAAGTTGCGCCTTAGACTGTGATTTGATTTTTGTTGTCTACTAACTTAGAAGCAAGCGCCTATTAAGATCACATGCTAAGCGTGAATGTAGTGTTAGGTGGTCGGCGCCAGTCTGTCGCGAGGTGAAATACTCAGGTGCATCCAAACCTGCCCACGCTGATTTTAACTGTTTCGATACAGCGGTACATATTATTAAATTATTATTTTAATTAAAAGACATTTTAAATTCACCTCTAAGATCCTGGATTAACATTGAATCAATAAAATGCAAATTTTTTTTATGCAGTTTCTGTGCTCACGGAATCAAATCCTAAGACAGAGTTTCACCAATTGATTGTACACCCGCTTTACAGATTCGTAATCGAATGCGTAGATGATTTTAAAGATCGAAAATCTTTCCAAGCTATCTGATCAAACTAAGCAATGTGCAGCGAGAGCAATTAGCCTATCACTTGTATACTCCTAGTTCTATGTTTATATATCTTTTCTCTTCAAAATAAAGATATGCGCATAAGATTGTAAACTCCTGATTGTAAACCCGTAACCTATTTATGAGCCGAAAAGAGGTATATAAGCATTAGGACTTTTTTATTCAGGGAAGGTAAATAATAATCTAAAGATACGTATTAATTTGGCGTTTCGTTTATATAACAATATCAACAAAAAAAATTGATAGGTTTATAAGAAATAAAATATTGAAATATTTACATAATTATTATTTATAAAAAAGTTAAAAGTTTTCATCTGCACAGCTCAAAATTTGTTATAAATTAATATTAAAGAAATAAAACATTACACATTTAATAATATCATTAAAAAACCGCTGTAACGAAACGCAAATTCTTTGGTCCACTCCGCGACGGTGTGAATCGTGATTTGATTCTCACAACTCACTACATATTCGATACACTATACAATATCTCTATGTCTTTTACTCTTATGAAGAGTAGTATACTTTTTCTCTTTCTAACTTGTGCACACCTGTGCATACCGTAACGATATTTCCCTCTCGCATACTCCTGAACGTTTTGTATATCTGCGTTCCTTTCAAACCCATCTAAAATAAGGTTTCCACACGTTGCAATATTGTGGAACATACAATATGCGATAAAATTATATGCTGAATTCATTCTTTTCTATGTGGATTTTTACGTTTTGATAAGTCGGTATTAAATCGATAGTAACACAAGAAAAAAAAACATTTTTTTTTTAGTTGAAATAAAACAATCATGGTTCAAGTGTGTTATTAATTACCAAATTTTTTTCCTCATTTCTCGAAGTATTTAAATTAATTTATCCATAATTGATAAAACAACATTTTCAATGAAAAATATGTATATAAATTATCATAATTTATTTAAATGAATGTAAAAAAATACATTTAAAGCGTTCCGTAACAGGAATTCAAGATTAGACATGCTAAGAATTTGCTTTTTCATTTATTGCTATTGGTTACTTTTATATTTGCGTTTTTTCCGATATGTAGATTTGAAATTCAACAGTGACCCAGATTACTAAAACGTGTGGTGGGACAACGTGTGCGTAATGTGGTTTATGCCTTTTCTCATTTCCTCTTGCCGTGTTTGTATATATCTGTCTCCATTGAACGCACGTGTGTCAGGTGGGCTGACCACCCCTCAAGTCCTGGGAACTGTCTACCGTCTGGACCGTTTTCGGATGCTGGGTCCTCACTTTAAAAAACCGGTCATCGTTTGATTGGCAAACATGTAGTTGTTTTCGTGCCAAAGTGGTATTTCCAGCTATAAAAAATCCAAGATTTCTACATATTCTTAGTAGCAGATGTGTTAATGATAGTATGAAATAAAATATATACGTCCTCTTGGAGTTTTGTTGTGTAGACTTTGGCTTGTTTTGCATGTGACAGCCTCATGGCAAATCAACAAGAGATGAATAATCAGTAAAAGTATTGCCATTCCATGATTTCATAAAGCCGTGTAGAAAAAATTTAACACTGCCACCCGGTACTGCTTCCTGCGGGTTCATCAGACATCAACTCTTACAGTTATTCATGTGTTTTTACTATCACTGTCAAACTGGGAACTATTATATTACCTTTGTGACTCTTCTTGGAGATTACTGTCAAATGATTAAATACTGATTCATATAAGGAAAACCACTAGAAGGATCATTTGTATTACCCGTAACTGTTTCTATTGCACGTGATCTAAGGTTATCAAACGTGACATCTATGATGTCGTCATAGCAAACAAACTTCTTAAGTTTACTATTATATATCATTTTATCAATACCATAATAAGTTTGTAAATTCTGTTCACATTAAGACACCAAATGTATATTTTACTTAAAACAAAAACAAAAAATGCGGAAAATTTTATAATTCATTTAAATATTCACAAATTGATACTAAAAAAGGCCAAAACTTCACTGATGTACCAGCCAAAACCTTGTGTGACGTTACCTACACGTACCATGAAATTCTCCATAAGGTTTATATACAAAAGGACCTAGATATAACGCAATAATACGAGTCAAGGTGTAACCTTAAATCGGTTACCTATGTGATAATCTAACCTAGGTGAGTCGGGTTTCCATAAAGTTCGGCAATGAAGACATTGTGATTAAAATTGCCTCACTAAATTTAGAAATTCAAATATCTATGAATCCATGAATGGAAAAAATGACTAACAGTAGATTGATCTTTTGAGAAAGGGTTTACTATCCATGTCATTGTGAATTCCGTGTGGATTTTTGCTATTCATCTGAAATTTTTTAAGTGAAAAGAGATTTTTTTATATCGAAATATGTTTCGAAAACGTTTAAAAACATAAATTTTGAATGGATACATTCTGAAAATTAGCGTAAAAAAGCATTAAGAACGTATAAAAAACTAAAATTTATTCGTTAAATTCTTGCAAAAAAGTCGTTCATTTTTATATTTACGTTTAATTTCCTTAATTTATTTTTAAATGTAAATAAAATACGGAGAAAATTATACAAATTTTCATATTGAAGCCACTAGCTGCTTTCACCTTTTTTTTAATTTCCGTCTAAATTATTATGTTCCTAAAAAATCTTTGTTTTTCCAACTTATTTTTGCCATAAAATCCATTACACATATATTTTAAATTGAGCCCTGCATTTCTTGTGAGTTTTAATTCATTCTTGATACCTAGACATTTATCACGATGCTTTAAAAATTTCACATATAGCGTTGCAGTAATTAAATAGTCGCAAACCAATTAATTGAATAAGTGATATAAATCGAACGGGAACAAACGAAAAATCGGCTACAAAGAGGACTAGGTGTATCAATAGATGCCAACTGCAAGCCAAGAACACGGGTCGGCAGGAGTGGCTGTTTGTACATAAACTCCAATTTCAGCTCATCTTATGAAGCCTTATAATTGACGAGTTGTTTATATAAATAGTAATGATGATAGAGAATCTTCAATCCATTATTACACGAACCATTGCGTTTTTTTTTTTTGAGGTGTCAATAAGTTGTTTGGCGTATTGTTATTTTTGACGATTTTTCCTTACTCTTATGCGCATTACACTTAGATATCTCTGACTTGTATATAAATGACCTCAGTCAAGGTAACCCGATTTGTCAATATCGCCAAATAATAAGAAATCATTTGTAAAAATTATGTTCAACAATATAAGGAATAAATAATTTTGGATATCTATTCACTTCGAAGAAGTTATATTATAGAAAAATTAAACATATTATAATTTTATTGATTTTAAGCAATTATACATTCTTAGCCACTGTGCATTCATTAATGTACTCAAGAAGTCGTCCATCGTTTTATAAACATCGCAAAATCGGACCACTGAAATGATATAATTTAAAATACGTTTTTTGTGCAGTAAAATTATATTAACGTTTATTTAGTCATAAAAAAATTGGATGAATATTTGTTTGCTGCGTGTTTTTTTAGTAATGAATAATCTTATCAAATTAGTGAATTCTGAATAGGTAAATAATTCTACTGTTTTTGATTCATTTTACAGTATTAATTCGCATCTTTAAAACCATAATTGAAAACTAAATGTATCATAAAAAATATTAGAATCTTTCGGCATTGATTCAATATCGAGTGAAATTTTTGATTCGTGGGATAATACCTGGAGTTCTTAATAAAATTATTGACAAATTTCATTTCCTTCTTTTAAACCATTAACCATCTTACTGCTTACATCTTAACATTTGAGATGACAGATAGCAGTATGTTAATAATTGATTTTCGAATATATAAGAGTGTTAACAATGTTAGAACTTTAGTGTATCAACTAATTTTTCTATTGAAATATAGCCTGATTTCTTCTAATAATCTTCATAAGCTATTTTTATCTACAACAATATTGAATTATTTTTGGAAATATTTGGTTATCAGAAATTATTTAACATATAACAGGAACAGGTAAAAATTTTTTCAACAATTACGATGTATTTATTTTTAACCCCTTAAGTATCGAGTCATAATTCGACTATACAGAATTAAATTTTTAATGATTATCTGGGTTATTTATCACAAAACTTTGAAGTTTTATTATATTTAAAACATGTTGTTAAGATAGGGTTGGTATATTTAGACACAAAATTTTACAAATTTTGCTTGTATTTCCTTTACCTAACACGTATGTATGAAGTGATTTATTGTGTTAATATTTTTTCTACGGGACACGATTTTGTAACGGAATAAATATATAAATTTAAGATCACGCTTGCGGTCGTTATAGATCGGGTTACGCCACTGGTATTTCTTAACGCTTTGAAGGCAATTTGCTCGATAAAATTATGAATAATTCTGTAATATGAGAATATCTTTTTGACTAAATGTATTTATCTTGTGTTTATTACTATAATTAAAGTCAGTATTTTGGTATCTATATCAAAACTCGTTTAGATAATAATTTTGACATGTTTATTGTTCTATTATTTCACGGAATTATTTACACACTCCCGCGAGACACGACAGTAAAAATACCTTTTGTTGTCGGTCGTGACAAAATTTACAATACGCCATTTAAAAAGTAGATCGCACGTTGACGCTACAGTGGCAAAACTTAATTTGGCCGACAAACCGCGCGGCAATCAAAAACACGATTCGAAAAAATCGACAATAATGAGTCCAATAAAACGGTGTGCCAGTGCGGTTGCCCACCGAGAGAAAGCTACCGAATTACTTACGGAATAACTTTTTATGAACGCTGCTTATTCCAGTGGCAGCAGTTCAATCGCCATTGTTCAATAATCCTCGTTGCTATGCAAAGGTCTGACATTAAAACTCTTGTGAAGGAAATTATGAAATTTAATATCATTTACGACTGATATTATGATCAGATATGTGGTCAATAGTTAACATAAATTTAAATTAGCTATTCGCCGCAAATGGAATGAGTCGTAATAAAGATGCAATTTAATATTTTACGATGTTGTCCGAAGTCGAAATAGTAATAATTCATCATATACAAGTGCTGTATACTTAATGCACATAGGTATATAGTAGCATTCTATGAACATTTGCACTTAATATGAACAGGTGGTTACATATTTGCGCAGTGGTTGACGAATGGAAGCTTCTGAACGCGTCATTTTTGTTATTATAATACTTATTCACCCCACAATAAAGGTTTATACTAAATTGTTTAAGCTTCCATATGAATTGAAGATAATATAATTTTAACAAATATTCTTCAAACCTTCTAAAAAAATTCAATGAATATTTTCCGTGCGAAGCTCAAGACTTACTGTAGGAGAAAAAGCAAAACACAAATTAACCCACGGTCTGTGGACGCCAAAGTGGCATCTTCGGATACGCGCAGCTATACTACCAAAAATTAATATGAATTTTAATTTTTACTTTCAAAATTTATCAATGGATGGATGAAGAATATACTCGAGATCTAAAATCAAAGTAGGAAAAAACTATTTCGATGTCGTTATTAAGCAAAAATGTGCGGACGGTAAAGTTTTAATATACACGCTCAGTAGACATATATAAAATGGTCTCAATTTATGAAATAAGCGTTCTATATTAATATAGTATTGTCACCGAGTGGGACTTTTGTTGATAGTCTATAATATTAATGTCAATAGTAGATGTGTGCATGTTATTACTTTAATTACCTACTTGCATTTATTTTTATGTATCATTCATAAAGTTCCATGACAACTGGTTTGTGTACAGACAGCCACAATGGACGAATTATTTGCACGGGATTAATTTATCACGTACAACAATATATATACATATATAAATTTATTTCTGATGTGATGTATTATTATTTTTGTAAAATATTTTTCAATTCAATAACAAATAAAATATAATTACGATCCACTTCCTTGTTAGAAACTATTTCTGATATTACTTGAATATTCATAATAAGAGATGACGCCACTGTCATTTTCTTTCTATACATTATTATTGCCAGGTAATTTGCATCTCAGTACATAAATCAAATCGCCGAGGACTTCCGCATAATTTCGAATGAGCATTGAGATTGATGTTCGCGGCCATGTTTTTTTTTGCTACCAATAATTTTATTAAATGCATATGTTTAAGTGTTTGTTAATTGATTACTACATTCGATGCGGTATTTAAATATCGAATAAATTATATTTCGATTAATGCATCGAGTGGCCTTAGGCAGGAGTCGACCAAATATTAGTCTAACAGAGACAACTATTTATTAGTGGAGGGAATTATAAAAAAAAATGTATCTTTTCAGGCATCCTTTTCAAAGAAACAAACTGAATGTAAAATTTCGCATTGATGTCCACTTTTGTTTGTTATTTAGATTATGCGTCATCATTTTGACAAATTTTAATTAAATCCACCTTCAGAATCAACTTTTAACATATTTTTAAAATTATCATTTTTGGACTGTGGCGTATAGTAAACTTTTTATATTGCTCTATATTACATAAAACATTTTCATACATTGAATATTTACAGTAACAGGAAAAAGGCACTTTTTTATTCGAAATAAACAAAAAAAAACAGTGTCGTGCTTGTCTGCATCTGGAATTATTTAGTATCAGCATTGATTTTTTTTAAACTTCAAACGAGTCTTCTTCAAATGATAGAGAAAGATATATATTATTACAACTTATTATTACAACTCACAACTGTTTTTTACTGGGGGTGTGGTATCTGATATTAGTAAATAACGAAAGGTTTACACTTATCAGAATCGAAAAACGACCTTATTTCACACCAGAGTTCAGACAATATAAGCAAAACATTATTTTTAAAAGCGCTACAACAGTATTGTGGAATAAACAAAACTCAACGTCATAAGTTTAAGACCTTGTTGAAATATACATTTTTTGATTCTGATAAGTCTTCCACGTAAATATATTGTAAAAATATGTGCAGGACTTCTTCATTCAGTGAAAAATATTCGATATTATTGTCAATTCTCAAATTCAACAAAACAAATTTGTAACTTTGTTTACAACTCGAAAACATGTCAACGAAGCTTCAAAAAAGTTTACACCAAATCTCTTGTGGCTCTCTTTAGGTTATAAAAAAAAAAAAATATATGCAAATTCCTTATCTTTTAAACTGTGCTCTTGATTGGTAACATTATTTACTAAGTTACATAAAAGACTTCGACGAAAAAAAAAAATGTTTAGACATTATTCATTTCGATAAGCTTTTAATTAAACAAAAAAATGCATGACTTACGCGAAACTCTTTCAGAGAGCCATGGACCATCCCTTATACATTAATGTTTATCTCCATTCCCTAGCTCGATTTTTATTGTCCACTGTGTGTATAATATACAATCGTTACTAATGTATTTCATGTGCATTGCACTGCAACATATCTTACGAGAGTTACAAAAATGCACTCTGGTTCAGCTACAAAGCAAAAAGTGGTTCTTTAATTTTCGGTGTCGCCTTATAGTCGGACAATTACGTGATAATTCACTAACCCGGAACTATGCTAAAAACACATAGCATTTGAAAGATTCGTAAACAGTTCTAATTAAAATTCGCAGCATTAATCATAGCTCGCTTAGTGTCAGATGAAATTGTTTGATTAAATAAGTATAAATACATTTGCGAAATAAGTCATCTGGTTCGACTTAAGTCAACACTTAATAAATGTAAATGTATGCTAATTGGAATGCTACCTTCACACGCGACTCTGCGATATTTCAATATTATCCGAACCGATTCAATATTTTAGTTTCGACGATTTTTCACACAGCATGAGTCTGCCAATTAATGCATCACTTACTTTATATTAATTTGTACCAGAATCTTCTCCAAGTTACTCAAACGAATATTTCGTTATTTCAGTTCATCTAGAAAAAATATTTTGAATATCAGTGACTAAAAAATCATACAAAAGATAAGCTCTCATCGTAAATACTTGTGAAAGAAAATTGTTGAACGATTTTGCCAAGCTATGCAATATCGGTTTAATTTATGACATCGACTGAAGATTCTTAACGGAATTTTAATATCAAATATTAACTTTTGAAACTTTGTACGATTTGATATCTTTTGTCGCTAACGACCCGTCGGTTGCTTTTTAGCAAATTCAGGCTTTCTATTACACGGATGCAACAGAACTGACACCCGTATGATAGAATGCCTGAAGATGCCGAAAGGCGACACCCAAGTCGTTAGTGGAAAAAAACACGTGGAAACGTGAAAAGTCTCAAAAATATTTTTTTTAAATCGGTGTGTTATTTGCAAACTTTCAATCATAAGTTCGTTTGGTTTTTTTTACGTAATAAATTAAGCATTGGGAAATTCGCGAAAATTTCACAAAATGAAGCCCTGTCGGGAGATTTTTTTAGGATGATGTAATAGAATAATAGAGTACTCCTAAAAATGGACATATGATCCTCTTACTCAAAGAATCACAATTATCCAAATACATTCATAGTTTTATAAAGAAAAGTTTTCTTGATTCATGATATTAAATACCGTTCGTATGAATTATTAATACAAATATGGATGCTCTGAATCTACAATGATAATTATCGTTTTTTCTAGTCGTCGTTGTGCGAAGGCGAGCTTGGCGCCCGCCAGTCTGATGAACACCTGCATCATGAGGTCAGAATCGACGTTGGACTTCAGCTGCTGACCCTGGACGGCAATTTACCACTTGCCAGCGAATATGAGCGGGGCCACACTGCTCGCTGGCATTGTTCCATGTTCCAACTGTGCTGTATTATGTTTTTTTTGTTTTTCATTGTTGGGATCCAGTGCGAACAATTGCGTGTGGTTGGAACACTTGCGGTGATAATTGACATACGTAAAAATAAGATTGGTTACACTTTTTGAAGAGTTTCATTATTCATAATATGATTATTAATTTCGTGTGTGCTACTCCTATTTAACGGAAATTTTGCCGCCGAAAAAATGCCGCCGAAAACAGATAATTCAAAAAACCATTGACAGATTTTTGATACATGATATCTGCATAAATATGCTTATCATTAATTTACTTTAATGATAAATTATTTTATAGTATATATACTCGATAGTTGTTTTACTCCCGGATTTGAGTTGTGCAAAAAGAGCGCTTAAAAAAGACCAATTGTATATTGTTAATTCAAAGCCGCGTAAAAAGCTAATTTAACAGACCATAATGTTATAAGTAAATAGTTTTTGGTTGAATAATAAACCAGTTATTGTAGAACTCTATATTATATAAGCAGTTTCATTTTTATAATGTATGTTCCTTGATTTTGTGAACAAGGTTGTGAAGTAAAAATTCAATTCAGGTTATGGTATGTCATTAAAGTTAGATTCGTGTTTGGCGTTGTTCGAAATCAGACAAAGACTCTTTTTAAATTACCAAACGAATGTATTTTATTACAATAAACACATCCTATCATCTCAATACGTATTAACCCCTTCTTCACAGCGGTTGGCGAAATTGTGACTACTGCGGAAGGTATTACGTTTCGTAAAGTAACCATTCGTTCAGATGTTAGCACTTGATACAATAGTGGATTTTTGCTATTATTACTGAATTACTTTGATCCCAAAATTCTTAGTAAACAGTTTTGTACTGATCTTACTACTTTTTTGCAAAATTGCTGTACTTCATAGATTAAAGAAAACCTTTTCTGCATTACTTTTCGACTTACATTCTATTAAAAAAAGTATTTTTTTAAATTTGACATATTTATAAACTTTCCAAAAACAATTTGCTTTCCTCCATATGGTGTGGGCAAACAATAATATCTTTTGTACAGAGTGGGCAGAAAGACTTCAACTATCAATCAATTTGAAGAAAAATTGTTGCCGTACATTTTATTAATCAAATTTCTTATGTAATTCGATACGCAAAAGCATTAGATTTTAATTATTTCCACTTGCAATACGCTAAAATCTTTTTCCTAAAAAAACTATGTTATTCAATCTCTGAATCAATCTTTTTAGAATAGATTATATTGTATATGGAAAGGTAGGAATATAATATAATACAACTAGTTTTTAGCTATTTGGCCTCACCACACCGCAGCTTTAGGATCAATCAGGTGTACGCGAGAAAATTGTAGTTTTCGGCATAATCAACATTCATGCTGCAGAAATCCATAACCTAATATAAAAATAAATTTATGACAGTATATAGTGGGATTAGAACCCATAACCGTATCCAACGACATTGACTTAGATCCGGCGATATTACTATTTCTTTAATAACAATTGAATAACACAACGCAATGACCTTATTTTATGTAAACATTAGCGTCATAACACTGTAAATGTGTTTTGTTACAATTGAAAGTAATACGGTTTGATCTCAGTAAAATTCCATTTAAAGATTTATTTTGAAAGGTACTCAGTTAGTTAAGTGTCTGACGTGAACGTAGTAATCGCCACTTTACACTGATCATCATTAGGATAACAAGATATTATTACTGCCCATAGTGGTTGAATTGCTTCTACCTAACTTATGCTCCAACAGTGACGTACTAGGTGGTCTGGTCTGTTTAATGCTTGAACTTAAAAAATAGAACCAACTATCTTTTGTTTTTGTGAAACATTTCCATTAATGTAGAATTGCATTGATTTATTTTTTTCTTAGAATTAAAGACAGAAAGCAGATTTTTGTTCAATATAAACTAAAGTTCAATCTTAGCATGGATTCTCATTAAGTACATTTGAGAAAATATTTTTTTTAATCAATTTGTGTATTTTTTTAACAATTTAGACCAATTTTTTTGATTGATAATGTATGCGATGAGCGAAATCAGCCTTGATCACTAAATACACTGTGGAAGCAATCCATATTTTTTTTATTTAAAATGTCAAGTCTTTCCAATAAAAAACAGTTTACTTCTTGAAAGCAATTGATTGATGTCTAGACTTTCCTTTCTCCACTCCAATAATAAAAACAGATCGTAGCCAAAGCAATAGTGGTAGTCCTGTCATAGGCTTGTCTTTCTATCCCTACCGTAATATGGGTTGACTGTCTCCAAGCTGAAAAATATGCCCTAATTAAAAAAAAGTGTTGCAACAGAAAATATCTAAGTTTCTATAATATTATTCAAAATGCATTGTTATAAATCTCATCATGAAAAAACTCTTTCGAGCAGTAAAAGTGGAAAAAATGTAACATTTTACATTCCCAATTTCGAACCTCTGGGAATACCAGAAAAGGTGTTGGACACAAATCCATAAACCGAATGAAAATGTCTGTCCAGGCATTGAAATTCATGACACCGCAGTAGAAGACTCACGTGAAGAAAAAATAACTAAGTATATAATATATGAAATTGCTTGAATGTTATCGGGATACTGTGAGATTTATTTAAAACCTTTTGGAACGAAGCATAGTCAATATAAAATATAGATTGTTAGCTTTAAATAAAGAATCGTTTCGCTGTTACTTTAATTATGTTTCCAGTTTACTAATTAAAATCTATCGACAACATATTTTTCGTTGTTATTGGTTACCCACACATTTCATTTTGTGATTGTTTTTCAGCTTTAAGTTTTGCAACTCTTGTTTTGATTTTACCTACTCTGATAGGATCCTAGCATCCCACTGCAAATGGCCTCACTACGTTTAAGTACATATCCAACCAACTATCAAATTTAATCAGACTTGCTTTCGGCTGTCGAGTCACGGAGTGCGCACGAACGCAGCTGTGTACCGAATTTCGTCCCACGCGCATGTCATCATACCTCCGGCGGCCATTGTCAGAGGACCACGCTAAAAGCTTTATGGTTTCCTTCAATTAAGTTCCATTGTCTGGGCCGCCATCAGAATGTGGGCGATAGCTAAGGTAGCTTGCGTGCAGCTGACCCACACGGGAAAGATATTGTATGCAATTGCTTTTTCAAAAAGTTTGAAACTATTGTACAAATACACATCTGATTCGATTATAAAGTTTTTGGTTTTAATATGGTATCATTTTTATAAGCTGAAAACCGAATATGGAATTTAATTTTTTATGAGAAAAATTTGTTATATTCGATATAACATATTTCATATACGCAATGACCCAAGCAACGAATTAATGACGAATATAAAATTTCAATTGTGTGTTTATTTTGTGCGACCAGCAACATGTAGATAAACATTTATTATTAGTCTATACAATATTAAAAATATGGTTGAAAGAGTGCATACACGTTGACAATTATATTACTATATCATACTTCACTAATATAAGGACACAATCATATAAATAATAATATTATAAATATAGATAAATTTTAATAAATATTATATTACGAAGAAAGTGGTGTTACAGGCAAAAATAAGTCTGAATACGGGCATGATTAAATTCATTAGTAATCCCAAATTCTTTTCTGGATGTAAATTCCAAATTAAAGAAGTCTCAGGTTAGATGCATTTAGAGCTTAGGAGGAAAATGTGTTTCTAAAAAGATACTTTATTTACCGCACTTTATTTATCTTCCTAAATATTTTAGTAACCTTTCTTTACCTCTAATTATAATTTGACAATTTTAGGTAAGCAGTTTGTATATTCTAAGCATTTTTTTTATTAAAAATCGATGTTTGCTAGTAACCGATAAATAAAAAAAACTTTCGTTCATCTTCTGTATCGTTTCATAAGTTTCATCACTGACGACCCAGGTTTCAGGCAATCCAATCCAAGTACACGTATGAACTCGAACTGAGAACGTTACAAAACTTAATAGATCGTACCTAACCTGGTTTATTCAAAAATTAAAGATATTAAAGAAAGAAATGGTAAAATAAATGTTAGATAATTAGTCAGTTTGAAATTATAAAACAATTGGAGAATATTGCACTTCATTTCATTTTTTAACAAGGGATGACGTCGGAAACTAATTACATATATCGATCCTTGAAATAGAAAAAAAGTTGAGATATATGTGTTGATAGATATCTCCTATTTTCCTAGTATAATAAATATAATATCTTCGACGTCTGACAAAATTTTGAGATCTTAAAAGAAAACAATACACACATTAATGTATAATTTGTTGATGTACCAATGTATAATATAATATTTATCGAATAAGCGCTGAATTAATCGAAAATCAATTCTATTGTTGTTCAACTGGACAGATAGGGTTGCGAATCATTACATTGAATAAATTATTAATTGAATCATATAAGGTAATAATATTTATTTTATTTTGTGTCAATGCAATGATTATTTCAGAAAATCATCGTAGAGGCTGTGGAGGAAATCCAGGGCCTGATTAAGCTATGATATAACAAGGTTGAAAATCTCAACAGTCTCTAGAATTAATATATCTCTATATTTAATAACCTCACAAGTATCAACTCTGATAAATCAATGCAGTGGCAAATGATACTTTATATCTATATATGACTTAAAAACCAACAAAAACACAATTTTATTATATTGTATATTTTGTGATGTTTCACTTGTATTGTGACTGTATTGATTTGATTTCAACCGATTTAATTCTTGTTTATATGAAGGGGAGAAATATATCGTTTTCTTTGATCACCTATTTATGATTTTTTCTCATATAATATTTTTCGGAGTGACCAACGGTGAAAAAAAAAATTAATACAGTCTCCATGTTGTTAAAACTAATAAATACCAAAGGTATGTTTAAACGGTTTGACTGTTTTCTGAGAAGCTTACTAGTGCAATAGCTCTATGTCTATGACCTATCTTCATCTTAATTATTTCATAAATTATGTTATATATTGTATCGAGCTTATCGTAAAAGGTGTCAATACTAAATTCGGCATGATCTTTAGATTATGCAGAAATATTGCCAGAGATATTTGGACTCCATATGAATATCGTTATACATATATGTTTATGTGGATAAAATAAAAAAATAATGATCAATTTTTAGACATCATGGATTGATTTCATACAAACGACATGATTTTTATAATGATTATTTTCGCAATATTTTGTGGAACATATTTATCTGGTAAAAATCAATTTTTGTCTTGTACGGTAATAGTACTCAAAATACATATTATACTAAAAATATACCAAAGAATCTTTTTTCAGCAAGTAGTGTAAGTAATCATAGTCAATAAATTAGAAATCTCGTGAAAACATTGTTTCTCATTAAGCTGTTAAGTTTTCATGGCTTCCAAACATTTGAAGCTGCCGGTGTGCCACTGCATAACGATGTGCCGTCAGAAGATGCTTGGTTCGTCTATAATATAAAAGATATTGTCGAAATGTAATCAAATGGATACAGAAATAATTATTTTTTCGTTGGAATTATATGTTATTTGTACATAAATATTATACACATAATCTACAATATAAAACGCTAATGCATAAGAAGAAAATGTGCGTAAATAAAATAAACAATTAAGAATGAAAGAATTTTAACAAATGCGTTGATGTTGAATATTCCGTTTTTTTTTATAAATATTGACTTGTGGTGTGTCGTGAAAATTTGAAAAAAAAAACGTTTATGTGTCGTGGAAGACAAAAGGTCCCGGAGCACTGCTTTACAGTATCAAATATGAGTATAAATGTTTTTATTTTTTATTATATAGATTATTGGCAACCCTGTTACTTGAATCTTAGAAACTACTTGACCTTTCTGACCTCGTAGTATAAGTCAATCAGTCCATATAGAGGTAAGTAGCTGTGGGCGTTAAATTTTTCAATACAACCATCACAACAGCTGCGAGCTGTAGATTCAATAACAACCACATAGGTATCATGTAAGCCTGATAGCCGAACCCAAAAACACATGTTATTAATCAAACCAGAATAATAGCATTACCGCATTGATAGCTCTATTAGATAACAGAGTAGTGGTTTATGATTTGATTTTTTTTTCATAGAGTTCAGATCAGTAATTAGATTGATATAATAACATGTTCGAATAGTTTTTTGATTTATTGTATTAGTAATCTGAGGAATGCGGATACCATATGACAGGGCTACTCAGACCACATGCATCCCCAAAATATTTTTTTGCGGCCTGCCGACATGTTTGGATTCGATATTTTGTTTCAACGATCTCGAAATTGGTAAATTTATCTTTTGTTTTGCACAAAGCTTTTTTTTCTGTTTCACCTAGCTTCTGACAAAATTTTTCTTAATACAGTGAACAACGAAACCAATAAACAAAGTAAATCATTACACACCTTCCAATCCTTTTCCGGTTTTTATTAGTTCAATGATTCTTATTCATTGTATGGTTTTCACTAAATTACTGCAAATACTTAACAATTTATTTTATTAATGTATTATTCCGATTCTAATTCACAGCTTACAATTTTCATTCACAGCTCTTAAGTTGGTTTTGTATAATATATTATCAATTCATTCTTCGTTAGTAAAAAATAGCGAATTAAAAATTCCTTGCTACGAATCAAACTGTCATTTCAACGGTAGAATATTTAAGCACCTATATATATTAACAGTAAGTTCGTTAATGAAATAATCATGAATTAAAATAAATATTTGTTATTATAAAAGTGAATTTACACTTGGGTTAAGAGAAAAATTAATTTTTCCTTCTTGAAAAAATAAGCCGTTTTGCGTAAGCTATCATTTTTATAATACTTTGAAAAAATTTCACCGTGTTATAATGGAGTTCTACCAAGTAAATTCCGATTCAATCGATATCTTTTTATAAATTAGAATAAAAATTTTATTTCCTTCTTTTTTTTTGTTATGGATGACGAAGAAAGTATTATAAATAAAAATATATAACCTTAAACTTACATAGTATTTTTTATAGTGTGGTTGTTGATGTTATTTGCACTAATGGTATAAAGTAATAATATATAAACAGAAGTTTTCTTCTTTTATCTTTCGACCTCTATTAAATAATAAAAAGAGTAAAGATAAATGTAATAGGATAGTAGAAAAGAGCTAGTGATAGTGAGCTAATTGCTCTCACTACGCCTCTTTTTGAGGATGAAATGGGTGTCAGCTATTTTTGCGACATATAATCTTACCATTCAAACCTTCAAAGAGAAATCCATAAATCGATTTAGATCGACTTTAGACCAAAATTTAATTAATATTTTTGCTGTGACATGTGCTTAGTCTTGTTATGATGTTCGGATTAATCGTGTCTTATGATGTCATACAATAATATAACATTTCAAATTTGAATCGTTCAAACTATGTAATCTTCTACATTTTTCACTTACGGTTAAATTTATATTATCTTCACACACTTCAGTAAACGGATGAACTTTAAATGACAGTCAGTATACACTTTATTTGTTTCTATATTACATAATAAAATGTAAAAAGATGTCGAAACGTGAAAGCAGAATCGCGGGTAACAAAACATGTGGAAGTGTATAGAGGTTGAGGCATTTAAATTTGACATTGAAATTTATCAATCACCTTTCAAGTCTATATCTATAATTTATATACATTTAAAAGTTTAAAGATATATCGATTGAACTGGCATTTACTTGGTAGAACTCCATTATAACACGGTGAAAAAATAGCAATGTGTTATAGTTCTATAATTTCTTTTTATAAGATATAGTTGATAGATAATGTACGTTTAAGCATAGTTCCGACGATGGCGTGAGCCGAAATAGCTATCAACTATATCTTAAATGATGAAAAAATGTAGAACTAAAATACATTGCCATTTTTTCAGTATTAAGTTTAAAGATGTTTCTCAAATAAAGAAAACATAGGAAAATCTTATAAAAGAAACCAATCGAATCACGAGATAGTCGATATTATTACATATAACATTGTCTTGTGTCTGAATATAAAACGATAAAATATACAAAGCAAAAATGATGTACATAAGTAATCCATTTTTTGGTCCAGACTTTGTTTAATTCACCGCTTTTCAATCGGTCATTAAATTATCCTCTCGTGAATTTAGGGGATAAACTGTCGAATGAAAAATGTGACAGTGTCTATACATTGTATTAATTATAAGACAACAAAATCTAAATATTTGGATATGGTACTCACACCATCTTCTCACGTACCGATAAAAGTGACAGGTTTCCAGATAATAAACAAATATTTATTTTTAATACGATCTCAGTGTGATGAGACAAGAATCGATAGACACCGATGAAATATTAAGTGGAGTTTTGTGAAACGGTCGGCTTATATAAGTTAATAGTGGCACTGGGCTTTAATAAAGGCTGGGTAAAAAAATATTTGTAATTTTACGGATAGCTCGTACGCAATGTACAAGCTATCCGTAAAACAAATCACATGGCCGAATAAATACAATCATTAGGTAAGCGATTGAACAGTTATTATTTTATTATATATTATAGAAAATTTGTATAAGACAATACAGAATGTCACAATAAATTGATTCAGTGTCTGTAAGTATTATGATATAATCCAGCCATACTAAACCTTTTTTTCCTCGAGGCCGTATTCCGATTTATGCTTTTCTACGTGGGCCACAACACATTATACTGCATACATGTGTATGTATTATAATTTCAAAATAAGAGCTATTTTATTTTTTGTAAGTATATTCATGTGTATACATTTATAAATTTACGTATGAAATAAACAAGAACAATAAATGAAAAAATACGCAAATGTTCACATAAATCCCAATGCATACAAAATCGTTAATTATTTTGGGTCGCACATGCCCCGTGGCCCGTATGTTGATATAATCCAAAGCATCTTTAAATAATGTATGCTTCTATTAGTGATTATTTTATTATTTTTAATATTGAAAAAAAATCATATAAAAAATATTGAAATCACCAATACTTGAAAAATATAAAACAACAATAAAAAAAAATATTTAAAAACGGAAAATGGAATATTTTTTAAATACATATAAACTCATCTAAGAACAAATCTATAACGTAATATGCAAATCCGTTGACGAATTATTCCACGGATGTTTTGTTTCGTCGAGCAAGTCCTGCAATAGGCGACTTATGTAACCGACACGAAGTTAAGGTTTCAAGAGAAATACAGAATATTGTTTCGGTCACACGGATAAAAATTGTAAGCATGAATGTTTACAGTTTTGAAAATGTCAGGAATTTTGTAAACTATCGTAAATGACGCCACAGTTCCCTGGAATAAAAAACATATAAAAAAAAATGTTTTTTCGATGTAAAAGTATTCACTGATCGTTTCATCACGAAAAATATTTTACTTTTCGTTTACTGCCTGTTTGGTTATGACAGCAGGTTTGTTTCTTACCTTATCTAATATTTAAACGCTTTTATAGTGACTAAATAGTTCAAATATCAATCTACCTTTTTAAGTATCTACTCATAAATTGCAGCACTCATGAAGCCGCACTTGACATATGGTCCGCCATTGTGACATTCGTAATAGTGTTCTATTATGCCCTTAGAATCGTCATCTGTCATCGTGAAACCGGTGCAGTGCGCGAACATGCTGTCAAATAATTATTATTAGAGCATGGCTTCTCCGCTCCCCCCTCAATGATACGGTATCAGCCGTTTTGTTCCGAAGCACTCTTTTCTAGCACCCAATTTAAATAATGGGGACTCTTAAGTATTTAAATTACGTGTTCTTAAATAGAGTTTGTAAAGATTTCATAAAAAAGTTTTGCTTGAATGGTAAGTTTATAGATAACATGACATACATATATGACCAATGACTTGATATAGCAAACAATATAGGAGCATAATAGCACGATAAAGTAAGAATGATAAACAAATCCAAAATAAATTTATGAAGAAAAAAATGTAGTGAGCAGTTGCTCCTGAGACACTCTAGGTAACAATAAAAATAAATGATTTAAGATTCAAGTGTAGAAAGCAAGCAATTTTGTTGATGGAATTATAGTGAAGCATTTTCATATAAATGTAACTTTACATTAGAAAAGAACCTGATAAAGTTTTCTTAAGCTCTTCTTTCAAGATATTGTAATCGCTGAGTGTATAGGATTGAAAACGACCGAATATTCATGTCTCTAATCTTTAACTTGAATGAAAAATCTAATTTTTCCATATAGTGGCCCAAACCCTTGAACTGAATTGGATTAAAGTACAAAAACTTTGTCAAGTCAACTATAGTGCAGACAAGCGCTTTATTGAGCTCAAAATACCTTAACTATTTTTGTTGTATAAAAAGGTTGTGTTATACTTATTTAAATTGTTATAATATATTGTTTACAGATGTAATCTCGCAGCAGCAACGATTATATCTGGGGTTGAACAAAAGCGGGAATCCGTATTAATAAATTGAGACATAAATATGTGACATTTGGCGGGGCTATTTGGCAGGCGGGACATGTCCCCCTATCAATGAATGTCCCGAGTGGAACATTTGTTTGCCGACCTGCCACTTGTAATGTTTGCCTTTGTCTGTCGCAAACAGTTTTATTATCATATCTTTAGTAGATTGAGAATTTTTTTGGTGTTATGGTAAACACTCGTTAATGTGTTCATTAATTATTTATGATATCAACATCAGCGATAAGACTTTTAGTATTAACTACTGAAATGGTCAGCATAAGACATTGTTTTATTTTTAATAAAAACCCTTATATGGCACTGAAATAAATACTTTGATGAAGGAGTTTAAATTTCCCTCAAAAATATTGCGCTTGACTTTTTGTTATTTATCCAAATTACACAAAATCAAAAAGCAAATATTTTTACACTTTTTTTAATATATTGTAGAACAACCAACCTAAATAAATAATAATAACAAATATTTTCGCCTTTTATATTTATGATAAGTATTATATATCTAAAGTATGGATAATGTCTAAAAATATCGTTTGTTCGCATTTTTTAAATTTTTCGGTGAATATACCATTTACTTTTAAAATTATTTATTTTATCGGTACAACTTCATTATAATAATGTAAAAATATTTAGCGCCACAAAATTTATGATGTGATAGTTGATAGATATTCATTTTGACATATCATCGTCAATGTGCTGAAATTTAAGCCAAGCTTTATCTGATGTTTGAGAAGAGATTGACAATATATCGTCTGGTCTATTTTAGCATTGACAATTAGATGTATAGTTTAAACCTATACACATACTTCTATACATAGTTTTTTTGCTATTTTTTTTCAAAACTGGCTTAGGATACCACATCATTTATTCGAGTCACTGTTGATGTGTTGCTAAAATATTTGTTTTATACAATTTTTCACTGTATAACATTCAGATGCAACGGTACTCACTAATCCAAAAATCTTTGACTCGTTGTGCACAAAAACCACGACATTGTGTCATAGAATGGATTTAAAGTAGAGTCTGTTCATAGTAAGCCACGTTGAAGAGTGCTCTTGGGCTTAGTTTATATCCAGCTGGTCGTTGTATTAGCCATATGGGCGCAGTATTTTGATGTTTTGAAGAGGAAAGGGTGCGTCGCGTGAACCGCAGCGCCTCCGTATTTTGATATTGCCAAGTGCTTTTCAACACAGGGGCGCGAATGCAAAAAGCTTTTGATTTGTTTTTTTCTTCCAATTTCATATGCATGTTATTTGAGTTTATTCATGAGTCAAAAGGCAGTGATATATTCGGTTAAATAATTCACTATAAATATATTTCATAGTGTAAAAAATCAATCCATTTTTAACATTTATTGACGAAAGCTTATCACTTGATGATTCTTCAATTGTATAGCCAGGAATAATTTTTACTCAAATAATCACATGAACAGCTACTTTGTCCCCATAGCAGATAAATGTGTGATTCTATTTTAATCGATAAATGGATAAAATATAAAAAAATAGTATTGCTTAATCTCAAAGAATGTACTTGCAAAGCTTTACATTTCTGCTTGAAATTTTTGTAGCTCTAGTATTCTCTTAGCTGTCTGTGTCTATTAGGGGCTATAAAAGTTCTATATTGGCTTGTCTAAATATAATAATGTTTGCATATCCCCCATATAATTAACATTAAAAACACCTCTCCCGTAAACTATAGTCATTAGAATTAAACAACATTCTCATTGATGATTGAATGACAATATAATTTTGTCATTGAAAATGAAATAATTATATCAAGATTCTCTTTCTCGATAAGCACATAATATTTTGTCAGATGTATATTTTGAAATGAGTTGAAAGGTAATTAATATTCGTGTCATGAATAAACGTGCTTCTTAAAAAAGTTATGTTTTCTAAGAAGCACGTTTATTAAAAAATTATGAAGTCTTATTATGCGGAACACTTTCAAAGTACACCGAATCATAACAAAGCTCATATTTATATTTTGCTAACTCAATTATTCGAACGAGTGCTGTTTTTTTCTTATAATGTTGAAATGCCCTGAAAATTTAATGCAATGTGGAGTAATATTGAAAACGCCTACATAACTACCTTATCTGTAATGCAATGTGTTCCAATCCATTTGGGATTTGGCCCGAGCCCTTTCAATGAAAAAATGTTAAAAAATAATGAAAACAAATGGTTAGATTTTTCGCTTTTATGTGCGCAACTCTGTTTATAATGTTTTTTATTTATCACCAATCGCCAATTTGACGCATAAAGAATATCTTATTTAAAATTCATCCAATCACTATGTTCACTTTATTGGTTTAGCTCAATATAAGATAAAGACGCCGTCGTAGTTGAAACCGCTTTAAGTATTTCCTACATTAATATGTAAGAAAGTTGTTCCATCAATAATAAGAGTTTAATCTCCATCAATAATCTACACGGAAAATCGTAAGCTTGATCAGGCCAAACCAAAAAAAAATACACATTTTTAGTTTTCTTGCAAGTACATATACATATTTCGTATTTTACGTGAAAAAATAAGTGTTTGCTTTTCATGTTATTATTATATGTGTATTCATTTACACTACAAGATATAGAACACCAATTATTTTTTTTAATGATTAAAACATTCATTTTATTATTTAGCAAAAATATCGACAAAATTTATGTGTACATCATTTTTTAAAACTGAATTTTAATAGTTTACTCGAAGAACGCACCAACCTAAATGCGGGGTTGCACACGCGCACAGTTTTTATGGAAAATAAATTTTTACGATTTAAATCAGTGGTAAGAAAACTTTTCTCTAGATTTAAAAAAAATATTAAAATAAGTAATATATAATAATAATAACTTGACGATATTCTACTTATTCACACATTTATACGACTACTGTAACTATAGAAATATATTTAACTCGGGTAATGCAAATTGGATCTTTTTCGAAATAACTATTTATTATGAACTAAAGATTTTTTGGGTACATAGTCAATGGCTAACGTAAAAAAAATGATAAAGTCTGCAAGCGTTGACTTTTTGTTAAGGTTCCAACGTATAATTTGTCTTCAATGACCTACAACTAATTTTGTATCTTCTTCTGTCTTTTTTCGAAATAGGTAAGTGATCTTTTTTGAATTGTATTTTGCATCGTAACTTGCAGCTTATTATAGGATATTTATCCTATATGAAAAAAGTACTGGAACTGTCAGACAGTTTTTTTGTATTCTGTCTTAAAAAACAAAAAATCAAATGTGTTATACTGCATTTTGAAAATAAGTCTGAATCCTAATTGCCTGTGCAATAATTCAGTAGTATTTTTTTTATATTTACTAATATGAAATGACTGCACAAAGTTATTGCCGTGACATAATATTTATTGATGACTAACGTAATAAATCATCGAAGACATTTTATTGCGAACGTGTCTGTTATACGAACTACTTACTGTCACACCCATTTTAGTCTCAATTGCTATGTTTTTACTTTGTAAAGTCTGTCTGCATACATTTTCAAAATTGAACTTAAAATCGACCCATAAACCAATGGGTAGAGTACCAGAGTGAATATAAAGTAAAGATTTTTAGTTAACTGCCTTTTAAGTATAACTATACAATTTTGGATGATTCTTCTTTATATCTCAAATACCGGCTTATGTCTAAAAAGTCTCAATGTAACGCAACACATACTCACACATCATGTACTGTCAGCGCATGTGCAAGCAATGGGAGTTTTAAATAATAAAAATACATTTTTTAGTATTTATTACTACAATATATTTTATGGTCAGGACTCCGGTTTCGCTCATCGTAAATAGTTGATAATGCTTGCGATGAGCGAAACGGTCCTAATCATAAACTATAGTGTAGAAATATGTTTCAAAAATTGTTTATTCATTATTTAAAATAACATGCCTTTCCGTCAAGAAGTGACTCTTATAACCTAAAAAGTGATCAATTGTTTGTTTGAATGAATTGTTTTGTTTGATAGAGTATGTTTTGAGGTTTTGTTGTGAATTTTCAATGTCTACGTCAAGCGTAGTGAAATAATGTTGATGGGTGGCACTATCAACTGGTAATAGTTTCTAGTAACATATATTTAGATTTTTCTCTTCTCAGCACAAACGACAGTGCCTTAATAGTTTTATGGCTGTGTTTTAAGTATATATTATAATCTATAGCCGGATCTGTAGTGCAGTGGTCCGAATTGTTGGTTTCTGTTGCAGATTTTACAGGCTCGAGATTGCATCTTTTTCAATCGATATATGAATTTTTGTTCAATGCAAAGGTTTTTGTGGTGTTTTAAAATCTATCGCACCCACCCAATATATCTTAAAAACCTGGACGTAACCAGAGCGACTAATTTACCACTAACCACATCATAACCCTTTCTTTTATATCCCTACACTCTTCGAAAGAATAAGGGCTGAACAATTGAGTAACCATCAGTGATACATTTATAAGAAGATCATTTGCTTCACGTTGGGAGCTGAGATGGATTGATAAGTAAAATTATCTAATTATTTACGATGGAGTTTTATCAAGCGATTTCGAATGAGTCAAAAGTAGCAATTCCACTATTGAGATACTTCCATAAAGAAGCCATATGCTCCAAATTGGAAAATTAAAGAGAACAAAATGATTTTTTGTACCGTGATGTTAAACTTGTTAACACTGGAAATTATTTTCTGTAAAAATTGACAAATATACCACTTTAATATTTATACATATTCTCTATGAAAAACCCAAAAACATTTTCCACGTTTAATAATATAGGCTGTTAAAATAGTGAAATTATGAATAGATAATAATATGTATAATAATAAAACAAAAATATACATTCGTGTCGTATCGTATTGACACTAGTGTATTCCGAGGTACACCGGTCTTGTTTATAAATTAAACGCGCGAAGAAGACATTTATTTGACGCTGATAATGTTTTTTCGTCAAAGATTGAAAGCTAATAATATATAATGAAAAACATTTTATTCGCTTAGGAAACTATTGAAGCTATTTCGGGGGCATAAGAGCATCTTTTTCGCTTTTTATGTATGTAACCCTAGATACGCATTGCATTATTTGCTTTGAAGCGAGATAAAAAACTGAGTAAAATGGTTTCGTTTGTCTGCATCTCTACATATGGAGTCACGGCCAAGAGTATAAAGAGTAGAGTGTCCGCCTTTCGGCAGCCGGTCTCGAGACATCACAATATCGTTTTGTTCACCGTAACCAAAGGCGTCCACGGGATAGAAATATATAATAGAAAGAGGTATAATTCTTACTGAACATATATTATATCAAATAGTTTTACGAACGAAGTATAAAAAGTATGCTAATCATCTATGATAAATCATTATATTTTCATTAATTGAATTAGCATTTACTTAATAGACACCATGATAACACGGTGAGAAAAATAGCAATGTATATTACACGGTGAAAAAAATAGCAATGTATTTTAGTTCTACAAAATTATTTAAAAAAAAATATAGTTGATAGCTATTTTGGCTCAGGCCATCGTCAGAACTATGCTTAAACTAACATTTGCTTAGCTATATATAGCTGTGTAGAAAAGGTACACAATACACCTTCACTCCTGTTTTAACGACCTAGCTTGTTTCCTGCTCGCAATAAAACTAACAATTGTAAATGAAACTAAAAAGGCGGCTATATCAATAAGTTCACATATGACACGGAAATGGTCCATTACAGAAACAAAGAAACACCCGTCAGAGGATTTAATAATGGTGACTGACATATATTAGTGTGTTCTTTAAGAAACCTTTGTGATAGTTGATATCTGTTGATTTCCAGCTGTTCCAAAGCCGTCATCCTGCGACCCTTACCACAAAGATGCAAACACTTAGGAGCTGAATTTGAATTTATATTATGTGATTCCTTTATAACGTGATTAGCGAATTGTGAATCTGTTTTTTTACTGTTGAATGATCTTACATGTTCCTTAACTCGAGTGGATATACTTCTACCTGTCTATCTTTTTTAAAAAATAATTTTGTAGAACTAAAATACATTGCTATTTTTTTCACCGTGTTATAATGGAGTTCTACCAAATGAATGCCAATTCAATCAATCAATATATATTTAACTAAAATACATCGTCATTTTGTCACCGTGTTATATATAAATACTTTCAATTCAAATCGTATTTTTAACTCAAATTTCACATCGGAAATCTTTAATATGTAAAAAAATCATCGTCAGTGTGTTATGTCCCTAGGAGGGGTTATCTCAATAATTTACAGGGGCGCCATCTTGTACATAGACTGAATATATTTACTATGATGCATATTAAAATTTAAATAGAATATTTTATTAGTGTCTCGATTATTAGATTGTCGCCAGCACACCGCCGATTAGAAATTGTCAATAATTATTTTTTAACCTTTGCTGTGAACTATTACGAATGCCATGTTTTATGAATATTCTAATGGATTTTTACATACTACTAAGTTTTATGACGAAAAATATGTTTTCATTTTAAAATTACGATATTTTAATCGTCTGAGATAGCATATTTATTAAAATCAAAATTAAAATCTTTCGTACTATATGTAACGTCACGCATGTACTATAGCTCTATTAGGTTTATACCTTTTTAAATATTTATTGATACATAATTTTCCGCTTTATCGATTCAAAAAACTTTTTTATGAATATGAAAATGACCTCAGATTTTGAAATGAAAATATGTCAATTCATTTGTATTATTTACAGCGCTACTCATTTCGGGTTGCTAGGCCAACTATCAACAACTATTACGCTTCAAAATAATTTGATTTGCTATGGTTTCAGATACCACACAGAGTAATTGAGTAATTGGAGTTTTACAATTGTGATCGGTTATCGTGTAGGGAGCGGTATACGAGAGGCGATATTGAGTTCATTGATTGAATTGGTAGAACTCCATTATAGCAAGGTGAAAAAATAGCAATGTATTTATAGCTTCATCGCTAATGAACGTAGGGCGCGATACGTATTTAGAACATAACCATGATTTTCAAAATAAATTTGCACTATTTGGAAGCGTTGTTCAGGCGTCAGTCTACGCATGTTAAAATGCCAAACCAAACTTATCATAACTCACTTGACAACTGATAACATGGCCGCCAGTTAAAAAAGTGTTGCCAACTTAAAGTTCTATACCTCTAAAAAAAGCACCCTATATTTCAAATTTCGTAGAACTAAATTTCATTTTTTTTCAATTAACTATATAAAGGTACTGTGTATATGTTTCAGTGATATATTTTTACTTGCCTCTCAGTGAAATCATATCCCAGCATTTCTTATCATATCTATTCACATTATCATTCGTCTATTTTAATAATACTTTCCAGTTATATTCGATTCAGAAACATTGCACAACGTTATGATATTATTGTTTCCAGTGAAAATACGTTTTTAGTTGAAATAAACTTTAAATATATATATATATATTATAGGTACGATGGGTATGATAATCAAAATATAATATATTTTCAGGTCTGATCTTTAGAAAAGTTGCCGTATTAGATATTTTTCTGCGTTGTCTTCATTAAAGCATAGTTTTCAGTGGTATTAATAAAACAGAAAAAAACTATTACCAATGACCTGCCACTGTTGTCTTCGACCAGGTATGTACCAACTCCGACAACAACAAAGAGATAAAGTAACCGAAACACCGGTGCACGTGTGCAAAATGCCAATATGGCGGATCGCCGACATTTCGTGTGAACCTGGCTTTTGCACAACTTAAAAGGCAGTGATACTTGTCCCTCCATTATTGTGAAATACAAAATGTGTGCTTTTTATTCGCAGGTACAATATTTTTACCGAAATACTTTTTTGGGTGTTAAATCAATAGATATACAGGTAAACTTATACATTTCAACTGGCTATAAAAAATAATATAGTGGCGCTCATAAATTTCGAATCGAATTAATTTTGGCAGGTGGATGAAGTTATTCATACAAGCTTAAAGGGTACCATTTTACTGATATAAAAATTCAAGTAAAGATCACGACTTGTTATAGTTTCACTCCTAGTAACGTATCTTCCATCAAAACGAATTATAATTGATATTTATATTAAAATTAATTTCAAACATACCATATTGGAAGCTTCGTCTATCTATAAAATTCTTGACCACTTCTTCCATCTTCGTCTTTTATTAGATCAATTTGAGTAACATAGTCAGCGTTCTAATTTTGAATGATTAAGTCAGATCGTCGTACAACCAGTTGTAAATATTTTTAATTTAATTTTTTTTTATATAATATTATAATTTTGCATGCCTAATTCTAATGGGGAACGTATTACATATATTTTATTTTATAATAACTCTTTGTTACTCGGCTACTATATATATAATTACACTTATTACTTTATCTTGATGTTAGTATAGGATTCATGTTTAGCTAGTCGATATTGATACGCCTTTTTTAATAGGATCGTATGATTGCGAAGAAATTTTAGACATGACGAATATCCATGCTTCCGAACAGATTTCCATATATTAAATGAAAAATCGATTAATGGAACTGTCCGTAATGCGATTCGAACCTGCAAGTACCATAACCGAGACCATCAACGTTTCCTGCTGTAGCAAACTGAAACTTGGAAATTCTAATTTTGAAGCATAATTATAAGTCATTTGAAAAATAAGCTAAAAAATATATTATTAAATATGCATTATAGTTCATTTGACTAACAATTCCATAATTAAAAGAAAAACTGTTTAAAATTGAATTGCCATTTTGTAATCGATATGATAACCTCATAAGACACGTCACCTATGCAAAAAAAAAAAGAATTTCCCACCTGAATTGAAACTAGCGTGTAGAATAAATTACTACTGCTTTAATTGTGCATATCAAATCGTGAGAAAATCGCCAAACTAAGCAAATCAAGGCTATTTAAGTTTTGATTTTCGTGGGAAAATATGTTTGCAAATCAATCAAATTTTATGATAATAATTATGACTATGACTGTTAGACACCAGACTTCATTTCAGTAAATAATTAATTTTTTATTCGTCATATAGACAGAATTTCTAGCGTTCATTATGCATTCAGTGAACTACCGAGATTTTAATTAATTCCTTATTACAAAATTAGTATTATAATGTAGGTCCTAATGTGTTAATTAACAGACAATCTTATCAATCAAGATGGGAATTTAAATATCGAAAAGCAATGTTTATTTGGCAGCAAAACAAATTTCTATACCTGTCATAGTTTTTTTAGAATTCGATAACATTCAATCTGCATGAAGTGAATGTTGATATGATGAATACGAAGGACCATTACTATTCATATTTTTAAATGATATAGTATATGTTATTGAGAATGATTAATTCTTGTTGTTTGCTGATAATTTTAAACTTTGATCTCATATATTCAATATAATAAAATGCGGATAGTGTAAGAAACTCGATTATAATATAGATTAATGTAATATTTTATCTAATTTATGATATCGACTGAAGGGGCTTGATGGAATTTCAATATCAAATTCGAATTGTTACAGCTTTGTACGATTCCACATGTTAGGTCAGTTCTGTTGCATCCGTGTGATAGAATGCCTACAGATGTCGAAAGGCGAAACCCGTGTCGTTTGTGACAAAATATGTGGAATCGTACAAAGTTGTAACAATTCTAATTCAATATTTTATCGTTTGAATGTGTTATTCTTCCGTTATGCAAAGCGTGTGTGTCGAATTATCTCGCGAATTTCGTCAGTTAAGGATCTTGATTCGAAAACAAATTAACATCTAACCTTCACATTTAGATTACCTGCAACAAACCATTGAAAATGTTGGATCCTATCCTTCGTACCACCAGAGCCTTTTGAGAGAGTGATCAAATTTAATATTACTCTACATAGCCTCAGTATGAAATAGGCTTTAGAGTAAGTAAATTGTCATGATCATCAAAGACTTTAAAATATACCTTCATAGTGGAAGAGCTTCACAAGAAATTGTTGAGTCTTCTTTACTTGAGGGCATATGGATATTACCCATGACTTCTAATTGAATTTCTATTAAGCATGCTCATTTTTCTAATAGAAATGTACTTAGCCACACAAATCTTTCGACTTGCACGAGGCCAGCGTGGGAATTCTGCTGTTCTTGATAATTTCAAATTGTACATATATTACTAATAATTATGCCGTGGACATCAATTTATTTGATCTTCTAAAGCGGCGGTCGAGGAACCGGGGTAAATTACCCCAAATGGGGTAAAATTCAAATTTTTAGGGGTAATAAGGAATTATTATTTTCCGTGTAAATTAATTCAATAAAAAAAAAAATTCAATTTATATTGATTGTCTCGTTTTCAAAATGAGGAGGTAATATCAAATAAATGCAAAAATATTTTGGGGTAACGGTTAAAAAAGTTCCCTGACCGCTGTTATAAAGCTTAGAACTAGCATGTTAATAACAATACCACAAAAGAGTATTGCTTCGGATATTGACATATTCCATCTAAACGAAAGTGAGCTCAGATGAATAATATTTTTTATGTAAAATTAGATTTTTCCTAAGCTTGCTAGGTTGACTTCCTTGTAATTTAAAAAAATTCCAACGTTACCTTTTAAATATCTTTTTTACATTTCAAAAGCAATAAACGTATAATTTTTATAACGTATATGTATCAAATAAATTAATAAAACTTAGTTGTAAATTTATAATTCTTACATTTATATCCTTGAAATATATGATACATAATTTGTTCCGCTGATAATATTGGCTCTATGATTATCACAATAAAAACATTAAATATCAAATAATAAAGTTATTTTTTTAATGTTTAGCTGTGTTCCGATTGTAAATATTACATGATACATCCGGTGGCCTGAAGCAATGCGGTGAGTCTAATTTATTGTAATATGCTAAAATCGATAAATTATTTTTGTTTCATTGAAATTTGACAGCGCCAATAATTATTACAGAACATCTCCAATCTTTAATTGACTATCAAAAAACATCTAGTGTAGTTTATCAATTTGAATAACAGGTCTAGCCAACAGAGTTATCCACGTTCGCAATTGTAATATCAATTCTCATACAAAGATAAAACTTGTTAAATACAACCTGAGAAGTTTTTGTAAGATAATGTTACATATATTCTTACCTAATTTTCTTAACAAAAGAATGATTGAGCGATCGAGTAATCGTCACTTCTCGCTTATCTCAATAGCTATTGAGGTTTCTATAACAAGAATCCATATACAGTGGGTGATCGGTTAATGAACTTAATATGTTCTAAGACTATGTTCGCTATCTGAATTATTCGTTAATCGACCTTCGATTTACCATAGATTTTTCGCCGTGAATATGACATCACAGATCGAGTCAAAAGTGCACCGTTTTCATAAACCTATCGAATGTAAAACGTCGGTTAGTTTTACAGATATAATAAGTGCATTGGAATTTTTTTTTTATTTCATTGTACGATTTGTTCAGAGTCCGAACTGTTCGTTAAACCGATCACCCACTGTACTACAAATGATCCTCTTTGGAATAGACACAGTGTTAAAAAATGTATTTTATGTCATTTTGACATCCACTGCTAGTAAAGCAATATTTTACTTCTAGTTATTATGAAGAACAATGAAAAAAATGTGCTATTTACGTAAAACAAACTTTAAGTATGATTAAGTTGAATTTTAGGCGCCGTGGATGTTTTATGTTTGTTTATAGCTTTCATACAAAATCAACAAAATTGAGTTATCGTTATTTCCGATAAGGGGTTGAAGCGTACATTGTTTTCTTACTTGATTGACTATTAACCCCTATTTTAGTGTTTTGAAATCGCACACGTCCGTAATTAATAGACGTCTTGTGAAGCGTAAAAATATTTGAGCCTTTTACGAACAGGCAAATATTTAGTATAATCGCAATCTCTATCGTATAATGAGTATATCAAATCAAATATTTCTTCATTAAAATCACCACAAGATTTTAAATGAAAAAGTTGATCACAGTCAAAAAAGTTGTTAACTCCTGATATACAGGAACGTTAAATTACCATATTAATTGGCCGCATTAGATGAGAGTTGCATAAATGGGATTGCAAAATAACAATTACTAACGAAACTGTAATTAAATTGCCTATTTTATAATGTATCCCGTTTTATGAATGATAGCATATTCGTGGTATCAGTGAGGCGTAATACATGGTCCACGACCCGCATGCGGTCCAAAATTAATGTATTTCGGACCTTGGACTAAATATCTACACATATTTTTTATTTTTCAATATTATTCGATGAGAAATTGTTTTTTATATTTATTCGATTTCCACTCCGGTTTCAATCCCGGTATAAGTTTAAATTTATATCGAAAAAATGAATTTATAAATTTCATAACTCCAAATACGATTCACTCAGAACATGAAATTCGGATATTTTTGATTGTTTTTGATCTTTGACTAAAAATATTGATCTCGTTGAATTCAGAATCAGGCTATGTTAGACGTTTTATGTTAGCTGACAATCATGGTTTATTAAGCGTGTATCATCAATCGGCTTTCCATTCTAATGTCTTCTTATAAATATATTTAATTCTTTTTGTTCTAAAATATTCTAAAAAAAGAAAAGTAAAATATATTTGCTCATTACTTTCGCGGGGAGACGAATGCTTGTTATGTTTTCGTAAACAGCCCAATTAAGAAAAAACTTGCTTAAAATCTTATCAAAGCATTGTAAATATACATTGCTGTTTTGTTTTCCACAATAACTAACGATTTTTTATGTTTTCTACGTCTAGTACGTTGCAAAAAGAAACATTGGTGATGTACCAACAAGTGCTTGACATTATAAAAGTATATAGATATTTTAGTAAAAGATTTAAACTATTAGCCATTACATCTACTATATATCAAAATTAACAATCTCAATTAAATTTTATACGTATTTGTATGGAAGGTATTGTTTGTGCTCCATCATTCCAAACGAAATGAACTGTGTCTATGCGGCGATGCTTTGCATTGTTTCATAATTACAAGCCAGCGTGCCTTTGCTTTGGCTATCAATGAGTCAGTGCTCGCTTATGATGACCCCCGTATTAGAAGAAAAGATTTACATAATAGCCAAGCGAGCGTCTGTGGGAAAATTCGTTCATCTAAGACCAGGTAAAACACACCTGCTCGCGGCTTCCGACTGCGGCTAAGGGATTAGGACATTCCTTCCGACAGATCTGAAATAGAAAAACTAATAACAAATACCTCACGTTAATAATTAATTTTCGTTAGGTCTTTCTCATTTTTTTTTTATTCTTATGAACACTGAACACACATGACGATACTCGCAGTTTCGCGATTCTAAGTTTCTTTATTAAAGGCAGTTCCTAGATCAATTCCTGGCGAGCCTCTAAATTTTAGTCAAGAATAGCATTAAATAAAGAAACGTTTCCCATTATAGGTAACCTACCCATTCCATACATCAGATGGTTCGTGGCACAATATTATATAGTAATACGTAATTCAAAACAGCTGTTTTAAAAATTCTAGTGAGGCGGAGTAAACCAGCAGCATTAATATAATTATGTGATAAAAAAACATTTTTTATTTATGCTATAGATTGTAATCTTAAGCAATGAATCGGATAAAAAGGTAAAAGGAATTCACAGGTGGGTATCAGACAACATCAACGTTTTTTTTCGAAGACAATATTTTTTATAGACTGTATAAAATTGTCATTTTCTATTTAAAAAGACACTACGAAGACCTGCAATATCTATAAATCTATTCAAATAATTTAATATAAAAGATTTTGTGAACGTTTATTTAATTTTCTCCTCGAGTATTTTGATCCTTATTTAGCGTGAGATTGTTTGTTGAGATCAGTGACAATATAATGAAATAAATCGTAAGTTTTTAAACTCTAGATCGAAATACGTAAAACAGAATGTAACTAATAAATTTTATAATTTCACGTAGTTGTTCCTACTATTACTAATATATGTCGGTCACCATTATTGACTCCTCTGACTGGTGTCTCTTTGTTTCTGTAATGGACCATTTGCATTCCATATGTAAACTTATTGAAATAGCCGCCTTTTTAGCTTCATTAGTTAATTTTATTGCGAACAGGAAACAAACTAGATCGTTAAAACAGGAGAGAAGATGTATTGTGTATCTTTTCTACACAGCTATATATAGATAAGCAAATGTTAGTTTAAGCACAGTTCTGACGATAGCGTGAGCCAAAATAGCTATAAAGTATATTTAAAAAAATAGTTTTATAGAACTAAAATACATTGCTATTTTTTTTCACCGTTTTAAAAAAGTTCAGCTTTTGAAACAACGAGTTTATTTTTATCACTTGATACAAATATGTTTAGGAATCTATATAAGTATAAATTTCAATAATGATTGGAAAATGTGTTAAAAATATTCCTAGTGCGGCACTTGACTCAGCATCCCGAAAAGCGATTATTGTTACGTTGACCCGTTTGTAAGGGTTGATCTATTGACATTCGAAGCTATTTAAGAATTCAAAGATTAGTCTCGCTGGATTTCAAATCATAAATTTGATATAATTTATATTTTTGACGTAATTATTGGTATTTTCACAAAATGTTTTGTCTGGTTTTGAGACATGAAATTTTATTATAATAAAGAACGCATACGATAACAAAAAATAAACATATCACGTAAACAATATCAAGCAATATTAAATTAATTATTTCCTCGAATATATTCGCCTATTATTGGTAAACACTACCAATAAATACATTGAAATTTTCAGCTATAGAAAATACACTTCACTTTAAAGCTCAATCGAAAATGATGAAAAGACGATGTAGGTTTAACTCTTTACTGTATTTATAAATTTATAGTCAAAATACATAAGCACGGTGAAAAAATAGCATTTTATTATTGATGAGGGCGTAAGACGAAATAGCTTTCAGTGTTAAACATTATAGTCGTACACACAAAAAGAAAATTGCAGACATAATCTGTATACAATTCTCCATTGACAAGCAGATCGGCCGTATCGACAGTTGACCTTATTTATTAGTTAAGATTTAAGTAAATACAATTGATTTCAACATTAAATTGACTTCAAGTGTTTATACCAAAGTTGTGACATTATTGCAGTCAAAATACAACAATGAAACTATGGATAAAGCCTTTTTCAATTACGTAAATGATTTGCTAATTCATCTGTATTCTCTCGAACAAAGCCACGGAAATTCGCAATAGTTGACTTGAATCGACTCGGCGTTGTTTTGTTGGCCGCTGAAAGTAAAGTTCACCAAAACACCTGAGCAAACAGAAAACCGCGATGAAATAATATTCCAACGGCATTTCCATAGAGTTGAGTGTTATCGGGACATATCGAATCATTATAAAACAGTATTTATGAAGCATATCTTGGGCACATTGCGGATATTACTTCTTTGATAGTTTTTTTTAATACCAGTGGAATCAAGATGATTAGCAATAGATATACTTCTGAAGATATTAAAAAAAACTGTATAAGGATCACGTTACGTTATTTCATTCGGCGATATATTTTTTGCTAATTTCATAATTATTCAAACTACACATATGTATTTTGAAAACAAAAATATATATTTCAAATGTCACAAAAAGTAAAATATGAAAAAAATTTGTAATCATTTTCAGGTAATAAAACCTCACAGTAAAGATAATTAAAAACTTGTGTGACGTATCTACTATGAAATATTTAGGAAGTAATAATTAAATTTATCATTATAATGGACACAGAATTCTATATCTAAATATACACAATAAAAGGATTTTTGACACTATCATAAAAATTCTATTTTTTTTCTTGGGTGACTAAAGTGTAATTGAATTAGTCCAGAGTATTATTGCCGATTAGTGGTTCAGTAAGAGAGTGTAATGGGAAAATATGGCATTATACCTTTTCTCGATAAGTCCAATCAAAATAGCTAAAGGAGAATGTTTCTTTCATTACGCCTCACTGAATAGAAACATCAGCGTATATCTTACCCAAGACATAATTATTGCCAATGAACGATGAAATATTACCATATTTTCGAGATATTTTTTATTGTTTTCTAATAGTACATTCGTTGTTCATTCATAAACTGAAATTATTTTACCACACAAAATTGCATTTCAATCAAACCAAATGTGACCGCTTCGATAGCCTAGTTCACATTGTAACCACTTGCAAATTAATTAAACGTAAGTAATTTATGATATCGACTAAATATGCTTGATGAATTTCAATATCAAATTTGAATTGTTGAAGTTTTCTACGATTCCAAATGTTTTGTCACTAAAGAACTGACATCTAACTGTTGCATCCGTGTGATAGAATGCCTGAATATTTGCGAAAGCGAAACCCGGGCTGTCTATGACAAAATATGTGGAATTGTACCATTCGAATTTAACCTTTAGTGAATTGGCGAGTGATTTACTTAAGGTTAACTGTTTTCGCACCGAACTAAAAACATTACTGAGTGTATTGGTAAACGGTATGTCAAGATGAACAGAATATCACTTGTGATAAATAAAACGATTTTTAAGATCGATAATGAACATTATGAACGAAGTTATTCAGACTTGTTACACGGTTTCTTTAGTAGTAAGTAAGATGTGTGTCGAGCCGCTATATGTCTAAATAGCTTTACTAAATCTTGAGTAAATCTTTCTGTCAATACACGTTTGTTAACACAGATTAGTATTTATTGTTTAAAATACTAGCATAACTTCAAACAGGCTCCTGGTTATCATTTTAATACGCTAATAACGACAATGTAAAGAGCGATAAGGAGCGCCCTGCAGGGTTGGCTTTATAGAACTGATGAATGAGATGACGAATACATTTTTACTTACCCTGTGTGGATACAGATTTCGGCACTTTATTATATGCATGTAACGAGCAAGTTAAACAATTATTTATTACTGACTTCTCACTGGTTGGTATAAACTTAGTTTGAGAAGTGAGAATCATTCAACTGTTGTTAGTCGTTCTTCAATAGTATACATGCGGTGATCGAGGATTGAAGTTGACGGTCTGATAACGGTCTCTCCCACGGTGAAAGTTTGCCAGGTTTTTAGTACTGTATGCGAATTCCAATTTGTCAATAAATTTATTATTATACTGCGCGAATAACCCCCGATCACGACAAAGTACGCAAGAAATGCTAAGAGGAATAATCGAGATGATCAATTTGTATAATATTTATGTAAGTAACATACATATTAATCATTCAGACAAACAATGCTGGATTGATTGAAAACTTGTTTTTGGTTTATCGGTATTGAATTTAATTTATAATTTTATATTTACATATAAGTGAAAAGGTCAACTTCGCCGTCTTTACTTTTGATAGTCACAAGCTTGAGTCTCAATATGGGCTGTTTCACAGAATTATGAGGATTTTCAACCTGAAGCATTAATGCTTTTGGTGTTTGAATTTCATATTACCACCTGATTCTAAAAATGAGACTTAATGATAATCATTTGCTAACTGCTATTACTGTCCTAGCTCCATCAATTTTTCACTGTGATAGGCTAAATAACTGATTCGCAAACATTACTGTCGAACAACTTTTAGCGAGAATGGTTTCAATAACAATTCTATCTGCTCAACATTAGAAGCGGAAATGGTTAAAAACTAAAGTTTTGTTGAGCAATGAAATGTGGTTCAAATTGCGTTAAATATAGGAGAGACATTTTTTTCTGTATTATTTTATGCGAATTTAAATAATATAAACACACTACATTAACATGTAAACTTCTAATAACACGTATGTGGTGGTGCCGTAGTGCGTATGGTGTCGGACAGGCACTCTTGACCTGAAAACTAAAAGGTTCTAAGATTCGACGATTTTATCAGAGCAAAAATTACAATATAATTATCCATGGATTTTTATAAAGGATACTCGTAAGATTGCCCCATTGTTTTCACTCACTTTTGATTCATCTAAAATCTAGATGCACGTAGTTTCCAGGTTGGTACTTGTACGTGATATTTGACACCTTGGCCGCTCTTACGCGCGACTGGATGGCTTAGTTTGTTTGGATTCTTTATAATGAAAACATTAATTTTCTCGCCTTAAGGCACACAAATCTATCAATCTCACAAAATTTTATCGTGCCGGGTATTTACATGTTTCCTTTATTCATCAGCGTTCTGTCTCGTTCCTTCGTGGTAGGGTGTTTACAAACCCTATAAAAAACAGCATTTCAACACGGTGAAAAATACCATTGTATTTTGTAGAACTAAAATACAGTAAACCCCCCAATAATGAGCTCCCCGCTAATGAACCCCCCAATAACATTTGCGGCAGGTTTTCCAATAATCAGTTAAATCCCCCGAATAGTGAAAAAAATAAAACTCCTAATTAGGCTTTCATAAAAATAGGTCATACAAATGACTGCATCAGCAATCGAAACATAAGATGACGTCATCGATTATCGCCGGGTTCAAACAATTTTCGCTAGTTTAACGTAATATGTATTTGAAATAGAATAATGTATTACATTATAGCGAATTATTATATGAATCTAAATTCACATGTCTTGATAATGTGCACGACTTAAATAATTTTGAATGCGTATATGCTTAAGTAATATACATATTTATGATCAATTAATTAATTATTAAAAATAATATGTAATTCCGCATTTCAAATAAAAAAAAATCAATTGAAAGACTTAACCCCCCAATAATGAGCCCCCCAGTAATGATACCCCTATCTCTTCATTATTGGGGGGTTTACTGTACATTGCTATTTTTTCACCGTGTTATAATGGGTTCTACCAAGTAAATGCCAATTCAATCAAATCACAGCATTTCCTTTCTTCAAACTCATTAGAGCGATCAGTGAACGTCTAAGCACTTTCATTCTACAACTTGTAAACTGAATGAAGGTCTCTCTTAACATAGCTTAGAAAAAAATGGAAAAATAAAAAAAATCTTTAATAAACAAGTTATAACAAAACAAATAAGCAACTCTAAGTGTGGTCAAGAAGTGGTGGGGAAAATAAATTTAGTTTTTGGACATCATTATGCTTTAAAAGTTTTTATGAAATTTGTAGCTGCATACCCATACTGATTGTAAATTATAATTTAAAAAATCTAAAATTAGTTGTCCGATTTCAAGGCGTACTTTTCATTAATTACTGATGTGTTCCTTCCATACGAAGCCTAAATTAGTTGGTTTTTATAATGCATATTAATTAATTATTATTTGAGAGCTCTGTTTCTTAAACGCCTATAAAACTATACCGAAACTGAGTAATTAAAACATTTCGGTTGCTAATGACTGATTTGATATATAAAAAGCCATTAAATTTTCGCTACATTTTTTTTATTTAGTATCCAATCTATTGATGCGCTCGCTGCTATAAAATAAAAACACGTAACTTCAATTTGATTTATTTTATCGACGTAATTGTACAGGTAGTTTAACGACTCGCCTATTAATTAGAATATTTTATGCCATAAGTAATAATTTAAATACAACGCAATTAAAATTCTTGACCATAAAACAAATAAAAAACACGCAGACATAAATAATGCT